>OX016541.1:121180204-122650106 GCA_943590905.1 Sphaerophoria taeniata
CTAAAGTGACCAGATCCATTGACTTAAAATGTGGGACAAATCAACAATTTTTATCCGAAATGGACTGTATACACAATTTTTGTTTGCAAATGCGGGACATTTTATTTTCATTAAAATAGTTCACAAAATATTGAGGAAAAACAAAAATCTATAGCAAAACTTAACAAAAAACAAAATTAATAAAACCAATTCTTAAAAAAAAACAACTCTAAGAAAAACAACTTAAAATCAGGCAATCATTTAAGATCATTCGATTATTGAAATCATTCGAATGATTTCTCAAACCCTGCTACAACTGCTACTCTTCAAAGTTCAAATCTCAAATGAAAAAACAAAATAAAACGAATGACGATTATTAGTATTCGAATTACTATTATTATCATTCGAATGCAAATAATCGATTATTAGCATTCGAATGAAAAATCATTCGAATGAAAATAGTACTCGAATGAAAAGAATCGATTATTAGTATTCGAATACAAGAAAATCGAATGATGATTATTTAAAATTTTAATTCGAACGTCGATTTTATTTCTAGTTGAATTTGCAAATCTTTGGAATGGATTTTTGTTAATGAATTTTGGTTACATTTCTTAAAGGCGAACAAAAATTTTTATTTTGAGTTATTCTTTTTTTCATATTTTTTTTTTTAAAGTATGTAGCTTTGGTCCAGAGCTCCTTACCAGAGCTCTATGAACTTCATTTGGGAGAATATTGCCATACCTGCTACGTCGGTACCGTCTGAGAGAGGGTATTTTCTAAGGCAGGTCTATTGACGAATGACCATCGTCGCCGCCTTTCTGTGAAAAATTTGGACAGTATAATTTTCTTAAATAGTTATTTCTCTCATGGCGAACTCTTTTATTTTAATGTAATAATTTTAAGATTTTGTACACTTTGATTTTTTTTAACTTTTTTTGTATTTATTTTTATTTATATAGGTATTTTTTTTTTAATTTGAACTAACAAATATTAATTAATATTGGCATTCATTATTATAACTGTAAAATAGCTCATTGTGCACTGTAAACTTTAAATTTTTCACCATTTTCATTCGGTTTCGTAATTGGAATGATCATTCGATTATTCAAATCACTCGAATACTATTTTCTGGATTATTGAAATCATTCGATTATGCCAATCACTAATAGTAGCTCCGAAAAGCCGAATTCTGTGTTTGTTCCAGTATACCGCAGAATTGGCGTTTTCAGTTTTTATATACTTTGTCCTTGATAAATCTGTTTGTGCCAATGTGATTACAGATGACGCCAGTCTCAAATGGCCTCGTGAATGTACTATAGTTTTCTTATACTATGGTTTTGTATTCTTTTGAGTTTTGACAATCAGACATGAAGATAACTATGGGCCTGTTCAGTGGTCATACATTTGATTTTTAAAGAGCTTGTAGCATTCAGTGAAACCAAAAAAAAAAAAAAAAGAGAGTGTTCATTTCTAGAAAACCTTTTTGGACATCTTTTGTTTTGTGGGTTATGCGTTTGACATTTTTGGTTTTGTGGGACAATTGTGGGACAAATTTCAGTGTGGGACAGACGACGTAAATGTGGGACTGTCCCACGTAATGTGGGACGAATGGTCACTTTATCTTGAACGCTTGTTCTAGCCACGACTTAGGCATAGAATTCTAGCGCATCTTTGCATGTGCTTCTTTCCCAGTAAAAAATGTTGCGTCTTCCATATAATGCGAGTTCATACGTGGTTGTTAAAGTAACAAACTTGTGAACTCGAATTGCACTAGCATCTTTTGTTAAAATAAAAATTGGTCCTGAGCAATTCCTTTTACAGTACAGAGTCAACTCTGTTTGCCAACTCCGAAATCGACTTATAGCCTTTTCTCACCGTCTTGATTTAGCTTATTTGATTTATAAATCAAGAAAGCGTTCCCACTGAACTTTTTACTTAATTTAGCTTGACATTTATCACAATCTTGACATTTTTTTTGAATTTTTCAATAAAATATATCAATATATGACACAAAAATTGAATTTTGACTGTCAAAAAGAAAAAAGAAATGAATTTGAAATGAATTTTATTCATTACTTGAGCATGAAATCATTCAGCCTGGAATCATCGAGGTGATTTATACCTAATTAAAAATAAAACAAGATAAATCACGTAATTAGAAATGATTGAAAATGTATGGCAAATCATGAAATTAATTATGTGATTAAGCTAAATCAAGTTAATTGAGCTAAATCACGTTGGTGGGAATAGGCTATTAGCTTTCTTCTATTTTTTTAAGCGTTTTGAAGGTATTGATTTTACTTATTGTAGGGGCAAATAACCAAATGGTCGAAGTTCATCAGTGGATGGCAAAGATTTCGACGGATGTAAAACCTAATTTTTCTGCTTTTTAAGTTCTTTCTAGATTGATTTTGAGGGCAATCCGATTTGGTTTACACAATTTACGTTGCGGCAGATCATTAATTAACCAAATTCGTAAGATCTTTCGGATAATACTAATAGATCTCATGTTAAATAAGTCTCTTTTTCCTTGGCCCCTATTTCAACGCCTTTTCTTTAGGCGCAATGCAGCGATTTCGGTCAAACTATTGTACGAGATATTTCCATATAGGGGCGCCAGAGAGATGCTTGCCTGTGGCGCCCTCAACCTTTAATCCGCCACTGGGCCAAGAGCAACTTCAGGGTTAAGGGCGCGCTGCGGATCCCAGGTTTGAATGTGAATTCATTGATTATGATCGAACGTAGAGCCAATTTGTTCCAGCTATTGAAAGACCACAGTCCTGATGTGTTTATGGCTAGCGAAACCAAGCTTAACCAGAAACAATAACTTCTTAACCAGACTCTACTCAAGGAGGCGGTGTTGCAATCTTCATACGTAAGGGCATTAATTATAAAGTCGTATGCATCTCTCTCACTCAAGGGAAGCAGATGTATTATGATTGCGGCTTATGCGGCTGAACCTCCGCAGGCTACTATCTTTATTTCAGAGCTCGAGATTCTTTTTAGGGAAGCTTGGAAGAAAACTACTTCAATATGGCCGGAGATTTAAACGCAAAACATGAAGATTGGGGAAATCAAACTAATAATCCAAGAGGTAATCATCTTTTTAATTTGATGAATCTTTGTAGTGTTGAATATGATGTCGACCTGCTGGCTACAGATAGGCCATCGTTCCCAAGGAGCGGTGCCTTCCTGGACCTTTTGCTGTGCGATACCAGACTGAAAATAACAGGCAAAGTGGGTAATCACCCTCGAAACTGCTTACAGACAGTCAAGTACGACAGTGACGCGTTTCACTCAAGTCCTAGCAAGAGAACTTCGTACGATTTGAATTAAAGTTACCTCAGTGCCTGTGAAATGATGTCTCGAAATTTAATTTAATAAAGTATTGAACGGGTTGCAAAACGAGTCTTCCACCCTGAGCCCAGTAAACATTTTGCTCTATTCCAAGTAGTCGATGTGGATCACACCTTGTGAATACCAGAATCCGGTTAGCTTGCTTTCAACTGTTCCTTGCTCTCTGATATTTTGATACCAGTGCATTCACATTTTGTCGTCAAAAACTGATTCGAAACGGTCGCGGTTTTTCTCCAGATCGAGCAAACGCGGCATCGGCTATTTTCTCATACCCCACGTATTTTCAAATTCCTAAATGCTTTAAAATTCAGCTATTTGGCGCATTTTCAACACGTCATCGAAACACAGCACACAAATCCTTGATTTCGCTGCGAGATTTCCTTCCCAAAACAAAAATTGAATCACTGGCGGACGTTGTTTTTTTAATCTTTGATCTAAAGGCCAAAATCATCTACAAGGTCTCGAAAATTGAAGAGACAGAACTCGCAATGTAGATGGCATCGGAAGCTGCCATTTCCATATCAATATGTTTTGTGTTTCCTTACCAATGTGAATGTGTGTTCCTATTTAGTTATTTAGTTGAATTTGTTTGAATTTTAAAAAGAAACTTGCATCTGCTCCACCTATGGGAACACTAATTGTAGTGAACCTTGTCACTACCCGCAAACTCTGGTTAATGGTCTGCTATCGAAAACCGCTCTATTGTAATGGCTTTCCAGCATTTTAACCCACATGAATTGCTATCCTCAATAACATGTTTTCTATGAAAACAAACGTTGTTCTAAACTAGCAGTTAATTACTGTTCCATCGTGCCATGAGTACTGGAACATGCACACGCCACCAGTCCTCGAATAAAATAATAATCACAATCCAAATGGTCATAAAGGATCCATATTCCTAACCATGGAAGAGGATGAGCGCTCACAAATGCGAAACCAATGAGTCCTTGGGCAGAACATCATCGCAGAACCAAAAAACATCGAACATCTACAACGCCAAACTGACAAATAAAGGGGTCAAGCTCCCATCACAACCGAAGTCAAAGAACATTCATACTCGGCCTGCCTGCTCCCAACACAATTCAACGAAAGGATGCAAAAGGATGTCATGCCTGCGGCAAGTTTTCTTTCAAGCTCCCAAAAACATGGAAAAAAAGAGAAAACAACACAAAAGAACTTCCACCAGGAGCGAGCACAAAAAACAAGTTCCAACGAAAAACCAGACCACTAAAACCTCATCATCATCATCGTTCGCATAGCATAACCCGACCAACCAACACAACCCCAACCCAATAACTCCCGAAGCTCGAACTTGACTGAAAGTCTTGTACTTGTTCATTGGCTTGTTTGGAAAATGTTTAACAAAACCTCCGCATGTACCTTCAATTTTCGGAGAGCGACGAACACCCCCCCTCACATATGGAAGTCAAAACCTGAGAAGCCCCAGAAGAGGATACCGCTTCGGGCTGGATTTAGCCTTATCTAACATAACAACTCTCATACATGTTCGCTATGCGGCCGGAGAGCGGTCGGTGATGCGACTTTGTAACGAAGAAGAGTACTTGTTACTAGTATCGACATGGATATGTGGTCTGATCCTCGTGTTGCTCCTCGAAGTCTGTCCGGCCATATCAAATTGTGGCACACCAAAGAATAAGAATCACTTTTGACACTCTATGGATGGTCAAATTGACCAGAGGCAAAATCCTGTGTTGAGCCTGCAGAAATTGCTGGGCGGAAGAAGAAGGCGGCTGCTTACCGAAAAACTTTCTTATGCTACATCATGTACAGTTATCACCTTATAAATGTAAGACGATGATGTTTTCGCACCCAGGAGTCCCCTAGTTGCTGGTTTTTGCCATCCTTCGATGCCGAGGATGCTGAAATTAAATCAAGGACTTCATCAAAAGTCGACTCTTGTTTTACTCGAGAGTGTGAACTTGGATATGGCTTGTATGTGAGTGAGGAGGGAGTCCTTTTGCTGCTGTTCTGTGAACACGATGATGTGGAGAAATTTTGTTTTGGTATGCCACGTCTTGGGGAAGATTGCAATCAGTTTTTGGGTGTTGCTCTGCATCTAGTCTATGCATTTGGGTTCCAGAGGGTTGCTGCTTCCTGTAAACTATTCCAATTCATTAACACTGAGTGTGTTCTTGGTGTCGAATTATGCGGTTAAAAACGGAACTTTCACGCCCCGACCAATCGACCAACTGGCAAAAAGTTATCCTCTTGTACAGAACAACAGGGGGCTGAGTTGATGGTTTCTCGTATAAGAAATATGCAAATTTCTATTTGCCTAACAATGGGGGAACATTTTAAGTAATTGGATCTCCATTTAGGACTTAATGTTCGAGTATATTCTTATGGCATTGCCGTTCCGTCCGTCTCCGCATGTTCTCCATTCGGGATGCGGATGATGGTAAAAGATATTAGGTTTTTTTTTGGAAGTAGAAGGGTGACCCGGAGCCATTTATACAGTCGTACTAGTGCAGATTTCAGAGAGAGAAAAGGACAATTTCATTTGTCATTCAGGGCTTAAAAAGGATTTCAATTTCGGTTTTCTTTATGGATGTTTCTCATTACACATTTTCATTATTTATTAGAATGTTTAACATGTAAATGGTTACAAAAACTATAGGCTTTACTATTTTATGTGGAAAGTCTACTCAAACTTGAATGTGGGTTACATTATTGTTTGGAAATGGGTTTTAATGTTCGAAGGGTCTTAGGATTTTAGTGACATGTGTTGAGAGCTGTTTTCTGAGTTGATGTTGTTTTGATAATTTTACGGATTCGGTTGTCAGAAAGAAGTCGTTGAAAAGGGATTGGATGCTATGTTCAAAGACTCTTCTCCTTCAATGGCAACGCTTCAACGTAGTTGCATGTACACGTGGGCCATGTCCAGTTGTCCCATAAACGGCTACCAGGTAGGATGACGTGACAAAAATCCATTCTTTCGTATTAGCAGTATTAGCAGTCATTTGAAGGTGTCGCGAGATAGCTGAGACAGAAGGCATTTCAAAAGTCAGTGTGGGGAATATTACTTACTTACTTACTTAAGCTGGTGCTACAGTCTGTTGCGGGCTAGGGCGTCAACCATCAGCCTCCACCAGCAAACTCGGCATCCAGCTAATTGTCTCCAGTTTTGCACTCCAAGTTGATTGAGGTCCTCTTTCACTTGGGTGCACCACCTGAGTTGTGGTCTTCCTCTACTTCTTCATCCCTCGAAAATGGTGTCCAAGTCTTTCCGGGCCAAGGCATTGGTTTCCATCAGCTCTATATAACCAAGCTATCTGAGCCTTTTGAACGCTAACGTTCTCGCTTTTTCTAGGTCGGGTTCACGGAATTGTTGGCTATCATCGTGTCCACTGAATGGCTCCTGCAGAACACTGCTCTCCAGCAGTGTCGCCACTGTTTCTCGATACTTGATGTAGACGGCATATGAGTCCTTTAGATGTTACTTGACACTCGATCAGAAAAGGATCTGGCGATCTCTTGTGATTGTAGCCGTACGACGTCGTATTTTCTTGCACCAATTGCCTTGTTTCATTCCTTATTCCGACAATGAGTGCGTAGCGTAGCACTACCTTGGCTTCGACGACGAGGTAGTGGTCCGAGTCGATGTCGGCTCTTCGGAAAGTTCGAACATCTAGAATGCTGGACAAGTGCTTTCCGTCGTTCGCAGTGTGATCAATCTGGGTGCGTGGGTTATATCCTGCATGAAATTTTGGACAAGAGAAAGTTATCGACGCAATGGGTGCTGCGATTTCACTCCAGACAATAAGCGCAATAATGACATCACTTCAGAGAAATGAAGGAGTTTCTGCGTCGTTTTGTGACAGTCCATAAAACATGGATCTACGGACCTACAAACAGTAAACTGCATGGGTATCAGCCGGCGACATGCTCCGAAGAAGACGAAAACTGTTCCATCGGCGGAAAAGAAGGGATAATCGGTCACACAGCTTTGGAATGCTGAATTATTGGTGCGATTCGATGCCGAAATGAAAAAAACGCCCTACTTGTCGTCATCGCCACGACCAAATCGGTAAATTTGGGTTACGGACTTCCAACAGTTATTGTTCAAAAATGTATTAAACAACTCAAAGTCTCAAACCTAATTTTTCTAATTTTCTGTTCGCTTGAACACAAATGGCCGCTTGCTGTGTCGATACGATACCATTTGACGGCTTTATGATTCTGTCATTTGACGTTGACGTTGTGACTTTACCATAATAACTAAAATACTATCACCTCTCATATAGCTTGTAAAGTCTACTACAAACGGACTTGTTCTTGCAGAAATGAGAAATCTTTTTACACAAGCAGGTCTGCAGTTGTCAGAGCTGCACTATCTAATGAAGAAGAATGAGATATAAGATCACATCACGCATGCAATTCAAAACATTAATGTTTCCATTATGAACTCTTGAATGACGTTTCTTTGTTCGTGTCCCTTTCACTGATCATTGATCATCAATCGAGAAATTAACAAAAAGTAATTCTAATCGATTTCATCTCAGAAATGTTGAAATCTCTTTTTGAGCGTAGCTATTCACAAAGAAAACATTTTATTCGACACAGTTGATGAGAACCTTTAAATTATTTCTTTTATAGTTTTTTCCAACACGGATCTGCTAGGAAAATAAATGTCTCCAAAAGATAAGTCTCAATAGGTAAATGTATAGCATCATGTTGTTACAGACGACAAGCATCGTTTTTTAAAGCCTCTAATCCTCTGATATGCTCAAACATTAGGGACAACATTAATGAAACTTATTTTTCACACAAAGATACGAAAATGTATCTTCAATTCTTCAACCTTTAGGATCAACCTTTTTTCGATCGTGCATCGCCATCATCGATCGCTAGTTTCGAAGATCGTAACCATCACAGTGCACAGCGATAGACATCTATACCTACTTTCAAAGCCTTAGAAAAAGGAACAGAAACAGTAGCTAATGGATGATTATCTGGCGAATAGGTTACCTGCCCATTTTCAACACTCCAATTCGACTAGTAGATGATCGGAGAGTGTATCAATTTCCATTCTGAAATAATCCCAATTTCGTTGGACTTCATTGAGGTCCCATCCCAATACACCGTCTAGTCATACTCATAGCAGGTAGCCTTCTTCGGATCCTCGCGTTTGTCGCGTCCTAGGATGGTCGGTTGGCTGATCGGTCAACCTGGGTAATATGTCAAGAAATTATTTCATACCCTTTTTAAGGTGTCTCTAAATATTTGGGGGCATTGCCTATCTTCGCAGGAGATCTACGGCGGCGATTGTCTGTAGATTGTTCGTCATCACCGCCGCCGCCGTACCGTCGACCGACTCAGCCATAAAACGCAATACAATCACTTTGAATACAGGTAACTTGATCGAAAAAAAAGAAACAACAAAAATGCGCTTAACAATCTCCTTAATGTGTTTCAAATTGAATTGGGATATGTCCCATCATCATATCGTATTGGAATGGTTTTACACAGGTGGTTGAGATCAACGATTACATAGTCTGGCTGCGGCTGAATGGCTAAGGATAATGGAGGGCGTATTTAGAACGACTTAAATGTCTGAATGCAGTAACAGCGCTCGTAAAGATACAAAATTGATGGTCTTAAAAATGTTTATCCAACCCGATTGGATTTTGATAGTGCGCAAAACCACTAAGATACAAAACAGGACAATGAATGGAATGGCATAGGTATTGGCGTAATGTGGTTTTCATGTTACTGGCTAGGGGAACATTTTCCTTACATTCAATTTATTCACGGTTATATTCACGACAAAACTATATTACAATAGAACTTGGCAACATTTTCCTCCTGGTTGAGGAAGATTAGACAAAGTGGACGCAGAACTAACCTCCTCTCACAATCTTCAGTTGAACAACTAGGAAGTGAATGATGTCGCTCGCTGCGGGGCGAGACGTAATGGTAGGAAGTACGCGTTACCCACATCTCGATATCCACAAGGGTACATGGAAATCTCCTGACAAATCAACCGTCAACCAGATCGATCACATTGCGATCGAAGCACGACACTTCTCTAGCATGCTAGATGTCCGCACATTCTGAGGTGCCAACATCGACTCGGACCACTACCTTGTTGTAGCCAAGGTACGAACGCGGATATCCCGATCAAGGCCAACACACGAAAATGCTAGGAGGAAATTCAACGTCTAACGGCTACAATCGCAAGAGATTGCTAGATCCTTTTCCGATCGTGTCTCCGAAAATCTCCTCAGAAGTCCCTTGCTGCCAGCACAAAATATAGAGAGCCAGTGGCAACATTGCCAAGCAGATATCAGAGATGCCGCCTCTGAAGTACTGGGGTTTACATGGCCACCACAATGAAACCCCTGATTTGACAATGAGTGCCGGCGAGCACATGCAGCTAAACAATGGGCATACAAAGCGGCGCTGCAAAGAAGGACAAGAGCAGCTCGTGAGCTTTACGAGCAGAAAAAGAGAGAGGAGTATAAACTTCTGAGAAATAAAAAAAGGAGCATGAGAAGCGCGCGATTGAGGGATGTCACAACAGGAACGAGGTTCGAAAGTTTTACAAAAAGGTGAAACAAACCTCCAGGGCGTATGCACCCCCAACCGAAGCCTGTAGAGACCATCATGATAACATCGTAGTGGAACCGCAGTCAGTGCTGAGGATATGGAAAGACCACTTTTCCAAGCTGTATAATGGCGATGACGAGCAAAACGCCGCCAGCAATACAGAACCATTCAATTTGGGTGCAGAAGGCCAACGATTCCACCCACTCGACATGGACGAAGTGAAGATAGCGATATCTAAGCTCAAGTCGAACAAAGCCGCAGGAGCAGACAGGCTAGCCGCCGAACTGTACAAAGCAGCTGGAGATGATTTAGTTAGGAGCATGCACCAGCTCATCTGCAAAATTAAGTGGGACGAAAGCATGCCCGATGAATGGAACCTCAGCATCGTATGCTCGTTCCTCAAGAAAGGAGATCCCCTGAACTGCACCAACTACAGAGATATAAGTCTCCTTAACATCGCCTATAAGATCTTGTCTTCCGTGCTGTGTGAACGTTTGAAGCCTTTCGTCAACAACCTGATAGGTCCTTACCAGTGTGGCTTCAGACCCGGAAAGTCGACCATCGATCAAATATTCACCCTACGGCAGTTCTTGGAGAAGACCTTGGAACTTCAAATCGATACCTACCACCTTTTCATCGATTTCAAGGCCGCGTATGACAGCGTCTATAGAGACCAATTATATAGAGCAATGTCTAGTTTTGGCATCCCAGATAAACTCATCCGTCTGTGTAAGATGACAATGGAAAACTCACGCTGTTTCATCATGGTCGGAAAAAACCTAACGGACGCTTTTGATGTCAGAAAAGGTTTAAGACAAGGCGATGCGTTGTCATGCGATTTCTTCAACATCATTCTCGAAAAGATTGTGCAAAGCTCCAACGGCAACACCAGAGGCACAATCTTTCAAAAGTCCGTCCAGCTAAGGGCACGCAGACGACATTGACATAATTGAAAGAATACAGCGTGATGTCAGTGGAGCGTTTGTGAGTCTTGAGACGGAGGCCAGGAAGATGGGTCTAGTGTTTAACGAGGGCAAGACCAAGTTAATGCTGTCAACAAGAAAGGACAACCAACATCGACGTCTTGAAGCAAACGTCAACATAGACAGATTTAACTTCGAGGTAGTTAAGGACTTTGTCTACCTGGGATCCGCTATCAACTCAGACAACAACACCAGCGCTGAAATTGAACGAAGAATCACTCTTGCCAATCGCTGCTTCTTTGGACTTAGAAGGCAATTGAGTAGTAAATTCCTCTCCCGAGCAACTAAAGTGACACTCTACAAAACCCTTATCATCCCGGTCCTCATGTATGGTGCTGAAACATGGACCATGACAACATCTGATGAAAACGCTTTGGGCTGCTTTGAGAGACAAATTCTCCGAGTGATTTTTGGTCCTGTCTGCATAAATCGAGAACACAGGTGGTAGAGGATCTGAACCAACTTGGCGTGCGAAACTGGAGACCGCTAGCTGGGGACCGAGCTGGCTGGAGATGTTTGTTGGGTGAGGCCCTGGTCCGACTAGGACTGTAGCGCCACCATAAGTATGTACACTCAGAGAAAAAAACATTGTTGGCAGCTTAACAACTCGCATTTGAAAAATGTTAACACTTTAATTCTTGTGTCAAGAACGTTTTCTTAAAACAAAAATTGTTTATATTTAAATTAAGTTTTAAATTCAAAAACAAAACATTCAGTAGTTGAAACAACAAAGTAGAACATTTAGCATTCGTCAACAGTGATTCATTTTTTAAACAAATATATTGTATTTTAAAAAACAACGCCGCTTTTAAGGAGTCTAAGGCTTTTTACCATGCCTACTTTGTATTAGTGTTTCAGAAACCAACACACACAATATTTTCTTGCTTATTGACCACCGTCTCGATTTCCAGAGAAGAGCGAAAACGAAATTGCGTGTGTTACTTTACGCACACACGTCTAAAGAACGCCATCAGATTAAGAACGAAATTTTTAATTTAAAAGTGTTTTCTTTCTCAACAAAAACATTGTTCTTGAACTGCAAAATATAACTGTTAATTTTATTCATGTATTTGATGCGTTTAGTGAGTGAAACAAATGTCTTCCAATTTCACATATCAAATCCAATTTATTTATCTTAATAACTAAAATCACAATTGATACTTTTGTGTGAGATAATAAATACTTGTTATAATGTTTGCTTGAACGAGGTGCTAGTAGTAGGAAGAATCATCAACGACTGAATCAAGTTATGTAAATTACTATTAAACTGCAAGAGAAACTTACACTCGACGTGTGCAACCTGCAGAGAGTTAATTACGATCTCGCGCAAAGACTAAGACGGATAATGATGACGATTGGGAAAGTATAGGGTGACCACTACATACTCCCCTTCCAGCTGTAAGCGTTCTGAAACTTGTACATTATTGAATCACAATAAAAAATTTGTAACTTTACGAAAATTCAAGCGAATGTTACTTTTTTCCTTTGCACAGAGTTTGATTCATTGGCAAGGACATGCGCAGGTTTCAATCGGTCAATTGAGACTGAAATGTGTTTATTATTTATGTCGATGACGAATTGTTTACGCAGCTTCCGAATTACTTTATATGGGCCTTCATATGGAGCTGACAGACCAGGCCGGACTCTATCAACTCTTAAGAATACATAATCCGAAGTGCTTAGAGCTTTGGGTACATTAACGTTTGACTGTACAGAATTTCTTGTAGGCGTGGGAATCGCAGATTGCATAGATTGACGGATTTGTGTCACAAAACTAGACGGATCGGTACTTTCAGTGCTTTTGGAGATAAAATACTCTCCGGGGATTTTCAGAGTCTGGCCGTATACCAGCTCTGCAGCTGAACACCCAAGATCTTCTTTTACAGCTGTTCTTATACCGAGTAGTACAAGAGGAAGCTCATCACTCCAATGTTGAGAGTTTCCTCGAGCTACGATGGAAGCCTTTAACTGGCGGTGCAGTCTTTCCACCATTCCGTTGGCTTGTGGATGGTAAGCCGAAGTACGGATTCTATGTGATCCTAACATGCTTGTTATTGCCGAAAATAACTTGGACTCAAACTGTGTTCCTTGGTCGGTTGTAATTTGGGCTGGAACACCGAATCTACAGACGTATTCTTGAACAAAGGTTTTGGCGACGGTGGCTGCACAAATATCACGAATGGCATAGGCTTCTGGCCATCGAGTAAAACGGTCGACTATAGTGAGCACATATGAACATCCATTGGAGGGGGGTAGAGGACCCACCAGATCCATATGTATGTGTTCAAAGCGCCCAGTTGGCATTTTGAATAAGTCATATTTTGTTTTTGTGTGCCTATGTACCTTTGAGCGTTGGCACGCTACACACGATTTGGCCCAAAGATTGCAATCTTTGTTCATAGAAGGCCAAAAATATTTTGATGTAACTCTTTTACGTGTAGCGCGAATGCCTTCATGTAAGAGATTATGTAGAGAGTCAAAAATGAGTCTGCGTAAACTTTGAGGAACAAATGGACGGTTGGTATCTGTATTTGTTTCGCACCAAATTTGTTCGTTAGTAATAGGCATTTTTACGATTTCTAATTTAATTTTAGAATAAGGTCTGTTGTTACACGAAATCAATGAGTTGAGCTCATCATTTTCTTGTAACTTTGAAATTTGCTTCAGATCGAAGTTAATCGAATTGATCTCTTTAGAGGCATTGCCAGGGCGTGAAAGAAGATCAGCTACTACATTATCTTTACCACGAATGTGACGTATATCACTGGTAAATTGCGATATGTAGTCCATGTGTCGAGTTTGACGTGGACTTCTCTCAGCTTTGGACATCAACGCGTTTGTTAAAGGTTTGTGATCTGTGTAGATTACAAATTCTCTACCTTCAACAAAACACCGAAAATGTTTGATCGCTAAATAGACACCAAGTAGTTCACGATCAAATGCTGAGAACTTTTGTTCAGAAGGTTTTAGCATCTTCGAAAAGAAGGCAAGAGGTTGCCATTCCTTGTTTCTGTTTCGTTGTTGCAGTACAGCACCTACAGCTGTATTTGACGCGTCGGTAGTTATGCTTAAAGAACCGTTTTCTGTTGGGTGTGCTAGTAGCGTAACTTCGGATAAGACCTGTTTTGTTTTTGAAAAGGCAGTTTCACACTCCGGAGGCCAGTAAAAATGATTCTTGTTCTTCTTTATTTTTTGTAGATTGGCAACATGAGTGTGAATCGGTGACAACAATTCGGCAAGATTTGGAATGAACCGATTGTAATAATTTATCATCCCAACAATTTGTTGGATTTGTCGAATCGAACTTGGAGGAGGCATGTTGATAATTGCCTCAACTCGTTCCTGAGATGGAGCGATTCCATGTTCCGAAATAGTATGACTCAAAAACTTTAAACTCGATGCACCAAATACACATTTTGAGGGATTAAGACTTAGGCCATAATCAGAGAGTCTTTGAAACAAAATCTTGAGGTGTTGCTTATGCTCTTCTTCGCTTTTGCTGCCTATTAGGAGATCGTCAATGTATGCAAATACAAAATCGAGATCTTGAACAATTGAGTTAATGAACCTCTGAAATGTCTGACTGGCATTTCGGAGGCCGAAAGGCATCCTAATAAACTCGAATAAGCCGAATGGCGTAGTTATCGCGGTTTTATGCACATCCTCAGGAGCGACGGGTATCTGATGATAGGCCCTTACTAAGTCGATGCATGAAAACACCTTACAACCATTGAGATTCAACGAAAAGTTGTGTATGTGGCTAATGGGATGTCGATCAGGTTCAGTGACATTATTCAAGCCTCTATAATCTCCACATGCTCTAAAACTATCACTGTCCTTTTTGGCTACCATATGAAGTGGGAAGAAACAGGTGAGGAAGATGGTCTACAAATTCCTAGACTCACCATGTTTTGAAATTCTAAAAGAGCCGCTTTATGTTGTTTGGCATTCAGTCGGCGTGGTTTTGCAAAAGGTAAACGACCTTTCGTTATGATGTGGTGTTGGACAGTATGTTGCACTGGTTTGTTAAAATCCGGAGGAGCCGTTAGGGAAGGAAATTGTTTTAAAATTTCTCCGTAAGCATTGTCAATGGAAGGATTTTTCGGGGAAGGTGTATCAACCAAAGCTTCCATAGCGCTAATGTGTAATTTAGTTACTGAATCTATAAGACGGCGATTTTTTATATCGACTAAAAGCTCATATTTGTTTAGAAAGTCGGCACCAATTAGTGGGCGATTTACTGCGGCTATTGTGAATTCATGAACGAATTGTCTTCGAAGTCCAAGATTAACCTTCATTAGTTTTGTACCAAACGTGCTTATGGAAGTACCATTAGCTGCACAAAGTGATAAAGAGGTATTTGTTTCTTTTGTTTGAAAAAGATGGCTTGGAAGAACTGACAAATCGGCACCAGTATCAATCAAAAAGGTTAGGTTGTGATCGGGATCTCGAATAAAAAGACGGCTTTGTAAAGAACAAACCGAGCTGTGTGCCGTCGAAACAGCTGGTTTATTTAGTTTTTTTCATTTTTGTTAGTTTTGCTTGAAGAAGACAAATGTTTGTTGAAATTGCAAGGACTAGAACAATTCCGGGCATTAGATCCAAACTTAGAATGAAACCAGCATATATCTGATCTGCTACGTGACCTTTGCCTTCTACGTGAATTGTTTCTGTTGACATTCGGGTGCGACCTAAAATTTTGTCTACTGAATCTAGTTGTAAGTTGCTCTACCATTGATCTTAATTCACTTATTTCAGAACGAAGTTGAGATTGGTCGTCAGAAAAATTCGAAGTCTTTTTATTATTTGAATGTAATTCGGAGATTCCACCGACTACAGCAGAAGCTTCCCAAATTTTATCTGCCAAGCTGGTTATCTCAGCTTCCGATTTGGAATCTTGCGAAATGAGTGCAATGCTAATAACTTGAGGAAGTCGTCGCAACCACAGCTTTTTAATTAAATCACTGCTAATTATACCTGACGCAGTGCCTGCTAGCTGCTTCAAAGATCGCAGAAACTCGGAAGGTTTTCTGTCACCTAGTTGTTCACTAGATAACAGCTTCTCTATTCGGCGCTCTTCACTTAGTGAGTGCCTTTGTATGAGGGTTTCTTTAAACTTGTCGTAAATGCTGGATTCAGGTGGGGTTTGAATGAAGTCAATTACAGTCTCGAGAACTTCTTGTGGCAACGCGCCAAGAACGTAGTTATATTTTTCAATATCTTTTTTAATTTTCGCGATTGAAAACTGTGCCTCTGCCTGAATGAACCAAACTGCTGGCGACTTCGGCCAAAAAGGCTGTAACTTCACCGAGACAGAGTTAACATTGACATTATTTGAAACTGAAGGTTTTTGATCATCACCCCTTTCCTCCCCTCTGACATCCTCATCATCACTTGGCATTTTGAAAAATTTGTCTTCACTGAATTAAAAAAAATATTAATATCTACAAGCCGCGCATGCACAAAAAAAAAACTACAGTTTGATTTCCTATGGACGATGATTCTTCCTATATGTAACATGCACAAAAAAATTAAAATAAAAAAAAGAAAGAAAATATTTTAAATGAAATAAAAGAATTCAATATTTTGTAAAATTATGAAAAGAACATAATAAGAATGAAAGATATTAAATATACAAAATATGGTTAAACATTTCAAAATAATTATTTTAAATTGAAAAAAAAAATTTGATTTACAAAAATTATATAATTTCATAAAAAAAAATAATGTAAGACAGCCGCTGACGTCTCTTGTTGGTGGTTAAATTTGATCAAGTAGGATTACTAATCCGTTTTGTAGATGTAAAGCTTTCTGATGCTGTTTGAAGCTTTCGAAAATGTGCAGTTGTTAACAGTCGATATATAGGAGAATGTTATGTGCGGGTGGTAACAGACAATATATAGTAGAATGTTATCTTGCGGTGCTTGCGTTGAGTGCGAACAAAAAATGATGGTCTGTTTTCAATGATCATTAACTTTGTTCTTGAACTTCGTTGGTATCATAGGCATTTGCTATGTGTATGAGTCGATGATGATTTTAAATAGTTTTTTTATTTTATGGTTTGAACTTTGAAGTGGTATTGCATTTATGTACGCACTTATTTTTTGTTTGAATTTAGCACTTGTGATTAAATGGATAGTTAATAGTTTTTTATTTAGTTGGATTTGTAACACAATCACAATTAAGTTTTTGACTTTTAGTTTTGCATTTAAAATGCGTGAACTTATTGTAGGGGTCACCAATTGATGCGTTTAGTGAGTGAAACAAATGTCTTCCAATTTCACATATCAAATCCAATTTATTTATCTTAATAACTAAAATCACAATTGATACTTTTGTGTGAGATAATAAATACTTGTTATAATGTTTGCTTGAACGAGGTGCTAGTAGTAGGAATAATCATCAACGACTGAATCAAGTTATGTAAATTACTATTAAACTGCAAGAGAAACTTACACTCGACGTGTGCAACCTGCAGAGAGTTAATTACGATCTCGCGCAAAGACTAAGACGGATAATGATGACGATTGGGAAAGTATAGGGTGACCACTACATATTCATGGCTAAGAACAACGTTTTTAAATTGAATGTTTTTTTGTTTCGCAAGGACAATTAAGTTCTTGATATTGCAAAATCTAACTGTTAATTTTTTCTGGTCGCCACTTCATTTCGATGTGATTTTTATGAAGTGCAGACGTCGTGAGTTTAGTGTGTTTTAAAAATAATAATTTATTAAAAAAAAATGGAAAACATATCTAAGTGAAGAACTTGAAATTGTATTGTGTATGTATCATAAATCTGTAATAATTTCATGACCTTGACAATAATAAATAATATCTTTTATATTAACTATTAATATGTGTTGAGCTTAAATTATTCCATCAAGACCAATTTCAGCAACTGATAAGGATATCATCTTTGATGTGAATTTGGATTTGATTACATTTTGTTTGGTTTAATGTAAGTATTTCAAATTTTGAGGTTTTCAGGTAATTTAATGGGTCCTTGGGGCAAGAATTAAAGTTCTTCATTATTCCTAAAGAAAAAGTTCTCATGCCAACAATTAACGTTCTTAAACGTATTATTAACGAATTCATTAATTTTTGGGACAACAATGTTTATTCTTAATGTATTGAAAATAATATTCTTGTTTGGAATATAAAAGTTGTTGCATTTTGAGAACTCTGTTGTTGGTTTTAAAATAAAAGTTCTCAACACTTAAATAACACTTTGCTCTCTTAAGTTAAAATAAAAAGTTGTTGAGCAGATTTTAACCTACATATTTTCTTGAGACAAAGTATAAAATTGTTGGTATTACTATTTTTTTCTCTGAGTGATAAGTAAATAAGAATGATGTCAACAAGGGAAGTACTAGATCAGGACTAGTTGAACAATTGAAAAAAAATGGCTTTTAAGTTCAAATCACTTCGACAAAATATTTGTGTGAGGAAATGTTAGTAATAAGTAATAACTTATCAGCTCCTTGCCACACTAAGCCGAAGACCTTCTAACTTATAGCGTTTCAAAAACTCCCACCCATTGCTGGCTGATTTATTTAACACTTCCCACAAAAATAAACCCATCGTTTTCCTACTTTAACTTCAATTCAATTTTCAGAAATCCAGTTAAGTTAAATCCCATTAATCCAACTGACCGCACAAAGATTACAGTTAATGTAATTGAAATACATCAAACAACTTCATTCCCGCCCCTCCAAGAACACATTTTCCAAATCAACACACAGAAAAAAAAAAAACATTAACATTATTACAGCCAAAAACGACCGCAAGGAACAACGATATGCTTTCGTCGGTCGACTAAGAAAGTAAGAAACACACACAACTGGTCCTTCAACCCGAAAATTAATTCAAATAATTTCAAACTAAATCCCTACGCAACTGTCTTAATTTTAAAATACTCGTCCTTTTGCAAATAAACACAGAGAGTTGCGCCTTCCTTAATCCGTAGTCGCTTTTTTGAAAATCCTTCTTAACAGCCAATCTAACCGCGCTGTGGATCACATTTACAATAATTTACATTTTTTAAGCTCGAAATAAACTGCGCTACCCAGTCACCAAGCCGCACCGCTCAGTCACCCTTCAAAGGATACCTCAGTACAGTTTGAGTTTTATGGGAGGAGTGAGAGAGTTCCCCTTGGCCATCTACATGGCCATCCGGCCAAATAGCTCGAGCAACTTTATTCAGAAAAGCAAACAATTGAGAAGTATATTCGCGAGATGGTGTAGCATTGCGGCAAAGGGGGCTAGGAAAACAACCACGATGACGATGAAAGAAAATCGTTAAACAAATGAAAGCCACCAACCAGGATAAGAAAATCCCTCTCGGCTATAAGACGTTCAAATGAAATATTCATTAACGCGAAATCACTCTTTCAGCTTTCGGCTCTCAGCGCAGCCCCCTCCCCTCACTCACTTATTCACCCGCTGCTGGTTTAACGAGTATTCAAAAATAAAACTCACTTTGACTGCGTTTCGGAAAGTGAACGAGACAACAAAGGCGACTACCCCGAACTCGAAGGACTTGCAAGAAGATGCCGATGTGTAATTTTTTTTCCTAGATTAGAATTCGTGCACTTAGATTCCATTGAGCTTGAGCTGGCACTTGAAACTGTTAGAAAAAGCCAAATTATCCCGACACTGCCGCGGAAAGGACTTCCGGTCGAGTAGGTTCTTCTATTCGCTAAGTTATTTGCTCTCCAAGAATCGACGGAAACATTTCCATATTCCTTGTGATGATCTCTGAATTTGGATCTTAGGAGCATGCACGATTTGACAGCTTGCATGAATTATTCCATTTACTTATAAACGATGCAAAGAAACCGAATCACGATTGGGGTGTATTACCCAAAAGGAGATTTCATTATTCTGCCAAAACAAACACTTTAGTTTGTTTGGGCCGTAAACCACATTCAAGGACAACGTGTCGGGTAGTTCATCGAAAAAGGAAATGTGCACACATCTTGCAAGGGGCGCTAGCCATTGGATGGTTTTATATTAAGGTCATAATAGTCATTCAGAAATTTTGTAATGTCACCTTCAAAAAATAAAACATTCAGGTATAGTCGATTAAAAATCATTAGTTAGAAAGAACTAAGAGCAGCAAGAGAAGAACAAAGCACCAGAAGAAGAAAAACAAATATTAAGTAGAAGACTCTTACTTACTTATCCGGCTCACAATCCATGAAGGATCTAAACCTGAGATACTGCAGCCTTCCATCGTGAACGGTCGCTCACTTGCACTCTCCAGTCGCCGAAACCAAGCGCTCTGGCATCCGCAGTCACTTGGTCTTTGTACCGTAGTTTCGGTCTTCCTTGTCGTCTTGAACCTGGGGGCTGGGATGAGAAGACTTTATTGGCTGGAGCGATGTCGTCCATTCGCTCGATGTGGCCGAGCCAATGTAGTCGTCTTTTCTTGGCTTTCTGGACTAGATCCACATCTTGGTACAGCTCATACAGTTCTCGGTTGTACCTTCTTCTCCATTCGCCATCGTCGCATACGGGACCTAAAATCCGTCGAAGAATTTTTCTTTCGAAAGTGCCCAGTATCAATTCCCCTTTTTTACTTATCGTCCAGCACTCGGCGCCGTAGAGTAGGACTGGTAAAATCAAAGTTTTGTATAGCAGACACTTTGTCTTTCGAGTGAGGAGTTTTGAACGCAGTTGTTTGGCCAAACCGAAGCAGCAGCGGTTCGCTAGGGTAATTCTTCTTAAGATCTCCACTAAGGTGTTGTTTGTGGGATTGATGTTTGTTCCAAGGTAGGTGAACAGTGACGTTTTGTCCTAGGCGAAGGACAGATGTTGCTTTCTTTGTTGACAGGATGTACTTTGTTTTGTCCTCATTCACTTCAAGACCAACGAGTTTTGCCTGTTCTTCAATCGCTGTGAAGGCCTCAAGCACAGCTCTCTTGGATCGACCGATTTGTTGAAGATAGTGATTTCCGTGATCACACCTGCCTTGCGCACTGTCTGCTCCAGGACTATGTTGAAAAAGTCACATGACAACGCATCTCCTTGTCTAAATCCTGCGCATGTTTGGAATAACTCGGATGAGCTGTTACCCATTTGCACACTGGACTGCGTATTGTTTACCGTCATGCGGCACAGCTGGATCAGATTGTTCGGGATCCCGAATTCAGACATCGCCATCATAAGCTCTTGGCGGTGGATGCTATCATAAGCAGCTTTAAAGTCGATGAAAGGATGGTGGGTTTCGACTTGAAATTCGTTTGGTTTTTCCAGGATCTGCCTCAGTGTGAATATTTGGTCTATCGTTGTTCTGCCTGGCCTAAAGCCACACTGGTACGATTATTGTGTTGCAGAAAGGTTTAAGACGCTCACACAGTACGTTGGATAGGATTTTGTATGCAACATTAAGCAGGGATATGCCATGGTAGGTTTTTGCATGACATCGGATCGCCTTTTTTGTAGATGGGGCATATGAAGCTTATCGAAGAGTCAGGGGCATGCATTCTTCCTCCCACACTTTGGTGATGACCTGGTGCATGTGATTCATCAAAAAACCTCCTCCATATTTAAAGAGTTCCATAGGTATGCCATCCGACCCGGCGGACTTGATATTTTTTAGCTTTTGGATGGCTCTTTATACCTCTTCTGTGCTGAGGGCTGGGACCACTGCTGTCGTTTTTGCTACTATAGTAGTATTTTACTCCTTTCGTGAGTCAAATGCTACTCTACTACCCTTAGACGAAATATACTCCCCAATCTTAGTAAACAAAATCTACCTATATTCTATGTAGTATGAGATAAAACAAGAATCGAAAATCAAAATGCTCACACTTCTTAGCTCATTTATGTTCAATCAGTGAGATAGATGGCCTAAATTTAAGTCAAAGTAACCAATTTACGAAAATTGCCAAACACTTTAATGTACATTTTAAGGTTCCTTAAACTACACACCTAATTCCACACCTTAAATACTCGAAAATGTTGAAAAAATGAGCGTGCATTTTTTAAACAAGCTTTTATGGATCAAGATCAGGATCACTTAAGTCTGTATTTGTAGGTACGTTAATGATTTTGGATCACTACAACCTACACTGAAGATCCAGAAACGAAATTATAAGCATTAACAGAAAGGTAAAAGTTGAAAACTAGATTAAACATTTTGTAATGAAATAAATGGTTTTCCAATAAAAGGTGTTATTTTGATATTCAAAGAAAAATGGCATTTTTTGAGAAAAATGATCGGATGTTTATTTCATTATAAAGAGGAAGGTATGCTGTTAATAATGGAACACAATCAGCCAAATGGCCGCCACAACCACGCTTACAGGACCATATCCTTTTCATGAAATTTTATGTCTTCGATAGCCTCACGAATTCCATCTTTGAGGTCTTGAATCGACGCTGGGCTGTTGGCGTAAACCTTATCTTTCACGTGGCCCCAAAGGAAGAAGTCGCAAGGTGTTAAATCACAAGATCTCGGTGGCCAATTGAGATCACCTCTTCAAGAGATAACACGGTCCGGAAACTTTTTTCCCGTAAAAGATAGATGGTTTCATTGCTTGTGTGGCACGTAGCGCCAATAATTACCTAATAATTTCAATTGTTGAAGCGTGTATCGTTCCATTTTTATTAATGGCGTAATTTCTATTTGTCAAATGTCAAAAAATGACAGCTTCAAAAGTGACAACTACCGAAATAGCGGGCTATTCAAAATAACACCTCTTATTGGAAAACCCTTTAAATAAAATTCAACTGGTGGAATTACTATAAATAGAACTGTAAGAAAACCTAACCTTTTTAATCACAAGACCTCTGTCGCATGCATTCAACTTTTTCAAATCTGAAGTGATATTTTCTGTGCAGTTTCGTGGTTAAATTTATAATTAAGGGACAACTTGGGGAACCTTCAAATATCAATTCGTTAGAAAAGTGGGAAACTAGCGAAAAAGAATTATTATAGGCAAAAACATTTGATTTGGAGCCATTTTCTTCACTTATTTCAACTTGTGAACCTTTGCAGTTGACAAACTCAAGAGTTGAATTTTAAAGTAAAGCTGAAGATTATTTTTCTTTACTTACGTAACTTTTAATTCAGAGTTTTGAATTTGAAAGTAGTAGCCACTGGGAAACTCATAACAATTTGGAGTAGTTATGTTAGAAACATGATTTTTTGCTTTTGGAGACGGTGAAAGCAGCTGCGCGATGAAATTCTGAATCAAGAAGAAAAAAGACGACAGATACCTCTTCATAATGACATAATAGCCTCCTCCGGCAAAAATGTTCTCTAGGAAGTACCAGGCCAAAATGACCATACAAGAAACTACTTTTGTGTTCGAAGACCCGCCAATCAAAGAAATCTCTTTTGAGTATAAACCCTTGAAAGTAAATGCAATACATAATTGTATGCATACAGACAGTGCGTAGTCACTAGTCAGTTAGATTTTTAAACTTTTTTTTCCTTACTCTATTCATACTTTCAAAGCTCAAGTCTTCGTAATTTTCTCTTCGCTTTATGTTAATTACTTTAATATTTGTTTAATTAAAAAAAGTGTTTTACTAAATGCAGAAAACACACAATATCTGACAGAAAATTGTACGTATGTTTAATGATCTAATTTAGTTTTTTGACAGTGACAGCCTCTAATGAAGACAACTTAAATCGAAATTTAAGGATAAAATCCTCAAGTTGATATCAACTTCGATTGTATAAAAGGCTCCTCCTATCCGACAAACACACATTTTGGGTTTTAGAACTCCCAAAAATTAATAAGAAACTATCGTTTCCTAATAAACCACATCATTTTTGAAACTTCAAAACGATCTGCAAAACCCATTATAAGTGATACTTTTTTCCGGAGGCGATTTATCGGGCTAAGTTCCTATAGTTAAAAAATTATACTACCTAAATATAGAAAATACTCCTCAAAATAATTCAAAAATACTCCCCATTGCATTTTTGAAACGACAGCGCTGGCTGGGACTGGGTCTTCATTGACTGGTCTTGCTTCTCTTTCGTGATTAGTTCGCTCGACAATTTGCGCAATCAGCAGCTGATGGAAGTGCTGCCCGGTGTTGTTTTGGCCCGAGACTCTTCTAGATCTTTGAGCTGAGAAACTGCGGATGCTCTTTTCTTCCTTCGCAGGGTCTTTTTCTCATTTCTCCTTTTTGTGCGGTACTCTTCTCTTGCTGCTCTTGTTTTCCGTTGCAGCATCTGCAAACATGCATTTTCCGTCTCTCTTGTTAATATCGCGCACTCATCATCATACCACGTGTTATTTTTCGGGGGTGGCTGGTAACCTATGGTGGTCTCGGCTAGCGGGGTAGGTACGTGACGTGCCATTGTCAGTAGATTTTAAAGGAAAAAGTGTGCACACAACGCCCCACAACCACCCACAACCCTAGAAAAACTGAACTGCTATACGACCTGAAATTACTAGGAAAGTCATGGGAAACTTCCGAGAGAGGCTTCGTCTTTGTCATAATAATGGAGGAAGCCATTTTTCTGATGTAATTTTTAAGACCGAGTAATGTAAAATGGCATAATATTTTGTATTGTGAGGCTTTGGATCACCTCTCAATGAATCAGTAACAACATATGTCCTAGGTACTACTATTTTAGACAATTTCAGATCTACACTAGATCGCTAAAACTATACCACCCCAAAAACTGTATTCAATAATAACTTCTTGCAAAGCTGTTGAGCTCATGGTCTTTTAAAAAATATGCTCTAGAAACAACAAATGCTGATGGTTACAGGGTGCTACCTGCCTAGTAACAAAACAAATATGGCCAGGCTTAGAAAGACCTGAAGCGGTCGAAATGCTTGATTTCCCTGAGCAGACAAAACATAAGCTCTTCAATTGGAGTCATAACCGGACACTGCCACATAGGAAAACATGCCATGAAGCTAGGAGCCTACACAAAGATTCCTGTAGAATCTGCATGGACGAGAAGGAAGAAGAAACAGTCCAAAATTTTCTATTTGTATGTCTGGAGCTCTCCAACAACGGAAACATCTACCTCGGTAACCCCTTCTTCGATAGTTAAAGTTCCCAACTCTCCCCATGAGTAATTTTCTATGGTGGTATCTCAGTGGACCCTTAGGGTTTAAGTGAGTCAACGGCACCTAGATGGCCACTCTAACCTAACCTATCGATACCACCAGAACGCTCAGTTTCGGCGATTGGAGGACGAATATTATTCTTACGCAACCGATGGATGTTTGCTCTGTTAATGCTTACAGGAACATTCCTTCCAGGCTCTGACTAATACCGATGCGCTCCTGATCTCCTTATATGTCTCTTCCGATCAAAACCTGCCCGTGTAAGCCAAATGAAGAAAAAAATGCAATAGGTATATGAGGAGTGTTTTTATATTGACACATCTTGGCATCTTTGCAATGAATAACGTAGGAAAAGGATATCCCAGTTCCCAGGGGAGATATCAATGCGCAATAAACCAGGCACAAGTGGAAAGCATCTCAAATTACTTTCTTTATCATTATGTCATATCGTACTACATAAATGAGTGCCTAGCTCCTCCCTGACATCTTCAAAATTATTCAAAATGCAAAGCAACACATTCTTGACTTTCCCGCGGCAAAAAAAAAAAACAAAATTGAAATACTTTCATTACACTTCTTCTTACATTGCGTTTGTTTAATTTCGAAGGAAAAAAATAGTCGCTATCTCCGACCTCTGCTCAACATTTCCATTTTCTATGTTCCTGTCACATTTCAAAGGAACAACTGAAGTACCTTCTACTTTGACACTTGATCGATGGTTGGCCTCGTTCCAGCACATGAGGCCAAAAATTTGACTACTCAAATAAAAAAAGAAGAAAATGTTTACTTTTCACGAGAGTCATTTATTTCGCTATTAAACTTTCTAATTTATGGGTTCTATTGCTGATTTGACAAAATGTAAATGTATTTTCCTATTGAGGGGACCATTTCTTTCAATTTTATTTTTTAGTGTTTTGGTGATAGAAGTTGCGATTAAAAAGCAGTAAAATTGTTCTATCAAAGAAAACAAAAAAAAAAGAAATGTAAACAATTCTGTGGAAAGAGAAATGTTAATTTCGTTTTGTGGCGCTTGTTGTCCTGGGAAAAGAAATATCAACAAATATTAATATAAACATTGCAGTTGGTAAGGTTGGTGTTAAATATCTTGAATTTATTCCTAAGTGACCTTTAGTCCATGTTTTGAGAAGAGAGATAAAAATAAATGTTACATGGACTGTTTGGGTCAGTTATTGAATTTCGTGTTCATAAACTGATAATGGGTCATCGGGGAAATATCAAAGGAAGTTGTATCTACTTCCTAGATTTTTTGTTTGTATTTTAGAAACAGAACAAGAAGGCTGTTATCAAAGTCGGCTTTATGGTTTTGATCAAGTGTTAAATTATATATTGGTTCATATCAATATGTCTATCTATTAAATTTATATCTTTTTTTTTTAATTCCCACGCCTCTTTCCCCCCCAGATACCGCACGCGCTGGGGTCCATTTTCACCGAGTACGATTACGGTTACGGTTGCTAGTCGTATCGGCACTTAATTAGAAAATTATTTGGAATAAATAAAATAAAAAAAGTGATGGCGATACGAATATTAGGAAGATAAGAGTTTGGGACTGCTTAATGCAAGCAGGTATGAAGGAAAAACAAAATAAATTAAAATTTTAAATTAAAATATTACAAAAAAAAAAAAATTAAAGTTTTAAAGTCAAAAATTTTTTAAACAGAAAAAAAAACAAAGAAAAAAGTAAATACGAGTGTAGGAAACACTTGTTTCGTAAAAAAGAAATTAAATAAATAAAGAGTCAGTTTCTTTTTTTTACAAATAAAAAAAAACAAAAAAAAAAACAAAAAAAACATGAAAAGACAACAAACAAATTTACAAAATCAGAAAAAAAATACAAAAAAAAAATTTAAGAACGTGAAACACTGGTCTTAAGAATTTGTTGTAAAATGTATTTATTAATATGAAAATCAAATAAGTTTTCATTCGCATTCAGAAGCTTACTCATTCTTGTGGCTCATGCATTCCGTAGTATGTTTAGGAACATTAATCAAACTATGAGAACGCAAAATATAATCTCCACCTCTATAAATTAAAGAGGATAGAAAACAATATCATTATTTGTTCTCCTTTGACAAAGTTTTTGCATCTGGAAAAATGCAAGTCGACCATCATAAGAAGGGATATTATTGGGGTCAATCCATTGATGCCCTTTAAAGGCGAAACGTGTAAAATTGCGTTGAACTGATTCTAGTCTCTCAATATGTATCTCATAATGAGGAGACCAAACTTGTGATGTATATTCGAGATGGGGTCGAACTAAACTGTTGTACAAGCTAAAGGTAACGTTAGGGTCAAGAAATTCCTTGGACCAACATTGAGTTAGCTTTGTTGACGATGTTGTTAATGTGTTCTGAAAAATCTAAATTGGATGTGAAAAGAACTCCTAAGTCCCTAACCTTAAAGACACGGGATAAGATGTGTTGGGCGATAAAATAGTCATAATATTATGATGTAGGATTGCGCTTTTTTGAAATTGTCAATGTCTGACATTTTCCTGGGTTAAGATTTAAATAATTCTTTTCACACCATACAACAAACTTATTAATATCATCTTGCAGTTGAACGCGGTCTTCATGAAATATTCGCATGAAATATTTTTAAAGATCTTCATATCAACTGCAAAGATAAGGGTTTTACTATTTCGAACACTTAACGGCGCATCGTTAATAGCTAAAATAAATAAAAGGGGCCCTAGATGACTACCTTGTGGTACACCCGACTTGGCGATGAAAGGTTTTGAGTAAGAATTTCTTAACTTACTTGGTAAGATCTATTATCAAGATAAGAAGAAATCCATTTGACGAATCTTGGAGGAAAGCCATATGAATGCAATTTAAACTTGATAATAGTATATGAGAAAGTTGATCAAACGCTTTGGAAAAATCGGTGTAAACGCAATCAACTTCCTTTCCACTTTCTACAGAAATTAAACATTTATGCAAAAATTCAAGAATGTTTGTCACCGTTGAACGTTTCTGCATAAAGCCATGTTGTTCAAAGCATATGATATTTTTGGTGTAGAAGACAAAATTATCACAAACAACTTGCTCAAAAAGCTTTAGAATGCAAGACAGTTTAGATCAAGGCCTATTTATTTGTAATATCAGACCTGTCTCCTTTCTTGAAAACAGGTGTTATGTAAGCTAAGGAATTTTCCTAGTTTTAACGACAATTCAAAAATATTACGTAGAGGCAAGGCCAAAACCGTCCTACATTTTTTTAAAACAATATAGGTCCCGATGGGGACCAAAAGAATAGTCTTCCTTAAGAAGGCACATACAATTAACAAGTTTATCGAAGTCGATAAGAACATTGTTGAAAGTTACTTGGGGACAGTTTCGCAGATAATCAAAGAAATTGTGGGGAACTGATTTGATAACACTACTACACAACATTATATTTACATAATACAACACATTAACTTACCTGCAGAACAAATCACTAAGACATTAATCATTACACTAAACGATACTTACCCTACACTAATTTATTAAAGAAAACAAATATACTTACCATGTACTCATAACACTTTCAATAACATACCATTAAAAACGGTGCCGTGAACGAAGGCCATATGAACTAACGCCATAATGGCTTTTATTCTCATTCAAATGTGAATTAACGCCATAATCCGATTATGGCCTAAATACACATTGGAATGAGAACTAAAGTAATATGGCGTTAGTTCATTTTAAGAAGTGGCCCAAGTACTCATTTCAATGTGAATTAAAGCCACTCGCAGCAATCAAAATAATTTTAATATTATATTGGAACATAATGTAGGTAGGTAAATATATGGTTTAACGAAAAAAGGATGAACGCTCTATTAGTTAAGGGGGCGTAAACACAAATAATTTAAACACGGGTTACTATAAATCAAATATAAGAACCAATAGTCCCACATTTGCCTTATTCTTAACTTTTTTCGTCACGCTCATAACTTAAAAATTTTGGAAACATTTCTTTGTTATTTATACTTTCGCGGTCCCCTCAGTTCTTGGCTCCAGAATCGAAATCCGTTTTCGATGATATTTTTTAAATTTTCGTTTTTTTCGGCGGAGTTATGCACAAATTTACGAGGATGGAAAACAAATGAAATCGTTTAATTGTTGAAAATGTTTTGCAAAGTAATCGAATGAAGTTGCTTTCTAAACGAATAAAAAAATCAATACAAAAATAATGATTTTTCATATTTCGTCGCTTGGATAAATGTTTGTCGTATGTGAAAAATTGGGTTTTTGAGGTTTAAATGCAGTTTTGGTAATAGATTTTTTGCCTACAATTCTGTGCAATCCGTTTTTTATATTTGTTTTAGTTTCCGAGGTATTCAGTGTTCGTTTTGTCGTATCTCCAAGGTCACTAACGATTTGAGTCATTTTTTTGTCGTATGTGTAAGAAAAAGCTACACTATACATACGACAAATTTTAAACATACGACAATTTTTCACATGCAAAACCGGTTTTTCGTCGATTCGGAAAATAATTGTCGTATTTGCCTTTTCTTTGAACACATCCGACAATAATTTACTGAAGTCTTAGTGTACGTTTGTCGTATGTCCCATAACAATTAACACAGTCGTGTGTTATTTTTGGTCTCAGTTGCAATCATGATGTCAAAGGAGTCGGACGCCGAGTCTTCTGCTCCGAGTTTGTCGGAAGAAATTTATGCGTAATGACTATGATATTGCATGCAATAAATGTAGGTATGTTTTAATAACTTTTATTTGGTTTCTTATAATTTCTTAGCATGAGTGCCGAAATATTAGGTGAAGAATTTTCAGCTGACGATGAAGACAAAACGAATTCCTTAAATAAATTTATGAGCATGCAAATGAATTGATTTTGCCAACTCTAGATTCGAATGAAATCCAAATGCGAAATCGGCTATCCGATTATAGGTGTGTTTTTTTGGCAAAGCTTTCCGTATCCACAGTAGTAGATTACAAAAACAACACAGTAATGCCGATAAAAGTAGAAGTTGAATCATACTGCGGAAAGAATTTAGCAAAAATTCAATAATCGTCTTTAAAATGATAGCAGCGACCAACTTCTAAATACAAAAATTTAACAACAACTGCTGATGCATTTTTTCGGTAAATCTTACTGCACTGCGGATAGATTTGCCAAAAAAACACACCTTATAGTAGTTCATGTAAGTTTCTGAATTTTCGTTAGTATCAAATCAAAGGTAGAAATTTAATTTCAATAGCATGCAGATTGCAGTGTTACACCAACACCTTCCAGAAAAAGAAAGAAGAACCCATCGTTATGGAAACAAAATTTAAGAAAGAGTCTTAGTGAGCAGGGTCTTCCGTATGATGGAAAAAATGGCATAACAATACCTGCTAGAGCATTGGGACCGACCTGTACATCACTTTGTTACTATAAATTGTTGCAATCATATTACGTTTATTTCTTTTTTCAACTTCATTAATGTCGTTTTGTCGTATGTACAAGACTATTCCATTCAAACATTTGATAAATTTTTGTCGCATGTTTAAAATTTTTGTCGTATGTGCTTGGGAAGCTAGCAGACTTGGTGAAATAGTCACATACGACAAGGGCATTTTGAGCAAAATTGGCTCTAAATTGTTCCTTAACAACTATTTCGATTTTATTTTAACGTTATTGAACTAAAAACTTTTTTTTACATAAGTCATACAATTTTCAAGAATATCTGACGTAGGGTTTTTGAGAAAAAAAATTCTGAACTTTGATGTCGTTTTCCCAAAAGTAGCCAAATGTAACATACGTAAAACATTTATCCAAGCGACGATTTGTATTGAATTTCAGAATGAGTACCTAAGTTTCTCAATATTTTCGTAGATGCTTCATTCGGAAAATTAGTTTTCCACAGTTTGAAAGTAATCAAAAAATCGCGTGCGTATTGCAGTACTGGAAAGCGAGCGGAGCGAGCCGAAATTTTTTTGGCAAACAGAGAAACAATTTGGGGTGTGAAAATAAAAAAAATTCGCGCGAATTTTTTTATTTTCACACCCCAAATTGTTTCTCTGTTTGCCAAAAAAAATGTCGGCTCTTAGAACGCGATTTTTTTTATTACTTCAGAGTCTAGAAAACTAGTTTTCCGAACGAAGCACCTACGATCGCCTAATTATTAGGTGTAGCACAATTTTCAAATTTCAGTGAGATTCTTTGAAATTAATATTGTTAACTCATGATTACGTTCAAATGGCTGACCAAGAAAACGGATCAACACATTTTTTTCTTTCAGAAATTTTAAAAGAAAATATCAGCACTCGCTGAGAGTGAGATCTCTTGATCCATTTTAGAAATATCTGAGGTCCCTGAGATCTCGATGAGATTTTGTTAGGTAATTATTTGCTATGCTAACTTTGCTTCAAAGCTCAAAGCATGTTATGGCATCAGTTCTCATTTGAATGTGAACTTACCCCATATGGCGTAAGTTCTCATTCAAGTGATGGCCTTAGTTCTCATTCGACTGTGAATTAAGGCCATAATCGGATTATGGCGTTAGTTCACATTTGATTGATTGATTATTTTTCTCGGAGAGCGTCGTGGAAAAAAATATTTTTTGATTCCTGGAAAACTATGTAATAGGAAAAAAAAAAAGTTTACCAACTAAGATTTTAAACATTTTGACGATGCAAAATCAAATGCAAAACCTGAATCTGAAAATCGACGCAAAGAAAAGAAGAGAAAAAAAAACCATAAAAATAAAATATATGAAAGAAAATTGAAAAACCGAAAAGAAATTTGAGTAAAATTGTGTTCCTGTGAAAAGAAAGAAAATCGAAACTATTATTTCAATACCAGCCCAGCCCCTGCGATACTTACCAGTGATGTCCTATGTGGAATATTGTCCTGTGTAAAAAAAAAACTAAGCTAGATATATTTTGAAATCCAGTCCCTGAAAAAAAAGATTAACCTAAAGAATTCAATAACTAATAATCAAAAAAACAGTGATAGTTACCGTATTCCTAGTGTTCTGGTGTTATCAAGACAGTCCCTGAAAAGAAAAAAAAAGAAAGAAAATATTCAACAATAGTAAAAAAAAAAAAAGAAAACCAATGTAACTTACCTGTGAAATTAATTACGAATTCCATTCCTGCAATCAAGTTAAATTTTGTATATGTGTATAGAATAATAATAAATGTGTAGAATTTGTTTAGGATTGTTTTGTTATATTAAAAGAAAATATGTGCAATGTAAGTTATGACAGGCTGGTCACCCCAATGCAACTGCTTCATATTTTGAAAAAAACAACAAAATTGCATTGCAAAAACAATAAAGTTACAAAAATAATAAATTTTCCACTCGTCATACCCAAGCCACTCGTAATACCCAAGCCACTCGTCATACCCAAGCCGTTCTCATTTTGTGAAACCAAGCTTAAGTAGTTTTTCAAAATTGTTCGCTCTGGTGAGTCAGTCTATTTCTTGCGGTAGAAAGCTCAACATTATTTGACTCATCAGCTTCCTCATAGAGGAATAATTATAAAATTATAAAAACTGTACATAAAATTTATTATAAAATAAATAAAATTTATAAATTTAAAATTGAAAAATAAACTCTTATAATTGGCGCCCAACCTTAAGTGTACCGCGTTCTCTAAAAATATTTAATAAATAAAGTTTCACTAAATAATAGTTCGCTACACTTCACTGTGATCCACGTTTTGGCCGGTGTTCCCTTTTTAACTACCTCATCAGTAAGGTGCAACAAATATAATCAGTTTATAAAACTGAAAAAGAAAAAAACTAACTACGAGTTCTCGTTAATTATAAAGAACAAAAACGGAAAGTTTACGAAATTGAAAAAGTGACGAATATTTCACTTAAATCGAAAAACAGCGTGCAAAAAAAAGAACAAGTTTAAAAAAAAAAAGTAGAAATTGAAAAATACTTAAAAAAACAAGTACAACACAATAAAAAATTATCATCAAATAATAAGAAAATCCTAAGGGAAAATATATAAAAACTCTAAAAAGACAAAATTTGTGACTGGAAGTTGAAATAAAACACGTGCTATCTACAAGCAACAAGAGAAGACCATCAACATCAAAGTTATTACTAGGTACATATATAATAAAATTATGCATAAGCGCATAAGCTTAGAATTAACCCATATATATGTCTACATTAAAATTTATTAATAAGTCTAATTCATTTAATTAATTTTGTGAATTCATTTTGGACATACAATTTATATAATAAAATTATTCATAAGCTTAGAATTAACCTATACATATACACATTATTTCTTTTCATTCAAAGCTTGTAAATATTATCTACATCTACTATTTATTAAAGTCTTATTAATCTAATTTTGTGAATTAATTTTTGTATACACAATTTATATATTTCTGTTCTTTTACTACTGGATTATCTCTTACGTTTTTTTGAATCGGTATAAAAATGAACAACGAACAAATTAATTCAATAATTGCTGCTGCGGTTCACGTTGCAACCGAGCAAACTAGAGCAGCACTTAGCAGTACAATTGAGGATTTGACGACTCGGCTCAGGGCATTAGAAACACCTGCTGCTGTTGAAGTGTATCAACCAGTTACTATTGAAGCTGGTAAGATATGCGAAGAGTCGTTGGACTTAGTAAAGCCTGGCAAAAATCCTCGTATCAAACCCTCCTAGTGGGTGCCGGGCGGTAATGATCACCACAGTTTTCTTGTGCGATGTCAAGAAGGGGATCAGCTAAGGTCAGGTTGAATTGTTGAAGCGTTTCTAAGCTCTTCAATAGTTTAAACCCTCAGCAATGCAATTTGACCATAGATACGGGGTCCCTAATTTTCAGTGGTGGTGTGAGCGATTTCATAATCCGTGCCGAAGAAATGGAAGGCTGGGGGGTAAACCAGTCGCAAACGAGCTCATTCGGATGCCTTGGCAGGGTCCGTCTTACATCTTGCCTTGCCCCGGTATATCGGCTCTGCCGGGGCTGACCTTTCCCTTTCCGTACTACTCGTGGGACCAACATTAACTCTCATAATTTTTTCCAGGACGTTTCAGACATGACGAACTTAGGACCATCCGCCGACTATGAGGATGAACTTTTGGCCTCCAGTCAGGAGACCATTGTGGGGCAACCCGCAAAAACTGGAGGTGCAGCGAGTACCAGCCATAGTACTCCTGTGCCTCGATCTCAACCAATCCAAAATCCAAATTCCTCTAACAGCAATGCCAGCCATAGCAATGCTGCTAAAGGAAAGAATAAAAAGTCGTCTGGTGTCCGCATCAAGAACCAGTACAAGAAGGCCTCTTTCATTCTTAGCAAGATCGCTGATAATGAGAAGGCTGGAATTGTGCTGGAGAAGGATCGCGAGGACAAGATCATGTACCAAAAGATTGTTGATGAATACAACAGTCTCTTGGCTACAAAAAAGAAGGCCGACAAAAGAAACCGGTCTCGTGAAGAGACCGTAAAACCCTCAAAAAAGCCAAAACCAAATGCACCAAACTCAAAAAAAGATGAGAAGGCATCATCTTCCAGAGCGGCGCAACAGCGTACTTTAAGTGAGGTTGTCAGAGACGACCTCCAAGTAGCGGTTGTGGATGAGCTCTCCACAAACAGCAGAGGTCTGTTGGCTGTGTGGAGTTCTATCGAGGCCAAGCTCTCGGAGATGGTGTTTTCTTACACAATCTCGGCAATAGAGGGTCCCTACCCTAGTTTTGACTCTGGCGAGGTGCTCAGGGGACACAGGGTAATCAAGTGCGATGACGTGTTTTCCAGGGATTTCCTTAGTTCATGCATTGCTAAGATAAGCAATGACTGGGAAGGCTTGAGACTTAAGCTTATCCCAGCTAAGGACATCCCCAGACAACCGAAGGCTCGCATTTGGTTGCCCCTCATGAGTATCAAGCCAAGCGGACAGGAGCTGATCCGTGGTCTTCAGAGGCTAAACCCGTTGGTTCCAATGCGTGACTGGACAGTCATCAAGGCTGAAGAGCCGCAGAAGAACAGCGCGTCTTATCTTTTGAGGATTAGCGAGGAAAGCTTGGGGGCCCTTGAGAAGGCTGAATATAAGCTTCGGTTCGGCATTAGAAATGCCAAGATTAAGGTCCTGCATAGTCAAGGAGCAGACTGCGACAATAATGATGGCAAAGTCACGACCGACGATGACATCATTGGTGCCGAAGTCCCCGGCGAGTCGCCGGGCCCTGAAGGTGCAGGCCCTTCTTCAGGCAATTAAAAAACGCGCTGCGTTCCATACAGATTAATCTGAAGCATTCGAAATGTGCCTCAGATAATCTAAAGGTCTTCCTGAGTCAGGAAGACTTGGACGTAGCGTTTGTTCAAGAACCTTGGGTGAATGGCCTTAGAGTTCGAGGCCTTCTTGATCATAAATACGACCTTTTATATAAAATCCCCAATATCGACCAAGGTAAGCCTAGAACCTGCATTCTAGCTAAGAAACACTTAAAAGCTTTTTTGTGTCCCAACCTTAGCACCCCCGATCTGACAGTTGTCAGAACTGAAGGAAGGAATGCGGGCTTACTTCTGGCATCGGCTTACTGTGGCCACGACCGGCAGTCACCGCCGGAAGAGTTGCAGACCCTGGTAACCGCTTCCAAACAACAAAAGATAGGCCTCCTGATTGGGTGCGACGCCAACGCACGGCATTCTCTTTGGGGCAGCACGGTAATTAATGAACGAGGTGAGTCACTTTTTGATTTCATTATTAACAATAATTTAAATGTATGCAATAGAGGTAACACCCCAACCTTTATTTTTCCGAGCTCGGATAACTTCGAAGGTTGGGAAGATGTACTTGACGTTACTCTATCAAATAACAATCTTCATTCTATGGTGGAAAATTGGAGAGTCTCACTTGTGAACTCTTTTTCTGATCATAGGTGGATACTCTTCAATATAAATTTTGAGTCTGAAATTCCCCACCCCCACAGAAATCCCAAAAAAACTGACTGGAAGAAATTCAGTCAAATAATCAGCACGAAACTGCGTAATACACCAAGTCGGTGTCCAGAGTCGGTAAGTGATCTCGAGTCTAAAGTAAAGACCTTCGAGGCAGCTTTTGACACGGCTTACAAAGTCTCGTGCCCTATTAAATACAGTCGCAAATCACTCCCTATGTGGTGGAATGAAGAACTGTCTAGTCTCAGGAAAAAGACTAGAGTGATCTTTAATATTTGCCACAAACACAAATTTTACCAACCGTACAAAGACTGTCTAAGAGTTTACAAGCGAGCCATTGCCAATTCTAAACAGCAAAGCTGGAGAGATTACTGCCACAAAATAGAAAACATAAAAGAATCCGCCAGGCTTAGTAAGATCCTATCGAAAGACCATTGTTGTCCTTCCTTTCTTAAAAAGTCTGGCGATTCCTGGGCAGCCTCTCCTGCAGAATCCCTAGAACTGCTGTTGGCGGCGCATTTTCCGGGTTGTGAGAATAACAACCCTCAAACTCTTAATGCCAATGGCGCGTCGACGGCGGATATAGAACAAATCGATACCTTGATAAACAAGGAAAATATTGCTTGGGCAATCAACACATTTTCCCCGTACAAGTCTCCAGGCCTGGACGGCATAATGCCGATCATGCTTCAGAAAGCGCAATTTCTGGCGATTCCTTGGCTGGAGATGATCTTTAAAGGATGTCTCTGTCTAAATCATGTTCCCGAGTCTTGGAGACATGTTAGAGTAGTTTTTATCCCGAAGGTCGGCAGGCGAGGACATGAATCCGCGAAGGATTTTAGACCAATAAGCCTTACTTCCTTCGTGCTTAAGACAATGGAGCGCATTCTCGATTACCATATCAGAGGCATTTTAGATGTATGTCCTCTTGAGAGTTCTCAACACGCTTATCTTAAGGGCAAGTCTACGGAGACAGCTATACATGAGGTAGTGCGTACAGTTGAAAAAACCATACATTACAAAGAATTTACTCTTGCTACCTTCTTAGACATAGAAGGAGCTTTCAACAACGTCTTAACAGAATCTATTCAAGAATCACTAGTCGATCAGGGTGTAGAGGACTACATCAGAAACTGGATTGTATCCATGCTCAGTGATAGAAGAATTCAAGCTACCTTAGGTAACACCTACTTAACCAGACGCGTAAACAGGGGAACACCTCAGGGGGGTGTTCTGTCCCCCCTTCTTTGGCTTCTGGTCATGAACAAAATTCTTATTAAACTCGAAAGTTGTGGTGTGAAGGCCGTTGCTTACGCAGATGATTTGGTGATACTGGTATCAGGAAAGTTCACTTCCGTGATTAGCGAGATCACGGAGATGGCATTGCTAAAAGTAAGCAGCTGGGCTACAAGCTGTGGCCTGGGTGTCAATAAAAGCAAAACTGAACTGATGCTCTTTACTACGAAAACAAAAGTACCACCCTTCACCCTCCCCCGCCTCAACGGTGAAACTCTTTCCTTGTCCTCCAGCGCTAGATATTTGGGAGTAATACTTGACCCAAAGTTAAACTGGAAACTTAATATCGAAGAAAGGGTCAAGAAGGCCAGCATAGCTTTCTATGCCTGCAGTAAAACCTTTGGCAAAAAGTGGGGCTTGCAATCGAAGATAATCTTGTGGACGTATACAGCCGTGGTCCGTCCAATCTTGTCCTATGGTTCGATTGTTTGGTGGCCCGCGCTTAGTAAAGCCTTCAATATAACTAAACTAAAAAAGGTTCAGAGAACAGCTAGTGTTGGCTCCACTGGAGCTTTGCGCTCGTGTCCATCGGACGCCCTAAACGTTTTTCTCTACCTCTTACCAATAGACCTGCATATCAAATACTTAGTATCTTGCAGCGCGTTGAGACTTAGGGAAGCGAATAGTTGGTATTCTAGGCCCTATGGTCATAGTAATATTACTCACCTCATCCCAGCGGACATTTTTTCGACAGAAACCGACTACTGCACCCCTACTGTGGACCTCAGTGCGGATTTTAAAGTAATCATTCCATCTCGAGATGAATGGGATGAGGACTTAGTGACGAGAGGCTTCGACACAACTATTTTCACTGACGGCTCGAAGATGGAGTGTGGGGTCGGTGCAGGAATTTTCTCCGAGTCTTTAAATGTTTCCAGGTCTTTGCGACTTCCTGACTTTGCAAGTGTTTTTCAAGCTGAACTACTCGCGATCAAGGAAGCATGCAAGTTACTAAAACTAGATCCAAATCAAAACCGCAATACAGCTATTTTTTCGGACAGTCAGGCGGCTATTCAAGCGATTGGCTCGTCCACTTCATCCTCCAAATTAGTTCAACAATGCCGAAGTGAGTTAGCGGGCATGAACATTGGACTCAAGGTCACTCTTATCTGGATTCCGGGTCATAGAGGTCATGAGGGCAATGAACGTGCTGACGAGCTGGCTAGGCAAGGATCAGCCCTTCATAGCTCACTCGCGGAAAGAGTCAACATTCCTCTTGGTGCTATGAAGGGCAAGATCTTCTCAATTTTCCTCGATGAATCAAACGACAGGTGGAACAGCCTAACCAACTGTGTCATATCTAGAAGGATATGGCCCACCTACAACAAATCCCGTACTAATAATCTTATTTGCAGACCCAGGCAAGACATAGCCAGGGTCGTTGCTACATGCACCGGACACTGGCCTGTTGGAGAACACGCATCTAAGCTGGGCATCCCCCACAATACTTTCTGTCGTAGTTGTGAGGACCAGCGAGAAAAGGAAACTGTTCTTCACTTCTTATGCAAGTGTCCTGCCCTAGCCAAAACGAGAGTCAAAACATTGGGAAAAACCTTTTTCAATGACCTCAATGAGCTCTCAGAACTGGAGGTCAAAGATTTGATCTCCTTTCTAAACGCAACAAAGTGGATTTGAGGCGCACTCAAATCTCAGTACTATTTATAATCCCTCTTTTAACTCTATAGGTCAAACGAGTTTTTTATGGTATCAAAACGGCGCAACTCAGCGCTAATTGGGTCACCGAGCTAGACTGCTCGTGGCCACCATTTCAACTACTACTACTACTAGTAAAGTCTCTGCCTGAATTTGGGGGTCAACAAGTAAGGTATATTTCTTGGCGTCAAGCTGCATTTGCCGCATATAAACTATTTGAAGGGTATGAGGGAAGTTCCAAGCATTACCAGGCGGTAGCCATAATAAGAAATAAAATTATCGGTTCTGCGGACCAGGTCTTAGCTTCCTTTAATACCGTACTCAATTTCAAAGCAATCATTTCGCGATTAGACTTTACGTATGCAGATAAGAGGCCTGTGTATCTTATTGAACAGGAAATGTCTACTCTCCGCCAAGGTCGGTTGTCAATTGTAGAATTTTACGACGAGGTTGAGAAGAAATTAACCTTGATTATAAACAAAACAATAATGCTGCATGAAGGAAACAAAAACCTTGTCGAATCTCTGAGCCAAAAATATCGGCAGGACGCATTAAGGATATTTATTTCTGGTTTACATAAGCCTATGTGTGACATATTATTTTCGTCACAACCAGCTGACATGCCAAGCGCTCTTGCTCTTGCACAAGAGTTAGAAGCAAACCAAGCGCGATATTTATTCGCAAATTCCTTCTCTAACAGGAATGAACGCTCTTTGAATTTTACCCCACGGCATAATCTTAATCATTACTATAGTCCTAAAAATTCACCACACTATAGACCTGTCGACACTTTCTCAACACAAAATAAACCAACGCCAATGGAAGAAGATCCTACCGTTTCCCATTATAGAAATCCAACAGCCTTTCAAAATCCGAATTATGTCCAAAGACCTGTAGAAAACCAAAATAATTTGCAAGGTTCTATGCAGCATTCAAATCGTCATCCAAGACCTATGCAAAATCCAAATCAATATCAAAGACCTTTTTTTAACGCCAATCAACTAAAACGAAATCGCGATTCTGATCGACACACGCTTCCAAAACATCAAAGAGTCAATCATCTTGATGAACCTCTCGCACTGACCACTACTGCAGAACAGTATGAACGCGAAAACTATGTCCGAAATTGTAATGAGCTGAGGTATTACAATTGTGATCCAGGGTTGTCAGAAGATGATGATTTTGAAGATCAAAACATAGATAACAATAAAAATTTTGAAACACAAGACGAAATCAATTTTTTAGGGGAAAGTCCCTCCTGCCATACGTCGGTCGAACTCTGGCGGGAAAAGAAATAAAACTTTTAGTGGACACGGGTGCCTCTAAAAATTATGTTAAGTATTTTAATGCACTTAAAGCTATCAAACCCATTGACAAACCATTTTATGTTAAGTCTATACATGGCACAAGCCACATTACGTCCAAGTGTATCATTAATATTTTTAATAAAAATGCTACCTTTTTTCTACTTCCAACTCTAAAAACATTTGATGCTATCATAGGGTTTGACTTTCTTAATGAAATAGGAGCAAAATTAAACCTCGAAAAAGGAACTTTAAAGTACATTGGAGGCGAGGAAAAACTTCTCTACTTTTATTGCAGGGATGTCAATAATATCCCTATACAAATAAATAATATTCCAACAAATATAAATGACCAACTATCCTTATTATTGGCCAGAAATTCAAGAGTCTTTGCCGATCCCAACGAATCCTTACCTTTTAACACGAAAGTTGTTGCAACTATCAGAACGACAGATAATGAACCGGTTTACTCTAAAGCCTATTCATATCCTATGTCTGCGATTGATTTCGTCAACAATGAAATTGTTAATTTATTGCAGAATAAAATAATAACACCTTCGAGGTCTCCCTATAACAATCCTGTATGGATCGTTGACAAAAAAGGTATTGACGAGACAGGGAAACAGAAGATGCGTATGGTGATTGATTTCAGGAAATTAAATAGTAAAACGATTAGCGACAAGTATCCAATCCCGAATACAGGAGTGATTTTGTCTAACCTTGGAAGGGCTTCATTTTTTAGTACCTTGGATCTTAAATCAGGGTTTCACCAAATATTGTTGTCTGAGCGTGATAGGGAGAAAACGGCTTTTTCTGTCAATAATGGGAAGTACGAATTTCGTAGACTACCTTTCGGGTTAAAAAATGCACCCAGTATTTTCCAAAGGGCGATATACGACGTGTTAAGGGAAGAGGTAGGCAAATGCTGCCATGTCTATATCGATGATGTAATCATCTTTTCAAAGACCGCAGAAGAGCACCTTCGAGATGTTGATAAAATCTTAAACCTGCTCTTCGAAGCTAACATGCGAGTTTCACGGGAAAAGTCCAATTTTTTTAAGGAGGAAGTTGAGTTTTTGGGATTCGTAGTGTCCAATAAAGGAATCAGAACATGCATAGATAAAGTTAAGGACATTATAAATTATGAGGTTCCTAAGACACTTCGGAGTTTGCGGTCATTTCTCGGACTTTCTGGTTATTACCGGCGGTTTGTTAAGGACTATGCACAGATTGCGAAGCCCTTAACAAAGTTTTTGCGGGGTGAAAATGGAAACGTAGGGAAAAATCAGTCAAAAAACTTGAAGCTAGAACTAGATCTCGAAGCGCTCGATGCTTTTGAGAGAATCAAAAAAATTCTGGCTTCGGAGGACGTGCTCCTTTTGTATCCGGACTTCGAGAAACCCTTCGATTTGACGACTGACGCTTCCTCTCATGCCATTGGTGCTGTCCTCTCCCAAGATGGCAGACTGATTACGATGATATCTCGTACATTATCCTCTACTGAAGAAAGCTACGCTACTAATGAAAGAGAGCTTCTGGCCATTGTTTGGTCATTGCAGAAACTACGCAATTATTTGTATGGAGTTAGTCGGCTCAACATATATACAGATCATCAACCTCTGACTTTTGCCATTTCGGACAAAAACCCAAATGCAAAAATTAAGAGGTGGAGGGCTTTTATAGAGGAGTTTTCGCCAACATTTTACTATAAACCAGGTAGGGAAAACTTCGTTGCTGATGCCTTGTCGAGACAGCATATAAACAATCTACATCAAGAACTTAACTCCAGCTCTTTAACAGTTCATAGCGAAGCTTCCTTAACCCAAACAATAGCAAGTGTTCAAAATCCATTAAATTGTTTTAGGAATCAGATAACAATTAATTCAGGGCCAGAACAAATAAGAAAAAGCAAAATAATTTTCAAGACCCGATTTAGACACTCGATTACGTTTGACACCATTGCAAACCTTTTACTAATGTTAAACGAAGTAGTAAATCCCAAAGTTACAAATGCCATTCACTGCGATCTACCAATTCTGGCTCAAATTCAAGACCAACTGAAATCCTCCTTTCCTTCAGTAAAATTTGTTTTTACAAAAAAATTCGTAACCGATATCTTCAACCCAAATGACCAGACAGAAATCCTTGCCACGGAGCATAATCGAGCTCATCGATCGGTTCGTGAAAACACAAATCAAGTGTTGAACGATTATTTCTTTCCAAATATTCGAAAGCGGTTTAAGGAAATTGTCTCTAGCTGTAGGATATGCAATGAAGCAAAATATCAAAGACATCCACCAAAACCGGCAATAGGAGAAACACCTATATCTACCGACACATTCGGGCGATATACTTCATATGGACATTTATTCAACGGCTGGAGCGCAATTCCTGACGTGCACGGATAAATTTTCAAAATTTGCGGTGGTTAAACCAATAAAATCAAGAGCGATAATCGACATAAAGGACCCAATTTTAGAATTGCTAAATTTGTTCAAAAATACAAGAATTATTGTTTGTGACAATGAGAGATCCTTTTTATCAGAAAGCATACAATCTTTGCTCAGGGACCATTTCAATATTACTATGTTTAATACACCACCCTTTCACAGCATTACAAATGGACAGGTGGAAAGGTTTCATAGCACCTTAACGGAAATAGCTAGGTGCATTAAACTAGAGAAAAACATCAGTGATACTTCTGAGCTCCTTTTACTTGCCACAGTCAAGTACAATAGGACGATTCACTCGGTCACTAATTATCGGCCCATTGATATTATCCACTCTATTTCTATTCAGTTGGAAAACGAAATAAGAGAGAAACTAGCCGTAACGCAAAAAAAAAAATCTTAATTATCACAACAGACAGAGGCAAACTAGGACCTTCGAACCAGGAGAAAAAGTTTTTGTTCGAACCAATAAACGAATCGGCAATAAGTTTAGAAAGTTGTTTGTTGAAAAAATTGTCCAAAAAGACTTAGGGACTACAGTTGTTATTGACAATAAGAAAATCCATAAGGAAAACCTAAGATAATTTGATATGGTTGCAACTGAATTCAGTACTAAATGATTCGTTAAAAACTTTTTTATCTTCTTTAAATTACTAGTTTTTTGATTTAATCCAGTATTAAAGAAATAAGAAACTGATTATAAACCTAAATTTAATTTATTTTTATGAATCTCTATGGTATTTCTTTATAGATGTGAAATAAATATGTATTATAATTTAAGCCTTATAAAGTAAAGTATAATATATTGATATGAAGCCGTGGACGTCATCATTTGAGAAGGGGAGGAGTTATGACAGGCTGGTCACCCCAATGCAACTGCTTCATATTTTGAAAAAAACAACAAAATTGCATTGCAAAAACAATAAAGTTACAAAAATAATAAATTTTCCACTCGTCATACCCAAGCCACTCGTAATACCCAAGCAACTCGTCATACCCAAGCCGTTCTCATTTTGTGAAACCAAGCTTAAGTAGTTTTTCAAAATTGTTCGCTCTGGTGAGTCAGTCTATTTCTTGCGGTAGAAAGCTCAACATTATTTGACTCATCAGCTTCCTCATAGAGGAATAATTATAAAATTATAAAAACTGTACATAAAATTTATTATAAAATAAATAAAATTTATAAATTTAAAATTGAAAAATAAACTCTTATAATTTGTATGTGTATATTTGTATTTAGATAAATTCCCTTTAGTGTTTTTTACCGTTTACTCTTTTTGAATTAATGATATCTTATTTCCAAAAAAAAAGCAGCAAAATAATCAACGAGGTGCACCTTGGCAGATTTTTGAGGTAAATTTTTTGGTCTTAATATTATTTAGTTAATATCATTTTACATAATAATCTACAAACCGGGAATTTATATATATACCTATTTGTGTCGATATACATTCATATGCACTATACTTAGACGATACTGTAGTTTAAAATTTGTTCAGAATTCTGATCCATAAAACCATCTTACCTGTTATTCAATTTTTTTTTTATTTTTTCTCTTATCTATAATACAAACTTAACTTAACTTAACTTAACTTAACTTAACTTAACTTAACTTAACTTAATTTAACTTACCTTACTTACCTTTTATCAACTAACCATTTAAATTTTACTAACCTTAACTATAACTTACCTTTTAAATAAACTTACTTACGTACTTGTTCCTTCCAATTTAATTTCATTGTTTAACACAGCTTGTCATTGTTTATTGCGTTACAATAAATTTGTACCCCTACTTTAGAAAAGAACATCACATTCTTTTATTTATAGAACCTAGAATGAAATCTCTTCAACTAGGTTGAACTTTCAACAGATTCCTTAAGAATGACCGGATTTTGTTATATGTAAGGTAATGTCAGCAGTGGAGATGACAGCCTAAGTCACCACCAGGTTGATGCGAAGGTAAGCAGAATGGCTTAGGAGAATTTGGGACAAGGGAGAGTAGGATTTGGGGCTACCACACAATTCTGGAGGTATAGTGGTAGCCATGGTGGTATCTCAAGGATACAAGGGTGGGAAAATCCTCCGAGGGCCAACAACATCAGGACCCTCGGCCTTGCTGAAGTCGCCCCTCCCCTATACATAGGTCATCGGGTTCCACAGTAATTTTTTTTGGATAGGCATGATATTTTTTTTTCGTAACGGCCGTCCAGAGCTTCAACTCCAAGGACTCACCCCATCCGACGAGCATCCAGTCGGTTGCCTGGACACCCCTCTACCTCCTGCTGCCCGGATCAGCCTCATATGCCTGTACATATGGGGTTGTAAGGGTGGTCTACGAGGAGTAGAGGGGTCTAAGTCCTATTTCGTTACAAAATCAGTATCCACAGTTATGGGAGTATCGATGAAAGACTGACTAAAATTACTTGCAAAAGCATCACAGATTTCAGAACTACAGTTCAAAACAATATTGTTGTATTTGAAGTTTAACGGACAAACATCACATTTCATTTTAGAATTGACAAAATTCCAAAAACTTTAAGGGTCCTGTTAAGGTAAATTTCCCATATTTATGAGATATTCATTGTAAAGATTAAAAGAGAGACTTTTGAACTCTTCGAAAAGGGAGATATAAACTACTTGGTTCTCCAATGTCATAAAACTGATACAATTTTTCCAAGCCTTGTTCCTTCTATTACGACGGCTTCTCAGTTCTTTCGTATATCTCAAGATAGGGTGGGGTAATAAGATATTATGAAACCCATTTTTGCCGCTTCTGTCTCTCAATAAGGCAAACTTGCCAGATGTTGAACAGACTTTCGGAAGATAGCGCCTCTCGTGTTGACGATGGAGATTTGCACTATCTTCTCAAAAACAATGTTAAAGAAATCTCTCTCGCCTTGTCTGAATACTTTTTTGACATCGAAAGATTCCGTAAGCTCGTTGCCAACATTGATGGCGCAGCGTGAGTTCTCCGTCTTAATTTTGCACAAGCGAACGAGCTTGGCAGGGATGCCAAAACTATACAAAGATTTATACAGCTGATCTCTGTAAATGCTGTCATACTCGGCCCTAAAATCGATAAAAATGTGGTGAGTGTCGATTTGGAGTTCTTGAAGAACGAAAACTGCTTACCGACCGACGGGCTGCTTCTCATCGGAACAAATCCTAACATCGATGGTAGGAACTTTCTTACGTACCTTTGATAACAGTGGGATTCAAGTCTCAAACATACAGCATAAATGCTGGTGTTCCTTAGGGCTCCGTTTTGTCCCCGACCTTTTTTTCATTTTCATAAATGATCGCTTGTCTTCAACTTGTATTGTAAAATATGCTCATTGATGAATTTATTTACATTTTTTAGTTTGTTTTGTTTTTAAATTCCAAACAATAATCAACAGGAAAACCACAGAAATCCCACAATCATAATCGTGTGACAGCGAAACAGATGTGGCACACACTTCTTTCACAAAAACACAAAATCGTAAATAGTTTTTGCAATGTTTACTTTTTCATTCCGAATTACAATTAACATTTCACACATAACCACAAAGCATTGAATCCAGCTGTTGACCAAAAGGACACGCAATGGCACCAATAGTCAGTTCTAGTCCTACAAAAACAAACCGAAAAACTCGGTGATGCTGTGTCCTTCGATACGCAACAAACTGCAACGCACCGAAAACCAACAACAAATATTAATAGACACATCCGTATACGCACCGAGTAAGGAGGCAACATGCGGAGGTGTGTAGTCCTGGTCAAACCTACCTGTTTGACAGGAAACTTCCACATATGTGTGGCTAGGATATGATTTGTTAAATCGTCAACACGTGTTTTAGATTAAATTGGCATCATTAATGCGTGTTGGTGCATTGTTAATAAAGTCCTTTGCGGACTGGCCATGGCCACACGACCGATCGATGGGCGATTGTGTCTATGCGAAAGGATGCAATTCCGCCCGTTTAAACACCTTCCATGATGGCGCATTACCTGCCGAATGCGACTCACAAATTGACGATGATGATGATGATGATGTCTGGAAGGTGTTAAAGGACCTCTGTAAACAGATTAAGTAATGACTTATGAAAACACAAAATTATGTTTACCGACATCCAGCTAGAAATAATCAACTTACCGAGTTTGTGTCTGAAATTGAAAGGCCGATAAATCTGGATATGGGAATTCCCTTTTGTCTCTCATCGACCGACGCATGTCGCATGTGACAAGGACAATGTTTGGATTATCCTCGCTTTATGTGTCGTCTTCGAAATCCAATTCATGTGTTTGCAAACTTGTGATCATTTTGTGCGTCTCAAAATAATATTAATAATTAATTCCCGGCTTCGTGCATGTTTACCAACAAAAACAAAGTATAAGGACTGTAATCAGCGTTTTAACATGTTCCTGTAGGAAATCCTTTAGTGCCAAAAAAACCATTTCTTCTCGGTGTTTGTGGATTAATCTGACCCCGAATGAGTGATGTTTTGTGATTCAGCTGTAGGAAACATGGGAGAGGTTTTGCTCCTTGTAGGGTAAACAGAATTAAAACCAAAGAAATTGATAAAACGACTTCGTGATCAGGCGACTTCCTGTCGGATAATCTGAAGTTTAATTTGAATGATTAGGTCTTAGGTGCTTGGTATTTACTAGAATGTTTTACTGGTGTGCTGGTGCGCTTGATGGTATAAAATTCGTTTGGAAAAATTGATTCCATGTTTTAAGGACACGACAAGGAAGTTTGTGTCAATATAATTAGGGGCATAATTTGTATAGAAACTGATGAACAATGAGAGATTATAATATACCTATTTTCGTATTCAAATAAAGTAAACTGAAATAAAAAGGTCGACTGTGTAAGATTTTGGAGCACGGTAGCTAAACTGGGCATTGACGCTGGCAGCTGAGACAACAGAAACATCCTTAACTAGAGTAGACATCATAGAATTTGTTGCTACCTCTATTACAGTTTTCGAATTGTTAATCCTTATTTTTCCTTCAGGAAGTTGCTTCATCGATATAGTTTTTTGGAACTGTTTCAAAATGTTGGGACCCGCAATCACCCTCTTCTTTGTCAGAAGCTGGGTTTGTAGTCTTTCATCACGGGTCTGCCGTTGAGGAGTGTCTGAAGTCTCGTCTGTTCTATCTATTGTTAAGCTGAAAGTAGTTGAATAATCATTTTTCATGACAAGGGGACTGATAAAGTGATAACCTTGTCTCTCGCCTTGTCAGAACACCTGCTTATAAATTACCCACCAGTTTTTAGTATTTACTTACTATGATGTATTCGACTTGAAGGTTAGAAGCAAAGTGTTTTATTTTCTCTCTTTCTTAAAACTAATACAATCTGTTTTACTTACTACTAGAATTCATTATTGTAGTTACTTAAGGCTAAAGGGTGACACTTATAATTAATACTTGACACCTCCCATCTTAAGTTGAAAATTACAAAAATTAAATAGTTAATCCTCTAAACCTAATGTTTTTTTTTTTGTTTTTTTTATATATATATATAGTATTTAACTTAACATTACATATGTATTATAATTCATAGAAAGTATTTAGTGTTCGACTTACTGGTCGTAAAGTTCTACTTGAACGTGGTACAGGAAGCGATGGCTCCGCGACCTCTATTGGTTCTGCACTGACCATCGGGTTCGTCGCTTCCTCCCCCATTTGTGTCTCAGAGTCCTCAGTCCTTGCGTCAATCGATTCTTGCGCTTCACCGGATGTTCCAGACATAATTTGGTTTAAATGTCTCTTAATTGGTCTTTTACTGTGAGTAAGAACGCAAGTGTATGATCTTGAGCCAATACGTTTTTTTATTGTAGCTGGTTGCCAACCGTCTTTATTCGGATTTGAATAATCACGGACAAAGACATTTTCACCACTTTTGAAATTAACGCTTCGTGAACCTTTAAAATTTTTAATGTTCGATAATTGGCTATCACAAATCTTTTCTCTCACCAACGGAGGTTTCAGTAAACTAAACCGGTTTTTCAACTCTTTACCGAGCAACAACTTTGCTGGAGATTCACCGGTCGAACAATGTTTCGCACATCTATAATCAAATAAAAACCGATTTAACATTAAGTCCATGCTTTTACTGCCACCTTCGGTGTCCTTTAAGTTGGCTTGCAGTGATTTTTTAAGTGTTTTAACAAAGTTCTCCGCTTGGCCATTCGTCGCCGGATGACCGGGAGCTGTCAAAATATGCCTTATGCCGTTGTTTGATAGAAATTGTTGGAAATCCAACGACGTGAATTGCCTACCATTGTCACTTACTAATGTGTCAACTAAGCCGAACCTACACAATACTTCTCGCAGTTTACTTATGGTGAACCCCGATGTCATATCATGGGTTTTGAACACCTCCACCCACTTCGAATACGAATCAATGATAATAAAAAAATAAAATCCATTTATAGGCCCCGCAAAATCTACATGGATTCGAGACCACGCTGATTCGGTTGGTGCCCAAGGGATTAAAGGAGATTTTTCAGGACTCGGCTGAGTCAGCTTACAAGCCACGCAATTCGAAATCATTTGCTCTATAGATTGGTCCAATTTAGGCCACCAAATGTTTGACCGTGCCAAGGCTTTGGTTTTTACTATGCCTAAATGGGAAAGATGTAATTCTTTTAATACATCTTCGCGTAATTTAAGAGGAATAATTGTTCGATAGCCCCATAGAATACAGTTATATTCGACCGACAATTCATTTTTCTTATTCCGAAAAGGAACAAATTCTTCGCCCCTTAAAGCCTCAATAGATCCGTTATTTATGGCTTCTACCACCTTTGAAAGTATTGGGTCGCGTCTAGTTTCTTTTGCTATACTTTTGAAATCCAATTTTAATTGGTTACCAGTCTCGATAAAGTTTACATATGAGAAATCATCACCTATTTCGCCTACTTCTTGTTGTGCAATTCGCGATAAGTGGTCGGCTTGGTTATTTTCACCTTTGACATATTTGATAGAGTAGTCGAAACCGGACTACTTGTGAAAGCGCCCGAGAAATAAATGCAATTGGTTTTCGAACACCATTTGCGAAAGCGTGAGACAACACCCCAGCAACCGCTGTATTAGAAGCATCCGTTGATAAAATTATTGGAATTTTTGGATTAAAGTGTGTCAAGACCTGATCAGACGTCACGTCGATCTTCAATAACTCGTAAGCTTCTTGGCATGTGTTAGTCCACTGGAACTTCACATCTTTTTTTAATAAATTATATAACGGTGCCATTTTATGAGCGAAATTAGGAATAAACTTCGAATAATAATTAATCATTCCTACAAAAGCTCTCACTTCCGAAACACACTTGGGGACTTGGGCTTCTAAAACTGAAGATATTCGATCTTTATTTTTGCTTAAACCAAAACGATCAATATTAAAACCTAAATATGAAATCTTTTCTTTGAAGAACTCGCATTTACTTTCATTTAGACGCAACCCGACAGAATTTAACTTTTCTAAGACCAGCTCGAGTGTTTTCAAATGATCCTCGGTGGTTGCACCCGTTATCACTATATCATCTAAATAATTTATTGCATTGGGAATACCCCGCAACATTGTTTCAATTGTCTTCTGAAAGATAGCCGCAGCGGGTTTCACGCCAAATGGCAAACGTGTCATTTTGAACACCCCAACATGCGTGCTCCACGCACAAAGCATTTGCGACTCTTCATCCAGCACCAGCTGGTTGTACGCGTTGGATAAATCTAGCTTTGTAAAATGATTACCCTGAAGTGATGCAAATAGTTCATTACTAAGAGGTAAAGGATACTTTACATCACTCAAAAATTTATTAATCGTGGTTTTGTAATCACCACAGATACGGAGACTACTATTAGGTTTAACGATTGGTACTAAAGGTGTACCCCATTCGGCAGTTTCGACTGGTACTAAAACTCCAGTTTTAACTAAATTATTTAATTGATTTTCGATTTCACTACGCCAAGCTAAAGGCACGGGACGCGGCTTACAAAAAACAGGCTTTGCATTTTCACAGACGATCAATTTAATTTTATTCACATTGTATGTGCCCAGTTCGTTCTTAAAAACGTTGCTAAATTTACTTTTAATCCGAGAAATTAAATTGTTTGGGTTATGCTCATACTGAATTGAATTAATTTGTGATAACTTCATACCGAAAATTTGCATAAAATCTCTACCTAAAATAGGTGGACTATTCTTGTCACTAACAACTAACCGTAACTCACGTGTTTGCTCGCGATACTGTACCGTTGCTTTGAACTCACCAGCTATTTGTATAGTTTCCCCGTTATATGCGCAAAATCGATCGACACAGGGCTTCAAAATCTGGCGGCTAAAATACTTATCAAAAATTGATAAAGACACGAGGGAGCAAGCAGCGCCGGTATCCAACACAAATTCCAGCCAAACATTATTAACTTTTACAGCTTCTGTAAACGGCGTAGCCATCGCTTCTCCAGTAACACTGAAAATAGAAAAATTCGACACATAATCAGTATAATCAGAAATTGTATTAATATCTTTATTTAAACACAATTCATGGCTTAAGTCATTTGACTTTTCAACTAAATTAATTTGTTTGTTGCCACTATTGCTGCTGCTGAAGCACACGCTCGCCAGATGTCCCACTTTGCCGCACTTATTACAACTGCTCGATTTGTATTTGCATTTTTCACTGGGATGGTTCTTCCAACCACAATGTGAGCACCGCTGTCTTGAACTACCTTTTGCATTGCTGTTGTAGTTACCGGAGTTACTCTTCTTGTTGCTTGTGCTCCTTTGACCTCGTTGAAACTTTTTTGACACAAAGTTAACCTCTTGTTGCGATTGTTGCTGCTGCTGTGTAAGTAGCTTAACTTCTACGGCCATCGCCTTCTGTAACGCCTCGCTCAACTTTAAGTTTTCGGTTTCTTCGCATAAGCGATCGAAGACTTTTCCATCAAATCCCGTCACAAATTTATTGAGCACGAAGTCTTCCAACTTCTGTCCGAACTTGCAGTTTTTGGCAAGCTTCTTGAGACGTGCAAACCACTGAGATGCTGTTTCATTTTCCGCCTTTTCGGCTTTTAAGAAATCTCGTCTTTCTCTGAAGACAATTACCGGAATTGAATATTGTACGGCCAGTAATTCCTTCAATTCGGCGAACTGCTTTCTCGACGGCAAGATTGGATCACATACATCTCTGAGCAGGCCATATGCTTCCAAACCGATTGACTTTAATAAAATGGCCACTTTCATGTTATCTTCTGTGCACGAAATTTCCAGAAAATGTGAATCTAATAGTTCACACCAACTTTCCCAATTGTCGATATGGGGACGGAATTCTCGAAATGTGCTTGACCACGTCGTTGCGGCTACGATGCTTTCGTTATTCTCGTTCATCTTTGCTTTTAATCTGAGCTCGAAATTATTAGTTTAAAATAAACTTTTTGTTAAAAAAAAAAACAATATTAATTTTTGACTTTGCCAAACACGTGGAATGCCACTCAACTTGAGAAAAGAAAAAAAATTTCCGATAATCGTTCGTCTCCTCGTCGCCAATTTATATGATGTATTCGACTTGAAGGTTAGAAGCAAAGTGTTTTATTTTCTCTCTTTCTTAAAACTAATACAATCTGTTTTACTTACTACTAGAATTCATTATTGTAGTTACTTAAGGCTAAAGGGTGACACTTATAGCGTTTTTTTTGGTAGTCCGGAACTGTTCCGAACAGTTCTGTACTCGTTCACTTGGCACAAGATGACAGTTCTTGTTCTGAATAGAACAGAAAAACGATTCCGAATTTGAAGTCAGAATCAAAAACAGAATCACGCATACATGCACGCACTCGCATATATGTACTCGCTGCCATGTTTACAAATAAAGAAATTAAAAACAATGTCATGTCATCTGCGATTTTGCATATGAGGTTTCACAAATACACAGCCATTCAACCCTTAGAAGCAAAAAAATGTGTTTGCCTGTTCGTTTGGAATCCGGAATCGGACAGTTCTGTGTACAATTCCGGATTACCAAAAAAAACGCTATTATAATTAATACTTGACACTTACTTATTACTTACTTAAGGTGGAGCTACAGTCCGGGGTGGACTTGGGTTTCAACCGACAAACCTCTCCAGCCAGCTCGGTCCCTAGCTAGCTGTCTCCAGTTTCGCACGCCGAGTTGGTTGAGGTCGTCTTCAACTTACGCGCCGCATGGAGCCTTGGTCTTCCTCTACTGCGCCTTCCCTCTAGGGTGGATTCGAAAACTTTACGGGCCGGAGTATGGGTGTCCATCCTCTCCACGTGACCAAACCATTCAATTCAATTCAATTCAATTTATTATTATTATAAGTAAACAATACAGTAAGACAGAGTCTTTTATAGTATTTTATAAAAAGGTTACAATTATTGTTAGAATGAGTCCTTGGACCTTCACTCTTTTAGCTAGGTCAGTGTCGCTGTACAGCCCGTACAGTTCGTCGTTAAATCTTCTCCTCCCATTCACCGTTTAAGCAGACAGGACCAAAGATCTTCCGTAGAACCTTTCCCTCGAACCGGCCTAGGGCGCTCTCATCCGTTTTTGACAGGGTCCATGCTTCTGCACCGTATAGCAGGACGGGGATGATGAGAGTCTTATAGAGCGTCACTTTAGTTGTTCGGAGGGCTTTACTATTCAATTGCTTTCTTAGACCGAAGAAACAGCGATTAGCAAGAGTTATTCTTCGTCTGATCTCGGCGCTGATGTCGTTGTGCGTGTTGATAGCGGAGCCAAGGTATACAAAGTCCCTAGCTATCTCGAAATTATATGCGTCTATCGTGACGTTTTGTCCAAGACGTCGGTCGGTGTTGGGTGTCCTTTCTAGATGGCAGCATATACTTTGTTTTGCCCTCGTTGACCGCTAAACATATAGTTTCAGCCTCTGTCTGTGTAATAGTAGTAGTATAGATGAGTAGTTGCACACACATCTGGAAGATAGTGCCTCTAGTGTTGACGTGGGAGTTCCGCACTATTCGTTCCAATATGATGTTAAAGAAGTCGCATGACAGTGCATCACCTTGTCTAAAGCCTTTTTTGACATCGAAGGCGTGCGTCGCGTCGGTCGGTGAGGTCGTTCCCTGTTGGTTTTTACAGGCCTCAGTTTGTGCTCGGTGACGGTAACCTTGAGTTATTCGTTTTACCTCTTGGTAAAACTTCCGAACCTCATTCCTGTTTTTTAGTCTCTCAACATCCTTTCATGCTTTTCATGCTCTCTCTTTTTCTTTCTGCATGTACCTACCTGCATGTACCTGCCTGTATTCTTCATCAAACCAGGGATTTCGTTTTGGTGGCCGCGTGAAACCCAGCACATCAGAGGCAGCATCCCTAATGGCTTTCTGGCAATTCTGCCACTGGTTCTCAATACTCAATGCTGGCTGTAGCGGACTTCTCCTGAGGTTACTTGACACTCGGTCGGAAAAGGATCTGGCGATCTCTTGCGATAATAGCCGTCCGACGTTATACTTTCTTCTAGCACTTCCTGTTTTTGGCTTCGGTCGAGATATCCGCTGCACTACCTTGGCTACAACAAGGTAGTGATCGTCGATGTTGGCCCCTCAGAAGGTTCGGACATCAATAATGCTTGAAGAGTGTCTTGTGTCGATCGCAATATGATCAATCTGGTTGACAGTTGATTGGTCTGGAGACCTCTAGGTCCCCTTGTGGATGCTGAGATGTGGGAACCGTGTACTTGCTACTACTATATTTCGTCCCACTGCAAAATCGATAAGCCTGAATCCGTAATCGGAGGTTTTTTCGTGCAGGCTGTGTTTTCCGACTGTTCCACCAAAGATGTCCACTCTTCCTAGTTTGGCGTTAAAATCCCCTAAGACTATTTTTACGTCGAAGCTAGGGCATTGCTCGTATGTCTTGTTAAGGAGCTCGTAGAACTTATCTTTGGTGTCGTTATCTTTCTCTTCTGTAGGGGCGTGAGCGCATATTAGGCTTGTTGCCGAATTTAGCCTTTATACGGATTGTCGTGAGGCGCTCGTTGACAGCTCTGAAGCTCAGGACATACTGCCTAAGAATGCCTCCAACGACAAAGCCATATCCAAACAGACGCTGTTGTTGTTCTCTGTAGCAGTCGCCGTAGTAGATATCGCAGTTTTTCATCCTCCTTTTGCCCGGCCCATCCCATAGCATTTCCTGGATGGCGCCTATATTATACTCTTTATAACGGTCTAGGGCCTCCGCTAGTTGTTCGGCTGCACGTGGTCTGTTAAGGTACCTAACATTCCACGTGCAGATCCGAAACTCGTTGTCCTTATTACGTTTGCATGGTTCGTCATCCTCATCAGTAAATCCGTCCATATCCGAGCCTTGTTGTTGTTTCGCAACTAGCTTGTCTTTATGTGATTGGGAAGTCACCCCAAAGCACGACCCTCAACCTGGAGGGCCAGGTCCTTATTTAAACTCGAAGGACAAAGAGCCGGATAAACCGCTCATGTCTGAGCTCCAAATATGTCGAAGTAGCCCGTATAAGGTGTTTAGTACTTGGTGGTACCTATTCTCAGTAAATCCACTAAAGGAACTGGGCCTCAATCTGCAGATTAAGGTTCGGTTCTAAAAAGTTGGCGCTACTATGGACACCTTGGTGTTCGCCTGGCCGGGTTGACCTCACCCCTTCTATGATTTGTTCTTTTCGTCAGGTATTGTATTAGTGTCAAATATCTCTTGTAGATATATTCATTTGAAAATGTTATGCAAATCCATTTTTCAATTCAAACACTTCTCTTCTTCTTTTGTTTCGTTGATTTTTAAAACAAAATAAAGGCTCAGCATGTTCGATCCAAATTGTCCAAACAAAACCATATCCACCAGCTTCTTAGAAACCAGCATGAAGTGTTGTCTTTTGGTCACATTACAAAACTCAAACATGGTCCAACAATGCGACTACAAAAAGACCATTGCTTGCGTGATTTTCGGAACACACTTCCGATCCATGAAGCGTAAATGCGATCCATTCTGTCTTCGTTCCATTGTTTTCGCTAAATTAAACCATCCTCGTACTGGAACAAATATAACTGCACAATGCACTTCTTCTTCCATATTGTTCGCCAAAAAAGACTCAAAATCTCACATGTCGCATGATTAGCAGGCCATCCTCGTTGTTGTTGTTGCTAATGCACTCCGGGTGGCAAACACAGACTTCCTGCTAGGCACAGTAGGCAGCCTAAGTGACATGCTGGAAAATAGACGTCCCTATCCACAATCGCAACTTCTCCAAATTCGTTACAAAAGCGAAAGCCAATGTGTCAGGACATGAGTTTTGTGTTCGGCCATAGAAATAGCAAGACACTTTCTCCATAGGGAATTCCACACACTCAATTTCGAAACTCTGAAAGAGTAGGTCCTTGATGATGATGTGTTCAGAGTTGTTAAGGAACAGAACAGGAACACCAACTTTTTAATAATGAAGATGAAGACCACCGTGAAATTGTGTGTGTACACAACAGCTCGTATGTCCTCTCTCCTCAGTCCTCAATGTGGCAATATAAATGTTTGTATTAATTTTTTTTTGTTGTGTCTGCTTTTCTCACCATTCCTTTTTTGTTTTGTTGATTTTCCGTATTTTGATTCATTTATTTGGATTTGGACATTGTCTTCATTATTTGCCTGATGCCATTCAGTCCAGCAGTGGTCTGATGGTCATTTATCCAACTAAGGAAAATAGAAACATCATCTTCTTATCCGAGGGGAATTCAATAACCAGAAGAAGAAGTGGAAGGACAGCCCCAAAAGTGTAGGTATACCTTTTAGGTAGTCTGTGTAGTCTGACGATGATGACGCTTAATGATGCAAGCGGGCATGTGGACGATGTGTTATAAAACAATATGCCAGACCGAGTGTTATATCTTGTCCAAAAGGATATCCGAATGTCGTATCATTTATTTTGATAAGACCCTAATGAATTTCGTATTTTCTTTTCTTATTGATGACACTCATCCCAGATTATTATTTGAAGCGAATGACTGGTTATGAACGAGGAATACTAAATCAACAAAAATGGGAAGAGGGAAGCGGGTTCGATAATAATTATTGTTATTATGAGGCGAGAAAAAATTCATTAGTTCTTAGTTTGGACAGGAATTATGACAAAGCGTGTGATCTTGATCAGTGATGTGGTTCAGAAAAAAAGACTGCTTCAGGAATTTTATGAGACTTTGTATGGGACTTTGTGATCAAAACGCCTCTTTATGAGATGATTTCAAATTTAAGTTGTTTCTGATTCACATTGCAACGCTCATGACGGACTGTGTGTTTTGCATCGTCAACTTACACAAATGGACAAGTTTCGCCGAGATGGTTTGTATAGAAACATTCATATAGGGCCTTGAATTTTGAAATAGATGATATTTGTGTCGATTTAAAGTTCAAAGTTTGTTTTAAAAACTGTAGAAGAGAGAGAAACTAATCGACCCACCAAATTAAAGATCAATGTATAAATATAACCAACTCGCTTAGGCGTCTAGACTGCTGTAGTGTCTTCCAAGCGGAGGTCCTGGCAGTGACAGCAGCTGCTAAACAGAGATTAATGATGGCGATACCACGGGCTGACCTTGTACATTGATAGCCAAACGGCAATAAACGCGATTACTGCAACTGAGGTAAAATTAAAGCTTGCTTCCTGCTGCCACGAAGTGCTTAAGGTGAGCCAATAGGTACAGCAGCATAGGTGCCAGGCAACGAGTAAGCCGATGAATTGGAAAGATTAGGATCACCGCTTGATGTAAGCCAAGCTCTGCTAGTCAGACTCCACCCTGTTATTTAAAGCAGGAAATCTCAAATAGAATTACTGTTAACACCGAAGAAAGGTGAAGCCTGCGCCACCACAAGAAAAATCTGGCCCTGTTTTAACAATAAAAGAACAGAAAGAATTTTGCTATTACACAAGAGATCACTCCGATCTCTTGTAAGCATAATTATTACCGGACATAATCTGTCAGGATATCACAAGCAAAAGATGAGATTCAGTTCAGATGATCTACGCAGAGGATGCGGTGACGAGGAGGTGTATGAAGACACTTCACACTTTCTATGTCACTGCCCCGCACTTTGCCACCTAAGGAAGAAATTGCTTGTCAATTATTTCTTCAGAAGAACTCTCTGGTACTCCATCAAGCACTAACATTCTGAACTTCGTCGTAATGCCGCCAAATTGCTTGACTTAATGAACTTTTAGGATTTTATTAGTTTGAGCTGCAATACTCACGGGTGACGGGTATCACAAACGACAGCAACTGTCAACCCCTTAACCAAACCTTAGCATTGATTTTAAAGGCAAACACGATACTGAACGCGTGATATCCCTGAAACTGGTGATGACCGAGTTGACTAAAAACAAGTTTCTGTTTTTCTCGGGCTGCAGTTCACGGATTGCTTGAATGATATTGGCCAAAGTGCTGAATAGTTTACGGCTTGCGCCGGCTTCACGCTTCCCAACAAGGTATCGCTGGGTTTTATATTGTTTTGAATTGTTCCGTTTCTGAGGGCTGGTGAATGCTGGTCCCGTCGCTTTTGCTTGTTACAGTAGTTTAAAGACTTACATTTCTTCTTAATTCTCTCTCGCATCGGGGCGTTTTAATAGTAGGTACTCTTAGCATGGGGTTTTGAAGGTATAGTTTTAACGTTTAGACTTCCTCGGATCTTGGTCATTTCTGTCATGCGAGCACTCAATTGCTTTCTAAGCCCAAAGAAAAAGCGATTAGCAGGATTAGCAGGTATATATTCCCCTGATCCCCCCCCCTTTCTCCGCCACTGATTAGATGACGAAAGGTTGGGATTTGTGGACTTCCAGCAACTTTTTGTGCCAAACTGTTGGCAGCTAGCTAAGGACAGCTCTCTCAAAAAACAGACACAACTTACTAAATTTATGCTCAAAGTCTGATGATAATAATCATTTTCCCACCTTGTTTACATAATATTCTTATGGGTTTTCCGTTTCTTCTAGAAACAAGTAAATCATAAAATTTTTTTAGATATTGTAGGTAGTAGTTACTTGGTCTAATGTCTTATCCTCTTCCTTTTGAATACCAAAAAAATCAGAAGCTACCTCGTCACAGGAAATAAGTTGATTTATTGAGCAATTATCCTTTTTTAACAACATTACATAACATTGATTTACTTGTAGTTCAAAAATATTCCGAGTGTATAAGACCGTGATTTATGGCCGATATCTCGCATCAAAACCCAACACCTTTACCCTAATAGAGTCGGTTTCCTTGGCCTTTGTAAGCGACAAAAATCAATCTACCTGGATTAAGTTTTGGCTTTGCTCGTAGATGCGGATAAACACATATCCCGCCCACGTAAACATATTTTATATGCACGAGAAATGTTATGAATATCAAATGACAAAATCGATCCGAAAACATACCGAATAACCCGAAAATGCCACAAAATTCGGCACCAAGGGCATGTTTGGTTTTTGTGCGTCGTCGTCGTAGCCGCATAGTGTCGTGTCGTGACAATGCTCGTCTATTTTTTGGCTCAGAATTTATTCATGACGAGGGCTTTTGGTTTGGACATTAATTCTTTAAGGACACATAAAAAACAACAGCTGAAAAAAATGTGTTGTGTATAGAAAAAAACCACACAGGTACGTATCTAATTTATGAGCTTCTGATTTACAAGCCGACAAGCCAAATACTTGTCAACGCAGATACCCGAGGCATTAGAAATTCCCATGCTCACAAAGCTAGTCAAAATCCTTGTCCCTGTGTGTCTGTCCAGTTTAGGCTATATCCAAACAATAATACAGAAGCTGGACTCCGTTGTTCTTGTTTATTTGCAAATCTTTTTCATCGCAAGGACCACCATCGATCGATTCAAAGCAGTCAGGTCTTGATTTACTTGACTCAATATGCCACCACCTTATGCTAATAAAACGTTTCAAGACAAATGACTTCGCCATCACACAATCCCCAAAGGCAGACTGAATCTTGGATCGCAGCAACAAAAATTCAGACTCGGAGACCGCCAGACTATTGTTCTTGCATAAGCAAATCGTTCCCTTGAATCGGTGGAATTTTTAAAAAAAGTTTCGGCTTTCTAATGTTGGGTTACCCAAAAGGGACCGTCACATTATCGAGGATTAGTTTTTTTTTTTCTTTTTTGCAACAAAGTGAATCCGCCCATTTCATGTTCGAATTCAAGGAGAAAGGAGAAACTTCTTATGTGCAACTCAGCATGTAGATATTTTAGAATTGGTAACTTTCTACGGCTGCACTGTACAAATATCCTTTAAGCTGTTTCGTCATTTGATTTGCTATCGAAGTTACTCCTTTGTTGTGTTGGTACTTAATTATGACCATTTCAATTTAGACAGCGAGTTGAATTGCTACAGCTCTTAACTAGACGCGACTGAGGTTTTAATTATTAAAAAATTTATCATAAGGGTCATGTTGCCGTAAGAAATTCAACCAGAAAATCGAAGCCAGGAATTTGAAACGACGCGACGTAACATTTACCTTCTTCAAAAGAGTTGAGCCTGCGTACCCTCGAAGCCGGTGTCTCGCCTAATTTAGAATAAATTTACAATCAGCAATAATAATAATAAAAGTCATTTTTAGTGCAAAGGAGGTAAAAAACAAAGAAAAGCTAACGCAAAAACGGTTAGAATAACTCCCCATAATCTACGAAAGAGCTGATCTACGAACTTGAAAAACAATAGGGGAGAGTGGGTATGTTTGGGACACTTTTCGAATACATTAAATTTGCCGAGATCTTATAGATCGTATCTGAGCAAAATTGATTTCTAAAGATAAAATAACATTTTGGAAACCTATTTTTAGTTAAAAAGAAGGCGAAACTCCGACAGAAGAAAAGCAAAAAATTAATTTCATGAACCAACTCACTTTGTCCCATTCCTCCTACGAGCAGGAGGATTGGGACAACTATGGAGTGGAATGGGACACTGTTCGAATACATTACATTTGCCGAGATCTTATAGATCGTATCTGAGCAAAATTAATTTCTAAAGATAAAATAACATTTTGGCAACCTATTTTCAGCTATAAAGAAGGCGAAAGTCCGACAGAAGAAAAGCAAAAAATTATTTCATGAACCAACTCACTTTGTCCAATTCCTCCTGCGATCAATAGGATTGGGAGAACTATAGGGTGGAATAGTGATGTCCCAATCATCCTGCGTGGCACTTTATATAAATAATTTATAATATCACTTTTCGTGTGGCAATAATTAAACAAAACAACGATGAATTCACTTAAAAAATGGTGTTGCTACCTAATTATTACACTCTTTTGCGCAGTAAGTTCACACATTAAAAAAAAAATTCACTCAAAGTTTACACAGATGTTTTACTTTTTATGCACAAATTACCTTTTTTTAATCTCCACTCCGTAATTTTTTTCCTAGACACAACTTGTTTTGTTGAGGGATGGGGACAGACTGAAGACAGAATCTGTCATACAAGGAAAGAGAAAAAAAAGGTAGGAATTGAGAAAATGCCTAAGTCCCATTCCTCCTGTGTCCCGAACATACCCACTCTCCCCTACAAATATTGCAATTTTCTTTTAAAATCACAATAGTTTTTACAGGTTCTAAATGGTGATATGGTCTCATTTAAACATTTTTGCTTAAAAATAAAAAGGAGGATAACCTGTCTTCTTTCAGGAGTTCTTATGCTGTCAGTGCCAGCTTTAGGGTATGGCGACCCAGGCGGTCGCCTGGGGCGTCACGCTCCAGGGGCGCCGAGACAGCTGGCATAACTTCAACATAGGCAAGAAACAAATCAACAAGTTGTGAAGTTGTCAAGCTCTTGCTCAAAAAACTCATATCCAAAAGTTTCATGACTATTTCCAAATGTAATTTTGTTTTTATTTTCATCATATACTACACATACACATAGAAAACACAAGAGTGAATTGAGGTAGTGTTTGATAATAAAAAACCTTGAGTTTTGTTATTACATTGTACTTCTAATCGCTAAAGCTTCTCACCAGTTGGCGCTCTTACTTTCTTATTGCGTTTGTATTATCTATTTCGGTAAGACATCTTTCCGTTTGAAGCGTAACCAGTCAAAATCAACCCATGGACTTTTATAGAGATGAGAAATACAGTGGATATACATATCACATTATGATATTGTTATCATTGGAAGAGAGTTTGCAAATTAGGTATTTTACAATTACTGTCAACTATTTTTTTATTATTGTTTTTGCTGTCATCCAGCAAATTTTGTTGTAATTTTACTCTGTTGGCATTTTGACATTTTTTCTTGTAAATTTGCGGAATGATGAAGAATCAAATATCATAACATCTTTAGAAATACATTTGACATGGTAATACTAAAACTAGAAGGAGAGGCGCAGTGACCACGGAGTCACTATATGTAGCGACTTAAGGAAACACTCCGGGGCTAAGAACACCTATGAGCCCCGATGAAAAAGCTAATGCTGCCGTTAGCATGAGGTAAATTTTAAGTTATGGAACAATATTTAGAAGATTATTTTGTGGTATGGCGATTTTCGGCTCAAGGCACGTTAAATATCCACGGTAGTCCAAGGGGAGCCGCAAAATCCCACCCCTCTGACGAGGTTACTAGCATGCCTGCCGGCAACTCACCCCAAGGACAACCTATTCAAAATAGATCAAAATCTTTGAGATATTGTGGATCACCGTATAATGGTGTATAAGCATACGATTGAAATAGTTAAATAGGAACAGCTTAAATACCGTTAGAAGTTCTAGCCCTCAACACTAGGTTAAGTGAAAATTTAGACCTCTTCTAACTCAATTCTTCTCCAAGTTCTTACACGTTAAAACTTCGATTTAGAACTTTGTCATATTTCGAACTTCGATAAAATTAGACCCTCGCATTTGGCAGGGGTCTAGTGCCTTGAAACTCGGTTTATTTATAATTTCGTTTTTTTAACGTTAAAAATAACAGAGAATAATAGGTCGAGGGAGATATACGAAAATGAATCAAATTTTCGATGATTTCCTATTTATGAACGTTGACTTTGAGTACGATGCGAACGTTATCCTGGAAGAACGTCGTATCTATCGATACGATACGGCCAATACGTGCCACTATTAATACATGGGACGACACTGATTTTTTTCGGCGCTTCCGTTTAACAAAGCAAACGTAGTCCTTTAACTGGTGGCAGAAGACCTTCAACATCCACAACCACGGTAAAAATTGGAATGAAATTACTATGCACAAAAATAAAATAATAAGTACACACATACAAGTGAAAAAAAAAAATAAGCGCAAAGTCAAAAATTATTTGTATTTTGTTTCGAATGGAAGGAAATGTCTGTCGAAAAATACTGCCGGGTGACTAAAAAGTTTCAAAAACATGCTTGAACTAGGTTTCAAAAATAACAAGTTCTAAGCGCTTAGAACTCAATGATGATTTTAGATTTTGAGAAGTGAAGAAATGTCGAATTCCAAATATTCTAAAAATTAAGTTCTAACGTTAGACCGAGATTCACTAGGTCCTGTTTAAAAGGGAATTTAGAACTTGGTAGGAAATTTTATCGAAGTTCTAGCTATAAAATTTTTTTAAATCGAAGTTCTCACGCATTAGAACTTGATGAAGAATTGACTTAGAACTCAAATGAGTTCAAAAATTTCAGTTAAACGAGTTGTATTTGTGTATTTGTGTGTGACATTTTCAAATTCAAAAGAAATCAACATTAACAGGATAAAATTAATTATTACTAAATTATTAAGAAAAATTAGTGACTTGAAATGTTTATAATATTTGAGTATAGGAGAATTACACACAGTTATTCTTTAAAGCATAAATTCTACTTTTTCATCATCTTGCAATTTTTTAAGTGAGATACAAGTTTCATCTTTTTTAATTCGGGAGGAGGAGGTTATAAAATTTGTAATTAAAAAAAGGGCACCAAATATTTGACTCGCCTGGGGCGCCAAGATAGCTAAGGCCGGCCCTGTATGCTGTAAAGAGGGTGATTCGCATGTACGATACGGTACTCCATGTTGAGAGCGAGAAAATGCTTAATAGAGAGGAACAATATCATGTCTTTCATTCATTATTTAAAAAGACATTAAATTCAAAGCATACAATATATTATGTGCTATTCAGAAGACCAAGTTTTTGTTTTTCTAACACCTTCGAGGCGAAACCAAAATTTGATTCTTGAATTGACTTAAGATCAAAGAGATAGGTCCAGAAAGACAAACAGCACACAGAAGACAACACAACGAATACGACATTTATTTTCAACTAACAAGAGTTAGGTTACTCGGATGTGTTTCACTTCCCCTCCCTCCCAGAAACCCGGAGCTAACACTCGAACTGACTCTCGATGCAGATGCAAAACGTGTGGGCTGCACATTTCATGCAAGTGACCAATTCTCCCGATACTCTCGGGCTTCAGTGTTAATATAATTATTACAGGAGAGAAAAATCACACCCGAACCCTAGAATTGCAATAACTGCAAGATCGAAGCAACGAAAGAACGATCAACCAGCAACGAGGATGAAATGAATATACAACACTCGAATTCGAACTCTGTTGTACACTAGTGTACGCGGGGTCGAGCTACATCCTCGATTTTAATTCCGAAGCAAGCATGTTCGCGTTAACAAGTTGTTTCGTTTCGTTACAACCCGTGGGTGGATGTGGATCCGATACGGATGCACTTGAATTCGCGAAACCACACCGAAGCCAGGAGACGATGCGATGTGTCTCAGCATGGCGTTGCTGTAAATTAAGCAGCAGCAAACAAAAACAGAAAACAGACATAACATCATCGATGAACAGTGTTCCAGGACCATGGGCCAGCCAAAGCCAAATCGCGACCAAACAGCCAGAACGAATAGATGAGGCAAATCGCGCTGTACGATCATATCTTGCCAATTAAATTTGAATTTATTTCGCAGCTGATTTAGTTTTTGAACATCACCAGCGTTAGTGTCAGCGTCAGCTTCAGTTTTAAGCATTATAAGCTGCATTGGGGAATTGAAAATCAGACAGCTCCTCTCAATCGGGGATCAGAGCGTTTGTTGGTCAATCAGTCCGTTGCGCTCTTAAGAAGTTGGGTCGCTTGATCGGATTTTGTGTTTCTCACTATATTCGATACGAACACGAAAAAAAACAGAAATGAAAAATACACGCGAGATCCATTGAGCAATAAAAAACGAACATAACGACTTTGATAGATGTCTGTCCTCTTATTCTGCTCCTTGGTGCGGTGTTTCGCAGCTCGAAGTCCCTATAAAAGGCGTGAAAAATACTTTTTTCTCATTTTTGAACTTCGTTTCCTGTGTCGAACAGTTAGTGAGGTAACGTACGCTCGCCGAAAATTTCTTGGGTCCAAGAATCAACACCCTGGTCCGACCAATTAATCAACCTCCCCAGGGATCCTTGTCAACTTGCAGCATCCGCTTCTTTGGGACCACAAAAAAAGTTTGGGATTTAGTGAATGGAAGTTCGCAAGCCAAAAATAGATTAGAACAACGGATATTTCGCGTTTTCAATGAAATACCAAAAATTGAAAAAAGTGTTTTGTTCCTTAAAAGGCCAGACATTTTGCAACCAATTCTTTTGTAAGGCCACCGCTTGCGGGAAAATTCATTCTTTGGTGGGCTATTGTGTAATTCCAGTGAGAAGCAAACAATGCAAAATTTTGTCACCTTTTGTGGTTCGTTTCTTTATGTTTTTTTTTTTTTCGTTACTTTTTCATCGATAAAGGATAGTATTGAATTTACAAACATTGGGACAAAACTGTGTGAATAAAGGAAATGTTCTTGAGTTTAGCTTTGGTTCGAGTAAAAAGACGGACAAAATTAAATAAATACAAGATTGGGTCGCATATGATATGAAGCACCCACGGATGCAAGAAAATTGTAAGAACCAGAATTCAATTTACTTCATCGGCTACTATGATTATTATTTATACACATTTTCCCTCATTTTTTCAATATTTGAACATTTGATATTTGAAAGCCAGAAAGACGAATAGCCGAAGGTTTTCAATGCTTCATTGAGTCTATAAATTGATGTAAAGTAACTGACGTAAATTCCAATTTGAATGTAGAAGGTGATGATGTCATGAAAATATTGGCCACTACTACGTCTGAGATAGTCCACAACGAAAGGTTTGTTTTTTAAGACTTCCTCGTGCATATAGCGACAACAGTTGTTATTCGTTTTAACGTAACACAAATAACTTTGGCAAAATATTCGATCTATCTTTGAAACTTTTAAAATTTCTATGCGCCAGGAAGAATGCTGACATCACGCCGTTCTTTAAAAATCGAGAAAAACCGCTAGTTGTCAATTATACGCCAATTTTTAAGCTTTCTTCTATTCCCAAACTATATCTGAACAAATAGTAGGTATGTGTACCATAAGAAGATGGGGCTTAGTACCGATGACCTTTGTAGAGGCTGTGGTGATGAGGACGAGCATGAAGATACTGCTCATTTTCTCTAGGCAACTTCTTCTTCGATAAACAAGAGGAACTGTCCGAACTGCCAGGCAAAAGCTTACTAAGCTTTGTCAAGACCTCTAAATGGTTAAACGAACCACATGATTCATATAGATTATTTATTTTTCAGGAAGTTACAACACTTCGGGACTTCAAGTACCACAATGGATCTACATTGATCTAAGTGTGATGGTAACAACACCAACTATCAGCCCGCTTAATCTAACCTAACTAGGGCTTCACGATACGATACGATACCGATATTTTCATTTGTATCGGTATCGTATCGAATAAGAAATTATTTTATCGTATCGTATCGATATCGTCGATAATTTTAAGACATGTATCGTATCGTTATCGACTTCGATACGATACCGATACGATACTCGATAAAATATCGAAATAAAACAAAAAAGAATTGCATTTTACAATTGCAATTTACATAGTAGTAGCAAGGCAAAGAGTGAAACACAAGCTATTCAATATTAATTTAATTTAATTTTATAGACAAGCCGACCCGCGAACCTCGTCTCACCCGCAATTTTAAATCGATATTATTTGTTGAAAGCCCACATGCCCATTACCGTTTGGGGGGAAAATATAGAACGGTGTACCTTTTGTGCCTTTTCGCGTTATCTGGTGTTCTGGTTTTATGCGTGATACTCCAACACCGTACAGAATTTATTTATAGGTACATTTATAGACATTTATGAATTATGATTATAGATGAAGACAACCTTTCAACCACTTATTAGGCATATTTAATAATAATCAACCGGCTACTAACATGTCTCGGTAACAAATGACGCGTTTCGTTCCAGTATCGATATGTTCATCGGGTTTTTACAAAAGACGATCGACATCGAAAGCACGAGAGAACGCGTAAAAAACGATCAAATGTGTGTATTATTGCAAGTAAACTACTATTAGTAAATGCTCTTGTGTCGAAAAAAGAATTCTTTCAGTCGATATCGATATATTCGATAATTATCGGTCAGTGCTTATCGGCGATACGATAGTATCGACAATTTTATAAACACGTTTATCGTATCGATATCGGTATCGCAGTTACTCGATATCGTGTCGATTATCGTATCGACTTTCGATACGATACGATACGATACCGATATTTTTATCGAAAATCGTGAAGCCCTAAACCTAACCTAGGTATGTGAAAAATTATCTTTTGATCTCTTTCGCTTTTAATGTAATTTTTTTCTTATCTTGAGAATAGAACTCACCAACTTACGAACAGAAACATGTTTTCAATATTATTGTATTTCGGCCGAATCGGGTGTTCCACAGGGTAGTCATTTAGGACCACCTCTATTTGTTTGATAAATAAATGATGCACCGTTATGTGTTCGAAGCTGTGAAATTCTTGTTTTTAGAAATTATATGAAGAATTTTTTCAAGTTGCTTAAAATGTTGAGCTTTTCAGGTCGATAGCAAGTCGATGTAATTGAATTGAGTCCCTACACTACTGCACTCATATTCTCGTCTGTGCACACTTTATGGCGACAAGGACCATGAGTGTTATTAGCACCTTGCGCCGCTAAGGAGTCCCCAACTGGATTCCGGTTGTGTCTTCATTTTCAGCATTTTTTAGAGCTAATTCCCTAAACATACTCAAGGAGTTGGAGCTGTCTTACCACCAAAATATTGTTCATTATTATTACTAGCCAGAGTTCTTTACTTTTTAAACTAAACTCATTGTCCAACTCCAAACAAGGAAGGTCAAATCTAAGGTAAGACTTTAAAAAAAGTCAGCTGCATCGCTCGCTAACGGAATTTAGACCATTTAAGTCGATGTATCAGTGTTTGATATCATGGCGATGGCGTGCCATCCTGGATGAGCTAGAGGTCATCCAAACCCATGCCTTCAATTACAGAAAAAAAAAATTCGTCGGTTATTATGGCCCACCACTCTGCAATTTACACGAAACTGTCATTTGGTTATTTATTAACCTTGTCGCCCAGATGAAAACTTGTCTTATCATACGATTAAAATATGACTTTTGGCTAAAAATCTTTGCTCATTCCAACAAACTGCAAAGCGTTCCCTCAATTTCTGAGTCAATTTGAAATTGTGAGCGAAAAATTTAAGATCTTTTCTTAGAGCTATGACGAGTTAATGTTCTTGCTTTCTTGGCTCCTTACTGTACGATGTTGTCACTGAGGCCCTACATACTAGCACACCAGCCTGAAGATCTTCTTGCACAAACTTGTGTACAACAGATGAATGGCTTATGCCACAAAGCACTCACTTTGGACATAAGTGTCATACATACTGCTTTTCGGTTCAGGTTTTGTGTGGAAAACAGCTATTAAGATTATCTTCTTTGACTTATAAGAAACTATATGGTTGCAACCTACTCTACAGACATAACGTTTGGTTATAGTAAGGATAGGACATTTCGAGTTTATAAGACTTCCAGTTCCTTAATTAGGTGTTAAGGGGGGGTTTCCCATGTAAAGAAAGGTTGGGCTTTTGTGCGAAACTGTGTAGCGTCAAATGTTTTTGTTAACACAAACACAAAAAATACCTATTTTTTGTCTAGCATTTTGCGCGTTTGCCCGGGAAATTGATTAATATATTTTTGAATTTTTTGAAATATTTTTTATATGAAAGATTAATATATGTATTACTTAACGTCGGTGTTTTTTTTTTAATTTTTAACCTGTAACATATTTAAAAATAAACTTCAAAAGGTCAATATTTGTAAGGTTATTGTAAGTGATATATAGGCAATAAAACTAGCACATATTTTTTTTATTTTTTTCTGTTATTTTTTTTATTTAAATCAAATAACAAAATAATTTGTTTGCTAATGGTCTTTTTTATTTTAATTTTTGAAAAATCGTCTTTTTTGCGTTTTTTGTCAAAAAAGAATGGTCGATTACACACACAAAGAAGCAGGGTTCAAAGGAATGCCACTAGGTGGTGCTGCAATTTGTTTTGCTTTCTCTTCTCTTTCTTACAAAACATGTTGTTTTTTCTCCTCAACAGAAAATGTACTTTTTGTTCTTCAATTCATAGAAGTGTGAAGAAAACTCGATATTGCTTTACATAGAAGTAGAAGAAAGATGCAAGATGAGAAATTAGATATGTGCAGATGACATAATTATAGAAGAAGGGTTAGAGCGGGAGATAGAGAAAGCGCATTAAAAAAATGCGGTAAGTAAGTGGCTTCTTTTTGTTTTTTGTTGTTGGACATGACAAAATAAGAAAATGAATGAGGTTCAAAGCATATCGCACATGTGTCATAATTTCTTATCATAATGTTAAAAAGAGCACTCTTACTGAGACACCCTCTACTTGCATCGTTTTATTGCGTAAGGTCAAAAATTTCAATAATAGGTTCATGACTCTTTTGAATAAACTGTTCATCTGTCTAAAAGATGAAAGGTACCTGCCTGTTACAAACGCAATCATCGCCCAAGAAAAGAATTTCCATTTCATATAAAATAGTTATCCTGCCTCTTCAAAAATTATTTATTTACACCTCGCAAGAGGAAACATAAATAAATAATCTCATAAAGGTTAATCTTTTTTATATTTCTTCAACTAGACAAACACAAAAAGAAATAAGAACCTAACCGTTTATCACATCGCGATGTCTCGTGCTGCAACAACAATATCTATGATACCACTTTTCTTGTACCTACTTACATGCATTGTTTTCATAATACATATTCCTAGCTCAAAGAAAAAAAGGAAAAAATGTGCACATTTCTTCACTTGATACCTATTTTTTTGGGTCTTTTTTATTGCATTGCATGTACGTATATGAATTTGCTTCCTTTTCTACCTAGACGTGCGTCGTCTGCGTATATTGCCTTTTTTTTCTCCTTCATGTGCCTGATCGTGATCGTGGAAACTGGTTCTTGCAAATTCTCGTCTGAGATAAAAAAAAAAGGAATCGGTGAAGAGTAGAGGCCACTAACACATATAAATTCATTTACATGAAATCTGAGTTCGCTATTCTGGGACACATACCCTTAAGGCATCAGTGTAGAAAAGAATCACTGAATCCCTGAGCAATTTATCATAAAATTTGTTGTCGACAGCCATTCTTGTAGTGTAAACTCAGCTATTGATCAAAAGTTGTTAGCGATAATGGTTTGAATAATAGAGTTCTCGGCTCATTGAGATGTGACGTTGAGGAAAACTCATTAGTCCGGCCCTACCTGTTAAAATAGTAAATGTCAACTGGCGTTTCAACAGTACATCTAAGGCTGCTGAAGGAGTTAAATAAGTTACTCGGATAAGTGTTATCTAGAGCGCTCCAAAACACAACGAACATCCTAGAATAGGTTATGTTTGGAATAAACCCTAAGGAGAGATTTGTTTTAAGAAACATTTGCAGTTGCTTGTGTAATGTGTAGTGGCGAACGAATGACATTCATACCTCTGAACACCGAGCTACTTATGCTATCGCAAAGTGAAATTTTAATCTCTTTAACGAACGTTTTTGTGAGAATTTTAAACTTAAGATGTTTACTTGATGGGTCAACAAATGAGGTGGACAAACCAATAACAAAGTGGACATAAAAAGTCAATGACAATGAGAATCACATACGGTATTGATGAAAATACCCATAAATTTTGAATTTCAACCAGACACAGGTGCTAAAACTCAATTTTCAAATAAACGAAATAAGAACATTTCAAAAACATGCGTACCTACTATTTTCAACCATTCAATGTTATCCCTTTGCCACACTAAGCACAAAAAACTCAAATCTATTTCAACAGCAACTGCTGACACACATTTATCACACTGTAATTGCATTATTATAAACTTTTCACTCGCAGTTTAAAACCAAGACGAAAAAAGGGTTGCATACTCCGGAACAGATTGAAAGCGAATTACTACACTCCGACTGTAGAGTAACAGTACCATATTATATTCCATAAATAACAACCTCATTGTAGCACATCACACCAACTTCACTTACTCCTTTCGCCTTCTCGAGATCATCATACACAGAAACACCTACCAACACAATATTTTTGAAGCTTTGAAAATTTCATATATTAAAATGTTTTTTTGTCGTCGTCCTTTTTATTATTATTATTGAACTCCTTACATCGTTATGTAGAGTGAGAGCACTCGTTCAACCCCTTCCCATTTAGCCATCATAAAATATTTCAAGTCCCCGCATAGCTTGGCGTGTATAAAATTGTAAAATAAAATTTATGGCCAGTGCCAGCACGTGTTGAAAATTGCTCAAACATCGACATCGACATCGATGTCGACAAATTTTTGGGAACTAAACTTGTGAAATTTTGGCAATTTTCAAAAACCGATTTCCATGGAAATTAGAAATTTATTAAGTGCAAAGTGACACGAAACAATGGCGTCGATATGCTTAACAAAGTTTTTAATGTGCCAACTACATGAGACCTGCAAGAGGCTCGAGCTTGACTGGAGACCCGTCGAAAGTGTTAAATTTTGCAGTGCAAAAACAATCGCTGCTTTGTTGCCATCTGTAAATATGTAGAGAGCCAATATTATTATATGGACCCATGTTAAAAGGTTCGACATTGCAAAATGGTGTCGATGGAAAACTTTAGAGCTTACCTTATTTTACACAGAAATTTACTCTGGCCAAGTAGTAGTAGTACCTACTCAGCTTTTATGCCAGCCGAACCGGTCCGGTTCGTCTGATGGCATGCTATAACGGAAGCAAGTCGTTGTCGGAATGGGCCTAAGACGACAAGCCGTTGTCGTATGGCAAAGTAACAGAAAATCATTCCGGGTGGTGTATGTGAATTTATGATCCTGTGCCAGCAATAAAAGCTGAAAAGTTTCGAATCCCATAAGGAACATAGTCAAGTCCTTGAGAAAACAAATGCAAGGAGAGGGTATACTATATTTTTTCAATAAACATTTTCCTTTTTCGCCTTCCGCTAGCTTTCCGTTGAATTTTCCAAAAAACAAAAATAAAAATTTTATGTAAACTGTGCAAAAGTGGATGATGGCTGTATGCCACCGGAAGACGGAAAGGGTGTTTCCATGTGTCGGAGGGTGATTTAATTTTATTTTTATGTTGTTCTTTTTTTTGCAAAAAAAATTCAAAGACACAAAAATTGCCTAAAGGCAATAATTTTAAATTATCACTAGAAAAAAATTTCAATTACATTTCGTGATTTCGTGGACGTTGTAAGCATAGCCGTAGCTAGGATTTTGTTTCAGGGGGGGTTAAGATAAATGATGATTTTTTCAAATTTTTATAAAATAGGAAACATATTTATCAATCAAATTTATCACATTTCATTTGTTCACGAAACAATGTTTGATGGAAAGTTTAAAAATAATTCTTGAGTGTATCTATTGCCCTTTATTAATGGAAAGGGGTTGGAAAGGAGGTGCCGGACAGCCAGTGTACATTGGTCTTGAATACCTGAACATTGCATTGAATTGGAAAGTCAGAGTGTGAAAGGGAGTTCCACATTCTTGAAGTACGGCTAAAGAACGGTTCTCTATACTTGAGAGTACGTCCGAAGTTGGATTCGAGGGTAAACTGAAGGCCATTCCTAGGAGCGCGAGTATTATGGGCGAATTGTTTAAGGGGAGAAATGCAACTGGCTATTTGACTTGAGCACTTACAGTGGTCTAACGAAATGAATGAGTTGGTTATGTCTCTGTCACCAATCAGCATTAGGACTCTTTTTTGTATACCGTCCAAGAGGCTTAAGTATGTAACTGGAGCACTAGCCCAAAGATGGGAATTGTACTCAAGTTTTGGACGGATATAAGTCTTAAAGATAAATGCCAGATCAGACGGGGAGAAAAATTTCTTGCACTGTCTTCAGAAACCCAAATATTTTGCGGGATTTTTGGTGACATCACATATGTGATCGTTCCACAAAAGGTGATCAGTGATGCACATACCGAGAATCTCGAGATGTTCGGTCTCATTGATGCAAGTGCCACTCATAAACAGTGGCAGTGACAGTCGCTTCAGCTTGAACGATAGAAGACAGCGTTGAGTTTTTGAAGCATTAAATTGTACGCGATTTTGTATTCTCCTTGGTAAATGCTGTTGAAGACAGTGTTTAATGAGCTTATCATATTTTGCCGTTGGAGTTCCACATCCGAAGAGGAGGGATGTGGGTCTGGCAATGAATAAGAAAAGCTAAGGGTACTATCGTCAGCGAAACAATTGATTGGATTAGAAGTTACAGACAAGAGATCATTTATAAAAATAAGAAAGAGGGTCGGATACAAAACGGAGCCCTGGGGTATACCAGCATTTATATTGTGGGTTTCAGACTTGAATCCGTCCAATACAACTTGTAGTGAACAGTTCGAAAGAAAATTTATAATCCAACGAAAAAGGCATTGATCGATATCGAAACATTTATTCCACTGTGGACCTGTACTGCCGGTCATTAAGAAGCTTTCGGTCCTCGCGATATTTCTTGAGTTGATAGTTTATCAGCGTTTCCATGACCTTACAAGGAAGGGACGTAAGTGCAATCGGACGATAATTGGAGGGAGAAGAAGATTCGCCTTTTTTTGGAATTGGCCGGACAACTACTGTTTTCCAACTGCTAGCCCATAAGAAGGATAGATAGAAAAGCTTACTCAAGGGTTTTGCCAGAGGGGAAGAACACCTCTTTAGATTAATAGCAGGGATACCATCCGGACCAGCAGATTAATGTATGTTGAGAATTTCTAGGACTCTCGCCACGAGTGCGGAAGAAGATTTTGCCTATGGAATCATTGACGCGCTCAGTAACTCGTGAGAGAGCTAACAACTGGAGATTTTTTTATTGTCAACGAGCGTAGGGACCGAAGAAGAAGAAAAATTCTTCATACCTATTTTTTACAATGAACAAAAATTCTTACTGCCTTTGGGACATTGCAGTAATTTTCGCCTTAATTTTTGGTAATGTAACGACTTACATATGGAAAAGAAATATGGTTATCTCTGCTTGTAGGTAACTAGATGGCGAGAGTAGTAAATGATATCTTGATTTTACCAAATCAAATAAATCTACAAAGTTTTCTAGAAAAATAGCCTTAAGCTTCAATGAAAAAGTTATAAATTCAGTGTTAGGAAGACAAAAAAAATCATTAAGTTATTAATCAATAGTTATTTGATTTTGCTTTACAAAATTATTTCGGGGAGGGTTAAACCCCGTAACCCTCCCCCTAAATACGGCTATGGTTGTAAGCCGTGAGCGTCTGTATTTTTTGGTTTTCCGTTTCCAGTTTTGATTGAACGACCGACGACGACTATGACGACGCACGACGACGTTCGAAGGATGAAAGTGAAAGGGAAACTATGCTCCATTAGTTCTTCTGCTTCTATGTTATTTTCAAAGTATAAAAGGACTTTCTGCTGTGGTAGCTAATTTTGGTGTTACTTGATTTAGTGAGGTGGCAACATAAGTGGACCGCGCGCCACCGCCGATGACAAAAAGGGTCTGTATGATGAATAGGCGTTCTTAATGGTTTTACAGAAGTTCTGCCGGAGTAATGATGACCGCAAATAATTGAAAAGGGACACGCGTTCAGGGCAAAGACAAATTCGTTGGGATGTTGAAACATTTTGTTGCTTCCGACTGTGTTGTATTTTGTAGACTGTAGAGTTGGAAGTTTCAACAATTCTTTGAGTGCGTGTAAGGAATGAAGGGGACCTACAATTTTAAGTCGAGTCCGAACAGCTTAACTTAGAAGCACTTTTTCACGGGTACGTCATAAAAATTGTTAGCCTCTTCTCTCTCCGTCACGTAACGTAATGGTATCACACACATATTTGCTTATAATTCTTACCTTTGAAAATACAATGATGATGGAGCTAACTTATATCCATAAACTGGTTTTGATTTCTCTCTCTCATCAAATTAGGCTTCTTTTTTTGCTGGCTTAGGTAGAAGCAGGCAAACGATAGTACGGGCGTGCGCTTTGTTATTTTCCAATGCTAGTTAATATGAGCAGTTACTCGATACAAGTACAAATTGGTATCGAATAAATCTTTCGAGTTTCGACACATATGTATAACATCTCTTCGTTCGTTCGACTTTCATAAACGATATCTAAAAACTTACTAAGGCGATTGCGATGAAATTTGGTACACATGTTCTATCATACAATTGTGATTCGAAAACGTTATTTTCATTTCATTTTCAGTTTCGAAGTTTTTATAGAATTCATCATCGAGCAAGAACAGTTCCCTGCAGAGATGAGCAAGTAGAGTTGCAGTCCATGCTGATAGTTTGGAAAGACCATTTCTGTAGACAGACAGGCGACGTCGGTGAACAGAATCCCTTTGTAAGGCAGGAACTTTTCATTGTACACGACGATATCCAATAATTCCGTGAACCCGACATATAGAAGAAGTGAAAACGGCAATATCACTGCTGAAATCCAACAAATCTGCTGGAGAAGATGGTCTAGCTATTAAGCTTTTCAAACGATCTAGATAGGAGCATACACCGAATCATCTGTAAGATACGGTCGAACCCTCAGCATTGTTCTATTGATACTGAAGAATGGTGATCGCCTAAACTTCACCAACTACAGAGGAATCAGCATACTAAACATGGCATATAATATCCTCTCTGCCGCAATATGTGAACATCTGAAGCGTTTCGTCAACAATCTGATTAGTCCTTGTCAATGTGGCTTCAGACCAAGAAAGTCAACCATCGACCAAATTTTCACTTCGCGGCAGATCCTGGAAGAAGCCTATGAACTCCAAATCAACACCTACCACCTTTGTATCGATGAAGTCAGCGTATAACAGCATCTACACTGACGAACTGTATAAAGCTATGTTTTGACATCCCTGATGTCAAGCTCGTTTGCTTGTACAAAATGACGACGGAGAACTCACGCTGCTCCATCAATGCAACGTTGGCAATAAGCTTACAGGACAATTCGATATCAGAGAGGGTTAAGACAAGGCGATGCACTGTCATGCGTTTTCTTTAACGTCGTACATAAGAATATAGTGCAAGACTCCACCGTCAACACCGGAGGCACTATCTTGCAATGCATAGTTATTATGTAGCTCTAAACAATAATAAATCTGCAGATGTTCAAACTTATGTGGCTCTAAACAATAATAAATCTGCAGATGTTCAAACTTAGAATCTCACAAAAAAACTACGGGCAGGAAATGTCAAGATGCTAGGTCCCAAAAAGGCGAGTTATTCAAGGTTATGAAAGCTCTCTTATGTGGAAAACCCTTTATTATTTGAGGCGTAAAAGCAATTACGTAAGACCCACATCAATACATTTTTTAGTTTTTTTTCTTTTTCAGAAAAGTTTAGTACTATCGATTTCTCTATGATTGTCCAATATTCATGAATCCTTTTCATTCTCACATAAACTATGTCCTTTCTATTTGAAAACCCCAATAGAGGAAGTGGCTAACACTATAGCCGAAAAAAAGAACAAAAAGGTCATACACATTTGTCACACAAATACGAACCGAATGAACATCTATGGACCACCCGTTGTAGGCATTCTATGACAAACTATACGCTCGTCCTTAAATCAAACTACAAAATAAAAATAAAACATCCTTACTCTCCCAAACACAGCCAAATATACTGTGTAGATTCAAAGGCTTCAATAAATCGACGTTCTAAATAACATTTGACCTTTTTTTTTCTGCCGTGCAATTTTCTCTAAATCGAATCGATCATTTATCACACGTTGTTGAATCCTGATAGGGATTCAATCTTTAATGTTTTGTGTATCCTTATTTTTCCATCTGTGTTTTTTTGCACCGTTTGTATTTTTATTTATGGACGAAATGAGTTTCAAATATTTTGAGGTAGAAATTGAAAACATTGAATCCTAATGTCTATACTCGTAGCACAAATTCGAATTGTGGCTGCGGCTGCTGGATGTCCTTATTTTGTTTAGATTGATTTTATTTTTGTATTTTGTTTTCTGAAACACAATGCAGTCCTAATAAAAGGGATACAAACAAGAATGCACTAAAACGACCATCGAATGTGGTCCATAATGTTTACCTTTCGGGTGCATCCCATTTTCCATTGTGTGTGAATCTTTATAGTCCTTTATAGTCGTGTCTGTATTTATAGTCCTGGGGAAATTCACTCAGAGAAAAAATCATGTAAAAACAAACAGAATCTTACATTTTATCATGTTATTATTTTTCAAACAGATTGTCCAGGTTAAAGAGTTAACATGATACATGATTTTAACAGGATTTTAGTTTTTTTCTTATTTACATTAAATTATCGTGTTAAATTTTTATGATAAAACTGTTTCTCAGCTTGTATTATTAACATTATCATCCTGTTAATTCAATCATATATGAACCTTAAAATTAACATTGTTCAATGTTAAAGTAACACTGATAACTTGTCTGTTCAACAAGATTGATCATGTTAAATATAGATTAAAACTTCGATAAATTACACGGTGACCGTGTTAAATTGACATTAATATCCCTGTTAAATTAGCACTATACTCGGTTAATAGCCCTGTTAAATTAGCAGTATAGCGAGTATAGCTCGGTTAAAAAATGAACGGTACAGTGTTAAATCAACAATACTCACCAGTTTTTAACAGGAATCACCTGTTGAACCAACACGACCGTTGTCAAATTTAGATTACAACCATGTTAAAGAAACATCACTGTCAGCTCTTTGGACAATACTCACCAAATTAATCTACAAAATTCTGTTCCCGAAACGAAATTAAAAATCAGTTTAAATTTAGGTTATACTTTATAATTATTTATTTACATTCTTAAGCTATTTCATTTTGTGTTTTTTTTTTTAATGATTTTAATCTTAAAAGTTTTAATTTATTACAATTATGAACATGAAGCGGGGGTGATATGAATTCATTTATATTTTTAAGAAAGTATGAACTTTTATGATTTCTCCAAAAACAAAGGCTTGGTAGTGTGCATTAAAATACTGAATTTTATGTTCAAAACAAATAAAATTAATATTGAGATTTTGATTTTTGCCGCGATAGAGTTGGACAGAGTCCATTTCAATCAAGATTTTAAAAATTAATTTTAGTTAACGAAAAAAAATTGTAATAAAACATTCTTACCAGAGACTGACCCATCGAGTTTTTTAATAAAGGCCAGTTAAGGAGGATGTTTACATCCTTGCTGGGAATTTCAGTTCTCCGCAAGTTATGAGTCCTTTTCCACTTGTCTGAAAGCTCATCCCAAGGCTCCATGTTGTAAACTAACCAGATTTTAAGCTCCATCTCATCAACACCTATAAAACAGAAAGTAGGTATTGTAATTATTACAAAAAAGAAGACTTCAGTCGATCTAAAATGACTTGAATCGAATACGGTTTATTCTTTGGTTGAAAATAATTCGACAAATTAAATCAAACTATGTACAATGCTTACTTGGAGCAGGTGGATTTTCACGTTCAGATTCTGCTGGCAGTGATTCCTCGAAAGTTTTTCGTTTTATCATTTTTCTTCGGGCGTTTGTTGCTTTGTGGTACAATTTTCCGACAGGATTTAAACCTTTGCCACGGAAATCGTAGTAATATTTCTAGAATTATGTAAAATTTTTAAGGAAAAAGGAAACTTAATTCTATTTCTAGAATTGTAACAAAACTTACCATGTCTTCGGAATCAATGCTCCTCACTAAACCTTACTATGTCTACCATTTCCATAGCAACATTTTTCGATGAAAAATTTTCTATGATAAGATATATCAAAGAATGGCGATGGTCATCCCTCAAGGTTAAATGAGTTTGAAAAAAGGTCAGGATCTCCTGACCTCTTGGGGTCCTCCCTCGGCGACGACGCGGTGAGGCAGCTAAATGACGAAAGTGACTCGGAACAGCTCGTTCTTGACTGCGTATCATCTGCCTAATTGTTTTAAGGATAGATATTAACAGAGTGTTGTTTGTTTACCTGCTGTGCCAAACTTACTTTGTTTTTTCTCCATTTAGCGAGACGAGCTTTGAACTTCACCCGCAAGCCCATGTTCATGACAGGAAACAAAATGTTTATGTCATCATCGTTCATTAAACATAAGCTTTCGACATCCATTCCACAGTCTGAAATTGAAATTAATTTTGGAGGGATTCTCGTTAATCTTAAAGCTAATTGCTTGGAATCACGTGTACAAACTTTTAAAAAAGTGTTTACTTACCATTAAATTTAGTAAAAACTTCCTCTTCGAAGCGCATTTTACAGCAAATAATGTCTCGCATATTAATTTCACAAGTATTATTTGATGGTTTTTCACTATCAACAAAATCTTAAATCTCGAGGATATATTCCTCGTCCGTTTCCATTTTTAAAAATTTATTTTTGCAAATCTTTAAGTAAGTACACCAAATGAACAAATTTAAATTAAAATCCACAAACACAAAATAAATAAAAAAATCACAATAGCACAATATAGCACATCAACAAACAACGACAGAGAATAAACGATATAAGACGATATAAATATTAACGGAAAGGCGATGGCAACTAGATACGGCTAAATTTTTATAGCAACACGGTAATCTGTTTCTTTTAAGTGTACTAACACTGAAAAAAGGTTAAAGGAAAATAAGGATAACGGTAAATTATTTAGGTTAAAATGATGATCATGTTTGTAATGTTTATTAACAGCGTTATATCAACACTGTGATAGTGTTAGGGGAAAATAAAGACAACTGTAAATTTTTTAGAAGACATGCATAAGCTTATAATAGTGTAAGATTTACACTGCGATCAGGTCAGTGGAAAATAATTGAAGATTAACATTATGCTCGTGTTAATAGAACATGATCTTTATTCGTTTACCAGGTTACCTTTTTAAAAATTGAGACAGTGCGCCAAGGTTAATCTAAAAATATTCGCAGTGTTAAAAACAAACGTGTAAATTTGTTCAAAGCAATTTTTTTTATATGAAGTTTTGTGTCTTGTAAAATTAACAGGCCCCTTGTCAATTATTTACACGGTGTTTTTCTCTGAGTGTTGAATTGTTTGCATTGCGCCCTTTAGCTGAAATTAGTGTCTAATGGGCAATTGCCTGATGCATGCGTGTAACAATGTCCTTGGTCAGATGCGGGGATGTACCATTGATTTGACATTTTCAAAGCAAGGACCTATAAATCTAAACAACTTTACTAACAAGGTGTTTTGTTGACTTTCTGATGGGATGGTTGGTTTGTTACACCGGACACCCGAGACCAGAGAGTGGCTTCTTAATTTAACATAGATTGTCTCTGTTGTCCTTAAGTGTCAATGATGATGATGGCTTCATTAAGGCGATTATATTGGGTGTTGTCCTGGCAAATAGCTTGAACACTACAGGGACAGGACACTGAAAATAGGACATATGGAGTATGTGGGTCAGCATTATAAATGGTCATTTATCATGTGGATTTTGCTATGGATCTAAGCTCAATAATAAGTAGGGACGTTACATTTTTGTTTTACGACAAGGCTATGAATTTTACAGCATCCCACTTGAGACGGTAAATATGACAGCAAGGACGATTACGGGATCAGTATAATATGTACAATCAAAGAAAAAGAAAACCCAACCGACAGACAAAAAAAAGAGGAAATGAATATGAATGGAATGCGTATAAATGGGACTGGTATTAAAGGACTATCGCAGCACAAAGTTCCTGCCATGTGGAATTGAGAGCAAGGGCAAAGGAATAAAAAATGGATGTCTTTTTTAAGGGATAACGATTTGACATTCCATTCGAAGAGGCAAAACCAACGGAAAAAACTGAATGGCATGTCTTTTAATATTTTTTTCGTACAACCAATAACCCAAGCTTATCCTTATTTTGGTTTTTTGCTGGCGTGTTCCTTATATTTGGCCGAAAAAGCTCCCGTGGGTCGATTTAGAAAAACACAAAATCTCCTCATAAAGGTATATGGAAATGCGATTAGGTGTATTGAGATTGAGCGGAAAATCTATACGCAATATCGATGAATACGAAATTTGACAAGCTAGAAGATTTATATCGTGTCCTTTGAGTAAAGCCTTTACATGGAAAGATGTTTCTTTTGATTTTGGGAAAATCAATTGAAATGACATATTTTTCTTTATTTTTAAAGTTCGTGAAAAGGGTTCAATCTCGGGAGACTTGAAAATGATTTTTTAATGTTTTAAGGTCGCCTATAGCAGAATGAACTTTTGGAAAGCAAAACTAACTGTGATTTTATGTTTATATAGGGTAACGGCACTAGTCCCCGGAGAAATAACTTTTTTTTTTACTTTCAATGTTAATATCTTTCTTTCTATTTGAGTTTCATTCAAATCTTAGTATTTTTCTAAAATTTAAAAAATTTCCCAGTAGTTTGGTCTATAAATGAATTGAAAGTAACTCAAATCATTAATTTAAAATGATGAATTCTAAAAAAGGATGATTTTGCGCAGCCTCCGGACGATATTTCTATAGTCTCCGTACGACTGAAAATCGAGTATCCGGACATTTCCAATTAAAAACTCAATGAGCCATACTTATGAACAAACGGTAGTAAATGCTTTTACTAGTCAATTTTGGTAGTATTTACTTTTTTTCGTACGCATAAATTTCAAGTAAATACTTGAATAAAAGCTTTTACTAGTAGTAAAAGTATTTACTAGGTATGGATGAATTTTGGTAGTAAATACTTAAAGTGTTTAAAGTGTACTGTTTAGTTCCTCTTTTATTTCCTATTATTCGAACAAGTAAAATTTGAACGAAAAGTTAACGAGCGTAGCTTAATTACGTTATGGTGGTGACGTGAAATAACGCCCAACGAAATAAGACCAAAATTCGATTTTTTTGGCTTTATTTCATTTGCTAAAACGAAACTAGGCCATTTTGGTCTTATTTCGTTTTTAAATTTATATAAACTCCTGTTTAAATATTTGTCAACACTTAAACTTTTTTTGCTTATAGAAGAATTCGCGCAAATTTTCTGATTCGCCAAATTGGCCTCTCTGCAATGGCTTGGTAGCTTTTTTCCCCTTGACATCTGATGGGGAGCTTGCAGTTTTGTTTCATAAATCTACATCCTTTTTCTTTTGTTACGTAGGAACAATAATTTTATATGCAATGTATGTCAATTGAAAAACCTTGTTTACTTATGTGTTTAATTGGTACCGTGTCATACCTATGTGAAACAGTCATATTTCCATATATATGGCCATTTTTAACTTTTCTAAAGTGTCAATATACCATATGATGGCAATAATTAACATTGTAAGAGTCAGGTGGCCATATTTACTTGCTACTTTTTGGAATAAATGGTCAATATAGAAAACATTTTGAATTTACATGAATAGACTTTAATTTATTAAGGTACTTGATAAAAAATTTGAATTGAGAGAAAGATAATTGTCTCTCGCGTAAGACGTACCGAGCGGAAAATAATGTTTTGCCCTAGAGAATCAAATTGAAAAAAAATTCGGGCAGCGGAAAATTTTTTTTGCCCCAGAGAGAATCAATTTGGGGTCTGAAAATAAAAAATTCGCACGATTTTTTTATTTTCACACCCCAAATTGATTCTCTCTTGGGCAAAAAAATTTTTCCGCTGCGCGAATGACGATTATTTTTCTCTTAATTTAAATTTTATATCAAGTAAATAATTTAAAATATTTCTTTGGAATTCATAATTTTTTCAATAGATAAAATCATGTAAAAATAACAACGCAATTCTCTGCAAAATTTGCAGAGGAATTGTATAAAATATCAAATGTGTTTAGAGTTGAAATATGTACATGTTAATGTACTTAGTACTTATATTTACTTCATTAATGTTGATTACATGTACGTTTGTTTAGTTTAAATTCTTTTTTTAATTATCATTTCTTCGTTATATAGGAATCTTTTTTGCACTTAAAAAAGAATATTTGAAGTTCTTTTTTTTTACAAAGAATTCAGCTGTTTTTTCAAAGAATTATTCGGCTTGAATACTTTTATAAGATTGCAAAAAAGCTGAAAAACTTGTTTTGAAAATTTTGGCCTTATTTCCAAATTTTTTTTGGCGCAATTTCCAACTGACCTAAGAATTAAAGCCAAATTGGTGTAGTTTCATTTTTGAAATGGAAATAAGGCCGAATTTCAAATTCGGTTTTATTTCGTTGGGCGTTATTTCACGTCACCCGTTATGGTTTGCTCATAGCATAGGGTTCGTGTGTATTAGCTGGTTCACTTGGGCGTGCTTAAGTGAGCAAAATTGTATTATAGTTGAAATGCTTCCTTCGTGTATCGATACCTACCTACTCATTTGAGTTGTTCTCAAATCATTGATCTATATTACTCAATAGTATCGATACTTACATTATCGATACTTTTATAGTTTTTTAAAGTGAAACCAAATGATCAATATTTAATTTTTTACAATTTGTCCTTATCCAAATGAATTCCAAGTGTATTCGAATGTTTGAACAGATTTACCGACTTAAAACATTGTTAACATTGAGCGATTAAATCGTTTGTTTTGGTAAAATGTTTCCATTTTGTGACGCCATGATTGAAATTAAATAACAAACCGATCACCGATGACTACAATAAATTCAAATATTATGTATATCGTCGTGATTGTGATATGTTCTGATCTGAATTTTGACCCGCTGTTAATTCTGTTCAAGAGCTGCAACGAATTACGAATAAGGACGCAACCATCTTCAAGATAGCCGCTCAAAGACGAAACAATGCTCAGAAAATGTGTCCGGAAAAGTTCATTAACAAAGATCAAGTCCTCCTTTTGGAAAATCACCAAATTATTCATAGTTGTCAATAAAAATATATTGACTTAAAATGAACGGTTCCCAAGGCTTCGCATATGAGTGGAAAGCCCTCTCTCGATCAACTTAGGTAAAACTAGGTATATAAAACCCTCATCATCCCAGTCGTGCTGTACGGTGCAGAAGCATGGACCCTGACAAAATCGGATGAATGTGCCTAAGGTTGTTTTGAGAGGAAAGTTCTTCGAGTCATCTTCGGCCCCGTGTACATTCATGGGGAATGGATTCAACAGTGAACTTTAAGTGTTGTACAACGACACGGACCTAGCCAAAAAGTAACGGGTCCAGCAACTAGAATGGCTCGGTTATTGAGAGCGGATGGACACCAATCCTCCGGCCAGGAAGGCTTCGACACTAGACGAAGACTGCGGCTCAGGTTTGGCGCACCCAAGTAGAAGAGGACCTTAATAAACCTCAAGTGCAAAACTGGATACAGTTAGCTAGGGACTGAGTTGGCTTGCGAAGACTGTTGGTTCACAACTTCACAACTTACTGTAGTAAGAAAGGAGCTCTACCTCAGTTACTAAGCGAGGATTTGCCTGCGTTTGCTCGGTGATCAAGGCGTTTGAGAGGAGGTCATCATTGAACCGCATGAAACGTCGATTCTTAAATCGCTGGTGCTCAATATCGTTCCGAAGGTAGAAGATCTGAAGTAAGGCTCTACTTTTCAGGTCGTGTCACAATTGCTGAAAAGCATCTCTCACTGTGTCCACTTTTTCTTGCCGATTTTCGATGGTAAAGAAGTCAACTGCCACGACGACTTTTTCAGGACCATTTTGCGCTTTCTGCAGTCTCTGTTCTCTGGAGTTTCAGTCAGTATTTGGTGGAACTATGTCACTTGAACGAAGTCCAAGTACGTTGGACCGTATTCATCCAACCCCATGTGTTTGTTCGGAATCTGAATTACAGAAGCAAGTCCGCAGTGGTAACCGCCGATAGTTGTACTCAACAGTCTGTATAAGCAGTTTTAAGGGTGACTAGCCACTTTTTCCGTTAGACTAGGATTCTTTTTGGCAGAATACTTATAATAATTTATTCTTCAATAGGGACATAAGAAGAAGAGGATGATTTGCTGTTTTAAATTCAGCCTTGATCAAGATTTTCATGAGCCACTCATTTAGTTAAATTGAGTCTTATCCCGGCTTTAACGTACCATTCTTCATGCATTCGAAACTTTCCCGCTTACAAGTTAAATTACTTTAAGCTGCCAAACCGTTAGGTATGTCTCTAAAAATTTTATTCATTGTACTATTTACTGCATAAAAAAAACAATGACTGTCACCACTTGATTCTAAGTAAAAAAAGAACTTGAGAAAAACAGAAATAAAATAATATTTTTATTAGTTGCTTGGAGATCCAGACCGTGGGTGTTTTTCTTTCAGTTGAAGTGCTACCTCGTTTCTAATTTCTAAATATACAAATTCCTCACCATTAAAATGTAAAACTGTTTTCCAACAAAAGGAACGAAAAACTAGAAGCTATGTTCCTGCGTCACATAAAATAAAACAGAGACTACCAAAAAATCCCCATTGTTCGTCTTGTGCTACTTTTATGTTGCGCAGGGGCGTATTGTTGGACTTTAATTAACATTTAACAATCATCAAAAAACAGAACTAGATTTCACTTATGAGATGGCTATGACTACTGTGATAGAAGATAGCCACTGAAAAAAAAGTAGATAAAACTCCAAATGACTTCTTCGAAAATTCTATAGTGAGACGAAATTTACGACAGTCTTTAACACCAACATTTCCATCCCACTGTTTTTATTTGTTTGCCCTGCTTAGGAGAATAAAGGAAACCGATTATTACACAGCTTAAGCAATCAAATAAATATGACGATCAACGATCGTGTAATCGCACCTGCATAGCATTCGGACCGACATACACAGTGGCATCGGCCCCGGTTTCAGATAGATTGAGATTCTCAAGAATTTCTGCCTTGCCATCGACCTATGATAGAGGACTGATTTAAATCCAGGGGTAAAGATGAGTCTTCATCTTTGTTTATAACGATAGACTACGAGAATGAGGCTATGACAGATTATTGTTATCAAAAGAAGACGAAACTATGGAAGGTATATAGAACCCACACACGTCGCGTTGTAGAATGTCCAGAATGAAAGCATAACCAGTAGCGCGCATGATTACAAGTTGAAGAACATTATGTTGTGGAGCGATTTTGAATTGGATCGTATTATGATTGAATTGGGCGGAACAAAGGAGCACAACACTAATCGGTTTATGTGGGAAAAGCCATTAACGACTTTGGGCCTTTGTTGTCATTGGAAAGAGAAAAAGGCTTAGTTGGGACATGCGTTAAGACTCGGAGATTTATTAAAGATTTTTATTCTGTCAATTCTTTTGTTTCTTGTTAAATGGAACAACATTAGAGTCGTTCGGGGTAAGTGTGCGCAGCGGGGTGAGTGTGCGCATAGCAATTTTTTTAAAAAAGGAGATGAAATTCGAATTTCTATTAATGCACAATTGAGCAGATATCCGATCTTAATTGAGGTCAGTTATGTCTGTGCTGTTGAAGTGTTTGATGCGTCGTAGAAAGACAAAAGAAAAAAAAGGTAAGTTTCACTAAAATTTTTCTTAATTTTCAAAACGTGTCAGTGATCTCTGTTTGTATTTTATTGCAGTGAGTAGTGATTTTTTATAGATTATACTATTTGAACTTTACGTTTGAGTGGAGATTTTACTGATTTTGACAATAATTTGTTTATATTTTTGCAAAAACAATAAAATAGTGCATTCGGGGTGAGTGTGCGCAATCATTTGGGGGCAAGTGTGCGCACTTTGGCTTGTTTTGGTTTTCATATAAACAAATTATTTAGTTTATAAATAATTGATGATTTATACTTCAATGTAAGTAGTAAAAACATGTACGTACGATATTTTACTAACTTTTTTATATATACTCTATATTTTGAATTGCATCCTTCTTGAAAGTCAAAAGTGCGCACACTTACCCCAAACGACCGTATGTTGATAGGTTGGTGGGAAGCTACATGTTAGTTAGAGACCAAAATTTGATTTTTGTATTGGAGAAGAACTTTATTTTTTCGTATATGTTTTTACATGTTATACTTTTATGCACTCAACTTTTCTATAAAAGATATTAAAAGGAAGTGTTAACATTGTGTGAAATTCGTTATATAAAAAAAATTAGTAAAAGAACCTGCGCACACTTACCCTACATCCTGCGCACACTTACCACTTCATAGGGGCAAGTGTGCGCACTTTGACTTGTTTTGGTTTTCATATAAACAAATTATTTAATTTATAAATAATTGATGTTTTATACTTCAATTTAAGTAGCAAAAACATGTACGTTCGATATTTAATTAATTTCTTTTGTGTATAATCTATATTTTGAATGGCATCCTTCTTCAAAGTCAAAAGTGCGCACACTTACCCCGAACGACTCTATTTCGGGTAGTTTCAATGTTGTTAGTTTTTAAAAATAACGTTTGAACAAAATCGTAACCGAAGGAAGGTTTATTTTTCCTGTTTATGCCAATATTCCTACAGCAAACCACATCGAAGGACATTTTGCAAACGCACACAATTATGGAACAAATATTTCAAACAAAACACAAAATATCACTTGTCATGATCGTCAAACGAAAGAGCTGACCTTGGAACTTGAAAAACTCGAAAAAATAGCCAAAGACGTCCGTTTGCAAAATTCATCATCACCGATGAACTCTTAGACACCTTGCGAAGCTTAAATTGTCTTCCCTATCATTAACCCCGCAACTGAACAAACACAAAAGCCAGCAAAACAACTTCAACTTTGCAAATTCAACCCAATTATTAGCCCAAAAGTCAATTCCTAGAATTTCACATCATCACTTATGCAAAAAGCATGAAGACATATAAAATTTTTCGGCAAGAACTCACTGTCACACTTCGAACAACACAATGATTTCATGGCAATAAGTGTAACAACACATATTACGAGCTTCAGCCATCCATGATAAAAACAGTGTTTCCGACCTGCTAAGCTAATATCTCATCCCATCTTGAACAGAGAAAAACTCATGTTATTAAATGTTAGTTCATGGAATATGCGGTTCCATTGAGGAAAAGACAAAAAGCCTTTTGTGTGCTCCGGAGATCCCAGGTCGGATTGAAACGAGTAGTTTGAATAATCGCTCAACTTGCTATAATGAGTGTATTTATGGACGGGACGTTGTATGCAAATTTTGAAAACAATTAATTTACATCGGTTAACGTTTAATGCGGTAACAATGTAGAGGTACTGGGTGGGAGTGAGGCAAGTGGTGAAGACTGTGATTTGATTTCTGACAAATAGCCATCATTTTCGGAATAGTCATTGCCTTCACCATTGAATGGATAAAACGAAAGGAATCACTATTTCGGAATAAACTGATGTATATTTGGAACTTTTGCTAAGCTGATTGTTTTATTTCTTATAGGACTTCAGTCTGTGGTGTGGACTTCGTATTTTAAATTTAAATTTAGTGGCAATTTAATGAATAAAAATATTTATTGAACATTGAATTTACAGTACTTCGCACATGAATGTGACGAACTACAGACACATAGCAGCACTGGTGATAAAGATATTTATAAATGAGTTAGGTGGCCGGATTTCCAGTCATAAATATAATAATCCGCACTGGAAACATTATTCTTCACATTAATTAAATAAAGGATTTATTAATGAATGCATACATTAAATGTAGGTTAGGTATGTTTGTATACCTAAATAGAAAATAGTGATTGACGAAGATTATGTCGTGGGAATACCTGCTGCCATCTGGTATAGAGAATGCATATTTAAAATATTGTTAATCGTTTTATTACATATCTGACCTTCTACCTATAACCAAGCTACCTACTTCTTTCTGGATAATATATAATCCTTTTCTAGGGTGGGATGTTGGCCTTTTGTAATTAGAGTAATAAAACATAGATAACTTACCTACATTTCCACTCAGCCAGGGCCGGCCTTAGCTATCTTAGCGCCCCAGGCAAGTCAAATATTTGGCGCCCTTTTTTTAATTACAAATTATATTACCTCCTCCTCCAGAATTAAAAAAGATGAAACTTGTATCTCACTTAAAAAATTGCAAGTTGATGAAGAATTAGAATTTATGCTTTAAAGAATAACTGTGTATAATTCTCCTATACGCAAATATTATAAACATTTCAAGTCACTATGTTACACGCTAGCTATTCATATTTACAGGCATTTTTCATTAATTTTTCTTAATAATTTAGTAATAATTATTAATTTTATCCTGTTAATATCGATTTTTTTGAATTTGAAAACGTCAAACACAAATAATATGTACACTTACGCCTAGTTTCCTGACAAAGTTCTAGCCCTTAAAACTCGTTTAAGTGAAGTTTTAGAACTCATTTGAGTTCTAAGTCAGTTCTTCAGCAAGTTCTAATGCGTTAGAACTTCGATTTATAACTTTTTATAGCTAGAACTTCGATAAAATTACATCCAATTTCATCACCAAGTTCTAAATTCCCTATGACTTGACCTAGTGAATCTCGGTCTAACGTTAGAACTTAGTTTTTAGAATACTTGGAATGGAACTCGACATTTCTTCATTTCTCAAGAACTCTATCTTTAATCATCACTGAGTTCTAAGCGTTTATATAATCGAAGGATTCCTTGAATCTTCAGCTTCAGTTGAAGAAATTCTTTCATCAATGGAAGTGCTTAGAACTTGTTATTTGTGAAACCTATAGTTCAAGCATGTTTTTGAAACTTTTAGTCACCCGGCAGTATTTTTTGAGAGACATTTTCTTCAATTCGAAACAAAATACAAATAATTTTTGACTTTGCGCTCATTTTTGTTTTTTTCTTGTATGTGTGAACCTATTTTTATTTTTGTGATGCTGATGCCCGTGGGGCGGTGCTTGTGTGCGTTGGCTGTTACGTTGAATGTGGGATTCGAAAAACTGTCAAGAAAGTAAAGCATAGTAAATTCATTCCAATTTTTACCGTGGTTGTGGATGTTGAAGGTCTTCTGCCACCAGTTAAAGGACTGCTAAAAACGTTTGCATTGTTAAACGGAAGCGCCGAAAAAATCAGTGTCGTCCCATGTATTTATAGTGGCACGTATTGGCATTCGATAAATACGCCGTTCTTCCAGGATAACGTTCGCATCGTACTCATAATTAACGTTCATAAATAGGAAATCATCGAAAATTTGATCCATTTTCTATATCTCCCTCCTACTATTCTCTGTTATTTTAAACGTTGAAAAAACGAAATTATAAATAAACCGACTTTCAAGGTACTAGACCCCCGAATGCGAGGGTCTAATTTTATCGAAGTTCTAACTATGACAAAGTTCTAAATCGAAGTTTTAAAGTGTAAGAACTTGGAGAAGAATTGAGTTAGAACTCAAATGAGCTCTAAAATTTCACTAAACCTAGTTTTAGGGGCTATAACTTCTAACGGTTTTATGCTGTTCCTATTTAACTATTGCAATGGTATGCAAATACACCATTATACCGTACCGGGATCCACAATATCTCAAAGATTTTGATCTTTTTTGAGTAGGTTGTTCTTGGGGTGCCGTGAACGAAGGCCATATGAACTAACGCCATAATGGCTTTAATTCTCATTCAAATGTGAATTAACGCCATAATCCGATTATGGCCTAAATTCACTTTCGAATGAGAACTAAAGTAATATGGCGTTAGTTCATTTTAAGAAGTGGCCCAAGTACTCATTTCAATGTGAATTAAAGTCACTTGCAGCAATCCAAATAATTTTAATATGAAATATATTGTTAACCAAAAAAAGGATGAACGCTCTATTAGTCAAGTGGGCGTTAAAAACAATCATTGACATTGACATTTCACAGCCCTCCGCACATGAATGTAACGAACTACAGACACATAGCAGCACTGAGCAGCGACTGAGGCCATCGGCTAAAAAACAATTATTTTAAACACGATTTACTATAAATCAAATTTGAAAAACCAATACTCGTCACACATTTGCTTTATTCTTAACTTTTTTCATCACTCTTATAACAAATTTTTGAAAAATTTCTTTGTATTTTATACTTTCGCGGTCTCCTTTTTTTTGGCTCCAGAATCAAAAATTATCCGATTTCGATATTTTTTTTAAATCTTCGTTTTCACGGCGGAGTTATGAACAAATTCACGAGGATAAAAAAAAAATGAAAACGTTTAATTGTTGATAATGTTTTGCAAAGTAATCGAATGAAGTTGCCTTATAAACAAATAAACAAATCAATAAAAAAATGTTGATTTTACATATTTCTATTAAATTTCAGAATGAGTACCTAAGTTTCTTAATATTTTCGTAGATGCTTCATTCGGAAAATTAGTTTTTCAGACTTTAAAAGTAATCAAAAAATCGCGTACAGCATGCGAGCGAAGCGAGCCGAAATTTTTTTTGGCAAACAGAGAAACAATTTGGGTGTGAGAATAAAAAAATTCTCGCGAATTTTTTTATTTTCACACCCCAAATTGTTTCTCTGTTTGCCAAAAAAAATTTCGGCTCTTAGTACGCGATTTTCTTATTACTTCAGAGTTCAAAGGAGTCTAGAAAACTAGTTTTCCGAACGAAGCATCTATGAAAATTATTTGGTGGAACACAATTCTCAAACCTCAGTGAAATTAATATTGTTAACACATGATGGCTGACCAAGAAAACAGAGAAATTTTAAAAGAAAATTTTCAGCGCTCGCTAAGAGTGAGATCTCTTGTTCCATTTTAGAAATATCTGAGGTCCCTGAGATCTCGATGAGATTTTGTTAGGTAATTACTTGCTGCTAACTTTGCTTCAAAGCTCAAAGCATTTTATGGCATCAGTTCTCATTTGAATGTGAACTTACCCCATATGGCGTAAGTTCTCATTCAAGTGATGGCTTTAGTTCTCATTCGACTGTGAATTAAGGCCATAATCGGATTATGGCGTTAGTTCACAGTCTAATGAGAACTAAGGCCGTTATGGCGTTAGTTCATATGGCCTTCGTTCACGGCACCGTTCTTGGGGTGAGTTGCCGACTGGCAAGCTAGTATGGCCAATTGGGATTGCTCGTCGGAGGGGTGGGATTTTGCGGCTCCCCTTGGACTACCGTGGATATAACGTGCCTTGAGTCGAAAATCGCCATACCACAAAATAATTTTCTAAATATCGTTCCATAACTTCTAATTTACCTCATGCTAACGGAAACATTAGCTTTTTAATCGGGGCTCATAGGTGTTCTTATGCCTGGAGTGTTCCCTTAAGTCGCTACATATATAGTGACTCCGCGGTCACTGCACATCTCCTACTAATTTTAGTATTACCATGTATTTCTAAAGATGTTATATTTGATTCTTCATCATTCCGCATATTTACAAGAAAAAATGTCAAAATTCCAAGAACAGAGGAAAATTACAAAAAAATTTGCTGTAGTATGACAGTAAAAACAATAGGTACTAAAAAATAGTTGACAATAATAACTGTGAAATACCTAATTTGCAATCTCTTCTCAAATGATAATAATTGTATAATGTGATATGCATATCCATTGTATTTCTAATCTCTATAAAAGTCCATGGCTTGATTATGACTGGTTGCGCTTTAAACGGAAAGATGCCTTACTAAAATAGATAATACAAACGCAATAAGAAATTAACAGCGCCAACTGGTGAGAAGTTATAGCCATAACAAGACTAAAGTTTTTTTTTTATCAAACACTACCTCAATTCACTCTTGTGTTTTCTATGTGTAGTGTATAGTAAAAATTAAAACAAAATGACATTTGGAAATAGTCTGCTATAACAAAACAAGATGAAAGTCATGAAACTTTTCGATATGAATTTTTTGAGCAAGAGCTTGACAACTTCACACTTTGTTGATTTGTTTCTCGCCTATGTTGAAGTTATGTCAGCTGTCGCGGCGCCCCTGAATCGTGGCGCCCCAGGCGAGCCGGCACTGCACTCAGCACACAAATCTGAAACAAACTAAATATTATTTTTCGATTTACTTACAACTTACAAGCGCCATGAATAATGGAGTGGTGATTGTAAGCGGTTTTACTTTCAATCAGTAAACTCGTTTGAAGATATTACGAATCCATAATTATTAATTTTTTTGCTGGAGAAAATTCAACTGACAACGCGGATTCATTTGCTCATGAAATCCAAATGTATATTGAAATTGAATCTAATACACGAGGTCCTGTTGATATTCTACAATGGTGTTTTGATCACAAAAAATCAAAAAAAATCAAAATATGTGGATTAATTTATTTCTATTCGTTTCTATTTTATTCGCCAAATTTTACACTGATACAAAAATTTGAGAATGAAACAAACCAACGATAAAAATAAACCTCCTGACTATAGATTACCTACACTTCCACTCAGCACACAAATCCCAAACAAACCAAACATTATTTCGATTATTATTTCGATTTACTTACAAGCGCCATGAATAATTGAGTGGGGATTGCAAGCGATCTTACTTTCAATCAGTAAACTCGTTTGAACTCGTTTGAAATAAGGGATGATTTGTTAATAATTTTACTCATGAATAAAAAAACTCGAAATTACTTGTTTGGTCGTTGACTCAGTTTGATCAAACTCGTTTTTTTGAGTAAATACCCGAAACTTACAAACAATACTTGACTCATTTTAAACTCTGTTACTTACTTACTTAGACGGCTCCCAATCCATGTAGGATCGCTACCTGAGACATAGCAGTTTAAACATCGAGAATGGTCACTCGCATGCATTCTGCAGTCATCAAATCCAAGCGCTCTGGCATCCGCAATTGCTTGGTCTTTGTACCGGGCTTTGAGCTCCTTGGTCGTCTCGAACCTGGGGGCAGCGAAAAGAAGACTTTCTTTATCGTCCATTCGCTCGATGTAGCCGAGCCAATTTATTCGTCTTTTCTTAGCTTTCTTGACTACATCAACATCTTGGTACAGCTGTTGAAACTTCTTCTCCATTCGCCATCGTCACATACGGGACCGAAAATCAGTCGAAGAATTTTTCTTTCGAAAGTGTACTCTAGGTACTGTACTGGTAAAATCAAAGTTTTGTATAGCAGACACTTTGTGGTTCGAGTTAGGAGTTTTGAACCTTGTTGTTTTGCCAAACCAAAGCAACAACGGTTCGCTAGGGTAATTCTTCTTCGGATCTCCACTAAGGTGTCGTTTGTGGGATTGATGTTTGTTCCAAGGTAGGTGAACTCCTTAACAACCTCGAAATTGCTGCTACCAACAGTGATGTTTTGTCCAAAGCGGTAGACAGATGTTATTTTGTTTGTGTGTTTTTCTTTGTTTGTCCTCATTCACTTCAATACCAACGAGTTTCGCCTGTTCTTCAATCGCTGTGAAGGCCTCAAACACAGCTCTCTTGAAGCGACCTATGATATCTATATAGCCAGCATAGCATAGGAGCTAGGTGGTTTTATTGCTCACACTACACACCTGCCTTGCGCACTATCTGCTCCAGGACTATGTTATGCTATTCAGGATTACCATGTTGTTATTTTTTAATAAGAATAAAGGAATTTGAAATTGAAATTTAATTGTTCAAGGAGTCACATGACAGCACATCTCCTTTTCTGAGCCCTGCACATTTTTGAAAAAATTCAGATGAACTATTACCAATTATTGGCACACCGGATTGCGTATATCTTTGTGTCATGCAACACAGCTGGATCAGTTTGCTTGTGATCCCAAATTCAGACATCGCCATTATAAGCTCTTGGTCATGGATGCTGTTATAAACAGCTATAAAGTCGATGATGAAGGTGGTGGATTTCAACTTGAAATTCGTTGGCCTTTTCCAGGATCTGCCTCAGTGTGAATATTTGGTCTATCATAGTTCTGCCGGTTGACTGGGATTAGGTTTCAATTGACTTGCCTTGCTTCTCTTACTTCATTAGCCCGCTCGACATTATGCGCATTGAGCAGCTGATGGAAGTGCTGCTTGAATACATCTACAATTCCCTGTGCTTCCTGTGAAGGTCGTTGCGGGAATGCAATCCTGAGATTCCAATCTTCGGACATCATTCCTCGTCCATGTATGGCCGATAAAATGGTACAAGGTACATAGACAAATCAACAACAGCTTGTTTGAACAGTTCAGCACCTGAGCCGTCTGCTTCTGCCTGATATCCACAAAGAGATTCAAGGACTTTAGCATTTTTATTTTTATTTGCTGACGGCTTATGCTATTAATAAGGCTTCTGATTCCTAAAATGCTTCTTGACGCGAAGATAGAAGTCTTAATTTAATGTGTCACTCCATCCAGATTTTCAGTTTTTAGTTTTAGAGATAAACGGATCGGACCAACTTGTAAAGTGCTTACTTCTCCCAAAATATGAATGCCACGACTGACTCGGATGTAGTCCAATATAGAGGTCTAATTTTCATTGAGTTTTTCCAACACTTGTGGCCGTATATCGGCAAAAACGTGGAAAATGATGTCCTCTAAGTGGACAATCGTTTCAGTCTTAACGACGACGTCGACTAATGACCCGCACAGAAATTCTCAAGCGGCGTTAAATCACACGATCTTTTATTCCAATTCTAGGTTCCGGTACTTGAAGTTATGGGGTTAGCAAAATCTTGTGACTTGTTGACTTGTTGCATCACCCGGTTAAAATCGTAGCTCTTGTACATCACCAGTTCTTCAATTGATGAACGAAAAAGTCAATCATCATGGCTCTATATAGCGGTCACCAAAGACTGTAACGTTCTGTAGGGACCAATTATTCCACCAACCCATTAAGCACACCAAACAGTCAGTATTTATGGATTTAAGGGTGGCTCAACATACTCTCTTGAGGATAATCATGTTTTGGTTTTGTTTATTAACGTATCCATTCAACCAAGAGCAAGCTTCATCGCTTGACAAAATTCCCTTATGAATATTGGGATCAATGGCAATCTTGTTTTGGGCTCTTTCACCGAATCTACGCTTTGCTAAATATCCTGTGGCTTAAATTCCTTAAATGCCAACCGAAACATAAAATAAATCACTACAGCTGAAAAAATCGTCAGTTAGGACCACTTGACCTTACTTCTGCTTCAGCAACACCTTTTAAATTTGTATGACATGACGTTTAAAACAGGCATAAGCCCACCATTCAATTTAGCCATTCAAATATATTCCTCTCAGTCTAAATCAGCATCATAAAAGCTTTTTCATTAAACGTTTCGCTGTGAGCCTAAGAAAAATAATCACACCAAAAGTGTTGCGGGGCTGAGGGCATACAGAATAATTTCTTCTCTGTTAACAACAACATAACGAGATGGTAACGAACACACTCGTTCAGCGATATAGCATGTTAACTTCATTAAAACAACTTGTCAACCGTCTTCTCATTATTTTTGAAGCGAACATAACCCCACACCCGCTCCACCCACACACAATCTTATACAAATACGAATAATATGCCTTCCTTGCTGCTAGAACCGAAATGAAAACCCTTTCGACAAGTTTAATTACTCCCCGCACTTATTTGTGTATGAACAGATATGTGCGAGCATACCGCTCGAAGCACTGATTTTAGTGTTAAGTTATATCGTCGCAAGTCACAACAGAATCCTTTCGAGAGGAAATTATCTTTGGCGTGTTCGAAATGTGAACCTATGCTGGGATTTTGTCAATATTTTACTCGAAGCGAAATCTTATTTAACACGAAGGAGCGCGCAGGTTTTATTACCCTCTTAAGCAAACACACATGACTGTTCTGTTCTGTCTGTCTGGCTGTTTGACTGGCTGCTTTAAGGCTTAGCATCCATCCAAATCCGAAGGCAATATTGGTCGGAATTGTTTGACATGGCGTTGAACGTGACAGGATCATATATACGCCTCTGGGATTGCTGCGACGGCGATGATGACGACGACACCAATTTTGCCAGGATACGGAACTCAGGAGTTGGCGTTAGTCGTAGTCGCGTTTAATCTTGGATACTTGAATGTTATTGCTTGTTTTGTTTTACAACGATTTGGAATTCTTCTATAAAGTGGGGTAGGCAATATGCAGATTACTGTGTACTTAGCTTAGCTGCTCACTTTGTTTGACACTCTGTTATTCCTTTCAAGGATAATAGGTATGTCGTATGTGTGTCAGGTTGAGTAGCTTTAGAAAAAGTTTAAGTTTTGGGGTCAAAAATGAGAAAAGAAGTTCCACATTAGGCGTCTTCTAATGTTTTATTTTCGAACCCGAAAGTTCGTGCCCAATTTTCAAAATATTTCGCATTCAAATCTCGACATCTCCGTCTCATATTGAACTTTGAAGTGTTCCCACTTGCTCTTCTAAGACAAAAAATTCATTAAAATGTTATTCAATTCATTTCCATAAAAGTTCACGGTGAAAGTTGCAACTACAAAGCGGCTTAGCCTGGGAATGCCTTTTCAACTATTTGAATGTGTTTAAGAAGACAAAAAAGTTCACAAGAGATACAAGTACAATAATTTTTTGTCTCTAGTTGCCGCGAGGGTTTGGACTTCCTCTTGAATAGGAATTATTGTAGGTTGACCGTTGCGAGGTTCTCCAATGTCCAATGGCCATTGCTGTTCGGAATACATCGAATACCACGATTAGTACTCATGTACCTTAATCTACATGCATACGCGCTCTGCTACCTAATTGGGGACCGACTTCTGTGACCACGTTCATGCGCTGCTGGCTTATAGGCAAAGTAGCGTTGCTCGGGGATTGACTGTGTTTGAGCTGTGTAGTGTTTCGTCTTTGAGACGAGATCGGTTGGCGTGTTGATAAATTCCTGCGGCGGAATATTCCATTTAATCACAATTTGATGTCGAATATGTTACAAGCGATCGTTTGATATTTACCGAAGCGCAATAATACGCAAATGAAATACTTTTGTTCCCTACAAGACTTTTGGAGCCTGGTAATGTGAAGTACAGTGCTGGATTAGGGGAATGATCGAACCGAGTTCTTCAATCATTTCGAGAGAAGGTATGGACAAGTCCAGTCCTGATAATTTTGTGGAGAATGATCAGATGAGTCCAATCGGATTAGCCGGTGAAAGGAACTTGCATTGTGATTGTACACATCATGCGGAATGAGTTAAGTCACAAAAGGCCGCTACTGTTTAGATTTAGATTTAGGATCATTTCAGTTTTTGTTAAGACAAATGTTGTATCAATCTTCTGTTGATGGGTTGTTCTTTGTGGCTCTGTACCTTTGACAACGAGAAAGAGTATTAAGAACCGTGGGATAGTGAAATCTTGACTTGGTGGTTTTTGTTTTTAAGACCGAAAATATGAGCTCTAGTTCACATTCAAAAGTTGCAAGAAGTTACTTGTTTTTTTAGTTCATTTCGCTCAAATAATTTTTAATTTAAAATTTTGTTTTAGTGCTTATACAGGGTGCGGCAAGAAAACTTGCTGATTCTCAAAGGAAATAACACCAAAAGTAGTGGACATACAGTTACAAAACTTGTTTATTCTTGTTACACACGATCTGAATTTTTCATTACATGGTTTTAAAGATGATATCGGACAAGTGACGGCCTTCGTTTTCGATACACAGAGATACCCGATTTTCGAAGCTCCTCTGAACTCTTTGAAGCATATCGATGGGTATGTTGGTTGGGTGTGCTGGATGGTATTTCGTCACGTTTCCGCTCTCCCTGAATGTTTTCACCCACGAAATAATCGACTGCCGACCAGGAACGCGACCTGCGGGATGGATGTTGAAGGGAGTACGGAAAGCACGTTGAGTGGAAATATTGTTGGAAAAGTAAAGCTCGCAGGCAAATGCGCGTTGCTCTTTCGTCCAACACATGATGTCGACTGACTGCGGCGTAGATGAAACTTCAAGAAGTCCCCTAAAAATGAGACACTCTCCGAAGCGCGAGTATTACGATTGAATTGTTTAAGGGCAGGAATGCAGCTGGATATTTCGATGGAGCGCTTACCATAGAAGTAACGATAGAATAGAGGGAGACATGAAACGTTACGACGGTGATCTTAAGATGTGAATGAGTCAGTCATGTGTCTATCACCATTAATTCTTAGAGCTCTTTTTTGTATATCATCCAAGAGGAGGAAGCTGGAGCCCCAGCCCAGAAATTAAAATTGTACTCAAGCTTTGGATGGATATAAGTCTACCTATTAGATGATAGCCAGGGAGAAAAATTTCTTGCACCGTCTTAAGAAACTCAAACATCTTGCGGCATTTTTGGCGACATCGCATATATATAATAGGAGTTTCAGACCCATATGCTCAATGGAAACATACATTTATGTTCTACATAAAGTTTTCATTTTTGTATGGGACGTTGCGGACTTCTTAAGTTCCACATAAAATCCCCATACAAAAGGAGAATTTTAAGTAGAACATAAATTTGGTGCCGTGCAATATCGCCGAGCGAAATAACGAAATTCTGAAATTCGGCCTTATTAAACTATACTAAAGTGAAATAACGCCGAATTTTAGCATTCGGCTTTATTTCACTTCGACAATGTGAAATAACGCCGAATGCCAACTGAGAAATAAAGCCGAGAAAGAGAAAACAAGGAAGCCGGTTTTATTTAACTTTTGGAAAGAGCATTTTAGCTGGACTTAACGCAAAATCAACTGTAGAACAAAATTTACCGAGTATGGTTGGTCTTAGGGCAGATTTTTTTTTATATATTATGGGACAAAATGAAAAAAAAATTAATTCACAAAATTTTTTTGTAGATACTTGTCAATATTATGTTCAAACAATAATGTTCATAGTACAAAAAGAAAAAAAGAAATACATATCTTAAGTTCGTGTAAGCACATTAACTACAAATACAAACGAAGTCTAATAAATTAATCACATCTTTTTATGCATTAATTGGTTTTGAAAGCAGAAGTTGCATTTCAATGGTTTATTTTGAGCTCCTTTATTCACTCTAATTTGAAGATGATGCCGATTTGGAACATTCAAGATCAATTCGGTATACTAGCGAGCGAAGCGAGCGAACAAAATTTTGCCAAAAGAAAATCAATTTGGGGTGTGAAAATAAACAAATTTTTTGCTTATAGAAGAATTCGAGCGAATTTTCTGACTCGCCAAATTGGCCCCTTTGCAATGGCTTGGTAGCTTTTTTCCCCTTGACATCTGTCGGGGGCTCGCACAGTTTTGTTTCATAAATCTACATCCTTTTTCTCTTGTTATAGGAACAATAATTTCATATGTAATGTATGTCAATTGAAAAACTTTGTTTACTTATGTGTTTAATTGGTGCCGTGTCATATGTGAAACAGTCATATTTTCATATTTGCATATGGCCATTTTTAACTTTTCTGAAGTGTCAAACTACCATAAATGATGGCAATAATTAACATTGTAAGAGTCAGGTGGCCATATTTACTTGCTTCTTTTTGGAATAAGTGGTCAATATAGAACAAATGTTGAACTTACAAGAATAGATTTTAATTTATTTATGTACTTGATAACAAACTTGAATTGAGAGAAAAATAATTGTCACTCGCTCGAGGCGTATACCGAGCGAAAAAAATGTTTTGCCCGCGCGTTTCGCGCGAATTTTTTATTATCACACCCCAAATTGATTCTCTCTGGGGCAAAAAAAAAATTTCCGCTGCGCGAATGACGATTATTTTTCTCTTAATTTAAATTTTATATCAGGTAAATAATTTAAAATCAATCTTTGGAATTCATAATTTTTTCAATAGATATACTCATATAAAAATAAGAACGTAATTCTCTGCAAAATTTGCAGAGGAATTGTATAAAACATCAAATGTGTTTAGAGTTAAAATACATGTTAATTTACCTACTTATATTTACTTCATTAATGTTGATTACATGAACGTTTGTTTAGTTTAAATTCTTTTTTAACTATCATTTCTTCGTTATATAGGAATCTTTTTTCACTTAAAAAAGAATATTTGAAGTTATTTTTATTAGGAAAAGAAAATGATTTGAAGGTGTCATTTGGCCATATGTTCAAATATGTCCTTGGGTGTACAAGAAATTTTACAAAGAATTCAGTTTTTTTTTTCAAAGAATTATTGGGCTTGAATTCTTTTTGAAGATTGCAAAAAAGCTGAAAAACTTGTTTTGAAAATTTTGGCCTTATTTCCAATTTTTTTTTGGCGCTATTTCAAACTGACCTAAGGTATAAAGCCAAATTGGGGTAGTTTCATTTTTGAAATGGAAATAAGGCCGAATTTCAAATTCGGTTTTATTTCGTTGGGCGTTATTTCATGTCACCAGTGAGAGTATTTGTTGAATAAATTGACTGCAATGTCATTTTAAGGCTAGTATCACACTAAATTTTTTTCAAATTGTGTTTAAGGCCTTTTTTTAACTTCCCATAGGAAGTTATTGTAATGGGTCCGATTTTGTGAATCTCCAATTTTCGCATTTCTCGATGTTTTGAGGTCACTAGAGTCCGAATCAAGCGTTTTTAAGATGATGTCCGCGTGTGTGTGTATGTGTGTTCGTATGTGCGTTACGTTTTTTCAGCTCAATTATCTCGCGAACCACTCATCGTATTGTCTTATTCGACGCGGTATTGTGTTGTTAAGAGCTGATGAGATTTTGAGCAAAATTCGCTTAGCAGTTTTTAAATGGCAATCAAAAATCTAAGTCAACCTTATAAAAAATGAGTTATTTTATTATTATAAAGGGTTTTCCATTAAGAGGTGTTATTTTGAATAGCCCGCTATTTCGGTAGTTGTCACTTTTGAAGCTGTCATTTTCTGACATTTGACAAGTAGAAACTACGCCATTAATAAAAATGGAACGATACACGCTTCAACAACGCATTGAAATTATTAAAATTCACTATAAAAATGGTGAAAATTTGGCAGAGACGGTTCGCACAACTAAAACATTTTTGGGTCGTCGTGAAGCACCTTTTCCGGACCGCAATACAGAAATTGGTGGACAAATTCGAGCTGTTGGGACAAGTTAGTGATGTGAAGAATAAAACCCGTGCACGTCGCTCAAGAACAACTGAGAATATTGCTGTTGTATAGCCCAAAGTGTTGAAAAAAACCAAGGTTTGTCCATTCCTCGTCGTTCTTTGGAATAAGGCATTCCACAAACGTCATTACACCGTATTTTGCATAAGGACTTGGGTCTTAAGGCTTATAAAATTCAGTTAACACAAGAACTCAAGCCGGCTGATCATCAACAACGTCGTGTCATTGCTGATTGGGTCCTTGAAATGCATGAAATGATCCGGAATTTCATCGAAAAATCAACTTGACTGATGAGGCCCATTTCCACCTCGGAGGCTACGTCAACAAGCAAAACTGTCGCATCTGGGGCTCGGAAAACCCAGGAGTTATTGTTGAAAAGCCTCTCCATCCTCAACGCGTGACTGTTTGGTGCGGTTTATGGTCCCGCGGGGTCATTGGACCTTACTTTTTCGAAAATGAGGCTGGAGCAACAGTTACGGTCAATGGATTGCGCTATCGAGAGATGATTAATGATTTTAATTTCTCAGAGGAAGTTATTGTAATAGGGCCGATTTTGTGAATCTCCAATTTTCGCATTTCTCGATGTTTCGAGGTCACTAGAATCCGAATCAAGCGTTTTTATGATGATGTCTGTGTGTGTGTATGTGTGTTCGTTACGCGTTACGTTTTTCAGCTCAATTATCTCGCGAACTACTCATCGAATTGATCTCATTCGACGCGGCATTGTGTTGTTAAGAGCTGATTAGGTTTTGAGCGAAATCGGCTTAGCGGTTTTTTAATGGCAATCAAAAATCTAAGACAACCCTAATATAATGAAAATTATGATAATTTCTGCAATAATTTCAATAATAGTGCAAAAAATCTTATAGTTAGTGGGGAAAAAAACACAATATTCAGGAGTATCATATACTATATTTGATCTCTAGCTGACCCACCAAACGCTGCTTTGCCGTATAAATATTAATTTTCAGAAATACTAATCCGATTAGAAAAATTGCTTCAATAATAGAAAACTACAATATTCAGGAGCAATATATGTAGGCTGTATTTTACTGTGCAAAGTAGTTGTGAATGAGTCCACGAAATGGTACGATCAACTCGGCAGTGGCAGATGGCGCCACTGTTATTCAATAAACTTAATGTTTTTCATAAAATCATCAGTTTTATGGAATTTGACTTTGAAGCAACGTGTGTGTACAACTACAACGGGATGCATCCGCTGAATATTTTGCAAAACAACTAATGTTTTTACGTATTTTTCTACTATGGGAAGTTAGTCGTGTGGACTCCATGGGTCGCACTCATATTTTTTATTTTAAGACCTAAACTAAGGGAAGGTTAGAGTGGCTGTCTAGATGTTATTGAATCATGGTAAATAAACTAAGGGAAGCTGCCTTAAAAATTACGTGACACAAATCAAACATTTTTTTTTTTACGTTCTCCCTATAGGTATTCGCTCTTTCAATGTGAAACATGTTTATTTTATCATTGCTTTTAAACAATTTATCATTAACACTATATAAGATGTATTAAAAAAATTAAATTGTGTTCGAAAATCCTCTTAATTTCCTATTTGGGTGATTCCGCTTTAGACGATATTTGACATTAATTTTTAAATTTCTAAAATTGAAACTTTTCGTACTTTCAATGGAGACACAAAAAGCTATATTTATTGGCGAAATTAAAATCATGCTGAATTTGCAGACAACATAATTATACATGCCATAATATTGCCATACGAAGATTAAGGTAGAACGAGGAAAAATATTTCAAGGGGTAACTTAAGTATAAATACTTACTAAGCAATAACAATAGTTCGATGCTCTCATTAACTGTTTGAACATGGTGAAAAAGTGTCTTTTAAACAATTACTAAAAAAGAAGTTAAAAAATTTTGATCCCAAAAAGTCGTTGTAAATTTGTTGCACCCACGATGAAATATGCCTGTATAAAAGTTTGTTTTCTTCTCAGATTAAAGGTTTTTAAATTTCGAAACTTTTCACAAGTAAGAACTGAAGGAAAATCATACAAAAATTAGCTGTTATAATCACAATAACGTAAGTTAATTTCAAGAAAACGATGATTCAAATTCGTTGCACCCGCGATCCCAAAATATGTGTCGCGGGTGCAACTCATTATCATTCAACGTAATTGATATGTACAACGCATTTTACTGATAAAATGTGCCATAGTTAATGATTTTTTGGCTTGAAAATTGTTTCTCAAACCACTTAATACAAAATTTTGATCTTTTTGCTGTGAATATCAGATTAAATGGCAGATAATAAAGACAATGAGACTGCCTCACAAAGGTATGCGAGCTTCATGCAGAGCACCTTCGCTGGTGCTCAAGAAGTTTGTCTTCAAAATTTGAATACAATTCAATATTTTAATCTTCATACTACCAATAATTATAAAACCGAAGAGAAACAATCAGTATATTTGAAATCGCTTATCTCAAGAACTACTGGTTTGAATTGAAAATTTTGTTTGTGTCCTTAAATAAAGAATAACTTTGGTGTAAAAATCAATTTCTCTGTCAGTACCAATGTAGATAACGGGCCTTATTTAAGACTTATATTTTTTTTTTTAGAAAAGCTAACCTTTGAAACTACATACCTTCGAATTGATCTGATATGTTCTTAGGGTTGCCAAATATTCAAATTAAAATAATATTCATTTTTTCTTGACCGAGCAAAATTTTGACTTTGAGGTCAACTTTTTTTCAAAAAAGCGTATAATAAACATAAAGTTTTCTTATTTTTACCTAATGAACAAAACAATAATAATAAAAAAATGTGCACGACTAGGTCGCTCGAACTTGCTCCTGTATTCCAAAACTTAACCAAAAAAAAAATAAAAAAATGTAGATACCTAATGAAAATTCATAAAAAAAAATAAATTTGAAATATCTATCTCAAAAACACATTCTATTTGAAAAAAAATTGATACCATAAAACTCCTTAAGAAATTGTTGATCATTCATTTTTTTTTTTCGAGCATTTCATATGGAACCACGATAAATTTGGACATTTTTGAAGCGTTGTTCAGGCGACAGTCTATTCATGTTGAAATGTCAAAATAGTCTAAAAATAAACCACTTGGCAGCTGACTACATGGCCTCCGGTTAAAATATTGTTGCCAATTTTTTTGGTGCTAAAGAAAAATACTTGTTAGGTTATGTAAAAAATTATTACAAAAAACAACCGCCCCGCCCCAGCTGAATTTGTTGAAAAAAAAAAACTTTTATTTTGTGCAAGAATAGTTCAATCTTTCAAAATTTTGTTTCTCATTCGCAAAATCTGGTTCAATACCTTGCCTAAATGGTCACATCTTTCTTAACCCTTCTTCAAGGCTGCATTCAATTAATTTTGTGTTGACTCCAAATGGATTTATCAACTCCAACGCATTGTTCCAGCTAATCATTAAATATTTCCCATAACATCAAAACACCAACAATAAATGTTGTGTTGATCACAATCTGAAATTAGTCAGCGCATCCTGTTGACAAAGTCGAAATGAATATTCGGAAAACCAAACAAACCGTCCGTCTATCCACTCGATTGTCAACCTATAATGACGATAATAATATGTTTATAGCCATTCCGCTATCCCCAGTCCGCTGTCTCTCTGCATCCACTCAAAACGCCTGCGACGAGGCTCGAAAAACAGAACAAATATGCACACACGTTCGCGGTCGTGTCGAGCCCATGTGAACTCCACAACAAACAGCCTTATCGGATATATAGCTCTTAACAACAATCCACAATGTAATAAATTTAAGAATTAATTAATTTTATATTTAAGCACACAATCATAAATATCTTCTCTCTTTTGTTGGTGTCAGTGCTTTGGCGTTTTGATTAAAAACCTCCAATCGAATGAAAATGAAGCGTAAGCGTTCACCCGGCCATCAATTCGAAAGCTCATAAAGATGTCATCGTGCGACGTTCGGTCGTCGTTGTCGCTGTCTCCACCACCGCTTAAGTCGTCAATCGAAGGTCATGATGACATTCCTCAGAATGGACCATTTGAGAACTTAATGGACATCTGTCAAAGTGACATTTACCAGTGACACTAAAACAAAACACATCCCCCTATCATTAGCCATCAAAACACACAACAGTTATTACGGCCTGCTCTGGGGCCCGTTCGAAAATTTATTACAACGCCTCAACGCTCAACGAGATATCGTTTTTTTGTTTTATGGACCTCTTGCGGCCACTGTCTTAATTGCCCGCCTTTATGGCACACTCAAAAGGTAAATAGTTATGGATTTAGAAAAATAATAAAACAGAAGACGACCAATATACGAAACCAAAGAATTAATCGCCCTGGTGGATAAAACAGTTGTAGGGTCTGCTTTTTATTGCCTTTAAGTATCCGGTCCGATTGTTGGTGATGCTGATGACCAGTTTGGTATGTTAATTTCTGGGGAATCCAGGGCTCGCTAAGGCGACTTGTGTGTCAAACATGAACTTGAAGAGTATAAGCATTTGGCAAGACAAATCTGGCCGGCAATTTTACGTCTACGTGAGAAATGGTAAATCAGCAAATTAATTGCAATCAAATGACACACTCCAATTATTGTCCAAAACTAGGTCTTCCGTCTGTTAATTGGTTAAATTGTTGTCAAAAAAGCAACGAAAATCAATCTTACGATTAAGGTCAATAAAATTTTGTATCTCTTAATAGATCTTTGTTCTAGGTCGAGTGACTGGTTCTTTGGTTGACATAAAAAATAACGTTGACATTCTAATTAAAACTGAATTGGTCTCGAATTCGAGATGAAAGGTTGGGATAGTGCTTGTGATTGATTTGAGATAACATTTCAACGGTAGTTGCATCTTTGTTTCTTTTTCTTCTTGACTTTGACGATCGAAAACCTAAATAGTTGGCAGCTTCACTTTTTTTTTTTTTAATGATCACACGGTAAAGTGAGTTGAAATACATTTTGTTTATAAACACAGCGCGAATTCCACATTCGTTTAAAAAACATAACTCTATACTTAACTGTATCCGAAACCAGGATTGAGGGTGTACCGATGGTAATTTTTTGAAGCGCGAGATCATTGTCCGTTTAAATAATTAAAGAACTAGAAAAGACGTTGAGACGTTCGCTGATGTTCTTACGTCGTCAATGTCTCAATAGTCCCTCTCCCTATATCTCAGTCATTTTTAACGCTTTAATCTGAATACAATCCAAAGGTTCCAGTGCTTTTGTCGAGCACCTGGCTAAATATGGAACTGTAACTGAACTCTAGTTTTGGAAAAAAAATTATGATTTGTTGAGAACATTTTCCAAAGGTTGTTGATGATGCTCATACACGAGAATATCGAAATGAACGGTTTCCCTGGTGCAAATGTCACTAATGGTTTTGACGATAGAAGACAGCAATTATAGTTTTGGAAGCGTTAAATTGGACACGCTAATTCAATCCCTATTTGATTACTTACGTACTTACTTACGTACTTACTTACTTATGTTGGCACTACTCCAAGTCGGACCAAGGCCTCACCCAACAAACATCTCCAGCCAGCTCGGTCCCTAACTAGCTGTCTCCGGTTTCGCATGCCAAGTTGGTTCAGGTCCTCTACCACCTGTGTGCTCCACCTGAGTCGCGGTCTTCCTCTTCTGCAACGTCCTTCCGGGTTGGATTCGAAGACTCTACCGGAGCATGATTTTCCATTCGCTCAGCATGACCCAACCATCTAAGTCGTTAGACCTTAACTTTTCTGGCTAGGTAAGTGTCGCTGTACAGCTCGTACAGTTCTTGGTTGAATCTTCGATTCGATTCTCCATTAATGCAGACGGGACCAAAAATAACTCGAAGAATTTTTCTCTCAAAGCAGCCCAAAGCGTTTTCATCGGATGTTGTCATGGTCCATGTCTCTGCAACAAACATGAGGACCGGGATGATGAGGGTTTTGTAGAGTGTCACTTTAGTTGCTCGGAAGAGGACTTTACTGCTCAATTGCCTTCTAAGTCCAAAGAAGCAGCGATTGGCAAGAGTGATTCTTCGTTCGAATTCAGCGCTGGTATTGTTGTCTGAGTTGATAGCGGATCCCAGGTAGACAAAGTCCTTAACTACCTTGAAGTTAAATCTGTCTATGTTGACATTTGCTCCAAGACTTCGATGTTAGTAGTCCTTTCTTGTTGACAGCATTAACTTGGTCTTACCCTCGTTGACCGCTAGACCCATCTTCCTGGCCTTCGTCTCAAGACTCACAAACGCTCCACTGACATCACGCTGTGTTCTTCCAATTATGTCAATGTCGTCTGCGCATCCTAGTAGCTGGACGGACTTTTGAAAGATTCTGCCTCTGGTGTTGACGTTGGAGCTTTGCACAATCTTTTCAAGAATGATTTGATGACTGTCCTTGATTTTAATGAACTTAGCATAACTTGCTGTTGAAAGTCCACATCCGAAGAACTATTTTTAGTGAGACCGTTTTTTTTTTTTAGAATATTGCTGGTTGCTGTCCACTTTGTCAAAGAAGGCAATTAATTGGGTGTTGAACTAAAAGATCATCAGCTTACCTATATCAACATCCTAGACCCTATAGATGATGCAAATGTAGGCATATGGCCTTGTCAAAGGCAGATGCGAACTTTAAGTGTGTCATAAATTTAATACAAACAGAAAAATCAAGTTCCAACTAATTATGTAAATAAAATGGACCAGGGATTAGCCGAGAAATTCATCGAATTCAACAACTTCAAAGTTTAACAGGCAGGTTAGGGACCTAGTTGGTTGAAGAAGGTTGTTACATAGAGCCCTAGCTTGCTCATTTAACCTTGTTAGCCAGGTTGAATAAGCAGCCGTAAAAAGGAGACATGATATTAAGAAAACTGATCTATAACATTTTTGGAACTATTAAGCTACTTCAGTGGGAATAATTTGTTTCCAAAAAAAAAAAATTAAATATAAAATTGTACGCAAATCGGTATTTTTCAGTTTTCACTATAACCCCAAAACCTTGTTTCAAAAATCAACTTTATTAAAATGGTGAAAAAAGAACTCTCCTTCAAAATAATCTTAGTCATAAAATTTATTGGTTTCCCATGAAAGTGTCTCTGCAGTCCCGTTGAATAGCCGTACAGCGATTCAGCTTCGATGACCAAATTGAATACTAAACAGTTCTTAATTAGGGTTGTATATCTGAATTTCTGCGAGCTCCGCGGACACAAAGCCGCGGATCTTCTCACTTCACGGCTACGCTAAAATCGTGGTCACCAGCCGTGACATTGTTTTATGAGAGACTTTACATCTTTTTATTTATTCGTTTTCGTTGGAATTTCCATTCAAGTTTCTTTTATTTGAATCGACCCAAAAACAAAAGAATAAAAAATAATAAGGAAATAGATTCGAAAACCAAAAGACGCAAATGTTGTCGGCTGGACGAAGACGATTTCCAAAACACACAAAACTGCTCGTCAATTGATCCCAACATCACGAGTTGCGTGTTCGCAACGGAACGGACTGTCTCTAAGTCTGGTTTCCGTTTGGCATTCGTGTTGATGTTTGGGAACATCAGGTCGGCCAGTGCGGCGCGTTGTAAATTCTCAGTCGAACAACACTGCCGAGATTACATAGGCGCGATAAGCGGCGTTCAAGTGTGGAATTTTGATTTGGCCAATTTTTATTCCATTGGTTTTTGGCCACCTCGATGACCAACACCATCATCGTCATCATCATCAACGAGTGAGTGAATGAGTGTTTGTCTGGTCTCGAAGTTCCTTATCGGAGTCCCAAACTCTACAAGCGCTTCATCAGGTGTTGTTTTTATTTTTTGTCTTTTTCTTTTTCAAGGATGCATTCAATTTGAATGGGCAAGTGGTTGAGTCTGGGAGTCTTTACGGATATCCAAATGGGTGATGGTGAGATTTATCAGCTTCAGAACGGATGTGCGGTTTCAAAAAAAACAAAAATACAACAACATTTACGTTGCCACCGACCGCGCGCTGCTCTCTTGGTCATTCATTAATTCTGAGGTCTACACGGACGAGATTAGGTTTGATATTTCTTGATGCTTCTGGTTGCTTTTGGACGTGGATCTGAATGGCTAAGGCTAGTGCCTTACGTGTGGTGTGGTAAGGTTTAAGAAATTTATTGCGGGTCATATCTTGGGAGTCATATAATGTCTGCAAAATGGTAATTTCATGCATAAATACTCTTTTCTCTCAATTAGATGAAACCTACTCTTAACCAAAATGCATCCGTTCCGCGTTTGTGGTCTGTCGGAGGCAATGTAAATGAGGGTTCCTGACATTTTGTTATCTGTTTGAACTAGCAGGAAACGGTCCAAGGCTCATAGTACCAAGCATTAAGTCATTTAAGCAGTGGCGAAAATTCTTGATATATACACTGAAAAATTTTATTACTAAAATTGCTACGAATAGGAATACCATTCGTACGAGAAAAATTCGCACATTGAACGAATATTCGTAGATTGTACGAAGCCTTACTGTAATAAGAAAATTACGAATATATTAGTAAATTTTGATTACATTTTTTTACATACACGATTTTTTTCGTTCTATGAACTAATATTAATCGTAAATCAAAAATATGAGTACATTGTACGAATATATTCGTGTATTGAACTAAATCATTCGTAAATCATCGTGTACGAATGTTTTCGCAACTTTTCCAAATTTATTCGTAAGATTTACTCATGCATTTGTTAAATGTACGAAGCAAAACTAATATTCGTAAGAAATTTAGCCTCCAAAATTGACCTTACGAATTATTCGTAGGATGTACTCATTAAAAGTAGAATGCAACTTCTTTATCAGTACATTCTACTAATACTTCGTATATCATAACCACCATTCGTATATTTACTAAAAGCATTAGTAAATTCTACTAATACATCGTACTATTTTTCCTATATTCTAACATTTAGCGAAACATTAGTGCATTCTACTAATGACTTAATAATATTTTTCCTCCATTCGTATATTTACCGAGAGTATTAGTTCATTGTACTAATACTTCGTGCTATTTACCCTCAATTTGTACGTTTTCCAACAGTATTAGTACATCCTACTAATATTTCTTACTTTATACCCTTCATTTGTAGTTTATATAGTATTCATATATCCTACTAATTCCTTCGTTTTTATACAAAAACATTTACATTTACCTGCAGCATTCGTCCATCGTGATTCGTGAAGCGTGGGCGTGTTTAGTTTGGTTGGTGCATTGTGAGTTTTTTTTTTTTTAATAAAATTATTAATAAAATAAACAACAAAGCGTGGTAAATAACATTTTGTGAATTTTATTTGTTTATGTCTGAAACATTTATCACCAAACATGGCTCAAAACATTTTAAAAGACGCTGGCTTTCCAATAAGGGTTTCAGATTGAATTTTTCTTTCAATGGTCAAAATGGTTGGAACTTGGAAATGAATAAGTCTTCTTGCTCCAATAATATTGATGCTTCAACAAAAGGAGTAATGCTCCGCAATGGCAATAAAGAAAATAAGGAACCAGCACAACTTATACACTTATTTAATGTTCCCAAATCCAGTGCCTATGGGGAAAAAATTCTCGAAACATTGAAATATGCCGAAGACAGTGGTAATATGATACCCAAATTTACAGACAACTTGCGGAAACTTTTGGTCGAGGCTGTTTTACAATTTTATATTACAAAAAACCACGATCTCACAACAAACGACTGCGATGCTCTTTTGCAACAAATTTTTCAGTCGTTTCCAGAGGAGCTAGCGGTAAGCATAATGTCAAACTAAAGGTCCGTTCATATGAGCTGCGACCTGCGTCTGCGAATAATTCTTTTAAAGCTATTTCTGAAGCAAATATCAACCTATCCTTTTTTTAAATTGGTTAATAAAATTAATAAATGACCAGATTGACCAGATTAACATATTTGTGTATAGAATACACACTAAAAGTAGTTAAAACTGCACAAAAAACATTTAAATATTTTCTATGCGACCAACAACTGCGAACTGCGAATTTTCAAATGAGAATTCGCAATCCACAAATACAAAACGCTTTCTACAAAGCTACGAATAAATTATTCGCTCGGATTTCAAAAATCAAAAATCAAAATCAAATAAATAAATATTTTCTGTTTGTCTGGTTTGTTTTTTTATGGCAGTTCGCAGCTATTTGCAACTACTCATATGAATGAAATAGCAAATACAACAACCATTCACAATTCGCAGACGCAGGTCGTATCTCCATATGAATAGACCTTAACAAAAGACAAATGTTATAAAAAATATTATGTTTTTAATATAGAACATCATTAGCCTGTCAAAACATGTGTCACTTCTTGAATTCTTATTTCTACAACATGCCAAATCAATTAAATAAACAGAACCCTACAACCAATGCACTTTTACATAGCATTAAAGGTAAAATTATGCAGAGATTCCACCAAGCTAAACATTTAACATTTTCTTTTTAGAAGCTGCGATGAAGAATTAATATGTTATGTAATATATTTACACAATTTTTATATTTACGAATGGAGAGTAAATAGTACGAGGTATAAGTAAAATAAACTAATGCTTTTGCTGGTTTTACGAATAGGGAGTAAATAGTACGATTTAATACGAATCGAGAGTAAATAATAGGAAGTATTAGGAAAATGAACTAATGGGTTTGGTAAATTTGCAAATGGAGGGTAAATAGTACGAATTATAAGTAGGATGAACTAATGATCTTTGTAAATGTACGAAAGGAAACGTAAATTTTGTCATTCCGTTCGTACAATGTACAAAGCTCTTTTTAAATATACGAATATGAGTTTACTGTAAGAATTTATTCGTGGCTGAAAACTACGAAAAAAATTCGTACGATGCACTCATATTTTCGTACTATTTATGCATGAAAATTTTTCAGTGTATAAGAATATTTCAAGATATGAGTTCTGACTTCAAATTTGGCAATAAGATAAGCTTTTTTAAACATTCACTCTTCAATTGTTTAGTTTAGTTTAGTTTAGTTTAGTTTATTTATTCAAAACTAGGTAGTACATTTTAATTGAAAGAGGTCAAGAGTGCATTTTAAGATACAAAATAATCCAATGAAAAATTTAACTTAAAAAGAAAAACAAAACATTTTATAATTTCAAAAAGTTTATAAAAGAGAAAAAGAAAAATAGAATAAATTCACAGAAGAAGAAGAGAATTTTACAGAAGAGACAGGATCTAGAAATTGCTAAGAAAACAAACTATTATTGTTATTGATTGTAATGTATTTGTTAATAGATTCTTTGAAATTTTTTTGAGTTTTACACTGCCGGATTGATAAGGGTTCCATAGTTTTATAGAATGAAAGAAAAATAATCTCTTGCTTTCCAAATAGTTTTAAAGATGGCAGAATAATATCGTTTGTTCTACTTGATGATGCGAAGTTTATCTTATCAAAAAGATATGCTGGTTCCTTGTTTTTAATGATATTGAAAAGTAAAATACAGCTTCTACAATTTAAGCGCTCTTTAAGAGACAGCCCCATAATTTGTTTACTAAACAAAGAAACATGGTCAAAACGGCGCAAACCAAATACATATCGCACAATCGTATTGTAGACTACTTGCAACTTCCTCATTGAAACGGAATCAAGACAGCTGTAGACAGGAGCACTATAATTGATGATTGGGACCAATAGAGTTTTAGCGAGTCTCATCCTAGTAGCTTGAGGTGTAAACCTAGAAGAAGCATTTAGCTGTCTAATACCTCCATAAATTGATTTAACAATGGAATTAACATTATCAGCAGCGGACAGTTGAGAGTTAAGGTGGATTCCAAGACTCTTAGCAGTTTCCGCATATGGTATTGTCTTAGAAGACAATGAAATAGGTGGCAAATAAAAGGCATCAATTTTGTGTTTTGAAAAAGCAATACTCTTCGTTTAATCAGGGTGCAGTATTAATTTATTGTTTGATGCCCAGTTTCCAATTGACTCCAAGTCTTCATTCATTCGAAAGACACAGTCTTCATAAGGGCCAATGGGACGCGACATATATATCTGCGCTTCATCTGCAAAGATATGCATAGACACATTTCTGCAGACTTCTGGCAGATCATTTATAAATAAGGAGAATAATAGCGGCCCCAGAATCGATCCTTGGGGAACACCAGCTTCAACTAATAATGGATCAGAACTCTCATTTCCTATTTGAACGATTTGTGTCCGCTCTGATAAATAACTCTTTATCAACGTGGTGGATAAATGACTGAAACCAAACATATTAACCAACTTGCTTAGATAAAAGAATATTATGGTTTACACTATCGAAGGCTTTGGAAAAATCCAACAGGCATAAGATACAGTAAGGTTATTTTTGTTGAACTCAATTCTTATATCGTCAAGTATTTTTACTGTTGCAGTTAAACAGCTGTGATTGGCTCTAAAACCAGACTGAACATTACTTAGAAGTTTGTTTGCGGAAATATGATCGTTTATTTGGTTTCGAATGATGATTTCTAAGATCTTTAAAAGGCAAGGTAGAATACTAATAGGTCTGTAATCTTCAGCACTCTTGCATCTAGAGGTTTTGGCTACTGGGCTCACCTTAGCCCTTTTCCACGATGCTGGAAAGACAGAAGTCGTGATACAAGAGTTTATTATATTTGTTATAGAACCTTAAGAATATGAGGCAAAATAAGCTTGATAAACTTAACCGAGATTCCATCAATACCCACAGCATTTGATCTTATGCTGTTAACAGCCTTAAGAACATCTATTTCTTGTACACAATAAAAGTCAAAAGATGACACATTGGATCTTCTATTCAAAACAGTCATTGAGTTTAAATTGTTTACATTAATTGTTTCATATTGCGTAGAAGCACCATGAGATAGAAAATATGTGTTAAGACGATTAGGGTCTGGGGAACAGACATTACTGTTTGGTTTACTTTGAATACCAAATCTTTTAATATTTTTCCACAACAACTTACTAGGGAGATTCACATTTAGTTTTGAAGAAAAGTATTCTGATTTTGCTCTTCTAACTTGACAAACGACTGAATTTCTAGCTGTTTTAAATATATTCCAATTTGTTTCACTTATGCCTTTTCCAGCGAGAATAAGATCTATCCCTTTCCTTAATTAGTCTTTTTATTGAATAAGTCAGCCACGGGATACGAGAATCAATAGAAGTGACGGTTTTTATTGGAACATGACTTTCAAATAATCTACTGACAAGAGATTCAAAATATTCAACTTTATCATTTACATGAGCCATGTTCCAACAAAGGTTCCAAGGAAATGTAACAAAGTCATGAATGAGGTCGCGCATGTTAATGTTTGTATAGTCTCTATAACTGAATTGTCCAGGGATGGGAACTCCGTTTAAAGAAATGTCATAGGTTATGAAAATTAGGTCGTGGTATGAAAGAATCCCAGGCAGACTTAACTGGTTGAAAAATAAAATTTTACTAGAATCCGAAGTTATGAAAATATAGAGTAAGCTGGGTATACAATTAGGACGAAAATGAGTGGGATAGTTTGTGTTAACTACTTGAAGCCCAGACATTGAGCGGTAATCCAATAGGCTAGATGAAGCCACATTATTGATAAGTAGATCCTTATTTAAGTCACCACATACTATGATGTCAACAAAATCTGCACCGAAATCCATCAATTTGGGGAAAAAATTATCCAATGGTATAATTTTGTGTGGATTATAAACACATGCTAGAAGACACTTACAGACACTATCAAAAATCTCAAGGAATATAAATTCAATACTATCTGTCTCCTGCGATGTGCTTAAAATACGACACGAAAAGGAATTCTTACAATATACCGCAACACCACCCCCCCCCTTCTCAATATTCTGTCATTCCTATAGAGTGTTTATCCAGGAATGTCAACCAGAGTGTTTGAGATCTCAGGTTTCAGCCAGGTCTCTGATATGCACAGAGCATCAACTGGACCGGAAGAAAATAAATCTTTGATTTCGTCTATATGTGCAATTACACTCTGTGCATTTATGTGACAAACTTTAAAACCAGAAAATTGACTAGAAAAAACATTCAACATTGCCCTGCAAGAATTATAATCATCCATTCGGTTCATTCTATGAGAGCTCATCATTCGGAATAAAATTATAACTCAAAGAATCATAAAAACATATACATTCAATATTTTTAGCAAATATCTAGATCTGAGAAGAGAGAATTTAAAAGAAGAAGAAAAAGAAGAAGAAAAGGAGTAATTAAATTTAAAAGAATTTCAAAAAGTTGAAAATAAAAGAGAAAAATAAGAGATTGAAAAAGCACTGTTATTCAAATTTAAGAGAAAAATTATAAAAAATATACAAAAAATAAGAAAAATATAAGTAAAATTTTTAAGTACTAATTTAATCAACTGCTTAAACTCCAGACATTGTATCATCTTTGTGTTGCTCATTTTGTGCCGATTACAACGAGACTTGATCGTTGCTGGTAACAACACCCTCCTCATCCGCAATCAGTTTCATTAACTCCTCTTCCGAGTTTACCATTCTATTGTCTTTTTTTCCCATATATTTTACATAGACTAAGCCGCCGATAGTGATCACAGCAGCGAGTTTATTGTTTTTCTTAATTAATTAAATAATTGCTTATCGTGTGGTGAAAGACTTTCAGATATAAAAAAACGCTTGATTGGATCCCGTAAATCCAATGTTTGATAAAATTAACTTTTTAGTGTTCGATTTGATGAAAGTGTACAGTGATTTCATTAACGTCCTCCGTTCATACATATTGGCAAGTTTAGCTACGATGACAGGTGCAGTTTGTTGTAAATGATTTTGTTTTGGTTTTGAGTGCACACGAAAAATATGTACTAACTTGACATTGGAGCACCCTATCAGATTGCATACCTATACCATTGAATATTTCATCGATGTTCTCATTTTGTTTAAAGGGAATTCCAGAAATTATAACATCCGACAAGTAATTTCTCCGATCGTACCGATGCATGTTTATCTCCATGGAACTATTTTTAGCCGATAATTTGTCAAGTTCTTGCATAAGCGAAGTATTTTTTTCAGACAACTTCATAACCTCAACTTCCAAATTGGCCATTCTCAAATTTTTTTGTTAATACTTTCTCCATTTCCTTAAACTTCTTATCAATGAGTTTCATAAGTGATTTTTGTATGCCTTGCATAGTTTCAGAGACATCACTTTCACAATTTTTCGATCTCGTGGTTGCTCCATCAGCATTATTTCCACCCGGCATTTTTGTTACTGCTTGTAATAATAGAACCTCAAGTGAAGCAAATGTTTTTGCACAGTGATTAATTAATTTTTAGTTAAGTTAACAAAAACTGAATAAAAATAGACTGTGTTGAATACTAAAAAGAGGTATAGGATATTTTTTTATTTATTTTATAATGTGGAAAAATGGAAAATCGGAGAGTTGTAAAAAAAACTAGTCCGCACTGTTTTTATTTTTAAAAAGAGTCTTTTCCGTCAAAAGAACAAACACAAAATTTTCTTAAAGTAATACGTCGAAAACGGGTCAGTGAATGAGGATATATAATGATTTTCACTAACAAAATTTAATAAATGGAAAATTATTTGAAAACTAGCAGTTCGCTGCGGTTCCACTCCCCTTTTTATTGAAAGTAGTGTAAAATTAGACATAGGTTTTAAGTATAGCTGTACCTCGCGCGTGCTGCTACGCCACCAAAACATAAATACATAGGTTCATAAAGGAAAGACATTGCACAAATATTACATTTATTTTGAATTTTATTTGTCTATGGCAAAATAGCGTTTGCTGGGTCAGCTGGTATAGCCTAAGATCTTCCTTGTTTAAATCGTCAAAAAGTGATTTCAAAGTTCAAAATCAAACTTTACTGTGGAACAATTTTTTTCTTAGATTATGTTAAAGAACCACATCACAAAGTTAAGCACACGAATTACTGAATTATTATTTGCCTAAGCCACCCAGCGCCTAACATTTGCAGGACTACAATCCTGCAACTGCATGGCGCTAGGCGCATCAATGCCAAGTAGCTCTTAGGTTAACCAAATGATTTTAATTAAAATCAAAACTTAATCAATTTGTAATATTTTTAGATTATCTAATCTATTCATCCCTCTTTTTTAATATCTTCATTACAAAACTTATAGAGTGACTATAACATCGATATGTTATACCTAACTTCAAAAACAATAAACACTTTTTATACATAAATTAATTCGTCACACAAGAAAACGACTATTCAAATGCTACTAGTGTTGTTTTTCGTGTTATATTCCCACCACACACGGTAATAACTTTGGGGCTGTAGGTACCGCTATTTATTAAAATTCAAAAGTCATTAACTTACCATCAGTCTCCCAAATAACAAATAAATTCATCCTGATGCGAGTATTTATAATAAACGATTAAATTGACCTAAAATATTGCCTCCAAAATGAATTTAAATCACATTAAAAAAAATCGAGAATTTGATACTTTTTTCTACATCTTTGCTTTCGAGTGATGAGTTCGCTCCTCGTCATCGCAAGAAGAGTATGTGAGATGTGACACATGTTCTCTGATGTTTTCAAAATATGTGTTCCTTCCATGTGCCTATACCTGAGTGTCATCACAAGACCCCGTTGTGTTGAATATTCCAGCTCAGAAAACAAAAGAACAATAAAAACAAATTAAAATGCCAACGCTGACTTACTGATTTGCATCTCAAAAACGCCCAAAAAACAAACATCACTCGATTCCCAATAACTCAAAGAACCACCAGAAGCCATCCGATATCCAACCGAATCAAAATCGATTCGTTTTTCATTTCATTTCATTTCGTTTCGTTTCGATTACAATCAGGCGCGCTAAGTTGCTGTTAATTTAATGCTAATGGTGTGCTAAGTAAGCAGCTAAAGAATGGAAACACAAATTTACCGCCTCTCGGATTACCGCGCAGTGCGATCGTATGCGCCTCGTGAATACCTCAAAACACACGAAAAAGAGACCCACATTTTTTTCCATTTGGAATTTCAAGCGACTCGACTGCTGTTGAGCCCCCGCACGATTAGCGATCAGCTCCGATCGAGTTTTCACACCTCGATCATAACTTATCAAAACTAATGTCAACTGATGGAATATTGGAGACCTCATTTTCGGTTCGAAAGGAGGATTCCAGATGTCTGAATGAATAGGAATACCCACGCGGCAGCAGTACACACGCTTTCACTATGGGCAGATCGGTGATTTGATCAAGAAGAAGAACCTCATTTGGTCTAATAATTTTCCTCCATTTAAACTGTCAGCTTGGGTGTCAAATCACAGCTACTCATGCTGTGCAGATATTGGTGCTAGTTTCCTTGCTGCTGCGATGATCGTCGTCACGTAGGTAATGTTGATGATCAATTCAAATCCCCAGGCGGTGATCGTGACGATCATTACACTAAATGGCTCTCTTCCAAAAGCACATGCCCCACTGCAGTATCACAACAAAAAAATCTGATCGAGGAGTTGTTCTCGTTGGTTCTGTGAGGAACAGAGTTGGTTCTTGATCGTCGAGATGCATCGAAAGTTGTGTATCGGACTGCGTGGACGCAATTCATGATGCACCAGCTTCAACTGATGACAGGAATTTTATTTTAATTAATTTTTCAAAGTTGATTTTTCGGTCGTCTGCGTCGTCGTTTGTTGACAACTTAGTATAAACACTTCGCCGATCAACTGTATGCCCAATTTCGAGTCGAGACTGATACTCATTCGGAATTATTAAATCGTTCGGTTTTGACGTCTATGATATATGAAGACCATATTAGCCGGTTTATTAGCATATTCGAAATTCGATTGAGTGTTTTGCTCAGATATTTTCTTGTCTAAACAATTATTTCCTGTCAACCGAGGCTCTTCTTTGTGATCATGCCTTCCGCAGCTCCATCATCAGTGAAATCAAATCAGTGGAAAAATGCTGACCTGAAAAAAATTGAAGCCCATATATCACGCTGGTTGGTTGAGCTGTCGTCGAGTCGTTTTGTATAATGAGACTGTTTATGCATTGTCTTGAATTATATTTTCTTAAAGGTAAATGGATTCCATTTAGGTCTTTTTTTTGTGAACTTTTGCTTGAAGTTTTAATAAGGCGCGGCATTGCCGATCGAAATGAATTAATCAAATGGTTTTGTAATTTTTGTATGAGAACCTTTTTGAGCATCGAATGGACTGTGGGTGGAAATAAATAATTTGTGTGTCAATTTTGACAAATGATAAAATTGTTTTGAAATGGAGGAAATTAAGTCAGAAATCGTTGCTTTCAACCAATGAAATGCTCATGTTGGTTGGCTATGGCTGAATTTGAAATCAGTTCATATATGTAGAAAATGTGGAACGGATACATTCAGAAAATAGTAGCAATAAAGAGTGCATGCATGATATATTAATGGATTTAATAAATGCACATTAACTTACTTACTTAAGGTGGCGCTACAGTCCGTTGTGGACTTGGGCCTCAATCAACAGTCTCCGCCAGCCAGCTCGGTCCTTAGCTAGCTGTCTCCAGTTTTGCACTCCAACTTGATTGAGGTCCTCTTCCACTTGTGTGCGCCACCTGAGTCGCGGTCTTCCTCTCCTTCTACGTCCCTCAGGAATAGTGTCGAAGGCTTTCCGGCCCGAAGCATTGGTGTCCATTGAGTCTCTGGACCTTGACCCTTCTGGCTAGGTCCATGTCATTGTACAACCCGTAAAGTTAGCTGTTGTATCTTCTTCGCCATTCCCCATGACCCGAAGAGCTTTCCTCTCGAAACATCCTAAGGCACATTCATCCGATTTTGTCAAGGTCCATGCTTCTGCACCATACAGCAGGACTGGGATGATGAGGGTGCTGTACAGTTTTACCTTAGTCTGATCTCGGCGCTGGTGTTATTGCCCGTGTTAATAACGGAGCCTAGGTTGGCAAACTCTTCTACTACCTCGAAGTTGTATACGTCTATTGTGACGTTCTGTCCGAGCCGTTGGTAATTTGGTAATGGGTGTCCTTTCTTGAAGACAGCATATAATTTGTTTTTCCCTCTTTTACCGTTTAACCCATTTTTGTGCTTCTGTCTCAATTCTCACAAAGACGTCATTGACATCACGCTGTGTTCTTCCCATTATATCAATATCATCGGCGTACACGAAAAGTTGAAAAGAGTTTTGGAAGATAGTGCCGCTGGCGTTGACGGTGGAGTCTTGTACTATCTACTCAAGAACGATGTTAAAGAAATCGTACAACAATGCATCGCCTTGTCTGAATCCGTTTTTGACGTCGAAAGATTCCGTAAGCTCGTTGCCAACCTTGATGGAGCAGCGTAAGTTCTCCATCGGCATTTTGCACAAGCTAACGAGCTTGGCAGGGATGCCAAAACTAGACATAGCTTTATACAGTTCGTCTCTGTAGATGCTGTCATACGCGGCCTTAATATCGATGAAGAGGTGGTGGGTATCAATTTGGAGTTCATAGGTTTTTTCCAGGATCTACCGCAACGTGAAAATTTGGTCGATCGATGGTTGACTTTCCTGGCCTGAAGCCACATTGATAAGGACCAATCAATTGTTGACGAAAATCTTCACACGTTCACATATTATGGCAGAGAGGATCTTTTAGGCGATGTTAAGTAGACTGATTCCTCTGTAGTTGGCGTAGTTTAGAGGATATGCCTTTTTCAGGATCGGGCAAACAATGCTGAGGTTCCATTCATCGGGCATGCATTCTTCCGACCATATATCTTACAGATGATTTGGTGCATGCTTCTATCTAGGTCGTCGCCTGCTGCTTTGAACAGCTCGGCAGCTAGACCATCTGCTCCAGTGGCTTTGTTGGATTCCATCCGTGATACTGCCGTTTTCACTTCTTCTAGGTCGGATTCACGGAATTGTTGGCTATCATCGTGTCCGATGAAAAGCTCCTGCCTGACAGCGGGATTTTGTTCGTCGTCACCATTATACAGTCTACAGAAGTGGTCTTTCCAAATCCCCAGCATTGACTGCAGGCATCGGTTCTTGCTCGATGACCTTGAGCCAGCTGTTTTACCTTCCAATAAAACCTCCGAACTTCATTCCTGCTGTTGGCAACAAACAATGAAATACAATACAAAATTATTGTTTACATCATTCACGCGAATTTTAAACTATAACTTTGTATTTTATTTTAAAAAAAAGCATCGGTGTGTCCTCTCCCTATAACATGGGCAATCTGGAACTGACTGATTTCTCAAAAAAGCAACTGCTTTTATAGAAATATTTGAACGAAGAATTTTTATGCTTCGTTCTCCATGATTCTCAGCATTTGTTTTTGAAAAAAGGTTTCGCCTAATACAGGGCTGTTAGAAAAATCCAGAAAAAGGTACCAGATTTCTATCTACTTAATTCTCATAAGTTTGACCGACGAAACGGAGTAGTTTGTAATGAAAAAAGGGATGATTTTTTGCGATCAAATGACATTCGGTCAAAAGGAGTGCGGGAAAGTAGTTTGCGGTCATATCGCTTTCGGTCTTTTGGTTTGCGGTCATATGGTTTTCGGTCTCGCGACCCCGACCTAAGTCATCGAACTCTAGACGCATTAAAATCAACATAAGGTACTCAAGTTTTGGCCGATATACCTCAAAAGAATGACATGCTACGAAAACTCTCGAGTTGACCATTTGAACGATATATTTATTTCATTTTAATCCGTTGAATAGACCATACCAAACTTTTTTTCCACTCTGCAATACACACCACAGCCCCCGATGTGTACCGCAGCACGATTGGCTTTTTAAGTCACTCATAGACATGAGAAATTCTGCGTCTACCATTGGATCCCTTTTTCCATAAAAGAAATTTAAAGATACTCCAAATGATGAGAATCATGGAGAACCAATCAAATTAACCATTCTGTACAACCAAATCAGTTGTTTTTTTTTTGTCGAATTTAGTGGTCTCAAATTGGCTTTACTGTATAGAAAGCGTTGAATGCTTTCTTCATAAAAAGGTTCCTACATAAGTACTGAGATATGGTTTATTACTTGCGCAAAGGTTAAACCAACAGGTAAATTTGCTGCATTCAAAAACTGAAATCACAAACCAATTACAAAATATGTCTTGATTGGTTTCTCTACATTTCCATTCACACTACTAACAACAATGGAAAAAAGAAATAAAACAAAATGCATGGCATTGCTAACAAAAAGTAAAAAAAACCGAAATATTTGTTAACAAAATACCTAAGCCCGTAAAAACGATAATCACACTACCTTACGATATGGTCTTCGAAATTAGATACGTCTCCTATTACTTTATGGCACTCTGATGTGGCACTTCACTGCTTCAAGCTTCAAGGCTACATTCATATTACATCTAAAATCTAAAAGTGTAATCGTACCCCACAAATCCCATACATAATTTGAATTACCATCGGGTAGCTAACGTTTTATGTCACAGCTCGTGTTGTACACATGCAAATCTGGCAAAACACTTTAAATACGATATCGTCGAACCAGAACAGAAAGAAAAAAAAACAACTCCACCCTGCACCCTCAGCAACCCTCGGACACACCTTATGGCTTAAAGATAGAAGAAAGGCGACAAGTCCGAATGCCAAATCGAAGAAACATCATCCAACCCACTTGCGTTGCGGATTGGCATTGGAATCCAAATCCAAAATCCATATCCCAGCGATTCAGGTATGCCTCTATATGAACAGACATAATGCAATATGAAGAGCGCGTTCCTCGGATAATCGTTGTTGTCGTCGTCGTCGTCGGGTGTCTGATTACATTTGCAGTTTTCTACATAATTCCGGTACATTTTCCGAGAACTAAATTTTCCCAGGGTTCCAATGGCAGGCGACAGTCGAACCGATACCAGTCACCACCGACACCGCCGCATTCTCCTAGACGGGATTGTTATTTGTATCTCTAAACCTTCGTGTTGGAATATCGAATTCGAAGCCAATGTATCAGTAGGGCTGAGAGGGCGACTGATGTGTAATGAAAACACGAGCCTTGCAACTTTTTTGCATAGAACAGCGCGTTATGAAGTGTCCGTTGTTTGTCAACTTTTAACATACCTATTCGTTTAGGTTTAGTTAACGTTAGGCAACAATCAGTCAGGTAGGTATGTTGAATGTTGTGGCCTGTTGTGTGTCGGTGTCGATGTGACGTAGCCGTATTAAGTTGCACTCTATTTCAAATTGACGACAGCGACGAAAGTCGGTGCCATTGGGGATGATCAGTGGGAAACTGGGAACGAGTGCTGAGCCCAGCGCAGAAAATGTACTACAAGTGGACATAATATACCTATCAGTGAAGAAATTTCGTGTTTATTTTTGGGAAGGCACCTATAGTGTGTCAGGTAGGATTTTTATTCAATACATTATGATGAAGATTTGCGCTTCAAAGTCTCATACAATCGCTGTTTGATATTTTTTGTTTGATGAGAGCAAACAATATTTAGCAAATGATTTGTATGTAACTAGGCTGAATAAATTTCCGAATTGATTTCGGATTTTTAGTTTTGCAAATTTCAGTTGACTTTTAAATCGCTTCCGCTGAGATCATACTCCAGTAATTTATTCTTAGACTTATTTGCAAATAAAGAAAATAGATCACTTTACTTCCTGCTGGTCAAAGAGAAGCCGACGACGCGTGGTAAGTAATCATCTTTCATGAGGTTGAACGTTCACTAATTTTGCGAATCCGGATAAACGAGGCCTAAAAGATAAAAGCTAATTAAACTAAGTGACTTAAAGAAAATAACGTTTAATGTATAAATTATAAATATTCACATGAAAAGATATTCGTTTTAGCTGTCAACCTTTTAATTGTTAACTCGAAATAAAGTCAATGAGTGAATATCAAGTTTTTGGAAGACTTCAAGTTCTTCAATCGTTTTCTAGACCTCAAGCACAACTCTTTGGGAGCGAACGATAATGTTTAAGTATGTCGTGCGCATAGCCTAGAATCTGCTGGAGGACTTTGTTGAAGAAATCATATGACAGCGCATCTCCCTGTCTAATTTGTGGGTTATCGGTAAGACGAAGCACATACCTAGTATTGAAACTTTTACAGCGTTACACGACGACCTTGACGAATCGATTCGTCGTCGTTCTTAGCACCTGGGCCTGTCGAAAAGCATTATACTAATTTAGCTTCGGCGAAATTTGAAGCCGACTTTAATAAACGTCGTTTTAAGTGAATCTGCCCTAGAAAAACTCAATAAAAATCTGATATCTTATCGTGAAATTTTGTTCAGTGAGGTAACCCATTGCTACATCAATTGATGTATAGTTGTTATAATTTCTGCCCATTATTTCGTTGGAATTTAAACAAAACAGCGCTGAGAACCACACAGCTAGCGCGTGAAACAATTGACTTGTTGACAAATCGTTTTTGTGAGCATTCGATTTCACATTCAGCAGTAAATTGGCCACACATCTTTTCACTATTTTTTTCTAGCAATATGTAAGGCCTCAGGTTTTCAGAGATAAGCCACCTATAATTGGCGCTTATGAAGCAGTTTAACTTGCGAGATACCAGTTTCTATGCTGGAACGAAGTGCCCAAAATTGGACCTTCCGAATAGACTTCCTGAGATGTTGTAAGATTTTTTAAAACTTCTTTCCAAATTGTGTAAAAGGAAGCAACGATCGCACCTGCAGAACGCAAATTAATGCATGCTAGTTATGTTATTAAATTTACACTGCTATATGGTAGCGGACAACACTCATGAGTCAGTGCTTCCAAGCTTTGTGATCTTCCTCATCATTGAATGTCAAATTAGTATATTCTGCGGAATATAACAAAATGACAACAACTATAAAGACCTGATTTCGAGCATTTCAACAAAATGTATCAATAAAGAGTTTCCCAATGCCCAAAATTATGAACATGTCAGCCATAAACTTCTCATAATGACGTAAGTTGCATGCAATTTGTGCACTTTGTTCCTCAGCTTAGCAAAAAGTTTCAAACATCCATAAACCAACGGACTGAAACTTCCCAAATAAAATCAACTCAGCACGACTTTAAGGATGTCCATCAACATTCCGCTCCGGACACTCAGTCATTTTCGGACAAAATTCCTCCGAAAAACATCTTCAGACGACGAACCACAAAAAAAAGGTAATTTAATCAATTCCATTTTTGAAATCATAAATTCATAATTCCATCATCGCAACATAACAAAGCGATGTACAAATGTCATGCAATAATTTTATGACTGTCAAGTCATCGTCGGTCCATCATCCCAAAAACTTGAAAGAAATTCCACTGCACCCATTTTTCCGTTTCCGTCTTTCAGCACTGATCGACTTGCCATCAAACTCGATGACGACTTTTCAAGGTGAACGTCGACCGAAAATCTTCATCCTCTCGATCAATTAGTGAAGAAATTGTTAATTCATCTCGCAAAATGCTGCCCACGTACTCCCTGTGTGTCCTGAACGATCGATGCATGGTTGCCTTTCCAACAACCGTGCACTAAAAAAATATAAAATTATTATTATTCTCACAAGAACCGACCAGTCATTATGGTCATGCGTTGCGTTTGAGAGCAGCACAAGAAACCGCAACGGACAAGTTAAATAAAGTCATCAACTGCAGGATCAAAGAAAATCGGAGCACGGCTCGTAATAATCGACAACAAACTCAAAACTGCACTGATTTTCACTCCTTGCTGTTAGAAGAACTGCTGTCGGACGACAACTCGACAACTTTATACTTTATTTGTTCAAATGACGACTTTGTCGACGACGCACGATGGAGCGATGGAGTGCATGCAGGCATTTGAGAGTGGCGCCACTTCGCCTGACAGTTGTATTAGCCCTTTGACTGTAGCTCATAATCTCAAGGCACCTCGGTTGGAGTATGATTTTAACACACTGTCTGTCTATCCGTCAGTCAAGTATCCGATTTGCCTATGCATTTTGCATAACAAATGTGTTGCGAGAGCTATATGTCTTGCAAGTGATTAGGACAAGAATTCCATTCGCAATAATTGTTATGCACGCTAAGCCACCCTTTGCAGAACTATTCGGCGAACATTGAACATGGTGTTTTGCGCGGCTAGTATATGCTCGTTTACGCATGCACCCTGGTGGATGGAAGGCAATTTAGCTGATCAAAGTGCAATTGTGCAACAGAATTTGAAGTGGAAAAACATTAATCTCGGCAAATCCGGAAGACCATAAATCAACCTCAATAATGAATAAGAAGCTAGAGCTAGAAATCGCAAATAGAACATTATTTTGACAGCAAGTGTCGGATGGATTTGAGGAATTGAAACATTATTACGAAAGGAATTACTTGCGACAGGCAATATGAATTGGAGTCGAAATCCTTTCTGAACATCTGAACATGCGTTCTCTCATACAATGAGGAAAATGACGAGAGGACAGATGGAGTACCACTCTTAGAACAGGGCCGTTCTAATAGATAACAAATTGTTTTTCGAATTGCGTTAAAGTATTTTTGATTAGTCTGTGAGTTATCTTAATGTTCTTTCCGCAATCCCTTTTGGACTTCTGACACACCAATCTTCCAACGAGAATCTTGGAGAACATCAAGTGCCAAGTCAAAGACTGGGAGTCCTTGGACTATATCAATTTTCAATAATTATTTCAGGATCCATAATCGGTTACCTTGCTCTCACGATAGTCACATAGCTCTCGACATCTAGATCGGGCCCATGGCGTTGATGGCTACCATCGGGTCCTATGTATGGCACCTACCTGACAGCGGGATTCTGTCCGTCGTCGTCGCCGTTTTATAGTCGACAGAAGTGGCCTTTCCAAATCCTCAGCATCGACTGAGATTCTACTATGATGTTGCCTTGCTCATCTCTACACGCATCGGTTACTGCTCGATTACCTTGAGCCAGCTGTTTGTAGGCTGCATGCACCTGTCTACATTCTTCGTCAACGTCTAACGGCTTTCTGGCATAATTTCCACTGGTTCTCGATTCTTAATGTTGGCGACATAGTACTCCAAGAGGTTACTTGACACTCGGTTAGAAAAAGAACTGGCGATTGTAGCCGTCCGACGTTGAATTTTCTTGAATCATTTCCTTGTTTTGATCGTATTGTGCTCACATTTGAGGCACTCCTTGGTTATGACGGTCGGTGTTGGCTCCTAGGAAAGTTCGAATACCATGAATGCTGGTCAAGTTCCTTCCGTCGATCGCAATGTGATCAATGTGGTTGACGATTGATTGATCGGTAGATCTCCATGTTCCATCATGAATGTTGAGATTAGGGAACCCCGTGCTTGCTACCACAACATTTCGCCACGTAGCAAATTCGATATCTTGTAAGAAGTGGTGTCGTGCAGGCTGTGCTGTCCGACTGTTCTACCAAAGATGTTGTCTTTCAACAGCCTTACGTTGAAACCGCCGAGGACCATTTTAAGATCATAGCTAGGACATTGCTCTTACGTTTTGTCAAGGAGCTCCTAGAACTCGTCTTTGGTATCGTCTTTTCACTTCTTGTTCGGCAGCAAGCGTTCTATTAGGTAAAGGACCAAGCATTCCACGTGCATTTGCTTGGATCGTCATTAGTATATCCTTTCGTTTCCGTACCTACAATCCCCAACCTGGTGTACCATGCAGTTGATGTAACTTCAAATGGGAGAGCCGGAAAAACCACTCCATTTTACGCCTGGGCTTCAAATATGTTGAAGTAGACCGTATGAAGGTGTTCATCAAGTAGTTCGGCCTAACTGGAATTGAAGACGCCACAGTTTATTCCAAAAAAAAGAAATTCATTCGCTGCCGTCGCTCGTTAGGAGTGATTTGGTGGGAACACTCCTTCGTTGGGGGGTAATTAGTAGCAACGGCTTACCCCGCTTCGACTTGTCGACCATGGGAGGCTCTCTGCGAAAACAAGTTTCACGATCGCATAGCGCTATGCTTCATAGCAGTCGTCACCGTAAGCCCCTCCTCCTAAGATACGTTAAGGCTGAGCCCATGGAGGATCGTCTAACATTCAACCAAAACTGAACTTCATTCTCTTATTCGCTTTTTTGGGTCCAATCACCGAATCTACGCCTTCCTACATAATCCTGACAAAGGGATCACAAGTTAAATTAGAAAAGAAAATTCGTTCGAAGAACTTGAACTGTAGTCTTAAGTGACTGCGTTCTCATTTCCTTCTTCTGTTTTTACAAACTGTCCATATGAAACGGAAATGTCGTTCATCTTCAAGTGCTTCGTTATCCAAATTCATATCACTCTTCCCAAGAGCCTGCGTAACGGTTCCAGAAGCAGAAGCATATTGCAACACCTGAGGGTTTTTCTATTAAAACAGTGCCACTCCTTACACTGATCTTCTAGGTTCTCCCGCCAGCTCGGTCCCTAGCTAGCTGTCTCCAGTTTCGCACGACAAGTTGGTTCAGGTCCGCTACCACCTGTGTGCTCCACCTGAATCGCGGTCTTCCTCTTCTGCGACGTCCTTCCGGGTTTGATTCGAAGACTCTACGAGCCGGAGCATTATTTTCCATTCGTTCTACATGTCCCAACCATCTAAGTTGTTGGTCATTAAATTTTCTGGCTAGGTCAGTGTCACTGTACAGCTCGTACAGTTCTTGGTTGAATCTTCGTCTCCATTCCCCATTAATGCAGACAGGACCAAAAATCACTCGGAGAATTTTTCTCTCAAAGCAGCCCAAAGCGTTTTCATCGGATGTTGTCATGGTCCATATCTCTGCACCATGAGGACCGAGATGATAAGGGTTTTGTAGAGTGTCACTTTAGTTGCTTTGGAGAGGACTTTACTACTCAATTGCCTTCTAAGTCCAAAGAAGCAGCGATTGGCAAGAGTGGATTCTTCGTTCAATTTCAGCGCTGGTATTGTTGTCTGAGTTGATAGCGGATCCTAGGTAGACAAAGTCCTTAACTACCTCGAAGTTAAATCTGTCTATGTTGACATTTGCTCCAATACGTCGATGTTGGTAGTCCTTTCTTGTTAACAGCATTAACTTGGTCTTGCCCTCGTTGACCGCTAGACCCATCTTCCTGGCCTTCGTCTCAAGACTCACAAACGCTCCACTGACATCACGCTGTGTTGTTCCAATTATGTCAATGTCGTCTCCGTATCCTAGTAGCTGGACGGACTTTTGATAGATTGTACATCTGGTGTTGACGTTGGAGCCTTGCACAATCTTTTCAAGAAAGATGTTGAAGAAATCGCATGACAACGCATCGCCTTGTCTAAAACCTTTTTTGGCATCCGTTAGGATTTTTCCGACCATGATAGAACAGCGTGAGTTTTCTATTGTCATCTTATACGGACGAGTTTTTCTGGGATGCCAAAACTAGACATTGCTCTATATAGTTGGTCTTTATAGACGCTGTCATACGTGGCCTTGAAATCGATGAAAAGGTGGTAGGTATCGATTTGAAGTTCCTGGGTCTTCTCCAAGATCTGCCGTAGGGTGAATATTTGATCGATGGTGGACTTTCCGGGTCTGAAGCCACACTAATAAGGACCTATCAGGTTGTTGACGAAGGGCTTCAAACCCACTATATACGCTCTGGTTTTCCATGGCTGCTAAGACAGCTGATAATTGCAAAAATTACTTAAAACCTTGTCCTTCTACGGCCCTGAGCGCACTACTTCCACTTAGTGACAGAAATAATTACTTCATTGAGGAAGATATCACTTCGTCATCGGGCCCATTGAGAAGCGCCAGAGAATTATGGCAAACATTTGACGGCCAAACGTGGCAACCAAAATGTATTTATGTTGTTTTAACAACTGACACTAAGCCAACCACCCTCCATCTTCTGTCGGAAGATTCACATGCATCTCATACTTTGATCTCATTGCTACTTAAGTGCAATTAAAATCAAATAAAATTAAAATTAACAAACGCTCGCTGACTAAAGAACCAACAACATTATTCGCACTGCACTTCAATGAACCATACTCGCTGAATCTGGCACTTGGCGTAGATACAACGCTGTCAAAGTCTGTCTATTTTTAGTGAGTCCATTCTATAGAATGGATTTTCGTCTTCGTTCAACCCTCTCTCTCTCGGATTTACCTTCAAGTATTGTTTTTTATATTCAAGACGTTCCTTGTCGACAGCAAAGTAAAAAAAAAAACGTCGATCTGTGGGGATCATCGGCATATTCGAGGCAAGATTCAGCAGCCAAACCAAACCAACATGTGAGCAGAGTGAACAGCACCCAAGCACCCGCAGAATGTTGAATGATTTATTGGAATTGCTCAGGACGGTTGTCATTATCTGGGAAGATGATCAAAAACAAGACGCGGCGGTGGCAGCACGCAGCGCGCTGCATTCAACTGAATCTGAACTCAACACCTTAGTGCAATATTTACGTTTGAATGCCGAAGAGATGTGAACGATTTGTACTTAAAAACAAAAAGTTAAAAAAAAGTCCGCTGACGTTCTTTTGTTCCAACTGCAACAATATTAACACGATGTGCGACTTCGACGACGACAATACGTCAAGGGCGTTTTCGCATATTTACGCTCAAGTCTGCATATCGGTTGATAGAAATCTGACGATATGGCGGGCGGGCGGTTGGCTAGTGAAAAAAGTTGATTGCGAAAACGCTTCGTAATTAATCGAGCTTTAATCGCTGATGTTTCATTTGTATTCCTTGGAGCGGATGTATTGTCTGATTGTCTCCTCGACAACAGCGCATCCGAACGAATCTATATGATGAGCGCCGCATCACGCCGGCCGCCGAGTTGCCGCCGCCGACTACGACCGCGATAATCGAAGCATTAAACTTTATGGAATTTGCAATTCATCATTGTGGGCGGGCAATGCTAATAAGAAATGCACGGCTTCGACTGCGGAACATGTTTCTGCTTGAAAAAAAAACATTTAACTATTTTTTAACACTTATCAGTTTAAACTAGTTGTACGTGGTGTCCGAAAATAATTACGAGTAGTGTCTGTTGTAGGTAGGTAAGATGATTCAAAATCCAACGAACTTGTTCGAAGAATTTCATTTGCAGATTTTCAAAGGTGTAAGGGGCTGATGAAATTTATTTTTACTTTGATTAAAACCGAATAAGTATGAGTTGTAATTAAAAAGCCTGATCATATTTCTCAAGGGCTCATAAGATTACCTACGTGGTACCATGATTTGGTACTTTTACCATGTCATTTCTGCGAAAATTATAACCGCCAGCTCCATTAAATAACAGCACTTAATTCCTTTTTCTTAAATAATGTTTGGTCATATTAGCATAACTCGATTTTTGCTGTTTTGACCAATCCAAAATTTTTAATTTTTGTTAAAAACACTGTTTGGTAAAAACAGCACAACTCAGTTCTTCTGCTTTCTTGTGAAACTAATCATAGTAGACAGGTACTTTTATTTCTATATTTATCGGATTTATCCGATTCATTATGATGGCGAGAATTTTTTTTTTGTTTTTAATTGTTTTTTTTGTAAATAAAGTGAAATAAATATTTTAAAAATGTGCACGACTGGGTCGTACGAACTTTCTCCTGTATTCCAAAACCGTACTCACAAAAACAACTTAAAACACATTTATCTGAAAAAACTTGATGCCATATCATTTCTTACGAAATTGTTGACTTTTCGAATTTTGCTTCAACAAATTCTTAGAGTGGTTCCTTAAATTAATTTTTTATATATAACATTTCGTCGGCTTAAGTACAAAACCTCATAACTCCAAATTTCAAGATTTTTGTTTTTTTTTTTGCAGAAATATGTAATTTAGGTAGGCAAGTATGTCCTAAAACCGTAATTTCTTGGTAATTACGGTAAAAAACGGGTAAACTTTGGTTTTGAAAATATTTTTGCACATTGGTTTATCATGGACACACACCACGTTTTTTTCCTTCTGTAAAATTTACCTTTTTGGAGTTACGAGTTTTTTAGCAGAAATAGGTAATTTAGGTAGGTAAGCATGTCCTAAAACCGTAATTTCTTGGTAATTACGGTTAAAAACGGGTAAAAATTGGTTTTGAAAAAATCTTTGCACATTGGTTTACCATGGGCACACACCACGTTTTTTCCTCCTCCTGTAAAATTTACCATTTTGGAGTTACGAGGTTTTTTACTTAAGCCGACGATTTTTCAAAAATGTAGTAAGATTAGTATGGGTATGTAGTATTCAAGACCATGTTAATACACGTTTTAAATTTAAATGTCAATTTTAAATATTGAAAAAAAAATTTAGTAAAATGATATTACGCTGATCGAACTACAATTTTTCGAGAATTTTTTTAACAAAACAACGGTTCTATGAGGAGTACCTACCGTTTTGGAGCAATACAAAATTAATACATTAAAAACAGTGTTCCACAAAAAATTTTAAGTTTTGGTTTTTTACCCTAAATTTTGATTAAAAATAAAAAAAAAATAAAAAAAACGACCCATGCGAATTTGCTCAAACCTCTAATTTCCAAGTTTGAAGTCAATCGATGCTTTTACAGACAGACAGGCAGATAGACGGACGGAATCGCCGGACCCACTTTTTTTTTACTTCTCTATCATCACATTTGATCAAAATCTCAATTTTTTTTTTTACGAATTCAGCACTTGCCATAATATTCTATATGTCGCAATTAAAGACGTTGTTCAAAACTTATTTCAATATTGGTATTAAGGACACAACTCGAAATAATCTCTTTCTTGAACAAAAACCATTTTGGGCAAAACAACATACATATCTCACTAAAAACATATAAACAAGCTTAAACTTTAATTTTTTTTATTATATTCTTGTAAATATTATTATTTAAAACAAAATTGCATCAAAATAAATATTTATTAAATTAAACTGGATTTAGAGGAATTTTTTAAACTTTAAAACGCATTTATCTCAAAACGAAGATTTTGGACTTATATTGTTATGACCAAACTCCATAGAAATGTTTCTGATTTTTCATTTTTTGGTTTTTGTCAAAAAAAAATTGAATGGTGGCTACCCTTGAATTTAATCTTAAAAGGAAATAAAAAAACGACCCATTCAAATTCGCTCAACTCCTAAATTCCAAAGTTGAATTCAATCGAACCACTTTTTTCGACTTTTCTATCATATTAATGTCATATAATGATCAAAATCTCAACTTTGTTTTACGAATAAAATAGTTGCCATAATTATATTCTATATTATATCGCAACTAAAAAGGTCCCTAGAACTGACAGAGAAATTGATCGTTACATGGACCAAGGTACACCAAAGCAGCGTTCGGACTTCACTGCAATCGCAGTAGATCTACTGCACTTTTTGGCAAATTTTAAAATCTACTGCGTCACTGCGTTTTTCTTGCAATCTACTGCGATTTTTGAAAATTTTGTTTAAATAACATTACTGTTCACAGAATAATATCCCTGCTCAAAGAAAATGAAGTAAAACAAACTGTCAAACATTCATAATAAACTATATAAACTATATGAATAAATATTCCAATCAGAAAAAACTATGATTCATCTTCTTTGTCCAATTATAAAGCAACACTTTTTAAAATTGCTTAATAGTTTCATAAGGAAAGAGTTCGTTAGTACCGAAATTGATTTTGAAAATGAGAAATTTTTGTTCCAGATTTAAGAGTTTTTTGTGGATTGAAATTTGAAAAAAAAAATGACAAATCTCTATCAGAAACGAACCTTTTCGAAATAAAAACAAATATTATAAAATATTATGTAACAATTTGCAAGCAGATTCAAGCCAGATTTTCATTCGATGATAATCACCCCTATCACAGAGTTCCTCGTAGAAAAGTTCCGAACGTAAAGCTCCGCTACGAATACGAACAAATTATAATCATAGGGCTTGAATACCTCAATCCAAAAAAAATTCAAGAAGGTACCCTTCCTTCAGTTCTTAAATTGACTGAAGCGTTTCCATTCAATATAACACATCTTGAAGTAATTAATGATGAATGGAGATCATTTTTACTATATGATATAAGTGCATTGAATCAAGAGGACATTGTTAAATTTTGGTTTTCTTTAAAAAATCAGAAAAATGTCACTGAAGAATTTCTTTTTAAAAATCTTTCCGAATACATACTTTCGCTTACTATTTTACCTCATAGCAGTGCGGCAGCGGAAAGGCAATTCTCAATGATAAATTTAATTAAAAACAAATTTCGAAACAGGCTCAGTGTTCAAACTGTCGAAAATCTTTTGTTTTCGCATTCTTTAATTAAAAATCGCCATGATGTTTTTGTACCCGCTTGATTTGAATAAATGTATAAAAATAAATACAAATTTATTTATTTGAATTGATATAAACTGAAACTAAACATTTTCAATCGTGTGATTTTGTTATTATGACATAAATGTGATAATACATACTTGTTTTTTTTTATTTTATTTTATTTTAATATTGTTTTGATATTAAACCAAAGAATATAAACTTTATTTACTTTAGTTTTGTTATGTTAATAAAGAAAAAAAAATTTAAACTAAAACAAAACGTCTTTTTCTATTCAAAGTCAATTCTACTGCGAAAATATTGAATCTACTGCGATTTTGAGTACATTTTACTGCGATTTGCAATCTCTCAAGTCCGAACCCTGCACCAAAGTTAACCTTTTTTAAAACGTCAAAAAGTGATATCAAAATTCAAAATCAGACTTTACTGTATAAAAATGTTTATCTTAAAATATTTAGCACTCGAATAACCGAAGACCTTTTTTAAAAATTCTGTCTCGAAAACGGATCTATATAAAAATCGAAATTCGAATATAATACGTTTATTTAAATGTTTTTGAATATTGCTTACCCAAATTAATTTTAGGACATTTTTGAAAAAAATTTATACACATATATTAAAAAGTAAAAACAAAAGCTTTATAGAATTCTTTATAGAATTTGTTTAAAACAAATTTAAAAAAATCAATATTATTTTAGAAACTTTTTCATTTTTTTTTTTTTTTTAGATTAAATGTGGTTTTAAAGTTTATAAGTATGTATTTATGTTCAAATTTTCTTTTTTGAATTTTATTTTATTGTTTTTATTTCTTAAAGTTTTATGTGAGTTAAGTTTTGGAATACATGAGCAGGTTCGATCAATCCAGTCATGCACATGCGAATTATTTCTTTAAGGATTGGGGATCAGCGAACTAAGTAAGTTTGTAGTTTGTTAGGTATATGTTCAAGTGAGGTAGTATCTTTATTATAGTTCTTTATTTATTTATTCAATTACGTTAAATACTAACGCTAGGTTTACAAACAAAACTTAATCTAAAAAAAATATATACAGGGTGATTCACGAGCGTTGTGCCAAAAAGCTAGAGCGTGTAGGTTGAGTTGAGACAAGAAAAAAATCGTATGGGAGGGGGGGGTCTATTCCCCCCCGTTTAGCCGGGAGGGGCAATTTTCTGAAAAATTGACTTATTTTGTAAACAAAAATATTAAAAATCAACGGCTTAGTTAACAAAACCGTGCTATACCTTTCTGAAAAGCCAAAAACTTTTTCTTTAACTTTGTTTTTAAATTAAATTGTTTTAACGAATAGTTTAAAAAAAATAAATTTTCAAACTCAAAATTTTCAAAAAAAAAGCAAAAAAAAACATTTTTGAACTATTTTTTTTCAAAATTTTATGTAATTAAGTACTAATTTTGTTTTTAAAATTCAATGTGTTTGTTAATTTTTAGTCGAAAACAGAAAACCGGATGCAAAAATGTCTTTTCGTTTTTGAGAAATTAAGAAAAAACCGAAACCACTTTTTTCTAAAAAAATCTTTGTTTTTATTTTTACCTATCTGGACTTTTAGTTTAATTTATTAGTTTAATTTATAAATTTAATTTTTTGTAATTGGAGTTTTATGAGGACTCAATAAAGTAGAAAAGTATTACATTATCCCTGGATTAACCATTTTGTTCATTGATAACGTCTGAAAATTGACCTGTAATTTTTTCTTACTATACCTGGGGCCGCGGCCACTCACTGGCGAAGAGTTCTACCTGCTAGGGGCTTAAGATAATTAAACCGCATTTTTTCTTGAATGAAAAAACAATTAACAACCTATAGGTAAATAAAAGGCATCGCATATTTACTAAACAACCATTTACAATGAAAATATTAACTCATCAACACATAACAATAACAAACTCATACGGTCGAGAAGAGTTAGCGGACAGGAACTTCTGCTACGGTGTAACTTATTGTCGAGATCGGGAAGCTGAAAGACTCTACGCTGAAAGATATACCAATAGATGGCGCCCAAGTCGTAGCATGTTTTCAAGAATCCGCCGACGAGAGCACTGAGAGCTAGAAGTGAAAGGTCAATGGCAGACGTTATCAATGAAAAAATGATTAATCCAGGGAAAATCCAATACTTTTCTACTTTATTGAGTCCTCATAAAACTCCAATTACAAAAAATTAAATTTATAAATTAAACTAATAAATTAAACTACAAGTCCAGATAGGTAAAAATAAAAACAAAGATTTTTTAGAAAAAAGTGGTTTCGGTTTTTTCTTAATTTCTCAAAAACGAAAAGACATTTTTGCATCCGGTTTTCTGTTTTCGACTAAAAATTAACAAACACATTGAATTTTAAAAACAAAATCAGTACTTGATTACATAAAATTTTGAAAAAAATTAGTTCAAAAATGTTTTTTTTTGCTTTTTTTTTGAAAATTTTGAGTTTGAAAATTTATTTTTTTTAAACTATTCGTTAAAACAATTTAATTTAAAAACAAAGTTAAAGAAAAAGTTTTTGGCTTTTCAGAAAAGTATAGCACGGTGTTGTAAACGAAGCCGTTGATTTTTAATATTTTTTTAAACAAAATAGGTCAATTTTTCAGAAACTTGCCCCTCCCGGCTAAACGGGGGGGAATAGACCCCCCCCTCCCATACGATTTTTTTCTTGTTTCAACTCAACCTACACGCTCTAGCTTTTTGGCACAACGCTCGTGAATCACCCTGTATACAGGGTGTCCCAAAATTCAAAGATAAGCCGGAACCAGGGGAAGGCCCTATTCATGAGTGCATGGAAAAAAAATATAAAAAAAATCAAACGGCATTTTGTTTCAAATTACAACAAAAAATGTAAATTCTCAAAATAAAAAAATCTCTCTTGACATTTTTTGCTACTGTGACCACAAATTTTCATTAATTTTTGATTTTATATTTTTATCAGAATCTTAAAACATATAGCATCCTTTCTTAGTTTCCAAAAATTCCAAATTTTTAGCGGGTTTTCCACGAAAATTAATCAAAAAAGTTTTTTTCCATAAAATTTAAATTTTTTTTTAGTTTCAGTCCACTTCCAGTCATCGTGGTTATAAAAAAATGTATGGACACTACCATGGCGTCTTTTTGAAAAAATTGGCGCAGGTTATCAAGATTCTAAATTGGTATAACACTTTGGCTAAACTTGCCAAAAAAAGAAGTAATGCATACTTTTTCATAACAACAACCGATTTTCAAAAACTTTTTCTATTCAAATAAATCACTTCCCTTTGAGTCTTCAGAATGAAGCACGTTTTATTTAGGCCCAAATATTTTCTGTTTGTTTATTTTAAATCGTCATAATGTTCATTTAATTAAAATACAAAAATTCTAAATAAGAAAAAATGCATAAGTGCCATTTAGGAGTACAAACATATTTTATTTATTTTTTACAGTAAATGTTCGAATTGTTTGCCACCTGCATCAATATACGATGTTGTTGAATTATTTTCAGTTTCCGTGAATTGTCAATACCATCTGCTCTTGGTCTTCTAGCACTTCTTCTTTCTAAACGCCCTTCCAAAAACTCTTGATGCACATTTATAAAAACCCGATAATCTGGATATCTTCCAACATTTTTGAACCTTTTTCGGTATATTCGAGTAGCAGAATTAGCATTGCACCGGCATTCTCCGTACACTATGTGCATGTTTACGTATCCGAGGGGGCATACGGCAATGGCATGATAAAAATGATGAAAGTTCAAGGATTTTTCAAAAACTAGTACACAATTTCGAAATCACACTTGAAATTAACACATTAATGGAATAAAAAAAAACAGTGGAAACAGATCGTACTAAATTTTGAAGAAAACGCATCAGAAAACCAATTTTTTCCATAAAGTGAAGTGATTTCTCTGAACAAATTTTTTGTTTGAAAATCGGTTGTTGTTATGAAAAAGTATTCAATACTTCTTTTTCTGGCAAGTTTAGCCAAAGTGTTATACCATTTTAGAATCTCGATAACCTGCGCCAATTTTTGAAAAAAGATGCCATGGTAGTGTCCATACATTTTTTTATAACCACGATGACTGAAAATGGACTGAAACTAAAAAAAAAAAAAAAAATTATGGAAAAAAACTTTTTTGATTAATTTTCGTGGAAAAACCGCTAAAAATTTGGAATTTTTGGAAACTAAGAAAGGATGCTATATGTTTTAAGATTCTGATAAAAATATGAAATCAAAAATTAATGAAAATTTGTGGTCACAGTAGCAAAAAATGCCAAGAGAGATTTTTTTTATTTTGAGAATTTACATTTTTTGTTGTAGTTTGAAACAAAATGGCGTTTGATTTTTTTTTATTTTTTTTCCATGCAGTCATAAATAGGGCCACCCCCTGGTTCCGGCTTATCGTTGAATTTTGGGACACCCTGTATACAGGGTGATTCACGAGCGTTGTGCCAAAAAGCTAGAGCGTGTAGGTTGAGTTGAGACAAGAAAAAAATCGTATGGGAGGGGGGGGTCTATTCCCCCCCGTTTAGCCGGGAGGGGCAATTTTCTGAAAAATTGACTTATTTTGTAAACAAAAATATTAAAAATCAACGGCTTAGTTTACAACACCGTGCTATACCTTTCTGAAAAGCTTAAAACTTCTTCTTTCACTTTGTTTTTAAAATAAATTGTTTTAATGAATAGTTTTAAAAAAATAAATTTTCAAACTCAAAATTTTCAAAAAAAAAAGCCAAAAAAATTTTTTTGAACTAATTTTTTTCAAAATTTTATGTAATTAAGTACTAATTTTGTTTTAAAACTTCAATGTCTTTGTTAATTTTTAGTCGAAAACAGAAAACCGGATGCAAAAATGTCTTTTCGTTTTTGAGAAATTAAAAAAAAACCAAAACCACTTTTTTCTAAGAAAATCTCTGTTTTTATTTTTACCTATCTGGACTTTTAGTATAATTTACTAGTTTAATTTATAAATTTATTTTTTTGTAATTGGAGTTTTATGAGGACTCAATAAAGTAGAAAAGTATTGGGTTTTCCCTGGATTAATCATTTTGTTCATTGAAAACGTCTGCCATTGACCTTTCACTTCTAGCTCTCCGTGCTCTCGTCGGCGGATTCTTGAAAACATGCTACGACTTGGGCGCCATCTATTGGGATATCTTTCAGCGTAGAGTCTTTTGGCTTCCCGATCTCGACAACAAGTTAAACCGTAGCAGAAGTTCCTGTCCGCTAACTCTTCTCGAACATATGAGTTTGTTATTGTTATGTGTTGATGAATTAATATTTTAATTGTAAATGGTTGTTAAGTAAATATGCGATGCCTTTTATTAACCTTTAGGTTGTTAATTGTTTTTTCATTCAAGAAAAATTGCGGTTTAATTATCTTAAGCCCCCAGCAGGTAGAACCCTTCGCCGGCGAGTGGCCGCGGCCCCAGGTATAGTAAGAAAAAATTGCAGGTCAGTTTTCAGACGTTATCAATGAATAAAATGATTAATCCAGGGAAAACCCAATACTTTTCTACTTTATTGAGTCCTCATAAAACTCCAATTACAAAAAAATAAATTTATAAATTAAACTAGTAAATTATACTAAAAGTCCAGATAGGTAAAAATAAAAACAGAGATTTTCTTAGAAAAAAGTGGTTTTGGTTTTTTTTTAATTTCTCAAAAACGAAAAGACATTTTTGCATCCGGTTTTCTGTTTTCGACTAAAAATTAACAAAGACATTGAAATTTTAAAACAAAATTAGTACTTAATTACATAAAATTTTGAAAAAAATTAGTTCAAAAAAATTTTTTTGGCTTTTTTTTTGAAAATTTTGAGTTTGAAAATTTATTTTTTTAAAACTATTCATTAAAACAATTTATTTTAAAAACAAAGTAAAAGAAGAAGTTTCTAGCTTTTCAGAAAGGTATAGCACGGTGTTGTAAACTAAGCCGTTGATTTTTAATATTTTTTTAAACAAAATAAGTCAATTTTTCAGAAAATTGCCCCTCCCGGCTAAACGGGGGGGAATAGACCCCCCCCTCCCATACGATTTTTTTCTTGTCTCAACTCAACCTACACGCTCTAGCTTTTTGGCACAACGCTCGTGAATCACCCTGTATATATAAATATATTCTATACATTAAAATATACTTTAAACATTACTAATAATAATATGACACACAAAGCTAAGAATTATTTAAATAGTGAGAGAAATTATGTATTTTGAAGCTATCCGATTTGATATTTTGATTAATAGATTTTAAAAGAAAATTATTTTCAATATATATGCTTATTAACTGGTTAATTGGACTGTTAGAACCATAGTTTGATCGGCTAAGATTTGCTCGAATTGGCACTCGATTTCTGAAGTAATTTCGGCTTACATTAAAGTGGAATCGACACAAAACTGATGGAGATGAAATGGATCCATTCAGAATTCCAACAATAAAGCAGAGTTGCAAATACTTACGGTGACTAGTAAGCGATGGAAGACCTATAAGTTGTTGCCTAACGGAATAGGAAGGCAAAGCTAATTCATGTGTCTGTGGGAGAAATCGTAAAATAAATCTTAGGAATCTTCTTTGAACACCTTCAAGTCTATGGATATGATTCGAGTAATAAGGGGCCCAAACTATACAACCGTATTCAAGGACTGATCTGACAAACGATACATACAGAGTTTTAAGGACATAAGGATCTCGGAATTCCCTGCCAAATCTTTTTATAAGGCCTAGTGTCTTATTAGCTTTTTTCACAATGTGGTTAAAATGGTCAGTTAAAGACAGTTTTGAGTCCAAAATGATACCTAAGTCTGAGAAGTGAGTCAATTTTTCGAGGTTTGAAGAATTTAACCTATAGTTATAGTCAAGAATACTGTGTTTACGTGTAAAACTCATCGTTTTACACTTATCAATGTTTAACAATAAACGATTTGTATTGCACCATTCCCATAGACGAAGTAGGTCATCTTGTAAAGTTCACAGTCCGTTAACGAATTAATTTTTCGAAATATTTTCACGTCATCAGCGTATATTAGCGTCATAGAATTTCTTAAGATAGATGGGAGATCATTTATAAACAGAACAAATAACAATGGACCAAGGTGGCTACCCTGAGGTACACCAGAATTGACAATAAACGGATTGGAATAGTCATTTTTGAACGCAACACAATAATATCTGTTTGTTAGGTAAGAAGATATCCATGCTATTAGTTTATCATTTAGTCCAATTTTTTCTAATTTCCCTAAAAGTACTTTATGGCTAAGTTTGTCAAATGCTTTGCTAAAATCTGTAAATACACAGTCAACTTCTTGTTTATTTTCGAAAGTGTCAATACAATATGTTGTAAATTCGAGTAGATTTGTAACGGTCGATTTTTTTTCACAAAACCATGTTGATTGTCACAAAAAACAGAAGAACAGTTAAAGGAAAGAACATCACAAACAATGGCTTCAAACAATTTTGGTATAACAGACAGCTTAGCTATAGGACGATAGTTGCATATAAGATGCTTGGGACCCTTCTTATACGTTGGTTTTAGAAATGCATATTTCTATAAGAGCGGAAAATGGGAACAATAAAATGATTGGTTAAACAGAATACACAATGGGTACGAAAGATATTTAACGCACTTTTTTAGCATAAATGAAGGCAGTCCGTCAGGGCCTGGACTAAGGCTTTCGTCAAGTTTTAGAATTTTGTCTTGTATAGTAGATTCAGAGATTGTTAGATTTATCTGAGCCAAGTGAGGAAACTGAGAAGTATTTGTTAAATCTATTGAGCTGTGATTTGTAGAAAAAGAATCTTCATACGCACTTTTAAAAAAATTAGCAAACATATTCGAAAGTTCTAGAGGATCATGGCTTGTTTTGTCTCTATATGTCATGTTTGGAGGAAACCCGTCAAATTTTCGCTTACAGTCAACATATTTCCAAAAATTTCGTGAATTCGTCTTAAGTTCCCGTTCAGTATTTGCAACAAACTCGTTATAAAGGCAATTTGAATAGTTAACAAATTCATTTCTGATTTCTTGGTAGATACCATAATCAACATCAGTATGTGATTCGTTATATTTTACCCACGCCTTATTCCTTTTATTTTTTAAGCATTTAAGATGCCGATCAAACCATGGTGGATTATTATCTTTGGCTTTAATTTTACGAAGAGGTACGCTCTCTAGAAAGCAATTAAATAATATTTTATAGAATTTCAATACCATATCATCTAAGTTCAAGTTTATAAATATTGAATCCCAGTCCAAATAATTTAAGTCGGTAAAAAGTTGATTGAAATCACATTTTTTGAAGTCAAATTCAATTTGCTTATCACAAGAGGTATCAAGATTACAAATATTTAAATTTAAGGATATTGTCAACGCAGGATGATGTCGATCTTCTTTTAAAAGTTTTATGTCGCTTTGAATAACAGCAGTGTTAGCATTTACGATGTCAGAAATATAAATAAGGTCCAGTATTTTGTTATTGTGGTTTTTGATTGAGTTCAGCTGAATGAGTCCTAGAGAGGCCATTGTGTCGACAGTGCAAAATTCGATATCAGTAGATGGGTTGATCGGAAAATATTCTTCGTTATTGTCATTCTTGGACCAATCAAGATTAGGTAGATTGAAATCACCTAATACGCAGATTTCATCTTCAGCATTTATATTTTCAAATAAATTGTATCTATGTATATATTGGTTGAATTCATTCTAGAAATGGACATTTGCTCAAAATGTGATCGAGAGTATCGTAAGAGCATAAAATATTAAAAAAGTGACCAAGGAAATTTTTCATACATACTTCAACTGACCAAAACATTTGAATAAACTCGGGCAACAATATCTTAAAATGGCGGTATCGACTGCAACATTTTCTTTTTTCTCCATATAAAATGTTTCGATCATTGAGACCCAATTCCATCAGCTTAACTGAGATTTGTATGTGCTTTAAAATTTTTATCATGTAGATCGCTCAATAATTGATTAAGTTACATCTAACCTAAATAATATCCGATAATCCAACCTGACAATTCGATCCAAAGTTAACTTATTCTCCTACGCAAAGGCGGTTCTGTTGTATGCCTCAATACACAGCAACATTTTCAGCTTTCAGTCGATAAGAGGCAAAAAGACCGGAGAAGGCAAGGCACTTTTGACATCTAACATGATTTCGAATAAGTATAACAGAAAATTTTGATTTGAAAATATCCTGACAACTTGATTTAATTCAACGGCCAATTACTGTCGGTCACGTTCAATTACCGTTGACGTATGTTGGCGTTCTCCATCTCCATTCTTCACTTCACATAACAAAAACGATTAGTTCACGAAAGTTTGTCTCAATCTGCGATAGGAATTGAAATCAATGGCCGACTATTGAGGTCTTAAACAACATCGCAAAACGCAAAGATAATAATCATTGAAATGTTGGTACAGAGAGCGTTTGAGTTGTTTTTGTCATGTTCAAAGCATAACGCAGCCAACGAGCAATGACAAAAGAGACGGGCAAGCAGCGATCACACAAAAAACAAACAACACAAGTTGAGTTTCGACTCTCGAGTACATCGATTGAGGATTGAAAACGATGAATCTAGTGACAGATAGAAATTTATGTTCTCCTTTAATCACCGACAATTCTGATTGATTATGCATTCATAATTTTCTTATTATGCGATTTTTATGATCCGCGGAGGGCACATGAGTGAATGGGGTGGTAGATGCGCGGCATGTGCGGCTTTATCGGCGGTGGCGGGCGCACGAGTTTGTATATGGCAGGGAGTACCTACTGTACAAAGTCCAACTTAATATTATTTTTACTACCGCTGCTGATTTGGAATAATTCACAAGAAACTCTGGATATATGGAGGCTAACTTCTGGAATGTTAAGTGGACAACAGTTCTTGGAAAATATAAAATAGAAGATCCATAGCTTATTCCACAACACATTTCAATGCATGTTCTTTAGATTTTTCTCATATTGAAAAGTGCCAAATAGTAATTTAAAGTTTATTCATTCATTGGTAGTTGGGTGTGTACAGGCATGGTCCTTTTAACCAAAATTGTTATGGGCGCAACTACACGTTGCGAGCTACTATGTAGCAGATTCAGATTTAGCAGCAACTGAGTACTGAGGATGAAGAGATTAGATGATCAGAAAGGACTGTGACATTTGTTGCAGCCTCAGCTAAGAATTTCTATTTGGATCCGAACTTTTGACTTTTGGTCAAAGACTTTCTCTTTCCCTTACCGATGAAAAGTAAATCAGTCAAAATTTTGTCTACGTTCTAAGACTTCCTACAACAGAAACCATCTTCCGATATATGGACATTGCAACATTTGGTGACCAGTAATATGAGGTTTCCTACACTATGAGTCCGACAAAAAACCCCTCAAATCTGGGGCGTTGCAGGGTCAAGCTGTCGGAGATCTGAGATAATTCCATAAAACTCCAAGCTCTTCCACAAGATCTCCTCTAACCTCTTCTCTGGACCTTGGTGATGAACGAGATTCTCATCAAACTCAAAGACAGTGGTGTCAGGATTTTAGAACAGGCTCATATGATTTAGAGCTTCTGGCGACAGGTTAATACTTGGCCACTGTAAGCGAACAAATATAAAACGTATTATCTGCGGTCAGTAACTGGACCAAAAAATGTGGTCTCTGAGTAAGTCCTCTTAAAACAGAACTGGTACTCTTCACCAAAAGAAGGAAGATACCTTCTTTTGCAATACCAAAGATTGATAGCACCCCACTTAAGATCTCAGACAGAGCGAGATATTTCGTAGTAATCTCAGATAAGAAGCTCAACTGGGGTCCAAACATTCCAGAAAGATATAAGAAAGCCATAGGTATGACTGCACTCTACTCGTGTAATACGATTCTTAGAAGAAATTGAAAACTACATCCTAAAATAACATGTGCATGTATAATGTCATTGTAAGACCCATTCTAACTTATGGCAGTTTGGTTTGGTGGCCAGCTCTGTAGAAATCGATGAACTCAAAAACTCTTACCAAAGAAAAAAGAATGGCATGCATTAGCACTACTGGGTTGATGAGGACTACCCCAACTGCGGGTCTTGAAGCGATCCTGAACCTCACTCCCTAAGATTTATTTGTGCAAAAATCGGCAGCAATAGCGCTCTTCGACTTAGTCAAACCAATATCTGGAGAATTATTCAAAACGCCCATACCACAATTCTTACAAAATACGTTGGCAATAACGACTGTACGGATTACATGACCTCTTACTTAGACTTCAATAAAACTTTAAATACTAGCTTCCCCAATAGACAAGATTGTTAAGACTGTGTTCCTTACACTAATGAATCGAATTTTACCATCTTTACGGATGGATGGTTCGAAAATGATTACTGGAGTAGGGACAGGTTTCTTCTCAGAAAACCTCAATCTTGTTAGTTCAAGCTGAGATCTTGGTAGAGAAAAACGCTGCAAAGCAAATATCATTGATGGCGATATCACATGCTAGCATCACCTTTTTCATTGATAGCCAAGCAGCAACAAAAGCGATTTCTGCCACTCAAATCTAGTCAAAGCTTGTTTCCTGCTATCGCAAGGAGCTAAGAGTTCTTGATATGCAGCGCAATGTTGCTGGTTTTCCGGTCACAGTGGTGTGCCGGGAAACGAAAAAGCGGATGAGCTTGATTCCTCTCTCATAGACCATAACATCAGAATTCCTCAATGGACTGAACCTCATAGAAACCTACGGTAAAAGCAGCAAACTCTAGACGCATTACGACAAGAAAAGATCCGATACGATCTTACTTCTTAAAAAATCCTCCCTGATATCGCTCATAAGCGTGATTACGGGACATAATCTACTTGGCTACCACAATAAAAAATGAATATGGGGCTAAGCACAGACGATATATGCATAGACTGCGGCAATGAAGAAGAACACGAAAATACCGCTCACTTCCTATATGCCACTGTTTAGCACTCTGCAATGCAAGGAAAACATTTGTATGCAACTATTTGACATTGACATTGACTTCATAGTACTTTGCACATAAATGTAACGAACTACAGACACATGGCAGCACTGGCGACTGAGGCCATCGGCTGGGACAGAACAAGACATTAATACAACAGAAAGAGACAGATAGATACATATAAGGGAAGAACACATAACATAAACCTAAGTGACACAGAGGAGGAAGTGGTCTCAGATAAGCTGGCGAATTTTGGAGAAAAAGAATGCTGCCGAAGCTGGGGCTTGAACCCGTAGCATTCGGCTTAGCAATCAACTACTCTATCCTCTGTGGCATGGCCACCTGCTATGCAACTATTTTTTCAACGAACTAGAAGAACTATCCAGGCAATCGCCTACTGAACTGAGTCAAGTTCTCCAAATGGCTCGACCAACCATAGATTTCATAGGTTAAACAACTTTTTCAGGAGTTACAATTCTTCCGGGTATCACAAATGATCTGCATAGATGTAAGTGAAACACCACCAACCTAACCTAAGCAGCACTTCCCGTCTTCCCGAAGCTGTTTACCTCACAAACGCAGCTAGCCTCGCTGTGCCCAGAGATTGTGGGGCTAGCAGTTTTTAGGAATGGTAATTGACTATTTTTTTGTATTTATATTCTGAGGTCTGTAAAGGTTGCAGTTATAGAAGTGTCCAGACTATCCATATCGGAAACAAAACCCCTGGCTCAGAGTACAAACTTTTGCGGACGTCAGTCGACTTTGACTGATTCCTGGAACCGGCAAAGGACAACGAATTGTTGTTGCTCACACAATGAACACAATGAAGTTGGCGTTGCCTCTATCTTATAAATCGCTTAAACAAGATCACCGCACCAAAGAAAAATAGTTAATAACCTCAATTTTCTGGTCCTATTTCTTCCAGAAACGCTATATCAATCGATATCAGAGAATATACATATAAGAATATACAGCGCTTAAAGCTTTTTTTGGGTATGTCTGGAAAAACTGATCAAATTATGCTGCATGACCTTACAAAATATACTCATCTGAGTTCTAGACCCATCACATCCGCCCATCGTTCTTCCTCACAAACGGGACTAACTTTTCTACGTAGAAATTTTCTTCGAAGCGGTTAAGAGTAAAGAGTCCCTTTGGCTAGAACGCAAGTCTCGGAAAGTGACAACCTGTTAAACCTTAACAGCAGCATTCATCGTCGGATACCATTTTCTGTATTTGAAGGTCTGTTATATAAGCAGCAAAGAAGACTCAACCGATTTGGCTGAAAAGTGGAGGGGAGGAAGCTTATAACTAGGAGACGGTTAAGGAGACTTCTAATCCTACAGGCTAACCCCGTTGTTTTCTCTTTGAAAAAAACCTTTATGAGGATTTATCCAAATATTGGAATTAACGTTGTATGAGAAAGTTCACTCGGGCGTATACTTGTTATTTTTCAGAGTAAAAAATAAGATACGTAACCGCGTTTTTTTCCGAGATCTATTGGAGCAACAACATCAATTCTTACGGCACAAATTAGCAACAAAACATGCCGTAAGTTTTTAAATGCGGCACAAATTATTATCAAATACTTTTTGGTGCCGGCTTATGAGATGTAAATAGACGTCGGTTTTCCACTTTTGATCAGCTGGCTGGTTGTTGTCTCTGACCTGGTAATGAGCTTTTTTATTACCTCAGTGCAATGGTGGCTATAGCATGTTATTGTCCGTTGATCCTTTAGTAATTAATTTTAGCGCTAGGGATGCTATACAAGACGCTAATGTCTTGTATGTTGTAGCATAGAAATTAGAAACTGATACCATTTTCGAGGACGCTTAATATTGAAATCCGGGTACGATTTGACGTTTGGATGCAGTCCAGAAATCCAAAACACTAAAACTACACTGGCTTGGTCAGTTGCCATTACCGAGGCAATTTATTTTGACGATTGTTCGATACACACTTCTTACAACATCTCTTCAGTTGTCATTAAGTCAGAAAAACAGCAACAGTTCCAAATAAATCCGACAAGTAAAAGGAAAGGTGTTTAGTCCGCGACATAACTTTGTCCAAAAAGCGACTCAAAGACTTTGTTGTCCACGAAAGACATAATGAACATGCATTTACAACCCAACGACATAATACTAAAAATGATGATAATCGAAACGTCGTCATATTTGTTGTTCGACTCTTTGAAGCAAACAGTTTTTTATTACAGTTCCCTTGGTCCGCTGATTGCTCGACGACGTCCGACGATGGCAAGTTGGAAGCTGATGGTGGCTTCGGTCTTTGGTGCTGTGGAATGGTCTAACAATGCCGCTGTCATAATTCCCTGTGTGTGACGAAAGTTGAAATGTTTGTTATTTCTGTAAAGATTCACTCGATATCTCGCCACGATTAATGTGAACTCACTATACGGCCGCCACCACGTAACGGCGGAAACAACATTATCAAACCATGTTTGCTTGTCCATCCGTCGCGGTCGTCCGTCCGATTGTCCATCTTACCTTTTGGTGCAGTAGTGAAAAAGCAACGCAACCATTTGAATCGAATCTTGCTGATGGTTAAATTTTTTCACCGTGGAGGAGTTCATATTTTTGATCTTCATAAATCAATCTTCTTGTTGTGCGTATCAGCAGTCGCATTTATGTGTGGAGCCCATCATGCTAAGGGGTCTTGGAGTTTTTTAAATTCTCCAAGCGAAACACTTGAGATCTGTGTAAAAAAAAGGCAGTCTTGTTGCAGCAGTAATAACATCATCGAAATCGGACAACGGACAAACGACAAACTACGACGGACGGAATGTCGAGTATGAGTCTTGTTAGTTAGTGAGCGAACTATATTCCGCGGGGACGATGACAAAAATTCAGCCTGAACACAGCGCCGGCAACAGCAATTCTTTCATCGCTCATGTGTGGCAAGTCATGTCGAGTGGAGCTGACTTTATGATGAGTTTAACATGTTTATAACAATTCCAAGTAGGCATTGTGGCATTAAATCATTCGAATTTGCTCGATGTGCGACTTGAAGCTTGAGAGTTTTTTTCAGTCGGAAACAGTGCAACGATTTGAAGATATTAATTGGTTTGCAAGTCTGAGATTCAGAGATTGGATCGAGAATTGTTCAACTGCACCCAGAATCAGGTTGGTAACATTTTGTCTCAAATGAGAAGGGTTTTTACTGTTTAAAGAAAGCTAAAAAGAGGTCTAGAGAGTGTGATGAACTTAGGGTATTTAGGGGACACAATTACGCCGATTTTGAATGGCTAATTTGATAAGTACTTTTTTCGTGAAAGTTTGATGCTCTTTACCTCTGAAACAGTAGAAAAAAAGCTAAATTTCAATTCAAAGAAGAAAAGGAATAAATTTGTTCGACAGGCTCATGGTGTAGGAATTTGTATATATTTCTTGTTTGACTTTCTAGGCTTCGCGCTTTGAACACATTTCTTGACGATTCTTCAATTGTTGTTAGAAGTAGGTATCTAAAGAGTTATGAGAGAGATACCAGCCTCGGATAATGAACCCCCTCTTATGGTAACCAGACCCGGAACGACAACGGACTACGCATTGAGAGTTTGTACCTGGAATGTAAGAACCCTCTACACTCCAGGTGCAACTCAGAAACTTGAATCTGTCCTCTCGCAGTATGAGGCAGATATTACTGCGATCCAGGAAATACGATAGGATAGGATCAGGGACAAAGGAAAGAAGGAATTTCGACATTTATTATAGCTGCCATCAAAGATTGCATATATTTGGATGCGGATTCGTCGTGGGAAACCGGCTTAGATCGAAAGTCATTTCAAGCCAATAAGTGATCGCCTGGCTGTGATCCGCATCAAGGCCACGCTACAAAACATCAGTATAATATGTGCACACGCCCCTACCGATGATGCTGAGGAGTCTAGCAAGGAGGATTTCTACGACCTCCTGGATAGAGCCTACGGAGCCTGTCCAGAGTACGACGTCAAAATCGTACTCGGAGACTTCAATACAAAAATCGGGAAGGAAGACATCTTTGGCGGATTAGTTGGAAAGCACAGCCTCCACGAAGAAACAACAGATAACGGCTTCCGACTAATCGACTTTGCTGCAGCTCGTAATACGGTGATAAGTAGCACTAGGTTTCCAAGACGGAAGATCTACATAGCAACCTGGCGATCTCCGGATGGTCGAACCACCAACCAAATCGACCATCTGCTAATCGGTGCAAGGCACGCATCCAACATCCTGAACGTGCGCACTTTCCGAGGAGCAAATGTCGACTCTGACCACTTTCTGGTAGTGGCTAAGTTTAGAGCTCGAATATCAAACGACAAAAAAACACGTGCAGCCCAAAGAAAGAAGTTCAACATCGGTTGCCTTAGCACATCAGGGAATGCCAGAGACTACAGCGAGCGCCTGAGCGAGCGACTCTCCGCCGTCCTCCCAAATACTACAGTCGTCAACACACTGTGGAACCAATATCGCGAAGTAATAAAAAATGTAGCCGAGACCACCATAGGTTACCAGCCACCCCCGAAAAAGAACCCGTGGTATGATGATGAGTGCGTGATATTGAAAAGAGAGACGGAAAATGCACGCCTGCAGATGCTGCAACGGAAAACAAGACCAGCAAGGGAAGAGTACCGCACGAAAAGGAGAAATGAGAAAAAGACCCTGCGAAGAAAGAAAAGAGCATCCGCAGTTTCTCAGCTCAAAGATCTAGAAGAGTCTCGGGCCAAGAACAACACCCGGCGTATCTTTAAAAGGTCGAAGCAATTAGCTTCTGGTTTCAGAACCGGGACACAAGCTCTTCGAAACAGTGAAGGAAACCTAGTCACCGAAGCACAGGGAATTGTAGATGTTTTCAAGCAGCACTTCCAGCAGCTGCTGAATGCGCAAAATGTCGAGCAAGATAATGACGAAAGAGAAGCAAGACCAGTCAATGAAGACCCAGTCCCAGCCCCCAGCAGAGAAGAGGTAGAAAGAGCCATCCAAAAGCTAAAAAATAACAAGGCCGCAGGGTCGGATGGCATACCCGCGGAACTCTTTAAACATGGAGGAGATATTTTAATGAACCGCATGCACCAGGTCATCACCAAAGTGTGGGAGGAAGAATGCATGCCCACTGACTGGTCGATAAGCTCCATATGCCCCATCTACAAAAAAGGCGATCCGATGGTATGCAAAAACTACCGTGGCATATCCCTGCTTAATGTTGCATACAAAATCCTATCCAACGTACTGTGTGAGCGTCTTAAACCTTTCTGCAACACAATAATCGGCACGTACCAGTGTGGCTTTAGTCCAGGCAGAACAACGATAGACCAAATATTCACACTGAGGCAGATCCTGAAAAAAACCAACGAATTTCAAGTCGAAACCCACCATCTCTTCATCGACTTCAAAGCTGCTTATGATAGCATCCACCGCCAAGAGCTTATGATTGCGATGTCTGAATTCGGGATCCCGAACAAACTGATCCAGCTGTGCCGCATGACGCTAAACAATACGCAGTGCAGTGTGCAAATGGGTAACAGCTCATCCGAGTTATTCCAAACTTGCGCAGGGTTTAGACAAGGAGATGCGTTGTCATGTGACTTCTTCAACATAGTCCTGGAGCAGATAGTGCACAAGGCAGGTGTGAGCACGGAAAACACTATCTTCAACAAGTCCACCCAGCTCCTAGGCTATGCGGACGACATAGACATCATCGGTCGATCCAAGAGAGCTGTGCTTGAGGCCTTCACAGCGATTGAAGAACAGGCGAAACTAGTTGGTCTTGAAGTGAATAAGGACAAAACAAAGTACATGTTATCAACAAACAAAGCAACATCTGTCCACCGCCTAGGACAAAACGTCACTGTTGGTAGCAGCAATTTCGAGGTAGTTAAGGAGTTCACCTACCTTGGAACAAGCATCAATCCCACGAACGACACCTTAGTGGAGATCCGAAGAAGAATTACCCTAGCGAACCGCTGCTGCTTCGGTTTGGCCAAACAACTGGGTTCAAAACTCCTCACTCGAAAGACAAAGTGTCTGCTATACAAAACTTTGATTTTACCAGTCCTACTCTACGGCGCCGAGTGCTGGACGATAAGTAAAAAAGGGGAATTGATACTGGGCACTTTCGAAAGAAAAATTCTTCGACGGATTTTTGGTCCCGTATGCGACGATGGCGAATGGAGAAGAAGATACAACCGAGAATTGTATGAGCTGTACCAAGATGTGGATGTAGTCCAGAAGGCCAAGAAAAGACGACTACATTGGCTCGGCCACATCGAGCGAATGGACGACAACGCTCCAGCCAAGAAAGTCTTCTCATCCCAGCCCCCAGGTTCAAGACGACAAGGAAGACCGAACCTACGGTACAAGGACCAAGTGACTGCGGATGCCAGAGCGCTTGGTTTCGGTGACTGGAGAGTGCATGCGAGGGATCGTTCACGATGGAAGACTGCAGTATCTCAGGCTGAGACCTTTCATGGATTGTGAGCCGGATAAGTAAGTAAAGTAAGTATCTAAAGAGTGCTCCCCAGAGTTCTTTCATAATTATATTATACCTTGGTCATCAGACAGCGTGTCGTCCATTCGGTAAAAAATTGAAGATTTCTTTCTTTGAGAAAGCCGGCAGTCCTATTTGTAAGACGATTATTATCTTGTCCTAAAATTTTAACGATATAACAAGTGAAGTTGAAGACTGTGAATGTAAAGCGAAGATGTAACATATATTTACGTTGGCTTGGTATACTTTCAGGCAGTTTAAACATTTTCTTGGTGTAGTATCTTAGACGTTATTCTTCTCGATAACACCCCAAACCTGTGCTGCGTAATACATAATAGACTTACTAGTGCTTCAAAAATCTTATATTTAACACTTGGTGCTGTACAGTTAATAGCTCTTTTTTTGATTCTGCGAGTTTTTCTTAGAGATGTTTCTAAATTCTAAAAAGACATCGTCGATATGATCAAAAATCCAAGATACTTATACTGTTTGACCGTTTCAAGTTCCTCATCTTGCCAAATTCACCGTTCTTCTCTTGCGTGGCGCCCTATTCCATTTCTGAAGACCATAGTTTTGGATTTGTTCGTGTTGAATTGTAGGTTTATTGTAGCATGACAACATCATCCACATAAGGGAGGAGTTTAATTGGAAGGCCTTTAAACATCATTCCGCCAGCAAGAAAGATAGTAAGGTCATGCAGGTAAATAGAAAAAAGTAATGGACTTAGAAGACAACCTTGTTTTAGGCTGTTTATTTCCATACCACACCACATATAAGTTTTCTTCATATAATTTTTCTTTAATCCTTATTATCTAAGCTTAAAAAAGACTGCTCTTCTTTCGATGAAATGGAAAACTGACTTAAATTCTACGAATTTATACGATTACCTAGATAAGCCCGGGCGATGCTTGTCAGGATAAAGGTGTTATCAACGGTGCTACATATAAGCTATAGCCTTTTCGAAAACCAGCTTGAAATCCACTTAAAAGATTGTTTTCATTTATCCAAAATGTAAGCCGTTCTAATAAAAAAAAGTCCCGGTGAAAATTTTTGTAACCGAGTTTAGAAAAGATAGTTGGTAGGTTCACTTGAATTTCCATTTTTAAAAATTTGCAGGTGTATTTCTTTTAAAGCTTGTATGCACTTCCCCAGTAGACTATGTGTGGTTATATGTTAGCATAAGTCTGGAGGAATACATCTGAAGCATTAAAAAAAAAAATCATTTAACATTCGATCATCACTTGGGGCTTTATTGCATCTATACGGTAAAGGGCTTTTTTTCAAGTCCAGATAATCTATTGGTCGATCTAGAGAAGGATCTTCTAGATGCATGTTGCATTTCAATTGGATAAGCAGACAGATTAAGGAGTTTTTCGAAATGTTCAGCATCTGTCTGCTTCAACTTTGATAGTTTTAGCAAAAACTGTTCCGTTAAGCATTTTGTCAGTCTTGCAAAACGAGCTACTATCATTGATCCCAATGAGCATTGTTGAGAGGATTCGGATAAATATTTAACTTTTGTTTCTCAACGCATATATGTTTTTGTACGTTTTATTTGCTTCGTGATACACAGTTTTTGTCAAAAAAGAGCTGCATCTCCTCGGAAGTCGAGGAATGATTCACATTCCTAATCCATGGTTCTTTGCTCTGCATGTTGTCTTTGCTGCATTGGTTTCGCTGATTAAGAAATAGCTGCTGTTAATAAATCCGTTCCTTTTATGGATTGAAGATCATTTTCGGTGATGTTGTTGACAATAAACGATTGATATTCACTCCATACTACTTATGGAACTCTCTTTCTGTCCACCGTAGCTTAGGTAACAGGAACTGGTGTGTAGAAGATGATTCATGACCCAGCTCTATACTAGTTGGCACCGAGATTGGAAAGTGATCTGAATGTGCCGGTTCATTCGACTTTGAAATAGGAATTGAGAGTACATTAAATGTTATGTCGATTTCGGTAGCGAGAAACACTTTTCCACGACAAACGGAAATAAAAAAAAATGTAACGTATACGACATACGACTTCGGTTTAAATCACACTGGCCAACACGCCAATACGCGCATTTCGTCCTATGTACCTAGAAGCTAGAAAGGTGGCTAAAGTCATAAGAGTGAATCAATGAATGTTCTTTGCACTTTCTAGAGAGATAAATCAGAACAAAAACATCAAATGTAAGAAAAGAGCCAAGTTCTGTTATGTGCGAACTACACTGTGTAAAAAGTCAGCCACCAAAAGTAATGAGATCTAAAAGAATGCCAAGTTCTTACATGTAAAAGTGTTATATTTAATATAATTAAAAAATAAAAGTTTTTGCGACTTTCATCATATACAATTTTGCACTCAAGATTTCTGTCAAACATGATGCTGATAAGGAAAGTGAAGGCCATGAGAAGAGCATTGGAAACTCCTTCCGCCTGACTGCCCGTTTGGCCATTATCGAGCTCCCATGCTCAACCACAATGGATTGACAGGCTTACAATTTTTCAATAACAAGTTTTGTAGGATTAAAAAATAAAATCTAAAACATTTCCTTATGTACCTATTTAGTTTCAATTAAACGGGTTTCATGTACGAGACTGCTCAAGACCGGAGATTTGAAATTATGAGAACCAAGGAGAACGAAGGTAGTAAAATAATTCTTCATAAAATTATAATGAATTTTTGATAGAGTCTGAAGTAATCCCTTCATTGATTCAAGTACAAGGACGATAGCTACTATGCTTGGAGTGCCTCAATCACACTTACATACGCGTTCAACTTAACGCCAGCTCAGAAACTAACCTTAAGCGACAAGTTATTCAGGGCAGTCACTTTTTTTTTTTTTTTTTTTTAATTTTTCGAAAGCGTGAAGATATTTCTTCATCCGGTTGTCTTATTCTGACAACGAATTATTAACAGCAGTGAATGTTAAAAACAAAATTAGTAGATTCTTAACTACATACAATTTAATAAGAAAATTAATTCGATTTTTTTTAATAAGTTTTTGGTTCGAAAATTAATTTTTCAAAAACTGCTGTTTAAATCTTAAAATAGTTTTGTTTGAAATAAATGATCTGCTGAGAGCCTAAGGAATTCTCATATTTTTTCCCTAAATAAGTGTTCATAGAGGGATTTACAGATTATATTAACAGGTGGTTGCTAAGAAGGTCTTATGAAATGAACCTCAGACATTTTTATTCGGCAGTTCCTAAGGGTAGCCATCTGTGACATCTAAATTTTTACTAATCTATTAACGATGCTTCCTTATAGGTGTACGTAATAGCAAAATTCCCATCTTGCAAGAGAGAATTTACAAAAACATCTCTTCAAGTAATGTGGTGTGAGAAAAATAGCTTAAATCTAATTAAATCTCAAACAATCACCATTTCAAAGAAACGTGAACCATCTTCATACGACTATACTGAGAATACACTTCCCAGGGTAGGTCACCTCATTAAATAAAAAATAAAATAATAAATACAGTGGCGCAAAAGCTCTTGAAGAGCCAAGGCCTAGTGCGTGTGAATAATTTAGGGGATCTACAATTTAGCGCCGATTCCGAACGTCAAAGTTGAGAAGCAATTTTTCATGACAGATTGATACTTTTGGAAGTTTTGTCGGTTCTTCGCAAGAGGCACTGCCTGTGAAAGATGAAATAAAAACTATGGGCAAGAGTAGGACTGGAACCCACGACGTTCTGCTTACCAACCACTAAGCCACGGAAACTAACAATTGCAGCTATAAAGTGTTTCAAATAAAGAATTTGTTATAAGGTTCATAAGCGACGAGCTTAACCTAGGCTGGGAAACAAAACGCACATCACAAAGCAAGTTCGTGCCGCCCAATCATGTACACTTTCTTAAAAGTAGAAATAACAACCTTTAAAAATAAATAAAAAAATAACTAGAGTGGCGCGAAGGCTCTTTAAAGCCAAGGCCTAAGTGGAGTACACTCCTCAACAATTCTCTGAGTGCGTATGAAGAATTTAGATGACCTAAAATTAACGCCGGTTCCGAACGGCAAAGTTGAGAAGCACTTTTTTCATGAGAGATTGATACTCTTGGATGCTTTGTCAGTTCTTCGCAAGAGGCAGTACCAGGGCTACCTTATTAGATTTTGAAAAAGAAGCACACAAAGGAGGATTTTGAGAAAAAAAAGAGGAGCCGCTTTAACATCCGTATTTACAAAAAAAATGTTCTTTGAACTAAAGTCGTTCGTTATCATAAATGTATCATATCATAAAATGTACCTTTATGTTTTTTGGTGCACTTATTAATGAGTTGTTTTGTTATTGTTTCGTTCATCAGGTAAAAATAAGAAAATATGAATGAATGAATGAATAATCTTTATTTCTAATTATGACAATACAAAAAACTGGTAATGAATAACAATAAAATAAATAAATACAAGATGAACAAGGTTTCAGAACAGAATTATCATAGAAAAGAAATAGATTTAGTGTCATTAAATATTTACAGTTGAAATAGTTTTAAATGACACTTTACAATTCTAACGAAATAGGACAGAGTGGGGTGTATCACTTATGGAAAAAGAAGTAATAATATAAGTTATAATAATATTTAATGTGGAGAGTAAATCATACAAAAACTTTTATCTTAAGTAAGTCAGAAAAACATCGATTTGGTAATGGTCATAATCTAGAAGCCAAGATTTGACTTTTTTTAAGAACAAAGGCAACGTACGAACGGAACGAAAACCAACAGGAATCGTGTTATACAGCTTGCATGATACGACTGTGAAAAAGTTTCTAAAATGCGTGGTACGAAATGGTGGGATGTCAACAAACAATTCATGGTTACTTCGCATAGTACGGACATTATTAAAAATTGAATTTTGTAGATAACCACCTCTTACGAAAAATCCTTTTGCTGTCTTGTAATAATAAAGATGTCTCACTGGTAAAATACTCAACGATCTAAATAATTGCATAGAGAGAGAGTCCCGATTAGCCTCAAATAGCTATCTTACAGCGCATTTCTGCAAGACGAGAAGAGGATGAATTTTTGTGTTATAGCCTCCACCCCAGCATATTATACCAAACTGCAGTTTGGAATGGAAAATGCCAAAACAAACAGTTTTTAAAGTATTGTTGTTGCAGTACTTTTCAGATGATACAAGCTGCGAATTGTGGAACATAGGTACTGTTTCAGAGTTGTGATATGTGGCGACCAACTCATATTTTCGTCAATTAAGACCCCAAGGTATTTACTTTTTCTATTTCAAAGCAATTTGAGCCACAGTTTTTCTCAACAACATAAGTCAATAGATTATCTGAAACATTGCAAGAACAGGAATACAATCTATGTCTTTCACAATTAGGGGCATGATTAAGGACTTTGTAGTCAAATACGTCACGAGTTCTTTAGCTTATGACTAGCTTGTGATTGGCAAACCATAGACGAAGTAATTGGATATCGTGATTTATTTCAGCTGTTAGGTCTAGGGCACTCGGTGAGTTAAACGTGAGACCGAGATCATCAGCAAATGCTATGACTTTAGAAGAGAGGGGAAGCTTGAATAGAGAATTTATATAGATAAGAAATAGGACTGGTCCGAGAACTGAACCTTGAGCAACACCAATGTTCGTCTCCCTTGAGTCACTAAAATTGTTCAAAATTTTGACTTTTTGAGTTCTATTCATGAGATATGAAGCGAACAAGTTGTAGATAAACCCTCGGAAACCGGCGGATTGGAGTTTTCTAAGGAGAATGTCGGGTCAACAGTATCGAAGGCTTTAGTGATGTCGACAAATAAGCAGAATGCATTTTATCATCCAAGCTCTTATTAACTAAGGAACAGAAATTTAGAAGAGCGTCTTCAGTTGATATTCCTTCACGAAACCGAACTGTGATGTGCTAAAGAAGTGAGTTTTATTCAAAAAGAGTAGCATTCTCTTTTTTACAGCTTTTTCAAAAACTTTTGAAATCGAAGGTAGCAAGGAGGTAGGTCTGTAGTTATTGACATTTTTCGTATCACCTTTCTTGAAGACAGGGATAATGTGAGCACATTTTAGGCTCGAGGGTAAAACTCCCGTGCAGATGCTGAGGTTAAATAAATGTGTCAGTACGTCTGAGATATTTAAATCAATGGCCTTTAGCGTGGAATTGGAGATGTCATCATTCCCACATGCATGTGAATTCCTCAATGAGTTAGTTAATCCTTTGGTCTCAGAGCCAGTCAAAGAAGAAACTACCTCGATTTGTGTCGTCAACAACACAGGCACCTTGGCAACAACTAATGCAAAAGTCACTTGTTTCATAGATATGACCTACCGAACAAAAAAAATTGTTAAACATATTCGCGACATGAGATGGGTCATCAATCAGATTTGATTTATAATTAAGCACAATAGTGCTAGAACTTTTTGAGCATTTCATATTAATTATGCATTATTAAAATAAGAAAATTTTATATTTTTTCCGCATTTTTTGAACAAAGTTCTTAAAGTTAGTACTTCTACTTAAAAAAATTCCAAAATGAGCTCCCTAACATTAGTATTAACAGAGTAATTGACATTTACATATGGATCAGAATACACCAAAGCTATATCTTTTTTTTGAATCGTCAAAAAGTGATATCAATTTTTTTTCTTAGAATATGACCACATCGGACACCCTGTATTGTAGCAAAAATCAAACAAATCAGATTTTTCTTTCAATTTTTGACAATGGGTTCGGACCCTTAAACTCTAGGTTAAAAATTCCAGCTCACTAGAAAATTGAATATAGGCGTCCATTCGTCCATAGTCCTGTATAGTGTACAGCCCTTATCATCAAATGAAATGGATCGATAGTAACACTACGGTGAGATAGTGATACCTACACATTTTGATTCATATTACCATATGGATTTCCGTCATTTCCAAATCAAACAACTCTTTTTTCTGACTGCTATTTCAAAAGCATTCCTTCCCTTTTCGAACTCGATCAAAGAAATAAAAACTATTTGTTTATTTTTTTTTTAATTAATTGTTTCCTTTATTTAGGGAATATTATTTAATTATTGCAACTAAGTTTTTTTTTGTTTTCTTTCAAAAAATGTATTTTCCATATTTTTCTTATTTTTGTTTTTATTTTTTTTTCCTTATAATAATTTTTGTTTTGTTTTAACATATTATCATTTCTATTATAATAATAATTTTATTCTTAGTGATAACATCTTATTCAGTATTTATCAATTAAATAATACCTAATATTAGTTTGTATATATATAATTTTTTTTATATTTATATTTATATAAGATTTTGTTTATAATTTATAGTACACTGTTACGTTATTTAAATTACCGCTGTGCCAAGCCCAGCTGTACACATACTGGTCACGCGATTTTTTTTACAATTCTTTCTGTGTTTATATTTGTTTATTTATTTTTCACATTTGCAATCACCATGCATGCGTTTTGAAACATAAAAATGTGAGTTTTTTTTTTATTTTTATTTTTAGCCGTTTTATTTTGTTTAAAGTATATTACATTTGATCTTGTGTTGTTTTATTGTTAACGTTTTAACGACGCTTATTTTTGTGTGTGTGTATTTATATTTTTAATTGTTAAAAATAAAACAACAAAGTTACACAGAAAAAAAAACAAGTCAAAAAAAAATATTTAAAAAACAAAGTTTGTTGTTGTTGTTTTTAGTATGTATACAAAAGAGGAACAAAAAGTTGAACTTAAATCTAAAAGGATACAAAATTAGGTTTCTTGCCGCTTTACCACCACCAACCAAAGAGTCTCACGCCTGTTTCACATGATATGTCACTTTTTTTTAAATTAATTTCGGCGGATATAATTTTTGATTGATATCGGTGCTTTGATGTTTAAGAAATCAACAAATAAAAAAATTTTCCATTAAAAAATCTAATATTTACATAGACAAGGTGCAAATGACGACTTTACTTACAATTTCACACAAGGGTTAGAAAGAGAGAGGGAGAGAGGGTAGCGGGGCTTAGTCTCTAATATGTACACATAGTCGAAAAATCATCAGCCAGTCCACACCTTCACAAGAAGTGTGACCGATGTTGTAGTTTTAAGTTATAGAACTCAATTAAATTGAAAATAAAATTTTATTAATTTTTTATATATTTTTTTAGTTTTTATTTAAGAAAAAAAAATTGTTTACAAAAAAATCAAAAACAAATAAAAATTTGAGAAATTTAACTAAACGCAAATTTTCGGATTTCTATAGATACATATTTTTTCACTCAGTTTTATTTTTCAGGGCTATTATAATTACATATTATGGTACATTTTGGTTTATTGCTAATCTAGTACTTTTTGAGTTTTTTTTTATGTTTTAATATTTACGTCCTATAAGCTCTGATTGCATAAGTTAAATCCGCGAACTGGTATCAGGGTTGTTGAGAAACAAGGACACAGTGTCTTAAAAATGGCTGTCACTTTTTTTTATTTATTTTTTTCTTAACGTCTTTTTTCTTAAAAATCCTGTATTTTCGAAGGAAATACAAATTAATCACATGTAAATTATTGTCCGAAAGATTTTTCCATTACTTTTTTTATTATATTTTTTTGAAAGAAAAAAAAATATTTTTTTTCTTGCTCAATGGCAACACTGAACCGATTTATGGGCGCAGAGTAAGCTTAGGCTGTTCGCGAAACGCAACCAACGACCGAAAAGCGGAGAGTTGATTCGGCTGAAGATGGGGAAGCTGATGCGCTGACGACGACGACGAAGTTGACGCAGCCGATAAGGACGCCACAGCCGCCACCGACGACGACAACGACGAGCTGGTCGATGCAGTTGCTGCTGCTGATAAGGAAGATGACGATGGTGGCGGTGGTGGAAGCTGTTGTTGCATCTGCATTGGTGGAGGCGAGGACGACGACGATGACGCTGCTGCTGGCAAAGGTCATGGCTTACCCGTTGTGGTGACATTTATGGGCGGCGAGAGTTTGCCCGAGGACGATGACGACGTCGAATGTCGCGAACTCTGTCCCTGCATGTGGTGGCCCTGATTCGACGACACAGTTTGTGGAGCATCACAACCAATCGAGGATGATGTACTTGAGGCCGATGGTGACGCACCCGACGGCGGAACTACATGATGATTGTTCGTTGTTAGACTAAGGGGTGCGAAAGGTGGCCCTCCGCCGGCCGATGAGACAGCGGCCTTCCACAGCAGTGGATTCATACTGAGACCATTGTGCGCCGCCAATTGGGCATTGAACGATCTATGGTGCTCGAGGAATTCCTGCGAGGGTCCGCTTAGGTGTGCTGCCGCCGGACCATAAAAACCACGATACAAATCTGGCCGCGCATAGGGTGAGTAGTTGGGCATGCGGGCAGCTAGGGGTGATAGGATTTTGCCAGGTGACGAATGTTGTTGCGGGTGACCGTATATCGAGTGTGGGGGAGGATTGCCACTACCGCCAATACCACCGCCTTCACTCCCCGAACCGTCTTTGTTGTCCTTGCCATCTTTGCTGGCCATGTCGGCGAGTGACCATATCCGTGGTTTCGATACCAGACTCGCATTGGTGCTGCCATTCGATGGATGATGATGGGGATGATGGAGGTGATGGCTCAAATCGGGTGGCGAGCCGGCTGGTGGTCTGAGATGGTGTAACGCCGCCGGATGGAAGAGTGGATGGCCACCGCCACCGCCTCCTGGGCGGTCATAGATGTCGGGTGAGCCATTGGGACTGCCTGGCCGTGAGCCCGACCATTCGCTGTTGTTTCCCTCGGGTCGGTTCATCATATCGAGGCGGTGCGAGGGGCGGTCGTCATCATCATTCGATCCTAGATCTTTGGTGTCTGCAAGGAAAAAACAAACAGAAAAGTTTCCCTTAAAAATTGAACTTTTTCATCGAGAAATAGAATTTGTGAAGGGGAGAAGAGAAATCAAAGTGCGGGGGGGGGGGGAGAAAACAATTTTCTTTAGATGAAAAAAAAAATCCAACTTACCACCTAGCATGTCCTTATCGTCGTTACTTTTATGATCGTCATCATCAACATTCGCGTCATCGTCATCAACACGATTCCTCGGCTCCCATGTCATTTTATTTTCTTTTTTCAGTCTCCGTCGGGCATTCGCAAACCACGTAGACACTTGAGTCAAAGTCATTTTTGTTATAATCGCCAGCATGATCTTCTCACCCTTCGTTGGGTAGGGGTTTTTCTTATGCTCATTCAGCCAGGCTTTAAGGGTTGATGTTGTTTCGCGGGTTGCGTTTTTTCGTCTAGCACCATTTAAGTCCATGCCATAACTGTAAAAAAGAAGAAAAAACACATTAAATAGGTTTATAGCTCTTGTACGTACACATTTCGCGAGAGAACAAATCGGATTAAAAATCGCAGTGCATGCAAACGTTTCAATTATAGTTATTCCATTTCGCAGTAGGTATAGAAACGTATTCGTGAAGAGGTAAGGTATGTGCACAACCCATTCCGCAAGACTTGAGAATTAAGTCTTATGGAATACACACGGGCGAGGTATGCAAGCGAAAAACATAATATACGCAATGCGCACTGGTGCGATGAATTATGCCAGTGGCGCTGCGAAGGTTGTTTCTTAATCGAAATACTTCGTCTTTGAGGCACGACAAAGTCTGGCAAACAGTTCCAAATTCTTGTTGTACGATGATAGAACAAATCTCTTGACAGTACGACCGAAGCAAGGCTCGAGGGTAAGCTACTTGAATTTCATGTTCATCAAAAACCATTAAAGAGCCAAACTAAATTTCAGTAGCACCAACGATTGCGGCCCTCCACCCTTTTATCGATAACTTTCTATTCGACGCTACTGGATACCACCCTTGACCATTGTCGGCGCCTATCGTATCAATAGCTATACCTACATATATCGATGACCGACGGACAACGGCAACGCACGGTGCCCAAGCTTATTTACAGTAATGCATGAAAAATGGATCAAAGCTGCTTCCGGTTAGCTTCGACTGACCACAAATTGCCACCCAGTCTGTTGTTTGTTTTATTTTTTGTAGCAAAATGTAACCATTTTAATTACACCACCCACACACACACAATCTTACACATCTGACGACAACGACAACGATGAAGACCGACGATGGCCAATATAACCCCAAACGTGTTGGTCATTTAATGGTGGCCATTTACGCCAATTTGTGGCTTTTTAATATTTTCACCATTCAGCATATGGTCAGCGTTTTTTGGTGGACACCAGTTGGGTGGCAATGCTCTGACTGCATTGGGGCTCCATGTTCGGGTGGAGGCGGAGGGATGCAAGCATGCTTATCATTGCTTTTTTGTGGCAACAATAATAGTGTGCGGTAGAAGCCCTTCGACATTTGAGGACAGTAACAGCAATTTAACGTCATGTTTAACGTTGGTCAGTGTTGAACACGTGTATCGCTCTCGTGTGAAGAGAGAGAGAGGGCACTTTGGTTCAGCTTGGACAAACAAAACACACCCTCAATAAATTTGATATAAAATTGCAGATTTCATTACGTATTTCTCAGCTATTCGAAACAAGTCAGTCGATAGTAGTGTAATCGATATCTTAAAGTTGAATTGACATCAAAGTCAATTGAATTTTTGGCACTCAAACCGAAATCAATGCATTTATTTTCTTCAGTGTAGATTACCACAACATGATTGCACCAGATGCCTAAATTTTGTTTGTAGTTATCGATATGTTTGCCTATACTCTTGCGATATCGATTGTTGTATCTCTTTGCGCTAACGCACTCATGCAATTCATCGATTCATGTTTGTGTGCTGTGTGCTGTGTCGAATTATAAATTCACAACATGAAAGGTTAACTCGATTTTCTACAGTAGCTGTTGCTGTATTTCCAGAAAAAATATGCTCTGTCGCAGCAGCAAAGAGACTTACCCAGTTAACTGCCACCTGAACACCACATACAAATTGATATCCAACACCTGCATTGACAGTTGTTGTTGTTGTCAGTATTAAACTGCAACTTTTGCAAGTGCGGGGGTTGCAGAAATTATAGGCAACATTATGAGGAATGGATGTCTGACAGAGGTGCGAATTTAATATGATATTCGCTGATGATTTTCGACAAGCGTGTTAGCGTAGGCTCAGAAGATGTGACATGTACAACGAAACATCGAAAAATTACAGAACAGTTTTGCCAATTTGTTGGATTAATGAAACTTCAGACGTCAAAAATCCCGAACAAACTGATCCAGCTGGTGCCGCATGACGCTTAGCAATACGCAGTGCAGTGTGCAAATGGGTAACAGCTCATCCGAGTAATTCCAAACATGCGCAGGGTTTAGACAAGGAGATGCGTTGTATGTGACTTCTTCAACATAGTCCTGGAGCAGATAGTGCGCAAGGCAGGTGTGAGCACGGAAAACACTATCTTCAACAAGTCCACCCAGCTCCTAGGCTATGCGGACGACATAGACATCATCGGTCGATCCAAGAGAGCTGGGCTTGAGGCCTTCACAGCGATTGAAGAACAGACACTCGTTGGTCTTGAAGTGAATGAGGACAAAACAAAGTACATGCTATCAAAAAACAAAGCAACATCTGTCCACCGCCTAGGACAAAACGATACTGTTGGTAGCAGCAATTTCGAGGTAGTTAAGGAGTTCACCTACCTTGGAACAAACATCAATCCCACAAACGACACCTTATAGTGGAGATCCGAAGAAGAATTACCCTGGCGAACCGCTGCTGCTTCCTAATGGGCATCTTCGAAAGAAAAATTCTTCGACGGATTTTCGGTCCCGTATGCGACGATGGCGAATGAAGAAGAGGGTACAACCGAGAACTGTATGAGCTGTACCAAGATGTGGATGTAGTCAAGAAGGCCAAAAAAAGACGACTACATTGGCTCGGCCACATCGAGCGAATGGACGACAACGCTCCAGCCAAGAAAGTCTTCTCATCCCAGCCCCCAGGTTCGAGACGACAAGGAAGACCGAACCTACGATACAAAGACCAAGTGACAGAGCGCTTGGTTTCGGCGACTGGAGAGTGCATGCGAGGGACCGTTAACGATGGAAGGCTGCAGTATCTCAGGCTGAGATCCTTCATGGATTGTTAGCCGGATAAGTAAGTAAGTAAGTAAGTATATTGTCAGAAATGAATTACTCGATTCGATAATCGAAAGCTGGGGCCAAATTACCGCTTCCGCTATCGAGTGAGTGAGCCTCATCCGTTATCGAACGAACGAGTAACCCTATTGGGATTATGGCACTCGTTAGGTCACGTATCGTTTGAGAATAAAAAATTGTAGTAGTTTTTATCGAGTCTCGATTATTTTGAAGGAATTTCGAGAGGTTTGACAAATAAAAAACAAAACTTGAGTGAAGTATTGAAGGCAGAAATATTATTTTTTTATTTTATGAAAAAAATATAGTTGGACTGTTAAAGAAGACGAGATTTATGAAGGTTTGGAGCAGAATAACTTGATCTAAATAGATTATTGGCAAAGAATTTTATAATAAAATAATTCAAGTTCTCAAAATAAGTAACATTTAATTTCTTTCTTATAAATATCCTCCCATTAGTGAGCTGTTTGTGTTTCGAATGAAATTAAGCTCGATAGCTGAGGAGAGAATTGAAAATTTTTGTACTAGAAGCTCGATACTGAACTCGATAACGTGAGAGGTAATGCCGAAAGCACATAAACACACACAATTCAGTAACGTATTATTCGATAACGGATGCCGTAATTCGGCCCCTGGTGATAAGAGAGGTAAGATGACGGATTTCTTTCTGTAAAAGCAGTGAGACAAACATTGGAAGTTTCATATTTGCTGATAAAGTGGAAACACTATAACCTCGTTAGTCAGAAGGAGCCAAAACACTATCACGATAACAACATCGAGAATTTGTGATTGTTATCGACAGCAAAGACAACAAAAAACAACATCAACGACGACCCGTTGTCGACGGACAGACGGACGTTTATACAATCCGATTGATTGGCTTTTTGCCTGTCGGACAATGCCATAAGGAATCGTGACGGGAAGCTGTTATTACAAACTTTGTCCATAGTATCTATCGAGTGTATAAATGCCCCCTCAATCGCTCATTTACATAAATCAATTCATAACTTTTTTGTCGTCAGAACTGTGTGCTGTTCTACCCTACAAAAAAGAAAGAAAACTAAAATTCGTCGAAGTGGGGGAGTGAAAGGGGGGATCAAAAGCTATATACAACAAACAAAGGCGCATAAAATAAACTTTAATCGGTTGTCATTGTTGTCAGCACCTTGGCGCGAAGAATGTACCTATTCTTTTTTTTTAAATAATTTTTTTTATGTTTTTAAAGATGTTTTTTGCGGTTTAAAGTCTTCCCTTTAGTCCGTTGGCGATGATGTGTCACGTCGTCGTTCGTCGCATTGTGTCGTAAAGCTGCCATTTTGAGTTGGACAATAATTCTCGGTAAATTATTTGCTGTTAAATGGTTTTAATTGAATGTTGTCCCCCAGTATGAAGAAAAAATCGTTTTTTTCGTTGTTTTGTCATTTCGACAACAAAAGTCTGACTCCAAATTAAAAACAAAACAAAAAATAAAGTGTCTCCAAATACCGATTGAAAAAACGATGATGTGTGTTTAAATGTTTTATTTTGTTAATGGCTTTATGGTGCGGATAGTCTACAGGGTGGCCAAAAGCTATAAAAGGGGCATCAAACGTTGTTGTTCGATTCGACTTTTATTGTGAGGTCTTAAAGACAAAATTCTGATGAAACATGAAACTTAAATGGTCGAAAACTTATTTGAGGTACCATAAATGTATTTGCAAGGCGATTACAAAAGTTTTATTTAGCTGATTTAATTAGTGACGGAAAAAACATTCGCAACACACCGAGAAATGAGTCATGAGGTGTTTTGAGGTGGACTGCGTGTGGACGTTGAATGAGTTATTTTGCTTGTTCCTTAGGGAGGGGTTCAATCTGCAGATGAGACTTGAGATCAGATTACATGTTAATCATTAATTGTATCGGATGCATCCTGTATAATGGAAAAACTGAGAAATGTTTCGAAAATCGCAACAAGGCGAGCGATTCCCAGAACGATCAAAATTGACAAGGTTATTTTACGGCAATATACCTTAACGAATTTCCTTAAGCCAGTTCATCAGACTGTCTTCGGTATTAAAGGAATATCTCTTACTATCCTGTATGACTAGAATCCGACACTTAGCGGAAAAAACAGTTGAAAGTTTGCACTGTATGTATTTTGCTGTATTTTATTTTGGTAATGCGAAGTAGCTATAAAACGGTAGATGCAAAAAATTGTATTGGATTGAAGTTTCAAATAAAATTTGTTGCAAGTCAATCGGATGGTAAGTGCAGAAGTTGTTCATTATTTACATACCGCTATAAAAAATGGCGCACCTTTATTTTCTGGTTATTGGAGGCAGAGAACCAGAATTAATTAAGTAGGAACTTGAATTCATGCCAAGGAGTTGAATATTGATGTCACTTGGCATTTAAAAAATTTAAAAAAAGTGTTCTGCTTAAACTTAATTGGCTAAAGTCAGGTACCAATGATTACTATCGAACTTATATCTAATTAAAATGAAGACGTGTTCCGTTCACCCTGTCATTTAAGGATCCCAACAATTTATCGATATCGATACCCCGATCGATGTTACTCGAGTTATTCGAATTTAAAAGACAACCTTGACACGATATCAATCTCAGAACATGTTGCAAACATTTCTCGAGGTCTGTTAATTTTTAACACAATTCCTTGATCGAGAGCCTAGCGACGAGAGGCTCTACAAAGTAATAAATCCTTTTCTAGGTACCTACGAATCAAATCGATAACACAGTTAATACATCCAATTAATCTCCGACGCAGCGACAACTTCTCTCTCACAGTCTTTTAACCAGATGTATCTGTCAGATACCATAAATCACAAGTTCTCTGTCAACGCAAAAACGACAAACACAAACAAACACTTTGCAATTTTCTTGTTTCGATATTTTTTTTTCTGCTATCGCGACTGAGACAGACAGAGCGAAAAGAGACTGATGATCTCTTTGGAGTTTCGGAATTGGATTCACAATCGGATCAATTCGACGACGCTCACAAATCATCTTGTTTGGATCTCTAATTATTGATGTTTCTCTGTTTTGTCGTGACATATCGGATTGGAGAATAATTTTTCGTAAGGAATTGGACACGAATCCAGATGGCAAGAGAGAACAGATCGTGCGTCGTTCTGACGATCTTGTTTTGCGTGAGCGCAGCAGCGGGTGGATAAAACAAAAGAATACAAATGCACCACTAGATGTCGCTATAGTTTGTGTGACGATGTTTTAAAATTTAATCGATCGTGGTCTAAGAGTATGGCGCCATAGCAAGCATTTCGATTGACAAACAAAATTTACTTTCTACAAGGAAACGAGTTATTTTGTTTCCTCTTTCACGTCAAAGTGGACACACATTCAAACCGACTAAGACGAAGACCGACGGACTCACGGTGGTGATGCATCGTTTATCGAATAAGGGAATCCTGCAAATCATGTGAATGGTTATTTTCTTTCAACAAGAACGTCAAAGTGCGTTTATGAACTCGTAATTTATGCAAGTCAGCGACATATGCATGCGTTGTCGTGACTGTATTTAAATTCAATGGTAATTAGGCGCATGGCCTGGCTTCGCAGGGAATTTAAGGTTTTTTTGTTTTATTTCTTCGACTGCAGTTTTTTTTCTGCAATCAAATTGTTAATTTAAATTCTTAGAAGAAAAACAAACAAAAACATTCTGATGCCAAAGTGCGTCAGAATATTGGTTTTAATATTCAGAGAGCGTTGCATTGGAATGACGCTTCGATAGTGTGTCAATTGACATATTTTCTCACTTGGGCAATGGAATAGGTGTTGTTTCGTCGGAAAAAAAAATGCTGAATGACAACAAAAAAAAAAAAACGTGTTGACTTACCTATTAAAAGGGTAACCAGCAAATGCAGCGTCATAAGGATGATATACAGAGGGATATGGCCAAGGCGCTCCACCACCGACTAGATTTTCTTTAAGATCCAGTCCAGCCTGAAAATAGATAGACGAAAAATTATTTTTAAGTGTTTTAAAGAGGTGTGGTAAAATTTTAATAAGAAACAAAGAGCATAAAATAGATGAGATGGTAACACTGATTCCACATTCCCTCAGGATTGGCACCATTTTTAGATCGTCTTTCGAACATCAAATGCACAAAACCCGAATAAAACACCATACGAGATGTGGTTTGGCGAAAAACCAGAGTTAAGTCACGTGAGACTTTTTGGCACAGTGGGGTTCATACACATTCCAAAAACCCTAAATCGAAAGAAATGGGATGCCCAAGCAATAAGTTAAGTTCAGTGAAAATGTTGTTCGAACCGAGTATGTGACAATCTATGATGAAAGCAGTGCCAATGATGAAGGTGGATGAACCCTTGGAAACTCATATCGAACATTTCAAACCAGAAGAAATAACAATTATTGATGCAGAAGAAAGCTCAGGTAACGAAAACAGCGACTATCAACACAGAAGAAGATGTTTGCGCTCTAATCCCAAGAAAGTTGTTCAATATGATGCTGAAAGAGGCTACCTAGCTGCATTTATTGAACCGTCCTCGTACAAAGAAGCTATGGAGTCAGAGCAGTCTTCAGAATGGAAAAAAGCAGTTAAAGAGGAGCTAAAATCGTTAAATGAAAATCAGACCTGGGATGTCGTCGATAAACCGGAATCTTGTAGGAACGTCGTTGGTTTCAAATGGGTTTTTAAAATCAAGGAAATGCTCAATAAAGACCCGAGATATAAAGCACGTCTTGTCGCAAAAGGCTATTCGCAGAGTTTTGGTATCGATTACACAGAGACATTTTCTCTGTGATTTGAGAAGATGTGTTTTGGCGCTGGCAGCTATTTACAACATGGAAATAGTGCAGTTCGACGTGAAGACGGCCTTTTTAAATGGAAGCTTAGATGAAAAAATGTTTATGAAAGTTCCAGATCAAATGGACCATCAGGGAGGTCAAGTATGTCGATTGAAGAAAAGCTTCTATGGCCCAAAGCAATCATCACGGGCATGGAACTCTAAATTCGTAACTTTCATTAAAGATTGTAACATGGAGAAACTGCAATCGGACCTTTTTGTATTCGTCGGAGAAAAGGTAATCCTTTTGTTTTACGTTGATGATGGTTGGTTGTCATGTAGCAAACCAGCGATCGATACTCTAATCAAAAAGCTTCGCAACACATTCCAATTTCCAAATAACGTTAGGAGATGGAAATTTTTATGTTGGGATGGAAATCAAGCGAAATAGAAGAATGAAAACGATTCAAGTCAGTCAATCAACGTACATTGATCGAATTATTCGAAGATTCAACATGGAAAACTCGAGATCAGTTGCAACACCAGCTGATGTTGGCACTTTTCTTACTAAGGAAAGCGATAGTAACACGGAAACTGTTTTTCCATATCGACAGGCATGTGGTTCTCTCATGTTTGCCGCAACTGTCGTTTCATATGCAGTGCGATTCATGGAAAAACGAAATTAAATGCACATAAAGGCTTTAAAACGTATATTCCAATATCTGAACCATACGAAAAACGTCAGCTTAATATACGGAAATGGTGTTGTTACCTCTTAAAGTCAACGGCATCCACACGTCACGTTGTCCACGACTGAGTCAGAATATGTTGCATTACGTGAAGGTACTAAAGAAGCAATGTGGCTTTGAAAACTTCTCCAAGAGCTCGGATTTGGACAGAAGAAAGGAACGACGATGTTCTGTGACAACCAAAGCGCTATACGTTTGGTCAAGACCCCAGAATATTATCATCGAACCAAGCATATCAACAAGGCAATGCATTTCACTCGTGAAAAACAACTCTAAGGAGTCATCGAGGTCAAGTACGTTAAAGGTGATGACCAAGTTAGTCAAGTACGAAAGGCATTGTGAGCGAAAGAGGTGAATACGCTTGATCATTAATGAAAGTGAGAACGAGTGTCGGAGTCTATACAGAACCCTGGGGTACACCACTTTTGATTGGCTTTTTTTCGGCCCCAATCAATTTGAGTAAAGTTGGTTTTTAATGCAGGTGGCCATGGCTCAGAGGATAGAGTAGTTGATTGCTAAGATAAACGCTACGGGTTCAAGCTCCAGCTTCGGCAGCATTATTTTACTACAAAAATCGCCAGCTTATCTGAGGCCACCTCTGCGTTAACATGAGACAATAAAAATCTAAGTCTCTTGCTCTGAGTCACGTAGGTTTCTGTTGTGTGTACTTTCTTTCTATGTGTCTATCTGTCTTTCTCTGTTGTATAAATGTCTTGGTCTGTCCCAGCCGATGGCCTCAGTCGCCAGTGCTGCTATGTGTCTGTAGTTCGTTAAGTAATGTTGGTTTCTAATGCGTCTAGAGTTCGGGAGATACTCGCATAAACACTGCTTTTTGCAAAGCCATATAGGAAAAAGTCTAACTGTGTCAAATTGCATGACCAATGCGACCTTCACACGCAATTAAGCCATAATTGGTCTTGTTGTGTGGCTTGTTGTCCCGTCATTTAAAAACCACATATTGTCCAAGTCGTGATCTTCAATAGCCACACCGGCCAAAAAATCGGTTATGTTTCGACATTATCGCTCCGAATCGACTGTAACCGTCCGTCCATTGGTACCGCGCGCCGCGCCGTAGTTCGATTGTTAAGCGATTTATTATCGTAAATGGTAATCGTTCAACTAATATTATAGCACTTCAGATGACAGTTTGACACGTATCAAATGCCAGCGCTACCACCTTGAAACCACGAAATGAATAACTTTTCAGCAATAAACTTAATAAAATTCACGCTTCGGAAAGCAACAGATTTAAGAACAGATACAGAAACATAGATTCAATCGAGACTCGATTTGAATTGTCTTTTCTACAATAAAAATTGAACTTGGGAACTCTCATCGGTGTCAAACCAAGTCCAACAAAATATCATTCAAATCGACACATTCCCTCCATAAAAATGCCGACCTCAATGACCCCCAAAATCAATATTTAACTAAAATGTGCTTCCATTCAGTGTGCGTTTGTCACTCGCATTAATTAATATTTTTTTCTTTTTTTGCAAAACAACAAAAAAACAAAACAAAGACGTTGAGATAATTCAAAAGACCACCGTCACGCTGAATAAAACAACGATTACTCCAACAACAACAACAACAACAACAACAAGAAATTGATGAAAATAAAAAAACGACAACCATATCGAATAATCCATGTTTTATACTGTGTTTTACTTCTCGTTATTCACAGTTAATATGACATGCTAATTATAATTATTTATAAAAAAATAAGTCTCCGTCAAGAAAACGGCAATCGGCCATTTGACACTTCTCAGTGGTACCTAAAGTAGGAATGTGCTTGAGTTGATCCATTGCTAGATCGCATCAATTTGACTTGACGTTTTGTCTAACGCGCAATTTTGCCATGTTATCTCCATCTGAATGGAAACAAGTACAAGATTATAATAATTTTGTTTTTGTTGTTTTTTGTGTGAGTAGAGTTGTCATTTTAATCGCAGAGTCGAGACAAAGTTGTAATCAGTGGAACTTGTAACAACAATTGACAGCTGAGAATGAAAATAATGTTTTATGTACAAAATGTGAACAAATGAAGAAAATAAGAGAGAAAAAAACATTCAATCAGATTGTGGTGCGACTGGGTCTTGTTTCTCGCACAAAGAATGTCGACTGTTGCTTGCAACCCTATCCTCACAAATTATGCTCTCAGCAACAATGGCGAACATGACATTTTGCAAATCGCACCTATCTAGAATTACCCATAACAAAAAAGCAACAGCTCTGGCTGGGTAGAGTTTGAACTTGTGTACGAAGAATGGAAGACAAAACGCATGAAGCTTGCTTACGCATTGTTACCACGACGATGATGCGATCGTCGCGAAAACACTTCAAGAAGTGGTTACCTTGTGTTTGTTCCATGTTCCACTAGCCAGCAGGGTCGTTTGGCTTGAATAATTCCAGCCAGTTGGCCCCTCACAACTCTCCGACGAACAGCTTCGCTCCTGTACAACTTCCGGTGAAGGAAAACACACAGCCAGAGCTCTTGCTTGCACAGAAGGTTGTTTTGCCAAAAGATGGTCAAAGTATTCAGTGCATAGGTAGGTATAGGGGGTATCGGATGGTGTTATCTCGTTCGACGCTGACTCTGGGCAATGTTGTTTATTGGCTCCTGTTCACATGTTGGCACAATAATTTTCACCAGCATGTTCCAATGAATATAGAAACGCATAAATAAAATGATATACTGGCCGACCTGGTTTGGTTAGAGAGCCGCGCCATTCACTTCGCATAAGGTCCCAGGTCCAGTGCATAAGCGCGATCGATTGGATGTTCAATCTGGCGTGTGCACACGATATCTTTGCGCAAAACACAAAAAATGTTAAGGTACACATTTATGGTCGATATTGCGTGATTTGAATTTGCGCAGTACTCTACGATCACAGTAGCAGTTTGAACCTGCTTGTCGATCGTTGGCTGCATCGCCAGTTACAACCGCTGCCAAAAACTACATAAATTGCTTATGGATTAGCGATAATGGAGAATTTATTACTGTTGCAGATTTCTCTTCGTTTTTTGTTGTTTGTCTTAACGTGGGCTTGATCTTTTTGCTCCTCTATCATCTCAACAGCGTGCTCAAAAAAAATCATTGAACCCAGTGTTACGCAAATAGTCGACTTTGGTTATCGCCAAAGTTTCAGTTTTTCGACATTAGATTTCTTGCGAATGGATTATTGTTCTCCCCGAAAGCATTGTGTGTGGTCTTGAGGAGATTTCAGCATCATCAGCCCTTATCAGCTGAACGATGTTTACTATTCTTGCTTTACAATGTGTCGTACACGGAATTTGATTAATTTTTTTTCGTTTGTTTTGTCTTTTCGTCAGATTTATTGTTATCGTGACATGAGTGAGTGATTCTAGTTTTTTCTTCGCACTGATCATCATCCGTGCTGAGGTCAGAAGAAGTTGTTTTTCAAAGCTTGTACCAAATTGTTTAACAATTCGCTACGAGCTTGATTCAAAAAATGTTTTTATTTTTAAACGATTATGAATTTGTGTTTTGAAGATAGAAAAATTAACGATTTCATGGATATTTGCGAGGCTATTAAAGGCGGCACGGTACGACAAAGGAATTCGGCAGAGATCAAAAAGAATGCGGAAGACACAATTTTGAATGGTCGTTGTCGTTGTGACACTAACTTTGTTTTGTTTTTGAAATTAAAATTATGATTTTCGCAAGAAATACAAGTGTTAACATGCTCAAGGCGAATCATATAATTCAACCTTTGATTTCAAGCTAATTCTTTGGTTTAATTATGGTCAAAAAATTTGACAAAAAGTTGACCAAAGTGCCTATTTGAAATTGATTAAATTTTATGCATTTTCAGAATCTTAAGTGTGCAGGAAGATGAGTGCAAAAGTTCAGATTCAGAATTGAGCGTTTCGCAAATGATTTTTTGGCTCGCAAACTTGATACAATAACAAATAATGAAAGTTGGAGGGCTGGTGACAGCTTTTCACACATTTTATTGGTGCAAAATGTTCGCAGTTTGAAAAATAGTCTGCGAACTCTAAGGAGATAGGTACCTTATCAAATAATGGTGGATTAATCAAAAGAATTAAAGGCCAAAACTGAGGATGAGAGCTCACAATCTCTGATGTCTTGCGAAAATATCATTTTCAGAAAAACGACTTCTTCTTATCATATACATAAGCGCAAAAGAAACATTCCAAATAGTAAAATTAACCTTCGGTACGGATTGCGAAACCAAGTCAATTCAAATAACTTGATGCACATGTCAGTTTCGAAGGTCAAAAGAGGCTTGCGAAGCATAACATTAACACTTTAAGGACTCAAAGCGATTCTTTCAACTAATGATATTAAATTTAAGCATTCGAAACTAGCGAAAAAAGTTCTAGAAAGAAAAATTAAGAGTGCGAAGGCAGAGTAAGCTGCGAAATGTGCGAAAAGTCTTTGCAGCATATGAAAATCAAAGTGTTGGATTGAGAACAATAGACAAGCCCTTCGCAAGGGTGCAAAATTATTTGCGATTTAAAACTTTATAGAAAGTGCTGACTTCAATAACCAATACTTATTCTCTGAAAACACATTCCAACATGAAGTGAAAAAGCTAAAAATTCGTTCCTCCCAAATAATATTTTGCGAAACTAATTTTCTCAAACGTAATTAATTAAAAATCTCATCCACTTTTCTTTCCTTCTTAACACACTCAACCCGTCCCCCACCCACTCGCACAAAATGTCACAAAATATGTCTCTTCAAAGGCCTCTTTAATGTTTGACAAGCCACTGTGTATAAACCAAATAAATCTGTCATCGGTAATGATCGCGTCAAACACCATCTTTCTCTGTCGATTTTATGTCAAAACAAAACTAATTTTCAAAAAAGCTTCGAAAATAGAACACTCGACACCGCACTCTCACAAAATAAACAAAAATAAATCAAAAATAATTTAAAGAAAACCAACTCCATCAATCTGTGGCCATCTGATGTCAAGGAAAACGGAAGGCAAGCGGTCGACTTTTGCGGCAATGTTCTTCCTCTTTGGTTTTGCAATTGTCACATTTGTTTTGTTGAGATTTTCAGCATCATCCGTGTTGGTGTGATGAGGTGTCATTCTCCGGAAACACACTTGATCCCGTGCGTCGCTCTCTCTGTTTTAATAATAAACAGAAACACTATATAGACATACCCTATATTGCCATTATTAGAGACCGACCGAGGACCGACGCGACAGCAACACTCCAAAGAGACGAGAATTGAATCTTTGTTGCCAAAGTGTAACCAGACATGTGTACAAAATGTTTAAGTCATCATGGTTTTCACTCCAGATTGGTAGGTATATAGCCTTGCCGTAAGTCCATCCCCCTAACCCTCACCCTGGGCGTTAGGATAGACTTAGTGACATTGTTATAGGGGAAACTTTCAAAAAATTTCAACCCCCTTGGTGACAATTTTATGGATATACACATTCATTCGCATAAAGTCACCCCTCTTTTATAGCCTTAGCACTTTCAAGCCATACCTACTCGTTTGTCGTTTCATTCAAGTTCCACACTCCCCGGGGGAATAATGGTCGACGGATGTACATTGAAAGTTTTCGGTCCTCTTTTATAGTTAAGTGGAAAGATGTAGAGATACTGCTTTACATGTTTTGTATGTAAAGAGGGTATGGTGTGACGATGACGACGATGCAAAAAAGATGAGCAAAATATAGATGTCCATAATATCTATAGCAGATGTAAGTATTGTATCTTGTATCTGATGAGAGTGATATAATTCTTTGGAATTACATGTTTCGCCAGAGTCAGAGTCACTGACACTTTGACTATATCTCTTTCTCTCTTTTTCTCACTCTCTCTCCCATGCGAGCTGTCCGAAATGAAATAAACTTGATATGATACACGCACTGTGCGTTTTGTTTTAATTAGGACACATGTTAGTCCGGTGTTGCAGTTGCACATGACTGAAGGATTTGCTTTAACCAGCTTTATAAAATTCTCTTGAGTTTACCGCCGTATCCAATTTTTACTGCCAAAGTCTGCAAATGTCAATGGAGACAAACTCTTGCTTTAATATAAATTTTAGAGAACTTAATCTGCAGCAAAAAGTTTTAAGTTGTAAACCAGTTTGTTGTTTTTATTTAAGTTCCACTGAGAGCAGCTGGTTGTAAGACAGTGCTGTCGTTGTATAAATCGGGAATAAGTGGAGTGTACTTTTTTTCGCATGTTCGCAATTTTTCAAAATGGAAGTTGAATTATTTTATGAGTGAAGTACCTAAATGTTTTTGCGAAGTGCTTGCAAAACGTTTTTTTCAGCTGCGAAATAGTTTTAGCAACATACAGAAGTCAAAAACTTAATTTTGAGAGCATAACACAAGGATTGCGAAGCATGAAATTTAGTTGCGAAACATGAAATTCTGTTGCAACACAGTTTGCTAAACATTCAAAGCATTTGCAAGCGATACCACCGCTTTGCGAAGTGCAAAATAAGCTTGCAAACGATTTACAGGAGAACTAAATAGATTGCGAATTTTAAGAAAAGTTCTTGTGTCGTTCTAACATAGTAGAAAATCAATTACGAACAGGATAATAGATTTGCAAAGGTTAGATATTTGTTGTTACAGAAAGTATGCTGAGCGTGACAAGATGTGACAAGGGAGAGGGGGGTCTACGTCAACATAACGTTCGCCAAAGTTAGACTAAAAAAATCTAAGTTTATTGATATTTTAAGAAATTTGGAAATTTGTGTTCTATCAATTAAATTTTTAAGGGGGGAGGGTCTTTATTTTGTGACGTAATATTTTAGGGGGGTTACAGCAAGTGTGACAAAGCGTGACACCGGGGGACTGAGGGGGTCAAAACAGCTAAATTCAGCTTGACGTAATATATGGAGGGCCCCGAACAAGCAAATTCAATTATTTAATTCCATTTTCTTAAACTATCTGGACTTGCGAACATGTTTGCAACGTTGCGAATCAAGTTGCAAGACTGGATATAATCTAGCAAATGCTAGAACAACGTTTGCAAAGTAAGAAAACTACATGCGAAGCATATTATTCATTTGCGAAAAAACAAAATTCCCTTGCAAAACAATGAAGAAATATTATTTTTATCGCAAGTTATATTAAGTTAGTAGTGAGTAGTCCCATTTGTTGAAAGCCAGCTCTGGCTACTGGCTCTGGCTGTTCCAATTAACTGATTCAAACAAAAACAGATTACCAGTTCGCTTGTTTGTATCTGTTCGCACTTAAATGTGTGTCACATTGATTTCACATAGTTTACAAACAAACATGATTAATATATCATGCGACTTGAGATTACTATCGATCCGAGATCGTGTTAATATCATGCCCACCATTATTGTTATGGCTTTTTTCTTGTCATCTAATTATATCAAAAGAGAGAATGAGATAGCGACAAAAACCATACACCACACGATCTTCTTTAAAGAAATTAAATGCTGTTAACTCGTCATCGATCGCTGGTCATTTGAAATTTAAATTTCTGTCCAAAGAATGTCCCCGTATCGATCTACTGTAAAGATCGGGAACAATCCAATCAATATGATCGGCGTATGAAGTGAAATTTTGAGATTTAAATTTTGTTGTACGAAGAAAGTGATGCCGAAGGCACGATATTGATCTTTAAATCTTCTATTTGAGGAAAACAGAACAGCAAGAGGTTGTAAAGTCTTAATTGATGGTTCATAATGAATGTCGTCGTGAACAGAGGTGATAAAATAACGACTCATCGCCCTCAGCTACTTCTATTGAAATTGTTTGGATGGGCAAAGCACGCCGAGATATGGTAGCCAGATGAGTCTGTCAAACCGGAGCTGCAGACGCTCTTGACCGAATGAAGACTGACAACAACAGAAATATTGTCAAGTGGGAGTTTAAGCAATTTGCATTTTGGTGGATTAATCGCCACTTAGGTCTCGATCATGTGGAATTCGTCATTAAGATTTTTTTCTGTCTGTTTATTTATGGGAATACCTTCAATTAACAACGGGACAGACAGGTTTTTCGACATTTCTTTTGACATTGTTGAGAAAAGTGTCACAGTTGTGATCTTTTGTTTGGTGATGATGTTCATGTCTTTTTTGTTGGAATGTGTGGGAAATAAAAATTGTGCCCATGTTAAAAATCAGCAGGTACAGAGATATTTTGGAACAATTCAATTTCACAGAAATAAAAGACAATTTCCCATGGAACCGGACTGCGTGCGGTCTTATGGCAACAATATAATGACCGCAAAAAAAAAAACGACTGCCAATGTAAACAAGCAATTACACAGTGATATACACACAACATTGAAGATGACAAAAGGACCAGGCAGAACACGCGTGGCCCAACAAAAGGAAGATGCCCAGGCGCACACATAATTTTCTTTCATGCGACAGACACATGGGATATTAAGGATGACTGTCATTTTTCAGTTCCATTTTGGTGCCATGACCATGACCACCCCCGATGGTTTGGGTTTTCTTATAAGGAAAATAATCAGTCTTCGCCTGGTTGATGGTTTCTTTTATGTGGTTCGTGGTCCTTTGAAAGGGACAGCAAGTAAAATATGACATCAAAGTCAGACATTCAATGTCATTTTGCAGCGAGGTACATAAATATGTGGCACTAAGCTCTATCTTGGGATTGTGGTCCAAGGAAGGTTTTGCACGATCATTTGAACGAGTCTTGGAGAGACGGACTAAATTCGCGAGAGAACTTTTCGTTTGTTGTATGGTCGGAAAAGGATTAATGAGTGAGCGTGTGCAAGGCAGCTCTGGTGGTCGAGGGAATTGAGTTTTGCGCAAAATATAGCCTTTGTGCACGAAATGTTTCTAGCTCTTAATTTATGAATCTTTGCATTTGAATTTCTACGTGGTTTTTTTTATTTTTCTAGAAAAGGTTATTTTTTGAAAATAAGGTTTAGAATAATTATAATTTGCAAAATACCTGACGGGCAGAATTGGGACCAACAGATAAATGTTCAAACTCTCGCAAATTCGCAAACATTTTTTACACTGAAGTTGGCAACTTGCAAGCCCAATATTTAGCCTCTTGCTTCATTTATCTGTGCGAAAATTTAGTTGCGAAAGATGTTATTGTACTGCGAACGTTAAAAACCGTACGCGCAAGATATTACAAATGAAAAGATAGAGATATGGTCCAGGGCTAAGTATGAATATAGACCATTTTCGCCAAGGAGTTTTCGAAGCTCAAGTCACTTCTTGACAAGGAAGAGTGATACTCTTGTACTGCATACCCAAACAGAACTAAGCAGTTAGAGTTTTTAAGGTGGGTATACTGTTTTCTTTTTTTTTTTATTCTGAAGGCATACAAATATTTGCGTCTTCGCAATTATTTTTGAGAACAAATACAAGAACTTGTGAAGCTACAAATATTGGAAAATCTGCGCAATAATTTTGGAGAACTTCATTGCATTCCAGTCTTCTTAACGGTGCTTCTTTCAATCTTGAACACGTTTCTTAGGAACTTTTTAAGCTTTTCAACTTCGCAATTTTTTTTCAAAGAAAGCTTGCGAAGCTCTTTTTTAGCATCATTTTTATGTCAAATAAAGTAACGAAAGTGGAATTATGTTTCAAACAAAAATCCGAGTTGCAAAATGATGTTGAAAGCTGCGAAACGTTGTTTGACGGTTGATACCAGCTTCCACGCCGATTCAAACTTAATACAATTTTCAATACAAATAGGGTTTTCCGTCGGCAGCTGACATTCAACAATAACTTCAAATTGGTCAATAATCTTTCAATTTTCAATACATTTTCTAGGTCTTAAATTTATCCACAACACGAGCCATACCTAAATGAAATTAAGTTGCCAAATCTACAAATTTATTCCGATAACATTGTTTATGAGCACAAAACGCATCCACAAATTCCCTTGTTAATTTGTCAAACAAACCACAGTGGAATGAGAAGAAAGCTCGTGTGTGGGCCGCACTAATGGGTACATCTATTTTATAAAACACTCAATCCGATAAGAGGCTTAAAAGATAAACATTTTTGTTCAAAAAGACATAAAGTTCGTGGGTGTCTAGTTTCCATCTCATTGTGAAAGACAATTTTTTTTTTTTTTTTTAAAGAGTAACTTACCGGATTTGCATAGAAAGGTGGCTGTTCGGCTCCCATACCAGACAGATATGCAGCCATACCTTCCGGATAGACACCCAACGGTACACCGCCGGGTCCAGTTGCGGTCACAAGTCCACCGGCAGCTGCTAATCGCGGGTAATTTAACAAATCATACTGACACGAACACACCGTTTGTCCGGTTATTGGATCGGTGAATATTGTTCGTCCGCTATCACAGCATCGGGTATTTGGTTGGCCGTATGGTGTTGCCGCCGAACATGGCGATGCACTACGTGCCCCAGGCGGCACTGTTGATGTAACAGCCATCGATACAGGCACAGTAGCAGATGCAGCGGATGGTGGCGATGATGGACTCGATGAAACGGCGTTCTAAAAATTAACAGAAAATTAAATTAATAAAAAGCAAATTCTGTCAATTCTATATCAAGTAGCGGTGATTAATATAAAAAAAAACGAAAGAGAGATTAATATCGCTGTTTAAACTACACCAATCGACATGACGGGGCTATCAAATTAAAAACACACAAAATTATAATGAATCCCCCGTAATCAGCTGGCATTCCGAGGGACACAAGCAAACAATAGATATCTTTTTTTTGTGTCTTTCTTTCCGGACTAGGTATGGGAATGTGCAGACTACAGCAGAAGAAGGCAAGCAAGACGGTTGGTTATCAATTTGGACTTGGAAAAAAAAATTCAATCAATACACAACATGAGAGCCTCGATCAAAAACACCGCCAAACATGTTCAGATTGACAACTCACCGATCGACCGGTTGCAGTCGATCGATCTATCGATTTTGAATTAATATAAAATAATATTTAAGTATGTTTGGACAAGTAAGCAATACACTCACGTTGGCGGCGGGAGGTGTGTAGACAATTCAATAATAAAACTACTGAGAGATAAACGGGGATAAGAATAACAAGGTTAAGTTATTATTATCTTCTAGTAAGAATGGTCAGTGTTGCCAGATCATAAATCTCGACTGTTGGGCAAACAATCACAAGAAATCACTTCAACTACTTGTCATTTACAGCCATATCAATAAAATAATGCCTATTCCACTCTTATTCTACTCTTAACCCATAGAATAAGAGTTAACTCGTGGGTTAAAATGTATCATAAAAAATAATAATATGTTCCCGGAGTGACGTTGTTGATATTTGACAACCGATTTGTTGTTATCTTTGCTACACATATGGCAATCGATTGTGGCGCCATCTAACGAGTTGACAGAGAAGCTTAGTCACCCTCCACGGTGGAATAAGTTAGTAAACGTCAGTTAAGAGAAATTTTATCTATTAATAGCATTTTCCACTTTTGGCATCCCATTGTCATTCGCCTGAGCAGGATGACCATGGAGAAATCGCGCTGCTCCATTAAAGTCGGTAACGACCTCACCGACGCCTTCGATGTCTTTAGACAAGGTGATGTACTGTCATGCGACTTCTTTAACATCATATTAGAACGAATAGTGCAGAACTACCACGTCAACACTAGAGGCACTATCTTCCAGAAGTCTGTGCAACTTCTCGCATACGCTGATGACATTGATATCATTGAGAGAACGCAGCGTGATGTCAACAGTGCTTTTGCGAGTATACAGACAGAGGCTGAAAAAATGGGTTTAGCGGTCAACGAGGGCAAAACAAAGTATATGCTGTCATCTAGGAAGGACACCCAACACCTACGTCTTTGACAAAACGTCACCATAGACGCATATAATTTCGAGGTAGTTAGGGACTTTGTATACCTTGGCTATCAACACGGACAACGACATTAGCGCCGAGATCAGACGAAGAATAACTCTTGCTAATCGCTGTTTCTTCGGGCTAAGAAAGCAATTGCTCTCCCGAACAACTAAGGTGACGCTCTATAAGACCCTCATCATCCCCGTCATGCTATATGGTGCAGAAGCATGGACCTTGTCAAAAACGGATGAGAGCGCCCTAGGCCGGTTCGAGAGAAAGGTTCTACGGAAGATCTATGGTCCTGTCTGCATAAACGGTGAATGAAGGAGAGATTTAACGACGAACTGTACGGGCTGTACAGCGACACTGAACTAGCTAAAAGAGTGAAGGTCCAAAGACTCAGATGGCTCGGTCACGTGGAGAGGATGGACACCAATACTCCGGCCCGTAAAGTCTTCGAATCCACCCCAGAGGGAAGGCGCAGTAGAGGAAGACCAAGGTTCAGGTGGCGTGCGCAAGTTGAAGACGACCTCAACCAACTCGGCGTGCGAAACTGGAGACAGCTAGCTAGGGACCGAGCTGGCTGGAGAGGTTTGTTGGTTGAGGCCCAAGTCCATCTCGGACTGTAGCGCCACCTTAAGTAAGTATAAATTTGGCTGAAAGTCTCCAAAAATGTGTGAAACTCAATCTGCGGCAAGTATTTCGAGGACCAGGGTGGAAAAGCTCTCTGGAGTTCCCTGGATATCAACCCAAGAGAGTCCAACATCGATCAAATGTGCACAAAATATGGAAATCGACATCAAGGTCACGGTTTTCAGTAAGTACATTGAGGGACTATATTGAACCATGTCTGATTCTGGCCAGAAAGCGATGTGTAGGAAAACAATGCGCCATCAGAATCGGTAAAGGGTTCATCGATCCCTTAGGCTTCAAAGGCTTTGGAGAAGGTGAAACGCCGGTTCTACTGTAAGCCAAAAATTTGATAGTTGAAGTGAATTTTTGTCTGTGTGTCTCATTTGTACAGTAATAGAATTCTCCATAGGTATAGGTATATTTCTGAGCCGATAAGCTTGTAAAATGGGAAATGGTCACACTGGTTATCGCCATAGCCGTATTTAGGGGGAGGGTTACGGGGTTTAACCCTCCCCGAAATAATTTTGTAAAGCAAAATCAAATATCTATTGATTAATAACTTAATGATTTTTTTTTGGGTATTTTTCTATTCGCTTCCAGAAACCTTTGTATATTTCTTTGGTTTGGTATAATCAAGATATCATTTACTACTCTCGCCATCTAGTTACCTACAAGCAGAGATAACCATATTTCTTTTACATAAGTCGTTACATGACCAAAAATTAAGGCAAAACATACTGCAATGTCCCAAAGGCAATACGAATTTTTGGTCTTTTGTAAAAAAAATATGAAGAATTTTTCTTCTTCTTCGGTCCCTACGCTCGTTGACAATAAAAAACTCCAGTTGTTAGCTCTCTCGCGAAAGCTGCTAGAGAGTGTCATGATTCCCCCAGTTCTCGAGCGCGTCAATGATTCCATGGGAAAAATCTTCTACCGCACTCGTGCTGTGGCGAGAATCCTAGAAGTTCTCAACATACATTAATCTGCTGGTCCGGATGGTATCCCTGCTATTAATCAAAAGAGGTGTTCTTCTACGTTGGCAAAACCCTTGCGTAAGCTTTTCCATCTATCCTTCTTATGGGCTCATCCCGAGCAGCTGGAAAACAGCATTTGTCCGGCCAATTCCAAAAAAGGCAAATCTTCCTCCAATTACCGTCCGATTGCACTTACGTCCCTTCCTTCTAAGGTCATGGAAACGCTGATACCTAAACTATCAACTCAAGAAATATCTCGAAAACCGAAAGTCTCTTAATAACCGGCAGTACAGTAACAGGTCCACTGGTGATCTGATGGTTTATCTCACCAAACAGTGGAACAAATCTTTCGATATCGGTGAATCCCTTCTTCGTTGGATTAGAAACTTTCTTTCGAACCGTTCACTACAAGTTATATTGGACGGATTCAAGTCTGAAACCCACAATATAAATGCTGGTATACCACAGGGCTCCGTTTTGTCTCCGACCCTCTTTCTCATTTTTATAAATGAACTCTTGTCTGTAACTTCTAATCCAATCAATTGTTTCGCTGACGATAGTACCCTAAGCTTTTCTTATTCATTTCAAGACTCACATCCTTCCTCTTCGGATGTGGAATTGCAACGGCAAAATATGATAAGCTCATTAAACACTGCCTTCAACAGCATTGTACAATGGAGAATACAAAATCGCTTAGAATTTAATGCTTCGAAAACTCAATGCTGACTGTGACTGTGTCGTGACTCTTTCAGTTCTATCGTTACTTTTACGGTAAGTACGCAAGTCAAATAGCCAGTTGCATTCCTCCCCTAAAACAATTCGCCCGTAATACTCGCGCTTCTAGGAATGGCCATCAGTTTACCCTCGAGTCCAACTTCGGACGTATTCTCAAGTATAGAGAATCGTTCTTTAGCCGTACTTTAAGAATGTGAAACTCCCTTCCACACTCTGACTTTCCAATTCAATGCAATGTTCAGGTACTTAAGACCAATGTACACCGGCAGTCCGGCACCTCCTTTCCAACCCCTTTCCGTTAATAAAGGGTAATATAGATACACTCAAGAATTATTTTTAAACTTTCCATCAAACATTGTTACGTGAACAAATGAATTAGCTTCGGAGAATTGAAAAATGTGATAAATATGTTTCCTTTTTTACTAAAAATTTGAAAAAAGTTATCATTCATCTTAACCCCCCCTGAAACAAAATCCTAGCTACGGCTATGGTTATCGCTTATATTTGCTTGGAATGTCTTAAGTCGCTTCAAGTGGCCGCTCATGTCTCAACTAAGAACATGTACACTCGCAAGTCAATCTCTTGAATTAGTTTCTCCTTCCTCACTTATTGTGTAGAGGATGGATTGAATTGAATTGATTTCCCATAGAACTCGCCGCCATCGATATCATCATCAAAAACTGACGTGTCGAGTCGCACCGCTTTTGCTTTGTGTACAAAACAAAAACAACACTTTGTGGATTTTAAAGACAACAAATATGTGAACAACAAATCAAATCCGTACAATCGTGTTCGCCTATCATTTTTGTCATGTTAGTTTGTTTCTTATCCATCTTTGAAGTACAATATCTATCGGCGAGGACGACCGACACAGCGACATAAGGGATTTTTCTAAAAGAACCGCTCAACTCGACTTCGACTTGAGTCAATTAAAACTGATTTGGATTGAGATTGATATTAAATATTTACTCAAAGTAAACTAATCAAATGTTGGATTGATAAAGCATACTCATACTCTTAATCTTATCGCGCAGCCTTTTAGCGAAGATGAGGTTAGCAGAAGCTTGCAAAGTGGACGTTTGTCAAAGATCTCGTTATGAGCCCTTCTATGCCTCTATTTAACTCTCTAATCGATGTGTCACAACTCACAAATCGATTTTAATAGCGTAACATTAAATTTACAAAGTAAACATTTGTGTGTCAGTAAGTCCGACGCGACGTTGTAAATCGGCCTAAGACAGTGAGAGAGAGAGACATTTTGCGTCTGGAACTGGAGCTTGTTGATAGCTCACAGAGTATCGTCGTATCTGATCGAAAGTCAATTAAGTAAATTAGTTTAATGGCCATAATACCCCTCTGACACGTTGTGCTCCTTCAGTAATGGCCATTTGGATCGATGGCTACACTTTTTGCAAACATGCCTGGTTGACAAGTTTTTAAAAAACTCAAGACTAGAGTAGGTCGTTCGCTGTTGTCTATTCGACATTTGTGTTCTTTTTTTTGCATTGAAATTGCATAAGGTGCTCTAAGCAAACAGAAAAACAAAGATCAATTGTGTCCCTGACATAACAAACTACTCGTGATGTTCCACAAATGTTTTTCAAAAGTGTTTTGATGTTGTTGTTTTTTTTTTCTCAAGTAGACCATTGGTTTTTCAGCATTCAACATGACAAAAAATAGCAACAAGTCGTTGAAGTTTCTTGTAGAATTCTTAAGACTTGATAAGTTGCAAATTGTTCTAGCAAATTTGTTTCATTGATTTTATGTTCTTCTGGTAGGAAAATGCTTCTACTTTTTTTTTGCGTTTAATAATGTAAATTAATTCATAAGAAGTAGGTACCTACTAGTTCGAGTGATATGAGATATTGGACCACTCAAAAGCTCATGTAAACTTTTTATAAGCCGTTATCGAAACATCAAAATGAAGGCAGACACTATAAGGACCGCAACGCAATCTTCTAGAAATCCACTTGAAAACTACTCATAACAGGTTCAGAGTTGAATTTAAGATGAGTTACAGTTTTGAAAAATTAAGTGGCAGTTTCAATGATCTTTAAATGACAATAGTAATTTTGGAATGGATCAACAACAATGCTGATTCTTTTGCCTGAATTCCGTCAAAAATTTGTTGAACCAAATAAACAGTTTCAAGCTTAGTTCAACTGTAGACAGGAGGTGATCATAATCTCATTTAAGGTTAATTGGGAGCCATTATAGGTAACGGGTCATTCATATCATGGTTTCAAGTTGGTAGCGCTGACATTTGATACATGTTTAACTTAATTGTCATCTGAAGTATCATAATATTAGTTGAATGTTTGTCATTCATGAAAATGGATGGCTAATAAGCAATCGAACAACGCGTTAAAATTATTTAAACTTACTACAGAAGTGTCAGTGCCAACGTAACTACTTTTCGCGCATTACGCGACGATTATGCTCGTCATAATCGATCGACTACGCATTGGTAAAATTGTGAAGAAATTCGAAGAAATGGAAGCGTTACTGATGTCGCAAGTCCTGAGCATCATGGTAATCTAAACGTTGAGTCGAAAATATTGCTGTTGCAAGCACAAGTGTTGCTCATGATCCGAATTAATCGATTTCCCGGCGTACGCGGCAATTGAACGTATTTTGTATTTTGATTTGCATCTCCATCCTTACAAATTTTAAATCATGCTACAAATTAAGCCTGCAGGCCATTCACAACGCCGTCGATAAGCTTCTTGGGTGTTGGACCAACAGACAACGAACACCGATATTTCGAACAACATTTTCTTTAGCGATGAGGCACATTTCGCACTCGGTACAGTACATACCCACCAACAAACGAAATTGCCGTATATTGCATCCAGAAAAGTGACTGTTTGGTGTGCTCTATTGTCGAAAAGTGTCATTGGTCCGTATGCCAATTGGCGGTTGTAGTCAACTCAGAGATATGGTCGAATGATAACCGATTTCTTTTGGGCCGGCGATTGAAGGTCATGACTTGGACGATAATTTGGTTCCAACAAGACCGGGCCACTAGTCAGACAATACGACCAATTATGGTTTTATTGCTTGGTCGTGTAATGTACGTTTTGGCGAAGTCAGTTGGCCATTAAGTCACGCAAATTTTACACCGTTAATATTTTTTTCTGTGGGGCTACGCAAGAGACAGTGTTTACGCGAATAGTTCCTGGACACATTAAAAACCAACATTACTCAAGTTTTGGCCGACATACCACCCGATATGTGCGAAAAAGTGGCATGCTGCGAAAACTCCGCACGCGGCCATTTGAATGATATTGTTTTTCCCACTTAACTTCATAATGAAATAAAATTTTCATTAAAAATGTATCGATGTGTGTGTTTTATTTAGCTTTACTTTCGAAACCGAAAAATGAATGACCCATATTTGTGAGGAAGGACGATTCCGCTGGACTACACACTTAACTCTTATATGAACGAAGAAGACCCGGACTGGAAAGTCCTTTACGGTACATTTCATAGTAGGAAACAGTATTGAGCTGGAAGGATGGTATAGAGTGTAGAACTGTAGACCAAGCGTTTTATTTTCACAGGGATGTGAAGAGAACTCAATTTTAACAAACATTTCCCTGAAATTTCCGATTTCAAGCTTGGTGAAACTTAAAAGTTGTAAGGGTCTGAAAAATTAAAGTTGATTTTTGATAAAAGTGTTTTTATCGTTTGTTTATGAAATTGGGCAATTAGCAAGGTTTGCAGGTCGTGCTATATAGCCATTGACATGAAGGAGACAGGTTTGTAAAAATAAAACATTCAAATTTATAGCAGGGTAAGACTATACAAAGCGCCCGGTTTACAAAATGCCCCACCAGCCTACTGATGCGTTCAAAACAGTAGATATTCTAATCAAACTAGTCCTGTTCAAACAGGTTTAAATGGTTGCCCAGTTGGGCTTTTGAGTGGATTTGATTCGTTTACGCGTGTAACAATAAAAGAGAAAAAACGATTTTGTGAGCCGAAAAATATTAAAATTTAATTTCCTCGGAAAGTATGAGCAATATTTGAAAACTGTTCATACACTGCTTTTATATTATTTTTAAATTCATAACGTTATCTTATGTTGAGAGTCAATATTTCAGGTGGGCCACTTTGTGTCCCAGTATTTACAAAACACCTCAGTGAAGAAAATTCAAAATGCCCCAGTTATACTTTGACTTTGATGTATTTAACAAATTTTCCTTGCTGATTTCTTTAGAAATGCATTAAAATTATTTGCGAAAGACATTGTGGGCCTCATGGTTCGAAAAGGATATGGCTGAAGCGATTGAGTTTAGTGTATTGATGATCATTACCAAACTGCTTCCTCAGAAGACTGGATCTCATGCGTAACTTGCAAGGCTTTGTTACATGAGTCCTGTATAACGTATTCGTTCAATTGTAACAGTTGCGGCCGCAAATTGAAAAGAGACGCTATTTTACTTAGATATTAACATATTTTGAAAGAATTAAATGTAACATTTCTACACTTTTCTCATGGGGCGCTTTGTAAATAGCCTGGGGCGTCTTGCCCGCTACCCCAGTTACAAAACGCCCCACCTTAACTTTCAAACAAATATTTTTATTTATTTTTTACTATTGTTGTTTTTATGTTCATTGAATGTAGGTAAATGCTAAGAAAAAAGACTGATTATTTTTTTTAAATAAAAGAATTTGATTTTATGTTAAAATTTTTTGTTTTATTTATGTTTGATGAATTGTGGGGCGCTTTGTATAGTTTTACCCTAATTAAAAATTGGTTTGAATTTGAAGAATGAAAGTTTGCAGCGGGTTTTCTATCATTACTGAGTACTGACACTTAAAATTTGTTCTCCAACTTCAAAATTTATCTTTGCTTTTCTTTAGACAAAAAATTGTAGAGATAAAAATTCAGTGTAACCTGCATATCGGACTTTAGACTTTAAAGATTAAAATATAAAATCTGTATGTTAATCAAAATAAAATAAAATAGAAAATATTCAAATTTTTACAACTATGTGCAACTATGTGTAGCTCAACCCGAAACTTAATAAAAACCTCTGCTTAACCAATCTACGTAACCATTTCCTTAAAACAATCAAATTTTAGTACGTACCTATATGTTACTGTCTTCTAATTAATAATTGCCTTCTATAAAAAGAATCAAACCTCGTGCAAGTAATTCATGGACCATGGCGCACTTCCAAGAATCTCGTTTAACAAACCGTAAAACACAAAAATAAAAATTATTACGATGCTCTTCGTTTGTCCATCAAAATCATCAAAACTTGAGCAAGCCGTTTTATTTTATTCTTAATGTTTTGCTAGATGTTACCTCTTCTCCCCCTCTAAAAATCAGCGACACTAAATTTAAGTCCGCACAGTATTAAAAATTAATTCGTTGTTGTTTCTTACCCTTTTATTTAAATTATACGACTACTTCGGTGACGCTGAACATTATCTTAAATTTGCCTAAAAGAATAAACTTGTAAACGTGTATATCTCGGGGGAAGTATGTTGTTAACTAATTTAACGGTCGACATTATGTATGTCGCCGAGCATTAGAGATAGCTATGTAGATTAGTCACTCTGCAAATGATTATGGGATAAACCAATTCGAATTATTCAAAGAAGACAAAAAAGATAAAAATGTAAAAAAAACTCAGAACATGGGTGTTGTTGAGGTTAAACGAATTTAAAATCGATTTTACATTAAAGTCGATTCGATGAATTCAATATTTAGTTTAACATGATTTTCAACTTTCTAGAACTTTTTTTTTTGAAAACCCAGACAAATTTATTTTTACATTTTTTTTGAATTTAACATTAGAACTGCAGAAAAACGTAAATTAGGTAAATGAACAGAACAAACAAGACGAACAGCGATTTGGAGTGGTGTTAATTAAGATGTGATAAAATTCTTTAAAACAAAAAAATTCCTCCAATTTGAAAGTAATGTTTGCATAGAAAAAGAATTCAAAAACGAAATTACTTAAACGTTTCATATTAATTCGAATTCCGAATGACATTTAAAGAAGAATGAAATTCAAAACAAACCGATGGAAATAGATAATTTTTGATTTTCCTGTCGAAACTCGCTTAAGTTATCAAATTTCAACAAACAAATTTTTTACTGCAAAGGTTCTCATTTTACTTGTTCTTTTTTGATTTTCTTCGCAATTGGAAAAAATGCTTATTACCTCAATTTTTTTATTTCACGTTTAGAGTTGAAAAAAAAATGATTAGTTGTCAATTTTTATCAAGACTCAACAATTAAGGTTGATATAGCTGAAAGTTTTTTTTTTTTTGGAATTTCGATCAATGATTTTTGGCGGTTTTCAATTCTTAACTACCAATACATTGAGGGCTCTTTTCATTCAGTAAAAAGAAGAAAAAAGAAAATAAACTTCATTCATAACAATAAAAGAAAAAGCTGCTTTTGTTTTATTTCTGAAATTCAAAATTGCTGGTTATTGCAATAAATGCAAAGCTTGTTGTTTTAGTGGAGTCAATGAAGCTTTTCTAAAGAAAGTTTTTTAATTGCTTTTAACCTTCCTATACTCGCGCATTGGTCTCTCAGACCGACAAATCATTAATTCTTAGTTTTCTTGAAAAATAAAATCGCTGTCTCTTTGAAATTCTGAGTAGCTTCCTAAATAAGTATTTTCTTTCGATTAGATGGGCGCAAGCGCACCTGTTAGGTAGACGTGTTGCATATTTTGTTTGTTTTCGGTCTGTCAGACCGACGCGAGTACAGGTGTTAGAGTTTTTGGTAAGTAATTTTCAAATTTTAGAATAAATAGTGGGTGGTAAATTTTGTATTACTTTAGGGGTGTTTATATTTTGCATATGCTTATGTGTATGTATATACTTTATATATGTGTATATATATATTTTGCATATATAACATTTCTAGGAACCGTTTTGAATTGGTTTTTTGAGCATGCACTTATGGTATGTTCAGATTGCTACGATTTGCACAATTATACAAACTTAATCTCTTTTTATACTTTTTTATAATTATTGTTATTTGTTGTCAATGAATTAATAAGTTTTTTTTGTTTTTTGTTGAGACAAATATTTATTTTTATTTAATAAGTTAAGGTCAAAAAAAAAACTGAATTTTTTGAGAGGCTTGCATAAAATGTAATTGCAACCGAATAAGGTTTAAAGTTGCTATGTTTTTCTATTTGTTTCATTTAAATATATTAGTTTCTTTAAAATAAACCGAAAAAATCATTTGGAAAATACATATTCACGAAAATGTAGACGAGATAAGATCTCGGTCTGAGAGACCGTGCGCGAGTATATGTGTACTGTCAAAACGCGCGAGTATAGAAAGAAACAACATAGGTGAGTGGTTTTGGTTTTTTCTTGATTTCTCGAAAACAAGAAGTCATTTTCGCATGAAGTTTTCTGGATCTCACTGAGAACTACTAACTGCGTTCAATTGTGAAAAAAATTGGTAGGTACTCTATATGCATCATAAAATTAAAAAAAAAAAATTAGTTCGAAGTTAAAAAAAAGGTAAAAATTTCAATATTTTGCCTTTGAAGATGAATTTTTCGAAAACTATTCCTGAAAACAGTTTTATTTAAATGCAAAATGAAAAATGTGCTTTTTAGCTTTGCAAAAATGTATACCACGGCATTGTGGACAAAGACTCCATTTATCACACACATCGCCCGTGGATCACTCTTTATAAATAATGAACAAATTGTTAAAAAAATAAAAAAAAATAATTATTTCCCCCAAATGAAATGTTTCTGATTTATAAAAAATATAAAAAACAAAAAAAAATGAAAAAAAAATCATCCAAATCCGAGTTGTTTGTGAGGACTTTCTGAAAACGCGCTTATTTCAGCTTCATTGACTACACTATTTTGCTTGTGGAGGTACTTATTTAATTGTTGTTTTTCTTTTTTATTCTAATTTTCTTCTGAACGAAATGAAATTCAAACAATAAGTTGTGTAATTTGACGGCAGATTTAATAGTAAAGTTAGAAGTTATTGTTTAAGAACAGGGCCAAATTTTAAGAAGCGTATTCAATTTTGAGGATATCTTTCGAATTCATGCAATTTAGCATAATTTTGGAAATGGAAAACTCTTTTAATCTTTTTGACACAAAGTTCACTCCTTATGTCTGTTTGGAAATAGCCTTACCTATAGTAACAAACGTCCAGGAACTGAGATCAATCTTACAATCAAAGGTGGTAGTGCCTGCTTTAGAAACAAATACATTTGCAAGCATTCTTTTACTTGCGTATAGGTTCCTTCTTGATTTTGGATAAAATCCATATGTAAGGACACCTACTAGGTATATCATTAAGCTGCTGATAACTTTAAACGATATCCCAAAATCCCGATTTTAACATTTTTGTTAAATAGAGAAAGAAGTTATTTGCCGCACCATTTTCGTTAAAAACTTACAGCTTAAAAACAAAACAAAATTTAATTTAATAATCGTAGGTTATTTAACAACTGTACCATTTTCGCTTGAAATGCGAAATAAATTTCAAGCTTTTTCAACATTTAAATTGCAAAGAAAGTGAGTCCCAATAATGAGTCCCGAGTGGACGAAGAGAAGACACTTAAAATGAAACAGCTCATAAATATTACACCAAAATGTTAGGTCAAATAGAACAAGGCTTTTGTAGTTTTTTGTTCACACTATAAGAATTGGTCTTATGGGCCTAAAGTGAGCACCAATAGTTCCCCAGCACAGAACCACCGGCTCATCACTTAGTGTGGTGTTAGTTGTTGTTAGTTAGGCTCATAACGTCAGTAGTTTTTTTTTATAGCATTTAAAAAAAAAAGTTATTTGGTGGACCTTTTGCTAGAAGAAAGTAGGTAGATACAACTTATGTTGAAAATAAATGCACCAAGCCCAATCGAAGTCAATTATTTGTACAAGCAAGCTTGAAAATGTTTAAAAAAGAATGCGAGAGCTTTTAATGGGTCCCTAGAGACATTTCTGAGGAAATACAAAATACAATGTGTATTAGCCTGAGAACAGCTTTCATTGAGAACTCAAAACAATGTCACATTTCCGCTGCACAAATTAAAAGAAATTTTTTGAGTTTCAATTTCGAAGTTCTGGAACAAGTCTTATTCCTAGTACCATTTTTTGAATTGCCTACATTTGAAGAAGGCATTTTTGTATTTATAATAATAAACTAAATACATTTTTAAGAATAAAAAATAAATAGAGTCAGAGTGGCGCGACAGCTCTTGAAGAGCCAAGGCCGAAGTGGCTTACTCTCATCAACAATTCTCTGAGTGCGTGTGATGAATTGAGGAGACCTACAATTTAACTCCGATTCCGAACGGCAAAGTTGAGAAGCACTTTTTCATGACAGAATGATACTCTTGGAAGTTTTGTCCGTTCTTCGCAAGAGGCAGTGCCCGTGAAAGATGAAATAAAAACTATGGGCACGAGTAGGACTCGAACTCACGACGTTCTGCTTAGCAATTTCTTATTATTTTTAAGAATAGCTACATTTATATCAACACTTTTTGAAGAAAACTTGCAACCTTAACTTACCTATGAAGTTTCTTTTTGAAAAACCAACGTAACAAAAATATGTATGCTCTCAGCCTTGTCCCTTTATAGAAATGGAACTAGATTTGCCGTCGTTCTTATGGTCACTAGCAAGACTAGCAAAATCTCACTGAAAAAAAAAACTTCCTTTTTGTGAAGTACAAAAAACGTTTTTATTTGAAAGTAGAAATGTTTTTATCTTTGAGTAAAAGAGTTCAGTGAAAAGATTATGCTGCCCCTTAAACAGTTTCAAAGACAAATAAAAAAAGAGTTTTAGACTTCAATACGCAATTGTATTGTCGAATTCGCTCCAACGAGTTTTTTCTTTAAAATTATCCGTTATCAGATGGAAGAAATATATAAACTTGTAAGGTTTCACTTGTTGAAAGGCACCACTGTTGCTAAATCAAACCGTATCTTCGATTAGGGATTTTTCTTTTTAATTTATTGAAACCTACTACTCAGACTTAAAAAACTAAAAACTTAAAAACAAAACAGTTTATGACAAACAAACAAAATGGTTTATGCTTTTTTGGGCAGGTTTGAGTTGCCTAATTATGTAGGTACCTACTCTCATGTAGTATTTCCTTTACCTACTGGAAAAAGCTTACAATGGTCGGAAAAAGTATTTTGACAAAATGTATTATGAGGAAAAAATGAAAATTAAACAAAAAATTAAGGCATAATTTAATAGAAAATGAAATATCCGTTGCTATTAACGACTTTCTGCAATCTCCAAATTTTGGAGAATTTGCGGAGAAATTTACTTAAAAAGACTTTCAACCTCAGCGATTGTCTTTTCGAGCGTTCTTATCAAGCATGGACTCCTTTTTCGCAATATTTAGGCCCACACATTTTCTATTATGTTTAATTCGGGGCTTTGAGGTAGCCAATCTAGTGTATATACACCCACTTCCTTTAGGAATTTTGTTATCATCTTGGCTTTGTGACAAGGTGCGTTGTCTTGCTGCAAAATGAACGACTGTCCAATGAATTTATCACCAGAACTAAAAGCGTGGTTATTTAAAATATCCAAATATTGTTGTTTGTTCATCACTCCATCGATTGCTACCAAGTCTCCGGTGACGGTGCTACCACCATGAGGTACTCGTTTACACACAGGTGCTACTTTGCTTCGCATTTTCCTAGGGATTCTGCTAAAAGTTTTCTTAACAGCTTTCATCAGTCCACAATACTTTTTCCCAAAATGATGAAGGTTTGTGTAAAAATTCTTTGGCATACTGCAGGCGTATTACTATGCTTATTTTTTTGGGATATTTGGGTATTGTTCAGGCTCTCTCAAACGATTTGTTACAGTTTTTTCTGAAATTTCAATTTCATACTCCTTTTTTATTTCAATTGCTACAGATTTTGGGGTGTTCAGCACATTTTCTTTAAACTTTCTGACTATTAAACGGTCTTCTTTCTTGGAAGTCTTGCGTGGTCGCCCTGAACATGGAACATTTCGCGTGGATTTGTTTTTTTTCTCCTTATTTATTTGGTAATAGACGGTTTGACGAGGAACTTTATATAGTTTGCTCAACTTTTCCACCGAAATACCCGCATTGTAGATACTTGGTCACCATCTCAATTCTTAAATCTTGGCTTACTTCCGACGTTTTACCCATTATTATCAACTAATTGTTTGTAAATGTCGTCGAAGTTAATAAATTTTATTCAAAAGAGACAACATAAATAGGAAATCTCAACTCAAAATACTTTTTAAAGTTAGTTATGGCTCAGTCTATTCATTAAAAGGGTCCCAAAAAGAATGCATGAGAAAAATAAAATATTTCTGGATTTCACCGTTGCCTAGGTGCTTTGTTTTTGGTTTTGAGTAGCGAAAGATTCAGTTTATCATATCAAGTGGTCTAGCATTACAAATAGTATTGTAAAAATAATTTTTCCGACCATAATATTTGGAGCGTTCGTACTCGACCAATTGATGACAACAAATATTAGGTAATATGCAAAGGAGAATTTAAACAAGGTTCATTCGAAAATATGTAAAATTTCTTTCTAATAGTGAATTAGTTGAAGTAGGTAGGCGTTTTTGTTCAATTTGAATTGGAACGCAAATAAAACAAGTTTATTCCATCTATTTCCCGACCGACGTTTCTAATAGTTAAATTTTTTTTTACTGAAAGCAAAACCCTCCTCACCTTGCGACGGCGAAGAATAACTACTTATTTCCCATAGTCACCTTTTAAACACTTCAAAACCAATTTTTCCCCAAAAGAAACTTTCTAAATTCCCTCAATCAATCCTGATTTGGTTACAAAAAGATTTCATTTTTAAACACTATGGACATTTATTATTGATTTTTATTTACCATCCACCGAAACGGAAGTGAAAATCCAATTTACGACGAACAAAACTTTCAACAACAAAAAACAAAAACTTCTTCATGCAACTTTGCGGCGGCAATTTCGCACCATAAAGAAATGCAAAAATTTACTTTTTTCAAGACACTTTTTGACAGTTGCTAATTCTTTTTTATAACAGTTGAATTTTGTTGCTTATTCTTTTTTAATAATTTAAAATATTGAATTTAAAAAAAAAATACACACCATTACCATTACTGGACACACTCACGATGCTTTTTCATTACTTTGATTTTTTCTGTTTAAATTTAGAGTGCAATTGGAAAACTTGATTTTTGACAGATTTTCGAAAAATTTCTATCACCGACACAGTTCACGGAAATGGTACACAACCAGGTATCTCTTTCCTATCCGACGACGAATGTGTCCCGACCGTCGTATTTATTTATCAATTTTATTTTGTAAACACGTCGGAAAATGTTATCACCGATTCAACACGATCAATTTCGGACAAAGCAGATAACAGGCAAATTTTGATGTTTGTGGGAGGCGCATTGAAGTCTGCAAAAGGCTTTTTTTGGTCAAAATCACGGCGAACAGTGAAGTAAAACTACCGTAAAACATGCAATTATTTTTGAAAAACTATCAGACAGGTTGTTTTTTGTTGGGATGTTTTATTGTGATTTTTTTTTTCAATAATTTCTTTTGTTTTTTTGATTCTCACTGGCTTATCATTTGAACACAAGAAACAAGAAATTGTATTTATCGTCGACTCGTCTCAGAAAAAGAAAACGGACCGAACAAAACGTAACGAACTACCGTGTGTCGCACAACCACCGAACAATCTGCGTAACAGTCGAAAGTAGACTAACACAAACTCCCATACAAAAATCCAGTCGGACACACGCGAAATCGAAGAAAATGTCAAAAACACAGGAGAAACACGAAAACAATACACTCGAAAAACGAGAAAACGTAAAACCCATAATGACAATACGACAACGACAACGACATCGAAAAACTCAACGAACAACCCATCAAAGAGTAAAACACAAAAATCATCATGTTTTTCCCCTCTTTTCGACAATGGCAATGGCACATAAATATCTCACACACACACATAGCCATTGAGTAGAACAAAAAATAGAAGAAAAGGAGCAGAAGAAAACTTATGTAGGGGTACAACACCACACACCAGCAGTACATACATTACGAAACACACAAAACAAACAAAAAGAAAGAAACAATAAGAAAAACACGAAAACACGAAAAACACCAAAACACAACAACAAATTGCTACCAAAGCCATTCATGCACACCAAAGGGGAGGGTATTCCACTTCCATCGTCTCGCAGTCTCGAAAATAACCGCAAATCGCATGAGAATTGTTCACCTCGTTCACCCTCCTCCATGGAAACAAAACGAACACAACAAACCGTGTGGTTTGGGGGAAAGAGATGAACATGAAAAAATTTGTTGCTTCTTTTGCGTTAATGTGTGTAATTGGATGAAGATGAAGAAGTACACGAAAATGGACAACACTAAAAAGGCAACAAGAAAACGAGCACAAAAAAAAAAGAAAACCAAAGAAGAAAAGAAGGCGAACATAAAACAGAACACAACCCCACTGCCGTCATCGTCATCACTGCCGTTAAATATGGTGGGCAGATGAGTGCGAGTGAGATACCATTAGACAGCCAATGGCTGGTTTGCGATGCGATGCGACACGACATGAGTACTTTAATCTAATAGATACAAATGGGAATGAGCGAGCGGGACCGAATGAGGATTTTTCATTGCACAAGAAAAATTGTTGTCGTCGTCATGTTTCTTGTTTTGTTTGTAGATATAAAGTTCGTTTTTACTGTTTAGTCTTGTTTTCTTCATATTTCTTTTTTGTTGTTGTTGTTGCTGGCTGTTGTCTCGTTTAGAAGGGGTGGGGGCAAAATTACACAACATTATATATGTCGGGCGGATAAAAAAAAACAAGAAAAGATGACGACGACGCGAGTGAGAGAGGGATATTTGTACGCGAACGGTGAACGGATCACTTTATATCCTTGTACATAGGAGATAAAAGGATGGAATGAACATGGTTGTGTTCTCTTCGTGTTTTAGTGTACAATTTTTTGTCATCTCATCTTTAGCTTGATTTGTTTCTTGTTTTTTTCGTGTTCTTTTTTTTTGTGTACCTTAACTTGGGGGTCTTGTGTTTTATTTAGTTGCTTCTTGTGTTTCTGGTTTTTTCGTAGAGAGTTGTTGGTTGGAAGTTCTTTTCGTGTGTGGCTGAGTGTGCCTTTGCTTTCTGGTCGTCATCTTTTACAAGATGTAGGTACATGCCAGAGCTGTTGTGTGTAGTTGGACTAGGGTCGTTTCGCTCACTCTCTGAATTTGGAATGGGGGGCTGGCTCGCTGTCGCCACCATCGATCGCCGCCGCTGTTCTTTTTTTTCGATATGCTGATGATGCTGTTTGCCGACGGGAGATGGCCGATGGGGTCGACTTTGGCTGGTGATGTTGGGAAGGTGGTAGCAACCCCTCTGGCAGCACAAACACAAGGGTACCTACATGGTTTTGGATTGTTGTACTATTTTAAACGTTTGTCGTGTTCTTTTGACACAAACTCTATGCAGTATGGAGTTATGTACAAATGTGATGTTCTTTTTTCTTAGGTATAACTTTTCTTGAATTTCTTTAGCAGAGTTCTCATTCTTGTGTTAATTTTGCCTTGTTCGTCTTTGTTTTCTGATAAGTTTTTTCGTTTATCCTTATCTCCTTGTGGTGGCTTTATTTTGTTGCTTCTTGTTTATGTGTGTTTTTGTATAAAAATCGTTTTACATTTTTTGTTTCTGTTTTGGAAAGGGGTGAAAAACTGAAAAGTCTCATGATGTGGCCAGGCCTTATAAGATAAATGATCAGAATAAGCCAGGAAGAAATATTATTTGTATTTGTGCTTTGAAAGCCATAATGTAATTAATTTCGTAAAATTTGTTCCTGTCCACTTCCAAATACTTATTTAGTAATAAAAATAGCAAGCGAAGTCCCTCGTTTTATAAAGAGACTAGCGAAACCCCCGCCCGCTTCGCAGGGCTTTAACATTTTTTTTTTTGTTATTTTTTTATACTTATGTGTTTTTTTGAGTATTTGTAGTATGTACCTATATTTATTAACATGCATTTTTTGTAAACAATATATTTTTGGTTTTATAAGGTCGGATGGTTTATCGCCACCAGATAATGGTGAGCGTTACAGACTTGCAGTAGGATCTGTTGATAGGATAGATGAAAACTACGCTATACATAAGCAGGAACGAAGCAGTTTGCTTCACTTCTTGGTTTCAAATACATGAAAGGTATGCAGCAGTTATCTACACCGTCTATATTTTACACTTAGAATGGTGTTACCGCGCTAAATATCCAAAGAATTCGAAAAATCCGTCGGGACCGCTTTCATTTGTTGATCAGAAATTATTTATTTAAATCGTTCAAAATCGTTGCACATCGATTTCAGAAACACTTTAAATTGTATTAGCCATAATTGCACCTTCATTCAACCTGGCGTGGTTTTAAACATTTTTCTTTATGCTTCGAAAGACGCATTGAATCAATTCATTCCTTGCATTACAATAAAAATTGTCTGGAATTGTAATTCAGACTTCAGAATTAAGTAGAAATATTCAATTTCCAATGTTCAATAGCTGCCTAGAAAATTCTTCAAAAAAAGAAGATTTTAAGCAGGCCCTCGTCTGCAGCAGAGAAACGTTTAAGAGAACGGCTAAGATTGTCAAAAGTCATCAGCCAAAAGAAACTTGGCGCTGCCACCTTCATTCTACAGCAGCTATACTCAACCTGCGGCCCGCGGGCCACATGCGGCCCTCGAGCTTATAAAAGTTGGCCCGCGGCGTGGTTTCATAAATTCTTAAAATATCGAGTGCATGCAGAAAAACATGAGAAAAATATATCCTTTTAAGTTTTCAAAATGGAAGCAACACTAGAACGTTCAGCAGTGGAAAAATGGACATGGTGCGTCTTCAAAAAATTATTATAGATGTCACTCCTTTCTATGCCAGAAAAGATTTGCACAACTTAATGAAAAACAGATGTCGCTGAGTATTCCTTACTTTTTCAAATTTTGAATTGACATCTTTTCGACAAAAACCTACTACTTCACTCCTACTGTCTACCTCAGTGCGGATTTTAAAGCTATCATTCCATCTCGTGACGAGAGGCTTCGACACGACTATTTTCACTGACGGCTTCCTGACTTTGCTAGTGTCTTTCAGGCTGAACTACTCGCGAATCGCGATTAAGGAAGCATGCAAATTACTTAAACTAGATTTAAATCAAAACCGCAATACACCTATCTTTTCGGACAGTCAGGCGGCTATTCAAGCAATTGGCTCGTCCACATCATCCTCCAAATTAGTTCAACAATGCTGAAGTGAGCTAGCGGATATGAACATTGTACTCAGGGTCACTCTTGTCTGGATTCCGGGTCATAGTGGCTTTGAGGGCAATGAACGGGCTGACGAGCTGATAAGGCAAGGATCAGCCTTCACAGCTCACTCGCGGAAAGAGTCAACATTCCTCTTGGTGCTATGAAGGGCAAGATCTTCTCAATTTTTTCGCTGAATCAAACCACAGGTGGAGTAGTCTAACCAACTGTATCATATCTAGAAGGATATGGCCCATACCTTCAATAAATCCCGTACTAACAACCTTATTTTCAGACCCAGGCAAGACATAGCCAGGGTCGTTGCTACATGCCTGTTGGAGAACACGCATCTAAGCTGGGCCTCCCCCACAATACATTCTGTCGTAGTTGCGGGGACCAGCGAGAAAAGGAAACTGTTCTTCGCTTCTTTAGTAAGTGTCCTGCCCTAGCCAAAACGAGAGCCAAAACATTGGGAAAGTCCTTCTTCAATTACCTTAATGAGCTTTCCGAACTGAAGATCAAAGATTTGATCTCCTTTCTAAACGCAACAAAGTGGATTTGAGGCGTATTTTAAACTGATTGTTGCAGTTCCTCTTCAAACTTGAGATCACCAGCTAGCGAGCTCAAAACAAAAACTCAGAATTTTATTATAATCCCTCTTTTAATTTTTTAGGTCAAGCGAATTTTTTTATGGTATCAAAACGGCGCAAAGCAGCGCTAATTGGATCACGGAGCTAGACTGCTTGGGGCCACCATTTTTACTACTATGCACTTAGGGTTAGGTTAGGTTACAGTGGCTGCGGATACAAAATCCACACACTTAGGCAAAAAGAAAAGGCCCATTGTGATACCACATGAATCTTAAAGAATTACTTCTTACTAGTCGAACCATTTTTAGCTTTTTATAAAGCGACTATGCACATTAAAATGAGTATTATTTTTTACGATTAAAAAAAAATGTTTTGTGGCCCGGGGCAGCGTTACAAAATTATCATTGTGGTCCATTAAAAAAAAGGTTGAGTATGGCTGTTCTACAGAATAATCTGAAAATGTTGCAGTACTTTGCCTCCTATCATATCGATTTTTTATTTTTATAATAGTTGATTCAAAAGCAGCTAAAGAACAGAATGCGTTATACGGCCACCATCTTATACCGTGTCTGCAATTCCAGAAGAAGCCAGAGCTAATGCTATTTTATTTTCAGATAAACAGAAATGTTTTCCCCATATCACCGCTTCTAAAAAATTTAAAACTTACACTCCGAGTGATCACAGTATCACACCTTGCATAATGGTGTCATGCACATACTTTTGTTGATCATCTTACTTCGGCACATTATGTTTGCAATTATTTTTAATTCAATGCAACTGGATTGGTATCTATCTCTTGACAAAGAATAGATATCTTGCATTACAAGATTTGGAGCAACCAATCCTAACTGTGCCAATGCCTTATTTGCAATCCGGGTAGAAAGTATATTTTTTTCCACGACAACGTATTATTCAATTCCCCATTATATTGGCACTGACCAAATTGACTCAAGGCCAAAAAATGTCTGTTTGTGGCTTAGATTTGAGTATTTTTTTTTAAATTAATTTTTTTTGTATTAAGCCTTCTACCCTTATTCCTTGTCTCCTTCTTCCTTCTGACAAACACAGATTTTGTCAAAATTCAATGTGATTTACATGAATCCAATTGAAATACAGAACGAAATGAATTTTTAAAAACTTCACAATTAACTATGTAGGTACCTACAACCGAATTTTGATTTTTTAATTTTTTGTTCACAATTTTCATAAGAAACTATTCAACATGTCAAACAGTAATACTGATGAAGATGATTTAATTGATTATTATCAGTATACTGTAGACAAAGAAAACTTGTACGAAGAGAACATTGGACCCATCCATACATACAGAAAAATTTGAATGCAGACAGCAGAAATCAAACGGATGCCAAAGTTGGTTGCTTCCAACATTCAAAAGATGGACACAAACATGAGAGAATGTGTATCTGCTGCGGGTCTCTATACCAGACAAACGAACAAACCAAGCCATTTTCATTCCAATTAAGCTTCTTCAGATAAAATCCTTGAATGATTAAAAACCACATATCTTTCCAATATCCTTTACCTTTACATAATCAAAATCCTTTTGTCCAATTGTTTTCCACGAACAATTTTCTATTTTTCTATTTGAAAACGAATGCACCTAAAATTCGCGGTCTTATACAGGGTTTTCCAATAAGAAGTGTTTTTTTAATAGCGCGCTATTTCGGTAGCTGTCACTTTTGAAGCTGTCATTTTTTGACAAGTAAAAACTACGTCATTAATAAAAATGGAACGATACACGCTTCAACAACGCATTGAAATTATTAAAATTCACTATAAAAATGGTGAAAATTTGACACAGCAATCGATCTTTTACGGGAAAAGTTTCCGGACCGTGTTATATCTCTCGAAGAGGTGATCACAATTGGCCACCGAGATCTTGTGATTTAACACCTTGCGACTTCTTCCTTTGGGGCCACGTGAAAGATATGGGCTACGCCAACAGCCCAGCGTCGATTCAAGACCTCAAAGATGGAATTCGTGAGGCTATCGAGGACATAGGGCAGCCACTTTGCGATTTGGTTCTGGAAAATTTCATGAAAAGGATATGGTCCTGTAAGCGTGGTCGTGGCGGCCATTTGGCTGATGTTGTGGTCCAACGGCATACCTTCCTCTTTATAATGAAATAAACATCCGATCATTTATCTCAAAAAAATGCCATTTTTCTTTGAATATCAAAATAACACCTTTTATTGGAGTCCTTTATCAACATTATTTCATTTGAAAACCAAAACACCTACATCTCTAATGAGTTTTGCGGGTTTTCCATCAAGAACTATTCGCAAAACAGTTGAAAAACAGTTGCTTCGTGTGCGGAGGGCCTAGGGGTAAATTGACAAAAACGAGTCATCGAGGCCTTCAAAGTCAAAATATTCAAGAAATCAAAATCGTGACACCGGAGGCTGGTATGGTCATGCCAGGAAGCACATGAAGGACCTTATTAAGCCCCCTAACTATGTAACTATACTCCACAATTTTAAAGAAGTTACAAGCCAAAATCTTCCAATGGCCCAATAATAAACATTTCAGAAGTGTTGCACATCGACAATTCTTTGGTACAGAATATATCTACCATATAAGAGCTCATTTTACTCTTAGCTAACACCTAAGCTTTAACGGAGCCATTTTTTTCTAATTTCTCTTGATTTCTTATTTGTTTGCATAAAACTAAGATTTTTCTATCAACCTCAACAACAGCTCCCTAGGTATATAGATTCTTAAAATTTCATAAGCATTTAAACATACGTAGGCACTTATATCTAGGCTTGCATGTTGCCAGGCCCACCAGACCATTTAAATCCAATTTGAATGTCCCATATCGAATTAAGTGCTCTCATGGGCAATTATATTATCAACTTACAAAAGGTTAGGTACAGAAAACAACAAATCAATAAATAATGTTCGCAAGCCTGGCCATATCGGTCGAATCGTCGCAGGAAGACTTTAACAAGCTTTTTATCCATACCGTCCCTAGGGAATCATGACATAAAAATCACTCCAAAAGCGGGGGATTGACATTAGAATCTACATTTAGACCCGAGATAAGGAACGAAACAACTTCCCAACGCACGAAACCGCAAAAATAAAGAGGCACCTATTCCATTTGAAAATTCTATAAAAGTTGATAATCCGATTAACGCATATAGTATCTCCGCCATAATAGCGTTTGCAAACCTGGCAAATCGATACAAACATCTAAAAAATGTTTCTACACCCATTTATCGGATTTTCGTCGCAGGACTTTCCCCCAAAATAGGAGACGAGACACAATTCCCATTTGAACTCAGTCAAAAAACAACAAACACACACTCGCACAATAAAATTTCGAGACAACAACCAATTTAACCTAAACTCTCCTGCTCAGCCTCTGCTAATGAAAATCCTTCGAACATGAGAACATTTTTATCCAGAGGACATTTTTTTTCCTCTGTTCTGTTCAACTTAATATTAATATGGATTTTTCATGTTGACGCTAGTCAAACAAGCCGTAAATTCTAATTCCCATTCTCCTCTCACAAGCAACGAATTTGTTGGCCGCGCAAAATAGGTACATATGTAGACGAGCTTGTATGTACAAGTTCGTCCCTAAACACCACCAGGCACCGAAATAGGTGTAGATACCCTCAAAAACAAAAGATAATGGAAATCATAATAACAGAAAAAAACTCAAACCAAAGCAAAAGGCAAAAGAAACAGAAAAAAATCATCCCTGCTGGTCACACAAGCCACGCCCTGCAAAAGTACAAGAAAACAATCTAAATGAAGAAAAAAAAACGAAAAAACAAAATTGATGTCCTTTTTCCCATAGTTTTCCACCAAGGTGTGGAAAAAGATTTTTCAGACTCAAATGGTTAGTATAAACGACCCCCATCTGTTGTCGTCATCGCATCACGGACATGGACGTATTTTTATACTTCTCCGTTGTTGTTGTTTTTTTTCGGATGGGGGTGGGATGGTGAGATCCCAAGCTAGCACTTTCTTAAACGCAGCAGTGTTCCGCTAAATGAAATGAAATAAATAACTTTTTGTGTTATTTTGTTTCCTCGTGTTGTTGTAGTTGTTGCGAGTTTGGGGGGTTTCCAGCAACCGCAATATGCGTGGATACAGACACACTCCGTCTCCATTGCCGACATTTTTATTTTTCTTACACCAGAAGACACACACATTGTTGCAAAAGAAAGTCTGTGTGCGCATTTATACCTTGAAGCCTCGTACCGTTATAAATCATCAAATTAACAATCCTGAAAACAACACTGATACGAATTAGGGGTGGCTATAAAACGAATACACGAAAACAACTGTGCTCGAATTCGAAAACAGCCAACAACAAAAATAACAATATTTTTCAACAGAAAAAGCAGAACGTTCGCAAAGGACAAACCTCCCAGGCACCGAAACTCTCTTCTTGTTGTTGATAACGGCGGGCGGTGGCGATGACGATGACGGTGGGTGGATGAGGGAAATAGGGAATGGAAGGAGTAAAGAAAAAGTCGAATATAGTATGAAATTGTTATGAATCGGCTGTGCAAACTTACCTTTTGAATTTCTTAATTTAAAGAGGAAAACATCAGAAAAATCAATTCTGATAACACTATTTTGGATATTAGATTGCAGTCTGAGACCCCGTACATTGTAAAAATGGAATGACAATTTTTACGTTTACTTTCGTACATTTATACAAAGAACGTTAGTACATTCTACTAATACTTCGTATTATTTACTGTCGATTCGTAGACTTACCAAAAGTATTAGTTTATGTTTACCTATTCCTTGTAAAGTGGGAATTAGATTCCTCAAAAAATTAGTGGATCTAGTTCCCTTCGAATTTGAAATAATTTGCCACTTTCATTGAGAAAAAATTAAAATAAGAATTCAAGTAAAGTAAGCGTTTTTTTAGTTTTGAACTGAAGCGTGGTCAAGAGTTTGAATTTAAAGATTTGTCGGTCTTGTTCTTCTTCATCATTCTCCACGAGCTCGACAGCTTGAAGAATTGCGGCTGGTCCAAAACAGGTTCTGGATCCGGTAGCTACGCGAGCTCTGTTATGATGTCTGCGTCGAAGGGATACAGTTCTGTCGCGAAGTCCTGACGTTATGCTGTCGTACCTTAGTCATAGCTATATTTGGACCATACTTGTTTTGTTCAATTTTTTATGGCAAAACTTCACTGTGGATGTGCTCAAGAGACTGATAGTGGGATTTATCCGCGGCTCCTAGGCTGTTTTCAGAATATAAATACTTTAACTGGTCGGGAAGCGCTCGCTGGCATTTGAGACGTGTAACGTGTCAAACAAAACTGTCATCTGAAGGGTCATAATATTAGTTGAATGCTTATCATTTCCAATAGTGGATCGCTTATCAATTAAAATACGCGTTAAAATTATTGAAACTTGCTACAAAAGTGGTTGTTCAAACTTAGCCACTTTTCAAGCACTACGTAATGATTATGGTCGTCATATAGACCGACTACGCAAGCAATCGGTGAAATTGTGAAGAAATTCGAAAAGAGTAGAAGCGTTACTCATGTCGTTAGGCCTGTGCATCATCGAAGTGCACGTTCAGTCAAAAATATTGCTGCTGTAAGCACAAATGCAGGATCAGCAAGATGATCCGAATTTATCGATTTCCCGGCGCGGCGGCGCGGCGGCGTTCGCAGCAATAGAACGTGTCGTTTACCTACCATGGTGTATTCTGCATTTGGATTTGTATCTCCATTACCTATTACATACAAAGCAATAATTGAAGCCTGTAGAGCATTCACAGCGCCGACGTTGATACGCTTCTTAGGTGTTGGAACAAAAGACAATAAATACAGATTTTTCGAACAACATTTTCTTTAGCCATGAAACACATTTCTCACTCGGTGGGTATGTAAAATGTAAACAAACAAAATTGCCGTACGCCCGTACATGGGCCTCAGAAAACCCAGAGGTGATAGAAGAGGTGCCATTGCATCCAGAAAAAGTGACTTTATGGTGTGCTCTTTATGGCATTGGTCCCTATTTCTTATAGAAGATGCCAATGGGTGGACGGGTGCAGTTGATTCGGAGCGATATGGTCGAATAATAACCGATTTAGTTTGGCCGGCAATTGAAGATCATGACTTCGACGATATGTGCCGTACGCCCGTACATGGGCCTCAGAAAACCCAGAGGTGATAGAAGAGGTGCCATTGCATCCAGAAAAAGTGACTTTATGGTGTGCTCTTTATGGCATTGGTCCCTATTTCTTATAGAAGATGCCAATGGGTGGACGGGTGCAGTTGATTCGGAGCGATATGGTCGAATAATAACCGATTTAGTTTGGCCGGCAATTGAAGATCATGACTTCGACGATATGTGGTTCCAAACAAGAAAGGGCAACAAACCACACAAAACGACTAATTATATAGCTTTTTTCCGCGAGAAGTTTCCTGCTCTCGAAATTTCGCTTTTTTGCGACGGCAATTGGCAAGATCATGCGATTTGACATCGTTCGTTTTTTTTCTGTGGGGCTATGCAAAAGACCGTGCTTTCGGGAATACACCCCGAACTTTAGACACATTAAAATCCAGCATTACTCAAGTTTTGGCCGAGATATACTGCCGGATATGTGCGAAAAAGTGGTTAAAAATTACCTCAAAAGATTCGCATGTTGCGAAAACTCTGATTTTGTTTTTCACACTTGATGGCAAAGTCTAAACCGTATAATGAAATAATATTTTCATTGAAAATGTTTTCTTTCTATTTAGCTTCACTTTCAAAATCAAATAATGAATGACCTTTTAGTAACCAATTGCATTTTGAAGTGGGTTCAGTGGAAGCTGGCTACATGGCAGTCCTAGCCCTTTTAGCTTCTGCATAAATAACTTGTCGCTCGAAATTCAAGCACTGCCAATTTTTTGACATTTAGTAATAGGTATCTTATATGTAATTTCGTTTTCCATTGGTATTTTTTTTGACGTTTCTTCTTCTAGATTAGATTTAGATTAGATTTAGATTTTATTGGTTCATAATTTTAAAGGGGTTGAATACATTATTTATGATACATTAAATCATTTGAGCATGGCCGTCTGCCAGATTGACAATCCAATTAACATTATAAATTTGTTGAGTATAAATACACCTTTAATTTAAAATTTTAAGTTTATGTAATTTTGTGTTCTGACTTTTAAAAATTTCCATTTACAATTCTGTTCCTATATTTAAGAACAATTTTTAGAAACGCATACATCTTTTCTACATTCATTTGGTTCAATAAATTTCAACAATATTCCTCTGATAAGGCATCTTCTCCAAATATGTTTCTTCTTCAACTGCTTTTGATTGTAAAAACGGGATAATAAAAACGGGATTTTGAAAAGCGGGATAGTAAGAAATCGGGATTATAAAAATCGGGATTTTAACAAGCGGGATTATAAAATCGGGATATCGTACCCAACCCACATAAGGGCATCCCGGTTAACCGTGTCGAACGCTGCACTGAAATCCACGAAGAGTACATAAAGCTTTTTACTTCTTGCCAGGAATGAATCCGCAATACTTCCGCATTTTTTGATGCGATCCACCTTTTGAGTCGACTCTGAAGTACCGCGGTGAAAATTTTATAGGAGGCGTTGAGAAACGAGATACCTCTGTAGTTCGCAGGATTTGATTCACAACTTTTCTTGTAAATAGGGAACACTAGAGATTCCTTAAAGTGTTCTGGTATTGTTCCGTCTTCTAAAACATTGTTCATCAGGCCTGTCAGCGTTTGAATCAAAATAGCTGTCGCTTCCAAATGTATGGAAAAAAACGATTATCATTTTGATAATCACCTTACGTGAAGCAAAAGCTATTATTTTGACTATCAACTATCAGCTTAGCCGATTCCAGCCCAGGTTGGCTTTTTCTTCTTCTATCTCCAATGGAACGGGCTATGATGTAGGTATAGGTCATTCTTTGGACTATTCTGCTTTTATAACAGAAGAGTTCAGCTCTTCTCAGAAGCATTCTGTCTGTCAAAGTCAGTCCAATGGAATGGTTTCAGAAGACTTCTGGACTCTTCTGAATCCTTCTGGACCACCAATGGAAAACGACATAAGGAAAAAAAAAGTCAGTTCATTCAAACTTCATACATCATCTATGGAAAAATTTCTACCTAGACCCCAATGGCCCAATTGTTCCCAATAAACTCATCTACATTATGTAACTCAGCACGAGAGAGTATTTACGTACTTCGTGATGCATGAAAATTTATATTTTTTCGAGTGACAAACTGTCGAATTAAAAGCACACGTCATTCATGTAGGTAGGTACTTAATACTTTTTTGTTTTTGTATGACGTGATTTTAACATTCGAATACGCCACCCTATCCCCAGTAAAACACAGCTTAATTCTTACATACAACAAATATCTACATACGGTTAGCTTTAACTTAAATGAACATGTTGTTGTTGTTGTTTTTTTTTTTTGTTATTTGATGTCATGAATCAGAAGGCGTGACAGAGCCGTAATTTTTATGGCAACCTTAACGCAGTCAAAACGTTATTCGTCCATAAAATCATTTTCATAAAAATATATTCCTACAATGGCAAGTTGGTAACTGGTTGCGTTCAACAACTCGGATCCTGTGTTCCTTTTTATTTTATGTTTAATGAAAATCAGCCGCATATTTGCTAAGTGGGTGTGCGTTCCACGTCGAGTTGTTTGAACGCACTCAGCCGTGATCGCCTTTTAGTTAGTGGCGCATGTAATAAATTCACAACAAGCATCGGATTTTTTTTTCTTTCTCTAAATTGATGGACAGAACTGTGGAGAAAATATCCAACTAATGGAATTAAGCCAAGCCCTCTTACTAGTCTAAAGGCCTAAACTTATGTGATGCGACCTCAGTTTGTTTAAGAAGATCCATAAAAATGACTAAATATTTACTCTAGTGTTCTTTTTATTGCACCCTACTGTACCGAGTTGTTCACTTAACCCTACGCAACATTACAGCTTACATTTCTACATGTGTTCGTCCTGCTGTTGGTACAACATTTTACAATAAAAATTTATACATACATTAGCCGGTACATATGTATATCGATCAAACATAGCTCGGCGTTGCGGGAATAACGCCGCCGAAGCGAGGACAAAAGGGAAACAGTATTACCTATGCATATAAAAATAAATTCCCTTGTGCAATAACAGTAATTGTCGGCCATTACTCGCGCCAGTTTATTAATGGGCGAAATGAGCAAAAGGTGTTTTCTAGAACACCCTAGGGGAGGAGAAACAACTCCGCTCCGTTCACAGTCACACAATGCTCGGCGTAACAACAAAAAAAAAAAAGAAAAACAAATATCCTGCTTTATAGTTGGAATAGAACTCCTTGTCAGGATCTGTTTCTATACACATTCAGTGTGTTAATTTGTGGCTCTGTGATTCAATTCGAATGCGATTAGGGAAGCGCGTAAATACATAGATACAAACATTTTCATATTCGTTTCGTATATTAAAGACACAAGCTAGAGCTACGACTGTGGCATTAACCCTCTTGAACCTTTATTGTCGTGCTTGTGATATGTGCAGCCATCTGCCCGCTTTTACACACTCGCCCTGTATCTATCTTTTGTGCGTAAATTTTATATAAATATTACGCTACTTGGCACTATTAACGGTTTATACGGATGATGTTGGCATAATAAATAAATAATGCAATAAAAAAATAACACAAACGAACGACAGCACAGTGAAAAGCGATTTGAGATTTTCATACCTTTATTACGGACATGCAGAACACAATGCACAACACACACGCATGTAAAGCATGATCGCCATTTGCTTTGCTGTGGTAATTGTGTGAATCAAATGCCGTAACGACGAATTGGGTTACTTTATAGCAGAGGATGTCAACTACACTCGTGGTAGGTACTAGGTACCTATGTACTAGGTACTAGGTATTATGTAATTTCGGATGGTGTTGCATTGTTTTCTCTCTCTTTTTTTTTAACGCGTCACGGAGCTAATTTGTTATACAAAAATGAAAAATGAAATAAATTATGCTCTCAGATATTAAATCAGCGGATTTGTCAGCTAATACCCTATACCTACTGGGTACTTGGTTTACGAAAAATATGCTCAGGGACTAGGTACTATAATAATGTAAGTCGCTTTGGCTTTCGGTTACAGATTATATTGCATGTCCTTACTTACTTACTTACTTACTTATTAAGGTGGCGCTACAGTCTGGGGTGGATTTGGGCCTCAACCAACAAACCTCTCCAGCCAGCTCGGTCCCTAGCTAGCTGTCTCCAGTTTCGTACGCCAAGTTGGTTGAGGTCGTCTTCAACTTGCGCACGCCACCTGAGCCTTGGTCTTCCTCTACTGCGCCTTCCCTCTGGGGTGGATTCGAAGACTTTACGGGCCGGAGTATTGGTGTCCATCCTCTCCACGTGACCAAGCCATCTGAGTCTTTGGACCTTCACTCTTTTAGCTAGTTCAGTGTCGCTGTACAGCCCGTACAGTTCGTCGTTAAATCTTCTCCTCCATTCACCGTTTATGCAGACAGGATCATAGATCTTCCGTAGAATCTTTCTCTCGAACCGGCCGCGGCCTAGGGCGCTCTCATCCGTTTTTGACAGGGTCCATGCTTCTGCACCATATAGCAGGACGGGAAGAGTGAGAATTTTATAGAGCGTCACCTTAGTTGTTCGGGAGAGGGCTTTACTACTCAATTGCTTTCTTAGCCCGAAGGAACAGCGATCAGCAAGAGTTATTCTTCGTCTGATCCCGGCGCTGATGTTGTTGTCCGTGTTGATAGCGGAGCCTAACTACCTCGAAATTATATGCGTCTATCGTGACGTTTTGTCCAAGACGTGTCGGTGTTGGGTGTCCTTTCTAGATGACAGCATATACTTTGTTTTGCCCTCGTTGATCGCTAAACCCATTTTTTCAGCCTCTGTCTGTATACTCGCAAAAGCACTGTTGACATCACGCTGCGTTCTCCCAATGATATCAATGTCATCAGCGTACGCGAGTAGATGTTGAAACAACATTCCCAATAGGAATGCTCTTCGTCTTCGGAACTGCTCAATGAATCATAAGCTTATTGCATTGTTTTTCTGTTATTTAAACTTATTAATATTTACCTCATAGTGTCGTCTGAGAAAACTTTCGAATATTGTCAAATAAATTGAAACTAAGGCACTCATTTTTTTTTATAATCAACGCGCACTCAAGGGCTTTTTTCATTTCCCTTTATATGCCAAGAGCACAGTGCGTGTATTAGGGAAAAGATAGAGGATGTAAAAGGAGGTTACGGTGAACATTGGTTTTGAATTCTTGAATATTACAATGACTGGGGAAGACAGAGTGTGGAAGAGAGTTCCACATTCGCGTAGTACGGCTTCTGGAAGATAGTTCGTTCGAATATGATGTTAAAGAAGTCACATGACAGTGCATCACCTTGTCTAAAGCCTTTTTTGACATCGAAGGCGTCGGTTGGTGAGGTCGTTACCGACTTTAATGGAGCAGCACGAGTTCTCCATTGTCATCCTGCTCAGGGAATGAGTTTTGTAGGGATGCCAAAACTGGACATGGCTTTATACAGTTCTTCTCTATAGATGCTGTCATACGCGGCCTTAAAATCGATAAAAAGATGGTAGGGGTCGATTTGGAGTTCTTGAGTATTTTCCACGATCTGCCGTAATGTGAAAATTTGATTGATGGTGGACTTTCCTGGTCTAAAGCCGCACTGATATGGACCTATCAGTTTGTTGACAAACCGCTTCAGAAGTTCACATAGTACTGCAGAAAAGATCTTATAGGCGATGTTTAGGAGGCTGATGCCTCTGTAGTTGGTGCAGTTTAGAGGTTCTCCTTTCTTCAGGATCGGGCAAACAATGCTGAGGTTCCATTCATCGGGCATGCTCTCTTCCGACCATATTCTGCGGATGAGTTGGTGCATGCTCCTAACCAAGTCATCGCCGGCTGCTTTGAAGAGTTCGACAGTGATGCCGTCAGCTCCCGCTGCTTTGTTGTTCTTAAGCTTAGATATGGCTATCTTCACTTCTTCAAGGTCGGGTAGACGGAAATCTTGGCTTGCGTCGTCTTCATCGAATGGTTCATTCTGCCTGACAGCGGAATTTGGTTCGTCACAGTCTACAGAAGTGGTCCTTCCATATCCTCACCATTGACTGTGACTCTACTACGATATTTCCCTGTTGGTCTTTGCAGGCCTCAGTTTGAGCTCGGTAACCTTGAGTCATTCGTTTTACCTCTTGGTAAAACTTCCGAACCTTATTCCTGTTTTTTAGTCTCTCAACATCCTCGATCGACCGCTTTTCATGCACTCTCTTTTTCTTTCTGAAAAGCTTGTGTTCTTCTCTCCTCTTCTGCTCGTAGATTTCCCGAGCTGATCTCGTCCTCCTGTGCAGCGCTACTTTGCATGTCCTTAAAATTTGTATTTTCGCAGCTCTAAGGAAGATCTAGCTATGATCGATGTCTCTTTTTTCAGAGCTTCATCTTGTCTTCAATAAAAGCTTAAAACCTCTTAATTATACTCGTAAAAGCACATTTGACTTCTAGCTGTGTCTTTATTCCAATTACTCATATAATTAGGCACATCAATACGGTCGGTCGGTATGCAAACAGGATGTAAGGTCTACATCTTTGCGAACTGCCTTAAATTGGAAATTTGGTCAAAAGTGACGTTCCTGGTCCAAAGGAGGATATCGATATGTCCATCTCCTGCTAAAAAATGATGGAAAAAATAAACAAAACAAGAATTTTGTTGTTGTTGTTTAATTGAACTTTTAACAATATAAAATTGTTTTTATTTAAAAATGACTTTTAGTTCAATGCGTTTCGCCCTTCTAGAAAAATATAATTCACAACACATAGGTGTTGTAAATTTTATTTGTGTCGGTCTCGGTAGTCATCAACTAAGCGTTGCGTCTTAGAAAGGTACGACAGCATCTCCTGCTAATTCAACTGGTTCAGTGGCCTATTTGTGAACATTTTCATCTGTGTTAGGTAGGTACTTTGAATATGAAATGCAGCTTGATTCATAAAGAATCATTCATTTTTCATTTTCATTCTAAAGTAAAGCTAAATAAAACGATAAATTTTCAATTATTTCGTTATAAAGTTTGGACTTTGCCGTTAAGTGTCACAAAGAATATCATTCTTTGCCTTGCGATATCAGAAACGCTTCCACTCTCTTCAAATTTCTTCACAATTTCACCGATTGCTTATGCGTAGACGGTTGATTATGACGACCACAATCATCGCGTAATGCTCAAAAACTGGCTACGTTTGAACTACCGCTTTTGCAGTAAGTTTTAATAATTTTATCGCGTTGTTTGATTGCTAGCTAACCGATCCACTGTCATAAATGGCAAACATTCAACTAATATTGTAACACTTCAACGACCCTTCACTTAATTCTTCTAAACGACACTACAAGAACTTACACTACAGAACTTTAATATACAAAAAGCAAGAGCGTGTAGGTTCGGTTGAGAGTTAGCCCCTCCCGGCAGAGGAATAGGCCCTACATTCGATTTTTTCTTGTCTGAGCTCTTGCTTTTTGGCACAACGCTCGTGATTCAACATGTACCTACCTATAAATATTTGAAATTAATTTTTTTGAAGCATGTAAAAGGTGTTTTTTTATAGAGGTATAGAACTTTAAATTGCATTAAAACAACGATGGAATATTCGATTGACAAGATTTTTTATTTATTCGATAGATAATCTTGTGGCATTACATTTTAAATATGATTTCTGGCATATGACTGCCACGGCTGGCTCGGATGTATTCCAATCTGGATGTCAAATTTTCGATGACTTTTTCCAACATTTGTGGATACACCGCATCGGCAATTCTACGGCGAATGTTGTCTTCCAAATGGTCAAGCGTTTGTGGCTTATCTGCATAGACCAATGACTTTACTTAAACCCACAGAAAATAGTCTAGCGGTGTTAAATCACAAGATCTTGGAGGCCAATTCACCGGTCCAAAACGTGAAATTAGGCGGTCACCAAACGTGTCTTTCAATAAGTCGATTGTGGCACGAGCCGTGTGACACGTGCGCCGTCTTGTTGGAACCACAGCTCCTGGACATCATGATTGTTCAATTCAGGAATGAAATGGTTAGTAATCATGGCTCTATAACGATCACCATTGACTGTAACGTTGTGGCCATCATCGTTTTTGAAGAAGTATGGACCAGCTCATAAAGCACACCAAACAGTCAGTTTTTCTGGATGTAACGGTGTTTCGACATACACTTGAGGATTAGCTTCACTCCAAATGTGGCAGTTTCGTTTGTTGACGTAGCCATTCAATCAGAAGTGCGCTTCATCGCTAAACAAAATTCGCTTATGAAAATCGGGAACAACGGCCATCTCGTTTTGGGCCCAATCGACGAATCTACGCCTTGCTTGATGCTCGTTTGGCTTCAATTCTTGCACGAGTTGGATTTTGTAAGCACGCAAACCAAGATCCTTTCGCAAAATCTTCCATAAAGTGGATGGACACAGATCCAATTCCTGTGCTCGATGGCGGATGGACTCATTCGGGTCTTCCTCAATGCTACGCTCTACAGTAGCAATAGCTTCTTCTGTACGCACCGTACAGCGTCTCTGGGGATGCGAGTTATCATTTAGAGTGAACGTGGTGTGAAAACGTTCCATGGTTAATCGAATTAACTGCTCTGATGGACGATTTGTCGACGATAAAATGGACGTAGTGCCCAAATAGCGGTGTATCCACATTACTGGTAAATTTAATGATGTTCTTACAAAATTGTCTGTATGATAAAACTATTATGGAGTAGGAAAAATAATCCGATTGTAGCAAATTTCTGACGCTGAATGTCTCCATGTAACTATAACCTTTTTATAGTATGAAGAAGTGTTATAGCATTGCTGGTATTCCTCTGATTTTTCTTTGATCGTTTCAACAAGCTACAATACGGCCATGTGAAAACCAGCACTTCAATTTGATAATGCCGCCGCCGCCGCCGCACAGTGTGGGAATTCGCACATCTAGCGGAATTAAATTAATAACGCTTGTGATTTGAAGTTTTTGATAGTATTTTTTTTCTTAGTTGAATGCAAAATACCCATGAAATGAAATGTAATAGTTATTATTTTCTTATTTGGTCGAAGTTCTTAAAAAATGAGTCACAAAACCGCCGTTTTTTCACATTTTTGAAATTTATTTTTAACATTATCAATGCCCGAAATTGATAACTGACATTAAAACAAGCAAAAAATTGTACTAGGAGGGGGTTCTATCTCCCCCCGTTTAAGTGGGAGGGGCATTTTTCGAAAAAACTTGGTTAAATAAAAAATGGTTTGTAAAAAGCGATGATAAGTGCCTACCATAAGTTGGTATAGTTTTTCTAGAAGCTAATATACTAATGTTTCTTATTCATTATAAATCATAGGTCTGAACAGCGCAGTCTTCTATAAATTAAATTTTAAAGTCGAAACTTTCGTAAAAAAAAATGTATTTTCCTTATTAAATGCAATTTTACTCTTCATTTTCTCATATTTACTGGCACTTTTTTTTCTATATTTAATGCTCTTATAAATTTGGAGTCAAAAACTGAAAATTGCATGTCAAAACCTTTTAAAGTGATGGAAAAGTTAAAAAATTTATGTGTCAAAAACACCAAGAAACTGTTTTTTTTCATATTTAAAAATTAAGATACCTTAGCCATGATTTCTTACACGGAAATTGTTTTTATTTTTAGCAAATTGCATAAACACAAAAAAAAATACATATAGGTACAACTTAAAAACGAAACTCTTAAAGTTCCACAACCTCAGGTTCTATACTGTTCCTTTTTTTTGGAATGCTTCTTAAGCCAGCAATATATGGGTCTGAGGTAATTAGCAGCCAGTGAATGAGGTCTGTCATTGTGTCCAGTCTAGATGTCTTGTAACTATGATCTACCTGCCATCCAAATTTCAAGTCTGTGGCATAAGAAATTAACATTTTTCATACAAGTTCACATTTTTTAAGGCCTTAGACCCCTTTAATCCGGCCCTGTGTTCAAATATTTTGTTGGATATCGTCTTGTAACTATGATCTACCATCCGAATTTCAAAACTGCTGCATTACAAATTAAGAACTTTCATACAATTCTACGACAGGCCTTAGAGCTAAGAACCCTGAGTCCGTCCCTGTCAATAAATAGTTATTAAGTTTTTAAACTATGTTTGCCTATACTCGTGTTTATATATATGTATATTCACGTATAAGTAGATCATATTGCAGCAATAACATTTTTTTTCTCTTATTTAGCTTGTTTCGGAGCATTTTTTGGCTCGTTAGCTATGGCGAAAAATGACTTAAATTTAAAGGCGCGCAAAAACGCGCAACATTTTTTGATAGTTTTCAATAGTTAAGATGTCAAGCTTTGCAGTGAACCTAATTTCAAGGCGGAACTATGTGGAACTTAGCTTTTCTGATCCATTGAATGTAAAAATACCTATTAAAATACACATTTTTTAACTTTATCCACCACCAAAAATGTGTTAAAAGAATGAAACTATACAAATTTACTTATTTTAATATTGTTTAGTATAAATATAATTAGAAAAAAATAAACTTTCACCAAAACACGCACTACACGTATCAAAAATAAATAAAGTTCGAAGTGACCAATACAACTAAATTAGAACAAAGATTATCACAAACTGCTGCATGATGGCTCATTTTTTCTATGTTAACATCATTTTTTTCCCAAAATTTGTTTCATATCGTTCAATCCACTATTTAAGCTTTACGAAAAACCGATTTTGCTATCAATTTCAGCATATAATTTTTTGAATAAAATGACGCTAGATGTGCGAATTCGCACACTGTGCGCCGCTGCCATTGGTTAAACATTGAGCTCGAACATTAATTTGTCCAAATATAGGCGAACATGGACAATACTTTTGAGTGCTCAGGCAATTTGTATTGGAATCACTTCTCTAACTAGGCTTACCATCTTCTTCTTGAAACCATTTTGTATGCTTCCAATTCCAAGATGAAGAACAAAACCTATTTATCATAATCATAATCAAAATTGCTTCCATCAACATTTATTTAAAATCAATCGCACCACTAGAATCAACTACAATGGCTACATAACTTATCGATGGAAAATTATTAAATTGGCTAAAGTGAGAACACCATTAAATTAATTTGTTTCAATATCGCCTTTTCCACAATGGCAACATGGAATCGATGTCTACATTCGGCTACAAGAGGTCTATTAGCTCGCGAGTGCGCTCGTTTAACGTTTAACCACCACACCGAGCCAATCAATTACCCGTAATTTACCTAATCATCTCATTGACGGCACACTCCGCGAGGAGGTTTTTATACTACAATTCCGACTTGGATGCATTGCACTCGGGATGAAACGAACACGCACAATGTCGGATGAGAATATATCGCCCTCAGATTGGATTGCATTAGTTTGGACTTTTGAATGGAATAACATCGCCATTATAAAGGGTGCAAGTACAAATTTGAACATTTGAATTGCTCAATTATGTGGGCAATTTCTGTATGTGCCTCGAGAGATATAATGGCGTCGAACGTGCGTCAGCAATTGACTATGTATTGGCATTGCGTCAATTTTCAGCCTTTATGCCAGTTACCAGTTAATATGCTGGTCTAAGAGCTAACAATAACAAGCTACATAGTAATTGAGAAAGGCAATGGCGGTGTTTTAACATTTTGTTGCCGGGTGCCGTGCCAGGCACCGAGCCAAATCACATCGACTCAAAAAAAGGAGATCCCCTGAACTGCACCAACTATTACTCTGCAAAGTTAAGGTCCAACGGATAAGATGGTTGGGTCATTAGAGCGACAATAGTGCTCCAACCCGTAAAGTCTTCGAATCTTACCCCGAAGGACGTCGTTGACGCTAATAAGACCGTGTCAGATTGAGCAAACAGGACCTCAACCAAATTGGTGTGCGAAATTGGAGACAGCTCCATAGGGATGGAGCAGGCAAGAGACTGGGATCTGACTTGGACTGTAGGACCACCTTACTAAGGAAAGATAATCGTTTGAAGTGGAGTTGAGTTTTAACCCATTAAGTGTCCTTGGTTCTGTTGCGTCACTTTCGCATCAATTTTTTCTTCAAAAACAAAAAACTCTGACACACTGTTCCGCATCAACCAAATAGGCCGCGTCAAATTTTTGCCTTCAAAAATGTATCGAATGATGCAATTATCGTTAAACGACCTATTCGGTTGCTAAATCGATAAATTTAACGTCAGATTAGTTTAAGGGTCGTCCACAAAACCCATTAAACTTAAACACAAAATTGATGGTGTTTGCCTTCTCAATAGGCCGCAAACCACCGAAATTTGTGTGTCAGTCCTTAATCGTGTTATTCTATGACACAAAAACGGATGCACCACACATGCGTTTCCAATCATCTGCTCCGGCAAAAGCGCATTAAGAGAAGAATAAGGACCCAAGCTGGTAAACATTAGTGTTTGTCAACAAACACAAAAGGATCCATCAAAACAAGGATAATAAACAAAAACGTTTCAGTGATAAAACTGCCCCTCAGCCAAAATATGAGACTATCTAAGCAAATATTAAAAATATCCTTTCTCTACCCAGGCTCGTCTATTTGAATCAATTTAAATGAGAATCACAGATCATCATTGTCATCGGCATGTCCTTAGCGCACACCATGTGTTCATCTTATTTGAGCAGAGCGTCGAAAAAATAGAATCCTGAATCCGAACTGAACTGCATGACATCATAAATTATCGATAATCACATTTTGTTTTGACAGGATGACTTTTTCAATCGATCCATGCAGCACACCCAAACGCACACACAATTCTGCTCAAATCGAAAATGAATCTTCCATGCGAAATCCTTAAAATAAGAGATACAAAACAAAACATACAACAAAAGGACATCATCCTTCATCGAAAAGAGAGTGAGAGAGACGAATAAAAAAAAAGAAAAACAATTTATCGACTAACATCAATCCTTATGGGTTCTGCATTTCCGGCTTCAAAACAATACCACCGTTCACTTTCCGTTTCCCGTCATCGGTCGTTGGTTGTCCCCTGCCCCACAACAAGGACTTTACGCTTCAGCCATATGCAAACAGACAGACAACGACATGCAGTGCAAATAGTCAAATATACTATAAAACATTGCTGGCATTGTGAAACCACAAAGAAATCAGACAATGAGATCACCACAGGACTCAGCAGCAGCATCATCATCGTCATCATCATCAAGAGCACATCCTATATAGCCGCACATCGCGCACCATCCTTCCCAAAAATATAAATCTACGATGTGAACCATCAAAATGCAGTTTTTGTGCGGTCGGATTCGGATTTCGAACGAGTGAGAGTGCATCCAAGAACAACAGAATCTGTGCAAATATTTGGAATACAGATACAATGTGCGCCTAGGCGATATGATTCATGGCATTTTCCACAACAGCGATATGAATTGAAATGAGATAATTCTGGCATTGGCATAAGGCAAGGATGCAAGGACTTTTGCTAAACAAATTTAATGCATCAGAGATATTGTTGTGTGTTTAGAATGGACGAGTGTTCGTTCTTGGGACTTGATTAATCAAATTTCAAAACTATGTTATTAGATGTTTCCTTCTTGGTAACGACTGTAGTAACAACACTATCTTGTCTTGAAGCAAGGTATTTGTGAAAAAAATTGAGGTGCAGTCAAAAGGCAGTTTTTGAAAAGAGCATACACTCGCCTTGTTGGTTCGTCTTTCTTGAAAGGCTTCGAAGGCTATGCGAAACTGAACTTCTAGTGTCTAGTCCATATAGTAGCCATCCATGTGGACCTATGGTTAGGTTAGGTTAGGTTAAAGTGGCTGTCATGGGTGTTAAAAGACACACTTAGGCCAATTGCAGGCCCATTGTGATACCACATGAATCTAAATGGGCTTTCTTCGACAGCTTATTGAAACCAATTAGAGTTCCTTATGAAACGTAGAAGATTTATTCTATTAATGTGTTCGAGAGCGTTTAGAAGATCATTATAAAAGTATTCTCCTAAGTGAATCATACCAAGGTGGTCATGGCCGATATATGCCGACACTAGCCAATAAACTCCGTTGGCTGTTTCTAGCCTAGCTACTGAAATTATGGAGTAAAACTACATTTATGCTGCGTCTTACTAATATACAGTAAGTAATACCCAGGAGTCCTGAGTCCACGAATAATGGATTTCACTATCCATGGTTCCTGGATCAGCACGATGTCTTCTCCACTTCTGGCCTTGGAGAAGACAAGGGTACAACGTCAACTACCGCGATGGTAGGGATGACGATGTTACCAGGCTTCTTGGCCACAGGTTCACCTTCAAGTTGGGGTGGGAGGCTCGCAGTTTGCAGGGACCTCATCTTTTTTGTAGACTTTTAAAGTGACGGTCTCAAAGCCGTATCTTATGGAGCCTTTTGTTGGCACTAGCGAAGCAAGGGATTCCTTATTGATTGGGATCTATAAGAACTCTTAACTTCTTCCAGCTAAGCGATCTTCCACTTTTGCGTAATAGGCAACGATGGATTGCTGATCTGAATAATGTGGAGTATGTCCTCCATGCAGGAAGGTCCAGCTGAAATCCATGTGAGGTCTCTAGGTCTGCTACGGATATCGTCCTTAGCAACAACTTCGAGCTTCGCACCTGCCCAGATTTCGCCTAACCTGCTGACAGCAAGCTTGTACAGATTACAGGACGTCTGATCGTCACAAACGATGAGTTTGACATGCCCTTGACCTCCATAACTAATGGAGGGTGGTGAACCTGGAAATTCTCTCATGAGGCTTAAAAAGCCCGCTGAGAGTTTCAGCTTCACCACCTGCCAGCTGCCACCGATCAGATGTGTTGAAAGGACGCTTTTGGCCCATCTAATTCGGGCATCAAGCTTCGAGGTCCCTCCAGCATACAATGATGCACCAGATGCTTTGAGGATTCTCGCAGCCTGACTCCTTTTGTTTTATATGGCCTTAGACGGTCTCTGCCACTCTGTGAACCTATGCGATGAAAGAAAAGCCTTTACACGACTCAAAAGCACTTTCTACTTTCTCTGTCGAGAAAATGTTTCAAAAAATCTGTCAAGAGTCTCGAGGCTAACATCTCTCCATTATTTTAGATGACCAAGGAAATAATTATTTTGGCTATGAAAAATCGTGACAAAAATTGACAAAACGAAAAAGTTCACAGTAAAATCGAATTCGACGACTTTTTCTCACGACCGAAAACCCACTATTAAATTTTATTGAAGAAAAAATATTAACCGCCTTCCAATAAATAAGCCAATTTGAAAAAAAATGTTCCACTATCTCTTGGCGCTCTCCACAACATAAATAGGTGCCTCCATAGAAACGATGTGTCTTGTCTTAAACCAACAGAAACAACCCCCATTACGATTAACTCGACGTCGATGCTTCATAATGGCGCAACTCTGAGCTCCATCACCGACAGTACCTAAACATCAAGCAAAGTCATCATCAGCCATATCGACCACAGAGCTATAGCCTGACCGTTCGGCACCGACTTTCCACCGACATCCAAGCCTTATCAATACTCCATGTTGTTGGATGTTGTTTGTCTTGAAATATTTTAAGTGCCTGATATGTGCGAGGCATAAAAATAAATTTGGTGGGAAACAACATCATCTGAATGTTATTCCTATGAACGAACTGCTCTGGTCGCACATTCTCAACAGCACAGCCAACGGCGACACTATACGACAACGCGACACACTACTACTACACTATTCACCAGGCGCACGTCATTAATTCACAAATCAAAATCTTATCGCCGACGAATTAAAAGCCCTCTCTGTGTTTCGTCCCCTCGCAGCACCATTAAGGTTGACAGCCGCGTTGACAGCGGTAGCGGCCTCCAGCTCCAGTCAGCGCCAGCGGCAAGCAGCGGCATTGCTTTCTACATTAAAAATCAATGAGAACACAGATTCTGCGATTTCCAGTGATGGCATTCGGCTACTTACAGAGACAATCTTGTGGAATGAGAAGTTTCTGTTAACTCATAAAATATGTACTTGCGCTTTAATGTATTCGACTTGAGGTACATTTTGATGTGTCCGAGATAAATTGGACATGGATTTTTTGAGTTTCATTTCTGTACTTAAGATTGCCTTATTGGCTTATAGAGTACTTTGTTATGATACCGAATCTAGAGAAATGTTGGTAAAAGAGGATGGAGTAACCTTCTGAACTCTAAAAAATAATGTTTATACAATACAGGACAAACGGAATACCAGAGTAAAGTAGCATGTGGACTGTGTAAAGTGTTAATTAAGGAAGTCATCAATTCGTTTAGCTGCTTTCGAAAACAAGGAAAATGCGTATTTTGACATTTTAATATATTGATCAAAAATTGTTTAGGATCATTAAGTTTACAAGAACCCGGTTAATCGACAGAGGCGTTGTGTCGGCCTGATCGATGAGGTTTTTGACTTCCTCTTATCGATAAAGGTATACGTGCGACTTTAAAGATGTTTTTCAGGCCATTTCCATCGCTGGCCGACGCCATTGAAGTAGTAAAAGTATTGCACTACTTCGAACTCGTACTCCGCTACCTTAATAGTAATTGCTCTTCTTCTGAAGATAGAGCAACGATCGATGCCCGTCTAAGTTGGACTTGATGACGACAATTCTTCTTGAAGATTTCCAGAATCAACGTTCATAGTGTGTTCACCAGCGCGAGCTTGAAGAGGAGCCAGGCCAGTGCCATTAGCGTGTCTCGAAAGCAATCCGGACCGGATACCTTCTTGGCTTGAAACGTCGGTCATGGTCATCCTTCATGGTCTTATCAGTTTATTTAGGATGCCAAAATTCTACCATTTCTATGCTGTCATAGGTGGCTTTGAAAGTCTATAAACAGGTGGTATTGTTAGGATGTTATGTTCTAGACATTTTTCGATTGAGTATGAGTGGTAATATCTGATCAACTGCCGATGTTCCCGGAGCCCGGTCTCCGACAACATTGATATCTGCCGATTTATATGGTTTCCGGTCTATCCGGAGAATAGAGGAGAATGTCTACTGTTAGGTTAAGGGCTTGATCTAGATGCAGATCCATTGTGATACTCGTGGGCATTGCTACTCAAACTGATAAATAACTGCCGAGTAAATTTTCCTCCGGCGGCAAAGGGCGGGGCAGTAACAGTGTGAAATGTGTAAAATGTCTACATGCACCTCCTCGTCATAGATTGCATAGATCATCTGAACTTGGTCTCATCTTTTTCTTATGGTATACTGACAGAGCTAAAAAATAACAAGTCCGCCGGGTCAGATGGCATACCTGCGGAACTCTTTAAGTATGGAGGAGGTGTTTTGATGAACCGCATGCACCAGGACATCATCAAAGTGTGGGAGGAAGAATGCATGCCCACTGACTGGTCGGTTAGCTTCATATGCCCCATCTACACAAAAGGCGATCCGATGTCATGCAAAAACTACCATGGCATATCCCTGCGTAATGTTGCATACAAAATCCTATCCAACGTACTATGTGAGCGTCTTAAACCTTTCTGCAACACAATAATCGGCACGTACCAGTGTGGTTTTAGGGCAGGCAGAACAACGATTGAACAAATATTCACACTGAGGCAGATCCTGGAAAAGACTAACGAATTGCAAGTCGAAACCGACCATCTTTTCATCGACTTCAAAGCTGCTTATGATAGCATCCATCGCCAAGAGCTTATGATGGCGATGTCTGAATTCGGAATCCCGAACAAACTGATCCAGCTGTGCCGCATGACTCTAAACAACACGCAGTGCAGTGTGCACATGGGTAACAGCTCATCCGAGTTATTCCAAACATGCGCCGGGTTTAGACAAGGAGATGCGTTGTCATGTGACTTCTTCAACATAGTCCTGGAGCAGGCAGTACGCAAGGCAGGTGTGAGCACGGAAAACACTATCTTCAACAAGCCCACCCAGCTCATAGGCTATGCGGACGAAATAGACATCATCGGTCGATCCAAGAAAGCTGTGCTTAAGGCCTTCACAGCGATTGAAGAACAGGCAAAACTCGTTGGTCTTGAAGTGAATGAGGACAAAACAAAGTACATGCTATCAACAAAGAAAGCAACATCTGTCCACCGCCTAGGACAAAACGTTACTGTTGGTAGCAGCAATTTCAAGGTAGTTAAATAGTTCACCTACCTTGGAACAAACATCAATCCCACAATCCCGAAGAAGAATTACCCTAGCGAACCGCTGCTGCTTTGGCTTGGTCAAACAACTGGGTTCAAAACTCCTCACTTGAAAGACAAAGTGTCTGCTTTACAAAACTTTGATTTTACCAGTCCTACTCTACGGCGCCGAGTGCTGGACGATAAGTAAAAAATGGGAATTGATACTGGGCACTTTCGAAAGAAAAATTCTTCGACGGATTTTCGGTCCCGTATGTTACGATGGCGAATGGAGAAGAGAGTTTAACCGAGAACTGTATGAGCTGTACCAAGATGTGGACGTAGTCCAGAAGGCCAAGAAAAGACGACTACTGTTGTGATTAAGAAGTCGATTGTTATAGAAAACAATATTATTATTAAAGTTTATTATGTAATATGAAACTCTATTAACAAAAGATTATTAACGAATGAAATAATATAATTATGACAGAATATTGAGAATTACAAAAGCTAACTATAAGATATGAATATTTCTACAGTGGATAATATTTCTAAAGTGGATAATACAACAGTCCTTCGGACCTTATTTGATTCACTGAGCTTGAAAATAGACAGTCTTTCTTGGTATTCTTTTGGTGCGTCTTAGACCGTAGTTTGCTTCAGATTCCGTTCGGGGTTGCGAAGTAGTTGGTACATCCATTTGTGATTCTGTTGTTTGTCTATTTGAAGTTGAAGTGATGGTCTCTGCTCCACTTACTTGGGATTTCAATGTTGTAGGTATTTCACTCAAATCATTTATTGGACGATTCGTTGTCGATTGTTGGACTGCATCAAGATTGATTTCAAAATCATCCTCATCGGTAACTTCATCGTTTTTTGTGTTTTCCTGTTGTCTTGCACGAAGCTGATTTTGATGTCGTTTGATGGGGTTTTTGGAGGTCTCAACAATGTATGTTACACGTCCTAGAATCTTGGTGATTACGCCAGGGATCCAACGCTGTCCTCTTGCATAAGACCTTGCGTAAACTTCTTGTCCAATCTGGAACTTTGTGAGATGCGGTTGACTCAGCTCAACTTTTGGAAACATGGCTGAGAATACAGTACGAGGCTGTCGACCGTGTAACAATTCCGATGGTGACTTCTTAGACGATTGCCTAGGAGTGGCTCGAAATGTTACCAAGTATTTATACAAGGCTTTTTCCTTGTCATTCTCCTCGCACATTATTTTCTTGAATGCTGCCTCTTTGAAAGTGCGCACAGTGCGCTCTGCTAGTCCGTTTGAGGCCGGATGAAACGGTGCCGTCTTTACGTGGTCTATGAAATTTAATTTACAAAATGTATGAAATTCTGCTGAAGAGAATTGTGGTCCATTATCACTGACTATCGTTTTCTGCAGACCTTCGATTGCGAAAACTTTCTGAAGTGCATAGATTGTGGATGCAGATGTTGTTGAAGAGAGTTCGAAAACAAACGAACGAACTTTGACTTCGAGTGCTTTAGGTATCACAACGCGGGTATGTTCCGTTTGTAGAAGGAGCACACCACTCTGAGTGGAAAGAGAAAACTTTCGTTTGAAAAAAGGCAATAAGTTTACCTGAGATTTTGGCAGCGACTGAGGCCACCCGCTTTCGACGTAATGAATAACCTGGCTGAGAATTTTGTCTGTAATCACATGAACTGCAATCACATCTGAACTGATCGGTAATTCGTCAATGACTGATTCGTAGACATGATCCACAGAACACATTTCTTTTTCCTTGTTGTCAAATTCGATGTCCTTGCCGATAGGTAAACGAGAAAGTACATCGGCATTAGAGTGTTGTTTGGTGTTGCGATAATGAATTGAATAGGTGTACGCTTGAAGTATTATCGCCCAGCGTTGAAGTCGGTGAAGTGTCATCACGGGCAGTTTTTTCGATGGATGGAAAAGTGTGATGAGAGCTTGATGGTCGGTGAGAAGTTCAAATTTTCTACCATACAAATATTGATGGTATTTGGTGACACCAAAAATTATCGATAATGCTTCTCTTTCGATCTGTGAGTATTTTGATTGACTCTCATTAAGAGTTTTTGAGGCGAACGAAATAGGTTTTTCTGAACCATCAGGGTAGCGATGTGAGAGAGCGGCTCCAATGCCAGTTTGTGATGCATCAGTCGCTAGGATGAGAGGAAGCTTATCATCGAAATGAACTAACTGAACAGCTTTGATGATGTCTTCTTTTAAAATATTAAATGCTGAATTTTGTTCATCTTTCCATTCGAAATTAGCATTTTGCCGTCGAAGTTGGTTCAATGCTGAAGCTTTGGATGAGAAATTAGGAATGAATTTATGATAGTAATTTATTTTTCCAATGAACGATTCGAGCTCTGTTAAGTTTTTTGGAGGAGGCATTAACTTGATTGCCTCTACTCTTTTTTCTGATGGATGAATTCCATTTGCGTCAATATCGTGGCCAACGTATTCTATTTTTTCTTGTGCCAGATAGCATTTTTCTTTTCGGCATTTGAGATTATGTGTGGTAAGTCTTTCTAGCAACTTTCTGACATTGTTGCGATGTTCTTCATTATTTTTTCCAGTTATTATTACATCGTCGAGGTACACTGCACAACCGGGTATGTCAGCCATAATACCTTCCATAATTCTTTGAAAGATTCCAGGTGCACTTGCGATTCCAAATGGAATCCTTTGATATTGAAATAGACCGAATGGAGTGTTGATGACCATAAACTTTTTAGATTCTTCTGTCAATTCAATTTGCAAATAAGCATCGCTTAAATCGATTTTCGTGAATAACTGAGCGGTGGGCTCAGTTTATTGAAAAGCTCTTCAATTCTTGGAATTGGGTAGCGATCGATTTCAATTTGGGGGTTGACTGTGACCTTGAAGTCAGCGCAAATTCTTAATTTGCCATTCAGTTTTTTTATAACCACGATTGGGGCTGCCCAGTCACTTGAATTGACCGGTTTAAGAATTTGTTGTGACACTAGACGGTTTATTTCGGATCTGACGTCCTCGTATAGTGCAAATGGCAGGTTGTAAGGTTTGCAGAATTTCGGTTGAGCGTTTGGTCTTAGAACAATATTTGCTTTATACGTTGTGCAACGACCAAATTCTGATGAAAATGTGGATTGGAACTGTTTTTGCATGAGATCTAAATCGGTTTTGAGTGAATGTTGGTTGACATTGTTGCAAGAACTATAATTGATGTGCTGATAAGCTGATGACATTTTGTGTGGACTTTGTATGCCAAATTCCATTTTATTGAACCAATCCATGCCAAGAATATTAGTTGCGAATTGACTATCAACAACTATCAAATCTAAATTGAGATTTTGTTTGCCAAAACATTTCCACCGTAAGATTTTAAGATTTTTGTTGTTGCAAAGGGGACTATTGAGCAATTGATATGCTTAAAGGCCTATTAGAGAGCAAGAGGCACCAGTTTCAATTTGGAACTTGAGAATCTGGTTATTAACACTCACATCAACAAAAAGTTTATCTGAATTACAAACTATTTGACTTTGATTAATCTGAACAGAAGAAGCTGGTTCTAAAATTTCTATGGTACTTACGGTTTCGAATTGATGTACGAGATTTACGTTTTCGCTATTTTTGTGTTTTGGCATATCTTATGACTGATGGGACCAGTGTGGAGAACGTTGATTCGCTTCTACTTTGGATGACATGCAAACTATTGCAAGATGACCCATCTTTTTGCATTTCTTACAAATTGTTTTGTTCTTGTAATGGAAACACTGAGATCGTTGATGATTTTCTCCACATCCAGGACACGACTTGTTACTCTCTCTAAGAATAGTCTTACTTCCATTGCTACGATATGGCTGCTTCCCTTTTCGATGTTTTCTTGACTGAGAAATGAAATTTACCTACATGTTTTTGTCGTTTCTTCGTACAATTGTGCAACTTGAAGAACCTCATCCAATGTTGGATTTTCTTTTTGAAGTGTAGCTGATCTTACCTTATCGTGGGGAGTGTAAAGGATAATCATATCTCGAATTTGAGAATCTACGTATGATTCACCACAACCTACGTATGATTCTGCAACCCAGTCTGCATACATATGTTTGGTTGGGCTGCATGAACGTTCTATGAAACTTGAACCTAGATGCTAACATATAAGGCTTTTTCTTGTAGTGGTTTGTGAGTTGTTCGATTAATTTGTCGAATGTTTGCTGTGCTACTTTATCACCATACAATTTTTGTAATAGTTCTAGTGACTCACCTCCTATCCAACTAAGCAAACAGGCACGTTTTGTGTCGCTTTCGATAACATTATTTGCAATGAAATGTTGTTCCAATTGGAGATGATATGTTTCCCAGGTCTCTTTATTTTTCTCGAAGTTTTTGAATGGAGGAATAAAATTTGGTTTGATTGATTTTTGGCCCAGCACGGACTTTAGAAATTCCCTGGTTGGAAACTTGAAGTTCAGCATCCATAATGAAGCAGTTCGATTCGTTATCCTCGTTGCCAATATGTTGTGATTAAGAAGTCGATTGTTATAGAAAACAAAATTATTATTAAAGTTTATTATGTAATATGAAACTCTATTAACAAAAGATTATTAACGAATGAAATAATATAATTATGACAGAATATTGAGAATTACAAAAGCTAACTATAAGATATGAATATTTCTACAGTGGATAATATTTCTAAAGTGGATAATATAACAACTACATTGGCTCGGCGAATGGACGACAACGCTCCAGCCAATAAAGTCTTCTCATCCCAGCCCCCAGGTTCGAGACGACAAGGAAGACCGAACCTACGGTACAAAGACCAAGTGACTGCGGATGCCAGAGCCGGATAAGTAAGTAAGTATGATGTGATCTTCCGAGTCCCTCGGGGCAGCCGTTTAGCCCCATTTTTATCTTTATAATTTGTAAATAACTTGAATTCGATTATAAAGAAATTGTCTGCCCTTATGGCTTATAATAGGCCAGTTTTGGTTAAATGTTATACGTAAAGCACCGCATCGAATAGTTCTACGGACTGGCATTCTTATTGCCAGATCTTGTCCGCAAGCCTAGTAGAAACAGTGCTTAACGCACATCCTTAAAACAAAAATGGCCTTTTATAGTCTTCATGGAAATAAAAAACCTAATAACAGTTTGGTGGACTCACTGAATTTATTTACGCCCATCTGATAATATGATTTCTCAACCTCTAGCACAGCTACTTACCACTGCTTATCACAAGTTTCAAATCGAAATCTTTTTCCATCCCCAAACATCAAAACTACACAAAAGAAATAGTAATTATTAAAAATAAATCCATTCCCACCTATGTTGAATTATATACAACAATAGCATCAACACACACACTGTCACACTCTCATCCTTTTAATTCCAATGTTCAGTACAGATTCGGAATGTGACAAGAACTGGTGTCTGTCGAACCAACGAGCGTGCAATGTCGATGATGGTGGTGAATCCTTATTGAAAATGTTTTAATCCTATTATGCGAATAATTCAATAATAACAACACATGTCATATATATTTGAACAAAAAGGACATCTCGCACGCATATTTATTTATGTAGGTAGGTAGGTAGGTATAGCGCAGAGGTTTATTGTTGGACCGTTTAGCCATTTACCAGCCAACAGCCTGCGCACCGAATCAAGCGATAGGATTTAAGGATTTAACTTATTATTATTTTTGCTTCGTCCTTGTTTTCTCTTAAACAAGTTTTTCTTATTCTCTCATAGAACTGACTGACAGTCGACGAAATCACATAATGACAGTTGGAAAAGTGGAGAACCTGAAAATCCAGACTCAATTGACACACTCAATTAGAATTGCCAAAAAAAAGGAAGCGTCTGAACAAACAGCAAATTTGTTAATTTGCAAAAACTGTAATAAGGACATCCGATTTTTTGAAAAGAATGTCATTTTTCTGTTGTCCTTTTGGCATCTCGTTGTTGTCGAGTCTCAGGAAGATGAGCTGTCGGCGCACAAAAGACTTTGACGGATTAAACGCTTTGCATTTGCACCTAATGTGTGAAATTAGTTTTGTTTGGTTATCTGTAAAGTCGGCTTAGTTGACAATTGACTGATGACAAACTCGAAAATTGGATTTTCTTCAAAAAATCAACGAAATCTTTCTAAGCGCTTAGACAATATGTCTTGGTCGTCGAATGATGTGTTAACTGTCCTGTCCGTCCGAGTACCTGTACCTGATTCCCGAAGCTCTATTCCAGTGGTTATGGGCAAAAGTTGCGTGCAAATCTGAAAATATAATCCAATCATTCATAAAATGCAAATTTTGGACTTCGCTTCCACTCCCTAAGAATCCAAGTACTGATATTCTATTCTGCGAACCAATTTAATATCATATTTTCGCCTTGAGCGTCGCTCGTAGAGCTTAAGCTATAGGAGCATTCGATCATGCGGTCTTGTCGATGGCTACGTGTTGACGATCGATTGATTCGCACTTAAGAATCCAAATTGTTGTCAAATGCCGTCGTGTATTCGCGATTGACACATGCTAAGCGTTTTAATTTTATGTCCATACTCAATTGTTCCATAAACATTTTTCTAGCCTCATTGAGTATGCGCACAAGCAATTAACCGGCATATAGAAGCACCACCGGTGACTATAATTATTCTTATTCAAGCTTCTCAATAGCTTAGCCATTTGTTTGGCTGTTTTTTGAAAGTCGTGATTCACTATGCCTTGTCGATACAAACAGCTACAATTTATGTTTAGTCAATTTGAGCAAAACACAACAAGCGTTTTGTAACAAGCGATTCGTTTATTGTTTGTACGAGTAAGCGAGTATTTATGCATACGATTTGTTTCAGTTAATTTCATGCGAAAAATTCGATTTCTTAAAATGTGAGTATGTGACATTCCCGCGCATGTTTGCATAATTTCTGGAGAAGAAGGATTTGAATATGTAGAACAAGTTGTTTATGGGTGAGTATGTGCCCTTTTCTGACCCTTTTTCGTTTTGATTTAATGGAAATCAGAACAAAGTGTCGGATTAGTTCGAGTTGGCTTTTGAATAGAGCGTTTGCATAGGTCATGGCTTTTGGGACTTTCTCTGTGCATGTTGAAGCGTTGTATTTTGTATGTTTAATCAATTGCAAGAGTGCCCGATAGTTCGTTAGCCGATTAATTATGATTTGCTGTTGTGGTGTGTTTGTTTGGTTCATTGATAAAGGTGATAGATATAGGTGGAATGATAGTGATAGACTAATTAATTGAGTATGAAAAAATTGGTGATTCAAACAGTGACCTTTTATCATAAGCTTGAACCGGTCGATGATGTTCAAAAGATAGACAAAGGTATAGTTGTAAGAATAGAGAGGAAATGAGATTTGCGTTCACTAAGGCATGGCTTTTTTGAAAACAAGTAGCATGCTTAAGAATTTTCTAAATGCAATTGGTCAGGATGAACTACTTAGTGAAAGTTTTATAGTGCTACTGTGGCATATATTTGGAGTCCAGGCGTGTACTTTAACGAAACGTTTGGCTGTCCTGTCCAGGCACAGCCACAATCTCGTCACAAAACACCAACAAGCAAACAAGAAACATCACAGATGACGAGCCACATAAACGCAATAAGAACAGCGAATTGCGGTTCTGCACATAGACCTTAAGGTCGTTTAATAGGCCACGTATACAGCTGAAAATCAGCAAACAGAAGCCTGTAATGACTCATGGCATTACAAATTCCCGCCATACATCTATTTCTATTCTTCCCAAAATATTGGTAAGTCACATGATAAGACAAAATCGCAAAAATCATGAGCTGCCGACCGCTCACCGTCCACTAAACATCAGTAGCCTATACCCTATACCATCGTCAAGTAAACATCAGTCTCCTCTGAGTCACCTACCATTCAGCTAGCAGCAGCACCGAACCAGCAATAAAACCGTCACTAAACGAATCGAAACAGAAGTAAACCGATTGCTAACCAAACTCCAGCAAACATTAAGCAATTGCCAACCTACCACCCCGCCAACCTGTTAGATTCATTGATGAACAGTCTATAAATAGGCAGCTACCAGCCCTGAAAAAATCAGTTCAATCGAGGAACTCAAAGTGACCCCAGAGTGGTAAGTTTAAACCCGACTTATCGGATATAGACTAGCCCACACCAGTTGTCACACATACTAAACCCAGAATTTGTTCTGTTGATTGACCGGATTCGTCTTTGATTTACCGGACTCGTCCGTGATCGGAAATTGTTCCTTTGGTTACCTGCAGTCTTCCGTTTCCAACCATTTTGCGACCTTAACTTGCAGAACAAAAGTACTCGCGGCCCAACTGAGTAAAAACTTCAAAGGCAGGTCCTCAACAAGATAAGGAAGCAAGATCCTTGCAATGTCACTAAATTTTTTCTCGGAGGTTTAAATGCCAAGCGGCCGCCGCCGCCGGTGGCGGTTCGGGGTGTAAGAATAAAACTCGTTTGTGGAATAATCGAAAAACACGACATCACCTCCTGCAATGACTGCAAGCTTATCCATTTCGCTGCAGGTCGAGTCATCATGATGAGAAGCACACGATTCCCACACTTCGTTATCTCCAAGAATCTTCTTAGAAGATTTTTGTGGCCAGCACGAAATGTATGATTTTGCCTACCTCTTTACCCACTGTAAATTCATAATGGAGACGCGATTCAACCAAGAGTTGTACTGGCTTCACCGCGACAGAGGTCTAGCCAGAAAAGTTAAGGTCCCACGACTTAGATGGACGCGAATGGAAAATATGGCTCCGTAGAGTCGTCGAGTCTATCCCCAAAGGTCGTTGCAGGTGAAAAAGGCAGCGAAGCAAGTGAAGTACATTGCACGGGATTTCTCAACCAACTTGGCGGACGAGACTGGGAACTGCACGCTAAGGACAGATCTCTCTGGAGAGGCTTCTCCAATGAGGCCCTGGTCTGACCTGGACTTAAGCACTTTAAGAGTTTTAGAAAGAATTCTGCTAAATTGGAAAAGAAAGGGTTACCTTAGGTTAACTTTGACTTAGAACAAAATTTTGAAAATTCAAAAAAAATCAAAATCAATGAGTTCTGGGCACCTTTATTTGCGAGAAATCTTGGATGATTAGCTTTAGAAAAAAAAGTTATTGATGAAATGTTAAGAACTTTTTGTTGGCTACCGGGAATTCTAATCAGAACTCCTTCATTTTGATTATTTTGGGTTTTTCAAAATTTTGCTCTTAGTCAATGGGAACCTAAGGCCACACTACCTTTTCCAAGTATGCAGAAATCCTTCTAAAACTCATCAGGAACTCTAGAACTTTGGATTTTAAGTTGAAATACCTCATCAGAACTCATTTTCAAAAAAAAGTCCTTGCTGCGTGAAGTTAGCACATGCCCTTGTCTATAGAAATACGATTGTTTCTATATTGGTACCTTCTTCTCACAGTTGGAAGAATCTTCTTTGTAGCAGTGGCATCGTCGTTTGGGACATGTCAGTAGTACAAGCATCAAGTCGTTGTGCTCAAAAGATTTGGTAGATGGTATCAAATTGACCAATAATAATGATTTCTTTTGCGAGGAATGCCAACTTGGAAATATGCACCGAGTATCACATGGACTTATCCAGAACAAACGTGTTTTAGTAAAAGGCGAATGCATTCACGTTGATTTGTGCGGCCTTATGGAGACCGTTGGCATAAAAGGAGTTCGTTATTTGATGCTCCTGAAAGATGAATCAACAAAATTCAGATTTGTCTCTTTGTTACAACATAAGTCTGAAGTTTCAATGTTCCTGGAAGAGTTTTTGGAGCTGTGCTAAAAAGTTATTAACTGCAATGTATAAAGAATACGCTGTGATAATAATGGCACCGAGTTTATAAATAGTTAGGTTTCGTCAATGCTGGCGAAATCGGGCATCACCATGGAACGCATTGCCCCATACACTCCAGAGCAGAACAGTTTTATTGAACGAGATAATAGAACAGTTCAAGAATCTGCTCGAACCAGCAAGAAAACTGTTCACTATGATGCTGATCCTGGTTGCATGGCTATGATGGCTATGTTTGTTGAACCATTGTCTTATGAAGAAGCAGTTAAGTCAGAACAATTATTGGAATGGAAGAAGGCCATTGATGAAGAACTGCAATCGTTACACGAGAACCAGACATGGGATATTGTTGAAAAACGAAAGCATTGCAAAAACCGTAGTCGGTTGCAAATGGATATTCAAGCTCAAAATGACGCCAAATGGAGACCCAAAATTTAAGGCGCGTTTAGTGGCAAAAGGATAGTCCCAGAGTGCAGGCGTCGATTATACTGAAACATTTTCCCCAGCGGTTCCATACGATTCAATGAGATGTGTTCTGGCCTTGGCAGCTGTTTGTGACATGGAGATAATTCAATTCGATGTCAAAACAGCTATCTTGAATGGAGACTTGGATGAAGAAATATATATGAAGATACCGGATGGAATTAATTGCACCAAGGATCACGTTTGTCAGTTACGGAAAAGTCTGTATGGCTTAAAGCAGTTTTCCCGTCAATGGACCTCAAAGTTCGATGATTTCATCAAAGGCTGCAATATGACACAATCAAAATTCGATCCTTGTGTATTCATATGTTGATGACGGATTAGTTATGTCTTGCAGCAAGAGTGCAATCGATGATTTGATCAAGAATCTACAGAGAAAATTTAAAATTACGTTTGGTAATGGGCACTATTATGATGGGCTGGAAATTGAAAGAAACCGGACGTTGAGAACCATTAGCATTGGACAATCATCCTATATTGAGCGAATTCTGCACAGATACAACAATCAACATTCAAAATCTGTGACTACACCCTCTGAAGGTAGTACTTTTTTGGTAAAAGCGAATGACATCCAATATCTGAATGGGACAAGAAACTTAAAAATTACATATGGCTCAGACAACTGGAATTTAATGGGCTATACGGACGCTGATCACGCTAGAGATGTTGAATCCAGTCGGTCACTGGATACAGTTTCATAATTGGAAATGGCATAGTAACATGGAGAAGTAGACAACGATCGCATGTCGGCATGTGACTCTATCAACAACAGAATCTGAATACGTTTCATTAGGCGAAAGAACGAAAGAAGCAATATGTATTCGTGGACTTCTCATAGAACTGGGATTTGAGCAAGATGGTAGAACAACAATATTTTGTGACAATCAAAGTACAATACGTCTAGTCTAAAACCCAGAGTATCATCATCGGACAAAGCACATTAATAAAGCAATGCACTTCACCCGAGAACGACATTTAGAGGGTGATATTGCAGTCGAGTACGTCAAAAGCGAAGATCAACTGGCAGACGTTTTTACGAAACCATTCTCAACAATGAAATTCAAATCAAACGTTCTTCGACTAGGCTTGAAAGATTAGTTTTTAATTTTATTTAAATTTATTGAAGTTCAATTTTGTTTTAATGTTTAAATATTCTTTTGAATTGTATAATTAATTTTGATTAGAATATTTGTTTATGTTTGATTTTTCAAAGGTTTTTATGAGTGGGAGTGTTAATATTTAATGAAAAATAAATATTTTCATTCGTGTGTCGACTTTCAACAGTTGCGAATCTCTAAACGGTTCCACTAAAGAGACGTCAGAATTTGTATGAACCTCTGAATGTAGGTATACTCACTAACGAGACGTCATAATCAATCAATCAATTGTCATTTAACTCTTGTGGAGATTTTGGCGCAATAAAGACCACGTTTTTTTGATCAACCGAGATTTCTCTCTTTTGTATTTATTTTAATTTCATTAGAAATTCTTTTAAAAAGCGAATCCGCAACAATATGTTGTCTAATAGATTACTACCAATTATGAGGCTAATTTTGTTTTGTTCACACCAACTGTTCGCAATATTTCCTGTAAAAATACTACTGTTAAGAATTCAAAGGCTTACACAATCTCTCATTTTTGTTTCATTTGCTTATTAAGTGAATAAGCAATGTATCAACACCGAAAAGTCACTCTTCTATACAAAAATGTTCGCTTCATGTTTAAGTTACTTAATACCTTTGCCGGTGTTCTTTACTTAATGCAGCACAGCCGACAGTCGTCATTGTCAAAAATGTTCATGTCCAAATCTTAACGACTTTGATTACGACAAAAGGTAATGTCATTATAATGTTAATCACAATCCGATTGTCATATTCGGCAAAATGAACATACAACACAATTAAATTTATTGTTTAAGAATGTGCAGAGATATTAAAGGCACAACAATTGAACAATTGAACATTTGGACATTTTTTTTTCTTTTATTCTCTCATTTCATTGGGTGTGCATTGAGAATTGAAATTACAATATTTTCGTCATACTTAATACAAGCTACTTCACGCAACTTGCGTTGATAACACGTCACTTGAGACTATTAACGTCAAAATACTATAAAAGAAACATTCAACAAAGCACGTAGCCAGAGAGAGAGAGAGACCCCCTTCCTCAAAAAAATACATAAAATCTTGCAGTCTTAAAAAATGAAGGAAAAAAGTGCTAAATAAGTTGACAAACCAACTTTCGTACCAACAATAATGCAAGACTTGTTCTGCCAAATGATGCAAATTTATAAAGGAAAGGGTTGGCCAATTACAAGTTTCTTTTTGGGAATGCAATCAAATTAACGAAGTTTAGGTTTTTCGTATGTTTTATTAGTTACGGGGCAAACAAGCATTATGAAACACACAGTTCAAGTGGCTTTCACTCTGTTACCCGATTCGAAAAGATATTGCTGATGTATCAGAGCTTGGATTGAGTCCCACGCTCTCGGGTAGAGGAGCTTCATTTTCGTCAATGCGCACGGCACGACTACATAGGCTATCAGTGCTGTTCACAAGCACGCATCCTCAGGAGCATTTTAATTAAAAGGAGAGGTTTGATAGGAAGAGTCAGAACACTTTCTGATAGTGGCTAAATTAAGAGCTCGACTATCAAACGAAAAAACGTACTGTCTAAAGAAAGAAGTTCAAAATCGATTGCCTTAGCATCTCGGAGAGGTGGTTCGGTGTTGTAGGATCTGGGGGCATATGCTGTAACTTTTCCTACACACCAAGTGCTTACTTTACCTCCTCGTTTTAACCACCGGGTACTGGTTATGTCTCTAGATATAACTTGCAAAACTTGTAAGCACGGGTGCAAAACGGAGAAACAAAAGCACCTAATCAACGGCCCAACAAACTTGGAGGTTAGTGCTAGGGGCTAACAACCCCTCCACAGTAAAAAAAACTTGAACTGTTATGAGAGAGATACCAGCCTCGGATAATGACCCCCCTCTTATGGTAACCAGACCCGGAACGACAACGGACTATGCATTGAGAGTTTGTACCTGGAATGTAAGAACACTCTACACTCCAGGTCTAACTCAGAAACTTGAAACTGTCCTCTCGCAGTATAAGGCAGACATTACTGCGATCCAGGAAATACGATGGATAGGATCAGGTACAATGATAAATTGCGACATTTATTTCAGCTGTCATCAAAGAATGCATATATTTGGATGCGGATTCGTCGTGGGAAATGGGCTTACCTAGATTGAAAGTCATGGATTTCAAGCCAATTAGTGATCGCCTGGCTGTGATCCGCATCAAGGCCACATTACAAAACATCAGTACCTATAATATGTGCACACGCCCCTACCGATGATGCTGAGGAGTCTAGCAAGGAGGATTTCTACGACCCCCTCGATAGAGCTTACGGAGCCTGTCCAGAGTACGACGTCAAAATCGTACTCGGAGACTTCAATGCAAAAATCGGGAAGAAAGGCACAGCCTCCACGAAGTGGAGATAACGGCTTCCGACTAATCGACTTTGCTGCATCTCGTAATACGGTGATAAGTACCACTAGGTTTCCAAGACGAAAGATCTACACAGCAACCTGGCGATCTCCGGACGATTGAAAATCCAACCAAATCGACCATGTGCTAATCGGCGGCGCAAGGCACGCATCCAACATCTTAAACGTGCGCACTTCCCGAGGAGCAAATGTCGACTCTGACCACTTTCTGGTAGTGACTTAGTTTAGAGCTCGAATACCAAACGACAAAAAAATAACGTGCGGCCGAAAGAAAGATGTTCAACATCGACTGCCTTTAGCACCTCGGAGAATGCCAGAGACTTCAGTGAGCGCCTGAGTGAGCGACTCTCCACCGTCCTCCCAAATACCACAGACGTCAACACCTTGTGGAACCAATATCGCGAAATAATAAAAAATTCAGCCGAGACCACCATACGTTACCAGCCACCCCGAAAAAGAACCAGTGGTATGATGATGAGTGCGTGATACTGAAAAGAGAGACGGAAAATGCACGTTTGCAGATGCTGCAACGGAAAACAAGAGCAGCAAGAGAAGAGTACCGCACAAAAATTAGAAATTAGAAAAAGACCCTGCGAAGGAAGAAAAGAGCATCCGCAGTTTCTCAGCTCAAAGATCTAGAAGAGTCTCGGGCCAAAAACAACACAAAGCGTTTCTTTAAAAGGTCGAAGCAATTAGCTTCTGGTTTTAGAACCGGGACACAGGCTCTTCGAAACAGTGAAGGAAACCTAGTCACCGAATTACAGGGAATCGTAGATGTTTTCAAGCAGCACTTCCAACAGCTGCTGAATGCGCAAAATGTCGAGCGAGCTAACGACGAAAGAGAAGCAAGACCAGTCAATGAAGACCCAGTCCCAGCCCCCAGCACAGAAGATGTAGAAAGAGCCATCCAAAAGCTAAAAAATAACGAGTCCACCGGGTCGGATGGCATACCTGCGGAACTCTTTAAATATGGAGGAGGTGTTTTGATGAACCGCATGCACCAGGTCATCACCAAAGTGTGGGAGGAAGAATGCATGCCCACTGACTGGTCGATAAGCTCCATATGCCCCATCTACAAAAAAGGCGATTCGATGTCATGCAAAAACTACCGTGGCATATCCCTGCTTAATGTTTCATACAAAATCCTATCCAACGTACTGTGTGAGCGTCTTAAACCGTTCTGCAACACAATAATCGGCACGTACCAGTGTGGCTTTAGGCCAGGGGCCAGGCAGAACAACGATAGACCAAATATTCACACTGAGGCAGATCCTGGAAAAGACCAACGAATTTCAAGTCGAGACCCACCATCTTTTCATCGACTTCAAAGCTGCTTATGACAGCATGCACCGCCAAGAGCTTATGATGGCGATGTCTGAATGCCTTCCTGGAGAAGATAGTGCACAAGGCAGGTGTGAACACGGAAAACACTATTTTCAACAAATCCACCCAACTCCTATAGGCTATGCGGACGATATAGACATCATCGGTCGCTTCCAAAGAGCTGTGCTTGAGCCTTCACAGTGATTGAAGAATAGGCGAAGGCGAGGACAAAACAAAGTACCTACATGCAATCAACAAACAAAACACCGCCAAGGAAGTCTTCTCTTCGCAGCCCCCAGGTTCGAGACGACAAGGAAGTCTCTCCCCAAGTAACTGCGGATGTCAAAGTGCTTGGTTTAGACAGCTGGAAAATGCATACCAAGGACCGTTCCCGATATAAAACTGCTCTGTCTCAGGTTGAAACCCTACTTGAATTGGGAGCCAGTAGAGTAGGTAAGTAAAAGAATGCAAATTTTTACAGTATTTCCAGCACTTGAGCTTGAAAAATCGAAGGTCTCAAAGCATTTCAAGATAGTAACGGATTGTATACTCCCATTTTGATGAAAACAGTCCACGTCCCTGCGGAATGCAACAGCTCACAAAATGATAATCAAACAAACATATTTGCAATCTCTCGTTGATTGAGTTTGACAGCAAATTGAATGGACATGAACAGCCATAAAAGGTGTCAATTTTCGAACCCCAGGCTGGCTGAATCCTTCCAAACGAGACTTCATCAAATCAGCACAAATATGTATTTATGAAACTCCCACCAACCTCTCTGCGGGCAACCAACTTCAACGTACCTAAAAAAGGCGAACACACAATGCATTTGGCGAATTTTTGTCGATTCCATTTTCGCTGTTCGATTCGATGTTGATTTTTGTGTTTTTGCTGCCGAGCTACACAACAAATGCGACAAAGCATTCGGCTTCAATCAGTTCGATCCGCGATTCTCGCAGTCAAAGCATGTAAAAGCAATTAAGAAAAAAACGACTTTGCGGCTTTGTTCCTAACAACCAGAAGACTAGCAGCTTGTGTATAGCGCAGCAGTTTGACGCTCGCATATGGCGAACGCAGGTGCCGCAGAATTACCTGTCCATAGATGACGCAAATGTATGCTCGGGACTCAATTAAAATAATAATTAATTAGTGTTTAACCGTTGCCGTTACCGACCGAACACCCAAACGGAAATGTTTCAAATTATAAGCACGCAACATTTTCATACAACCATACGAACATCGAGCACAGTCGAGTCATCCGTCACCGTCGGTCGTCTTAAACTGATGGGCTCGAGACGGTTCCATCTTGGCAATCAGTGTCATGATTGTCATTGTCTTGTTTATTGTTTTGTAGGTTTGTTTTCGTGCAATACCGGAAGTTGCCATTCTTGTCATGTACTTTGTGTGTGGGGGACTGGGCACCTCTTTAAGACTCGCGTGCGGATTCTCTTCTTCTGAGTCATTCCCGAAAGATTGTCTTTTCTTTGGTCGCATTGTCTGTATGCCTATAAATTGACAATAAAGTGGAGTCCCATTAATCCATTGACTCTATGATCACGTACATACAACACTCGGTGATGTTTTCAAACACTCGCACCAAGCAATATGCTGAATGTGCCCCCAAACAACAACGGGAGCCTTAAAACTTACTGCAACTCATATATTGTTAAGGCATAAAAAAGGGCCAATGGAAACGTGATCGCGCATTTAATTCGCAGCCTTCAGCATGAAACATGTGTTAACCGAAGAAGAGTTGTTCGTTTTGTGTGTATGAAGAAATATTGTTGCGAAGACCAAAGGTTGTTCGAAGAATATTGAGGGCAAAGTCCATGCATTCTGCCAATTAATTCATGCATGCATCGAAATTCGTTCATTGAATAATATGTGAAGAAGGATTGGACAATTGTCATTGTTGCATATTAAAAAACGGTAAATATGTTTGAAGGGAACGTTTTGGCATTTTTGATTAATTGAGGAATAAACTGTGTATTGCTTGTTAATTTATACAATTTCTACAAGTATTCTGTAGTGAGAGAGGTCATAGTTGTCCTGGCTTGGTTGTTGATAACTTAGGTTAGGGGCCTGCGGAAAAATACCGGCCTGGCGAATGAAGTTATGATCTTCATATACGTCACAACCGTGACCCCGGCCAAGCTGCTTTCAACCTATTCTTCCAATTGTTGGTGGACGCCAATCAAATTTCGCATTTCAGGGCTCGGGTGTTCTGGTCTATGTCAATGAAGTCTACCAGGATTAATGATGACGGGTCTGGAAAGTAATCCGTGTACCTTAGTTTGGTGTGAACTGGTTATGGTCAGCCTACACAGTGTCATCAGTTGATTTGGGATTCCGTGTTCTGTCATGCTTTAGTAAGGTTCTATCCGGGCTATACTGTCGTTAAAGGCCTCACTCTCTGCAGCATTTTACGTTCAGACGCTTAGACGCATTCAACATCAAACCAGTCGTTCCGATCTCTTCGTTACCTTGATCATGCTTTGCCTTAGACTCTTTGGTAGGTCTGTGACATTTATGAGGCTGTAGTTCTTAAATTTGCCGCACGTTAAGGTTTAGAAACGAAGCCAATGACGGTAGGTGTATACAATCCTAGCCCGAGAGTTGTTTTGGATGTCGACTGTCATATTCTGTAAATTGGGACAACAACATCTGGAATTCTGGACCGTCGGCCTTACTTTAGTCACCATTTCCCTATATTAAGCATCGGGTTCCTGTATTATTTTTTTTTTAATAGGCATACCTAGTTTTTTTCGTAACAGTCGTCCAGAACTTTGACTCACCCCATGCTCGTCTCATTTATCAAGATTCTGCCACCTCCAGCCCCTACAGAACCACCCGGACCTTCATCCAATCCAAAGATTAAAGCACTCCTGCGCTTGCACGAAGGTCAACACGCGCTACTACGAGTCCATTAGCGATATTTCGGTACCCAAGACACAGAAGTCTCGGAAAAGATGGCGAAACATGAGGAAGAAGTTCCAGGAATAGGAGAAAGCCTACAAAGCCATAGAAGCACCTACTCTGTTCTGTTCAGATGACCCTTGACGGAAAGGCGAAAAGGTTGTGGACCCAAACAATGATCAACTCACTGAATGCAATTCAGACTGTTAAGAGATGCCATCAGTCTGTTTCCTTCCTCTGCTGTACAAGGCTTAGGAAGGACATCACTGGAGGTGGAGGTACACACTATCGACATCAGATGATGCCGAACCCATTAAGCAACGTCATTACCCGATATCTCCAGCAGTTCAGAAAGTCCTAAATGAAGAGTTGGATCTTGGATCGTATCTTTTCTAAGGCTTGGAGTGCTCGAAGAGAGCTATAGCACGTGGAGCTCTTCTATAGTCTATGTTCTGGCAAAAATCGCTTTTACTTGGACTACAGGAAAGTTTACGCTAAAACCAAGAAGGATCCATATCCAATTTCTCATATAGGAAAATTGCTATCGCATCTGTAAGATTCTCGTTTCATTTCGAGCGTAGATCTCAAAGATGCGTTTCGGCAAACCCTGCTGGAGAAAGATTCCCGAGAAAAGACAGCATTTACTATCCCTGTTGTAGTTTACGGTAATGCCTGGTCAGATTGATGTATGAAGTAGCACCCAATCAGCTGCGAGAGAAAATCTTTCCATACCTGGGCGACCTCTTGACGGTTTTGAGCACAATCGACGAGTACGTCCAGCAGTTGAAGGTTTTGGCTAGCCAATTGAATGAAACAGCTGAATGAGACGGCTGCCTCAAGACGGATTCAAATTAAGAAGCAGCCATTGCAGCAGGGACTCACGGGGTTGTATAGACGTTTTGTACGAGACAGACACGCTGAAGAAGGGAAGGCAGTTCAAGTACACTGAAACTGCCACAGAAGCATTCAACCTGCTTAAGGATTCTCTTATTTACCGGCCCATGTTGGTGCACCCGGACTTTTCGAAAAAGTTTATCATCGATCGAGTGTGATGCCTCCGGTACCGGAATCGACTGCGCTCTGAGTTAAGTTGAAGAGAGTGGTTGTGAACGGTAACTTTCAGAAGAGCAACATGGCCCAGCGTAACTATACCGTGTGACCGAGCCTAAAGACTGAAAGATTGAGTACACATGGAGCTTCAAGCTTTAGGAATTCGATTTCAGCATCGAGCATCGCAAGGCTATACCCTAAACTTTGTTGCTGATGCACTCTCATGCGTGCTGCTGCTTAGTAATGTGCCCAACTACTATTTGCAGCATCTTTTACTACAAACTAGTCCCATGATCGCTTTAAGCCTTATGTAGATGCCATGCAACCTTCAATTTTTTGCGTTCGTCGATCAATAAATCAGAGCCTTGCTTCAAAGGTGCTCTATCAAAGAATGCTTTCTTCGATGCTCTGGAGAGTGTTACGTGCTGCTGACCTCAATTTGCCCGGTTCCTTTGCATTTCACTTAGGTCTGAAATGTACTAAAACGAATGAATTATTTCTCAAATTGAATGCACCGTCACCACCTGCAGCGAGGAGCGGCCTCATAGTGCAGATACCAATCCTTTTCGGTGGTTAATAGCCAAAGAGGAAAGTTTTTCTGTAATACACTCATGTACCGTTAGTGATTATTGGCGATAATTTCTAACAATTTCTCATTATTGTTCGTTCTCACCAATAAAACTCCGTCCACACCTTAATTTTTAATGTTCTCGTGTTCTCGGTGTTGGCGCAATCTTATAGTATTTTCAACTACATTTAAATTAATTTCGTTTCGTTGTTCGTTCATTGTCCGCATAAAATGTGCGAATATGCACTAATTAACTCAAGAAGCCACAGGCGTTAGTGATTGCAAGTAAAAGCGCAATTTAGAGACGGAAGAGATGCTCTGTTACACTCTATGCCAACTAATTAACAACGCCGCACCTTACCGCAGTGTCGTTCCGTCAATAGTCTTTGAGTTGTTTTGCTTTTGTTTTATTGTTTTCAATTATTTCTTTTTACTTAACAAGGAACTCGAAGCTACTTTTTAATGATTTAATTTCTTAACTGGGCAAATTTGTGACGCCTGGCGTGGAAATGATCATGCAAATCAGCAATCTCTCCATTTGATTGTGATATTTGCTAAGTCAGGTGCCTTTCAACCAACAAGGCGAGGTAGGGAAAAAGAAAAGAGTGACGTCAAGTGATCTAGGACGTTGTTCAACAAATCTATGTCACTTCTCCAAGCAGGGTGGGTCGCTATCTCATACGCCGCCGCGCGCTGCCGTGTTCGACATATGATTTCGTTTGCTATATACCTATGGTAGGTAAATATGCGTTTATAGTCTCGTTCCAGCTTACTATGGCCCCAAAAACAAAACGTCCAATCTCTTCATGTCGTTTGGGTTTGCACATATACGTTCCTATTTATCAGCACTCATACCCTCTTAAAACATGATCTTTCTTATCAATTTCAATAATTAAATTTGCGAGATCTCCAGTATGTGCTTAATGATTCAAAATGTCAGCTCGTTAAGAAAAAATTTAACTAACGATTCTATTTAAGGTATGCATATAAACATTGCTTGATCCGAACCCGAAGTCTAGCTTTGCTCCACTGATTAAGACGCGAAAATCTCAAGAAAGTGATTACGGTATAAGAAAATACAAAAACCGCATTAAGAATGTTAACATGGCATTAACAGAGCTGTTTCTCAGCAGGAAGCTGAATCAGGTGTTCGTGCGATTAAACGAAACTATTTACATGCAATTTAGCAATTAAGCTATTTTATTTTCTGTTATTTATTATTTGTTTTTTGTTTTTAGAGGAGCAATAAATTTGAATTTACACTTGGCTTTGAATTTTTAATTTAAATACAGTTTTAATTGGAAGTAGGTACAACGGACAAAAAATTCTTTGTTGATTGTTTGAATGCTTAAATTAGTAACCTAAAAAATTAAAACATTAAACAAGGAATAATTACGCTTATCTTGTCATTTTTATTGTAATTGATTTATGTTCCAACAGATTTTTGTTGAACGTAACTTGCTTTGGGCTTTGATATTTGAGTAACACTGAGTTACAAGAAAAGTAGGTAACTCAATCAGGTTTTCGGATACAATTTTATTGCTGTTTCAATGTTTGGTTTTCAGGTTAACCTACAGAAAAGGTTATGTCAAACTCGCATGCGAATTTATTGCGATTTTGTGCTCGTTTTTTTTCGTTTTGAATGACCTGCTTCAACTGGAGTTGCAATGGTCGTAAAGTCGTAAGGGCATCTGACATTGGAGATGATCTTTTAACTCAAAACCTCTAAATGAAACTTGACACACAAGTTGAAAAGCACTGACAAAGCTTTCAAGAGTGTCATATCATAAACTCATAGAAAAAAGCCTTGAAACTCCCTCGAAACTCAGTCGTTTGGAATCGGCGTAACAATCGAGGATTTATTGATAACGGGTCATTAATTTCGGGGTTTCAAGTTGTTAGCTCTGGCATTTGATACGTGCCAAACTTAATTGTCATCTGAAATGTCATAATATTTGTTGAAAAGCAATTGAACAACGCGTTAAAATTATTAAAACTCACTGTAAAAGCGGTAGTTCAAACGCAGACACTTTTCGCGCATTATGCGATGATTATAGTCGTCATAGTCCACCGACTACGCAAGCAATCGGTAAAGCAGCAATTAAAGGTGCCATGCCATTTGGCCATATGCCATATGGCCATATTTCAAAATATGGCCATATGACACTTTTGAATTGTGTCATATGGCCATATTATAATATATGGCTAATTGTCGCTTTGGTAATGTGTCATTTGACCATTATGGCCAAATGGCACTTTCAAACTTGTTCTTAAACTGCAAAAACAGGAACGGAAATACAATGGCGCAAAATTATTGTCCGCTAATGAACAACTTTAAGAGCATTTAGAGTGATACTAGCTTAAAATGAGTCTTGACTGAAACGTCATTTTAAGCTAGTATCACACTAAAGTTGTTCATTAGCGGACTATAATTTTGCGCCAATATGTTTATGAAAATATGGTAAGTTACTAAACTCTAAAACTTTATTGCAACGTTTTTATAAATAGGTAAATAAAAAAACATCAAACAGAAAGAAACAGACAGAGCAATTAATTTTTCAAAGCTGCCACCGTTTCCTTTAATTTGGAAAAGGAACCACCACGCACCTTTGTAATGCACGCTTGTCTGGAAAGCGGGTGCTGCATTGCAATGATTCATTTTGAGCATATTTATTAACTTTCGTCTGAGGATGATGACGATCTGGAACATTCAAAATCGATTTGATTTGATTGGGAGCGAAGCTAGCGGAAAAAAATTTGCCCAAAAGAGAATCAATTTGGGGTGTGAAAATGTGAGACTGAGTTAAGGTTTAGTATTGCAAAAATAGAACCTACTTACGTCTGCATCCACATGATGCAAGAAAACTGAACATCAGATGAATACAAAAATGTCTTTCTGATGGAGCTGTTAATGTAACAGCTAACTTTTTTTAGGTGGCAAAAAGATGTAATAAGATGAAACTGGGTTCAAGTACAATGTGCTTGTAGAATGCCCTACTCTCACCGAACACCAAAGTTCAGAAGAACGTTTGCATTGGGAAGAGTTGCCTATACGAAAACTGATAATGTTTTAGAAAATTTCAAAATTTACATTTTACTGCAACAATTTTAACTTAACAACTTTGCATAAATGTTTTCAAAATTATAAACATCATCAATGATTCTTATTTAAAATTTTTAAATTTAAATTTGAACAAAATGTAAATTAATACAATAATGTATATCTTTACTAACGTTGTTTGTATAACCGCAAGCTGGTACAACACTAAAAGTATACCATCTAAAAGATAGTTCCTGCTCGAACTATTTTGCAAATTTTTTGTTTAATCTATGCCAAATATTGTCAATACGCTTTGAAAATGTGTTTTTCCAAAACATGGCCATTTGTCGCTTTTAGAAAGCGTCACTTGAATATATGGCTGAATGACACAAGAAAATATGGTCAAATGACACATTACCAAAGCGACAAATAGCCATATATAGTCCAGTCATTTGGTAAAAAACAAGAGGGTTACCTGGAAAGTTTTCCGGGAGTTTTGAAAATTGGTTAATTTATAGATTTGGGTATGCTCTTTTCGAATTTCAACTTTGCCACCTCGTACCCCCGCCGCTCGCGCCACCATCTTGAAAAAATGGCGTCTAAAAACGGTTTTTTATGAATATCTCCCTTCCTACGCATTTTACGAAAAAAATATCTTGTACAAAATTAAACTAGACAAAATTTCCTACAATTTATGTATCAATAATTTTTTTCATAAAATCAAGTTTTTGGCGTACGAGTGCCACAAAGTATCATTCATCATATTACGAGAAATACCTGCGCTTCAACTGAATAAGCACAAAATTTTTATGAAGTTTGTTGTCCATTTTTTCCTAACTTTGAACGTTAATGCATCATTTGATGATGCTTACCGATAGCTTATGATGTTGAGAAAACAAATCAAAAAGAATGATTTAAAAAGGACCACTATTTTTTACCTGCCTCTCACGCAAAGCTTTCTAGATTGAAAAACTCATTTTTTTTGCGTCAACTAAATAAGCATAGCTTTTAAAAATGCAAATAAAATCAAACGGAAAGAAATGAACAAAATTTTCCTTAAATATTTTTTTTATTGGTTATTTCTAGTATTGGGTACTACCACCTTTATTCTTGATTCCTTCATAAATTCGGGCTGGCATGGAATCGTATAAACTCTTTTAGCAGTCCAGCGAAATTTCTCTCCATGGTAACTTAATGGCTGGAATAAGCGATTCTCTGTCCTCAAACTGACGGCCTGACTCATAGACTTTACGTACCAACCATCCCCATTCATTTTCTATGAGGTTCAGGTCAGGTAAATAGTGTGACCGTTGAAGTAATTTAACATTCTAGTCCTGTATCCCACTTTTGACAGTGCACGACGTTTGGATGGGGTCGTTGTCATATTAGAAAATCCATTTATAGGGTCCAAAAATATCCGAAAATGAAGGAAACTTTCTTTCCAATATTCTTTTATAGGTAATTGCAGTCGTTTTTGACGTTTAAAACTCAAGTTCAATAGTCCAATAGTAGCTAACTGCTCCCCATATCATAACTCCACCTTCTCGACCATGATGCCGCGCTTAAAATCGTTCTTCTTTTCTCAAATCGTGAAAATAATAATTAAAACCACCAGGGACATCAAAATTTAAACTCTTCTCATCCGAAAAAACCGCGTTGTGCCACACATTTTTCCAACTCACATCGAGTCTAGAAAATCTTAAACGAATATCTTTTTGTTGCTCGTTTAGTGGTGGTTTCTTTTGGAGTTACAATCGTTTTAAATGATCTGCGCAGTTTGGTACTCTGTGGACTGTTGAAACACCTGCAGTTACACCAACTTTTTGTTTAATTTTTACCGCGGAGGCACATGAACTGGAAGCACATTTCAAAATTGCTCGTCGATCAACTTCGAATGTTGCCGTTTTTTTACCACCTTTCATGTTTTTCTCATACAAACTTTGGTTTCTGAGGTACGAATAGACAACACTAAGACTCCGATCAACGTTGGTAGCTATAGCACGCACGGTCAGTCTTTATGCTTTTAACGAATCAACCTTAACTCGTCCGACACTATTAAAGCTTCTGATCTAACCATATTTTTTTTTAATTTTAATTTAACGGCTAAATGCACTAACAGCACTTCAACTTTTGATTTGGTATACCAATTAACTTAAAACTCTCAGAACCAACTAAAATAATGAGAGTGAAAGATCGTGTGCTTATTCAGTAGACGCAAATAAAAACTGAGTTTTTTAATCTGGAAAGCTTTGCATGAGAGCCAGGGAAAAAATAGTGGTCTTTTTTAAATCATTCTTTTTGATTTGTTTTCTCAACATCATAAGCTATCGGTAAGCATCATCAAATGATGCATTAACGTTCAAAGTTAGGAAAAAATGGACAACAAACTTCATAAAAATTTTGTGCTTATTCAGTTGAAGCGCAGGTATTTCTCGTAATATGATGAATGATACTTTGTGGCGCTCGTACGCCAAAAACTTGATTTTATGAAAAAAATTATTGATACATAAATTGTAGGAAATTTTGTCTAGTTTAATTTTGTACAAGATATTTTTTTCGTAAAATGCGTAGGAAGGGAGATATTCATAAAAAACCGTTTTAGACGCCATTTTTTCAAGATGGCGGCGCGAGCGGCGGGGGTACGAGGTGGCAAAGTTGAAATTCGAAAAGGGCATACCCAAATCTATAAATTAACCAATTTTCAAAACTCCCGGAAAACTTTCCAGGTAAAACTACCAAATGACTGGACTAATATTAAAATATGGCCATATGACTCAATTCAAAAGTGTCATATAGCCATATTTTGAAATATGGCCATATGGCATATTGCCAAATGGCATGGCACCCAATTGAAGGTGTCGTTTGTCGTACGACCGACGTACACCTCACTATTGTGTATTTTGCATTTTTGGATTTGCATGTCCATTCTTACACAGCTCAATTCACGCAACGATTGAAGCCTGCTGACCATTCACATCGCCGCGCCGTAGATACGCTTCTGGGGTGTTGGAACAACAGCAATAAAAACATTTCCTTTAGCGATGAGGCACATTTCTCGCTCGGTGGGTATGGGTAAACAAACAAAATTGCGCTATATGGGACTCGGAAAACGCACAAGTGATCGAAGAGGTGCCATAACTTCCAGAAAAAGTGACTCTATGGTCGACAGGTGTCATTGGTCTTCGAAGATGCCAATAGGCGAATGGTTATACTCAATTTCGGAGCGATATGCTCGAATGATACTCGATTGTTTTTGGCCGGCGGCGATTAGACGATATGACGTGGTTCCAAAAAGAAGCCACACAACACGACCAATTATGGCTTTATTGTGTGTTAAAAACCAACATTAATTAAGTTTTGCCGAAATACCGCCCGATATGTTTGAAGAAGTTATTAAAACCACCTCAAAAGAATCGCATGCTTATGCTGCAAGAACTCCAAAGGCAGCCATGATATTGTTTGCCACACTTAATGTAAAAGCTTTACTTTCGAAACCGAGATATGAATGACCCTTTATGTGAAAGCCACCTAGGCCTTAGATCCTTGGACCTGTTGTGTACCAACTCCTTCAAGGTTTAAATCGGCCAGGATAGCTTCTGCAAGAAATGACTGCCATTTGCTGCTTCAACTTCTTCGGAATCGGTACCAAATATAAGGAAACCGATGTGAATATTCAAACTTATAGTAAGAAGAAGTTGATGGGGCCAGGGGCTCTTGGGTAATGTTTGGTCAGAAAGGGAATTTGAAGTGAGCACCAGTCAATAAACGTACAATAGCTACTTTGTTATCTTTGAAAGGTAGACACGGTGCATTCAAGAGGACACAAGCGTTTACAGCAACCTCTGTCTATCAACTCCTGTTCTCCACTTCCCCGTGGTGAACATCAGGTGCCACAGTGAAATGTTATTGGTGGAAGCAAAGAGAGATAGGGGGAAGGGGTATGCGTCCTCTAAGACATGCCTCCTTTCTTCAAGAGGCAGCAGCGGAAGAATTCCCCAGATGGATTCAATGTTGGTTTCTACAGTTTCAGTCAGGACGAACACTACTTAGTGAACACTTTATAGGGCTTCTACGACATATTTGCAGTCCAGGCCTATAAGGAGCGGTTTGACCGGCTCTTTGTCTTGTAGTTAAACTAAAGACCTAGCCCTCCAGGTTGGGGGTCGTGCGTTGAGATGGGGTTGGGTACGATTTGCCGATTTTTAAAATGTCGATTTAAAAAAGTCGACCATTATAATGTCGACTGTCGAAATGTCGATTGATAAAAATACCGACTGAACAAAATGTCGACTCTTATAATGTCGATTTTGAAAATATCGACTCGTAAAAGGTCGACAGTGACAAAGTGAAACATCATTCATTTTGTCACTCTCGGTTAAATGTTAATGTTTACATTCGCCGCATACATGTGAAACCTCAGACAACTGTTAAAGTTTACATTCATCATTCGTTTTATCAACCTGCTGTAATCTTCAGTATATTTCAGTCATCGAATCATAAGAGAGAGTTTCTTGTTTTTTTCTTAACAACAGTCGACATTTTAACCGACAGCTTTTCAGTCGACATTTTTTATAGTCGACATTTAAATTGGCAACTTTTTTTTTGTCGATCAAACTTCAGTCGACTTTTAAACAGTCTGTAAAGTTTTCAGTTGGCCATTCGACTTTTTTTTTGACGACCATTCGTACGCCACCCGTTGAGGTGACTGCCCTGCCTCGTAAAAAAAAAAAAATTGTCCCAAACCACCAACAAGCTCGGATACGGATGGAAATGGAAATGACGAGCTGATTTGATCATTTAATTAAGGACAGCGAATTTCGGTCTTGCACTCGGAACGTTAGGTCCTTTAGTGGAACACGTGCAGCCGAACAATTAGCGGAAGCCCTAGACTGCTATAAAGCAAATATAACCGCCATTCAAAGTAATGTGATAGGATGGTCCGGGCCTACGAAAAGTGCAGAACTCTGATACCTATTTGCGCGAATGCTACCGGGAACAACTCGGTGTCTTTTGGATGTGGATATGTAGTTGGGACTCGATTCAGGAGGAAGGTCTTGAGTTTCAACTCAGTGAATAAGCGCATCACGACAATCCACATCAAGGCTAAATTCACCAACGTTACCTCATCTGCGCTCACGCCTCCACTGAGGAAAAGGATGAAGGCACAAAAGACAGGTTCTACGAGCTCTTCGACAAGATATACGAGCAATGCCCTAGCTATGACATTAAAATTGTCCTTGGTAATATTGATGCCAAGCTGGGCAGAGAAGAAATCTTTGGTGAAAAAATCGAACGACATAGCCTACGCGGCACACTGCCGATTACGGATTCAGGATCGGATCGAGTTCACACATATCGATATCCACAAGGGGACATGGAAATTAGTGATGGGTCAACTCGGTTCGCTAACTCGAGTCAACTCGAGTTAGCCCTAACTCGAGTTAACTCGGTTTTTTTTTTCAACTCGAGTTTGCTAACTTGGTTTGCCAACTCGGTTTGCCAACTCGGTTTGCCAACTCGGTTTGTAACTCGGTTTGCCAACTCTGTTTGCAAACTCGGTTCGCCAACTCGGCAATCGATAAAAAAAAAAAAACAGTTAACACGTTTCTAATTTTGTAAGGGTTTTTTAATTTTTCCATTTTTTATGAGTTTTCTAGACCGATTTTCGGGGCAAACCGGTAACATTTAGAATGAAATATCCCTCTAGCGACCTAGATTCGTACCTTACCTCTATATAGAGCCATTAACATTCAAATTTCATCACCGGATGGCAGAGATTTTGACGGATTAAACCTCATTTTTTCCGCTTTTTAAGTGTCTTCTAGATCGATTTTCAGGGCAATCCGAGTTGGTGAACCGAGCTGGCGAACCGAGTTGGCAAACCGAGTTGGCAAACCGAGTTGGCGAACCGAGTTGGCAAACCGAGTTGGAAAACCGAGTTGATGAACCGAGTTGGCAAACCGAGTTGACTCGTCCAACTCGTGTTGGGCAAACCGAGTTGCAACTCGGTTTGCAAAAAAAACCAACTCGAGTTAACTCGGTTTGCAAAATTTACGGTTCGGCACATCACTAATGGAAATCTCCTGATCAATCAACCGTCAACCAGATTGATCACATTGTAATGGACGCATGACACTTCTCTAGCATGCAAATTGTCCGCACATTACGAGGTGCCAACATTGACTCGGAGTCCTACCTTGTTGTAGCCAAGGTACGAGACCAACACATGCAAATGCTAAGAAGAAATTTGACGTCAATCTTTTACAATTGCAAAAAGGTTGCTAGATCATTTTCCGATCATGTCTCCGATAACCTCCTTAGAAGTCCTTTGCTGCCAGCAAAAAATGTGTTTTTGTCTAGCTGTAAGCGCCTGTTGAAAGTGAGTGCTAGGCAATGAACTCCTCATTAAGGTGCTGTTGAGTTCTGCTTTCTCGAAATTGCTGAGACAGCCTATATTGAGTTGTTCTTCCTTGGGTATGCTGTAGTGTCTTCTTTCTACAAATAGGTTTCTATAACAAAATTCGATTTCGAGACTAGGATCAAAAATAAAAAACGAAAAAACGGAACGCTTATGGTTTCGTCCGTCCTTATGTCACAGCCATTCAACTAGTAGTTGATAATTTTTGACAGAATTTGAGTGCCTCGAAAAAGTCTTATACCCCTAACCGAATGACCCAATTCCAATAGACCGAAATCGATCTCAGACCTTCCACTGAATTGCTATAGTCGACCTTCTTCTACCTTCCCCGGATTAACTATTTTCATAACTCAACTCCATTCTCTTCTGATAAATTACGGTAATTATACATTACAAACATTATCAAAATATCTCTCCAAGTAATAATGGAATATACACTCTTGTGCTAACAACATCACTTTATTTTCTTAAGAATTGTGATTGATATCTCTGTATTCACCAATCTGTTTCTTTTAAAATAAAACTACTTCAATCTGCGTAAATTACGATAAAAAATCTAGTAACATTGATGTTCCGCCCCTAGCTACACTGAGAGGACACAAAAACAAGTCAACGAAAGTTAGAGTAAGTTCGAATCATTCTAGGCAACATTTGGAATTCAAAAGCCATTTCTTACAACACCAGAATATTTCTCTCAGTGCATCTCGCTGCTATCCAACTGCAGCGGTTTTACCATATACTTATCGCTTGTTCGCATGTTCCATTTTTGGTAAAAAGACTTGTTAGCAATTTATATTAAAAACACAAGAAAATAAAAATAACTACAAAAGTTGTAAAATCTCAAGTTGGCGTGCAACTTGGCAATAAAGCTCCCAGAAGTGCTACAACTATAACTCTTTTGTTGAAATCCCTCTCTTTTGTGTTTCGTGCTGCGAGTTAGCAAAAGTGTCTGGCGATGTTCGCGCGACTCCAATTCAATAGTGGGTGACGAACGAGACAGCAAACATACGAGTCAGTCAGTTCGCGAGATTATTAACCATAAAATACGATTACCTGGCAAACAATAACAAACTTGCAGTCAATTAATGCGAACATAACCTAAAAAAATGCTGCTTTAATTTTTTGGAATCGCAGAGCGATGCACTCGAATTCGAGAACGACATTCCGTGTAGGTTATGATGATAAACAAAATTTTGTTCGTCGGCAACGCGGCAGCGAAAATCATTTTGCAGAACTTTGTTTCTGGTGTCTTACCTGCCCACTTAGCTGCCATTAAGAGTGGAGAATTTGTTTGCTAACTTCGTCGTGCGTCGTCGCGACTCAAGAGTTCCTCTACTACAAAAACCAAGAAGCCATCTGCGATCGATAGTTGCTGTTTTTAGCTCTGTTCGGTTTGTTCAATTTCGAGTACCGCGATCAACAACCGATCAGAGCCCATTTCAAACGCGTCGAGCCGAGTCGACTTTATTTGCCAAAGGCACTCATTTGGCGTTGAGATTATGTTTATGCTTCGTATACACATTTAACGGATTATTGAGTTTTGTTTGCGCACTTCTCTCTGGCAGTCGCAGTTAGCGGTGTGCTGTGTGTGTTTAGAACATCAAAGATGACAGCAAACATTGGACTATGTTTTCTGGTTTCACTGTTAAGTGACAACGACAGAGCGGCTTCTTTATATGATAACGCTCGCTAAATGTTGTTTGCCGATGATGAGCTTCATTTGACATCGAAATGAGATAGAAAACAAATAGAACACACAAATGCGGGTTTAATGGGACACTTTGTTGTTTCTCTTTTAGTTGAAGTTGGAAATACTATCGGATTGTTTGGTTTTCAAAAATGGTTAATGTTCGAAATGTTTGCTAGAAGGATTTTGGAATTTACACGAAGTGAAATGGATTTTTGTTTTGTTCAAGATCGTCAGCTCAGCGGTTCGAGTGAGTTCGGAAAGTGTTTTGATGTTTAGATTTTATTTTAAATATTTTGTTTGTTTTGTTCGCACGCCGGAATTCACTTCAAAGAAAAATATAACTTTCCGATGGAAATTCAAGAACTTAGACAATTTTTATGTAACCCGTGTCTAATACCTTGCCACTACTCCCCCAGACATTCAATAACTAATGCCGAATATTTTGGGGCAGAACAGCTATTTTATGATTGCATTAAGCTTGGCTTAAATCAACATGTCACATCGAAAAGCTTGTTTTGCTTAACAGTGGTACTCCCATGGCAGTTATATAAGGATCCCATATCTAAATCAAAAACAAACTAGGATTAAAAGCTTGACATTTCTTGACTTTTAGGGAAAAGTTACGGAAGAAAACTATGTGTTACCAAAATCAAATGTGGACCTTGATTAGAGGACAAGGATTGGGACTGGTACAAATTTTGGTTCATACACCTTGAGCAAGGACATATTTGAGTCCTAAGCATGTTCGACCAGGTAACGAGGTCACATGCCTTTTCTATAAAATATTTACCCATAGAGAATTGAACTTTTTTTATTCAACTCACACTCACTCCCCTCAGAAAATGTTATAAGTACCTACACTACTACGATAGTGCTCATATCGCAGTAAGTATAATATTGATCAAAGAAATAGTCTTAAAAGGTGCGACCATTTCATAATAGGAACTTCCCCCACCAACGGTAAGGAGCTTCGATATTGATTTCCACCAGGTGATCTTTATTTGCCGATCTTTACCACCAGGGGCATTGTATCGGCCGATCCATGCTACCCAGGGCATTGTACCCCTCGATCTGCAGCATAAAGTATAATTGAATTGAATTAAATGACCTTGGTGAGGCTGGCGAGCAAAACCTCGGCTGGAAACTAATCAGCACATCACAACCCGCCTATACTGGTATTACTCCAGAATATGTTCGAAAGAAGGAGTAGGGCTTCGGCTAACCTAGATAGAAACCAGGAGCCTAGTTTCATATTGGAACGGAAGGATCTCTATAAAAAATGTAAGGTGTCGCCATCACTTGGAAATTGTTGATGTATACGACTACAGTCTTTCTTTTACTCACTTACGGATCCTAGGCGGGTTTAAGACGTAGTGAACCGTTCGATAGGGCAGTTGGTCCCGTTTCTGAGAAAGGACAATTGATGTGCGAACGTGTTTGAGTTGGTAAATGAAAATGATCGAAAATGTTTAAAATCTTGCCACATAAGTAAAGGAGGTGTCGGTGTTCATGGGTTTTGAACCCCTGAAAATATCAATGATTGGGGAAGACAGATTGTGGAAGAGAGTTCAACATTTGCGTAGTATGGCTACAGAATGATTCTCTACATTTGGGAGTACGTTCGCAGTTGGGCTCGAGTGTTAACTGATGAGCATTCCTGGATGCGCTAGTCTTATGGTTGAAAAGCTTAAAGGTAGGAATGATGTGGCTATTTCACTAGAGCACTAATCGTAGCACTAACGTTACGACGGTGTTCCAATGAATTGAATGAGTCCAGTGATGTCGCTATCACCAATCATTGTTAGGGCTCTTTTTTGTATACCACAACTTTTGAGTTGTACTGAAGCTTTGGGCGGATGTAAATTCTAGCACCGTTTTAAGAAACCCAAACATTTTGCGGCATTTTTCGTGACACTGCATATGTGATCGTTCAACAAGAGGTATTCACTGGTCAGTGATGCACAAACCGAGAATTTTTAGATATTCGCTCTCATTTATGCAAGTGCAAGTCATGGACAGTGGCACTCTTCAACGACGGAAGACAGCATTTGGTTTCGAATAATTAAACTCTACGCGGTTTTTTATTCTCATTGTTCAAGAAAGAAAGAGTGTCGGAGACAAAATGGAGCACTTGGACACACCAACATTTATGTTGTTGGTTTCAGACTTGAAACCGTTCAATGCGAATTTTATTGAACGGTTCGAAAGAAGGTTTTTGGTCCAACGAAGGAAGAATTCGTCGATACCGAAAACATGCATTTTTGATAAAAGAGTATTGTACTTATTGAGAAAATGAGAACACGACGTCTTTCTTTGATGAATTGACAATTGAGAATAAATTTTATTTAGCAACAAATTATTACAATGAGTGAAATGAAAACTGATATCTGAATAAAATCAATGTGGCAAGTAGTTGATAGCAAGGTGTTTAACATATTAACTTAAAACAAAATAATTACATTTCAACAAAGAGCAAGATGCCGGACTTTATCAAATGCTTTGGCAACAATCATACTTTCTCCAAAACGATGTAAAGACTTGTTCGACTTTTCGGTAAGAAACCATCATATTACCAGTGGATCTGTTGCTGTGAAAACCGTATTGTCGATCATTCAGAAAACTTATCAGCGTTACGATGCTAATGCTAAATAATATAGGTTGAAAGAAGGAATGTGAGTGCAATCGATCGATACTGGAAGGGTGAAGAAAATTCGTCTTTTTTTTGGAATTGGCTGGACAAATGAAGTTTTCCAACTAGCTTTCGCGAGAGAGCTAACAATTGGAGTGTCATTGACAACGAGCGTAGGGACCAAGGAAGAGGAAGAATTCTTCATATTTCTTATATGGATTGAACACAGGGTTGTAATGTACTTTTTGCTTTCCATCCAAAGTTGTGCTCACCGGTCTCTACAAGGTCTTAACTAGAAAAAAAAAAAACTTCAATGATAAGTCCTCTGAACTTTCTGACCATAACAATTTCCGGCGGTAGGATCTGGTCTGTGTTATCCTTGGATGGTCGTTGTTTACTTTTCCGATATTAGGAACGGTTCATTTACTAGTTTGATGCCCCTGGCGGTAGCGGATCAGCAGCTACAATACCCCTGGTGGCGGTAAACGGTCATAGTAATTATGGATCAAATTGACAATTTGAACGGAATATCTTCAAAATCGAAACAATTTATCGATGGTGGGTGGGATTTTCTATAATAATGAAATGCTGAAAATGACCAACAGTACTAAATCTGATACTAAGTACTATTCAATAGTAGGATTGAAGATGATTTAAGTACGAAAGTGCTAGTCTACTTCTAATGTTTTCCGAAGCCGAAGGAAGTGGTCTGAATTGTAGGTATTGTATGAACTAAATACAATTATTCCTTTCCAACTCCCGACTTCATTATAACGGTTTCGAGCTGGGTGATATTTAAGCTTATGAAATAGGGCAGTGAGGGAGGAATCGGCTCCTTAGGCAAAAAGAACAAATTCATTTTTATTTCCAGAAAATAACAGGTATTGATGAAAACCCTTGAGAGCACCCCAATAAGTGCGTTTTTCAAGTTTTGTATCTTATTTAAAAACTCGTCAGGGTAACTGTCAATCCCGATTCCTCTCGTACATCTGTTCTTGTAAAATCTTTAAGAAACAAAATTCAGAGCTTCCCATCGGGTCTAGCCTGGTGTGGCCTCAAAAAACACAAAAATAGATATGTAGGTACATTTATCGATCTCATTACCATAGCCAATAAATTCCACACGTTCGAAACAAATAAATTACCTTGAAGCCTATTAGGGCCCCCTAAATCTTATCCATTAAACAGAATAAAGAACAACGGTAGACATACAAAAGTTCGAAAGGTTCGACATTATTTTGTTTTTTTTTGTCTTCAAGCCCGCCAAAGTGAAGCCCATCAAAATTCCAATTCAGTTCACGACTTAGCTGCTGGCTTCATGTTGTTGTTCTAAACCGACAATTTTCTGACACATTACCGATACACAAATCAGCCTGACTCGATCAACAGCAAACAACAAAACTGAAAATTGACATTTTTAAGATTTTCAACACAACGTGACCTCTTCTCATTACAATGCAGTAATAGCCTTTTAATGCCATGTACTTGCCGGCAAAATGCGTTCCCACAAATTGCTAGTGCGTAGCATTCTTTTTAAGTCGAGCTCATAGAGTCGCCGACGACGACGACGGACGGACGACACGGACGACGAACGGGGCGGTAGAGTCTCATTTACATGTTTTCTGTTCCAACGGACATGGTTTACATATTTTACTTGGAAAATTTCTGTCAGAGGAGCTATTCGGACTTGATGCAATAAAAAGAAAAAAATACAATTAAAACACATGCGCGCGCCCACCATCACGTTTACTGTTTCTTAAGCGAGTCTCGATGTTTAAACGAGTAGGCCTTAAACTTCGTTTACTTTCAAATTCATTGTCCACTCGAACTGAACTAGACACACCGACTGACCAGACTTCTTTGTCTACGGAAGTAGGACACTCAACGTCAATGGATTGAAGTCACTCTTCAATTCTTTTTTTAAATGTCAACAAATTTTAGGGTCGACAGCATCACACTCTAGCAATAATTTAAACCTTTTTGACTCTTCAAAATTTGATCACTTAAGGCCGATACACAGAAATGACATAGTCAATAGACTCGGACTGTACCCAGCTGAGACCACATGAATTCGACTTGGCATCCATATGGACGGTTTTCTCATCGGGGGCACCTTTGGTACCCCTAACACGCACATAATTGAGGCATAAAGCAGGTGGAAAATTACATTTTACGCTCTCATTTATAAAGGAGTCCCGCTATACCTCCGGTTAATTGTTATTGTATTTGTTTGAGTCTTCCTGTGGGTCAGGCCGCTTTCGTGAGTCGTTCGGTCGGCTGTAAATCTCCAGATCGTTAAAAGATCAAATATCACTTTTTCTTAATATGAGGAACCGCTCATGTTGTTATTATGACGCGTCATCATAGGCAAAAGTCGTACCTGGAAAAGAAATGAAATATTGAGATGAATTAGCTAGAAGCTAGATATCTCCAAAATTTGAGTTAAGTGGTTATACAGCTAGTTATGCAAGTAAATGCGTCAAAAAAAAGGTCAAGGAGGGTGCCTGATGCCCCAGCGTGTTACCATTCCATGCTATGCCATGCATAAAAATGTTAATTAATAAGATAAAGAAACTTGAGTTTTTAATTTTTTTTTCGGGTTGTTGAGTATTCCCGAACAAATACCGGGAATTTCGTGTCAATTAAGAAAAGAAGAGTATTTTTTGTTGGTTATTGTTTCAGCAGGAGACTTGCTGACGGTAGCACTTCATTTTAATTGTGTGGATCGTTAAATTAATCATAACTTGAGTTAGAGGTGCTGATAGGGAGCGCTGTTGGTGTATGTTTTAAAATTTTATGTTCAACCTATGTTTTACTACTGTTTGGTATTAAAGCAATTAATTTTGATTCTATTGAAGTAATAAACAGGATCGTGTTGACATTGAATTTGTATAGTGACTGTCTCATCGCTCATCACTTTGCAGACAAAAGAAATAAGCCGGGGAAAAAAATGTCATTTGAAATCAAAAAGAGAGCGAGTGCATGCCGTACAAAGCATGCAAATAGTACCTACTGATCGGAAACATGGTGATAAACAAAACTGAACAAACTTAAATAAGTTGCTCAATGGTCAGCCTACCGAACATACGCCACGGCTCCACATCACTGAAAGACTACCAAGTTTTGGGGTAATCTAAGCGGCTATTCGCTGAGGCTTTATAAGTCGGGCTGATTGAAAGTAAGAAGTAGAAATACCTATGCTCCATAAAAAAGAAAAGATATACATACTATAGAGCACAACAATGATAGAGGTTTAACACACAGTATCTACGATATGCTCCTATTCCTTTAGAGCAGATAGCCCCATATGTGGAAACCATATTCGGAAATTATCAACGTAGTTTCAGAACAGGAAAATCGAAACATCTGTTAATGGAGACGGGAGCAGAACCAGGAAGAAATAAACATCACCCAAAATTGACTGATTAGATTGGCTATATCACCAAGATTTTTTAGCCCAATCAAGGAAACTTGATTCCTTTTCTGGCCTATCAGTGTAAAAGGGGATGATCTGGCCGCCCTCTTCTTCTACCTGACATTGGTTTGACTCCTTGACTTGAGGGTGGGGAACCTATAACCTATTAGAGCACCTTTTATTCATATAAAGCAGGCGGCGGAACACATTGGGATCCATTGGTGACTCCGTCTTCAAGAAGCAATCAAATTCTGTGACGAAGACTGTAAACATGACTATGCTTCCTCGATAGCGACGTAAGCTCCAGCGCAGATATGATTACTAATATGATTATTTTGGGAATGAATACCTTTATCCCAATCAGGGTTAAAAGTTTCAAACCCAAAGAAAAATTATGACTTCCTAGAAGTATGTATGTTTCCAGTGTCTTAGAACCACTCCAAATGACGAGAACTTTAATCAGCTTAAACAAGTCAGGGAGGCTTGCAATGCCCATATTCGATGGAACAAGTTTTTGTGTGATCAAAATTTAAGGCAAAAAATACTGTAATGCCCCAAAGGCAGTAAGAATTTTTGGCTATTTGAACGAAATGGAGTGAGTAGTTTTACGTCGGCACCTAGCTATTATGCCTTATCCGACGTGTGACCATTCACATTGGTATCTGTTTGTTAGAGTTGATAACTCTCCCTTAATCACATAGTATGAAACTCATCGTTATCAAACTTTCGCGATGTTATCCCTCATCGCATTTTCATATAATGAATTTCATTAATGTTTTCAAGTACCAGTTTATTTCTTCCATGAAGAAACCATAATGGTAAATGTTTTTCTACCTATATAATTGGAACTTAGAATAAATCAGTGTCAATTACCGAAGACGAATCCTTCGACAACCACAGCCACTCTGTAACTCCCACAAGGGGGCCAACCGCGACTGTAATTGCCGTCTATTGGTCCTAATGGACTATGAACGGGGCTTGCAACTACCCCAGAGTACCAATTTAATCAATAGACCTGGTCTGTCTTTCTATTGATTATATGTACTCTTACGTTACACTTTTTCAATAGGAGGTTTCCCAACTTTCGTTCTTATCATGGATTAACAAGGATCCGCTGGCGTCCTTGTCATTGCAGCCTCTTGCCAGTTGTCAGTCTGGTTGAACAATTCTGGAAGACTGCATGACTTTAGCTGCCTACGTTCGCAGGTTCATGCCAATTAGACAAGAACCTCTCAGGGCAGGGGCCCCACGTGAAGGTGTAGGTCAGCACTTTCATTTCAAATTTACACCATATTTACTTGGAAACATTGTTTCCTTTCTAAATTGCACATATCCATGATCCCACCCCCATTTGAACGAAATATAAAACAATCTTCCTCTTCCTTGGTTCCTACATACGTTGACAATGACATCCAGTTGTTAACTTTCTCGCGATAGCTAATCTTCGCCTCCAACTATTCACTGTCAGAGAGTGTCACGACTCCCCCAGTTCTTGAGCGCGTCAAAGAATCAACGGGACTAATCTCCTTTCGCACTCGTGCTACCACGAGAGTTCTAAAAGTTCAACATACTTAAATCCACTGGGTCGGATGGTAACCCCGCTGTTATTCTGTAGAGCGCTGGCAAAACCCATGTGTAAGCTTTTCCATCATCTTTTTCTGGGCTCGCTCCCATTAGTTGGAAAATAGAATTTATTTAGCTAATTCTTAAAAACGCGAAACTTATTCTCCCTAAAATTATCGTCCGATTTCACTTACGTCCCTTGTTTCTAAGGTCATGGGAAAAACTGATACACATTGAGCTCAAGAAAAATCTCGAAGACCGAAAGCTTCTTAATGACCTTGCAGTATGACTTTCGCAGCAGCAGGTCCACTGGTGATCTGATGGTTTATATCACCGAACAGTGGAACAAGTCTTTACATCGTTTTGGAGAAAGTAAGATTATTGCACTTCATATTTCAAAGGCATTTGATAAAGTCTCGCATCTTGCTCTTGTATCGAATATGTGTGCTTTCTGTATCGTAAATCCCTCATTCTTTGGATTAGAAACTTTCTTACGAACCGTTCAATACAAGTTGTTCTGGACGGATTAAAGTCTGAAACAAACAACATTAATGCTGGTGTGCCCCAATGCTCCGTTTTGTCTCCGACCCTATTTCTCATTTCTCATTTTCATTAATATTCTCTTGTTATTAACTTTTCTAATCCAATAAATTGTGTCGCTGACGATAGTACCCTTAGCTTTTCTTATTCGTTTCCAGACTCACATCCCTCCTCTTCGGATGTGGAACTGCAACGGCTAACTATAACTAGCTCATTAAAATCTGACTTAAACCGCATTGTACAATGGGGAATAAAAAACCGCGTAGAGTTTAATGCTTAGAAAATTCAATGCTTTCTTGCAACGTTGAAGCGAGATATACCCCTTACCACTGTCCATGAGTGGTACTTGCATTAATGAGACCAAACATCTTGAAATTTTCGGTATGTGTATCACAAACCGCCTCTAGTTGAACGAGCACATATGCGATCTTCTGATCTGGCTATAATCTGTAAGTCGTATGTCCAAGGCTTGAGTACAATTCTCATATCTGGGCTGATGCTTCAGTTACATACATATGTATCTACTGAACCTTCTTGGATGATATTCAAAAACGAGCTCTAAGAATGATTGGTCGATAGAGACATCACTGATTCTTTCAATTTGTTAGATAACCCTGCGTCGTTACGTTTTGTGTCTTCGTGTTACGTCTACGGTAAGTGCTCTAGTAAAATAGTCAGTTGCATTCCTCCCCTTAATCAATTTGCCGGTAATACTCTCGCTTCTAGGAATGCCCATCAGTATACCCTCGAACCCAACTTCAGACGTACTTTCAAGTATAGAGAATCCTTTTTTAGCCGTACTACGTGAATGTTGAACTCTCTTCCACACTCTGTCTTTTCCAATCATTGCAATGTTTAGGAGTTTGAAACCAATGTACACCGACACCTCCTTTCCAACCCCTCCCTACTGTCTCTGGAATAATAAGGGTATAGAAAACCCCTTGAGTAGGTGAAAATAATAAAAAAAAGACAAAATTTAATCCTGATAGACTCTAGTGGGCTGAACAATAAGCTAGATCGTGTCCGAATCGACCTTGCGCGATCGAATCTACCAAGGTCGTCCAAACTACGAAAATTGAAGAGGGAAACATTTGTGGCCTAAAGAGAAGGTCGGAGTTCAAAATTGAAAAGAAAATAGTAATGGTCCACGAAAGAAAGAACTGACGAATCGGCTGTTTAGAGAAAACGTTTTATACAACAAATTTTATAAGAAGTCAATAGCAGAATAGGTAGCCGAGACCATCAAAGGTATAAACAACTATCACTTTCAATTATCTTGCGTAGAAAGTGAAGAACTCTGTTCCAATAACAACACGCAAAGTTTCTAAGCAAGAGCCAAGCAGCCGGAAACCTAGTTACGGAGTAAAGTTTCTTTCCGAAATGGAAAGAAACTTCAAACTTCTCTTTCGTAAGTCCAAGAACAAAGGCAACCGTATCTCTCCAAACAACTCGTACTCATCAATAATTTCGTTTAATTTTTCATTGCATTGTTGACGCTTGTTAATGGTGTGTTTTACAATTTGCCAAGACCGATGTGCAATTAAGCAACACTCATTATTTTAGATTCCTATCCATCGATAAGCCGACAAGCCCTTTTTCCCCAAAGCAGCTGCCGATGTCTTCGCAGCTCAAAGTGTGGGATGACGGTATGTAAAACATCCGAGCCAACGAAATGTCTCCGAAAAAACGCACTTTTTCAATTTAAATTAGTTTAAAACAAACAAAAAACCACACAGAAACAGGATTCCTATCGCAGCTACTCCGCATACTCAACCAGACAAGCAATTTGTTTTCCAAGGAACCCAATAAATTACATGCTACCGGAACGTGTAGCTTCTCTTTTGAGACATCAGTGCGTCGTCGGCAAGTCGAACCAAACAGAAACAACCCAAGATATCAATTCAATGATAACACGACATTCTCATTCGAGAAGTCAATGCTATCGAGAAAGTCCGACGGTATAATAATTAACTTCATTAACCCTTAATGCGACTAGTATCAGCCTCAGCCACTACACATACTTTCCACCAGCTTCCACCGCGGTAGTCGGATCGGAACCTCGCCACCACCGCGACCCGCCACTGTGTTAAGTGGGCTATCAGTAGGTATACTCTCCGACGCGACACGATGCCTGCCTGCCCACCAACTCGTGTAATGGAGTCTAAAAAATTATTAATTATGTTTTCTATCAGCCTGTCATTACTCAATGGTAACAACTCTTCAGTCTTCTCCACCATACGTGAGATGCCATGAGATCCTCTTCTGGATTTTCGGCCGCAACTCAGCCGAGTGAGTAATCGTGTGTGGGACCATCAGCGGACCTCGTGAATGGCACTAAATTGAATGGGCATGAATCGGAAAATGATATCCCAACAATACTCCGAAAAAGATAGATTTCTATCTCTTCGAAAAAAATTAAATTAATGTGAAACACAATAACCAACAACAAACAATAACTGGCCGGCAGTGGCCGTTTGACGGTGGGAAATAGAGGAGGTATGGAACCGCCACCATCATCACATCATTACAAATGCCTAATTAAGGAGCTGACAAAGGGCCGTACACGGCTCGGCCAAATGTTATCGTGTGTAACTACTTCTGAAGTTGGAGTTTTTGAAAAATAAAAAAAAACGTGACGTTGCCGCTTAGAAGCTAAGATGTTAATTCATTTTTCACAAAAGAGAATAACGAATGGGTTAAAGGTACCTTTCCATATCTTTGTCATGTTTCTGTTTAATGCGAGGTTTTTCATTCGCCTACTGCAGGCGATTGAGCTTTGGTGAGAAGGAGAATGGGGATAAGAGATTTGGGGAAAGTTTCGTGATTGAAAGTTGAATTATGGCTGGGTTTTGGGGTCTAATGGTGACTAGGAATATGCATTTGTGTTTTAAATGACTAATTTTAACATCTAATTAGCTGGCCAGATGTTGAGAGACATTTTAAGGCCTACAATAGCATGTCAATGTTGATCAACAAATGCTGGGGGACGTATTCTTTGCGGCTGGTTAGGTACTTAATATGTTGCCTGAGAGGTATAGGTCTCCTTGATTCTTGGCAAAGAGCCAGGAGTATCAAATTTACACTTATCAATTTTTCCCCGCTGTCAATCGTGCTTGGCACAAGCCCACGGCCCCGTTATCAGACTTGGGTTGATCAATTTTAAAAAGTCATAAGCATTGAAATAGTAACCTTAAGTGTAGCTACAGTGTATTATGAGACCAAGGGCCTCATGCAGAGCGTCTCTATCTAGCTCGGTCGGAGATTCACTCGCCAAATTGGTTTAGGTCCTCTACCATCTGTGTGTTCCATTAGAGACGCAGAGACGCTTCCGTTTCTGCAATGTCCTTCTGGGTTGGATTCAAGAAATCTACACCGGCCAGAACACTATTTGCCATTCGCTCTATAAGACGCAGCTGTATGAGTTGTTGGGCCTTAACGTCAACGTATCCTTGTAATTCGAATGTCTTTAGAAAAATTGCTTATTGTTGGCTTTATACCGCAAGTGGCATTGTACATAGCTTGGAAGAATGGTCTTTCCATATCCTGTAACGAAGCGTTACAAATTTTAAAATTTTAATTTCCACTCACCAGAACCGAGAATAAAAACAATAAACGAAACCTTCCAAACGACCGTTGAGAAAATTAAATTTGAATTCTCAAATTCAAAATTCAATTTATCACCCGACCCACTCAAGCATTTTTAAACCAGAAGCTCACGTCAACGCTCATACGTTGATTCGATATGTACGTACTATATGTACATACACACCATGTATACATTTCATTATCCCATACCAACCGACCGATGATTAAAGAATGCATGCATTTATTTTATTTGCTTCCTTTCAATTCACGTTAGGTTTTTACACAAAAATTTACAAGGGGAAGTAAAATTTCAATGCAAAATCAGGTTTTCTTTCTTCAGTGTGGTTAATACCAATCTTGCGTATTAAGAATAATTTAAACGCCGGGAAGCAAGCTGACTATACTTCTTGTATTAACAGCTTCGCCTTCTATACCGGAAATTTTTGGCCTAAAAACTTATATTTATTTTTGCTCGTCGAAGATCCACTTCTTCTAAGTGTACCTCCGACTAGGAAAGGCTTCTCCTGACCTGTTTTTTTTATTTGCCGGACCGATTTATTCTGTGGCTGCCCTTCTTCTAAGCGCACCACAGACAGAGAGCTGTCAAGTCGGGGACAGTTCGACCGTTTATTCCTTAGTTTGGTGCTAAGGACAGTAGCAGCATTTTGAGTTCTGCTGTTTATTCTTCGCTCCACTTCTTCCGAGTGTATCGGGGACAGAAAATCCGCCTGTTTGCCTGTTTATTCTGTGGTTGCCCTTCTTCTAAGCGCACCACAAACAGAGAGCTGTCAAGTCGGGGACAGTTCGACCGTTTATTCCTTAGTTTGGTGCTAAGGACAGTAGCAGCATTTTGAGTCCTGCTGTTTATTCTTCGCTCCACTCCTTCCGAGTGTATCGCGGACAGAAAATCCGCCTTTTGCCTGTTTATTCTGTGGCTGCACTTCTTCTAAGCGCACTACGGACAGAGAGCTGTCAAGTCGGGGACAGTTCGACCGTTTATTCTCTAGTTTGGCACTAGGGACAGTAGCAGCATTTTGAGTTCTGCTGTTTATTCTTCGATCCACTCCCTCTGAGTGTATCGCGGACAGAAAAGCCGCTTTTGCCTGTTTATTCTGTGGTAGCCCTTCTTCTAAGCGCCCCACAGACAGAGAGCTGTCAAATCGGGGACAGTTCGACTGTTTATTCTCTAGTTTGGTGCTAGAGACAGGAGCAGCATTTTGAGACCTGCTCATTTAGTTTAAGACCGTATTATAAGAAATTATTTGATTAAGAATTTATATTATCCTTAGATTGTAAGTTGTATATGCAATACTCTGTTACTCTAGATTGTAATAAAACTGTAATAAAATTTTGTTACGACATCGGAAAGGTTGGTCGTTATTGGATGTTTGAGACTTTTCGACCCAAGTTTTATTTGCTTTCTTTGGGCTCGACCCTGGACACTCTGAGCTTACCTCAGCAATAAATAAAAAAGCATCACAATCCTCATCACTTATTGTGGTTCTGCTATGATAATCATCTGTAGATCTGCCTCCTCCACAGGTTTTTGTTCGGGGCATAAAGTTTCCCAATCTCATTTCTAAGGCTTACCTGTACATCTGCATCCTCTTTCATTCTGTGAAGTCGTGGCGCTTTAAAAGCTTTGACATTTGACTGAGAACGTTGCCACTGGTTCCCTACATTCTATCCTGGTAAGAAAGTACTTCTACGAAGATTGCAGGAGACATTATCGGAAATGGACCAAGCGTTCTCTGGTGTTGGTCGAAGGGTAGACACAGTTCATTCAAAAGGACACAACTGCCACAGCAGCATGTGTCTATCAACTCCTACTAACCACCTCCCCACGGTGAACATCGGCTGCAAGTACATCAACCCAAGATAAGAAGTTTTTGGTGGGAGCAGCGAGAGAAAGGGAGAGGGGGTATGCGTCCACTAATGCATGCCTCCTTTTCAACGGTGGCGTCTACAGTTTCAGTCAGGATGAACTACTTAGTGAAAACCCTATATAGGGCTGATACGACATATTCGCATCCCAGGCCTATAGGGATCGGTTTAGCCGACTCACTGTCATTGGAGTTAAACTTAAGACCTGGCACTCCAGGTTGGAGCTCTTACGTCGGGCCTATAGAGATAAGACAGTTCCAAAGCACCAACAAGCTTCGGATACGGAAAGAATTAATGACAACGCAAACATACAAACGATTTAAGGACAATGAATTTCGGTTTTTACCTGGACCGCTAGGTCCCTTAACAGACCACGCGCAGCCGAACAATTAGCGGAAGCCCCTGACTGCCAGATACCAGACACATGTTCTACGAGCTGCTCGACAAGACCTACGATCAATGCCCTGGCTATGAAATTTAATTGTCCTTGGAGATTTTTATGCCAAGCTGGGCATGGAAGAAATCGTTGGTGGAATTATCAGACGACTTAGCCTACGCGACACAACCTCCGATAGCGGATTCAGGCTAATCAGCTTCGCTGCGGGGCGGGACGTAATGGTAGCAAGTACGCGACTTCCACATTTCGATATCCACAAGAGAAAGTGGAAATCTCCTGATCAGGTCATAGTATACCTTATCGTAAGGCGACACTGCGACAGGGACTGCAGACGCCACCGTTGATGCAATCTAGTTGATTCTTCCATTGTCATTTGTTGAAAAATTAGGAATGCTTTAGTGGACATACATTCTCCGCCCCCCAATCTCTATAACATTGCAGCCACAACCAATTCCCACAGGCGTTGAATTTCAATTTTCGACTAGGGCGCTAGGCACCCGATGATCGAAAAAATGTTGCTTTGGAACTTTGTCCACGGCACTGCGTCCTCCTTTCTTCCTTCTGTTCTTTTTTATTATTCCTGTTCTGAACTCTGTTATTTAAAGTAACAATTCCCCAACTAAGGACATTCCTTTTAAACCAGTCACAGTCTCAACGAACATGAACATTAAGAATAGAATCAAAAGGCTCTGCACACATCCTTCAACAGTCATCGAAATAGCTTCGATGATTACAATATCAACACCAGAGTCAACACATCTCGAATGCCATCCAAACAAGATCGATCCTCAAATGAAACTCATGTAGGCTGCTGATATTGAATGGAATGGACCCCATGGATGGAAATGAATGGACCCCCAAAACAATCATAACTCCTATCCAAATAAATTCATAAAGTCCAGAAGTTACATCGACTCTCGATTGCAGCCACTAGACCACTTGAGCTATGAAAATTTTACATTCAGTCGCGTCATCAGTTTCTTCTTGTCCAAAACTTCAAACGCGGATGGTTGATTATGACAACTTCATCGGACAGAACAGAATAAACACAAATGCACCCACTCGTTCCTGCGATGAGATGAGACGATGATGACTTATCCCTCTTGGAAGTTGTCGAGTATCGTTCTTCATTGATTTTCAATTATTCGATGCAAATGTACACTCTGGGACAACTAACGCCCTCTCGAAGAGGTCGTCGTCAGTCATCAATCCAAACACTTGAGTCTTGGGACGCATCACCTCTGGCATTCCATTCCTGATGCTCAGGTGCGACACACTTATAATTCTACAACCATATTATTCAGATACTCGAAAAGACACGCCAAATTGGAACGTGTTAAGTGGTGGACGGAGCTCTTGAAAGATCCGCTTTAAGCTTTACAGTCCGACTCGATGGGGCACCTCAAAACTCTTGTTTGGCATCATTATCCAATGCTTGCAACGCGCGGTGGACAGAAGATGGCAGACAGTAGTGAAGTGCTTAAGGCGGCCGATCGATGGAAGACCTTTGGAAAGCGTTGTATGAAGTCCATCGCATGTGTTATGATTGATGATTGAACAAGAACTTAAATTAATAATGTAATCAGCTACTTCTGCGATCACCTGCTTCTTTTTCTCTCTTTCTTTGTATGTTGTCTGTCTCATTGAAATGATGAGGGAGGATGGGGTATCTAAACATTTAGGTGTAGCTGGACGGATGCTACATCTTACGCAGAGTGGAAAAATGTTTTGGTTACATTAGTGGGAAAGGAAATTGTCTTTTTAAGAGAAATAGTTGCGAGAGAAGATTTTGATGCTTACAACTTCGATTTAAAGTGTTCAAGTAGCGAAGAGAAACAATTTTGTAGGGTCTCCAGCTTTCTGCTTGCCTTAAGTTCAAGGTGCAGCAGCAGTTCGTCAATGCCTTGGGCATGCATAAGGCTGTTATAATAGCTCTAGAAGGGATGGTGGCCTACTGGAAGTCCGCAGATGACGAAAAGGAAAAAGATACCAGATGAACTAATAGAAAACCTAATTGCCTGTCTAAGGCGTAGGTATGACAAAAATAACATCGCTGGCGATTTTAACGCAAAATGGTCGGAGGCCTGTATTCAGGCAATATACATTGGCAATGGACAGAGAGTCAGATAATTGGCAGCATCGAAGAACATGATTGTTGGGAGTACCAGATTTCTGTGTAAGGATATCCCCACGTCACCTAAGTATCACCTGATGGAGTCAATCGCTACCCCTCAAAGGTGATCGCGAGGAACTCTTATCGAGGTTTCAACATCGACTTGGATCACTATCCTGTGGGCATGGGGTTCCGAGAGCGGATTATGAATAGAATACACAAATGCTTACAATCCTCATGCTTAAATCAACATGGCTGCCTTGCGCAATGAAAATGCCAACAACACCTTGAGTCAAGTACTTGAACTCACCCTCGATGAACTCTATGAACAGAAAGGAGTCTTGAAACCAGAGTGCCGTGCCCCGTGCATGGAAAGGAAGACATTCTGGAGCTATATGATAATAAGTGCACTTTCATGAATTGAAAAATGAAAATGAAAATGAAATGAAATGTCAAGGTAACAATCTCAGGACCATTACTCCACCAAATAATAAATGGTTACAATGCATGGGAACAGGAAAAAATGTCGGAAGAGAGGAGATATCAGTACCGTTGTAGGACTTGGGTATAGCCATGAAGGAATTCGGCGTTCCAAATTAATAAATTAGAATAGTTCAGCTGACTATGACCAACGCAACGTTTCAAGCCAAATGAAAATTTAGCTGACATCTAACAAAGGAATGGACGTGTTGTCTCCTCTTCAACAGAAGAAGTAATTATTGAGCTTAGAAAAAGTTAGTAGTTTGCTGCTCACGTCCAATAGAACCTACTTAAGTCTTTCAAGGGTCTCTTAATCCATAAATGCTAGCATTACACTTTCAGCTTCTGAATAGGATGGTAGTTTTGCCAGTAAGAACTAACTAACAACTCTGATACTTGCAAACTCAGTCAAAAGTACTCTGAATTCTTAGCCGCCTTCGACAGGAGAGTCTTACGGGAAATAGTGGGCCCCATTTGTGAAAAAATGGCAGCTCGCTTCTAAGCTTTGCCTGCCTGAGTCGCAAACGTTCTGTGGGATTTATTTCGAAGACTGTATTCGTCTTTGTTTTCTAAGAGACACTCAAGTTGGTTGCAAGTACAAATGATGATTCCGGTACAAAAAATCTACGGTTGCTACCAAAACTGAAGTGGAATTCTATTAAGGCAGCTACATATCATAGAAACCTAAACCTTTCACTAAGTCAGGGAATCAGCTCTGGTCTGAGTGCTATTGCAAATTTCATAAAATTGGCTTACCTGGCAAGCAGCAACAACAACAAAAAGTTCACTCCTGTAGAAGGTAGAACGTTGGTTTGACGATTACTGTAGACGTGCGAGACAGAGATCATTTGCGTGGCTAAAGTCATTTCGTGTTTATGGAAGTGATTATATTAAGAGCAAGTATCTGGAAGCGAATAGGGAGTTCAAAAACTTATGTAGAATAAAAAGAAGTACCTTTTTCAATTAGGAGGCTAGACGGCTATCACAATGCAAGAATTCATCGGATTTTTGGAAAATGGTGAAAAGATTGAATGGAAACGAGTATAAGATACAAGAGATTTAACACCTGACGTTCTGTTGTCGCATTTTAAAGAACTGTTGAATCCTTTAACCGTCAATGCAACAGTATCATATGCAGAGCCATGCTTTGAAAATAGCACACTTGATGCTGAAGAATTATAAATACCTACTTTAAGAAAATTACGTGATGGCAAAGCGGCTGGGTCCGACGGAATCCTAGTTGAATTCTACAAGTACGGCACCAATGAGCTGATTAATACGATTACTTCGGAGTTTAACTATATTTTGGATAGTGGATTTATACCCAAATGGTTTAAGGAATCCTTAATCTTTCCTATCCACAAAAAAGGAAGTACTCAAAACCCAGAGAATTATCGTGGAAAAAGTTTTTTGAACGCCTCATACAAAATTTTTACATCAATTCTGCAACGAAGGAGTTTCAAGCTGGTTTCAGATCTGATTACTCCACGGTCGACCAAATATTTGTGCTTAAGAGCATTGCCGATAATTTTCTACGGCACCAAGAGAAACTCTATTGTTTCTTCGTCGATTTCAAAGCTGCGTTCGATGCGGTGGACAGAAATGCGCTCTTATACAAGCTTTATGGACTGGGGATGTCTAGGAAATTCGGCAAAATACTTAAAAATATTTATAATGATACCAAAGCCTCGGTTTGGAATGGAGAGGAGGTCTCTGAATGGTTTCAGACTGGAACAGGCGTCCGGCAGGGTTGTGCGTTGAGCCCGCTATTATTTGCGCTCTTTATAAATAACCTTACGGACAACATTGGCGGAGGAGTGGACATTGATCAAAGCACTTTTCTATGCCGATGACATTGTGATACTTTCTAATTCACCCCAATCACTGCAACTGATGATAAATCAATTGCATAGGTACTGTGTAACGTGGAATCTAAAGGTCAATCTAAGTAAATCCAATCCAATCCATAATGATTTTCAAGAATGGAGGGGGAAGAAATTGCTCAAATGAAAGATGGAGCTACGATTCGACTTTGATTAAGGTGGTGAAAGAATTCACTTATCTAGGAGTGTGCTTTACAAAGAATCTTAGTATGGAAAGACATCTTGGGGATAAACTTGTCAAGGCAAAAAGTGCAATTGGGACTTCCTGGGCAAAGTGTTTCGCAAACAAGAATATAGCACATAGTAGCAAATTCCGTGTATTTGAAGCAGTGTCAGAGTCTATAATGCTTTACGCAGCGCAGGTTTGGGGATACAAACAGTACGAGAGCGTGGAAAAACTACTAAGATTCTTTAGAATATTTCATCTACCCTACAACAGACCAAATTACATGGTCGTGAGCTGTTGCATCTTAACTTTATTCCGCATATAGGGAGTATCGTCCTGGACAATGTAGTTTATGCCAAAGAGAAAGAGAAGATGTTTTTCGCTTCTTAGGAAAATGTCCTGTACTGGTAGAAAGCAGGAGAGCCTTCCTTGGATCTAATTACCTCACGGAAGAGGAAATGATAAGTCTTCTTAACGAGATGTCTGTGGAAAAACTTTTTACGTATTGCAAAGTGGCAAAATCATATTGAGACAGAATACTCAGCGAAAGCTTTTAAAAACTCATCGAAGTTAAATGATTATCTTAGTCGTAAAATATCGTTTACTACAGCTTAGGTATAGATACCCAATCGTCAATTGAGTAACAAGGCAAGTAAAAAGCAATTGCTTAGTTAGATGAAGAATGAAAGGAGATAGACAGGAAAGTTAGATTGTATATTCGACAAAAATATAGACTTATCAATCGGACTGCCCTACACCCCTGTTTCATTGAATGCATATTGGCACTCGATCAAAATTAATAACAAAACAATTGATCGAACTCGCTTTCAAAAGCAATCAATTCATGTTAGAACACAAAAATAGAAAAATTCATGTCCACCATAACCAAAACGAAACAATCCAAATTCATTGTCCTTTATTGAAAAAAAATGTAACTCCCCTAGATCTCATAAATTTTAACCCAATGAATATAACTCTCCACACAAAAGTTATTCCACTCGCAGGCATTGAACTGTAATTGTTTCAAAAATCTACAGGGCTATATGCTCCCAAGGGGACACAGGCACATTCCCTCACTCAGGTGGTCTCGTCTCTTGTCCATTGCGCCCCAAAAGCAGCACCTATATTCGGGATTGTCCACGCGAGTCCATGTGCATGTACAGTCCACTAAGTAGCCATCGGGCAATAATTCCCCGATATAACGCACGATAAAGTGGCCAGCAGGAAAAAAACTCCAAATTGAAATATGGCGCCCAGCCAGTCAAAGCACACTCCTAGTTGTGGATGCGACTCCGCCAAGCCATGGAATCTGCCGCCGCGCCGCCACCGCCCGCCGCTGTCGAACTCGCAAGGAGCAATTAAATGCTAAATCGGTTCGTAAATTAAAATTTAACAAGTGCAATACAACCACGCACGATAAAAGGCACCCAACAACATTTTGTTGCATGTCCGTCCACTTTTCTCTAGATAAAGGGTGTTCGACCAGCCGGCTGGTCGGTTGGTTGATGCGATGGACGAAGACTCAACTGTGCGGAGGAGGTGGCCCCTGATCGCCGAGCCGGTCGCTCTGGTCCTGTTGATGTTTATGGCACTGTTGCTGCCTGCGATTGACAGTAAATTATTTTGCTTTGCGAGGCAGTGCGGTGTTTGCCCTCAAATAAACATTTGTTAAGATTAATGTTTTGTTTATTGCGTGAATTTAACTGCACTCGATTGGCATTGTCTGTCTATATCTTCAACGCCTAAGCGGGACGTGTGCGTTGCATCCAGAGTTGGGCAAAATTTATTCGAATAATCATTCGAATAATAAATAATCATTTTATTCGTTATTCACGAATAATGAATAATTTCATTTATTCGAAGAAAATTTATTCGAATGACGAATAAATTATTTTATTCATTATTCGAATAACGAATAACCGAATAACGAATAAAATAAACACAAGGAATTTGGTAGAACGATTAATGTTTCATTTTTTTTTTTAATTAAAAGTTGTTTACATAGTTATTGGTTAAAGCACAGTGTGTTTGCTTTGTCAAGTTTATCATGGTTGTGTATTATATTTTTTAAATATCCTCTTCACTTCTGGAATCCAAGGCTTTCAGCCTACGGTTTGGGAATCCTTTGATTGTTACAATTTTAGGTTCACACTTTGTACACTTCAGAATGCTTTTATCACTAGAATATAAAGGGTCATACTTAAGAAATTTTCCATTCAACAAAGTCAATGTGATTTTTGCACAGATTTGATTCACAGAAACATTGGTAGCACATTCATTAGAACCTGCTGAGATGTTCAAAATGTTTTGATTTTATTGATATATCAGTGCCCAAATTTTCATTTCTAAATCCATAGCATCATTTAATGGCTCACATTTTAAAAATCAAAAGTACCTACACCACAACACCTTTTTCATTAATAACGTCACCAACTGCTTTGTATGCAATAATAAGAATTAACTATTTCTAGATTTATTTTAAATTTAATCAATTCCAGGGATACTTCAGTGGATAGATTTTTATTACTCTCCCTAATAATTTCCCTAATAAAATCAACCGCGGATATTTTGTCTTCTTTTTTCAATATATTTAACAAGAATTTGTCGAAAGAATTTTTGTCAGCAAGAAAGAATGAATGAAGGAATTCCAGCGTCTAATTCCAAAGGAAACGTAAATAAAAAAATTGAAGATAAACAGATAAATGAAAGAAGGTACAAAGTCGATTTTATTCGTTATTCAGAATAACGAATAAAATCACGAATAATTTACGAATAACGAATAAAATCACGAATAATTTATTCGCGAATAAATTATTCGTGAATAAATTAGTGGCGAATAATTTTTTATTCGAATAATTATTCGAATAAAAATTTATTCGAATAATGCCCAACTCTGGTTGCATCGAATCGCATCGAGCCGCAACGGTTAGTGTATGTTGACTGTTGAGTCTTCATTTTGGAGCATCCAACAGTTAGCGAGCTTACCATCTATCCGTCCGTGGTGGTCAGTGAGCACGTGAATTTGAAATTGAAATTCATCGGACGTTACAATCGATCCTTAACTGTTTATTAGTTCACCCTTTAATGTTGACACCCACTTAAGTATTTCCGTCGAATTCGGACTGACAATGAATTTGACTGGCACAGGTGTTCAAATGAGGGGATTTGCATATTTCCATAATCCGTATATCTGACTCTGAGTGGTGCGATACTGTGGTGTGGCACACCCTGTCTGTTTTGACGAGCCACATTCGTTCGACAGATACTTTGGAATGTTTTGTTTATTATTCGTCATATTTAGTAATTATCGAGATTCGCCAAACATCAACAAAGTCTGTTTTGAATATGAATAACAACCATATTTGCTTGTTTGGACTTCAAAATAAGACAGAACCATTTGAGTTACTCTGTATGTTAGAGACTGACTTAATTTTCCTTTTTTGGATTTGTGTTGTTTACTAAAGACAGCATGGACACGGAGTGAATGCGCCATAATGCTTCTTGCCGTAAGGTTTTCAAATACAAACGCGAAGGACGACACAATAAATAAAAAGATTATAACTTAAGTTAACGACCAGGCACACAGAACTCCAACATTTTGGCGCACGAAGCTGGAGCCAGGATTCGAAGTTTGTTTTGTGAGGCCCTGGTCCAATTCGGACGGTAGCACCACATTAAGCAAAGTGAGAAGTAAGATCACATACGTATGTGATGTTTTAAGATTCTGAACAGTAATACATTTATTTTCAATAAATCAAACATAAACAAATTAGAATAATTTGATAATGATAAAATAAACTAAGTATTTAAAAACAAAATATCAAATCTTAACTTTCAACACCCCCACTAGATTTTTATACTTTTATACCAATGAGAGTACAACAGTTGTTATGTTTTGTAGCAGGGAGTCCTTTGGTTAGAACATCAGCAGGCATCTCTTCAGTTTTCAAATATAGATACTACTTTTAATTTATTTTCTTCTATAAGATCTCGAATGAAATGATGCCTTATATCGATGTGCTTTGAACGTGCGTGATAAACGTTGTTTTTAGATGTTTATTGCACTCTTGTTATCGCATTGCAATATAATAAGTTCTTGATTCCAATTAATTAGTTCTTGCAATAAAGATTGAAGCCAATGTACTTCTTGAGATGTTGAGGCTAAAGCCATATACTCAGCCTCTGTGGTGGAGAGAGCGACAGTAGGTTGTCTCTTTGAATTCCACGAAAAAGGTCCTCCTTGGTATTTAAAGAGATAACCTGTAGTTGATTTTCTGTCATCTGAGCCACTAGCCCAGTCAGCATCCGAAAATCCTTTCAATTTATTGTTCCTTTAATATAATTAAAAAGTCATTTAACCGCTATCCAGTGAGATTTTGAATGATTATTATTATATCTTGATAAAGCCCCCACTGCAAAGGACAAATCTGGGCGACTTACTTGTGCTGCATATAAAATGCTTCCAATAGCTTCTTGATATGGAACGGTTTTCATGTAATCAGTTTCGTCTTTGCTTTGTTGATGTGTTTCTTTTATAAGTTTTTGTTTAATATCTAAGGGTGTAGATACCGGATTACAATCCTCCATGTTGAATCGCTTGAGAATATTCTTTAAGTATGTCCGTTGGTCTATCCATAACTTTCCCTTTTCTCGATCGCGAAAATTTTCTTTGATAATTCTTTTTTCATCTTTGTTATTTGTAAAAATCAGTATGTCGTCTACGTAAATAGCGACAAAAGTTTTATCTGTGCTTTTTGTCTTGTAATAAATACACGGAGTGGTTTTTGATTGCTTAAGTCCAATGTTCTTTAAAGTTTCACCCAATTTCTTATTCCATACTCTGCTAGCTTGTTTGAGACCGTACAGTGATTTCTTGAGTTTACATACTTTATTTTGAACAGGAAGATTCATGTTAATCTCTTCGTAAAGTTCACTTTGCAGGAAAGCAGTCACAACATCCATTTGATCGATATCCAAATCATATCGTACAGCCAAACTTAAAAGTACCCTTATGGACGTGTACCTTACGACGGGAGAAAATATTTCTTGATAATCGATCCCTTGACGTTGATGCGAATACCCCTTTACGACCAATCTATAGCTTTATATTTTTCGACATTACCACTTGCATATTTGTTCGTCTACAATGTCCATTTGGAATTTATGGCTTTCTTTCCTTCTGGTAATTAAACTATTTCCCAAGTGCCATTTTTCAAAATAGCTGCATATTCATCGTTCATTGCATTTTTCCAATCATACATATGTTCACTCTTCATTGCCTCAGCGACTGTCTTTGGATCTTCATCAATGTTGTTAGCCATGTATGATAGAGAACCGTATCTTTCAGGTGGATTTCTTATTCTGGTAGAGCGTCTTATTCCTCTGTCAGATATGATTCTTATTATTATTATTATTTTTTTTTATTAGCTAGTAATTAAAATTACAAGATAATGTAAATAAAAATAGGGAGCCTAGCTGCGAAGACTATTGGCTCGATATGATTCTTTCTGAAGATTCTTCAACAAAAATCATCTTGGGCATCCAAAAAACTGTTTTCACTTGCCGTTTCGTCACTTATTTCGATTGGTATTTCATTGTTTGAATTCCACTGATGAAATTTCGTCTTCATTCCCCACTGAATCATATCCTGTAAAAATATGACAATAAGATGTATCGTTTGTCTCACCATCCTTTGGAAAAATTTGCTCATGGAAGACTGCATCTCGACTTATTACGACTTCTCTTTTCTTTACATCATAGAAGCGATATGATTTTGAGTGTTTGCAGTATCCGACAAAAATTATTTCTTTTCCCTTGGCATCGAGTTTCTTCCGCTTTTTTTTTGGAATGTGAATAACTGCTTGACAACCGAAAACCTTAAGATGCTGCAGATTCACTCTTCTTCCACTCCAGATTTCTTCAGGTGTTTTTTCTTTTGTACCTTTGCAAGGTGTTCTGTTTTTCAAATAAACTGCTGTATTTGAAGCTTCAGCACAAAAACGTTTGTGTAAACCAGACTCGATGAGAAGACAACGTGCTTTTTCGATTATGGTTCTATTCATTCTTTCTGCCAACCCGTTTTGTTGTGGAGAATATGGAACCGTTGTTTGATGTTGAATGCCTGCATCTGCTAGTATCTTCTTCATCTTAAAATTGCAATATTCCTTTCCATTGTCGCTTCTAATGGCCTTTATTTTGTTATCAGTCTGATTTTCTACAAAATTTTTGAACTCAAGGAACTATTCCGCTACCTCATTCTTGCTTTTAATGAAAAACGCAGACTTTGCTTGAAAAATCATCAATGAATAGAAGCATGTACTCTGAACCTCCAATTGATTTTTGTTCAATCGAACCACAAAGATCTGTACTGTATGTATCAGTTCTAATATTGATTCTGCTCTAGTACCTTTTACCTTTGATACATGTGATGCAATTGATTTTTGAGTTATTGCAATCAATATTCTGCACCACTTTCGGAATCATAGATTGTGTGGTTTCGATACTTGGATGTCCAACACGCTTGTGCCAAAGTTCAATGTATGAAGAAGGTACATTTTTTGTAACATATGCATATGCACTTGCGTTTGCAACAACATTACCCCTTTGGTCTTTTACTAAACATCCATTCTTGGAAAAAATCAATGAAAAACCCTTCTGAACAATTTTCGAGACAGATAAACGGTTAATGCATAAGTCAGGAACATGAAGGACTTCTAAAAATTCAACCTCACTTTCTTTGAATTTTCCAATAGATACCTTCATATCGACTTTACCTATACCTTGGATTTATAGTTTTGAATTATTTGCAACAATTACCTCAGAATTAAGATTTTCCATCTTACTTGAAAAGCGTGCACTATTTGAGCACATGTGAGCTGACGCTCCCGAATCGAAATACCATTCTTCTTTTTCAAGAGCCGTGACTGAAAAACATCCTAACATCGCATTCTTCTTTTCTTGATGGTTCTTATTCTTTTTTGAACATTTAGCAGCAATATGGCCAAATTCGTTGTAGTTGTAATGTAACATTTAGGACCCTTAAAGTTCTTATTCCCAAAGTTTTTCTTATTTTTGCCCACAAAAGCAGTATCATGACTTGCATCCAAATTAACGTCCTGAAGAAGTTTGGTTTTAATACTGTCTCCTGTAATAAGAATCCAGAGCTTTGGATTCCCATTATCATTGGCTTGTAGGTAGGTATTCTTCGGGAAGACCAGCTAGAAGCATTGATCCTATCCATTCTTGATCTAGGTTAAGACCAACACACCTGAGATTATATGATGTATTTAACACATCGTTAACTTACGCATCTACGGTAGAAAAATCTTTCAATTTTGTGGAGCAAAACTTTTGGATGAGTCCAACTCTCCTCACAAGACCAGAATATTGAAAAATTTTCTGAAGAGAATCCCAAATCTCCTTAGCGCTTTTGCAATGTCTTATATGAGGATAAATGGATCTTTCAACAAGCAATATAAGCTCCGATTTTGCTTTTAAGAGCTTCGTTGCATTCTTCTCCGTCTCACTATCATCAGAAACAGCCTTCCAAAGTCCTTTTATTTGGAAATAAGCTTCAACGGAAAATTTCCAGTCCTCGAAGTTTTCGCTTCCTCGAAGCTTTCTTAATACTGAATTTCGTTTCAGACATCTTTTCTCAATACAAATTTCCTTATTATTTTGTATTTAGTTCGTGATAAGGCCCATAACCTGATGTTTTAAGATTCTGAACAGTAGTAAAATTTATTTTCAATAAATCAAACATATAAAAATTAGAACAATTTGATAACGATAAAATAAACTAAGTATTTAAAAACAAAGTATCAAATCTTAACTTTCAACAGTGTATTATTTCTCGAAGCACAGAACAGAAAGTACTTTAACATTGTGCCATAAAGTCCATTAACACATCCGCTGACCCCAACGACAAAAAAAAATGAATAAATCATCAATAAGCAGAATTGAACAAATGCACAATCATTCAGCGTAATCCGGTCTTTATGCCGGAAATACAACTTCATTCATAAATTTCAAGCCAATTTCTACAGCTTGCTCATCAAAACATAATATTCTTGGTTTTTGAAAACAATCGAAAATATAAAAAAATCTACCTTCCTGTGGTAAAAAACTGCTTAATTAATTAAAATCCATAAACGCACACGTTTTTGCGTATTTTGGCGATTTTCATCAACAAAAGAATCCAAAAAAACAATCGCTGCTAATAACCGATTGCCTGCATTCGAACTTTATCAAAAAAAACGGAAAACAAACAACTCTCATAATTATTGTCAAACACCCGGCGGACACCAATTAAACACGATTAAACATTTTAACCCCACACTCGTTTTGTAGTGTGACCGACCGACTGACTGACCGACGCACGCTTTGTCATGTCGGGTAAAAAGTCAACGATATCCAAACAACAATTGATTATGTATTGAAGCACCCACTGCAAACGGTGTTTTTCGGAATCAGATTGAAGTTGTGTTTTCGGTTTTGATGAATGAAATCCGAATCCATGAATGGTCCGTCACCTGAGACGACCGGCAAAGCGATTATTATTTTGCTTTTTTTGTCACTTAACTTGTTCAACTTAAGAATGAACGGTGGTCTTCCTTTTTATTTTGGCGGTTTCTTTTTTCATGTTTTGTTGGGTATACTGGGCTAAAGAGGAAACGCGGACTGTTGTGATAAGCGATTTTCGGGATTTTGGAATGACCAAGCGAGTGCCAAACTGGCTGAGTTGATACACAGCTTTCGTTTTTGGAGACCTCAATGTAATTTATGCGATTTCCTGTCGGCAGACAGGACAGCAGAGGCGGCAAAAAAGTTGATATGACACAAAACGTAAAATCTAAATGTGAGGTCGAAACATTGCAACCGGTATATTGAGAAGAGATATACACAGGAAATAGTCAGGGAGAGAACGTTGCCCTTTGGGAATGGTTGAAAATTGAAAATTGTCAAATGGAAAGTTTTTGTACCGTTTACAGGAAATTGTTTCGACTTAGGTATGCATAAAAAAAATGAGAAATACATTTTTTAAAACAATTTATAAAAATAAAATAAATAGAGTGGCGCGACAGCTCTTGAAGACCCAAGGCCTAAGTTGCTTACTCTCATCAAAAATTCTCTGAGTGCGTGTGAAGAATTGAGGGGACCTACAATTTAACGCCGATTCCGAACGGCAAAGTTGAGAAGCACTTTTTCATGACGGATTGATACTCCTGGAAGTTTTGCCAAATCTTCGCAAGAGGCAGTTTTCGTGAAAGATGAAATCAAAACCTTATGGGCACGAGTTGCACTTGAACTCCGACATTTTGCTTAGCAGCCAACGCACCTAACCAAACCACTAATCCACGGGCAACTGCCATATGATATCAACCAATATTGTGAATTGATTTTCAATTGCCTTCATTTCCATCCGAAAAAAATCTAATTTAGGGACGGAATGACCGCTGATCTCAAATTCAAGTGACTACGTACATCTCCACGTAAATAATTAAATAATGGCATGTATACGCCGTAGTGAACAATACGCAAAGATTTCTTAATAAAAACGGCTTATCCATTTTGCGGTTTCATGTTATTTCTTTTTTATTACAAAATTTGAACTTTGACATTATGTGTGAAACACTACATCATTTAAATGACCACCACGGGAATTGTTACAAGCATCGATTCTTTTGAGGTAATTTTGGACCAGTTTTTGACACGTAACTTGACGAGTAATCAAGAGTTAAGGGCTTATCTGCATTAACACGGTCTTTAACGTAGCCCCACAAAAAAAAAGTCCAGCGGTGTCAAATCGCATGATCTTGGTGGCCTGTCGAAAAATCGCCGTCCGGCGCCTGTTGTTCAAGCATCCATTCGACGTATCTACGACGCCGACGCGACGTTGTGAATGGTCAGCTGGCTTCAGTTGTTACGTGAGCTGGACTTTATATGGATGAAGGTGTATATCCGAATGCAAAATACGCCATGATGTGCCTTAAGACAGTCCTAATTCCTGAGAATGACGAGGAATTGACACATTCGGGTCTTCGCAACACTTTCACATACAGCAGCGATATGTTCAGTGGTACGAGCGAAACGATGATGCACAATCCTTCAATATTAAATGGCCTACACTACTTTATTAGCTGAAAATACTAGAATTACTTACTTATACTTGCTTAGGTCTTCGGAGCTATTTCTTCCGTCGTGTTTCCCTTGCGGGCCTCTACTATTCCACCTTTACTATTCGACTGTTCCTCACAAAGTATTTCTAGGCTGCACTACTTGTTTGCTGCTGCATAGCTTGACTCGCAATACCATACCATTTACGTCTTCGTATAATAGAGTCGGATCTGTCCTTGCATAAAGTTCAGCATTTCAGATTCCGTTGGGCCAGAAAATCCTCAAGATGTTTCTGAGACATCTATTTACGAACGTTTAAAGCTTTCTTGTGACAGTATCTGTGACTTTTCAAGTACTGCACCCATGAAGCAAAACGGTCTTGGTGTAGTTTCTCCATATTTGGGACAGCGTTCAAAACGCAACCATTGCTCTTCTTATACGGTTGCTTACATCCAGTTCTGTTCTGCCCCCGTTGTGAATACTCCCAAGGAATTGGAAGACCTTCTTTTATGCAAAACGTGACATTTGGATCCATCGTATGTAGCCTTGTAGACATCACCCTTCCTTTATAATAATAGATGTGACTATGACTGCAAGGAAAACGAATTTCGGATAGGTATGCACGTGGAATGTTAGGTCCCTTAATAGACCGCGTGCTGCCGAACATTTAGAGGAGACCCTCAACTGCTACAAAGCAGACATTACCGCTATTCAGGAAATGCGATGGGATGGACCGGGCAAAAGGAGGATGAAAAACTGCGACATCTACTATGGTGATTGTTACCGGGAGCAACAACAGAGACTCTTTGGATGCGGATTCGTCGTGGGAAGCAGACTCAGGCAAAAAGTCTTGAGCTTCAAATGTGTAAGCAAACGCATTACGACGATCCGAATCAAGGCACGAGCTCCTCGACAAAACATAAGAGCAATGTTCTAGCTATGACATGAAAATTATCCTCGGCGATTTTAACGCAAAGCTGGGAAAAGAGGACATCTTTGGCGGAACAGTCAGAAAGCACAGCCTGCACGACACCACTTCCGATAACGGATTCAGGCTGATCTATTTTGCTGCGGGGCGAAATCCATAAAGGTACATGGAGATCTCCTGATCAATCAACCGTCAACCAGATTGATCACATTGCGATCGCCGAAAGGCACTTGTCCAGTATTCTAGATATTCAAACTTTATCGACTTGGACCACTACCTCGTCGTAGCCAAGGTAATGATACGAATATCCCGACAACGACCAAAACAAAGAAATGCTGCAAGAAAATTTGACGAGAACAATCGCAAGAGATCGCCAGATCCTTCTCTGATCGAGTGTAAAGTAACCTCTTAAGGAGTCCTATTCCGCCAACATCAAGTATCGAAGACCAGTGGCAACATTGCCAGAAAGCAGTTAGAGATGCCGCCTCTTATGTGCTGGGTTTCACACAGCCACCAAAACGAAACAACTGGTTTGACGAAGAATACAGGCAGGCCCATGCAGCCAAGCAGGAGGCATACAAGGCGGCGCAGCATAGAAAGACAAGAGCTGCTCGTGAGCTCTACGAGCTAAAGAGGAGAGAGGAACACCGACTTCTCAGTAGACAAAAGAGAGAGCATGAGAAGCGTAATGATCGAAGATGTTGAGAGAGCCAACAGCAGGAATGAAGTTCGGAGGTTTTATCGGAAGGTAAAACAGCTGGCTCAAGGTCATCGAGCAAGAACCGATGCCTGAAGAGATAAACAAGGGAACGTCATAGTAGAATCGCAGTCAGTGCGGGGGGATATGGAAAGACCACTTCTGTAAACTATATAACGGCGACGACGAACAAAACCCCGCCGTCAGACAGGAGTCTTCTATCATACACGATGGCAGCCAACAATTCCGTGAACTCGACCTAGAAGAAGTGAAAACGGCAATATCACGGCTGAAGTCCAACAAAGCCGCTGGAGCAGATGGTCTAGCTGCCGAGCTGTTCAAAGCAGCAGGTGACGATCTAGATAGGAGCATGAACCAAATCATCTGTAAGATATGGTCGGAGGAATGCATGCCCGACTAATAGAACCTCAGCATTTTATGCACGATCCTGAAAAAGGGAGATCCTCTAAACTGCGCCAACTACAGAGGAATCAGTCTACTAAACATCGCCTACAAGATCCTCTCTGCCGTAATATGTGAACGTCTGAAGCCTTTCGTCAACAATCTGATATTGGTCCTTATCAATGTGGCTTCAGGCCAGGAAAGTCAACCATCGACCAAATTTTCACATTGCGGCAGATCCTAGAACAAACCTATGAACTCCAAATCGATACCCATAACGTCTTCATCGATTTTAAGGCCGCGTATTTCAGCATCTACAGAGACGAACTGTATAAAGCTATGTCTAGTTTTGGCATCCCTGCCAAGCTCGTTCGCTTGTGCAAAATGACTATGGAGAACTCACGCTACTCCATCAATGTTGGCAATGAGCTTACGGAATATTTCGACGTTAAAAAAGGATTCAGACAAGGCAATGCGCTGTCGTGCGATTTCTTTAACATCGTTCTTGAGAAGATAGTCCAAAACTCCACCGTCAACACCAGACGCACTATCTTCCAAAAATCTGATCAACTTCTCGCGTACACCAAAGATATTGATATATTGGGAAGAACACAGCTTGATGTCAATGGCGCATTTGTGAGAATTGAGACAGAAGCGGCAAAAATGGGTTTAGCTAAACTTTAGCGGTAAATGAGGGAAAAACGAAGTATATGCTGTCTTCGAGAAAGGACACTCAACACAGACGCCGACGGCTCGGACAGAACGTCACAATAGACGCATACAACTTTGAGGTAGTACCTAGAGGAGTTTGTCTACCAAGGCTCCGCTATTAACATGGGCAATAACACCAGCGCTGTTTCTTTGGGCTACGAAAGCAATTGAGTGGAAAAAAGCCCTCTCTCGAGCAAGTAAGGTAAACTGTACAACAACCTCACCATCAACCTGCTGTATGGTGCAGAAGCATGGACCTTGACAAAATCGGATGAATGTGCCTTAGGCTGTTTCGAGAGGAAAGTTCTTCGGGTCATCCTTAGCCCCGTGTGCGTTGATGGGGAATGGAGAAGAACAGCGAACTATACGGGTTGTACAACGACGTGCAATGCTCCGGCCCCGAAAGCCTTTGACAGTATTCCCGAAGGACGCAGAAGGAGAGGAAGACCGCGACTCAGATGACGCACACAAGTGGAAGAGGTACTAAATCAACTTAGAGTGCAGAACTGAAGTCAGCTAGCTAAGGACCGAGCTGGCTGGCGGAGACTGTTGTTTAGGCCCAAGTCCACACCGGACTGTAGCGCCACCTTAAGTAAGTAAGTAAGTCTATGAATTGCACTTCTTAAAAATTTGTTTTCAGTCCAAAGCAAATAGTGGCCAAAACGAATTATCATGAATAATAGTGGAAAAGAAACATTTAAGAAAATTCTACTTTTTTCGCATTGTAATAAAGTCCTAAAGTGATCAATATTTACTTTTAATGGCTCTTTTTTCTACACCTCCACACTTGTTGAACCAACTCAAATGATACTAATTTTTTTTTTTAATTTTATTTTTGGCCGTGAGAATGTTGACAAACGATGTCTTATGTTTAATTTTTGCCCATGGTACATCACGAATTTTTAACCTACTCTTTTTGAATATAACATATTATACTTCAATTTTCTATTCAAAAATATTGTAAAGTTAAACACGCATAAAATTTTGCCGTCAATAGACGTAGGGGGAGAGGGAGACCATGAGCGTATTCACACGTTTTAGCAAAACTTTAAGAAACTGTAAACAAAAAATTTCAAGTAAAGCTACCTTCTTGAGTTGAAAATATTTTACCATAAGTACAAATCGTCCAAACTAATTTTTTTTCAACATCCGGTTTTTGAGTCAAATATGCATTTATGGAGGCGAATTAATTTTTGCGCATTTTAAGTAAACAAAACAAAATGATATAATTGCTTATTTTGCAAATAACCTTAAATAGGATTTCCGTAATTATTGATGGCTGCGTTTGTAACTGAGGTCAGCTTTAAATGCCCTCAGAATTTTCATTCATAAAAATTAAAGCGATTTTTACATAGCAAGCCTACAATACTGCAATCCTAAGTAAAAATTGAAACATTGAATGCGTGTGGGTTACCTTAATTTAGCAAACAAAGCAATGAAAATGACACCACGTGACTAATTTTCGTTTTCTGCATTCAGCTCGTTACAGAAGCGAAACCGACTTCAAGAACACAGAGCAAAGTTCTTACCTACCGCGCTTCCAGTTCCACTAATCGACACTTCTTCTGTTCGATGTCAGTTTAGTTTGGAGGATTTACCTGGCGGGATTTCTCGCGACCGGATGTGCCAAAACAGATTGTTTGTTTTTTGAGTAAAACCTTTTTTTTCTGTCCCTGTTATTTTAAGCCAAGAATATCACAAGTTAAAAGATGAGAATCATCGCCGCCACCGTGTCGTCAGTCGTTCATCGCCACCACAAGAAGCAGATACCCTAACTTGTGCCATAAGAATCAAGGTATTGGCAATTCGTTGACATGTCGAAACGATTGTGAATCAAATGTGGCTAAGGCTGTGGCTGCTGCTGCACGATTGTGATTTGGATTTCGAATTCGGACTGCAGCAGTTGTATGAATGAATCTTCCAAAGAACCCAAAAAAGAAAGAAAAGAAAACCCCAATCCAGAGTGTTTCTTGAATGAAAGATAGCAGCCTCGACGACATCATGAATGAACCATAGTTTCAACCTCGCACCTAAGGTGTTCTTATCGAATCTGGACAATCTCTATCTCACTCCCCGTAATTCCGAAGACAACAGGGCTTAGCGGCCCAAAAGAAAACATCAACTGACGACTGCCACATCGTCACATCAGGCATATTACTTGGTCTTGGCTTCTCGGCAAACTGAATTTAGTGGGGTTGGGGCAAGAAGTCAGACCACTTGAAATTGCAATTTCATTTCAATTTCCAGAATGTCTTGGCTTCGATGTGGTGTTGTACGTTTTGGTATGTCCACTCGGCTGACTGCCTGCTTGACGACTGATAATCTTCCGAAAGGAAGAAGCAAGCTTCATTTGGGAGAAGAAAAACAAAAACTAAAGAATCGAGAAGCAATCAATTGACAGGGAAGATTTTCTTTGGAGCTTACTTATAGAGTTGGTACATCGGGATTTGAGGGATTTTGTATTGAAAGATCGTTGCATTTGTTCGTCATCATCGAAGGTTGTGCTCTTCGAAACATAATCCTTTGTGGATGTGTCAAGTTTATTTTCTTAGGAGTACCTAATATAAATTAACAGAGTTAAATACTAACATACAAACTACTTAGCTTAAATGGTCCCCTGGAGTCGTACAAACTTGTTCAAAAGCCTAAGATTTTGTAGCTCATCACTAGCCACATTTACCTTTATCATAATGGAGTTTTCTTCCCCATCGATTCAGGTCTACTGCTCGGTCATAGCTCGTAGGCATAGGTACTGGTCTGCCAGCTAGTGAAGGCTGGGGTAAGTTAGGTTAAGTATTGTCACTGATTGTACATTAGTATGCTGTTGTGTGTTGGTTGTCTTAAGTCCGGTCGGCAAGGTTGTAATAACATTCGAAGTACTACAGCTTGTGACGAAACAAAAAGCCAGAACTTTTCTTTTGAAGCATTGGTTTTGCTTCATGAAATAGAAAATGTCTGATGGTGTTGTTGCTGCCCATTGTGACGCACTGCCTCGGTCACTAATGGGGGAATAAAAGAAGGTTAGCATCGCTTGATATTTCTAGGACTTTTCCAAGATCTGATGTCATGGGAACCTGAACATTTGATCGAAGGTGCACTTTTCTGCCCGTAAACCACACGCTGATATAGAGGAATAGCTTCGTTGGCGAGGGGCGTTATCACCTTTGGCTTTCACAGAATACAACAGAAAAGATTTTGAAGGCTTTGTTGAGGAGATTGTGAACTCCTTTATGTGGCCGATTTACAACAATACCCAACAAATTACAAAGAATAACAAATTGTCCACTTCGCGATGAGTCGGTGTTTTTAAAGAAGTCTCCATGAGGTCCGTATCAGAAAAGGAGCAGACATGGCAATGGCTAGGGACCACCATCTGATAGTTGCTCGGAGATCCCACGGAAATACTTGAAATACCCAACTTTAATACGGAAAGACTAAGGGGTCCCACAGTCCGCCAACAACTAGGGAACGCAATAACGCGGATTGAATGCAATAACCACCAAAGGAGCCCACATCCATCGAAAACCATTGGTGTACTGTGAAAAATGTGTTCATATCGGGTACTGAAAGTATAGTCGTTCGAATGCTTGCTTGGCTTTCCCAAGAAATGTGGACAAGGATCGAAGAAAGAAAACACCTGAAAGTAGCTCGCATCGCATATACACCAGCCAGCAGGGAAAATCGAGCTTGAGTCTTCATACTGCATGAAGATGAGGGAAGTTCACCCAACGGTGCGACGTGAAAAGCGTATCTACGTCAAGGCATTAGCCACAGAAGCAAAACGAGACGCTAGTATAGATGAGACAGTAGGACGTCTACAGAATTACCAGCTCACTGGTATCCAGGGCTCAAAACAACACCTGGTAAAAGACACAAACGGATCCCTACTATTTTCGGATTAGGATCAGCTCAAAAGGTGGAAGGAACACTTATCTGTGGTTTATATAGCAGTGAAGTATAGTATTCCGCACTGGATCTTCCTGTGTAGATCACTTCAACACATTGCGGGTGACCATTGTGAAGAATGCGGTTGCTTTTTGCTTTTGTTTACTAAATAAGTTACTCACTTACTTACTTAAGGTGGCGCTACAGTCCGTTGTGGACTTGGGCCTCAATCAACAGTCCCCACCAGCCAGCTCGGTCTCTAGCTAGCTGTCTCCAGTTTTGCTCTCCAAGTTGATTGAGGTCCTCTTCCACTTGTGTGCGCCAACTGAGTCACGGTCTTTCTCTCCTTCTGCGTCCCTCGGGAATAGTGCCGAGGGCTTTCCGGGCCGAAGCATTGGTGTCTATCCGCTCTAAATGACCGAGCCATCTGAGTCTCTGGACCTTGACCCTTCTGGCTAGGTCCACGTCGTTGTACAACCCATAAAGTTCGCTGTTGTATCTTCTTCTCCATTCTTCATCAATGCACACGGGGCCAAAGATGACCCGAAGAACTTTCCTCTCGAAACAGCCTAAGGCACATTCATCATTCCATGCTTACAGCAGGACAGGGATGATGAGGGTGTTGTACAGTTTTACCTTAGTTGGTCGAGAGAGGTCTTTTCCACTCAATTGCTTTCTTAGCCCAAAGAAACAGCGATTAGCAAGAGTTATTCTTCAGCGCTGGTGTTATTGCCCGTGTTAATTGCGGAGCCTAGGTAGACAAACTCCTCTACTACCTCGCAATTGTATGCGTCTATTGTGACGTTCTGTCCGAGCCGTCGGTGTTGGGTGTCCTTTCTCGAAGACAGCATATACTTTGTTGTACCCTCATTTACCGCTTAACCCATTTTTGCCGCTTCTGTCTCAATTCTCACAAATGCGCCATTGACATCACACTGTGTTCTTCCCATTACATCAATATCGTCGGCGGCGAACGCGAGAAGTTGAAAAGATTTTTGGAAGATAGTGCCTCTGGTGTTGACGGTAGAGTTTTGCACTGTCTTCTCAAGAACGATGTTAAAGAAATCGCACGACAGCGCATCGCCTTGTCTGAATCCCTTTTTGACGTCGAAAGACTCCGTAAGCTCATTGCCAACTCATTGCCAACTCATTGCCAACTCATTGCCAACCTTGATGGAGCAGCGTGAATTCTCCATACTCCATCATCATTTTACACAAGCGAACGAACTTGACAGGGATGCCAAAACTAGACATAGCCTTATACAGTTCGTCTCTGTGGATGCTGTCATACGCGGCCTTAAAATCGATGAAGACGTTATGGGTATAGATTTGGAGTTCATAGGTTTTTTCCAGGCTCTGCCGCAACGTTAAAATTTGGACGATGGTTGACTTTCCTGGCTTGAAGCCACATTGACAAGGACCAATCAGATTGTTGACGAAAGGCTTCAGACGTTCACATATTACGGCAGAGAGGATCTTGTAGGCGATGTTAAGTAGACTGATTCCTCTGTAGTTGGCGCAGTTAAGAGGATCTCCCTTTTTCAGTCACTTTCTTAGAAAATTGCCCCTCCCGCCATATGAGGGCAAAGAGACTCCCCTTCCATACTATTTTTGTCTTGTCTCCGACTTACACGCTCAAGCTTATCACAACGCTCGTCAATCACCCTGTATGCATAAGAATGTCTAGGTGTACGTCAAATCGACTGCAAAACATTTCAAGTCCCTTAAATTATGTCCTCTTATAGATTTATTTCATGTTCCTTATGCTTTTTATGCAGACTAACTGCAAGTTTCTTATTTTTGCTTATTTTTGATGCATAGTGAACCTGATACCCCCAAAAAGTTGGATGACGCTTTCAAATGATTTTACATGCGCAGCACACACCATATTCTTTTTCTCATTGCATTCTGGTCTTCATCCCTTTATTTAAGGATGCTCTCAGTTCTGTCCATTTGAATTTCCAGCTCAGAACCTACCAAACGTGCAATAAAACCAAATCCAAAGAACACAATATTTAACCACGACGGCAACAAGGACGACCAACCGACGCACGTACGGACGAATACGTCGGTGTCGGATTTCCGTGCAAATGGACAAAGCATTCTTTTTCGGCACTAATTGGCTTAAAGTTGTCCGCGATCGTTGGCGGCAACTGTTGATGGCCTGGCTTTTAAATTCGACATTTTATTTATTTAAAAATGACGATGGGCATAACCAGAAATTGGCTTTTCATTCGATGAAGCGCAGCAAAGCAGACACAACGCGCATGTTTGAAAATTTTTGTTTTGTTCGATTCTCAGTTCGGTTGGCTTATGCCAAAGTGTCGGCTGTTTGCCACGGTCCGATTGCTGTTTATAGGTTAACTTGAAAGGCCGCTCATTTCACGCCATAAAATTAATTTTAAATTTCAGGATCTTAAGCCTGGAACATGGTTGGGCTAAGTGGAAATTTAAGATGAAGTTTGTTTTTTTTTTTTTGTCTCGTTCGCCTCGGATTATGATGTTAAGGAGGTGTTTGAACTAACAAAGCATTTTAGCTCGTATTTGTCTGCGATTGATTTTGACTTGGAGTAAACGAGGGAAATTGGAATTGTTATGGGGTTTCAAGTTACAGTTTTAAGAGGCCTAAGGAGACAATTCTGATTTTTTATCAATTAGGAGCAACAAAAACACAATTACGACCAACAAAAACACAACTTTTTAGATTATGTCAAGCCCCCCAATCGCTCAAGCACTCAATTTCCCATTAAAGCGAAACAAAACTTGTCCGATTTGCTTAAGCAATCTTTTGTTTGTTGTCAAAAAAAAAAAAACTCAACAACGACCTTTATCAGTAATGGGGTACAAAACACTCTTGACAAGATATCCATAACCAATTACATGTTAAAAATGGATTTTGTGACAATCTAGAGAAACCAGTTGCTTGTTGTTAGATAAACGCGCAAGCACAGTAGCAAAATTTGTCATGCTATAATTAAAAAAATTGTATTCGGAACACTAGCTCCATATCCATCCATTAGCCACTATCGAAACGAACAAAAATTACGTCTCTCTCTCGCTGTGAAACTAAAACTCACGACAAATATGATCAATTAACCTGATACCACATATTCAGCAACTCGACTGTGTTTATTCATAACTTTCGAAAATGTTTCACCTGGATAAGCTTTTGTGACGACGACGACGGAAACATATCGCGCGGAGGGAGCAGCAGAAGTGACAACTTGTTACTTCGATCGCACGAAAAATTTAATAGGTTGACTGTAATGACAACCAGTGTATAGTTGTACGCAGCTGGGATGTAATGGGAAACTTGAATTCAAATACAAACTATGGTACTTGATAGCCGTGATGGCTGGAATGTGTAGGGGAGAATGAGGTTGAAAGGTAATATGAGCACTTTGTATTTTTTCGAATCAATTTTTAAAGTCGCAATCATAATTGTTGAATAACGCTTTGGCGGTGTTTTATTGTATTAAAATTGATCTCATATAGGGGATTTGAATCAATAGGTACTAGTTAACCCGCACTCTAGCCAGCTCGATCTCACGCTAGCTTCCTCCAGTTGCACACATCAGTTTGGTTGAGGTTGTTCTCCAATTGAGCGCGCTACGTTAAATGACGTCTTCCTCTTTCATGTTGCCCATCGGGGTTAGATACGAAAACACGGCGGGCTGGACGTCGGTGTTTATAAGACCCAGCCATCTTAATCGCTGAATTTTAAGCTTTTTGACCTGGTCGGTGTCGCTGTAAAGCCGCTATACCTCGTGGTTGTATCACCTTCTGAGCTCTACACCGATGCACACTGGAGCATCGCTGGTGTTCTGGCCGACTTTGACGGAGCTGCGAGATTTTTCCATGGTCATCCTGTCCAGGCAAACGAGCTGGGCAGGGATACCGAGGGCTCTATACAGTTCGTCTCTATTAACGCTATCATAGGCGCCCATAGAATCGATCAAAAGATGGTAAGTATATATCGATTTGGTGTTCTTGGTTTTTTTTTTCCAAAATCTGTCGGAGTGCGAAAGTTTGTTCGATATTTGACTTATCTGGCCTAAAACTACACTAAAAGGGGCCGATCAGATCGTTGGAAAATGGTTCTAGGTGATCACACAAGATAGTCGATAGTGAAACCGAGCAGATCAGTTGCAGCACTTCTGATGGTCCCTTGACAATGTATCCTCTGGTCTTCTACATCAAGACTTGTAGAGACGCGGTCAGCAAAACTTCTGGCAGTATCCTGTGCTTGCAGTCTTTTGACGTCAAACTTTCCAATAAAATGCGGTCTTTGTTGCGGTGCCATGGATATCAGTATTCGAATCGATTTTGCCTCCTCGGAATGTTCGGAATTCCACGATATTCGAGGAATGCCTGGCGCCAATCGCGACAAAAATAATTTGGTTGACGGTTTGATGATCTTTCGACAAAGCCGCACATCGAAAAAAACGCTATTTCTGTTCCTTCAAACACATTCCGTGGTAGATTCCGTGTAGTGAACCAGTGGTTATAGTGTCAAGGAGGCATTTTCGACTCCGTAAAATCTTAGGTTTCTATCGAACACTATAATGATATGAACAAATTCCACGCTTTCTAATAAGCCCTAAGAAGAAATTGTCATTCGAATAAGAAGACCTATCCTTGAAGTTTCGCGTTTTCTTTAATAAAACTGGCAAGACCGGCGCGCGAAAACTCAGCAAAAAAAAACATCCATGCTTTTACCACTAAAACTAGGTAGGAATGAATTAGGCACCACTTCATATTAAAACTCATCACTCTTTGATGAGAAGGCTAAGGCATGCATTGAAAGGAAAATTCTGCTCATGATTATATCGTCCTCCTTGAATAAATGCGAAAATTAAACTTAAAGAAGTGCGAGCCTTAGAATTTCACCAACCCAGCCAGAAGAGTCAAGGACTCAACCCCCAATGACTTTTACGGCCACTTTGAGGTCAGAAAAATCTTCTAATGTTCCAAAAGGATGGCTTAGTAGTGAAAGACGCGATTAAGGAGGAATACTATATACTTGGCTTTCAAAATGGGAGACATCTGCAAGGTACCTAGTTGGTCCTTATTTCGACACAGTCTCATCACCACCTTAAGTAAGCATGTAAGTTGCTTGCAACAAACTTATGCAACCCCAACAGATTCCTCGGAAATAATTCAACATGTACACTTAACCTACTTCCTCCTATTTTAGTACTATGTCAACCAATACCTTATCTTTTAACCATTTTGCTTGTTCAAGCACAATTTTCTTACTTATCGCCGCACCAGCGATAATCACTAGCAAAACTTGTCATTTCTTTATTGGCGATGCTTCAATTCCAAAACAAATTATGTTTAGTTCTCTAAAAAGTCGTTGTTGCAAAAAAGTCTCTCCTCCACCAAAAATCGATGTTATCAGCCAACTAATCCAAAAAAATGTCGGTGCTATTTTTTTTTGTATGTGCGGTAGCTGGAAGCTAGTATGGGTCTCGTCGTACATTATTGTCACACCCATCCGCCGGCTACTGTGTACTGATAGCTTTTGACACTTTGACTTTGTCTGTTGAAGCTAAAATGAAACTAAAGACTCGTGCGTGATTTTGCTTTTCGTGATGTGGTTTTGAAGAATTAGTTGTTCGAGTCCGAGCCTCGCCTTAAATTTCGGGGAGACAAGGAAGAGAAGTTTTGAGCATTTATCAACATTTTTGCAATCGAAAGGAAAGGAAAGGAAAGAGGGAAAGACATTCGGTGAATGGAACTCGGAGAATTATGCCGCCGGAGGTTTTTGAGTCACAGAAGAAAGTTACGTCGTGTTAGTACTCGTACTCGACCGTCCATTGAGTCTTCGGGCACCCCAAACAAAACTCGCAGATTTACAACCGGTGCCGCAATATAACCACCAAGTTGCGTTGTCCTCGGTTGAAGACGACCAACCCAAGCGAGCCTCCAGAAACGACAGAAAAAAAAACAGACACAAAACACAAAGTTGAAAGTTTTTAGGAGCCATTAAGGCCTTGTAGTGGTAAAATTAATTACTTGTTGTTTGCGAACATTGTAAACCCACTCCGAGATTTATAAGGCTTGCGTGATGATGTGCCGCTGCCGCCTCCTTCTTCCTTAATGGATGTTAATGCAGTAGTAAGAGTGTATAGGCTGTAAGCACATCATTGACTCAAAAGGTATTCCTTTGGAACACAAACAAACACAACTTTCATATTGACGTTTTGCTTTTTTGGCTTTGATGGAATGGCAAGTTGTAGTCGGCGGCTATGCGGCGATGAAACGACATTAGCGACGACGGACGGCAGCAAACGTAAAGAAGATGAAATATAATGAATGCAAAACAGCACTTGGAGCTATTTTCACAAGCCTTACAACTTGGCAACAATATGACCTGGGGTCGTATTTACAAATGTGCCAGTTTGAACCGCACCACTAAGTCACCTTTTATGTTGCTGCCGACCGGGCGGGTTGATGTGTATAAGGGGGCAGAGTTTGTTGAATGTTATACAATAGGAGATTTTATGCCCGGGTATTATATGGTACTCAAAAGTTTGGTATGTTAAGTGATTTATGGGAGGTTAGCTGGAGAGGGATTGTTGATGAAATTCTTGCAACATTGTATCAGGACATTCTTTGATACAATAAAGCTTTGAGATTGCGGGTAGCGGTGTGTTGAAGGAATGGATTATTGATTTGAAGGACTCCCTTCGATTGAAACAAAGTTGCGACTTTATAGAAGACAGTTGTATTGAAGCTTTCGTCTTGCCAATTAATTTTGCTTATTGTTTTTCTCGGCTTAAGCTCGAAAGACTTCTTTGTTTTAATGTAAGAAACTGATCACTTCATTTATAAGTCCCAAAGCCCATAGCTGACTAAGCAAGAAGAAGTATGTGAGGAACCTTAACGAACTCGCGTTGATCATTGTAGCATTTTTCAATAAAAGTGATGTGGCATTAGCACTTGTTGGATAGGCATGGTGGTCTATCAAAATACTTTCTAACGCAACTTTTATCGAATACAACAAGGATGTGGAGAACGTAGGCAGAGAAAGCAGAATAGCTTTAGTCTCAGAACGTCTATTCATTACTCTGAGGTCTTCACTTCTTCAGTCCACTCAACATACTCTCGAGCAAGATAAAGTTTGTCTTAAAGTGCTGTAGGAACAATCGTAATTTTAGTTTCACTTATTGTACTAGGTAGTACGAACAGTATATTTTTGAATGCCCAGTAAGAGCCACTGCTATATATGGAGCTACACCAGGTATTTTGATATTGAATAGCATTTTTCTAGAATCACAGCAAGAAGCTTAGAACTTCCTACTAAGAGTACCTTTACTCAGTATTTTTAATCAACAATCAGCACCAGCGATAGGTTGGCTAATTTCGGGAGCTTCCTGGTAAATCAACCAAATAGAAATTGTGATGCCTTCAAAAACATTTCCGCAAACTCAAATCGCCAGAATTCTCAATTTTTCTAAGAAGTCCATATCAAAAATTATACCTACAAGATAAACTTAAAATCAAACCTAACTTCGATGGTAAATAATCTAAGATTCAAATATTTTGGCTCAGGATAATGAAAACTATGAAACATGTGAGTATAATTAAGCGAATCATGGGCTTGCGAAAACTTTGTACAGAACAAAAAAGTGCTTTCCAAACCCATCAAATGATACATCAAAAAAAAGATATACTTCGACTCCATCGAAGTGGGTTTAAAGTTTTTTTCTTAAGCCTTATAGCCGATCTTTTTGCAAAAATGTTTATTATTTTGATTTCTGGCTTCGGAAAATATTAAGTTATATTATTAAAAGGTAAAGTAGAATCTAAAACTCTCAAATAAGTATTTTAACCAAAACTGAAAAATTAGAACACTATTATTTATAACCTGACCACTTCTAAGTCGGCAAATTAACAAAAAGAAAGTCTTCATAAAGACTACTACTGCTACTACTTCAAACAATTTTCCGCAATTTCAAATGGCCAAAATTCTCAACTTTCGCTCGAGATCAATATCAAATAATACACGAAAAATTAAAGTCTTGCGCCCTCTATTTTTCAGTGAAAACCAGCGTTAACCAACCAGTGGCGTAGATAGTGGGGGGGGGGATCAGGGGGATATATCCCCCATTGGGATTCATAATTGTTCAACATAACCAAGTCATGCCAATTAAGTTAAAGAAACGCACTCTGAAATTTAGTACCTACTTCCTACGTGAATCAAGTCTTATTAGTACTCACAGGATTCCTAGGGGCATTGTAAATTGTACATTCTATACCTACAGTCTACGGGGAAAACACAAAGTCAACTTCATCTGAAAGAAATAATTACTTCGGAAAATCACCTAATATTTTTAATTTCTTTTTTATATCGATTTTTAAAAAGTATTTTTTTAAACGTCTCTCACCAATTGATAATAATAGGTAAACGTGCAAGAAAAAGAACTTAACTCCAGCTTTCCACAAAAGCCCACACCGACACAAAAATTGAAAGTTATTTAGATTTCTTCTCACCGTGTGTCACATTGTTAATTTGGTGTAAGAAACCGCCCCAAACACGCAACACACTCATCCATACGAACACAAATGTTCGCACAACTGTGGTGAAGTTAACGCGAATCCTAACGGTGACGATAACTCACACTAATTCATTTTAACCAGAAAGCAAAATGCGCTATTACCCATTACATAAAGCATGCCTTACACAAGCGGCAGATTGACAATCATTCGTCGTAATTTTGCGAGTTATTTGTGCGAATTATTTGGAGTTGCTTTTTTTAAATGAATTTTTTATATATAAAATATTACGAAAATTTCCTAAAATTAATTTAGGTATGCAGTATTCAAGAATATGTAAATTTACATTTTATTAGTGAATTTCGATTTTAAACATTGATCCGATTTGGAGGTATAGAATTTCGAAAAAAAGTTTATAAATGTTTTTAAAAAATACAAGCAAATTTTTAAAATTTGTTTGAAAATAAAATATTATTTGGGCCATTTATACGTACTTTCAGAAAAAAAAGTAGCTGATCAGGGTTTTGTTTTTCGAAAAAATCTTAGGTATAAGAAAAAAAAAATTCTATGAGAGATACCGTTTTGGAGGAAGTTTAATAAAAAATAGTTTTTGAGAAAATTGAAACTTTTAGTTTTTGGCCAAAACAAATTGTATGGTGGTTTAAAACCAGAATTTGTATGTGAGTCCTTACCCAGCGATGATATTAACTTTGTTTTTATCAAAATAACGTGCAAAGACAACAAAATTTTACTCGGTTCAGCCTATAGACCAAACAAAAATGTGCATACAGCACCATTATTAACCAAGTTAGATGAATTGACAAATATATCACCTTATATAATACTAGGTGGGGACTTCAATAGCAATCTGCTCCTAGAATCTACACTCACAGACGATATGAAAACATTTAATCTATATCCAGTAAATGTTTCAACTCCAACCCACTTTACCAAGGATTCAAGTACACTGCTTGATGTATTTTTTGTAAGCCACCTAAGTAAAGTTCTTTACTTTGACCAACTTTCGGCATCAAGTTTTTCCCATCATGACCTGCTGCATCTTACTTTTCAGTGTGAACCTATTGTTTCAAGTAATAGCTACAGTTTTAGGGATTTCAAAAACATAAATTACGGTCATTTAGAACATGACTTAATATCAATTAACTGGTTTCAAGTTTTTGAAATGATATCAGTTCACGATCAAGCTGCATTTATTGAGTATAATTTAAATTATCTTTTCAATGTCCACGTCCCTATCAAAACAAAAACCATTAAGTATAAAGAGCATCCCTGGTTTGATAACAATATAAAAACATTAATCAACCAACGTAATGCAGCATATAGCACCTGGATCCTGGAAACGCTTTAGACTTGAGGTTTTTTGGAAACCTTATACCGTCTTGAGAAACAAAGTTGTACTAGAGATCAGGGAATCGAAAAAAAATTTCTATGCTGCTCGTCTTAATCCTTCTTTGGCTGGTCATAGGCTTTGGAAAAATTTAAGAGACATAGGTGTTGGTAAACACATGAATAATAATTTAGGAAAAAGTGTTGATTGTGATGAATTGAATGAAATGTTTACGTCTCTTTCATCCTTTGAAACAAACGATACCCCAATTTTACCGAACCTGGAACCAAATAGTGTTTTTTCTGATGGTTTCAGCTTTACAAACGTCAACAAAGAAGCTGTTCTCAAACTTTGTTTATCGATTAAATCGAATTCTGCTGGTCTTGACGAAATTAATCCAGTATTCTTAAAAGCGACTCTGCCCTACACCTTAAAATACATTACACATCTCTTTAACACTATTTTGATGACTGGAGTTTTTCCAACCAGCCGGAAACGAGCAAAAATCATCCCTATTCCAAAAACTCGAGACGAGTATCGCACAATTGCTATTTTGCCTTTCTAATCGAAAGTTTTTGAAAAAATCCTCAACACACAAATAAGGGAACATTTGGATCAAAACAACATGTCCAAATCAATCTGGTTTTCGCCCTCATCGTCATCACAGCTGTACGACCGCTTTAATAAATGTAGTTGAAGAAATAAGAGAGAGTGTTGATAAGGACCATGTAACTTTTCTCACACTCTTAGATTTTTCAAAAGCATTTGACACCGTGGACCACCGACAAATTTCAATTTGCATCATCTGCAATCAAACTTGTTTCCTCCTATTTATCATCTCTAGCAGTTGTTGCGAACAATAAAACATCTTCCTTCCTTCCAATTAACAGAGGGGTGTGCCTCAGGGATCAATATTAGGACCTCTGCTATTTAGCATGTACCATTTTTGTTTTATACCACTCATTAGCAATCATTTCACAATACATATTTAAAGGCTCTCACTTTAACATGTATATTTAGCATGTATATAAATGATCTCCTGTCGTTGGGTTTCAACTCATCCTTCCATCTCTATGCAGACGATGTTCAACTTCGGTATAGCTGTGCTTAAGGACTAATTGAAAACGGAGTATGTGAAATAAATGAGGATTTAAATAAAGTGTTACACTGGTCACGATCAAATGGACGTTGTTTAAACCCAACCAAGGGTAAATGTTTGATTATTTCAAGAAATCCTATAGAAACATCTTACTTTCCTGAAATACTGCTCAACACTACACCAATTCAATTTGTCGAGTCAGTAAGAAACTTAGGAGTAGTGTTTAATAAAACGCTAACCTGGACAAATCACATACAATTGGCCATAGGAAATGTGTATGGAGGTTTAAGAATGCTATGGGCCACCCAAAAAATCACCCCCATTAAAACAAGAATGATACTTGCTAAGTCACTTTTGATTCCTATACTATTATATGGTTGTGAAATCTTTAGTAATTGTGATTGCAGGTATAAAAGGAAACTGAATGTTGTTTATAATAGCGTGGCAAGGTATATTTTCGGTCTGCGGAGATATGACCATATTTCCGCTTATTCAAAAATGATACATGGCATGAGCCTTGAAAACTTATGTGCCTTTAGAACACTTGTAATGCTCAATAATATCTTGCAAACACGTAAACCACAATATCTCTATAACAGAATTCGGTTTCCTCGTTCCATTAGAAGCAGCGATCTGACTCCTGTACGCTACTCATATCTCACTTCCAGTCGTCAATTTTTTGTACACGCGATTCGATTGTGGAATTCCCTCCCCCAAAACATAAGGATGATAGGATGCACCACTCGGTTTAAGATGACACTTAGGCAATATTTTGAGGCGCTTCGATGATAAACACCTATTTGCATATTTCTGTTTTTGTTTTCTTCTTTACGTTCATGTATCATAGTTTCATTGTTGAATGTATATTATTTTCCTTTTCCTCTAAAAATAATTAACTTAATTTTTTTTTTTAATAATGTAATAATTGTTGTATATTTTTCCTTTATTGTTATTAACCATTTTAAAATTATATAATCTTTCATTCTTTTTTACAATAGTATTTAAATACTGAAACTTGCGCTATTTTAAAAGATATTGTATCTTACTGTGTAAGTTAAACCGTTATAAATAAATAAATAAAATAAATAAAATGTTGGCTTCCCTAAATTCTGATCTTAAAAAAAAAATAAAAAAGCACCAACGCGAATTCGCTCAAAACTCTAATTTTCAAGTTTTAAGTCAATCAGACCAGTGGTTAAGGCTGCAGGGCGTTTACAGAAAGACAGACAAACACTCCAAAATTTTTCATATTTTCTATACTAGCAGTTGACCGCGAATTCGTCCGTCTCTTCCTCGCGCTCCGGCCAGAGGTGCGTCTTGACTTGTGCATCATACGCGTGAATTCGGTTGCGAAGTTATTTTAAAATTGTATACTAGTCGACTCTCCCTAAGTCAAAATTCTTCTTAACTCGAAACCTTCAAATATGTATTATTTTACCCGTTTTAGTAAGACTTTTCACTGAAGCTCTGCTCTTATTATTCGCAGCGTAACTTTGTATAGCTTAAAGTCTTCCTCGATAAATGGACTATTAAACACAAAAAGAATTCTTCAATTAAATTTAGCAGTTCCTGAGATCAGCGCGTTCACACAAACAAAAAAAATGAATGCTTTCTTGCCGTTTTTTTACATTTTCCACTGATTCTTCGCTCCTATTGGTCGTAGCTTAGTGCTATGTAGCCTAAAACCTTCCTCGATTAATGGACAATCCAACTCAATTACAATTCGAACCAGTAGTTTCTGAGATAAGGGTGTTCAAACAAATAAACAAACAAACTCGCTTCAGCTTTATATATTAGTATTGATATCGGAAGTAAAAATGAGCGAACTAGATCTATCCCCCCCCCATAGCGAAAAGCTATCTACGCCCCTGTAACCAGCCATCCTTGCTACCGAATTATGATCCCAATATCATTTTTATTTGTTTCGTCTTTAGCTTATTGTAAGCTTTAGGTATATAATTTACTAGCAGTTGCCCGCGACTTCGTCCGCCTCTCCCTCGTCCACCGGCCAGAGTATCGTCTCGACTTGTGCATCATGCGCGCGTGGGAATTTTGTTCGGAAGTTATTGTAAAATTGCATTGCAGTCAACTCTCCCTAGGTCGTAATTCTCTTGAACTTGAAAAATTTGAGCATTTTTTATGATTCCCTTCAGTTGTTCATACTTAAAGCATTCCTTTGGGTGAACTCTCCCTAATTCTAATATCTCTCTTACTTCTGCATCGTTTTTTTCGTTAAGTAAATTTTTTTTCTTTAAACTGAGCATATTTTTTAGTTAAGAAGTACATAATGTGCAATCAATCACATTCACAAATCAATTGAACTCTCAAAATTCTAATTTGAGCAGTTATTAGGCCAGTTCCACCTAACAACATCTCACTGAGATCTCAATGTCACCTTGACTGAGGCAAAATCATTTGGTGGAACATAATTCTCAGTTATCATTGAGATTTAATGGTTACCTTACTAATTGTTGCTGCACATATGTCAGCCACGTCAAATAGCTGAGTGAGAAATCGAATCCAAAATAATTTAATCTCAGAGATCTCAGAAAAAAATCTCAGTTCTCACATTTCCACAGATTCTTCGCTGCTATTGGTCGCAGCTTAATTTTAAGTAGAATAAAGCCTTCCTCGATTAATGGACTATCCAACACAAAAAGAATTTTACAATTCGAAATAGCAGTTCCTGAGATTACCGCGTTCAAACGAACAAACTCTTCAGCTTTATATATTAGTGTAGATTAAATTGTATTGTTTGTCGTTTTTTCCACATTTTACACAAATTCTTCGCTTCTATTGGTCGCAGCTAAATTTTATATAGCTTCAAGCCTTCCTTGATAAATGGACCATTCAACATTTAAAAAATTGTTCAATTTCATAAAGCAGTTCTTGAGATAAGCGCTTTAAAACGCAGAAAAATGTATATTTTTTGCCGTTTTTTCCATATTTTCCACAGATTCTTCGCTGCTATTGGTCACAGCTTAATGTTAAATAGCCCCAAGTCTTCCTCAATTAATAGACCATCCAACACAAAAAGAATTATACCATTCGAACCAGTACTTCCTGAGATAAAAGCGTTAAAACGCAGAAAAATGTATATTTTTTGCCGTTTTTTCCCCCATTTTAAACAGATTCTTCGCTGCTATTGGTCACAGCTTAATGTTAAGTAGCCTAATGTCTAAGTCGATTAAGGCGCCATCCAACACAAAAAGAATTATACCATTCGAACCAGTAGTTCCTGAGATTACCGCGTTCAAACAAACAAACTCTTCAGCTTTATATATTAGTGTAGATAATGTCGTGAACTATGCATCTGATCACATGGTGATCTTGACCACAAAAGTTTCTGAGTTAAAAACTGATGGACATTTCTAGAAGCGCGAATAATACTGTTGAATTTTTAAAGGGGAGGAATACAACTGGCTATTTTACTAGGGCACTGACCGTAGAAGTAAGGATAAAACAGAAACACACGAAACGTTACGACGGTGTTCAAATAAGGTTAATGATTCATGTCTCTATCACCAATGTTTCTTAACGCTCTTTTTTTGTATGCCTTCCGAGAGGCTATAGCTGCAGCACCAGCCCAATTGGGAGTTGTATTCAAGTTTTGGACGGGTATAAGTTTTATATATAGTGGCCAAGATCAGAAGGGGACAAACATTTCTTGCACAGTCATCGTACGTTACCCAAACATCTTGCCTCAATTTTGGCGACATTGCAAATGTGATCGTTCCACAAGAGGTAGTTGGTGAAGTGCACACCGAGAATTTCGACCTATTCGGTCTTATTGATGCAAGTGCCACTCATGGAGTTTTATCTCCCCTCAATGATTCAAGAAAGCATTGGTTTTTGAAGCAATGCTGTTTAAGTTAGAGTTTAATGACCATATCAGTTTGGGAACGATAATATGAAAAGCTTATGGTACTTTCGTCAGCAATTATCAACAGAAATTTAATTCTAAACAATTAGATAAATAAAAGAGAAGTAATACGGTATTTTATTTACTACAATAAAACCTTATATAGGTACTTCTTATATATTAAATTAAAAAATTATATCGTTTAATTGATATACGATACCTGAAACATCTTAATAGCAATTGCAACTGAGCTCAAAAAAATACACACGTCTGTGTTAATTGTTATACGACAAAGGCCTACTCAGACTTCAGTAAATTATTGTCGTGTGTACTCAAAGAAAAGGTATAAACTACAATTTATTTTTCAGGTCAACGTTAAACCGGTTATGCATGGGAAAATTGTCGTATGTTTTATGTTTATCGTTTATGTAGCTTTTTTTGACACATACGACAAAAAAATGACTCAAATCGTTAGTGACCTTGGAGGATATACGACATAAAGTACACTGATTATGTGGGGAACTAAAATAGATAGATAAAACGGATTTTACTGCATTGAAAGCTCAAAACCTCAACTTTTCACATACGACAAATATTTATCCAAGCGACCGACGCGACGCGACGTTTTGTTTTACCACTCTACCATTATGATTATCATGTTTCATTCAAATCTATTGGGATGTAGGGATAGATTTTTCTTAAGGAATTTAGTTCATGTTTGCATAGCAACACATTGGAACCATTTCTGTGTAAGGAATTGGATTTCAATTTATTTTTTATCAAAAAATTACTTTGTGCATTCAATTACAGTTCTTTCGAATACTATTATAGAACATCAAACATTATTACAACTTCTAAGTCGAGTTAGCATAGGTAACTCATTCAAATTTGATTTATATTCAGAACTCATGAAATCTTGTTTGTTTTCGTCATAAAGTCCGTTATCTACAACCAAACAAAACACTTCAAACGACGACCGGTGTCTAGCGGCAGTGTGGCGGTACAACCGCAATTAAAAAGGAAACATGTAGCCGCTTGCATTAATTAGCTTTCGAATTAGCATTTTTAAAATCAAAATCATGTACAAATATGGCGCCAGAAAAACAACACATCGATTAATACAAAATTTAATTTTTAAATTCCTTTCAAATATTCCTTATGAAACGTTTTTTATTGTCCAACTTAGTAAATACAAATGTTTAGGGTCTCGTTTTATTAAACATTAACAATTCCGGTAGCAATTCATGAAGTTGACGAAGTCAACCGGTTCGGATACTTACTGAATTTTGGCTTTGACGGCTAAATTCAAAAGAAACCCACAGCTGCCGCCGCTTTATGACAGAGACGTGTTGGTTCAGCGCGTTGACGTAAGTATTAAACACTTGATGCATTTTATGAACATGTAAATTCTAATCACACATAGACAAATGCTATTAAACATCAAGAAAAACTTTGAAGCTTATGTCTAGTATTGAAGTTGTTAAACCAAAATTTTGATAGTAAAATTCAAATAATTGCTTAAAGTTAACACTTTTTTTTCAAAATTAGTTTCTTATTTTTTTGAAACTTATTAGTTCACACATATTAATCTTACTGGCCCTAACAGCCTGACCGGGTGCTCTAAACAATTAATGACATGATTTACTTAAAGATTTCTCTGGAAATATTCCCCACGTTCGGAAAATTCGTATCGTGAATAATGTTGGAGATTTCCCTAAAAATTTATTGCGATCATGAACACTTTTCCTATGAGAAATTTCTCGTGATTTGTCTTGAGTTTTTGATGGAGAAATTGCCAGCTAAAGCTTTTCTGCAACGTAAAGAAGACATTCACGGACTGAAAAAGATAGTTTGGCTTCAATTTTGGGAGTAGGACATCTTTATCTTTATTCCTTGCAGGAATAGAATTTGAGCTAAGAACGGTCCACAAATCCTTGGAAGCAATCCTTCAGCCTACTTCAAAACTACCTGCTTCAATCGAAAGATGGGTTCTTCGGATTCAGTCCTTTAAATTTGAAATTGTCTATCAGCCTGAAAAATCTTACACATAGCAGATTATTATTTGTCAAGACTTAGCAATTTTCATGATGCGGACTCCTTCGACAGAAACTGTGAATACAACGTTTGTGTGTTAATAGTGAATGTGGTTTCCCGTGCTGAGGTGTTGAACGAAAACGAAAACGAGAGAATGACGATCAATCTAGAAAATACTTAAAAAACGAGAAAAATGAGGTTTTTAATCCGTCAAAATCTTTGCCTTCCGCTTTTAAATTTCTACCATTAGGTTATTTGCCCCTGCAATAAGTTAAACATTTACAAAATTATAAGGAAGCAAACCGAAGAGGCAAACCGAGTTGACCCTGTACTGTAAGTGGAATTGCTCAGGCCCGATTTTAGTTTTAACAAAAGTAACAAGTGCGGTTCGAGTTCATACGTAGGAGTACGCATTATTTGTCACTTGTAAGAAAATACTGCGCCCGCGCTCCTCGCAGCCCTAGGCACCTTTATAGGATAATACACCACTGGTTCAAATCAGTCACATAATAGATCGATTCGGTGCAAGCTGAACGTCATCGTTGACGTTTCGGAGCAACCACAATTAGGTTGAAAAATAGCTCCCGAAATTAGTTCGAGTGCAATCAAAAGTTGCGGAGAATACTAATTCTATTCTGCGTGTGTTTTTCACTCTTCCTAAACGGCTTGATCAATTTTGATGACATTTCTTGTGACTTCAATGAAACTATCGACCTCTGCCAAAACTGAATTTAATTTAAATTTGAAAAAAATATCGTGAATGCAAGTGCATCAAGCTTTTCAGTAATCAGACAGTTGAAAACGGTTACAAAGCTGAGTGATTTACAAACAAAAAATTTAGGTAACCATAACATCCATTGTATGAAACTCGGAACCAACGTTGAGTAAAGGATAAACACTTTTTAAAATTTCACAAAAAAATATTTCTAATTTTTTTTGGCATAAAATTTAAAAATATAACCGCCACGGCTGGCTCGGCCGTAGTCTAATCCGATTTTCGATTACTTTTTCCAACATTTGTGGTTGAATATCTATCGACATTAATGTGACGATATTGTCCTTAAGTGATCAATTGTTTTGGGGTAGTCGGAGTAAATTTGCGACTTCACAAGAAATTTCCGTGAGACGTTGTTGAGCCCTCTTGTTGAAACCACAGCTACTGCACACAACTTTTTTTCAATTGATGAACAAAAGTAATCATAACTCTATAGCGGTTGCCGTTTACTGTAACGTTCTATACGGATCAATCATTCCACCTACCCATGAAACACTCCAAACACTCAGTAACGGAGTCTCAACTCACACTTGAGGAATACATGACTTCAAAAAAGACAATTTTGTATATATACGTTTCCACTGAACCAAATTGAAAATATAAAAATATGAAAATTGCTGTCAACGGCAATCTTGTTTTGGGCCCATTCACCGAATCTACGCGTTGCAGCGGGCTTCAATCCTTGAAATACCAAATCAAACTAAAAATAAATCACTTTATAGCTGAAAAATGGCCCCCCATTTAAAAAAGTGCTACCAAAATTAAATGTATGCTGTATGTTGTATTCAGAGATGGTCCCTGAAAATAGCAAGAAAGAGCGGAGATCGAAAGCTTCATTTTTTGCGTGGAATTTGTTTTTCCAGAATGGCTTATCGAACGGAAAAATAGAAAGTTCTTGATGAAAAACTCCGAAACTCCATTCGTTTACAAATGGAAACCTGGAAAATTTGTTTTGGGGTGTAGGGAACTCAAAAAGCTCTGGGAGAGCACGAAGAATTTCAAGAGTTAAATCAAACTTTTTGCATGTGATTTAAAGTGCAATTGTCCCAGAATTGGTTTTACAAACGGAAAATAAAAAATTCTTTGTGGAAAACTCTGAAAATTTGGGAAAAGAGCGAAACATTTGATTTCTTATAACATAATACGATGTTGGTTTTTTAAAGGTGGATAATTCATTGTAGATCTTAAAAAACTTCAAATCTTTGGAGTTTGAAATAAGAATCCGTGTTTTATAATCACTCCGAAGTTTGTCGGAAGTAGTTAAATTGTAGTGAAACTAGGTTTGCTGAGGATAAGATTATGCAATGAAATGGATTGTATATGTCTGGTAAAGTCTGTTATAAGCTGCCCAACACTTTTTTATAAAATCCAGTCATGGTTCCAGTTCCAAATTTATCTTACTGGAAAGTCGGCAAATAATGGGAACAATCGAAAGCTGTAGGTATGGGATTCTTGGTGAATTAAAAATTCGAAAAACTCCGGAAAAACGATAGTTTTTTGATTTTTTTTTTCGACGAAATTTTGCATTATAATTGTAGGTAATTATAATTATATTTTGTAATTGTACAAAAGTTTTAGGCGGCATATGTAGAAACAAAAAAATTGGATTGAGATGTTCAAAAATATGTGGACATTGCCGTGGCCAATCATGCTTGAATACAGAGTCAACCAATGACAAAGATTTCGATGTATCAGACACTGTTAATGAAATCGAAACGAAGATTTAGGTACATATGAAAGAAGAAAAAACAATAGAGCAAATGTGAGCGCGTTCTAGTCCCTCTACTCCGAAAACGGTTAATTTTAGAGAAAAATGCTTACAACATTGTTTTTAGATAATTTCAAGACGAACAATTTTTCCTTGAATACTATTGACCTTCGGACAATAGGTAGCGATATATTCGCGACCTTTTGACCACCATAACTTTTTTAGCCGGCACGATATCAATGTCGTTTTTTCACATCTTGATAACACTACCATAATAAAGACGTGTACAAAAATTCAGTCCACTAGCAATTTTTCCGCAGATTAGGGATTCAAATTACTAAAATAGCTGGACTATTAAATCGTTTTTGAAAAATCTTGCAATAGAGTTGTACAAATGTCACAAACATAATTAGTCGGTGCCAAATGACTTTGCTGGACAGTGAACAGTCTTTTCCGTCGGCAATTTTCTAAAGCAAAAATTCTATGCATTAGAGTTTAAGTCGTTTATGTAAAATCAACAGCTGTAGATGGAGATGCTTCTTAAAGATGCAGGATGTTTTTTTGAAAGAATAATAAGGTATTTTAAGAATTTTTGAATGGCCTAGTCCAGCGTTTAAAAACACATCGACAAGAAAAAAAAATCAAAATGTTGCTAAAATCCCTTTGGCAACTTGAAAATTTCTGTGGACCTACCTGATTATTTGGTGATCCTCTCAACGAAAAATGTGACATGTCGCAGCATACAGTTTCGATCTCAACCATTAAGTTGTTCAATATTCCTGTTTCAAAATAAAAATATTAAAGAGGCTTTTGGTGCATCCTATGCCACTTGAGAGCCCTCAAATTAACTTCTGCTAATCACTTCACAATTAACCGAAAACACTCAAATTCACTAAACCTTTCAAAAAGAAAAATTGAAAAAGGAGAAAAAATTAACACTGAAACATGTCCTTTCGAAACACATAAGAAATGGGTCATAAGCCCCCACAACGCACGAGGAACGACCAACCGAACGACAGACCAACCGACGCGACGCGACGCGAAGCGACGGAACAATTTTTGGGGATGGTTCTACCCGAAAAAAAATCGACAACAAAAAAATAATCAAGCGCACGTTGCAGTAGCAGATTTTTTGTTAATTGGTTGCCTCTCCGATAACCGACCAAACGACATCGATTACAACTAAGTGAAACAGGGGCGCTGTAATAATTTTCATTTCCATTTTTTTTCTTCTTTTAGCTCTTAAAGAATCGTATAAAGGGGGCGGCAGCACTATAAAACCACAAACGCCATCAGTAGTACTAGACAGACACGATGAACACGAACGATATCTGGAGCTATATAACAATATATGATGATGCCCCAAACGCAATGCAACGCCAAAGCCCAACCACACCTACCGTCGATTGGTTGTCATTAGAGAGGAGTCACTGTTAAGTACCAACTACTATAACACAACTTTTACACTGAACAGAAGCAAACAGCAACAAACTAAAAAAACAAAAAAACAACGAAATCGAAAAATAAAACAACGAAGACTGTTTAGTGCAGAAGCAGACTGCAGGCTAACTACTATCGCAATACAAAGTGCAGTGTATGTTTGCTCTTTGCTCGTAAAATCGTAAAACCGATATAAGACTGATATGGATGTGTTTTTCGTGTGTTTTTCTTCGTTCGTTCGGTTTTGTGTTTTTCTGTTATTTTCGTTGTCGTCGTCGTCAAAGATGTTTTCCACTTTGTAACGAGCGACGACGAGCGTTTAAAGGTGTTCGTGCTGCTTGTGGTCTTTAAAAATGTGTACACACCAATACTTCAACTTGGTGTTGGCGTTGTAGCGGTCACAGTAGCGAATTTCCGTCCACCATGCAAATTATGTCGAGAAGCAGATTGCAATTTTTGCGAAGCCGACGGCAAAAACTACACGATACGATTTGGTAGCCAAACGTCTTTAACATGAGGGGCAGTTCTCTCGAAAAACACAATCGCTTCGTGCCAATATCTCTCCAAATGCCCGAAAAATATTTATCACTTGCTGAGATTTGCCTGACAAACGTCAAAACAAGACGGACGAGCGATTAGGACAAAAAAAAACAAAACAAACAAAAATTACTCTCAAACCCGAATGGAGTCGGGAGTGTACGGAGCGACCAATGGAAAGAAAACGAGATTGCACACACGGTCGAGAGCGAAAAAACGGCTTAACATCTGCTAAACATCGCAACTACCAAAGGAAACTGGCTGTTCCGACCGCTCAAGCATGCAGTTTGCTTGCGCTGCTACTTGCTGCTTGGTCAGTAGTACAGATATTGCTCATACATACAACAGCGCCAACATCATCACCCACCGACACCCCCTTTGTAAGCATTACACACAGAGAATTGAAATTGCTTGGTGGATCATTCCCCACAGAGTGAGAGACATTGACAACGTGAGAGAGACAGAAATAGAGAGGAATTAGTTTTATTAACAATTGATTTACCCCAACTAAACACAAACACAATTGCAGATACTCAACGAACAGTGTGCAGAGAGTAAATAGCGAAGCAAAGAACCGATACTTTTGCACAAAATACTCATACCAGAGTGTGTCATTGCTTTTTGCATGGAAGGTATTTTGTTGATTGTTTTTTTGTGGACACCTTATCATGGAAGTCGTCATGTGGGGAAGCTTTTTGCAAGCATATTCAAATTTCTCATCGTAGTCGTTTTGATACAAGTCGAGTTTGGCGATAATGATGCTCTAGCTTGTGGTTCTCTCAAAATGAATGAGAATCCATCGAGCACTCCATTGTACTCGTCTGAATCGCAGATCATTGACTGAATTATAAAATGATGAAAACAAATAAGCTACATACATTTAAAGTAAAAGAACATTTTGAAGCTGCGAAGCATAAAAAGATTTAAAAGCTTGTATAAGGAGTTGTTTAAAATGTGTTTTTTTCTGAATGCGCTTTGGGAATATGGTTGCCGTCTTTTTATTTTTCACCTGCTAACTGTTTGTGTTGGATTTAAAGCCTTGATTTCTTAATTAATATTTTGAATACATTTTGAATTTACTTTTTTTAAGAAGTTATGATGAAATGTTTAGAATTTAGATGAATTTGAAAAAAATGTTACGTATACGTCACAGTGTACCATCAGTCAACATCAGAAAATTTTTGAAGTCTTAATAACTTTAGTGCGCAGACTTTGCGTGGCCTTTAGCCTTGACTACTGCAGAACGCGTGTGTTTGAATCCACATCCTGTCTCTTCTTTTGTTTAATTTAATAGTATTTTTATGAACAGTTATTAGGCTGCACAGATTAGTTTTTTAGAGAATTTCAAAATTGAAAATGAAATTAAATAGAAATCTGGCAATTAAAGAATAAAAAAAGTAATTTTAAACTAGTTGACCTGGCTATCATCATTTTGATGAGGAAATATTGTTTTTCGACTGAATTTCGCAGTAGAAAAATTATCAGCTTTTAAAATGACTAATTATTGCTAATGAACAAATAAATAACACAATCATTATGGGTCAAATGCTAGGGGCGACAAATTAATTTTTGTTGTTAGCTTGTAGGTATGTACCTATATTGGATGTTGAAAACAAATTTCACTTTTTCTATTTTTAACTTAAAATTGTATACGAAAATTCAGCTTGACGGAAGTTATGGGTTACACTTTAGAAAAGGTTTTGACAAAACAAAATAAATTCACTTTACACAACGCAAAATTTCAATTGTTGTTCTTTGGAGGGAGAATCGGGTCTATTAGGTAATTAAGTACATAAGCTTTGATGCGGCTATAGCTTTTAAGGAGAATAAAATGCAATATGTCAATCGGAAACGATGATTCAAAAAAATACACAATAATTGTAATTAATTACAAAACGTCTTTATTATCGCATTACAACAACATGCTATCTTGGTTTTACTATATGAATGATAAAAATGCACTGTTTGTCGACTTATAATAGACTGTCACTTCTTTTCACTAAGTAAGGATGCAGTTGACTCCTTCATAGATTCCAGTTGCAAGTACAACTATTCGGGAGCAAGCACCATTATCATGATGATGTTTTTTAAAAGTATTTGTCTAGATTTGGTTTTATGGACAAGTGTGCTATTTTGGTGCAAAGAATACAAGATGAACGTAGGGTGATGTAATGAATGTAATTTATTTGTGTGGTAATTTTGCGCGAATAGAAAAAAAGAACAGAGGAGGTGTGGTGTTAGATGAACCCCGTTAATTTCTTCTAAAAGGTTCCAGCCGTTTTCAGATCAATTGCATCTATGTATATTATTGTATTTACAACAACAAAAACTGAATACGACTATAAAATAGGTTTGTAGATTTCAAAGCATCCATTTTTTTTTTATCACAGGATCTTATATTTATCAAAACGCATTTTACTTTCACTTTTTAAAATTCGATATACCTAGTCCAAAACGAGTCCATACTTTCATGAGTTTAAAAAAAAGAGTTAGGTATTTCAATTAATAAATTGATGGTAAGCTTATCAATACATAAACTAGAAATACCCCGGGGCGTAAGAAAAAATATTATTTTTTTTTTTTGTTTAGTTTAAAACATATTTGGGGAGAATCTGGTTCATATTCGATCAAAATCACAACTTTTTCCTTACGAATTCAATACTTGCCATAGGGTCGTGGCACCAGTTACCGAACAGTTTACGGACTATGAGGAAAGAACATGTTACAAAAAATACTTTAATTGAGTTAAGTACCTATTGTAATTTTAGTTTTTCTGAAATATCATCTCAAATATTTTCATATTTGTTACTCGTTTTTTGCATAAACATTATCAATAAATATTTAAAAAAAAGATTATATTGAAAATAAATAAATATATCTAAATCTAAATCTAATAAGCATTTTTCCTATTCTCGAATACCTTATTTCGATTGTTTCCTAAACCCTAAAACGGAGTTTCCTATTTTCGAACACTGGAACCAAAAAGTCGTTAGTGGGAAGAAAACCATTTTAAAGCCTTAACTTTCGTTCTTATTGCATATTTTTTATTAAATAAAAATGTAAATAGTAATAGGACCCATTAAAAAAAAAAAAAAATTACATTTGAAATACTAAGTTCCATCTTAAAAATAAATATATGTATGCACTTAAATTATATTTTTTTAAATATTCAGTACAATTTATAATAATTATGACCCACTTTGAAATATTCAAAATATGTAGTAGGGGAACGGGTCGTTATTCTGTATTCCAAAATTCTGTATGAACAAAATTCTGTATCTGAAGAAAAAATTATGTATGAACATAATTCTGTATTCCATTATTCTGCTTTTCTATTATTCTGTATTTCAAAATTCTGTAAATCCAAAATTCTGTTTTTCAAAATTCTGCAAATCCATTATTCTGCTTTTAGAAATTCTGTAATTCCAAATCTCTACATTAAAACTCACAGTTATGAACAGGTTTTTTAATTGCCTGTAGAACAATTTTTATTCAATTAACAAATTAAGAAACATTTTATAAAAAACAAAACAAATAACGAAAAAAAAAACAAATTAGTTGGAGAGAGATCCGTTACGTTAGAATTATAATCTATGCTTCAAGGTTCTGCATAGAAAACATCAAAAATCTGTACTCCAAAATTCTGTAAATGATAAAAGAAAAATTGTTTTGATAATGAAAAAAAGTGCATTTACAGAATTTTGGAGTACAGAATTTTGGATTACAGAATTTTGAAACCCAGAATTTTGTATTTACAGAATTTTAGAATACAGAATTTTGAATTTACAGAATTTTAAAATACAGAATTTTGAATTTACAGAATTTTAAAATACAGAATTTTGGAATACAGAATTTCGGAATCCGAATTTTGGCCCATACAGAATTTCGACCCCAACCCATGTAGTAGTTGTCACATCAGGTTTCAAGAAAAAAAAAAAACTGTCAAAATAATACATAGTAAGGGGCTTGAGAGCTTTTTTAAACAAATAACATATTTCAATCACTTAATTTTGTTAAATTAATAGTTTTTTAACGTTTATTTTATACATCTCTTTTTTAATTTAATACATCTCTTAGCAAGAATGTCAAACGTTCTTTTCTTTCATGGATTTGACCAAGTTTACTGAAACTGACTTTTTAATTTAAAGCCATCCTCTTCGCAGAGCTTCCTTAATCTCTTCTACAGATCCGTAGCTGTTTTCTTCACCATAAATTCTCCAGTCTTTGATTTCCCAAAGATTCTGTTGGGATTAAATCGGGCAGTTGCATTAGGGTCATCGAATTAAGTTCCAACCAATGAGTTGTTTCCCGATTTGTGTGAATGTTGGTAGTGTCCCGCTGAAAAATCACAGTGATCTACCAAAACAGGTATCAAACTGCTGCACAGCACTTAAACACAATCCTGACTGTTGATTTTTGATTACGTAAATCGAATTTTTAAGCACCCTACTGAGGAGAGAGCAGCCCATATCATCAGTGAACCACCAACAAAATAAGGGCATTCGAAATATTTCGGTTCCTTTCGTAAATCACTCCAATATCCATGTACCCCTTAAGGATTATCTAGATTCAATTTTTTCTCATCAGAAAAAATGACCTTTAATCGAATTTGAAGGCATTTGTTGAAAAACTTCTTATTGAAACTTACAGATTCTAATCCCGATCTCGAACATGAAAGAAAAGGGTGTTCAAAAATTGGATTTTGTCGAGTATAAATTAGTATAGATATACATAGATACATAACTATATACAAAACATTTAACAAGGAATAAGATAGGAAAAAAACATAAATGCAAAGCAAGAAAACATTAAGAAAAATAATTTTTTTTCTTATTTGCATAAGTGGTATTTTTTTGTTCTTACTATAGGGTGTCCCAATAAGAGTGCACTTTTTAATTTGCAAATAAAACCAAGTATTTTATGACAGAGGTGTGATATTTTTATAGTATTGCAAAGAAGACATGTTCCGATTAAGTATAGAATAAAATATCCGGCAAATGACCCACCCGGCTCCGATGACAGGCCATTACTCTTTTCATGAAATTTTCCATGACTTTTGCACAGGGATGTGGCTGTATCTCACCGACAACACGTTGGATTTCCGATTTGAGTCAGGAATTGTTTCGGGTTAATTCGCATAAAGCCGAGATTTCACAAAACCCCAAAGAAAAAAATCACACGGCGTTAAATCGCACGATCTTGGTGGCCAGTTCACATCAGAATTTCTTGAAATAATGTGTTCTGAAAATCGTTGCTGCAATAAGTCGATTGTTTCTTGCGCAGTATGGCAAGTTGCGCCGTCCTGCTGAAACCACATGCTGTCCAGATTCATGCCGTCCAGTTGAGGCCACAAAAAGTCCGTTATCACATTCCTGTAACGAATGACGTTCACAGTCACTGTCGAATTGATGTTTTCGGGTTCTCGACAGTACTCTCGTTTACAGCAGCAATGTTTTCAAGAGACCAACCAGTACGTTTACGCAAAGGATTCTTATCATCCATAATTGACCCAGTTTCTTCAAATTTTTTGACCACTCTTTGAATGGTTGACATATTAGGTACACTCTCTCGACTGAAAATTTGGTGAAGTTTGCGAAGCGTAACTTTCCCCATTTTTGTAATGAGTTTTTACCATTATAACGTGTTGTTCTTTCAAAAAACGCTCCATTTTTAGTAATCGGAACAAACAGAGCTGACATCTGCCAAATTTCAGAGTTCCTACTTGCATGACACAGAAATTATTACAATTTTAAAAAGTGCGCTCTTATTGGGACACCCTATATTATAAAATCACTCAACAACTTGGTATGCAGCTATGAACATAAAAATTAAGGTAAATTTTTAATTTTAAAACTTGAATAAATGTAATTTATTTTAAGTGTAATATTCGTATTATAATAATTTTTTGTTTAGTTTTATAATTTAATAATTTCAATTTTTAATAATGTTAAATCTTTTGATATTTTTTTATTTTTAAATGTTATTTAAATTTTAATAAGTCTTTTTACTATCGTACATACATACATAGTTATTTTCGTTTTATTTCTGTTTTTTTTTCATTAAAACGTTTTTATTGTAGGTACTATTTATCTGTTCTTTTTTGTAAATTTTTGATTTAATAATTAATAACACAGGTTATTTCTTTGAAAAAATGTACATATATAATATGTACATATATAATTTAAGTATTATTAATAAAATATTTTTTTAATTTTATTATTATTACTGTTTTTATTATTTTTGTTTGTAATACTTGTTCGGTTTATTTTTTGTTTTGTTTTATTTTTGGTTTAATAGCTAAGAATGTTTGTTTTGTTTTGAACAATATTTTTTTTTTCCTTATGGTTGATTAATTTTTAGTTTTTGATCATGGTGGATGTAGTTTTGTTATGAATACTGAGTAGATTTTTTTATACAAAGATATAAAGCAATATAAAGTTTAATAAACGTTTAATAAATGACAAAAAAAAATATTGTGCATTGGACAAAATAAAATATGTGTACCTACCGAATATAAACTTGAAAAGATCATAAAAGCCGAATGAATAAACGCAAACTAAATAATAAAATAAGGAAGAAACATAAAACCAAAAAAAAAAATAAAAAAATAAAAAGATTGCAAAATTGCAAATGTGTATGTGTAAACTATGAACATAAAAACAAAATAAAATCAATGCAAGAAAACAAATTAAATTAATGCAAGAAGAGAAGAATAAAGAAGCAGAAATATAAAGAGGAAATGTAAAGAAGAAATATAAAGAAGAAATAAAATCATTCAGTGTTGTTTTGTTGTTTGTGTTCAATTTAAGTTATTTCTTACTATTAATTGTTGTGTTTTTTTTTCCTGGTGCACCTGGATTTTTAAAGGTACTATTTTTAATTTTTTTTTATTATACATATATATTTAATTTAAGTATTACTACAATTTAATACTTTTCTTTATATTCTTATTATGTAATTTTTTTGTCGTTATTTTTTTCCTTCTTTTGACTTTTTTTGTTACATAATTAAAATTATGATTTTGATTTGAACAATTTTTTTGTTTGTTCTTAATGAACATATATATTTAAATTTTTAAATAAAGATAATGGTGAGTATGATAGGAGGACGGGTGGGAGTTGTGATAGAGAAGTAGATTTCCCGCGTTCTCCCTTCGGTAACACGCGCCGTTCCCCTCGTATCTTCGGGTTCCATTATTTTGGAACTCTAACCGACGAGCTGTGCAAAAGCAAGCATGCCGCAGTCGTAGCCTGTAGACCTAAGAGCGCGTGAAGGGTAGCGAAAGGTTGAAGAGGAAGGAACACGGGTTCCGTTACAGATACTCCTCCCTTCTTCGGCGACAGTCCCTAACACTCATCTTCGGGTTCCTAAGGGCAGGGAGAGTGTGAAGGGTATTATTATTAGTATTATTATAAGGTCTTAACTTTATTTCATGATAAATACATATGAACAATTGTACATACAATCTTAATATAGCCGGTGTACAAAAATTAAAGAAGAAAATATTTAACAAGAAATAGTTACAAGCATTTTGTTGTCAGAAGGACAAGTAACAAATGCTCAATACAATTTTTTTTTTTTTAATATAAACCAAAATTTATTAATGAGGAACTACAAATTAGAAAAATTTTGTAATTTAAAAATTCAAAAATAATAATTTTAAAAACTTCAAAGTAATCAATGAACAAAACTAAAAAAAAAACAAAAAAATAAAAAACAACAAACAAAGGAATCAAGAATAAAACATAATTATGTAGTTTGGCTGTTGGGTTTAAAAATAAGCCATTTGCGAATGGTCTATTGAAAAAAGCCAAATTTTAGTCTTCTTAAGAAATGAGCTTCATACTCTTTCGCTTCTGAGATCATCAGGCAATTTATTAAAAAGACGAGGAGGACGAGGGTAATATTAAAATGTTATAGAGAGAGTAATACGGGTTCCGGAACACCCGTACCCGAAAAAGTCGAGTGCTCTAGTCTAACTACCGACCGATTACAATTCTGTACGTCTCTTTTTGTCACGGTTTTCAGCTCAAGAATTATCCCTAGGAACGCAAGCTTTTTTCACCGATACGGTTTCCGCAACAATAAATCCACGGGCAATTTGATTTTGTGCTATCTCCTCGAACACTGGAATAAATCATTACGCCCGCCGACCGGTTTGACAAAAGTACTTGGTATTTTTAAGCTATTAGATTTCGTACCTATACAAGTTGTAGTAGCTTATAAACATAAAATATGTATGAACCTACATATTATATGTATACAGTGTACTCTCTCCTTACGGACACCTCCCATAGCCGGACACTTCTGATAACCGGACAAATTTCAAAGAACGGAAATAAATAACCGATTTCTTATACCTATTAAAAGTTCTCCCTTAACCGGACGCTCTCATAACCGGAAACGGACACCAATTTTCACAACCGCCATAGAATGTCACTCTCCCTTAAACGGACAAAACACATTTATGTATGGCGTTGTATAGTTTTTGAGTCATATTGCGTGTGCATGAGCGTTGTAACCCGACGAAAAAGAGCATGCAAAATGTTAAGGAAATTAGATCCTCTTCTTCACACTTTTCAAAGAAACGTAAAAAAAATTGAACTTTTCGCAAATTTATCAAAATCCATAAGTCTATTGAATGCTTTTTGTTTTATTGAAAAGGCTTAAATCAAGTAGGTGCAACAACGATAAAAAAAAACAGTTTTATAAAAGCTAGATTTAGACAAAACAATCTACAACTTGATTACGAAGATTGGTTGCTTGAATATGTTATTTTCCACAATCGCTGAAACTTTAAAAACAGTGAATGAAAATAGTTTCAAGATTATGTTACTATGGATAATAGTCTTACTAACAAAAACGATAAGGATGAGGCAGAAATCCATGAATTTGATTACAAAGTAGAAGCAGATATGTATGATTATAACCCATTAAAATCTTATGAAGAGGCCCATAGCAAAATAAGGAGATAAAGAAACTTTTCGTTTTGTTCCCTTAACCGGACACCTCCAATAACCGGACAAATTTCTCGGTACCGTCAGTTTCCGGTTATGAGAGAGTTCACTGTAATACTGGTTTGTCCATTGGGTCCTTTTTCTCCCCGGCTTTCTTCCTCATTTTCATACCTAATTGATTTTCTGCCTTAAACTATCAATTATATTTCGTTAATGATAATACATACATACATATGTACATATATGTACATATGTACATATGTACTTTAAGTTTTACATGAGGGTTTTGTATTCATACCTGGTTCGTTTCGGATGTGGAATGTCCAATTTAACGGTTCCAAAACTAAATACTGGCTCCTGTCATTTAAGCGCACATTTCCATGAATGAAATAAATATGTAATTGTCTTTTCTTTATTCACTGATATAATTTTTTTTTTGTAAAATGAAAAAAAACAAAAAATATTTGACAAAATTTTCAAGTGAAATTGATCGGCTAAGTAGTTCATATTTTGTTGTAGAGAGAAAATTGTTAGTTTTTAACATTTGAAAATGTTCGTAACTCTAGCATGAGTAACTTCTTTAGTGGTAGCACAATGGACCAACAACATCTAGACAGACACTCTAACTTTACCTATGACGTTAAAACAAAGTCATTTGCATAAATCAGGCTGTCAGTACAATAGCAGTCCAACTGCAGATTTATCGAAACTGGGCTTATGATAAAAATGGAATCTCTATGTCTCTAGTTTTCTGTGTTTAATTTTTTGCAATCGACAATTTCGATAAATGCAGTAAGGCCACTGCACTACTCATGACCTCATATCATATCAGCGTAACTTGTAAATTTGTGTGCCAAGCACTTTAGTTTCATTCGCAACATTAGACACATCGCTGTATTTTTCGACCGTCAAATGGAAAATTGTCAACATTCTGTTGCTGCATCTGCAAAACCAAACACTGGCAACCTTGCCGCTGCGCCGGAGCTTTGTAAATCGTGCACATTTGATTGATTTTTTCTTGTTCTTGTGGTTCTGTGCAAAACTGGTTCCAAGTTGTGTTTTTTTGTTTTTTTTTATTAAATGGAGTCTCCGCACACCATCATACATTCGAAAAGCCGCTCTACTTGTAAAACAAAAAGAACAAAAAAAGAAACAAACAATAATGGCCGATTGCAGTGTCTGCTTTTGAGTTAGGTTCGTGCAATTGGCGCTTGCCAGATTGTAACTCTGCTACTTGAGTGGGGTGCCAATGCCAGTGGTTGGGGCTTGGGTGGTGCCAACCCACCAGCCACCTATCTACTTTGACTCGTCTGCACTCATGTAGCTACACATGTACTGCTGCGAATTGATGTAATGCCCTGGCCATGTACAAACACAAAGCACAAGCTATGGGTCCCAGTTCCCGGGTTCCAGTATTAGGTCCCTCAGTCTACCGGACCAGGCAAACTTGCTGCTGGCAGCTGAAATGGCTCCACGCGCGTGTTTAAGTATGATCCAACAGATTTTTGCTGTGTTAATGGAGCACCAGAGTGTATAGTAGGCAAGAAGGTAGATGTATGGCGGAATTGACGACAACGCGACGTTAAGCAGCATCTTGGCCCGTTTTGTAAATGTGTTACTCTGCTTCTTCATCGGATGCCAGAACTAAGGCCCCCCTTTCAAGTGTCTTTACAAATCGAGAGTCTTCAAGAGGTCTATATGAGTTTGTTCGATGCATTGCAGGTTGGGAGGGTTTGGGGGTACACAGGGCTTGGTTTGTACGCCATTTTTCGTTTATTGTGTTTACATAAAAAACCAGTTACCTAACATCCAAAGTACTGCATGTTAGCAAGCAGCGTAATGGTTGGTGGTGCTTGTTGTATGCAACTAAACGGGTGCAATGTCGGACCGCCCGGTAGTGTCTTGTAAGGGTTGGTGGTTAACATTATAAAAATAAATGAGCTTAAATACAATAAAAAAAGCATTTTGCTCATTGGGTAGTGGTGGCGAGTGCATTCAGGTGTTGCTATTGCCTTTTGTGTGAAGCACTTTCCGACTTGTGTTTGGGGCTTGGTAAATGACTTATCAGTCGGCCATCATCGTTGCCACTTTGGATGTTTGCGTTGGCTTTGATTTTTTGATTTGCCTTTAATTGGCTTTTATATTTGAAGATCTCGACTTTCGAGTGTGGGTACTCTTTAGTACCATGATGATAATAGCAAAAACATAGTCACCTAGTATGAATCTAGATAGGTTTGAGAGGGGTGCTGTTTGTATCTTGTACAAGATTTGCTCTTCTTGGAAGTAATACCTGTAACGATACATGCGCATGAGGCTTTGACATTTTCGTAGAAGGATATCTGTGTGTAGGGAAGATGAAATTTACTACCACAAAGTAAACATCGCAGTTGAAGTATTTTTAAAATAATGGTTTGATTTATTTTTATTGTATTAACTGTCCATCAATCTTGAATTAATATTTCCTGACGGAAAACACATTAGAGTCGTAAGAAATTCAACAACAACTTCGAGGAAAATATTAAACAATTTTTATTGATTTTATGAAGTAATTTGTTACTAATGGTCCATTTGGTTTCATAATGGACCCGTTCCCCGTCAGCATAGTTCTGCATGCATCCGTTGCGTCTCACATGATTGTGACTTATGATTTGTTTTGCAGGGTACTTCACAACTATAACCTCGGCTTCGAAAAAATCGCTAGGTCACAAGAAACTGGCAAGTGTTTTTGAGAGAAAATCAGCATCGTTTTGCAGTCGATGTGGAACATACCTTCTTGGGAGCAAGTTCGCTGGCTGAAGTCCTGATTGAATGTTCCTTGATTTCAAATGTTTACCAGTTGATTATGCTCTTATTGAATATTTATCAGTATAGATTCATGTTGAACATTGAACATGGAATTTATAGTACTTCGCACATGAATGTGACGAACTACAGACACATAGCAGCACTGGTGACTGAGACCATCGGCTGGGACAGAAAAAGACATTAATACAACAGAGAGACACAGATAGACACATAGAAGGGAAGAACACATAACATAAACCTACGTGGCACAGAGGAGGAGACACAGATTTTAACTGTCTCATATCATCGCACAGGTGGCCTCAGATAAGCTGGCGATTTTTGTAGAAAAAGAATGCTGCCGAAGCTGCGCGCGGCTTGAACCCGCAGCATTTGGCTTAGCAGTCAACTACACATTTCTTTGAACCATGGCCACCTGCAGGATTCATGTTTTATTAACTGTTATGAAACGAAGCAGAATTTTTTTGGATTGGGCTCAAATAACGTCAAACACTGCTGTAAAGTTGTTTAGTTGTGCAATCATTGCACAGTCAATTTTCTCATGCAAAAACAAATACTTATACTACCGCAGTTATCTCACGCACCTTTAACCAGCAGCACTGCCGGCGGTATGCCAAAAAGAGAACGTGGCTCATCAAAAACGCACGGGCGACCACGTTGAAACTCGTTAATCAATTTTTGACGATTGCCATCAAAGAATAAGGGTCACCGTTCATAGAATACCAACAGCTCTTTACTTTCGGTGGGTGATTTCCCTTCGAAGATCAAGAATCAATTCACTGACCGATGTTATTTGTTTTCTAAAATCCGCGTACACTCCCGCTTCCATAAGCGGTAAAAAATAAATAAATACGAGTCTGATCTGGGTGAAAATTTGACAAAAACAGTCTACGGGAATGTACCTACTAGAGGTGGGCGATATATCAATAACGGTTACCAATAACCTGTTATTCGTGAATAACTGCTATAACTAGTTATTCAATATCGATCTTAACAGTTATTCGGTAACAGTTACTCAGAATAACCGTTACTGAGAATAACCGTTATTCAGAATAACCGTTACTGAGAATAACCGTTATCAAAATAACTAACCGTTATCAGAATAACCGTTACTGAGAATAACCGTTATCAGAATAACAGTTACTAAGAATAACCGTTACTCAAAATAACTAGTTATTGAAGGAGAAGTTACTCAGAATAACTAGTTATACAGGGTGATTCACGAGCGTTGTGCCAAAAAGCTAGAGCGTGTAGGTTGAGTTGAGACAAGAAAAAAATCGTATGGGAGGGGGGGGGTCTATTCCCCCCCGTTTAGCCGGGAGGGGCAATTTTATGAAAAATTGACTTATTTTGTTTAAAAAAATATTTAAAATCAACGGCTTCGTTTACAACACCGTGCTATACCTTTCTGAAAAGCCAAAAACTTCTTCTTTCACTTTGTTTTTAAATTAAATTGTTTTAACGAATAGTTTAAAAAAAATAAATTTTCAAACTCAAAATTTTCAAAAAAAAAGCAAAAAAAACTTTTTTGAACTAATTTTTTTCAAAATTTTATGTAATTAAGTACTAATTTTGTTTTAAAAATTCAATGTGTTTGTTAATTTTTAGTCGAAAACAGAAAACCGGATGCAAAAATGTCTTTTCGTTTTTGAGAAATTAAGAAAAAACCAAAACCACTTTTTTCTAAAAAAATCTTTGTTTTTATTTTCACCTATCTGGACTTTTAGTTTAATTTATTAGTTTAATTTATAAATTTAATTTTTTCTAATTGGAGTTTTATGAGGACTCAATAAAGTAGAAAAGTATTACATTATCTCTGGATTAATCATTTTGTTCATTGATAACGTCTGAAAACTGACCTGTAATTTTTTCTTACTATACCTGGGGCCGTGGCCACTCGCCGGCGAAGAGTTCTACCTGCTAGGGGCTTAAGATAATTAAAGCGCATTTTTTCTTGAATGAAAAAACAATTAACAACCTAAAGGTAAATAAAAGGCATCGCATATTTACTAAACAACCATTTACAATTAAAATATTAACTCATCAACACATAACAATAACAAACTCATACGCTCGAGAAGAGTTAGCGGACAGGAACTTCTGCTACGGTTTAACTTATTGTCGAGGTCGGCAAGCCAAAAGACTCTACGCTGAAAGATATCCCAATAGATGGCGCCCAAGTCGTATCATGTTTTCAAGAATCCGCCGACGAGAGCACTGAGAGCTAGAAGTGAAAGGTCAATGGCAGACGTTATCAATGAACAAAATGATTAATCCAGGGAAAATCCAATACTTTTCTACTTTATTGAGTCCTCATAAAACTCCAATTAGAAAAAATTAAATTTATAAATTAAACTAATAAATTAAACTAAAAGTCCAGATAGGTGAAAATAAAAACAAAGATTTTTTTAGAAAAAAATGGTTTTGGTTTTTTCTTAATTTCTCAAAAACGAAAAGACATTTTTGCATCCGGTTTTCTGTTTTCGACTAAAAATTAACAAACACATTGAATTTTTAAAACAAAATTAGTACTTAATTACATAAAATTTTGAAAAAAAATTAGTTCAAAAAAGTTTTTTTTGCTTTTTTTTTGAAAATTTTGAGTTTGAAAATTTATTTTTTTTAAACTATTCGTTAAAACAATTTAATTTAAAAACAAAGTGAAAGAAGAAGTTTTTGGCTTTTCAGAAAGGTATAGCACGGTGTTGTAAACGAAGCCGTTGATTTTAAATATTTTTTTAAACAAAATAAGTCAATTTTTCATAAAATTGCCCCTCCCGGCTAAACGGGGGGGAATAGACCCCCCCCTCCCATACGATTTTTTTCTTGTCTCAACTTAACCTACACGCTCTAGCTTTTTGGCACAACGCTCGTGAATCACCCTGTATAAGGAACAAGTTACTCAAAGTAAATGGTTACCAAAGGAACCAGTTATCAATAACTGAATAACTTTTTGTTTTTTAAACAGTGTTTTTCTATTTTAATAATTTATTAGGAAAAAAAAAGTCAGTAAAAAGGAAAAGGAGCATTTATTAAACAAACCAATTCTCTTTTAAGAAATCGATGTTAAATTTAAAATTACCCCTAAAATAAGAAAATAGTGCAAAAAGATTTTCTAAGAAAAAAAAAACCATTCATTCAAGAATACATATTTGCAACTAGGTAGACGCGAAATTTTCAGAAAGCGAAAAAAGAGGTCAAGTTAGAGGTAGATTAGATACATTATTTTTTTATGAATGTAGGAAAAAAGGGTTGCATTATTATTTAACTTCCATTTCCATTCTAGGAAATGCGAATTCAGTTTTTCTGAGGTTAACAAATTATTCTTTTTTTATGGCAAGGGCAATAAAAAAAATAAAATCAAGGATGTGTTATGGTCATTTTCACATTATACTTTTATGGTTTGTATAAATTAAGATTCGCTACTATTTTGGATTTATAAAAACTAATCATAAAAAAGACAAGGAAATACCAAAATTTCACAGAAGATAAAAAAAGGCACTATCGGCTAACAAAGGCAAAAAAAGGGATATCATATAATTTGACATTACGACAATATTGTTTGTAGAATTTTTCTTAATTCAAATGTCTATTTAAAATAGAACACTTGTTCTGTTTTTCTTATTCTGATTTGTGAAGAATTGTAGCGAGGTCTTGTGCAAGCGAATAGGCTTTAATTAAATTTATTTTAATTGTTATTTTTCAAAATTTTGTTTAACTGTTGAACCGTAAATATAAATAATGTCTAATCCAATATTTTTTTTTGTTTCGCATAAGTACATGGATAACCGTTACTGAGTAACGGCTAAGAATAACAGTTATTCAGAAATAACTGTAACTGTTATAACGGTTACTCGAAAATAACTGCTAATGCCATCACTACTACCTACTATGTAGGTACCCGAAAGTAAATTTCTAAAGCGTCATACTTGAGCCAGCAAAAGGGAGACTATAAGTATAGGTTCACACAAACACATGGAATTTTTAGTGCATTCTATACGGAATTGCTTTTCAAATGGAAAACTAGAGAACTATTTGTGAAAAACTCGAAAAAGCATCTAAAAACCAATCAAAAGGCACGGTAGTGCCCAGCCAAGTTGTAGCACTAGATACTCCTTTTTACAGGATCGAACTCAAGCACATTTTTAAGCCCCCATAACTTTTGAACCCATAGAGTTAGAAGCCTTAAATTTGAATTACGTATTGACTTCATGGTCACAAAGGCCCTAAGATATTGAACAGTAAAAATTTCAAAAACCGTAATTGACTGACTGACTGACTGACTCACTCACTCATCATCAAAATTATGAAGCATTTCTAACAATATCAGAATCTTGAAATTTGGTACAATGGTAGGTTTTGGGTTGTAAACCTAGGAACAAATTTCAATTTGCTCATTCAGGGGGTGTGGTATCCGCCCACTTTCTAAAACTGGTCGTAGGAACTTGAAATTCAGAATTCTAATAGCATTTCGGTTGAATATAAGGAAAAATATAAGTAATTGACATCTAGACAGCCACTCTAGCCTAACCTACCGATTACTTATTTATAAAATGGCAGAGCAATTATATTGTTAAAATTTGCAAATTGCTAGCTTATAAAGTTATTTCTATTTCATCTTTGCAAAAAGATGTGAAATCAGAACAAAAACATAAAATGTAAAAAAGAGCCAAGTTCCCTTATGTGCGAACAACACTGTAAAAAGTCAGCCACCAAAAGTAATGATATCTAAGAGAACGCATGTAAAAGTGTTATATTGAATATTTTAAATCATAGAAGACAATACAACAATATTAAAAGAAAATAGAAAATAGTTTGGATGAAAATTTACAAGTTCACTGTTCAAGTTTTAAAATGGTATTAATCACGCTTCAAACGAAAACTTGCAGCGAAGAGGAAAGAAAAGTAACAGCGAATCGTTGCTTATACAAAATTGCATGCACTGAACCAAATATAAGAGGTGAAATCAACTAAAAGTTTTCGTAACATTTTAACTAAGGAATATATATCGAAATTGATAATTTTTTGCAGATATTTTATTCGAATCAACAAACTGATTTACGAAAGTTGGGATATTTATTCAAAGTGAATAATTTATTTAGTTAGCTTTTTAATGGAAGAAACAATATTTGTATTGACGAAATAAATAAGAAAGAAGATATTACGTTAAAAAATTTATTCAAATCAACTAAACATTCTTATTTAGATAATTCTTCGGTTATTTTTTTTTCTTAGGTCTAATAATTTGTAACTGAAGAGTTTTCGTTCAATCAACAAGCACTTTGTTTCTTATTTACTAAGAAAATATTCAAATTGACTATTTCTTTTTATTCAAAACTGAAATTTTTACGTTAAAATAATTAATCAACGAAACGTTTTTCGATTTGAATAAATTTCGTCAAATTAGATACTATGAAAGTGTGTTTCTTTTTTATAAGTTTTAAACAGTAAAATAACAGTAGTTTCAACGAAAAAGTTATTCAATTTGAAGAATTTTCGCTAACCGATTTACGCATTCTGCAAAATTAACGAAAAATTCCCCGATTTGAATAAATGTTGTCATAATATCAACGTGCGTGTGTATTTTTTCTTGTTTTCGCTTAAGTTAAAAAAAAATGCAACATTCAGTATAGTTACTTCTGATCTATCAATTGAACCATACGGAGCGAAAATTTGTAATAAGAAAAGTGTTAAAATAAAGCGATTAATTTGTGTGTTGTGTTTAGTTTTTGTCCTTTGTGTCCTTAATACTGTGTTTGTTTGTTGCACCTTGCTGTAAATACAGACTTCTTAGTGAGTTATAAATTTTTTGTATTCTTGTTACTTGTTTTTTTTCTTTTTTTTGTCCTTTGCAAAACAATAATTTGGTGCTTAGCTCGCAGCTTAGCTTCATGCTAGATGACAAAACAGTGGTTGACTGTAAGAACCATATAAAGTGAAAGATGGACCAAAATTTGCGAATCCAGCCATTTGTACTCATCACTGGGGAGATTTAAACCCAATTGACATCATCATTTACTTGAACTCTGCAATCTCTGCATTTGATGCCTGTTTTTATATTTCTCAAATTTTAAATCTTGAATATCCAGCACCGTCAGTAGGTACTTACTTGTTTGGACATTCATCCAAAAATATTTTTATAACTTAACAACAGAGTACGACGTTGAAAGTACGGCCATCAACTGTTTAATTCAATTAATAGAATAAAAAAAACTATATTTATGGAAAAATAAAATAATCTTAAGAAATTTCGTTGTTGTCGTTATTACGGTGTCGTTATTACTTTCATGGTCGAATCTTTATTTTTTTCAGCATTTTCATCCAGAGCTACATTACGTAACTTATTAGATCTAAATCAACGGATTAAGTTAGGCATCTACCATTACTGATTCTCAATTGTATTTGGCTCGATTCAAACAAATACGTGCTATCTTATAGTTGATTTGAAGAATGCATTGTGAAATTGAATATTTTTCTTGTTGAAAACACAAATGTTTTTATTTAAACCAAGTAATCAAAAATTTGACTAAACCAATTAGTCAATTGAAGAAATTTTCATCAAATTCACATACTGCTATTATAGTTAAATTAATTAAATTAATATTTAATTTGACTAATTTGTTTTATTTAAATTAAATAAACTTTCGTCAAATTAACGATCTTAATTCTCAATTCTACTGAATAAATAATTAACTAGTTTTTTAATAATTAACTAGTTTTTTTATTCGCAGTTGCCCATAGCTTAGTTGGTAAGTGCGTTGGGCTGCTAAGCAGAACGTCGTCGTTGGTTCGAGTACTACTCAGGCCAAGTTTTTCTTTCATCTTTCACGGGCACTGCCTCTTGCGAAGACCTGACAAATCTACCAAGAGTATCAATCTGTCATGAAAAAGTGCTTCTCACTCTGCCGTTCGGAATCGGCGTTAAATTGTAGGTCCCCTCCATTCTTCACACGCACTCAGAGAATTGTTGATGAGAGTAAGCCACTTAGGCCTTGGCTCTTCAAGAGCTGTTGCGCCACTCTATTTTTTTATTTAGGTTTTTTATTCAATTCCTCAAATCAACAAACGTAAAATAACTAAAAAGGATTCGTGGATTTGACGAATTTTCTTCAAATTCATAGCTGACTACCAAATATTCAAATTGAATAAACGAATTATTCAAGACAACAAACGGATTAGTAGGATGTATATTAACCTATACTTTTTGTCAATTTAACCTGCGCTTTAGTTGTTTTCACCACCTTTTTTGGTTCAGTGTTGTCATTTTAAAATGATGAAATATTCCGATTCAAATTCTCGTAACTATATTATAGACTAGTGCCGATAGCTTCAAAAATGGGAAAAAAACGAAAAAAATCGCAGTAGAATAAAACAAATTAGAAATGGTGGGGAATACAATAAAAATGAAAGGAAAAATAAATTACGGGCGATCCGAGTTCGGGAAGTGGGTGGGGGGCGGGTATTAAGGGGAAAAAATGGTTTATCTTGATTTCCGGCAAAACTAGCGGTCCTATGGAAAAATGTCATATGGCAAAGTTGTAAGTAACAAAAAGATCTATAACTTTTGTTCAGACAACTTTTTCGCATAACCTCAAAATGTATATGAAAAATTCAAAAAACCAAGTTTTTGGTTTTTTATTTTTATCTTTTTCAAAAACAAAGATTTTTCTACGAAATTTGGTGAAAATTTTCCTTATTATATCCCAGATATACTATAATTTATTTGGTTAAAAAAACTTATTTTTTCTTCTTATTTTGACATAATATCAAAATAATACCCTAATTTTGAATCGAAAATTCACGTGTCAAAATTTCACTTTTTCTTAAAAAGTCGGTATGCTATTTGTTTGTTCAAACCTCTACTTTCTGATGGTGTAAAGAAATATATGCATTACTATAGTAAATATTCTCAGAAAATGCAAAAAATTGAAAAAACTCGAATTCGATTTTTTTTTAATCATGATTTTGTTTTCTATACATAATATATATGTAGGATGACTACATTTAACAAACACAAAAACAACCTTAGTTAAAGCCAAGCATATGGGCACCTACACTATTTGAATTCAATTCAAAATCATTGCATTTTTATGAAAATACTTAAGGTTAGACTATAAAAATATAAAGTAACTAATTTTTACTCGGTCAAAGAATTGCGTTATGAAAAGTAAAGTAAAGATCCAATTTAAATAACCTATTTTTCTATATTTTTTTATATTTAACATTAATTAATTACAATCAAAACATTATTTAAAATCATTATAATTGAACTTTAACTTTATTAAAACTATAATCTTTAGTGTTCTTGCTTAAATCCTTTCCTTTCCTCTACATATATACATATAAGTTAAAAAGCTGATTGCATTTCTTCATCGTAAGATGTGACAGACCTTTCCAACTACAGTTAATCTTCGAAATCTTCAAGACCACCACCTTCCTCGTCTCCAATGTTATTTTCGGACTGCATTGGTTCTTCATCCAAAATTTCCTCATTTACTTCTTCGTAAGTTTTTTCTTCCATATTTGAGCAATTTTCGGAACCATGACAATTCGTGCATAGATTTGTACATTTTAAACTGTTACATCCACTTTCACAGCTGCAGCAAATAGTTTTAAGCAAAACTTCCGGAATTAATTCCTTTTCTGTAAATTTGGGCATAATGTCACCTTGGTGTTGCTTCCAGCCCCAATCTATTGCTCTCAATTCGTTACCCAACCAAGTTTGAAGCTGATAATATGCTCTATAACAGTGTTGTTCTGCTGCTCCTTTTGTGGGTGGGAGGTTTGCCAAAATAAACGATGATTTAATCTTTGCCAAATCAAAAAAATTGATATTTTTGAAACCTTAATTGATTTAGTGTTATTTTTTTTATTTTTACATTTATATAAATAGTTTTGATTAATTGTAGTCCATTTATTTTAATATTTTCTTTGCTTTCATTTTTGTTATAAAAAACATTGGAAAAATTTAACAAATTTTTAGAAACTAACAATGAATTAACGACACTTTTCTTTTCTTTTCCGGCAAATCCAGATGTTGTATCGCAACCAGAAAAACAATGCAGGAGTGCTTGACTTTTCTTGCTGTACACTTTACTTTTCATAACGCAATTCTTTGACCGAATAAAAATTAGTTACTTTACATTTTTATAGTCTAAGTCTAACCTTAAGTATTTTCATAAAAATTCAATGATTTTGAATTGAATTCAAATAGTGTAAGTGCCCATATGTTTGGCTTCAACTAAGGTTGTTTTTGTGTTTGTTAAATGTAGTCATCCTACATATGTATATATTATGTATAGAAAAAAAATCATGATTAAAAAAAATCGAATTCGAGTTTTTTCAATTTTTTGCATTTTCTGAGAATATTTACTATGGTAATGTATATATTTTTTTACACCATCAGAAAGTAGAGGTTTGAACAAACAAATAGCATACCGACTTTTTAAGAAAAGGCGAAATTTTGACACGTGAATTTTCGATTCAAAATTAGGGTATTTTTTTGATATTATGTCAAAATAAGAGGAAAAAATAAGTATTTTTTAAAAAAATAGATTACAGTATATCTCGGATATAATAAGGAAAATTTTCACCAAATTTCGTAGAAAAATCTTTGTTTTTGAAAAAGATAAAAATAAAAAACCAAAAACTTGGTTTTTTGAATTTTTCATATACATTTTGAGGTTATGCGAAAAAGTTGTCTGAACAAAAGTTATAGATCTTTTTGTTACTTACAACTTTGCCATATGACATTTTTCCATAGGACCGCTAGTTTTGCCGGAAATCAAGATAAACCATTTTTTCCCCTTAATACCCGCCCCCCACCCACTTCCCGAACTCGGATCGCCCGTAATTTATTTTTCCTTTCATTTTTATTGTATTCCCCACCATTTCTTATTTGTTTTATTCTACTGCGATTTTTTTCGTTTTCAAAAATTATCTACCCTGGTCTATTACGTTCAAAAAGAATTTTATATTCCACTCAAAACTTTATGAGAAGTTATAAATTCTGATAATCTCTGGTGTCGGATTTTCAAAACCAATTGACCGTAAAATTACGATTGCATATTCTCATTGTAATAGGAAACTCGACAAGATTTTAAACAACATCTATGTATGTTCCTACTGAAACAGCATGTTATGAAATTTAGACACCGATTTTTTTTTCTCTTAAGGCTGAACGAGCAAAAAAAAACCTAAAAGAAAAAGTTAACTAACAAGTGTTTGAAATCTAAGACATTTTCGTAAAACATGATTTTAGTGCCTCCAGCCACACGTTCTTGAACTGACTTTTGTTGTTAGAACGTGCCATTTAGGTCAATTACCTTTCACCTATCAGCAGATGCTCTTTTCTAATTGCAAAAAGGTAGAATTTCATCTTCAAACCAGAACCAGCAGCCATGCTTTAATTCTTTACCTCTACTGGAGCTAGGAGTTGGGTTTCATTTCGGTTCCAAAGGTAAGTGAGTAAAATTTGATCATGACTCGGAAGATGATTTCTTTTAAAATTAATTTTCGCTCGTCTTCAAGACAAAGTGGACATATTGCTATGCAAGTCATTAGGCTGACAACCGACACGACGGGCGAACCATTTTACGGTTCAATGGGCGCAAATGAACATGTACGGACATCCTCTGGTAGAGTGATGGTAGCGTATCGACCGTCCCTCGCTCAAAGGCAGAAATCGCTTATGGCAGTTAATTAAAATATTAGAACTCCATTTCCAGCCGCCACACCAGCGATGGACGAACTAAGTTAGAATCTAGAGAACAATTAATTAATGTAAATCGAAATGCATTCGCAACTTTGTGCTTTGCATATTGTGGATGGAATGCTCATAAATAATTCACAAGTACTGGCAGTGTTTTGCCGCAGCTAGCGCAGCACCAGTTAGTCGCAGGAAAGAGTCTAAAACTCAGTAATTAAAAAGGACAGAGATGTTTGTGTCTTTTCCGCTGTCAACGAAAAAAGTCACTGCTGCGCCCTTCTAGGGGCTGTACGATGTGAAGACGATAATGACAACGACTGTGGCTCTGTATATGCGACAAATGGGACCACCGACCGTCATTTCAGCAGCACCGCTTCGCTACGCCATGAAAGAAGAGCACAAAGTGTCGCGCTTTACTTTTTCAAATTAAAAATTCAGAGCACCCGGCATCGGGTGTTTCATTTAATTATCAAAATTGTCTCTTCGAGTGGCCCATCAAATGACATCCGGGTTGTGCTTGGCATGTGCCATATACGAGTCGAACCCGATCCCATTTGTGTCTATAAAATATTTTATATGCACAACAATTTTTCTCAAAAGAATGATTTGAGAATATTTTGGAGGAGAATCGAGTAAAAAGTTGAAATAAAATTTTGTTGGTGATTTATTTATTTTATAATTTTATTGAATTTAATTTTGGGAATGTTTTTGAATAGTGATTTCTTTGTGCATCGTTTGTGGAAGTTTTCCTCTTGAGTGATAAATTAATTGTATTGAAGGGGTAATGAGCTATTTCAAATAATAATTTCTGTTGTTTTTTTAGGAAAGTTAAACTGAAGGGAGGAAGCTGACGGACCAATATTTTGTGGTCACTTCGAGCACAGACAAGTAATTACTTTCATTTGTATATGGGACGTTCCGGAATTCGATAAGTTCTAGGTACATAAAATCTCCATTCTAAAGATAAACTTTATGTAGAACATAAACGTATGTTCCGAATGGGCAAATGGGCCTTGGATCCTTAGCTGTATTTGCTCTCAATTTTTTTTTCATTTTTCCCCACAGAGTTTCTATGGGAGAAAGGTCCGGGCTGTTTGCAGGCCACGGTAGAACGGGAATATCGTGTTCTTGAAGCCAGCTTATGTTTATTTAGCTGTGTGACACGATGTGCCATCTTGTTGAAAAATAAAATTACCATCTTCTGTTGCATTGCAATAAAGGTATTAAGGGTAAAATTGATGTTCCAAGATGTCTTGATACCTACTGACGTTCACAGTACCGTCGATGAAGCAAAGGTTTCCCACTCTTCGAGCCGATTTATGTACCCCCAGACGATTCTTAAAACATCGTTTTATATTCGTTTTTGTTTAAGGTCACTACTAATTCGATATTCTCAACGAATTTCTGTTTGTATAATGTTCTTAAAATTCAAAATGGCCGACAAATATCTTGCTTTTACGCAAAAAAAAAGTGCAAGCAAAGGACCTCCAAATTAATTGCCACAATTTATCAAACAACTTCAAATGACAATGAGGTGTGTGTGTTGTGTCCCTATTCCCCCAGTCCAATCGAGCAGAAGTGATGGCGTTTGCTGTCCATCAATCTGAAGTCGGAGGCGCTGATCATTGTTGACACAAAGTTATTAGCCTTTCGAAAAAACATAACTAACTTGCGCACTTTTATCGAAAGGTCCCAGTGAAGAAAATTCTTGCGCCGCCGCCAATGTCGTCGTCGTTGAAGAGGATCCATGCGTCGTCCGTTGCGTTTTCGTCGTGGTTGTCTTGAGATATAAAAAAAAAACACCTCCGACTTTCATGTTCACCGGCAAAAGCTGTCAGTGGGGATGCGGGGATTGTTGTTTGAAGGAATCTTTGGTCTGATTAAGTGTCAGAAGTTCGTCATTGATAATGATTAGATGGCAGAGATACACGCACAACGCATTTTTATCGCATTATCTCTGATCGAATTGTGTGCTCTGTTTGTGTTTCTTTTTTGTATCCCCCGAGTCGATTGAGGTCCATAAAAATGCATCGCAATGTGCTTTACAAAAAGTTGTGACTGAATGGCGTCTGGCTCTTTTTTACGTTTAGTGTTTATTTAGTTTTTAATTGAACTGATGATTTCTATTGATAGAATGTTTATCTAACTCTTTGTGGTCGAACACCAAGAAGCCCTGTTTTGTTGGTTTTGGAGGTTCTAGGCGGGTTGGCTGAGGGCTGTTGGTTTTGATAACAAAACTGGAATATGTTCTGTATGGTAGTATCTAAAGGTATAACATTTGCACTGCGGACATAGAATAACTTTTATTTGCGATTGCAAGTGGCGCAAAGCGCAGTAGAATATTCTGAGTGTGGCGCCATGAAGGAAATTGTGTTTAAAAGGAGGTTGACGTTGTTTGCTAAGTTTGAGGCTTGGAGCTGCGTGTGCACGAAAGACAAAATACGAATTCAACTAGTTTGAGTCAGTTTTTTGTTTACAGAATTTATTTCACATCGAAACTTTCCATTATTCTAAAACGCCTTATAAATTGAGGTTTCGAATCAACTTAGTTCAACTGAAACGTCTAAGAAATCCTATCTTTATTGCCTTAATAAATAAGCTCAAATATTGTATTTAACTGCCAAAGACTTCAACTCAGCGCAGTTATCAACAGTTCAATCAGTATTACTGCTTAATATAGCTTTGAAGGAAATAATCATTCAACTTGCTTAATTTTTTCCACTCCCCTAAATTTTGAAAGTCATAATTTTTGTGCAAGTTTCTTCATAATTTCAACAGTAGAAAACTTATGTTAGAAAATGGTCAAACAATTATGAGATCAAAGAGATTGTATTCATCAAGCAAACACTGATTCATGTTGTTATACAATTTATCAACTTGACCCTAAAAAAACAAACAACAAATGCGTTGAATTTGAATTAAAATACAATTTAGAAGTTAAATGCGCTTATCTCGATTACTTTCTATGCTTTGTTGAGCAAAATATTAATACTGACCAGGCGGCGCGAATGTGAGAGAAATGTATAGGTACATACTTCTACCTCTTTGTGCAACAACCGTGAACAGAAAAATAAAACTATGAAGATTATGTATCAACTGAAAGAAACCATAGAAAAAAAAGCTAGTTAACAAAACAAAAAACAATAAATAAATGGCACTGCGTTTAGTTAACATTTCTGTTAGCTGCTGTTTAATTGGAAAAATAAGATGTCAGGCGTGTCAAAATTAAGAAGTGTTATTATGAAAACAATTTATTAAAAATGAAAATGTTTAATGTTCTTTTAATTTTTGCCAATCATTCATGGCAATATAAATAGCAATTTCAGTGTAATTCTTAACAAAACGTTCATTTTATTTTATTTTTTTTGTTAGGATGGCGAAGCAGATATATAAGTTGTGAGAAAAAAAACATTTTACCTAAGTATACGTTAAAATACGGCAAACAAAAAGAATGTATGCAAGAATTGGAACGCGCTGCCTAAATTTTGGTTGCAAATCATATTGTGAAAAAATGTATGAACAAATGGCATGCCTAAGAGAAATGTATTTTTTAAACTGTTGGAGTATGTTTTACATGTTTATACCTACACAACACACAATAATGAGAGGATTTTTGAAAAGTCATTTTTGTTTAAGCGTAAGTAGGTAGTAACTTCCAAAACTGATTGTTGGAAATATTCCCTAAGTATGAATATTTTGACAAAAAAAAAATGATTTAGGTATTTGAAATTCGGAATGTTAAACTTGTTTGCAATCCAATCAAAGCGCAATGAATTTATCAAAATCGGTTTTTCATCTAAAACGAACGCTTCTTTGTTATGAAGACCTTGAAAAATCATCGATAAATAGGTAGATGTTCAGGCCAAAAGACCGCAAATTTAATATGAGAGAAAGAAGAGTAGGTACGAAGATGATTGCATGAAGCAGAAGCAAGTCCTCATTTCCAGCAAGACTTCAAACATTCAAGTTGTTAACTGAGTAAGAAGACTCTCGATATGATCGGGAAAATCAAAATAAGATTATGTCTGGACTGGAGCCATTTTTTGTTCAGTGCAAGTGCTTTTTACAAGGGTTTCCAAGTTCATACTATAAAGACGAAGTGTCTCAAATTAAGTTAAGAAATGGGTTATCGTTTGATATTACAAATAATTTTTATATATTTTAAGACGAATCTTCTCTAATGTTTTCATATTGTTGGGGATCCTTCATTAAAGTTGGTCAGGAAAGTGTCCACCTTTTTATTTGCGACACACAGGTAGGTAGAATAAGTAGGTATTTGTGCACGGTTAAAAATTTTGGGATATTTTTTAATACAGCTCCTGTATTACAACTGTATGCAATACACAAAATATTACTTTTTAATATTCTCAAATTATTACATTTAATTTTAATATATTTTGTATTAAATTTGAATATTTTGGTATTAACTTTTCATTTTTAATTTATTTTGTATTAAATTTTAATATTTTTCTCTTAAAGTTACTATTTGAAATACAAAAAGATTTGAATTTAATACAATTGGAATTAAAACCAAAATTTAATACCCGTTGGCCTTACATTTTAATACACTTATTTTGAAAAGTAATACAATTTTATTAAAAACAAATTCTCATGTATTACATTTTAATACACTCAGAGAAAAAAACATTGTTGGCAGCTTAACAACTCGCATTTGAAAAATGTTAACACTTTAATTCTTGTGTCAAGAACGTTTTCTTAAAACAAAAATTGTTTATATTTAAATTAAGTTTTAAATTCAAAAACAAAACATTCAGTAGTTGAAACAACAAAGTAGAACATTTAGCATTCGTCAACAGTGATTAATTTTTTAAACAAATATATTGTTTTTGAAACAACAACGCTGCTTTTAAGGAGTCTAAGGCTTTTTACCATGCCTACTTTGTATTAGTGTGACAGAAACCAACACACACAATATTTTCTTACTTATTGACCACCGTCTCGATTTCCAGAGAAAGAGCGAAAACGAAGTTGCGTGTGTTACTTTACGCACACACAGTCTAAAGAACGCCATCAGATTAAGAACGAAATTTTTAATTTAAAAGTATTTTCTTTCTCAACAAAAAGATTGTTCTTGAACTGCAAAATATAACTGTTCATTTTATTCATGTATTCATGGCTAAGAACAACGTTTTTAAATTGAATATTTTTTTGTTTCGCAAGGACAATTAAGTTCTTGATATTGCAAAATCTAACTGTTAATTTTTTCTGGTCGCCACTTCATTTCGATGTGATTTTTATGAAGTGCAGACGTGCGTCGTGAGTTTAGTGTGTTGTAAAAATAATAATTTATTTAAAAAAAAAATGGAAAACATATCTAAGTGAAGAAATTGAAATTGTATTGTGTATATATCATAAATCTGTAATAATTTCATGACCTTGACAATAATAAATAATATCTTTTATATTAACAATTAATTTGTGTTGAGCTTAAATTATTCCATCAAGACCAATTTCAGCAACTGCTAAGTTGATTACATTTTGTTTGGTTTAATGTAAGTATTTCAAATTTTGAGGTTTTCAGGTAATTTAATGGGTCCTTGGGGCAAGAATTAAAGTTCTTCATTATTCCTAAAGAAAAAGTTCTTATGCCAACAATTAACGTTCTTAAACGTATTATTAACGAATTCATTCATTTTTGGGGCAACAATGTTTATTCTTAATGTATTGAAAATAATATTCTTGTTTGGAATATAAAAGTTGTTGCATTTTGAGAACTCTGTTGTTGGTTTTAAAATAAAAGTTCTCAACACTTAAATAACACTTTGCTCTCTTAAGTTAAAATAAAAAGTTGTTGGGCAGATTTTAACCTACATATTTTCTTGAGACAAAGTATAAAATTGTTGGTATTACTATTTTTTTCTCTGAGTGTACCCTTGCATTAAAATCTAATACCGATTTGTATTACATTTTAATATCCTTGCATTAAAATTTAATACCCCTTTGTATTACATTTCATTTGTATTAAGATGTAATACTCGTTTGTATTACATTCTAATACCCATGTATTAAAAATAATTCAATTTTATTGAAAATAAACCCTCTTGTATTACATTTTAATACCCTCGTATTGAAATTTAATAAAATTTTATTAAAAAAAAAACACTTGATATACATTTTGGTGTTTGACATCTGCCTGTAGCGAAGCGTCATTCCAAAAACGTCACTATGGAGAACGCTAGTGAAATGTTCGGGTCGTACAAATTTGGTAAGTAATATTTAAACAAAAAAATCATTCATTTTATTGAAAATATATTTTTTTTTTCAGATTTTATTCGACTATCCAGGAAAGGGAGAATTGTTTTAAAACAACTACGGATTTAATGCCCCCTGGTAATCACAAGATGACAATCAAGGGACACATACATTCCAGGTTTGTCATCAGAAATGTTAATTAATAGTGTTTTCTCGAAATCTATTTGTACATATATATTAGCTGACCCTGCGCGCCTATCAGAGCCACTACAGAATAAGTATGTATCCAATGCACCTGCAATAATATGCAATTTTTCCTATGAAAACCAATGAGTGTTCCCAGATTTTCATCAGAACTTTCTATTTTCCATTTGAAAACTCATTTTGAAATTTTCCGGTTTTCCATTTGAAAATCAATGCACCTGCAATAGTTTAAAATACCAACTAAGAACCATCTACAGACTAACACGAACAGGATTTCATTTTTATGTATATAGATTGTAAATAATGTAAATTAAATTAAATTCTATAACGGATACATACAATAAATATTTAAAAAATAAAAATTGTGAGTTTTAATATGGACCTACATTGTTTGTTTCACAGCTTCTTAGTGTATGATGGCCAACCATTTCCTAATTTATTGGTGGGTCGATGAAAATGGTTTACATTACAGCTTTTAATTTGATGTATTCATTCTTACATTTTGCTTTCCAAGCCAAAAAGAATAACAGAAAGTATTTTTTTTCGATATATTTCGAATTCATCTGAATTTTCTCTTTTTTCAACGGATAATACAAATCCATAAAATTGTATTAAATTTTACAACAGAATTTTATATTTTTCTTACTATAAAGATATATTAATTTTTAATATTAAATTCTATTGGTTTTTAATACAAAAATTTATTAATTTTTAATAAAAAATTCATTTATTTTAAATAAAACATTTTATTAAATGTTAATACCTTTTAATAATATTTAATATAAAATTGTATTAATTTTTAATACAAAATTCTATTCAGTTTTAATACAAAATTGTATAAATTTTTCATACAAATTTCTATTAGTTTTTAATACACAATTTTATTAATTTTTAATATAAGGTATTAATTTTTAATACAAAAATGTATTAAAATTAAATATCGCTTTGATTAACTTTTAATATTTTAATATTAAAAATTCTAGTAAACTTTTATTAAAATCTAATACAACCTTTATTTAAAATTTAATAAAAGGCGTATTACTTTTTAATACAAAAAGTATTAACTTTTAATATCTCATCAGTATTAACTTTTAATATTTGCTTTATTACTTATTTTCTTTTAATATTTTCAGTTTATTAGATTTTAATATTTTTCTGGTGTTGTCATATATGTAACCCTCAAAATATTACAATCTAACCCAAAATTTCTAACCGTGTGGCATGTTTTGGATTTCGTAAGAACTCCATACCCCATACGACATTGCGATGATAGAGAATTCGACGTCCGACGATTCCGTCCGTATGTAAACGCACCTACAACCTCAGCCACTGGTTCAAATTTTGGAAACAAGGTGGTTTGAACGATTTTTTTTTCTAAAGATCAAAACTGAGGGTAGCCATCATACAAATATATCGACCAAAAAACAGAAATGTTAATTTTCTCACAATAAAATTTGGTTTTGTATTTTTAGGAACCTTTTAAGACTTTTTTTCAAAATTCAGTACTTCGCATTTAATACGTATGTTTGCCTACTTGTTCTTCAATACTGCATACGCAGAGTATCTACTTTTAGTTCATTCTTGAAAAATTAAATTTCAACGATTTACGCATCGTTACGTATTTTGTTGTATTTTTTGTTTAAGGTACATATAAAGTAAAGAAAGTAAGCGTAATGTGTTCATTAAAGCATTAAATAGGATAAACATTCTGTGATCAAATATAAAATGTGAAGGTGTGTGTTAACAGCAAACATACACATTTCGCATAAGTTTTACTCTTTTAACTTTTAACTTTTAACTTTAACTTTCACTAGAATACAAAGTACCTACGAATAGCGCTAAGAGATTGATACACAAATTGATTTAAAAACGTTTTTGGAAAACTCTTTATAAGAAATTATTTTCAGTGGAGTCAATTAAGCTGAAAAATGCATTTAAGAAAGTCCTTAGAAACAGCTTGGATTTGGATGATTTTTTTTTTCAAATTTTTGTTTTCTAATATGTACTTTTAAAATCAGAAACATTTCATTTGGGTGAAGTAAATATTTATATTGTTTGAACAATTTTTATATTGTTTATCAAGGTTTATCAACAAGCGGTTTAGATCCTACCATTGTTAATAGATTATAACGAGTAAAAATTAACAATACAAGAAGTGGCTTCAAATTTCTTAAAACAGGAGTACCACAAGGGTCAGTGCTTGGTCCAATTTACATTATCTCTTTATTTAAAATACCATTCAAGTCCCGGCCTTGATCTTGTTGCTGATATAAATTGGGATTTGAATCTTTTTAGGTCATAGTTTGCCGAACATAAATTAGTAATAAGCTGTAAGACGAAAATTATGTTCTTCAGACTTTCTTCTCAGAATTTCTTCGAACCGTAAATCTTTTTTCATGAGACTGAGTGCAAAAAATTTAAACTACATAGTTGCTCTTGCTCTTCTGATACAAGCACGATCACTTACTGTGACCACCTATTCTGTAGTGATCTTTGTTTTCAAATTGATAAAGTGGATGTTTTTCAATATCTAGGATTGCAAATACACTCGAAGATGACCTTAAGTAATCAAACTGAGAATTTAAAAAAGTACTTTCGTACAACACTCAGGCACTTCTTCTATCTCCAAAAAGTTTGCTCACCCGACCTTCTAAAAAAAATTTATTATGGGATTTTCCACTCTAAATTACAATAGGTATGGAATTGCGTGTTGGGGCTGAACGCACTTTTGCAAAGTAAAACCAATTCTTTCTCTCCAAAAGTGTGTTATTTGAATAATAAGCAGAAAACGACGGCTGCATCACAGTTTTCCATTATACGTGAGACTAAAAATTCTACCAATTCGTCACCTATAGGTAGGTATTGTTTCAAAGTTCTTTAAACTTTGTTTTTGCGCTCAGGAAATCTAAATATCAGAGTTTTAAACAGCCATAACCTGCGAAACAACTTGCAATATCTTGTACCTATTCCTAACGACTACTTTTCGAAATTTGTACACAGTTGGGAATTGGTTTTCTAATATGTTGAAATTTTTGTACCTGGTCGTTCTCTTTGTAATACCTTATTTAATATTTTCTGACACCTTGCTTATTAATTTTTTAATGGTGATTCTCTTTGCCTTATTTCAAAATTGTACATACCTATATTTACACTTGAAGTTTAAAATTTATATTTTTGATTTTTTATTAAATCTTGAAGTGGAATTTAATAGGCTTTTCACACTGAATCAAAAACTCGGTTTTTGTGAAAAAAGCCAAAACCTACATCAAAACCACGAGGTTTCCCATACATTTTTTCTCTTCATAAACTAGTAGTTTTTGATAAAACTCGTCAAAACCTCTTACGAATTTCAAAGTTGGCAAAACAAACACACCTAAAAAACATTCAGCTCTCAGCTGAATAAAAAAAATTGACAGCTATCAAAACAAATTTATTTTCAATAATAAAAAAAAACTTTAAAACGAACATAGACTAGTTGCGGTAAGCTCTATTTTTCTCTTACGAATTTATTAATAAAATTATTTTATCTATAGATTATGGAAGAAAAGAAAAAAACAAAACAAAAAGAAGAAGCTGTGGTCGGTTTTGGACGATGGATTCCTTCACATTTGGGATTTGAGACAGTTCCAAACCACCAAACCAATTGCAACATTCAAATACCATACCGATCACATTACCACGCGTTATGCGCTTTGGGATTTGGCCGTTGAAAAGGATCAGGATCAAGGAACGTAAGAGTCTAAAAATGAAGATGAGATAAGCAAGCTTCCGCCACAAGTGTTGTTCATTCATCAGGGACGAAAGGAAATCAAGGAACTTCAGTGGCATCCTCAACTACCGGGGGTTACTTTATCGACGACGGACGGCGCACAGTGGGTTCAATATATTTAAAACGATAAGTGTTTAAGTTTAACGGTCTTTTTTTATTGTACAAATAAAAATCAGATATTTTTGAAAATACAACACATTTTCTTTGCTTTTTTTTGTGTCGTCAGTGTCAACAAGTCGGAATTTTAACCAAATTTTTAACTGAATTCGCACACGGCCTAAGAATATTTGATTTCCTTCCTAAGCAATTTCAACTATTTTTAAAAACAAATATGACAGCATGTATCAAAAATTATGAAAGTGTCAAACAAAACCTTGCAAAATAGCAGTGTGAATGCTCCAATGAGGTTTTGTAAACTTTTTGCCAAAAACTCAGTTTATGACCCAGTGTGAAAAGCCTATAATACTGTTTCATTTTCTACCCATCAATAATGCCACTACTTAGGTAATTCTTAAAATTTATATTTGCATTGTATTCATATTGAACTTGCTCACTTGCTGTAGGTATCTATACTTATTCACCCTTATCACAGGCCCCGACGTAGTAGATTCGTACTACGAATCCCGAAAAAAATTATCATAGGTCCCGTCGTAATAAAATTATTTGCTACGAAATTTGGAGTTCGTAAAATCGACATCACAAGCCCCGAACGAATAGGAAGTTTGATAATTTTTTCTACGAACATTTTTTTTTTGATCGGAGCTGTTCTTCATATGAATTGCTTTGAAGACTATCGGGCTCTAAATGCCTCTTTCACCTTCCCGATATCTTCTTTAGAATAAGGACCACACATGGGAATATTTTTTTTTGTTTTTTTTTTGCATTCCTATTAAAAAAACCGCTAAATGATTTCACTGAAAATCATCAGTTCTCAATCAAGCATTTTCACGTCGAATGAGACCAATTACATGTCAATATCATTAGTGGTTCGCGAGATAATCGAAGAGAAAAAAAATCTGAACTGGGGATTCACAAAATCGGCCCATTGCAATAACTTCCTCGAGGAAGCTACAAAAAGCCCCGAAATTGTCCAAGAATTAACAAAAGCATCAAAATGTGGAAGTGAATGCCTATTGGGACCAAGTGAGAGAAGAGCTAAATAGCATCGGTCCACCCGCATAGGATGCAAGTAGTTGGAGAAGATGCATATTTTTTCCACTGAAACCGTCTAAAAGTATTCCTATATTTGGAAGGCGTGTATTTTAAAAAAAAACTACTACATATTTATTGAAAAAGAAATTTAAGCTTCAGGTGGTCAAAATAAAATGCACACTTTTTCAGACCTAGAAAAAACTGTTATGAAAATTACTATCGTGGAAACGTCAGCAAATTGCATCCAATTCTCTCGTTCTTTTGGAGAAAATAGTTGGATGTTGCATTTTATGTTTTTGATGTTAGAAATGGTAAAGAGAGTAATCACGCCGAATCAATAGAGGAATAAAACAAATTTGTGAAAATGAGAAAAAAATCTTGAAGAAATGATTAAATGCATCTTTTAACATTTTCCTTTATATTTTTAATGCACGTTGTCGCTGTGGGTTTCTTTAATTCATAACATCAACTGGAACTGCTATTGAATCCATCTTAAGTAAATAAAAATAAAAACTTCAAATCCGCTTTGTAAAACCTTCGTAGAATTTCAATTTGTTTTGAATTTCATTTTTTTAAGTTTGTCCACTGATTCCGAAAGTCGGAATGATTGATTTGTATGTGGCAATGCTTTTATTGATTTTGTTCGGGCCTTATGATTATAATTTTTTCGTATTCGTAGTGAAGCTTTACGTTCGGAACTTTTCTACGAGGAACTCTGTGATAGGGGTGATTATAAGAAATAAATGAATTTTTAAACCTTAACCTATGTATTGTGTAGGTTGGATTGAGAAAAGAAAAAAAATCATCTGCAATTCCGAGCTGTTTATGAGGACTTTCTGATATAAAGCTTCATGGACTCCACTATTTAAATACTAGAAATAAAAACTTAATTTTCCTTAAAAGTTTTAAGAACAATTTAAGATTTTTCAATTTATGTAAATTTACCTATAATATAGGTTTTCCTATAAACCTATATGAGCTAGTTCTTGCGAGCCAGTCGTACACATTTTTTACTAAGAATGTTGACAATTGTTTTTCTTTTACCATTGACTTACCTAATCAAAAAATGCTATATGAGGAACAATTATTTAAGGTACTTATTTATAGGTAAAGACCTATTGATCTAATATGCAATGATGATGGTTAGAGCTTTTTTTTGACAATCATGCAGGTTCGTAACCTATGGGGTGTTCTGTCATTAAAATATTTGGTATTCAACTTTAGGACTTAGCAGTATTTACCTAAATCTTCTGTTGAATTTATTTTACGAATTACCTGCTTGTGACATACGGACAAGGCTCAATCCTGCTATTTTGGAACAATGGGTAAAAGTAAATTTTCGAACTTTCTGTAAGCTATTTTCTCAAGATATCCATCAAACATGACATACCTACAGTCCAAAAAAGGGGATCCGGAACGGAATGCTGTCTTTTCACTTTTGCCTGTCTATTCGTCTACCATAGAGTTTAAACTAATAGCTGTATGAACTTAAATTACTAATCAGTGGTAAGATTTTGTTTTTCAAAAAAATTGCCTGACATAAATTATCTCCCTATTTCTATATTTTTCTTTGAAAATGCTTAAGCATTGTTGCAGCATTTTTATGTACCTGCCTATTCTATATATGTAAATTGTTGAATACAAACAAAGTTTTTAAAAATCTTATAAAAGAAATCTTTTCAGGAAAAGAATTATAAATTATAGCAAAATTGAGCCCTTCAACTAGAACTGCATTATGTAGGTATGGTCTTTGAACCAAGGAAAATTTATTTACCTATACCTAGGTATTTTTTTTTTAAAGCTGTAGGTACAATTTCACCCAACGATAAACTTTAAATAACAAGGAAATCGACAGCCTTACAGTATTAGCATTCATTAAAAATAGTCATTATTATTAGTAAAAAAAAAACACTCCCAATACAAATGAGCTTATCAACAAATTGTTACTATTTCTATTTTTTTAGTATAGGTATCTACCTGTTTGTAATACTACATTAATATTTTTCTAATTTCACTTTTTTCCTTTGAATAAGTTTTTGCAAACTATTAGCATCACTTTCGTCTCGAATGATGACAAAAAACCAAAAAGATGATTAAAAACCCTTCATCAGTATAAAGCCTATTCTATTTACAGATTTATCAACACTACTAACAAATTACTTCTATTTTTCACTTAACGCCATGATTGTTTATTAGTCCAAAAAATAATTATATGGCGGCTTGAAAAGACCCAATGGAAATGGAGAATTTCATTTCTGATGTCATCATAACTCACAAAGTGCCGTAATAAGGCCTAACTCGAACGCCACAACGAATCAAAACGAATTAAAAAGCAGAATGAAAATTAAATCAAACGAACCCTCAAACGAACGAGAAACAAAAGAGAACTCGCCGATAAATATATGGCAGCCATTATCTTCAGTGTGTAAGTGTGTGAGGGGAAATCACTCACACTCCATTGAATTTGAGTTCATATAGCTGTTCTCCTTGCACACGGAGAACAAAAGAAAACAAACGTGTAGGGGAATATTTTCTTCGTGTTTGCTTTGCGATCACTTGGGGCGGAACCTCAAAATTTCCTCTTTAGCAAATATTGGGAAATTAATTTTTGTTTGTTTTTGTTCAGTTCATTGAAATGTCAGAATTGATAAGAAGCAAGTATGGAGAAGGAGAAATTGATTGGGACTTTTAGTTCCAGTTGAATGGAGAGAAGCCATGAAAAATTAAAGCTTTGGCTTCTTTTAGGAGGCGTGATTAGGGCGCATGCCACCATTATTATTGTTTGCATGGTTCTGTTATGCATTGCATTCACATGTTGCTTGTGTTTGTTGGTAGGAGCTTTTGCTGAGAGGGAAGGTTGAATTTATTAATTTAGTTTGATGTATGAGAAAACTGGAAAATGGAACTACTGGAACTAAATGCATGTAGCTTTGACATGTGTGGAGACGGGAATTTTGATTTTTATTGTGTGGCTATTTGACGCTTGGGCGCGCTGAAATCGTTTGTTATTGGAATAATAGTGGAAGGCACAGAAACAGAATGCATTTTAAAAGAAGAAAAATGAAGAAAGCTACTCGAAGAAATGTAGTGAGAATCGTGGAAGGAACCTACTGCAATTTTGTTCCAATATTTTTTCAATGGAATTCGTACTCAAAGTGCATCGAATTTGCCGCAAGAGTGCACCACTAGATTGTAAAGCTTTCAAGTGACTAGATACTCTGTGAAATTTTAATAAACTATTTTTTGAATAGCCCTAAGGTAAAAACTAGATACTAGAAGCAATAAATGTATAGCAACTAAGTATGGGTAGCATGAAACGTTGAATGCGATGCAGAGAAGGGCTCGAAGCGTGAAAACCTTTTCTATTTTTTTTTTTGGATTATCTGCCCTGAAGGAGCAAGTGAAAAATTATCAACGTCAATGCTCAAAACACGATTTAATCTTCCACTGTACAAACAAAAATCTAGTGAATATCTAATTTGACCGTTCAACAACAAAATGAAAAATTGTACACAAACTCACGCAGCGAATTAAGATGACACATGAAGAAAAGAAACGAAAAACACGAATAAATAGACCAAAAATAAGGCAATTAATCAAACAGTAGTCGTCGTTGTCCGTCTCGTCTACCATGTCGCTTGTGTGGCATTGGCAGAGCATTGTATTTTTCAAACTGACCTGTTCTATTTTTTTTTTACAACCCCAACAACTGGACTTGTAATGTCAACATAAGGACGTTTGCGTTAACTCGAATAATACACAACAAGAACGCAACAACCTGTCATTCATGCTTAAAACATAACAAAAGATAAAAAATAGGTACTCAATGAGAGGAAAATGAAACGAAAAAAAAGTGGAAAATTGGTCACACACGGAAATAGTTAATAAATTAGCAAATGGTCAAGTGACCATAAAATTGTGACTGGACAGACAATGCGGACATCAATTTTGGTCACTGTCACTTTTTGTCTCCCTCGATTTTCAAATTTAATTCAATTTTTGTATTTTGTGTTTCTACAAATAGACGGATCCCCAGGTATAGAAGTATCCGGACGAGTGTCTGCTCAATTTTTCATACCGTAATACACAGGCATCTGACCTGTATTGTTTGACGCATTTGTCAAACGTGTGTTGACCCTGTTTGCCAGTTTGACAGTTTCATAAAATAGTGTGTCTGCTTGTCAGTGAAGACAAATACCCAGGCATTAAGGAATGAGAACATGTTAAGAAACAAACTCCTTGTTTGCAAACGTGTAATTTCATTGTTGATGCTGAAGATAAACTAAACACTATCCAATCCACAGTCGCAATAAGTCTAAAAATCGGGACTGCAAGAGTGCAAATATTTAGGTGGAACACTGAACACTGAAGAATAGTAGAAGGTCTGGACACGTACATGCCTGCAACTTGAACAGGTAGTTATGGATTTCCAGACCTCAGGAGGTCAAGCTTCGAAGAGAGCTGCTTGGAATATTCATGCCATTATCTCTAATTTCCGAAAGCTTGACCTCGCAACGCACTTGGCCCTAAGTTTGTGTTGTTGATAGCTTGGTTAAGTCTCCGTGTTTTATGGAGTATTGGGTTCAAAAATTCCATACATCCGGTTCTGAGAAAACGATACCTACACCATACCTTCACTTGTGTTCCTATATCCGTTCTGGGTCTTGACGCCATGGATTTGGACAAACATTTTCATGTCTCCCATAGTCGGATTTTTCTAGTAATTAGACCAAATGTGCCTCTGGTGTGGAGATCTTTTTTAAACAATGATTCTGAGTTGAGAAGTTCTCCCTAATTTAAGGATCTGACAAAAAATGATGGGGATGAGTCCATTGGGCATTCTCTCATCTCTCATGGGATGAAATCTTGATGATGAAAAGATTTGTTAGACTTTATTTTGGGTATCGCTGCCTTTCTTTAGTCAACGGCATTATAAACAAAGAAGATTTTTATTCAGCATCATTATCGTTGGCCTCATCGATTAAGTTTCTGCCTTCAACTTCACAACCGGACTTCGGGCGTTATTGTCTAGGGGTATAGGTCATTCTTCCAGTGCAAATTTAGTCTGCCGTCCTGTTTTCACCCATGAATTCTACCGCAAAGGACTTTACGCGGTTCCTCTTCGGTCATACGAGCTATAGGAGTCTAGCCAACCGTAGTCTTAAAAGCTTAGTTTTTGTCAATACATTTGCTTCGCGGTAGATTTGATTTAGTTTATGATAATACTCGTATAGTCTCGGAATCGTCGTCGTCAAATATTGTAGAAATTTTCTCCCGAGTGAAGGATGCCTTTCTTTTATTTCTATTTCTTTTTCTTTTCCTTGTTATCTACTTTACTTGTTGTCCATTCCCTACCAACGTTTTCTGCAGCCAAAATCTACTTAGTTTTTCCTTCATTTAAACGCAGCACGATTTAGCTAAATGAGGTTTGTACATGTACATTTGTGGATTCCTTGATGTCAATGTCGTCTTCACAAGTTAACAATATCAATATGAGTAGAATGGGTGACGGTTTCTGCAACGCACGTTGAAGCGGAGGCAGGTCAGTCCATCCCCTTGTTGAAATTCATTTGACATAATGACCGCAAGCCTTTATTGGCTTGAAACGTTAGTCATGATAGTCAGAATATACATAGGCGCGAAGTTGTTCATTAACGGGAGACCGAATTCTGTCATGGCTTTGCAAAATTCTACACAGGCTATGCTATAGAATATGCTGTTGAATTCTATGATATCTCAGTTCCTATGCATGGTACACAACACATAGTGCTTCTTCAGCAGTATTTCGGCTTGTTACTTTTTGCCAAACGTGCACTGCATGGATTAGTCGCTCTTTTTCGTCATCTGGAAACAGGACTGTAACCTTACGTGTCCTTGTTTATGTCCTCAGCATAGGCTGCAGTTCCAATACGATAAAATCCTGCTCTTCTTTCTTCAGTTTGCGGTCTTTAGTTCTTCGTGGATTGATATGACCAACAAGAAAATGCAAGCATGTTGGGATGTATGATTCATTTTTTATATCTCTTAAAAATTAAAAATGATTAAGTTAACCCATTGTTCGATACTACTGTACCCCTACCTCATGAACTTTTCTGGTGGCATCGCATCGTCTTCCAGATTTCTGAAGTCGATATTCCGAAATTGTTTTTACTTTTTTCGCTTTCAAAAATGAAGCCCAAGGACCATATAGACGTCTAGAGTCTAGACCTACGACCTGAGAAAATTGTTGATGTAAGAACAAATAGGTTTTTGTGGTTAAGGTTCAATTACAAATAATGTCCTGTATAAAATTATTGCCGTACCTGAATATTTATTGACACAGACGACAGGTCCCTTCTGAAAGCAAACATAAATTTCATTTAATATGTCATGTTTCCTGGCTGCCTTCAAGTCGTCAATCTTATCTAATCTCCATGGCCATACAGCGACATAAGGACCTGCTTGCTATCCCTATCAGCCATGATGATCCTTTTTTTGACCAAAAGTAAAATGGGCAATCGACTTGTTAAAACGATACTTTGCCATCACAATCCTAACAACAAAAAATTACATCGAAAAAGGAAAGTACTCGTCGCGCACAGAGTCGTTAACAGATTTATATCGGGATTGGTTGAGCGTAGGCGCCACACCGTATCATATCTCGCCTTCCCGATGACCGACGACGACCGTCAATGATGTCGTCGACGACAAACGACCGGGATTACAAGGATACCTCGGACGAGACCAGAGTTATGAATGAAGGAAACAATGTCGCCATGAAACTAATGGCCTATTGTTTTAATTGCCAAACCAACACAATTCTCATCCGAGAGTCTGACACTGATGCAAACATGCGTATATTGGATGTCATCCTTTTTTTTAAAAACAAAAGATAACAAACAGGTTCACAAAACAAGAACAAGAATCTCATTTCTATAAATGGGAGTGATATTGGATTTGGTTTGTTTGTTGGATTGCAATGTTTTGCTTACCTGGATTTTTCCACGTCTCTAATCAGGGAAACAAGAGTATTTTTCGGTCCTTGATTTATGAGTTGTGGTTTCCTTGTTTTTATTTTTATGATGTTGACTCTTGTTTGATGACAATTTTTCTCTTTTAAAGACTGTCTGAAAAACTAGCAGATCAGCAGACGAAAAAAAACTAGAAGCACTTAAATCATTACAAACACGAAGAGCTTAGGTTATTTTTTTTTTTTATTGCAAACAGAGAAAAACATCTGAAGTCAGACAATTATATTGGAACACTCTTTTGATTTGATTTAATTTTTTGAACATAATACAATGAAAATGGCCACGACTACTCTTAGGGTGGTTTAATCGGAAGGTCTGGTTTTGGGCGACTCGTTCAAGCATACCGAAAGTTGCAAACGTGTGTTGTGACCGTCGCTTACGCCGATAATATAACCAACTTTGCGACAGGGATCAATAAGAGCAAACAATAAGACTACGGCCAGGATAGTGGGACAATGGACAAACATATTTTAATCCCTTTATGGATATAGATCATAGTATGGTTTTCCTCCACTGCAACCGTCAGACCAAGAGTCACAATTTTCTTAACATAGAACCTATAGTGGAACCTTCTAAAAAAATCCAAAAAACCAATACAAAACTTAAAATAATGACATTTACAGCTATAATGGGCTGATGAGGACCACTTTGATTCTATAGACCTATACGTTAGGAACAAGAAAATGCCGCAAACTCATGGAAAGCCGTACAAAAATGTGCGAATTCTGCAGAAATATGGACTGCATGACACCCTGTGCGTTTTTTTTTTATAATAAGCACGCACTCAAGGGGTTTCTATTCCCTTTTTATACCAAAGCACAGTGTGGGTGTTAGGAAAAAGAGGAAAGATGGAGAGGGTTAAGGATGAGGTGTCGATTACGTTGGTCTTGAATTCTTGAACATTGCATCGACTGGGGAACACAGAGTGCGGAAGAGAGTTCCATCATTCGCGTAGTACGGCTAAACAATGATTCCCTGAATATGACTGTACGTCCGAAGTTGGGCTCGAGGGTGAACTGATGGGAGAGGCGCGGGTTTTACGGTTGAATATCTTAAGGGGAGGAATGCACCTCGCTATTTCACTAGAGCATAAACCGTTGAAATAACGGTGAAAGAGGGTGAGGCATGAGACATTACGTCGATGTTCAAGTGACGTAAATGTCTCAATGATGGAATTTTCACCAATAATCTTGAACGCTCTGTTTTCAATGCTGTCCAAAAGGTTTAAGTACGTCGCTGGAGCACCAGTCCAAACGTGAGAGTTGTACTCAAGCTTTGGACGTATATATGTTTTAAAGATGGTAGCCAGATCAGAAGGGGAAAAGAATTTCCTGCATCGTCTTAAGAAACCCAAACATCTTGCGGCATTTTTGGCGACATCGCGTATGTGATCGTTCCACAGGAGGTGGTCGGTGATGCACTTACCGAGAATCTCGAGATGTTTCGGTTTCACTGATGCAAGTGCCACTCATGAACAGTGGCAAGGGGGGTATATCTCGCTTCAACGAAACAAGAAAGCATTGAGTTTTCGAAGCATTAAACTCTACTCGGTTTTTTATTCCCCATTGTACAATGCAGTTTAAGTCAGAGTTTAATGAGCTTATCATATTTTGCCGTTGCAGGTCCACATTCGAAGTGGAAGGATGTGAGTCAGGGAACGAATATGAAAAGCTATGGGGTGCTATCGTCAGCGAAACAATGAATTGTATTAGAAGTTACAGACAAGAGATCATTTATGAAAATGAGAAAGAGGGTCGGAGACAAAACGGAGCCCTGGGGCACACCAGCATTTATATTGTGGGTTTCAGACTTGAACTCGTCCAATACAACTTGTATAGAACGGTTCGAAAGAAAGTTTCTTATCCAACAAAGGAGGGACTCATCAATACCGAATGCACGCATTTTCGATAAGAGAGCCTGGTGCCAAACTCTATCAAATGCCTTTGAAATATCAAGTGCAACAATCTTACTTTCTTGAAAACGATGTAAAGATTTGTTCCACTGTTCGGTGAGATAAACCATCAGATCACCAGTGGACCTGTTGCTGCGAAAGCCGTACTGCCGGTCATTAAGAAGTTTTCGGTCTTCAAGATATTTTTTAAGCTGATAATTTATCAGCGTTTCCATGACCTTAGAAAGAAGGGACGTAAGTGCAATCGGACGATAATTGGAGGGAGAGGAGGATTCGCCTTTTTTGGGTACAGGCTGGTTGATGGTTAAACTCAGCAAAAATCTCAGCACACACACCTTCGGGTGTTGTCTTGCTCGAATGGAGAAGCCAGGAAGAATTGTGTACATTGAAATCGCCCGTAATAACGATTTCTGTGTGAGGATACAAGGAAACAATTCTTTGGATGGAGTCGGACAAAGCGTCAAATTCTTGAGAGGTTGAAGGTCTGTCCAGATTTGGGCTTCGATATAAAAAACAGTAATGGATGATGTGCTTATTCACGGAAAATTTGAACCACATAGAATTGAAAAAAGGATTTGAATTTGAAGAATACTGTGGTTGAAATTGATAAGCTACATCATTTCTAATATAAACGGTGAGGCCATGGTGGGAAAAGAATAAAGGCACTAAGTTATACCCATGAATATAAAATTCAGAGGGATCAGTAGCATCACCTACTTGGGGTTCACTTAGCGCCAAAACAGCTGGCCTGTTTGAAACAGTATGGAGGTACGTCGACAGAAAAATCGTTCTTATCCCACGAATATTAGTATAGTCGACTCTGAAATTCACAGTCATTGCAAAATAAAAAAAAACTCTAAAACCAAAACAGACGATCACTAAGAAAAATTATTGAGTTGAACTTCAGACTTCTTTTCGCTTCAGCGCCCCTGCTAGTGTTATGCCATAGCAGCTGCGTGAATCGATCCGACCCTGGAATTCAAGCAATAATTCATCCGTTGTTGATGTCATATCATAAACATGCATTACATATACAATGCAATGCAAGACATGCAACTGTTGGTGCAGGTTGATAGGAAAGGTAAGAGGATGGTACTCACTGTGCTGTGTTTGGCATTTTTTGTTATTGTTTTTTTTGAGGTGCTTTGCTTTGCTTATTGTTATTTTTTTGTTCACTTTAAGAATTGCCGGATTATTGCGGTTTTTTTTTTATTGTTTGAATAAAAAAAACTATCTTTCTTCATCGAACCCACTGAGTGGACAGATAACAACAAACTTTTGAGTCGACATTAGCTCAACATATTATATAGATATGTAGGTACCTACTGACGGCTTGAAAAAAAATATGCTTGTGCAGGTAGGTGGATGTAAGAAAAACTTGCTTACAGCTCCTTGACACTTCCTAATCAAAGAAGCGTCTTCCAGCCCCAGATCTTCTGTTTCTAATATTGATCCGTTTTTGAGATACAGAATTTTGAGATAAAAAATTAAAAATAATTTTTTCAAAATAACAAATTTTTCTTTGTGGAATAAATGGAGTAAATCTCGAAAAATCAGAGCGTCGGAGCAGATTTTCATTTTTCATCAAAAGTGGAGCACATTTGCTCAGATTGAAGCAAGGTTCCAACGCTGATAGACTGATATCTGAACAAGGGTTCCAAATTGTGCAAATTTTTTTTTTAAATCATGGTCCTGTTGGAAAAACGAAATAAGCGAACTTTGCTTTTGGTGAAGCTTACTTTTGTTTGAATAAACAAAACTGCCGTATTTGGAGCCTTCAATATTCCCAAGTGTACCTATATTAAACCACTGTTACAACCACAAAAACTGACCGTTTGGCGTGCTTTATTGGTTGTTGGAATAATCGGTTCACACAAAACGTTACAGTCAATGGGGACCCCTTCGGAACCATGATTACTGGCTATTTCCTTCATCAATTTAACAACCATGACATGCAAGAGTAGTACTTTCAACAAGACGGCTGGTGCAACATTTCACAGCTCTTACCATAATTTATTAATTGAAGGAAAAGTTTGTTAACTCCATATTTTCACACAACGGACCTGAAATTGGCCTCCAACATTGTGATATTGCCGGCGCTTGACTATTTTCTGTTGTGATAATGTGATTTTGTGAAGTTGCTTATCTACGCCGATAAGCCTGAAACGATCAACCACTTGAAGGACAATCTTCGTCGCGTTACGGTGCTGGTCGATGTATGCATTTACTATGTTACTATACTGCTTTTAAATTGTTAACATAAAAAACCATTATTTTTTCGTAAACATGAGTCTATCAGATACAGAGTAAAGTGTCCTCTAGACATTCAAGCTATGTATACCACATTGGTTCATTTTTTTTTACATGGATAAAAGTTTCTTATACCAGTTCCTAGTTAGTAAACTGATAGTAGCACTATGAACACGACCAAACACAACAGCCTTCATTAGCCCCCACAATCTTCTGTATTGCCCACATTAGGCTATTTGAAAATTGATAAGTTTATCTTTCTCAAAAATCATTGACACAAAGCTCAGAACTCCCATAAAATCTCAATCTTAATGAATTTCTAACATATTTGAATGTTTTATGGCATTTTAATATCACACCTTTTTGAACTAAGGAAAAAAAAACAATTTAAAAAGGTCGCTGTTTAATTTAAACCTCAACCGCCCTAATAACAATATCGGTTGCTTTTTTATCTCAAATTATCTAGAATCCCAAAGCTAATTCCCTCCAGTTCGGAATAATCGTTATAATTGATTGGTGTCTCAAACAAAAAGACAATAAAGCCAACGTTTATTGAACTAGTAACTGTTCCAGACGCATTCTACAATCTAAACTAGTTCCCATATACATGGTGACTATTAAAATGGACACATAGCCTTTTAGAGATACGAGTAGACCTGGAAGATAGATATGGCAAGTCGTTAATGCGACAACACTTAATTTAACAGCTACAACAATTTTCCCCAATGTTTCAAATCGAACCAAGTCCATTATCGTGATGATGACCCAAATGCTGGAACAACAAATCCTTGCTCATGTCATCGAGATACCAACAGACACCTTCTCAAAAAAAAAAAAAACAGAAAGAAAGCATCCAACCGTATGGCAATGTCAACCGACGAGAATTCAAAGCCCGAAGCCTGAGCACCGCGCCGAAAACAATAATAAAACCCAAAAGGCATCTAATTGATGTGTCGCTTTACGTTTTGTTAATTCTCGACAAGATTTGGCCATTAAGACAATCCCCGATATCTCAAACAAAATCTCTGATAAAATTTCCCTCTCAAATAAAAAATTTAACCAAATCAACAGAAAATTCAAACCGGACTTCGGAGATTCCAGGCCAAGAGACCTTCGAAGACATCGAAACAAAAAAATCATTAAAAAACCAAAAAAAAAGCCAAAAAGGAACACCGACATTTGGAGGAATATAATTTTTTACCTCGCCTCTTGTTTGGAGCATCCCATGGCAGATCCATTTTGAAAGGCGTCTTATGCTTCGCGGCACCCAACCCGCAGTGTTGTGTTGCCGGGGCACCAATAACAGTCCAGATTTTGGCCAAAATGCCATCAAACCAACCAAATTAAATATAAAAAAAACTCGGATAACGAATGATCAAGAAAAGACCAAAAGCGATAAGGTTTCTCTGCATTCGAGAAGAACCTTTTATATGACACAACTGCCAAACCCAATAGCGCGGCAGGATCTATTTATAGGAGCCAAAAAGTCAGCTTCATACAAGGCGCACACAATTTATGACTTTTTGGCCTGTTAAATGTGGCACCTTTCTGTATATAGGGATGGTATGCGAATGCACTCTCATCATTCTCCGCTCGAGTCTCGACCAACACTTGAGGCGCATATATGAATGGATTTCAGGTCCTGCCAGGACCGCGTTGCATATAAATCTTTAATCGCTGTAGATCGCTTGGTATCGATGACGCAGAGTATTAATTGAGTCGGCAACGGCGTTTGATCCCCGATTTGGAGTACTGAGTGAGAGAGGGACAAATCCTCATCATCACAGAGAAAGAATTGACATTATCTCGCCGAGTTTTGTGCTCCATGAGACTTTATACCTCTTCGTGACAACATCAGCGAGTTGAATATTGTCCCTTTTGCATCGGTTACATCTTTTTGATCAGATTTTGATAAAATACTTGGATGTGTATCGCTAGGGAGATGCAACGTCCAATTTACTGGATTAATTAAGTCAGTTTCTTTCTTTTGTGATGCGGATGGCGTCTTATTTGACTTAAGAGGATTATATACATTTTAGTGGAACATAACAGCAGCTAATTTAAATTGTAACTTACTTTCCAGCTGCTTGTCTAACATTCAGACAAGCAGCTGGAAAGTAAAGAGTCAAATTTTTGTTTGCAAGGATGTGGGATTTTTATAAAAATAAAGTTGGTGTTTTATAATATGCAAATATGTGTTAAGCATCGAGGAGATGACGCGAAACAGGAACATGGTTCTAAAGTCTTACAAAAAGGTAAAACAATCCACCACAATCCACAATGCTGGTGTGCCCCACGGCTCCGTTTTATCTCCGACGCTCTTTCTGTTATTTCTAATTCAATGATTTTTCGCTGCCCATAGGACCTACCCTAAGTTTTTCTTATTTGTTTCAAGACTCACATCCCTCCTCTTCGGATGTGGAACTGCAACGGCTTAATATGATAAGCTAATTAATCTCTGACTTAAACAGCATTGTACAATGGGGAAACCCAATGCTTTCTTGCATCGTTAAAGCCATGAGTGGCACTTGGATCAATGAGACTGAACATCTCGAAATCCTCGGTATGTGCTTCACTGACGACCTCTTGTGGAACGAACACATATGCGATGTCGCCAAAAATGCCGCAAGATGTTCGGGTTTCTAAGACGGTGCCAGAAATTTTTCTCCCCGTCTATTATCTATAAGACTTATTATCCGTGCAAAGCTTGAGTACAAATCCCATCTCTGGGCAGCTGCTACAGCTACATACTTAAGGCTTTGGGATGGTATACATTCACTTCTTTGGAACACTGTCGTCGTAACGTTTCGTGTCTCTCTCTGTTCTATCGTTACTCCTACCATAATTGTTCTAGTGAAATAGCCAGTCGCATTTCTCCTGTTAAACAATTCAACCCTAATACCCGCGTTTCAAGAAATGCCCGCATCAGTTTACCCTCGAGCCCAACTTCGGACGTACTCTCAATCTCAAGTATAGAGAACCGTTTATAAGGCGTTCTACGCAAATATGAAATTCCACACTATGTCTTTCCCAATCATTGTAATGTTTCGAAATTCAAGGCCGGCACCTCCTTTTCAACTCTTTCCTTCCTTCCTAAAGAAATCACTGTGTTTCTGGCATAATAAGGGTATAAAAAACCCTTGAGTGGGCGCAAATTAAAAAGAAACACAAAGGTTTTTCACTCCGTACCGAGGTTTGTATAGAGACCATCAAGGGCATATCGTAGTGCAACCGCAATCAATGCTCGACGTTAGATGAATGGAACCTCAGCATCATATCGAGCCCTAACAGCCAAATTATCGTTAGCGATAATTCGAAAATGCGTTTTTCCATTTGTAAGCGCAATAAATAATATTTATTATTAATGTTTTTTTCTGTTTAAAAATAGTAATATCTGAATGTTTAAAAATGGATTAAGTACTTATAATTCTAATTTACTAGCAAACCCTTGTTTTAAAACATGTTTGATAAAAAAAATTGGGTTTTGTCGCTTAAAATATTTTAGCGGTATGGGGTCGATATGGCCGATCTCAAGAAAGGAGAACCCCTGAACTGCACCTACTCAAGATCTTGTCTGCAGACCCGTATCACCGTCCACCGTCGATCAAATATTCACTCTACGGAAGTTCTTGGAAAAGACCCAAGAACTTCAAATCATTCTCCACTCTTATTTTGGCATCCCAGAAAAACTCGGTCGTCTGTGTAAGATCATTGATCATGTTGTTCCATAATAGTTGGAAAGAATTTCGCGAATGCATTTGATGCCAAAAAATGTTAAATACAAAGCGATGCGCTGTCAGGCGATTTCTTCAACATCATTCTTGAAAATGCAGATGACATTGCCATGATTAAAAGAACGGAGTGTGATGTCAGTGGAACATTTTTGTTAGTCTTGACACAGAGGCCACGAAGATGATTCCAATGCCGCAAATCAACGGGCTAACCCGGAAAATCACGGAAAAGTGTGGCAAATCAACGGGCGAACCCGTCAAATTGCTAACTAATCTGGCAATCAACAGATAAATCTAGCAAAGGTTAGTTTTAATAAGTCCCCTTTCTACCTTATTTCTAGTATTTCCACAATCGCGACTCGTCTTGTTGGAAGACGACACCAGACAGACTTCACTTCGATCATAGCAGGTGCTAAGAGCAGTTTTTTTTTATTATTATTAAGTGTAACGACTGGCTGTGAGCTGTAAGAACAGAAACAGTAATTCCCTATAATTTTAGCGCCAAACTTTCGTGATAGAATGTAGTATGTGACAATCAATTGTTATCAGGAAATGTAAATTAGAGTACGAAAAGTATATAAGGTAGAATGCGGTTAATGGTTATCTTCGTATACGTTAAGTACTTTCCTAGGAAATGGTAGGGTGTAATGTTGTGACTTATGAGGCATTACAGTAAAGCGAATGGAAAATAATGCACCGGCTCGGATATTCTTCGTATCCAACGCGTAGGAATAGATATGCGTCGCATGAGAGGAAGACCGTATATCAGGTGGAGCACACAGATCAGGTGGTAGAAGACCGCCACCAATTGGCGTTCGAAATTTGAGGCAGCTAGCTAGGGAACGAGCTGTTTCGATGAGGCCCTGGTCCGACCTGCACTGTAGCGCCACCTCAAGTAAGTTTTATTACTATTATTATTTAATTTAAGAACAAATAACAGCTATTTCTCCTTATTTCTAGACAGAAAGTCGGTATGTCGATATAATCTACGCCGAGGCTGGTAGCCCCAAATGCAATGCTAGATTCCAATTAAAGGCTGAACTATAATGCAATTTTGCACACGCAAGCACACTTAAGTGAACCAGCGAATACACACGAACCCTATGAGCGAACCATAATAATGTAGGTACTTAAGCAACGTTCGTTAACTTTTCGTTCAAATTTTAGTGAATTTAACAATTCGAAGAAGAGAAGGCCAAAACTAGGGTAAACTACCCAATGATTGGCACCTTAAGGATTTTTGCTTTTATTTTGTTTTATGAAAATTCAGGAAATTGACATATCTATTGTTAATATTTTTTTTCACGTGCATTAACATTTCAGCTTATGATTTACAAATAGAAATATCTGAATTTATTGTTTAAACAATTTATAAAAAACTATAAACAAAAAAACTCAATTTTTCCAGTGATTGGCACAGTTTTGCCATACATTGGCACCATTCCTTCCAATGATTGGCACACCTTAAAAGAGTGTTTTTTTTATGGAACAAAGCGTGTTTTATTATTTATTTGTTATTTAATTTTGCTATAATATACATATATATATATATATATATATATATATATATATATATATATATATATATATATATATATATATATATATATATATATATATATATATATATATATGTTATATCAGAGCCCACTTGTGCACCCCCACAAACACTTGACTTCAAATTCCAATAGTGTAAACATCTAAAAATCTAACAAAGAATGTCAAACGATTGAATGCCTTTCATAGCGGACGATCGTATCCGATCTTATAAACATAAAAATGCATATCAGCACTTTTTGCCTTAAGCAACTTGTGTGTAAGTATCCAATGGATACCAAAGATATTTCTTCATGTTATGAATCAGTTTTGATCCGCAGACAAAATGCTGCGTTAGCAATTAAGCAATATAAAAGGGATTACTTGAGCTCAATGTAGTTAGTTCTTAGTTAGTTCTTACAACGTATAGCTGAAGATTTCCCCCCACCAGTGGTAAGGGATCTGAAGCTTTAAACTGAACTCAAAATAAAGATTATTTCAAATTTAAAATTAAATTGTTTTACTCGGTGGTGTTCTCTAACGAGAACACAAATTCAATTTTTTTTATAATTTAAATAAACTTAAATAAAATTGGCGCAGTCGGTAGGATGCCAGTCAGACTATAAGTGAAAATTATAAGAGACATGGTAATCCAGTGGTCGAACCGGAATTAAAAAAAATTTCGCGACCCAAAAAATTTTTTTTTATTGTGAAAATTAATAAATACAAAAAAGTGTTTTAGTTGACAATAAAAAATTAAATGCAAAAAAAAAAAAAAAAATTAAATTCAGTGAAAATAAAAAGGCGAGCAAAAATCGGCGATTTCATTGAAAAAATTAAAATTGCATAACACTGAAAAAAGTGAAAGTTGTGTATCGAATGAAAATCGATTACAAGTATTAACTTGATAAGTGTTTAAAATTCGAATGAAAATCGAATAATAAAATTAATCAGTGACTCACCCCAATTCATATGGTAATGCCACAAAACTCCATAGAGGAGGATTAATTTTGAAGTGCAGAAGAAGTGGAAGAAATGAAAAGTAATTAAATAAAAACAAAATAAAATAAAACAGAACAAAATAAAAATTATTTGTTTAAAACTTTTGTGTGAAGAAAAAACGCACATTAAAAAATTTAAATTTATGGTTCATATTATAAAGTAAAAACTTTTTGAATCCAACGGCAAGTGGCATGTAAACGAAAGCCCCAACGTGATCGAAAATTAATGAAGGAAAATTTAAATCGAATCAGAAGAGATTCGCAACGGCAACAAAGACAACATAATTTTGATTACTATCGAAATAACATCATGACGATTAACCAGCAACAAGCAGCATTAGAAGCAGCAGCAGCCGCAGCAGCAGCACATCAAGAACAACAACGAGTTGGTAATAATATTAATAATATTAATAATAATAACCATGTAGTATTAAGAAGCCTGCAACTAAACCCTTTAAAATACATTGAAAGACTTTCTACCTTTGATGGAAGAACAGAAGATCTTCCAATCTTCATACAAAATGTCGATGACATTATTCCAACTTTATTAGAATATAATGAACAAGGTCAAAAAATGTGCATTAATTTGCTTAAATCTAAATTTATCGGTAGAGCTAGGCAAAGCATAGAAATCCACACCCATTTAACAAAATGGACGGATATTAAACCAATGCTTATTGAAAATTTCGGTGGCTTTAAGAATAGCAACCAATTATATGAAGAATTGAGAAATTCTCAATATAGAGGTGATGTAATAAAATTTTACAATTATATTCAAAAAAATCTCTCTTTATTAAATCAAAAATGCCAACAAGAAAATAATTTCTTAGATATTCCTCGTAATAATGAAACAGCATTAAATATCTTTAAAGAAAGATTGCCTACCCATATGAGGACAATTCTTTACGCCCTTAAACCAAATACCATGGAGCTAGCACTTCATGAATTAAATAATGCAGGATTTGTCATAAGACAAAACATTGATGCAAATAGTAATAGTGAAAAACAAAAACAATATAATAAAAAATTTGAAAATAAGTATGAACAAAAAAATAATAATAATAATTTTAAAAACCCTAATAACCCCTTCAGAAATAATAACAATAGGGAAAATAATAATAACAATAAAAATAACAATAATAATTGGCAACCAAAACCTTATGTACCAAACAATACAAATAATTACCAAAGACAGAATAATAATAATTATAATAACAATTACAATAGAGGTAATAATCCTTACAATTATAGACAACAACCCCAAAATGCTGAGCCTATGGATGTAGATCCTACATCTTCGCAAATTAGGCGAACACCTAAAGCCAATTATGTAGATAAAAATATAATTCAAAATGATTCAGAAGGTAATGCAAATTTTCGGTATGCAGCCTCGGATCAAGAATGGGATTGCCCTTTGTTAAATTAAAAAAAGGACAAAAGACTCTCAGAATGCTCATTGATACAGGAGCAACAAATAGCCTTCTAAGAGAAGAAGATGCTCCAAAGAAATTAATTAAAATTAGGAAAAATCCTTTAGTTATAAAAACTTGTGGGGATCCAGTTACAATAAATAAAGAAATAATCATACCAAAAGATCAATTTATTTTTTCAGTCATCGAAGACTGTGAATTCCAAATTCACACATTCAGTTCCGAATATAACGGAATATTAGGGAATAATATTTTAATCCCAAATAATTGTGCTATCAATTATAAAAAGAAAATGTTAGAGTTGAACGGTAATAGCATACCATTCTTCCTCAGCAAAAATGAAGAAGAAGAATATGAAAGTACAATCAATTACTTTAATGATATTTCACAAATTGACACAATTATTGATGATTGTTTCACAAATGAACTAAGGACTGAGCATTTGAACGCAGATGAAAAAAATAAATTAATAAAATTATTAAAAACGCACAAAAATTCGTTTTATCATAAAGGTGACGATTTGAGTTTCACCAACCAAGTTAAGCACAACATACCAACGGAAAATACTTCCGCTATATACACAAGGATATACAGATATCCTGAGGTCCACAAAAAAGAAGTGGATAGGCAAATAAAAGAGATGCTTGAATCAAAAATAATTCAACATTCTACTTCGCCTTATAACGCCCCAATTTGGGTTGTTCCTAAAAAAGAAGACCACGCTGGTAATAAAGAGTGGCGAATAGTAATAGATTATAGAAAGTTAAACAATGTTACTAAGGAAGATAAATATCCTATTCCAAACATGGATTCGATATTAGATAAGCTAGGACGAGCAATATATTTTACAACGTTAGATCTTACAAAAGGATTTTATCAAATAGAAGTTGAAGCTAAAGATAGGGAAAAAACAGCATTTAGTACATTAACGGGACATTATGAGTTCGTAAGAATGCCATTCGGTTTAAAGAATGCACCTGCAACTTTCCAAAGACTCATGAATGAAGTCTTGAAAGATTACATAGGAAAAATATGTTACGTTTATTTAGATGACATCATAATATTCTCTTCTAGCCTACAAGAACATATGGATTCACTCCATAAAATCTTATTGACACTCAAGAATGCAAATCTTAAAGTATCATTAAATAAATCTGAGTTTCTACGAAAAGAGACAGAATTTTTAGGGCATGTAGTAACCCCAAATGGTGTAAAACCAAATCCAAAGAAAATTGAAACTATAAAGAATTTTCCTATCCCAAAAACAGTAAAAGAAATACAAAGCTTTCTAGGATTAACAGGATACTATAGAAAATTTATACATGACTATGCAAAAATAATTAAACCTTTAACTTTATGCCTAAAGAAAAACAGCAAAATAAATATAAATGACCACGATTACAAAGAATCTTTTCATAAATTGAAAACGTTAATGACTAACGATTTAATAAATAGACACCCTGACTTCTCTAAAGAATTTACACTAACAACTGATGCCAGCAATTTTGCTATTGGAGCCGTGTTAAGTCAAACACATGGACCTCTCAGTTTTGCCTCAAGAACACTTAATAAACATGAGTGCAATTACAGTACAATTGAAAAGGAATTATTAGCAATAGTTTGGGCAACGAAACAATTTAGACATTACCTATACGGTAGACAATTCATTATTAAAACAGATCATAGATCTTTAGTATGGTTACACAATTTAAAAGAGCCAAATACCAGACTCCAACGATGGAAAATAAAATTAGAAGAATACGATTTTAAAATTGAATATATCCAAGGAAAAGAGAATAAAGTAGCAGATGCACTTTCCAGAATCAAAATAGAAGACAATAAAGTCATATTACATAACCAAGATGAGTTAGCAACACAGCATAGTGCTGAATCAGATAGTTCACATCTTATTCCTATTAGTGAAAAAGCGGTTAATTTATTTAATCGACAAATAATTCTTGAAATCAATGAAAATGATCATCAAGAAATTTTGTACCCACATGTTGGAAAAAGAAGAATAATATTCAGTAGAAAAGAATATAAAGAAGAGGACTTTATAAATATAATAAAAGAAGTAGATACAACGATATTAAATTGTATGTATGTTAAAGATGATGCAATATTTCAAAAATTCCAAGATATATGGAAAAAGGAAAATAAATTAAGTAATAAAATATTACAAAGAAGCATGATTATATTAAAAGATATAAAAGAGTTAGAAGCAAGAGAAATGATATTAAGAACTCATAAAAATCATAATCACACAGGAATCGAAAAAATATTCTTAGAAATTAAACGAGAATATTATATGCCAAACCTTAAAAATTTAATTAATAAAATAATAAACAATTGCTCAACATGTATGGCAAAAGCAGAAAGACTCCAAAGAGTCCTAACGAACACTATCATATCGATATATGGTTTGTTAATAAAAAAGAAAAATATTTATCATGTATTGATAAATTCTCTAAATTTGCAGCAGTTGAACCAATTAAAACAAAAACTTATGTAGACGTAATAAACGCTCTCACTAAAATATTTTCATACATGAAGAAACCAAATAAAATTACTCTCGACAATGAAAACGCATTTGTATCAGAAACATTTAAGAACTTTTTAGAAAATAACAACATAATCATACATTATTGTACAGCAAATAGACACACCGGAAATTCCGATGTAGAAAGACTTCATAGCAGTCTAAATGAACATATGAGAATCTTACAGCAATTACAACTATCCAATGAAGAAGATATACCAATAAAGCACGCTACAAAAGCACTTGAATCTTACAATAATGTAATCCATTTAACTACCAAAGAAAAACCAATCGACGTTCACTTTAATAAATTAGACAACGAGAAAATATATGAAAGAATAGAAAAAACTAAAATACAAATTCTAAATAAATTAAATGCAGGTCGAATAGACAAAGAAGTCGATGAAAATTATATCAAAATAACTGAGCCCGAGAAAATTAAAAATAAAATCACACCTAAACATAAAAAAGTAAAAGTTACAAAGAAACAAAATAAAAAATACACGTTAGACATAGGTAATAAATATAAAAAAATCAAAAATAGAATTGCTCATAAAGATCAATTTCCCGTACGTAAGAAATTTACAAAAAATACTATTGATTCCAGATCCAAAAAGGATAACACATCGAACATGGCAATATACAATCCCACTTCACATCCTGATGATATTAACGTTAACAATAATGACCACTGTTAAAGCAGAATTAGAAATAATTGATTTAAATAATGGGAATGGATTCACCATAATACAATTAAAAGAGTATCCATTAATTAAAAATTACGATACAATTGTCCACATAATAAACCTAACAGAGTATGAACAAAATATAGAAATCATGGAAAGAAATGTTAAAAGAATGCCAGAAGAAAATGATAGTATAGTTAGGAAAATGACAAAAATACGTAATGAATTTGAAGTTCTCTTACCTCACCCAAAACAAAATAGACAAAAAAGAGGATTAATAAATATTGTTGGAACAGGTTTGAAATTTTTATACGGTACCATGGACGATAATGACCGTCAAGACATTGAGGAACATTTAAAAATTATAGAAACAAATAACCATAATGAAATTAACAATTTAAATAAACAAATAATAATCAACGACAAATTTAATAACCAAATCAGAATATTAACCGAAACTTTAAAGAATGAAACAAATAGTATAATAAAAAGAATCGATACATTTATAGGGACCTATAGCTACGAACAAGATATAGCTAAAATACAGTATGAAATCAAATTAAGAGAAAATCTTGATTACTTACATGAGGACATAGAAAAAATTAAAGAAATAATAATGACATCCAGACTAGGAATACTTAGTAGAGACATTTTAACGACAGAAGAAATTAACAAGTATGGCATTAATATAGATAACCTAGAAGAGCTAAATCTGAGTTTAGCATTATATAAAACCAATATTATATTCATTATTAAAGTACCCAAATTTACAGATGAATTATACAAAAAAATGTATGTTCTACCAATCCCAAATAAGGATAATAATTTACAATTAAAAATAAATAACAATCTGTATCTGACCAATAACCAAATTATATATGAAGATACAAAATACATAAAAAATTTAAGTAAAGTAAATGATGATTGCATCGAAAATATACTTAAGAAATCAATGAATTGTAAACTAATAAAAAATACGAAAGAAGAAATATTAGAAATAGGAAACAATAATCTTGTATTAATTAATGTAAAATTACAAGAAATAAATCAAAATTGTAGTAATCAAAAAATTATAATAGAAGGAAATTACCTTATCAAATTTGAAAATTGTAAAATAAAAATAAACAACAAAGTTTATGAAAGAAATAATTATAAGCATGAGCCAATAATTCCCAATACAATTTTAAATATTAATTATACTAAAGTTGAAGATTTAACTCTTGAAGAATTACAATATGAAAATATAAACAATTTAAAGGAAATTAAAGAACTTAAATATAATCACAAGAAGTCAAGTTTAACTATATACTTTATCATTTTAACAATAATAATCATTTTAATACTTTATGCTTATTTAAAAATAAAAAATAAAGATAGGAAGATAATAAATAATGTAAATCTTCCAACGGTTACTTTGCAACCATTAGAAGACTCTAAAGGGGGAGGTGTTATATCAGAGCCCACTTGTGCACCCCCACAAACACTTGACTTCAAATTCCAATAGTGTAAACATCTAAAAATCTAACAAAGAATGTCAAACGATTGAATGCCTTTCATAGCGGACGATCGTATCCGATCTTATAAACATAAAAATGCATATCAGCACTTTTTGCCTTAAGCAACTTGTGTGTAAGTATCCAATGGATACCAAAGATATTTCTTCATGTTATGAATCAGTTTTGATCCGCAGACAAAATGCTGCGTTAGCAATTAAGCAATATAAAAGGGATTACTTGAGCTCAATGTAGTTAGTTCTTAGTTAGTTCTTACAACGTATAGCTGAAGATTTCCCCCCACCAGTGGTAAGGGATCTGAAGCTTTAAACTGAACTCAAAATAAAGATTATTTCAAATTTAAAATTAAATTGTTTTACTCGGTGGTGTTCTCTAACGAGAACACAAATTCAATTTTTTTTATAATTTAAATAAACTTAAATAAAATTTATATATATATATATATATATATATATATATATATATATACATATAAGAAGAAAATTAAAGAAAAGTCTTAAAAATAAATAATTATTATATACTAGCCGACCCGACGAACGAAGGTTTTTTTTAGTGGATTAATTTTTTGTGAATATCTATTGCAATATCAGTGTAAAGATGCGTTTAATAATGGAAAATAAATTATTAATTTTATTTTATGAAAAATATCTTACAAAATAATATTAAAAATGCAAATATGGATAAATATGGATTGAAATGAAATACTGCTTCACCATTCTATAGGTATATATTTGCTCATATCTCAATTGTCAATTCTCAAACGAAACGCAAACTTTTGACAGATTTTTTAATGATTTTAATTTCAATTTCTTAGCATTATCAAACCATTTTTAAATCGATTTCAAACTTTTCGACAAACTGGCTGTAAAAAAAAGATTTATTTGGCTCTTTAAAACAAAGAATCGGTGGCAACGTATAAGAACATTTATTTTGCACATAACTTCTGTATGGGTGAATTTATGGAAAATTTCTAACCGTTTAAACCTTAACTGAACTTCCACGAATATTTCAAGACTAAAATAAGCCTATTCGGTTCAGCCGTTCCCGAGATCAAACGATACTGAAGAACAGCAATTGATTTATATATCTTTTATATATACCTGTGTGCAAAATAATAGCAGTGGTTCAACTATCTTTCCTTTAATGAAAAAAACAAGTTTCCCTTTGACTTATTAATTAATTTATTGGTTTTGAATTATTCCATACCTTATGTTTTAATATATACAAAAAATTAAAAACAATACTTTAATGGCTTAGTTGATAAATATTACAAAATTAAGAAAATAAATTAAAAACGGCTGTGCAGATAATGTCTTATAAGAACTTAAAAAAAAACAATAATTCACTTAAATTTTCATTACGATTTAATATTTTTTTGTGTGACCTTTATTTGCGAGGTCAGAAGCACAACGACGACAACGAAGAATTAACCAAACACATGCATCTTTCTTGTGGAATGCTTTCCCATGTTCTTTTCACTGCGCTCCACAATTCAGCAACATTTCTTGGTTTTTCCTTCGCAACACCTTCCTTAACATTCGCCCACAAGTTTTCGATGGGGTTTAGGTCCGGCGATTGCACAGGCTACTCAAGCACATCAATTTTGTTAGTCGCAAACCAATTTTTTGCTAACCTGCTGGTGTGTTTGGGGACATTATCCTGCTGAAACGTACAAGTTATTGGCATGTGCCATTCGGCATAAGGAAGGATGATACGTTCTGCAGGATATCAACATAAATTTTGGCGTCCATGATATCCTTTATCCAAAAGATAGGCCTTGTTTCGAAGTAGGAAAAACAACCTCAAACAATTATTTTAGCTCACAGGTCATTTCGTTCTTTGTGACTTTGAGTAACGGTTTTTTCAATGAAAACCAACGCCAATTAATCTGCAAGCTTTATGAATCTAATGACAATGACTAGTTAGACAAAGACTGTAATTTAAATTTTGTACAGGCAACGTACAAGAACGAGACGATTACGATTAGATACCTATTACATATTTCTCAACTTTGGGAAGCACTGCTATTTTTTTGCACACAGGTGTATATATAAAAGAACAGCTTAATTTTTGTGTTCGTTCGCTAACCGGGCACACTGGTTGACCGATTTTCCTAATTTTTTCTCTAAATACCTCTAAGGTATTAGGGTAGAAGGTTTAGAAAAAATAAAATGTATATTTTTCAAATGCAATCAACTGACAAACGGTGCTAATGTAAAAAAAAAATATTTTTTTCACTACAAAAAAAAAAAATCTGATCGATTTCAATTTTCGAAAATTGTCAAATCGAAAAAATTTGATATTTGCTATATGTATGTATACATATGTATGTATGTGTACATATGTACACACATATACATATGTACATATATGGACAAAGAAGATATAATGAATATTCCCCCTTCATCTGAGCCACAACCCGGATCAGCAAGTTCTTCCATATATCCCGGGGAAATCTGTCCTTAACTGCAAGAAGACCTGCTATTCTTTCTATTCTACACAAATATTGGTGATGTTATGCAATTGATGGCCGCTGCAGAATTACATAATCGAGAATGTCGGTATCACATAGAAGATAAAATTTGGATAACTCGAATTCCAGGTCTTAATCAATATGAAAAGAACGGTACAAAAGAACGAGGAACCTTTTGTTACTTCGGTGCACAGACTTGGAGACGAATGTCCAAGGTTTTCCAAATCGATGTTAAGAAATTAGATAAATGTCCAAATATAAGTGCGTTTATGAACTTAAATGGACAATCTGTATAATAAACAAAATCGAAATATAATCAAATCGAAATCCAGTTTCGCACCCTCAGGCTGTGAGCGTCGTGGTGTACATTCATACATATGTATATATACTATCCCAGCTCAAATTTGGTTTGCAACGCTGTGTTCTACCATTAATTTTACCTCAAAAGACTTCCCGACCCGTTCCTCTTTGGTCATACAACTTGGTGCCCACTGGAGTCTACCACGCTATTTTTTTTTAGATTTCATATACAAGGTTATATCGTTTCCAGAATCGTCCTTCCTCACAAACAGGGAGAACTAAGAATTCAGAGTGCCATTGGCTAAGCACCCAGGTCTCAGATCCGTAGGTGAGTACTGGTAAGACTGTCGTCTTAAAGCAGCAGTTTAGAAGTAATGCAATATGCAATGGTAACCTTTTAGGATATGAATAGCCTTGAAAGACTTAAGTAGGTTCTGTGGGCTTTGAGCAGCCGGCCGCCTGCGTATTCTTCCATATTCTTATCGGCTGCTACTACATATCCAAGCTAATTGAACGATAGCACCACTTCGAATTCGGTCACCTCCACCTTAATAGTTGTTCTTCTGCTATTGCTAACGTTTTCAGCAGACGGGGCCACCATGTACTTAGTTAAAGGGTTCCTTCCAATGTCGTCTGCGTATGCCAATAATTGGGTGGATTTGGTGACGATAATCCCGCTGATAGATGTGCCAGAACCACGGATTGCTTTCTCCAATATTTGTCAATATTTTTTTGTTCAGAACATTTGTTTTTGTTTTTTATTCGAAGGATTTGAGAAAGGACGGTTGGACGAAATTTAAGTTATTGATTCAATACTTATTGCGAAACACCAATGAAAATTAAAAAATATGTGCACGACTGGGTCGTACGAACTTGCTCCTGTATTACAAATTATCTTCTTCTTCTTATAAAAATGTATGTACATATGTATGTATTTGTATATATCCAATGAAATCCGAAATGGCCCCTCAGATATTTGTGAAATTTTCATGGTTAATACTGTTGTGGTGGTTTCTGTGAAAAAATGTAAGAACTTCATGGAAGAGTGGGAAAACTGAAAAAACTGGAAAATCCAAACAAAGGGCAGATATTTGATTTTTTGCTTGGAATTTTTTGTTTCAAAATGTGGTTTCGAATGGAAAATAGAAAGTTCTTGATGAAAAACTCGGAAGACTCACTGGTTTTCAATGGGAAAATCGCATGTAATTGTAGGTGCAAACGGAAAAATGGAAAATTTTGGATTGGAAGTCGGAAAACTCTGCGAGAGCACGAATTTAGCAAGCATAGAGAGATCATAGAATTTAAGGTTGCAAAGCTAGGAAAAATTCAGATATGTAAATAGTTCTCTAATCAAGAAAAGCTGTGCTTCTCCCATGGACAGCTACATGCGATGCGTTTTCACGGGTGTTCAATGCCCAGAATCTTTTCATTGTTTCACCTTACATCCTGTACAACACCATATTAAAATAATAAGTTAACTTTAACTTAACGCGGGCAAAGCCGCGGGTACCAGCTTGTATATATATATAGATAGATAGATATTTCAGTGTTTCGATTTTGAAAGTTGTATTTAATGTATTTAACATTTGGTCTTATTAAAAAGTGCTTAAAACTCTAAGATAAATTTAAAAAAAATGTATCTACTACAATGTCCAATTGTTGGCATAATGCCAATAAACCCAATGATTGGCACCTATCCCTTTTGTTGGCACCCACACCAATGATTAGCACAATGCCAATCAACTAATGATTGGCACCTACCCCTATTATTGGCACTCACTCCAATGAATGGCGTAGTGCCAATCAAATTAATGATTGGTACCTACCCCTTTTATTGGCACTCACCCCAATGATTGGCACAGTGCCAATCGACCCATTGATTGACACTCTACCCAATCATTGGCATGGGCCAATATATGGCTTTTCCATATTTATGTTACCAAAGAGTTAACACAGTTAATGTCGAATCACAGTTTCGTAGAGAGCTTCGAAGTTACTTTCAAAATGCGTAATTTTGTACTTTTTTTTATTTTTGTTAAAATTGTCTTACAAAAAGAATCTAACAAGTGAGATGTATGTATAAAATATTAATAGAGTTAACGGTTTCAGCATGGAAAACTTAAAAAAAAACAAAAAAACAAAAACAAAAAAACTTTGCCTTATGAAATATTTTCAATTTTAATGTTAAATAATTTTTAATTTTTATTTTATGAAGTAGCTTATCTCCATTTATTTAAATGTATTATTAGCAAAACACTAATTTATAAGATTTTTTTTCTTACTGTGTTTATGCATTCAATAAAAATATATTATTATTATTAACACCCATAAAATAACAGTTAATTAATAAAATAACTAAACAAAATTAAAACTTACCTTTTCTTTGCGCTTTAAACTTAAAAAAAAAAAACAAACATGACCACTTTAAAAAATTATCTTTAGCACACAAGCACTTTACTTTATAGACGTTCCTTACGATTTGGACAAGGTTTTCATCAAAAAAAGCGCGAAAACTGAAGTGAGTTTTTGACAGATTTTTCTTCATTGCTACCAACTTGAGATTTTAAAAAATTGATGCCAAAAAAAATTAACCAAAAAATGCTAAGGAAAATAGTTTTAAAAATATATTATCGAAAACATGTTAAATGTGTGGCGTAGAGCTTATTTATACCTTTTGTGCCAATCATTGGAGGAGTGTCAACCATTGGGCAGTTTACCCTACTTCTTTTGCTAACTTAAGGAAATTTTCGTCCGGTTTCTTAACATAGGTAAGCTTAAGTTCACTTAAGCAATTATAGTTGGGCCTTAAGCCACAAGTTAGTTTAAGATTGGTAATAGCTTTATGCCTATTATCCATAAGAATTAAGAGTCATGCATACAACTTGGTTATCACATCAATATCGCTGTCTTCCTTCTTCAATCGATATTCACAGCACTGGGGCGTTCTGCTTGAAATATTCTAAAATCAATCTACATTGGAACATTGTTGCGATTTTGATATGCAAAGAAAATTAAAATCAGACAACAGTCTCCTAACCAACACTGACACACACTATAAGAGTTGACTTCATACACAGAGTACGGCTTGTCGGTCGTGTCGAGACGAGACAATAATAATTCATCAATCATAACTAATTGACATGGCAAGCCTAGTCGTTGGGCCCGCCCTGTATCTGTTTCCATACTCCATTGCCATGACATGGTTGTTGTTAATCTGTTTTCAAAAAGACTGGATGAACAAAAAAATCTGACGGATGATCCTTGCGCGAACATCAAAAATGTATTTCTTACATAAGTTTTTTTTTTTTGTAAAGAAGTCTCTCTGTTAACCCTTAATGGATTTTGAATTTGCATAGAAGAATGTTTGTGAAAGGTTTTTGCATATATTTTTCACTTTTTACATCCTTCCGTGTTGTTAGCCAGCTTGATCTGTTCATAAAAGGTATAAGGGTTGCCTGGTTTAGGGCGCGATAGCTACAGCGCAGTGCTTTGATACTTGAAGTGGTTGCCGTTGTTCGACATGCAGATGTTGGCGGACGGCGGATTCCACGGTTTGGTTGAGTTTTTTTTTCAATGTTTCTAATTTCATAGTAATGACATTTTGTACCTCTAAAGAGTTAGGAAAGCGGAACTAAGGAGAGTGACAATTTTTGAGATTGGAACAAGGATATGACACAGAAAAAAAGGATTTTTGAGTTAACCACGAATGCAGTTGACATTTTGTACTTGATGGATTAGTATTTATTATTGATTAAGCGGCATTTAACATACAAATTGGGATTCATTTAAGAGAGGGTTTTCCATTTGCACACATGGTTTTAAGATTTGGTAAAGGGTTTTCTTTTCGGGGGGCGTTTTGAATCGTTAAAGATCAATTATTTAAACTCTGAACTAGTCATATTGACAAAACCTTACAGAGAAGATTCAAACTACCCAGCCAAGTCATGATAAGGGCCTGATAATTTGAAAATTGTATTTTTTTTTTTTTTTTGAAGACTATAAAAAGTATTTACTCCACTCCTTGAACTTAAACCAATAAAAAGAAGTTGACCATGTGCTTATGGAACATATGTGGACTCTAAACACTCTTGCAAATTAGAAAAGAAAAGTGTAAATAGGTAAGTTGTCTTCCCCGGAACAATCTGCAAGGATATGAAGGTTGACAATTTGCAATTAATAAAGGGTCCGCCAAATTACTTTCTTTTTATTTGAAAGTACAATCTTTCCGGTTAATAATGGAAAATAATTTCATTCAAATGCCTCGGCTGGCCATGCAGTAGGCTACACGATCTGTCCAATTTTTAAGCACATTATCGACTGTGTGCAGCTGTATTTCACTAATGGCTTCACGAATATTGTCCTTTAAAGCGTCAATTGTCTCTGGCTTGTCGGCGTAACACTTATCTTTTACGGCACCTCACAAATAATAGTCCAACGGTGTCAAATCGTAGCTCCGAGGTGGCCAAACGACATCAGCTCTGCGGCTGATAATGCGATCTTCAAAAACAGGGCGCAAAACATCGAGTGTAGCTTCGGCTGTGTGGTACGTAGCGCCGTCCTGTTGAGACCTAATGTTGTCAATATCCTCCTCTTCAATTTTTGTGAGCGAAAATTCGTTTAACATGTTCAATGTATGCGTGCGGGTTTTCTGTGCCCTCAATGCTTTGTTTGTTTACATAGTTCACGAAGAGCATCAACATTTTCATACTTTGGTTCAATCTTAAGATTTGACAACAAATAAGCGCTTATCTCAGGGGTTCGTCCAGTGATTCCAGATAATATTTTTAAAGGTGAAAGTCCAGTAGTTTTATTGACTGTCGTATTCAATGCCAATTAAACTCGACTTAAATAGCTTGTCCACTCCATATGAACTTCCAGACTAGTTCTTAAAAGGTTCGCTTGTATGGTTTTGCAAGGACATCAGACTATAAATTTTGTAAATGCATCAACAATTACCAAAATGTAACGGCAGTCGTCCTTACCTTTTCCATATAATGGACCCATACAATCGATATGAATAGTGTAAAAAGGTATCATTTTCTTTTCTATTGGATGCAGCTCGCACTGTTTCTTTCCAGAGGGCCTCTTTGCTGCTAAACAGATAAGACAGGATACAACAAATTTTCTTACATTTCGTGACATTTTAGGCATCCAAAAGTGTTCTCTCATCTTCGCCAGCGTTGTCCCCCATCCAACATGGCAAGTATCTTCATGATAGCGTCTCATCAAAGCTAAGCGACAATTTTGTGGAATAAATAATTTCGTTATTTCCCCTTCGATTTTGTGGTACAATAACCCATTCCTCAAGGTGAATTGGGAAAACGCGCTTCTTCAGAGGAAAATTATTTTCATCATGATATTTAGAATCATCTTTAGGTCCTCGTGGAGACTCAACAATAGATGACAGATGATCAATCAAGCAATGAATAGATTTCGGCATTACCAACATCAATGAATTTTTTAATCCGACGTTTGATATGTAACCAATCACAATTTTTATTATTTATCTTCTGGAACATGAAATGGTAAACGGTTGATTTGTGATATTTTAGTCATCACGAAATCGGCATAGCATCTAAATTCGTTGCTCTCAGAATTAGCAACTTTTCTTAGCTGGGCGATTATATCTGAACCACTTGAAAAAGCATGGATCATGGACGAGCGCAAATCGGACCAGGTATAGTGTTGATAACCAAATTTATCAAACTATGTCTTAGATCTATCCATTAATGAGGAACGTACACGGGGTATGACATCAAAATTTTTAAGAGCGTCGCGTTCTATTCTTGCATCGATATCAGAACACCATTTCAAAATATCAACCCTTGAATTGTCGGGATCAAAAACTGGAAAACCAACCATATCGTCTTTTCGCTTTGCACGCTGAGCAATCTGAAAAACATTTAGATAGTGCATCAGCTGTTATTAGCATAGCATTATTATTGGTATTCCCTTGGTCGTCGGAGACTTGAGGGACAGGAACAGGATCTCCAGAATTGCCAGTTGTTGCTTGTGCTTCTTTTTTCTTTTTCTTTTAATTTATTTTCAGGTAATCCCACTTCTGATGATAGATTGATGCTGTGCCGCTATTTGGCTAACTTCTTTCACAGTCAAACTTAGATTGACTCCAGAAGCAAGGATTCTCACTTTTATACAATTTTCACCTGACTTTTCAGACAAATTATTTCTTTATAGTTCATCGATCATTTTCAAGTGTATAAACAGAGTAAATAAGCACAAAGTACTTTTCATCTATAACATGTATGACGCCTGAATATCCGAAGATTAACATTTATATGGAAAAACAACTATTGCTGGGTCAGCTAATAGGTAAGTTTGTTCCAACTCAGAAACCTTCACGGGCTAGTGCACAACAAATTTGCTAGATATAATCACATGGTCAAATACAAAGCTCCATTAAGAACGAAGTTCCTTACGAACCCTGTTTAAACACCGAAAGCAATTCGAAACAAAGTCTGAGTATTTTTATTTGTAGCCGTTCGAATCTCAATATACTCCTACGAACAAAAACCTCACTCTCACCTGCTTGTTCTATATTCGTTCGTTCGAAAAGCATAACACAAATTTAAATTCATCAATGATAAAAACTCGTTAAAATTTTAAAACATAATAATTCCAAACTTCAACACAAGACATTTTTTGTAATAATTGTTTCATTTCGGACAACATATTTATTCTTACGGAGTAAAACTTCAAAATGACGTAAATTATTTTAGTATAGTGTGCGTAGTGCAGGCTGTTAGGCAGAACTTGTTGAGTTCAAATCTGACTCGTGCACTTAAAAAGTGTTTATATCATCCTTCATGGGTAAAGTACTGCCCCTTTCGAAGAACTGATACAACTTACAAGAGTTACAATCTCCCATGAAAGAAATGCACCTCAATTTAGTCGTTCGGAAAAAGCATTAAATTGTAAGTCCCCCGCATTCTGCACACGCACTCAGGGGCTCTCCAAAAGTTGTAAAATTATTTTTATTTTAATATTTTTAATAATCCCGATAAACTCAATAGACCATAATAAAAATATGAATCTTGACTAAAAGCTCTCAATTACCATCAAATATAAAAAATCAAATTCAACTTATTTTTTCAAGCAAGTTTTATTTCTTCCTTTTTATTATTTCTTTAGCAAGAAATCAATAAAAAAAGTCAATAGATAAAAACAGATTTTAGTTGGCTCTGGCTTTTGACTCTCAATCCAATATCCTCATTTCAGGTAGACACAGCACACAGTTTGTCATTAGCAAAAAAAAGCAAACGTGAGCCATAAACTGGATCATATGCCAGCATCCCGCTGTGTTAAGAGTAAAGACCTTAGGACTTGAGATCAAGAATTATACGAGAGTCGACTGATATTTGCCTCATAATTGAGTTATCCCAATTTCAAAATGCCAGTGGGGAGTGCCGTTGTGTTTTGACATTTATTAATACCTGACTGACGTGGATTTGAACACTGAACACGAGCTCCAGATACAAGATGTCTTATGGTCATATGGCATGCGATCGCTCTGCTGTTATATGAGCTTATATGAGCATGCAAATAACTCAGGCTGTTGTTAAGAGGGGATGGGGGCTTATGTGGCCTTTGGCAGTGCAAAAAGTCGTAACAGAAACACTAATTCACATAGTGTATTCGACTGTTGTCTCCGGTCTCAAATCTCAGCTCAGACAATTTTTTGTGGTCCAAGTACCTGCATACAACATCTAGCCAAAAACAATTATTGCTCATGTAAGCTCTTATATCGACTTTGCAAGAACTCAACTGCCGAACAAATTCCAATTCGATGCGATCGATGGCAAAAAAATGCATCGGATGTTGCACTTGAGTTGCTCTGAAGTATGCCTTAACGTCTCACTCTTTAGCTTTTTGTTGATTATTGTTTTTGCAGGTAAATTCTTGCGGTTTACCTACATGACATTTATAACAATCTACAGTGCGACAGTTTGTTGGCCATCAAAAAGGATTGAACTCAATTTTGTTTATTGAAACCACAAAAATTTCCATAGAGGGAAATGAACTTTACATGACAGCTGTGACTGTGGTTGGCATCAGGCTTGACATTTAAGCTTCTCTGCAACGGTACCCGTACCAACAACAAGTTTAGAAAATGCTTTGTTTTTTTTTACTGAAAAAAGAAACACCCTGTAAAATTAAGCATTATATAAAATTCTAGGTTCTATATAGGCATTATAAAAAAATATACGAAAATTCATTTTATTGCTTTCGATGTCGGAGTGAAACAAAATCCACTTTTGCCTGCGAAAGAAGTTAGCACAAAGGTATAAAAATTACTGTAGGACAGACGTAGCGTGCTAACAAAATGTTTAGCTACATAAAAAAGAAAAAGACTGAGACTAGACACTTAATACGCTAAAGAGCACAACACTAAAAAACATAACCCGAACGACCAAAGGTGAAATTTAATATCGGACAACATAACTTTTTAGACTTTAACCATGTCATTCAAGATATTAGTCATGTTAACGCATTAGGACGAGCGAACGAAGTGTGGCATTATTTTTACTTCACAGATTGGATTAGTCAACGAAGAAACAGAAAACTAAAAAAATATGCATAAATAGTCTTTGTAAAAGGGTTGTGCTTATGGAAAGAAAAGAAATGAAGAGAAATAACTCAACCATTTTAAAAAGCAGGTTAACTGACAGACTGTTCGATTAGTAAGACGTTTGTTCCGATATCTGTTCTAGGTTTTGACACAGACTGATATGGGGCATTACTTTATGGGTCTTTATGTTCCACTTAAAGTTTTCATTTTTATATGGGACTTTCCGGAATTCTTAAGTTCCACATAAAATCCCCATACAAAAGGAGAACTTTAAGTAGAACATAAATTTATGCTCCGAATGAGCAAATGCATCTTAGACCCATTTGCTGAAACTCGTCATAACTCTATTTCTTAAGTATTCTGAACTTAGCTCTAAGTAAAACTTAATTCTTAAGATTCACTTAGTTTATTCTACGTTGCTAGGAAAAATAATATTTCGTCTCAGCTATGAATCGGTTTGACAAATAATTGAAATAAAATTTTATTGTCTTTAAAAAAATAAAAAATAAATTTATTAAAACAATACCTACCAAATGGCAGAAAAATGGAAAAGGAATCCAAGCTTGTGTCTTAGAGGAAAAAAATATAATAGAAAATAAAAAAACAGTTGGGGCAACGTGGAAAGAAAAAGAACAGGCCTGGCACAGATTCACCAACAGTTTTAATGCACAATCTGGAGTGGCTTTACAGAAGCACGGACGCGTTAAAAAAACTGTACAAAGTGTACAAAAAGGATGTAAGAAAAGAAGCTGTAGCGGAAAAATTTCAGTACTTCAAACATACATAGGAGTCCTCAGAGTTCGAAAATGTAAGTGAAGATTGGTCATCCTACAAGCCAGAGCAACTTAGGGCACCTGTTTCAAAGAAGCTAAAACTAAATTTATCAGAAGTAGTTCATGAGGTAGATTTGGGTTTAAAAGAGCAGGAGAATGCAACGCTCCCGGCTAAAAACGCAGAAAAACAAGGCACAAAGAGATCCAATTGGTCTAGTCGACGTAGACCCAGCTGAAAAATTAGCGAACAATACTCACAATTATCAAAAACAAAAACGGAGTTGGTTGAGCTGGAAATTCAAGCTATCAAGGTGGAAAGTGAACTTAGAAATAGGTCATTGCAACTTGACATTGAGATCAAAGAAAAAGTATTAAAAAAAATTAAGGGCTCAACTTTTACAAAAGATGATGTTGATCTTTTGCAGTTGCATAAAAATATTATTTAAATTTATCCTTTTTAAAAATTGGATTCATGTTAAATTTTACTCATTATAATAATATCAAATCTGCACATTAAAAATAATTTATTTAAAAGAATGTTGTTTTAATTTATGCTAAATTTGTTGGTACAATCAACCCCCGAGAAGATTTACAAATGCTTTGATATCGGTCCGTATCAACCTACATTGTAGGTATATGAGTTTTCTATAATTGGTGCAATGATTCTGTAATGATAACAAATTCTGGAAACTAATAATTATAACCATTTATTAATTTGATTTTTATCTATATATACGTGTTTGTTACAACACTTATAACTCGAGATCTGCTGGACCAATTTTCATGGTTTTTGATTCGTTGGATTTGTCTCCGCCCCGAATAGCAGAATACATCTTAAAAACAATGAATACATATCCACGGTAGCGGTCATGAACGACAAACAAAATTTATAGTTTTCAAATCACAACAGCAAAATATATCAAAACGACCTTTGAACATTTCGTCAAATATTTTTATATTCATCTAAAAAATAAAAAAAAATGTCAGTGAAGAAAATATACATACATACCTACATATGAATGTATATTTGTCAAATAATTTGTTTTCCCATAAAAAACGTACATACACTTGCCGTCGATATTTCTTCCTTTTTTGTTTGTTGATTTGTTGCTTTTGGGATATGGCGTGGGAAGCGGGTACGGGTAGTGAAGAAGCGGAAAAGTAGGTAGCGGGTAGCGCATAGCGTGGTGTCGGGTAGTGGGAGTGAGTAGCGGGTAGCGTGGTAAAAGGGTAGTGGATAGTGTGTTGAAGTAGAAGGTAGCGGGAAGCGGGTAGTGGGGAAGCGAGTAGCGGGTAACGGGGTACAGTTTTAGCAGGTAGTAGGTAGCTCTGGAAGGAAGGAGGGTAGAAGACTGCAGTGTTGCACGCGTCATTGATGCATGTGTTCCACTCACTGAACCAAAAACAGCAGTCATATTGATTATTTTTTACATTCAACTGACAATTTTGTTGTCAATTTACAACCAATGACCGCAGTAGTAAATATGACTATTTAAAATTTTCAATTTAATGATTCGGAACCGGGATGGTCACATTGATAATTTGCGTTGGCAAATCGAAAACCATGGTTGTCATATTGAAATCTATGACAGTCGTAGTAAACACTGCAGTAGTCATTTGGAAAACCCAAATTATCAAATTGAAAACCGAGGAAGGCTTATTGAAAAACATTACTTTTAAATTGAAGACCACGGTAGTCAACTTGACAACCGTAGTAGTCACGGTAGTTAATCTGAAAACTACGGTTGTCAAATTGAAAGCAGTAGTTGGTAGATTGAAAATCATTCTTGTTAATTTGAAAACCACGATTTTCAAATTGACAACCGCAGTAGTCATATTGAAAAATACAATTTACTAATTAAATACCACGGTAGTTAATATGAAAACAGTGGTTGGTAGATTGAAAATCATTACTGTCAATTTGAAGATCATGATTTTCAAATTGACAACCGCAGCAGTCATATTGAAAAACACAGTAAATCAATTTAAAACCACGGTATTTAATATGAAAACTACTGTTGTCATATTGAAAACTGTGGTTGCTAGTTTGAAAATTTAAAAATTTGTTTGGTTTGCAATATTACAATCATTATGATACACTTTAAAATTTCGATTTTCAATAAGATTACCGCTTTCGTATCCAGGACACCCCTTTTTCTGAAATATGAGTTGCAAGAATTGTTTAAAATATAAGGCAGATCTAGTTTTTTGGAATATGTTTAATTATTCATTATTACAGTTAAGTCAACGTACAAATACAATATACATACATATAATTCTTATGAAAATACTTACATTATAATTCTTAATAAAATATGGTTTTGGATTTGAACTTGGTTTTTGCAAATGTTTTGGTTTTGTAGTAGAAATTGATGTTGGAGTTAGTGCTGGTGATGGTGCTGGTGTCGGTTATGGTGTTGGTGCTGGTGTTCGTCTTGAACTTGGTTTTTGTGATTGCGTTGGTAATGTGATTGATACTGAAATTGGTGTTATTATTGATGGTTTTATTGTCGTTGGTACTGGTGTTGGTGTTGGTGCTGTTGTTGGTGTTGGTTTTGGTGCTGGAGTTGGTGTTGCTTGGTGTTTGTGTTGATGTTGAGGTTGGTACTGGTGTTGATAACTTCATCTACATATAATAATTTTAGAAGAAACAATTAGAATTACTTCTGTTAAGAATCAATAAGTAGTTTACCTTTCTCAAAATCCGCTTCTTTTGTGTTTTTGAGTGTCCAATACGTACTTATCTGTAGTTGGCCGTAGCTTAGTTGGTAAGTGCGTTGGCTGCTAAGCAGGACATTGTCGTGGGTTCGAGTCCTACTCGTGTCCAATGTTTTTATTTCATCTTTCACGGAAAGAACTGACAAAACTTTCAAGAGTATCAATCAGTCACGAAAAAATTGCTTCTCAAACTTACCCGTTCGGAATCGTCGTTAAATTGTAGGTCTCCTTAATCCTTCACACACACCCAGAGAATTGTTGATAAGAGTAAGCCACTTAGGTGGCTCTGCGAGAGCTGTCCCGCCACTCGCTATTTATTTATTTAATAGGAACAGGTTTTTATTAATTACCTTACCTTTAACAATATTCTGCTTGGGTTTAATTTGTTTAAGAGTATTTAATTCTTGATTATTTAACTCTTACCTTACCTGTAACAATATTCTGCATGGGATTAAATTGTTTAAGACGACTATTTAACTCTTGGTTATTGAACTCTTGATTTACTTGTATATTTTCCACTTTTTTACACTTCACTCACGAATGTCTGATAGACTTGATGCACAACTACTAAATGAGGATTATATTAGGTACTTGTTGAATTCAAGATAAACTCGATTTTTTTATTGAAAACAATAATTGCCAATTTGATGACCATAGTTTTCAATATGACAACCTTATGTGGTCGATCATCGTACTGACAACAGCAGTTGTAAATATGATTTTTAAAAACGGTTAAAGCATCACATTGACTACTTCGGTTTCAACTTGACAATTATGGTTTTCAATACAATTATTTTGATAACGGCATAAGCAATTTATCGTTTGTTTTTGTTTGTTCTTGCTCAATTCAAGATTAAATCGATTTTCGTACTAAAAACAATAATTGTCAATTTGATGACCATATTTTACAATATGACAACCTGATGTGGTCAATCATCTGATTGACAAACGCAATTGTAAATATGATTAATTTAATTAAAGATTTGAATTTTTCAAAACTCGACTTGGAAGGCTTTGCAAATAATAAAAAAAAACTTCTAGTTTTTGATTTTTTGCAAGGCTTAGGTTAAAGTGTCTGTCATGGATATTAAGAGACACACTTAGGCCGATCAAAGGCCCATTGTGATAAGGCTTTCAAAGTCAAGTTTTGAAAAATTGAATTAAAAAACAAAAACTCGTAATTTATGCATTAAAATTATGATCATTATCATAATCATAAACAACAATAGTTCGAAAAATCCTATTAATTAATGTTAGTTCCAATTTTCTCCAAACATCCTTGTAATTTTTTTTTTCGTATTATTTTTGTATTACTCCAAATCGGTTCCTATCATAGAACCGTTTTTCAACGTCGGATAGGAAGTTATTGTAATGGGGCTGATTTTGTGAATATCCAGTTATTGCATATCTCTATGTTTCGAGGTCACTAGAATCCGAATCAACCCTTTTTATCATGATGTCTGTATGTACGTATGTTCATATGTGCGTATGTGTTCGATTATCTCGCGAACCACTCAGCCTTATTAAAGCTGATAAGATTTGAGCAATATCGGTTTAACGGTTTTTTGATGGAGGTCAAAAAACTAGCACACAGACATCATGATAAAAGGATTGATTTGGATTCTAGTGACTTCACAAAATCGGTCCCATTACAATAACTTCCTCTGGGAAGGATGTGGTCATTTTTTTTTTTTTGTAAATATGGACTTATTTCCTCCAAGTAAGATGCGGCTTTATTTCCATAAGTTATTCCAATTTCGTCTTGAAAATAAAGCCCCATTTTAGATCACGTCATATTTCGATAACGAAAAAAAAACTCCATCATCATATCGACAACATGGGTTTCAATACGAAAACTTTGTCAACGAAAAGTCTTCGCTAAGGAATTTATTAATTTTTTGCTTACTTCTATTTATTTTGATTTATATTCTAACAATCGAAATTATCAATATAGCAACTCTAATTTTTTGTTTGATGCCGGTAAAATTCAGTCATCACATTAACAACTGCAACTGTCAATTTGATGATTTTATTTTCAATGCACTTGTTGCATTAAGGTAGTAATCATATTGATAATCATTGTTGTACAAATGATGATTGTAGTTCTTACTTAACTGACGGACAACCTAAGGTTTTCATATTGACAACCATAATCTTCTAATTGATCATCTCAGGTATTAAAACGACAACTTTGATTTTCAAACTAGCAACAAGATATTGAAAATTTCAAATTGTCCCATTTACTATCAAGTTGTTAGATTTTGAGACGACTTTTGAAAATGTACATCACATTGAAACTTTTTTTGATCAATATGACAATTTTCGGTTAACAACCAGTAATTGTCAATATGACAACGGTTATTTTTTTCAGTGACTGTTGGTCATTTTCTAATAAGTCCAGGGCTTGACACGCACCGCGGAAAGTGGATTGTGTGACGCTGTCAACTATTTTTAATTGCTGAAAAGATCTATGACCAGGCACTGCGAAGCGTGGCAGGGTACAGCGTACAGCTAGTTGAAAATAAAACTGTTTTTACAGACGTGCGAAATAATTATTAATTAAATGTAAGCGTTTTTGCATGCTTGAATTGTTAGACGTTGAGCTAGAATTGTTGTAAGGTATGTTATCAATTTGTCCGTTAGTAATTGCGTTTCGCAAATCTTCCACACTAAAGTCCAAACTGTCAGGTGGATCACCAATTATTACATTTTTCCGCAACATGTTATGCAAAACACAAGTTGCAACTATAATTCTTAAAACAGTAGGTACTTAGTTTTAATCGAACACCATAGGCTAAGACATCAGAAAATCTTCTTTTTATAATTCCAAAAGCTTTCTCGGTAACACCTCTTGATCGAATTGGAGATTCATTATAAAGTTGCTCCGCTGGGGTGCGTGGATTTAAAAGTGGTGTCATCAAATATGACTTTTGTGGATAGGCCGAATCACCTTTAAATAAAAAAAATAACATTCGAAGCCTTGTATATATGTGCATATTATGAATTATGAATCTACATACCTAAAATAAAGCCATCAACATTCATAACAGAATCTCCTTTGAAAACAGTTCTAAGCCTAGAGTTATTAAAAATAGTTGCATCATGAGTTGAACCAGGCCACCTAGCTTCCACATTTGTAAATATCATTTTTGCGTTGCAAGCTGCTTGAACATTTACAAAAAAATAACTTTTTCTGTTGCGGAATACCTCTGCATCAAGCCCACATTAAAAAAAGGATTTAAAGAAATATAGTTCAATGTATTATTACAAAAGCTATAAGAAAAACAGACCAGGAGACTGAATTCTCACATGTGTGCCGTCAACGGCACTGATTACATTTGGAAACGATGCGATATCGAAGAACTCTCGCTTGGTTTTCAAGATTTCAGATGTGGTCTCTGGAAATTTTATGTAATTAACTGCAAGTCTAGCTATTGCAGTTGAAACCCGCAAAACAATTCTTGATACCGTCGATACATGCATTCCTCCAAAATCAGCTCTACTTTGAAGGTGATTCCCAGTAGCAAAAAACCGCAAAGCAACCAAAAGTTGGTTAATAGGAGCATTTGAATTATTACTGAAATATGAATTTTTATTAGTTATATTAATGCAGTTGCCTGTAGCTTAGTTGGTAAGTGCGTTGGGCTGCTAAGCAGAACATCGTTGGTTCGAGTCCTACTCAGACCAAGTTTTTATTTCATCTTTCACGGGTACTGCCTCTTACGAAGACCTGACAAATCTTCCAAGGGTATCAATCTGTCATGAAAAAGTGCTTCTCAATTTTGCCGTTCGGAATCGGCGTTAAATTGTAGGTCCCCATCAATTCTTCACACGCACAGAGAATTGTTGATGAGAGTAGGCCACTTAGGCTTTGGCTCCTCAAGAGCTGTCGCGCCACTCTATTTATTTATTTTTTTATATGTTATATTAATATCATTTAATTAATGCATGGTACTTTATGGATATATACATACATTTGTACATATATTTCCTTACCGGTTTAATGGACATTCAAGCGAGAAAGCTATCGGCTCCAAAATATGAATTGTCATATTCTTCATTAAACGAAATCTCTTAGGGCCATTTGCTGAAACGAGTTATAAATATTTAAGTATAACATATACTCTTAAGTTTCACTTATTAGTTTGCACCAAAAATATTCTTAATCATAAATCTTGCTAAGTAGGACATAAATTAGGGGGAAGAATACGTGCAACCTAAGTCTCTTAAGTAAAACATAGTGACTGAAGTTTGTTTTGACAAATAATTTTGCTGTGAATAAAAATTAATAAGTATGGGAGAAAGGAATATTTTTATTCTTTTGATGAACTTTCAATTTTAGTGCTTTACTTAACACAACCCTTAAGTTCTGACGATATTCTTATTGAAGGTATTTTAAAGAAGATACTGCATGGGGTTCTTTCATTTTTACTTTTCGGTTCTTCTTGGTTCGCGTGTTTTATTTCACCTTTTAAATTACTATGATGGAGGAATAAATTTTCCAACAGCGAGCAAAAAGTCAATACTACAAAGGCATTGATAAATATTTTTGATTCCCAAAACCAAAGCTTTAAAGTTTACCACTTGAATGCACAAAGTTTTCTTTGGAAAAATTGACGAGTTTCGGGATTTGTTTGAGGGTTCGGAGGTTGATGTAATTGCGGTTTCTGAAACATGGTTTAAAAGCGATTTAATTGACAAAATATATTCCATGAAAGGATATACACTTTTTAGAGCAGATAGAATCGATCGAACTTAAAATGGAAACGCTTCAGGATAGCCGAGGATCGTCACAATATCGACTGCTTCGGAACAAGTTTGTTGGTCTTATTAATTCTGCAAAAACAAGGTGGTTTTCTAATCATTTGAACATTTCACAGAATGGTCGCAAGCTCTTTAAGAACCTCCGTAAAGTTGGAATTGGCAAACAAAGGTCACCAAGTATAGAAGTGGATTCTAATGAATTGAACCAATTTTTTATATCATCTGTTCCGCAACCCACAGATCCATCTATAGTACAAGTTGAGCCTTTGCTATCCTACCTCTGAGATTCTTTTAACTTCGTAGCTGTTACTCTTCAAAACTCACAGTCTCCTGTCAATCAAGCATCTGGATTTCGATCTCACCATAGTAGTACAACCGCGCTCTTGGATGTTGTAGAACAGGTAAGGAAGACTATGTACGATGATAAAGTCACGTTCTTGGTTCTTCTTGACTATTCCAAAGCATTCGATACCATAAACGATAAACGATAAACTTTCGCGTCATTTTAAACTCGCTTGCAGTTAACATAATTTTTTTCATATATAACTGAAAGGAATCAAGCCATTGTATCTGATACTCATGATTCCAACTATTCAGCGTGGTGTGCCTCAAAGATCCGTTCGGGGTCCGCTTTTATTTTCAGCTTATGTGAACGATATACCTCCACTCAGTAGATATGGAGATGTGCGTATGTTCGCAGACGATGTCCAGTACTTTCAAAGTACTCGGTTGGGTCTGATTGAGAATTGCGTGAGCAACATCAACGACGATATGAATGTGATTTTGAAATGGTCGAATGAATGCGGTCTTGTTTTAAATCCACTCAAAACAAAATGCCTTGTCTTATCAAAGAAAACACTTGACTTGACATATTTTCTCCCTGTGATATTAAATAACACCCCTGTGGAGTTTGCCAATAAAATGAAATTTTATTTCAATTATTTGTCAAACCGATTCATAGCTGAGACGAAATATTATTTTTCCTAGCAACGTAGAATAAACTAAGTGAAACTTAAGAACTAAGTTTTACTTAGAGCTAAGTTCAGAATACTTAAAAAATAGATTTATGACGAGTTTCAGCAAATGGGCCTTATAGAATGAAAGTTCATTAAGGGGCAGTTGCTCAATCGAATCATAAATTTAAGTTCTACATAAAGTTTTCATTTTTGTATGAGACGTTCCGGAATTCTTAAGTTCTACATAAAATCCCCATAGGTTAGGTTAGGTTATATGGGCTGACAGTTGATTTTGTTACCGTCACACTTAGATCAATGTAGATCCATTGTGATACCCTGAAGTGTTGTAACTTCTGAAAAGATGATTTAACCTATGAATTCTATGGTTGATCGAGCCATTTGGTGGACTTGATAAAGTTCAATAGGCGATTGCCTGGGAGTTCAGATAGTTCTTCTAGTTCATTGAAGAAATAGTTGCCTAAGAATTTTGATCTGGTACGGCAGAGTGCTGGACAGTGGCATAAAAAGTGAGCCGTGTTTTCGTGCTCATCCTCATCGCCGCAGCCTCTGCATATGTCGTCCGTACTAAGCCCCATCTTCTTTTTGTGGTAGCCAAGTAGATTATGTCCCGTTATCACACTTATGAGGGATCTTAGGGACGGTTTTTTGAGAAGTAAAATCTTTTTGGATTTTTCCTTGTCATAATGAGGCCAGAGTTTCCTGGTGTTACCGCAGGTTTCTAGTAGGTTCCATCTATCATTTGCTTTTTGAATGATGTTATTACTAATGTTTCTCTTTAGTTCGCATTGAGGGATTCTGATGTTGTGGTCTATGAGAGAGGGATCAAGTACCGAGCCTTCTCTTGCAAGCTCATCCGCTTTTTCATTTCCTGGCACATACAAAAGTAGAACTTTATGTAGAACTTAAATTTATGATTTGATTGAGCAACTGGCCCTAAAAGAATAAAAATATTCCTTTCTCTCATAGATTTGGCGCGCCACTCTTAAAGTTCGAGAACTTCAACATCACCTTAAAGTAAATCCAGTATTTCAAAATTTATCTTCAACAAATTTATTAATTTTTATTCACAACAAAATTATTTGTCAAAACAAACTTCAGTCACTATGTTTCACTTAAGAGACTTGGTTGTAGATATTCTTCCCCCTAATTTATGTCCTACTTAGCAACATTTATGATAAATATTTTTGGTGCAAACTAATAAGTAAAACTTAAGGGTATAACTTATACTTAAATATTTATGACTCGTTTCAGCAAATGGCCCTAATACTTTTCCAAGGTATTAAAACGGCAAGAATAGTGGACTTGTGTTTGAAAAAATCAACAATATCGAGAGGTACATAGAACGGGTTGGGGTCAAAATCCCGAAAATCAAAATCCCGAAAGCCCAAAATCCCGAAAGCCCAAAATCCCGAAAGCCCAAAATCCCGAAAACCCAAAATCCCGAAAACTCAAAATCCCGAAAACCCACAATCCCGAAAACCCAAAATCCCGAAAACCCCCGAAAACGCAAAATCTCGAAATCGAAATCCCGAAAAATTATATAAAGTGAAAAATTTGCGCAAATTTTTCATTTTATATAATTTTTCGGGAATTCGATTTCGAAATGCTTTGCAAAAGCATAATAGCATCAAATCAAACTGTTTTTTATATAAGATCGGGAATTGCAAGGACAACCTACAGTTTGTTTTTTTTTTGAAGGTCACCAATAAAAAAAACGGGTCTGCCACGATATCTAGAAATCAATTATCTAGAAAGTAAAAATCTCGAATATGAAAATCTCGAAAACAAAAATCTAGAATGGAAAAAATCTCGAAAACAAAAATCTAGAAAATAAAATCTCGAAATGCCAAAATCTAGAAAAAAAAATCTCGAATGCAAAAATCTAGAATGTATGTTTGAATTTTTGAGACAATGTTTAAAATTCGCCGCGAATTTTAAACATTGTCTCAAAAATTCAAACATACATTCTGGATAACTTACTTCTCCTTAACAAACTTAAAGTTGACAAGTAAAGTTATCAATCATACAATTGCACATTGCTACTCATGCACCTGTGAGAACAGTTACCCATCTAAACACATTGTCAATGAAACTGTAAGAACATCCACAGTAAATTCAGTATTATTAAAATTAGTCTAACGTGAGCTTGAAATTACCTCTATAAAGATGAAAGTAAATGAAATTGTCACAAATAAAGGAAATATTGATTTTCTTATTGTTTGCAACTATTTTTCTTGCTCAGAAAATAAAATATTGGGTAAACTGATGTATTTGTGTTTTATTGAGTTTTAACTGTTAAAAATACAAAAAAAAATCTCGAATTTTTATTTTTTTTCGAGATTTTTTTCTAGATAGCGTCTTTCGAGATTTTTGTTAATTCTGGATTTTTGTGGATTCGAGATTTTTGCGTTCTAGATAATTTTTTTCTATTTTCGATATTTTCGGCATTCGAGATTTTTGGCATTCTAGATTTCGTCATGATCCCAAAAAAAACCTTAGAAAAAAAAGTCCGTTAGATTCTCTTCTTATGTTAAGAAGAATGTTTATGTTATAAGATTTTTTCTTAAATTGTGTGATTATACTTTTGAAATGCAGAAAAAAACTGGTTTTCATTTCTAAACATTAGAAGGGAAAGTAACGGAATATATTTTTATCTCAATTTTCTTATAGGTACTCGTATAATGATGCTCTTAAAGAAAATGTTGAGTTCTTTATTCTTTCTTATTTTGAAATAAATGGGTTGGCCTCGTTTTCCCGGAAATCAACTTCCCGGATAACGATTGCCCGGAAAACACTTTCCCGCACTACTATTGCCCGTGTACCTAACGTTTGCCTGGAAAAAATCCTACCTTTTTTCATATGAAACTAATCCTTTTTTATCACTCAAAGTTTTGAGAATTAAGGAGATCGAAATCTGATACCTTTTTCGATTTTTCTAACAACCCTGAATTAGGCCACACCCTTTTTGAAAAACTGAAATTTTAAGAGACACCAAACGATGAGAATCATGGGGAACGAAGCATTTAAATTTTTCGTTCAAATTTTACTATATAAGCAGTTGCATTTTTGGGAAACCAAAACCAATCAGTTCCAGATATGACTTGCTAGGGGGAGGATACGCTGATGAGTTTTTTTTTTGTGTTTATAAACAATTCAATAAAATACAAAGTTATAGTTTAAAATAGAGATATGTCTTCTCTTCCTCTGAAAGATAAAACGTTCTTTTAAGAACGATGAATAATTCAAAAAGAGATATGACCTTAAATTGTCAATAATAATTGTTAAATGTCTATGCGATAGACATTTCTTCGATCAACCAAATTAAAGCGCAACGTTGAGAAGATAATTTAAACTCTAATTATCTTCTCCCAAAACACACGAAATAATAAATGCTGCGACCTTTCTCCATGAGATGTCAAATCGTTATAATTTATTGTAATGCTTAAGCCTAACTTAAAAGCTAAAGAAAAAGAATAACAAAAGAGAAATGGAAAAATTATTACTGTTAACCTTTATGTACATTGTGAGTTAGAAAAGAATTCCACTTGTTTTTGCATAGTGCGATTAGCAGTAAATTTTATAAAGAAGTGCTGTTGAGTGTTAGGGAATAAGTATGTAATGTGTGTACATATTATGTTGCATGATTTAAAATAGGGTAGATAATGAGTTATAGGCTGCTTGGAGCGAAAATAAAAATAATACATTGTATTGTTTTAATAATAAATTTTATGATGGTTCAGCTTAAGACTGAACATGCCGGCCACCTTGAAGGTAGCACATCTTCAATAATTGTGTTCACATCGGAAGTGGGTAAAGTTTGTTGGCTGTGCGTTTGTAGATACCAAGTTTGGTTTTGACTTCAGCCACACGTACGATGCCATCAGAGCCAGGATATGTTTGGATTATTCGACCCATAAGCCATTTATATGGGGGTAGGTTGTCGTCATGTATAAGAACTATTGTGTCTGCTTTGAGAATATCTGATTTCTTATACCATCTAGTACGTTCTTGTAGACTCAGAAGGTAGTCTCGAGACCAGCGTTGCCAAAATTGTTGCTGAATTTGTTGTAACCTTCTAAATCTGGTGAGACTTGATGTGTTAACGTCCAGTAAGCAGGGTTCTGGAAAAGATGTTAGAGGACGTCCTATGAGGAAGTGGCCTGGAGTGAGAGGTTCCAGGTCATTCGGTGACGATGAAAGCGGTGTGATTGGACGCGAGTTCAGTATTGCTTCGATTTGAGCGGTGAGAGTGCTAAGTTCTTCATAGTTTAGCGTTGCATGTGCTGCTACTCGAATTAGATGATGCTTTGCTGATTTGACGGCTGCCTCCCAGAGGCCGCCGAAATGAGGTGATCTTGGGGGAATGAATCGCCATTCGATTCTGTCAACTCGACAAAGTTCTGCAATTTGCGTCAGGTTTTCGCCATCAAATACTTTGGCGAGTTCAGAGAGTTCATTTCTGGCTCCCACAAAGTTGGTCGCATTGTCGCAGAATATTGCTTGACATATGCCGCGGCGGGCGATGAATCGTCGGAGTGCTGCAATGAACGAGGCGGTGGAAAGATCCCCGACTGCTTCTAAATGTACTGCTTTAGTGGTGAAGCAGACGAAGACAGCGATGTAGCCCTTAATTGTCGTTTTGGACCTTGGCTGGTAGCGCAGTTTAAAGGGGCCGCAAAAGTCAATACCAGTTGTAAGAAACGGACCTCCTGGTGTTACTCGTTGGGATGGAAGATCACACATGAATTGTTTGATAGATTTTGGTTTCATGCGAAAGCATTGTTGGCATTTGTTGAATTGTCGACGAGCCATATTTAGTCCATCAAGAGGCCAGTATTTTTGACGAACTATGCCCAGGAGTGATTGTGGACCTGCGTGGAGTGACTTCAAATGATAAAAAGAAAAAATAAGATTAGTTAGCTTATTTCTTTTAGGTAAGATTATTTGATGTTTAGAATCATAACTAATGGGAGCGTTTTCTAAACGCCCTTGGACTCGGAGCAAACCATCTCCACCTATAAATGGACAAAGGTTTCTAAGTCGACTGGAATGATCAACCTCCTCAGATTTCTGGAGACGGTTGTATTCATTTTTGAATTCTAAGAGCTGCATGTTTAGGACTAAGCCGTTGTGAGCGAGGCTGCTTTCTTCCACACTAGGAAGAGTTGAGAGTGCTGCTGTGGTATGAATTTTACGTGACTTGTTGTAAAATCGGTAAACGTAAGCGAAAATTCGTTCGAGCTTAGGAAGTGAGTCGTTGTATTTGACGTCGTCAATTATGTTGCAGTATTGCGGGTGTGCTGCGAGGAGCGCCATGTTGGATGATTTCCGTCCCGGAATGTCTTCTAAGGAAACAGTTTCTTCAGTTTCTCGCCAGTCTTCTTGCATTGAGGTTAAGAAAGATGGACCTTGAAACCAGAGGGAAGATGATCGTAAGGTATCTACTGTACAGCCTCTAGAGATGAGATCGGCTGGATTAATCTTTCCTGGAACATGTCTCCATTGTTCTGCTTGTGAGAGTTCTTGGATCTTCGCTACCCGATTGGCGACGAATGTAACCCAAGTGTAAGATGGTTGAGAAATCCAGGCTAAAACAATCTGCGAATCCGTATGGTAGAAAGTATCATTGATCTTGAGTTGGAGTATGTTTATTAGCCTATCGACTAGCTCGACCATCATGACGGCTGCTTGGAGCTCTAGTCTAGGTAAAGTTGTCGATTTTAGTGGACTGACCCGAGATTTGGAACAAATGAGGTGGCAGTTAATTTCGCCTGTCCGGCTAAGTGTCCGTAGATAGCAACACGTTTCATATGCGACTTCGCTACTGTCGGAAAATGCGTGTAGTTGTATATCAACATATTCTGAGCTGCCAAGGAGATGTCGCGGACAGGATAATGATTTGACCTCGTTTAGTTGCTGAATATAGCGGTCCCATTGTAGCTTTAGTTCATCCGCTAGTGGGGAGTCCCAATCTAACTTTGACTTCCAAAGTAGTTGCATGAACAATTTACCTTTAACAATAAGTGGACCTATTAGGCCTAGAGGGTCAAAGTTTTTACCAAGATCAGAAAGAACTGTTCTTTTGGAAGCTTTATTGTGGATTGCTGTGACGTAACTAAATTTGAAGACATCGTGATGTGGTTGCCAAATCATACCCAATGTTTTGACTGCTTCGGAGTCGTTTATGATGATGAAAGGCTCTCTATGATCAGCTGGAGTGTCTTCTAAAATCCGTTCATCGTTAGCGCAGAATTTTCTAAGTTCGAACTGCCCTTTAGCCAATAGCGAGATGATGTCTGTTTTAAGTTGCTTAGCTTCCGAAAGGTCATTAGCTCCCGTCATGAAATTGTCTACATAGACACCATTCAAAACAGCATGCGCTGCCTTGGGTAAATGAACCTCTTCTTCTTCGGCTAACTGTACTAAGCATCTGGTTGCTAAGTAAGGAGCAGACGATGTGCCGTAAGTCACTGTATTCAAGAGATAGGGTTTGAGTAATTCGTTGGGATGATCACGCCAGACTATCATCTGGTATTTTCGATCGTCTTCGTGAATTAGAATTTGCCGATACATCTGGCGAATATCTGCCATGAATACGTAGGCGAATGTACGAAAATTGATAAGGACTGTAAATAAGTCGGGCTGTATGGTTGGTCCAACCATAAGCAGATCATTCAGCGAGAGATTTGTTGAAGTCTTTGCCGAGCCATCAAATACTACACGAAGCCTTGTAGATGAACTGTCTGGCTTGATTACGCAGTGGTGCGGTAAAAAGTAGTTTGTGGTTGGTATAGTGGTAATCTCTTGCATGTGGTTAAGATCTATGTATTCGTGTATGAACGATGTGTAAGGTTGTTGCAGTTCCGGATTGGAGACAAGCTTGCGTTCTAGAGTTTTAAACCTTCTAGTTGCGATGCTGTGTGAATTTCCGAGTTGTGACGGATGACGTCGAAATGGAAGCCGAACAGTGAAGCGACCAGATTCTGCTCGTGAGAAGGTCTGCTTAAAGTGTTTCTCACACTCTTCTTCCTCTTCAGTAAGAGTTTTAGATTGAGCCTTGTAGTCTTCAAGGTCAAAAAATTGTTGTATAGTCTTTTCTAGACTTGATAGCCTTGGTAGTGCTGTGGTTGCGACGTTGCAGTGCGGAAGCGGTGGCGTTGTTTGTAGTTTTCCAGCGACTACCCATCCAAGTTCAGTACTTTGCAAGATAGGGAGCTCGGAAGCTAATCGATACTGATCCTGTTTTAAGAGAGTGAAAAGTAGTTCCGCTCCTATAAGAATATCAATCTTGCTTGGTCGATAAAATTGTGGGTCAGCTAGGTCAAGCTTCTTTAAGATCTCCCAGTCATCGACATTGATGAAGCTATCGGGATGGTTTGCAGTTATGTGCGGTAAGACGTGGAAATTAGCTGTAGCAGAGAATTTGCTGAACCGAGAGTATATGGTTGTAGTGATTGTGTGGCGTATTGTGGAAATAGAATTTCCAATACCGCTAATGGGTAGATTAGCCAGTGTGCGCTCAAGACCAAGCTGTGTAGCGCAAGATTCAGTCATGAAATGAAGCTGAGATCCTGAATCTAAAAGAGCTCTGCATAAGAGAGGTTGCCCGTATTTGTCAAGAGCAATTAGAATTGCGGTGGCCAAAATGATTTGAGAGCGATGTTTCGTGTTTTCTGGTACCGATAATGGTGGTCCGCTTGGGGAGGTACAATTTGGTTGATCTTGTATTGAGTGGGTGGTCATAACAGGTGTAGGTTTAGCTGAAGAGTTTGTATTAAGCGAAGTTAAGGTTTTTAGTCAGGGTTCCGTTGAAGGAGTTTCAGGTTGTGCAGATTTTGCGTTAAAATGATAGTGTAGCAACGTATGATGCAGTTGGCTGCAAGTGCGACACTTATCTATGCTGCAGGAAGCGGTTAAATGGCCAGGTTTGAGGCAATTAAGACAGAGTCTTAAACGATTTGCTGAGTTGTAGCGTTCTCTGGGCGAAAGTTGTAAGAATTTCTTGCAACGATATATGTTGTGATGCGTGCCAGAGCAATGACAACAGAGTCTTTCATGAGCCGCAATGAGAACAGTTTGACGTTGACTAAAATCCTTTCTAGGTTGTGGCTTAATATTTTTTGAGGTAGAGGCTTGTGGAGTTACTAGAGCGAGACTCGATCTTTCATCTATATTGTATGCTCGATTTTCCAGGAATTTCTTGAGTTCCTCAAGCGTTGGGAACCTGTCGTGAGAGCGTACATCGTTCCATTTGTCCAATGAGAGGTTGTCTAGCTTTGAGCAAACTAAGTAAATCATTGGATCGTCCCAATGTGCTGTAGGTCTACCTAGCGATGTAAGTGCGCTTAAATGAACGTTGAGTTCGTCCAAAAGTGCGCGAAGTTCCGTTGCGGAATTTCTAGGAACTTGTGGGAGATTGAAAAGTTTCTTAAGATGTTCGTGAGCTATGACTTGCTTTTTGTGGTATCGAGATATTAGAGTGGCGAGTGCGATTTCATAATTAGCTTCGGTAACCTCTAGAGCGCGAATGCAGCTGAGTGCTTTTTCACTTAGTGCTGAACGTAGATAATGAAATCTTGTGACATTATTCAACGCAGAATTATTGTGGACTAACGCGACAAATGTTTGATAAAACGATGTCCAATTAACATAATCACCCGAAAAATTAGGAATAGGGATCTTTGGAAGGCGTATTGGTGTGCCTCCAATTGTTGTGTCGAGTACCGTTTGATTAGCAGGTGATGACTGTACTGGATGCCTGGCTTCGCTAATTGAGGAGATTAATGTAGGACGTATTTCAAAATACATTTCTTCAAACTCGGCTCTGACTGTGAAAGTGCTTTCATTTTCATCTAGTTCTTCAATTTTAACTTGAATGCCTTCAAAACTAGCTTTGATGGATTCAAGAGATTCTAAACGAGTTTCGAGTTCAGCTATTAGTGCTGTAGGAGCGCGCTTGGATACAAAATCCTTGGTTCTTCCTAATTGACCTATGATCACTTGCCGTTTGGATTTAAGTTTCTCTAATTTGGTCTTTGGGTCGGTCATGATAAACTAAATTGACGCAGCCTACTTCTAATCGAAAGTAATGATCTTCGTAACCTCGATTTATTATATCACTTCACTTTAAAATATAAGTAAAAGTTGGGTACTCACGAAGATTCTAAACTGTTACCAGAATGTTCCGCAATGTGAGGTGATGTGCTTTCCGTTATGAGTTAACAGTCTTGCTGCTTGGAGCGTATTGCAGCTATCGTTGCGGTTCTTCTGATAGGTACCGTTGAGACGATGTCGTCTTTTCCACGTGGTGCAGTTTGATGCGAATACAAATTTTGTAGAAAAAGATTGTCCCACGCAGTCCCGATGCGAATATTTATTTTTTGTTAATGTCTCGATGTGAATTAGGATGTAGTTTGTAAAATGTGCGAAATTAATCCAATTAAGTTTGATTGCAGTTAATGCGATTGTTAATTGATTAACCTACCTGTTATGACCATCCAATGCGAATATTATTCTTGATTTTGATGCAGCTTTTCTCGTGCGATTGAAATTAATTCGTAATCCAAATAATATATCCACTGGATCACGTCGGGGTCACCAATGTTAAATGTCTATGCGATAGACATTTCTTCGATCAACCAAATTAAAGCGCAACGTTGAGAAGATAATTTAAACTCTAATTATCTTCTCCCAAAACACACGAAATAATAAATGCTGCGACCTTTCTCCATGAGATGTCAAATCGTTATAATTTATTGTAATGCTTAAGCCTAACTTAAAAGCTAAAGAAAAAGAATAACAAAAGAGAAATGGAAAAATTATTACTGTTAACCTTTATGTACATTGTGAGTTAGAAAAGAATTCCACTTGTTTTTGCATAGTGCGATTAGCAGTAAATTTTATAAAGAAGTGCTGTTGAGTGTTAGGGAATAAGTATGTAATGTGTGTACATATTATGTTGCATGATTTAAAATAGGGTAGATAATGAGTTATAGGCTGCTTGGAGCGAAAATAAAAATAATACATTGTATTGTTTTAATAATAAATTTTATGATGGTTCAGCTTAAGACTGAACAATAATTATTGAGACAAATGGCTCTGCGATACCCATTCAATTACATAAATGGCTAAACAAGTTGAACTTGTTCCAGTATTATTCTATGACCTTACGTCAGTTTTTGCGGCGTATCTCATCCATTTGTTATTTTAGCTGTTTACAATGTTCTAGAAGTTTGTTAACAACAAAATCCCAAACATTTTTGCCGAACATCATGCATGTCTATTTTTAACTTTTTCATACCAAAATAAAAATTTTAACAAAAAAATCGAAAAGTTTTTTCGAAAAAATAATTTTTTTATTTTTTCCAAGAAGCTGTACCGCAATGCATAAACAAATGAAAAATATTTTTATTCTCAACCAAAAATCAAAAAAGAAAAAAATTAAAAACGACCGAAACGCAAAAAAATTCAAGCGACCTTATGTCAGTTTCTGCGGCGTATCTCATCCAATTGTTGTTTTAGCTGTATACAATGTTCTAATAATTTTTTAACAACAAAATTCCAAACATTTCTCCCGAACATCATGCATGTCTATTTTCAATTTTTTCATACCAAAATAAAAATTTTAACAGAAAAAACGAAAAAAAATGTCGAAAAAGCAACATTTTTTTTCCGTCCAAAGAAGTGTTCCGCAAAACATAAAGAATTCTAAGAAAAATATTGGTCTCAACCTAAAATCAAAAATAACAAAATTAAAAAACAACAATTTTGCATATCATACATTCCAATACGAAATGGTAATTTCGGAATAAATTTCCAAAATAGTGCTAAATCCCGGAAAAAAATAGTACTATTTCTTTTTCCAAATAGTAGTAGATCCCGCAACCAAAAATTTTCCGGGCAATCGTTCTCCGGGACTTTTTTTTCCGGGCAGTCGTGGTGCACCGGAAATAAATTTCAGAAATTTAAGAAAATTTATGGATTTTGGCCATTCGGGATTTTGGGTTTTCTGGATTTTGGGTTTTCGGGATTGTGGGTTTTCGGGATTGTGGGTTTTCGGGATTTTGGGTTTTCGGGATTTTGGGTTTTCGGGATTGTGGGTTTTCGGGTTTTCGGGATTTTGGGTTTTCGGGATTGTGGGTTTTCGGGATTTTGGGTTTTCGGGATTGTGGGTGTTCGGGATTTTGATTTTCGGGATTATGTCCGTCTCCCACATAGAACGCACCATTTGAGAACTGTTGAAGTCTTTTACGAAAATGAGCGTTGTAATCAAAATTCTTTTCTTGTCCTCTATCTTCTCAGCGAGGAGGCAAACTTTCACCTCAGTGAATGTGTTATCTAGCAGAATTTCCGCATTTAGGCAAAACGAGAATCCACGAGTGATTGTTGAAAAGCCAATTTATCCACAAAGAGTGAATTTTGGGAGCGGTTTATGGGATTGCGATGTCATCGGACCGTACTTCTTCGAGAATGAAACCGGCCAGGTGTTAGCTATCTCAAAATGTTAACAGACTTTTTGTGGCCAGAATTTCTGGATAAGGACCTGAATAATATGTGGTTCCAACAGAATGGTATACCACTTGCCAGACGAGTCTGCAATCACAATCAACGTTATGCTCAACTACGAGGCTCAAATTCCGCAGTTAAAAGATTTAATGATTAACATTCATATTCAGCCCAAGTTGTCCAGTATCAAGATGTGTAGAAACCGAAAGTCAAGTTTTCCATCGGTGAGTCCAAGAAATAAATGTTAACTTGTAGCGGTTTTTTTGGTCGCCCGGAATTGTTCCGAATGATTCTGAACTCGTTCACTTGGCACAAGATATGACAGTCCTTGTTCTGAATAGAACAGTAAAACGATTCCGAATTGGAAGTGTACAATTGTAGGTACATCTTAAATGGAAAAAAAGGAGCATTCTTCAAATGTTGTTCAACAATATCAAAAAATCTTTGCTCTCCTTTAACTAACCATGAACTTTAAACCAAAAATATTAATGGACCTTTTAGATTTCTAAGATTTTTTATAATGTGGTTAAAATACACTAGTCAAAACAATTAAAGGAACACTTGAAAAAACTCAAAAATGGAGTGGATTTTTATAAGGCTGTATCTCAGTAGAAAAAAGTCGGATTGAAATGAAACAAAAAGTTTTTCAAAGTTTATCATTTTTTCTTTTCAAATTATTTTGAGTTAAAAAAGTACCGTTAGTCGTTTTTGCTTGAGCGTAAAAAAAATCGAAAAATAAAATAAACTTTGAGTGGTCATAAAATGAGCGGAAATTTTTTTTCAATCCAACCAATCTAAGATTCAATTTAAAAATTTTGCTGGCTATAATTCACTGTTTGGTTCAGATCGCTACAATTTTTTTTCTAGTCAAAAAATGGGTTTACATGCAAAAACACAATTTTGACTTTGGACCCTAATAACTCTGCTAAATATTGACTTACAAAAAAACTAAAGACAGATTTGAAAAATTCATTAAATTTTCTACACAAAAATATTGTTTTTTTCAATCTTTTCTATCACTTTAAAAAAAGGTCCAAAATACGCATTTTTCAACTTTTTCATAAAAACTACCGTTATTTTGTGCTTTTCAGTGATACAACTAATCTGAGGCTTAATTATTAAAGCTCATAAAATTTCCTTAATTTTGGTGAACATTTCACATCAATACGATTAACCGTTTCTCTGTTTCGATCAATCAAACTTACAAAACACTTTTTTTTTCAATTTTAAGGAAAGTTTTTTTTTTGTCTTATTTTTCTGTTCTTTTGAATTTATTATTTTTTTTAATTTTTTTTATTTTTTTCATTATCATTATGACTTTGTGAAATTCGGACGAATTTCCTTGATTTTGATGAAAATTCGTCCGAATGAATTTTTCAAATCTGTCTTTAGTTTTTTTGTAAGTCAATATTTAGCAGAGTTATTAGGGTCCAAAGTCAAAATTGTGTTTTTGCATGTAAACCCATTTTTTGACTAGAAAAAAAATTGTAGCGATCTGAACCAAACAGTGAATTATAGCCAGCAAAATTCTTAAATTGAATCTTAGATTGGTTGGATTGAAAAAAAATTTCCGCTCATTTTATGACCACTCAAAGTTTATTTTATTTTTCGATTTTTTTTACGCTCAAGCAAAAACGACTAACGGTACTTTTTTAACTCAAAATAATTTGAAAAGAAAAAATGATAACCTTTGAAAAACTTTTTATTTCATTTCAATCCGACTTTTTTCTACTGAGATACAGCCTTATAAAAATCCACTCCATTTTTGAGTTTTTTCAAGTGTTCCTTTAATTGTTTTGACTAGTGTATTAGCTCAAGTATCACTCAAAATTCTCTTAATATTGTTCATTAGCGGGCTATAATTTTGCACCAATACATGGTTTTCCAAAAAGATGTGTTATTTTGAATAGCCCGCTATTTCCGTTGGTGTCAATTTTGATTTTGTTAATTCTTGACATTTGACAAGTAGAAATTACGCTATTACTAAAAATGAATTAAAAAAATGATGAAAATTTTGCAGTCACAGTTCTCAAAACTGTTGTCGTTGTGAATCACCTTGTCGGACCGCAACGCAATACAGAAAATGGTGGAAAAATTGGAGCTGTTGGGACAAGTCAGTGATGTTAAGAATAAAACCCGTGCAAGTCGCTCAAGAACTGAAAGAACAACGAAAACATAAGTTTGTCGATTTATCGTTGTTCCTTCGAATTGGGCATTCCACATACGTTATTACCACATTTTGCATTCAGAAGAAATCAAGCCGGCCAATCATCAACTTGAATTGAAATGCATGAAAATGATCCGGAATTCTATCGAAAATTCATCTTGGACTAATGAGGCCCATTTCCACGTCGGTGGTTACGTCAACAAGCAAAATTTTCACATCTGGATCTGGGGCTCGGAAAACCCAAGGGTTATTGTTGAGAAGCCTCTCCATCCTCAACGTGTGACTGTTTGGTGTTTGGTTTATGTTCCGGCGAAGTCATTCGATCTTACTTTTAAAAAAATGAAGTTGGATCAACAGTTACGGTCAATGGATTGCGCTATCGAGAGATGATTAATGGGTTGGATGGTATTCATCTTACTTACTTACTTAAGGTGGCGCTACAGTCCGTTGTGGACTTGGGCCTCAATCAACAGTCTCCGCCAGCCAGCTCGGTCCCTAGCTAGCTGTCTCCAATTTTGCACTCCAAGTTGATTGAGGTCCTCTTCCACTTGTGTGCGCCACCTGAGTCGCGGTCTTCCTCTCCTTCTGCGTCCCTCGGGAATAGTGTCGAAGACTTTCCGGGCCGGAGCATTGGTGTCCATGCGCTCTAAATGACCGAGCCATCTGAGTCTCTGGACCTTGACCCTTCTGGCTAAGTTCACGTCGCGTCGTTGTACAACCCGTAAAGTTCGCTGTTGTATCTCCTTCTCCATTTCCCATCAATGCACACGGGGCCAAAGATGACCCAAAGAATTTTCCTCTCGAAACAGCCTAAGGCACATTCATCCGATTTTGTTAGGGTCCATGCTTCTGCACCATACAGCTGGACAGGGATGATGAGGGTGTTGTACAGTTTAACCTTAGTTGCTCGAGAGAGGGCTTTTCCACTCAGTTGCTTTCTTAGCCCAAAGAAACAGCGATTAGCAGGAGTAATTCTTCGTCTTATCTCAGCGCTGGTGTTATTGTCCGTGTTGATAGCGGAGCCTAGGTAGACAAACTCCTTAACTACCTCGAAGTTGTATGCGTCTATTGTGACGTTCTGTCCGAGCCGTCGATGTTGGGTGTCCTTACTCGAAGACAGCATGTACTTCGTTTTTCCCTCATTTACCGCTAAACCCATTTTTGCCGCTTCTGTCTCAATCCTCACAAAGGCGCCATTGACATCACACTGTGTTCTTCCCATTATATCAATATCGTCGGCGTACGCGAGAAGTTGAACAGATTTATAGAAGATAGTGCCTCTGGTGTTGACGGTGGAGTTTTGGACTATCTTCTCAAGAACGATGTTAAAGAAATCGCACGACAGTGCATTGCCTTGTCTGAATCCTTTTTTGACGTCGAATGATTCCGTAAGCTCATTGCCAACCTTGATAGAGCAGCGTGAGTTCTCCATCGTCATTTTGCACAAGCGAACGAGCTTGGCAGGGATGCCAAAGCTAGACATAGCTTTATACAGTTCGTCTCTGTAGGTGCTGTCATACGCGGCCTTAAAATCAATGAAGAGGTGGTGGGTATCGATTTGGAGTTCATAGGTTTTTTCCAGGATCTGCCGCAACGTGAAAATTTGGTCGATGGTAGACTTTCCTGGCCTGAAGCCACATTGATAAGGACCAATCAGATTGTTGACGAAAGGCTTCAGACGTTCACATATTATGGCAGAGAGGATCTTGTAGGCGATGTTAAGCAGACTTATTCCTCTGTAGTTGGTGCAGTTTAGAGGATCTCCTTTTTTCAGGATCGGGCAAACAATGCTGAGGTTCCATTCATCGGGCATGCATTCCTCCGACCATATCTTACAGATGATTTGGTGCATGCTCCTATCTAGCTCGTCGCCTGCGGCTTTGAAGAGCTCGGCAGCTAAACCATCTGCTCCTGCGGCTTTGTTGGATTTCAGCCGTGATATTGCTGTTTTCACTTCTTCTAGGTCGGGTTCACGGAATTGTTGGCTGTCATCGTGTATGATAAAAGGCTCCTGTCTGACGGCGGGGTTTTGTTCGTCGTCGCCGTTATACAGTCTACAGAAGTGGTCTTTCCAAATCCCTAGCACTGACTGCGGTTCTACTATGATGTTCCCTTGTTGATCTCTGCAGGCTTCGGTTCTTGCTCGATGACCTTGAGCCAGCTGTTTTACCTTCCGATAAAACCTCCGAACTTCATTCCTGCTGTTAGCTCTCTCAACATCTTCGATCTGACGCTTCTCATGCTCTCTCTTTTTTCTCCTGAGAAGCCGGCGTTCTTCTCTCCTCTTTTGCTCGTAGAGCTCACGAGCAGCTCTTGTCCTTCTTTGCAGCGCCGCTTTGTAAGCCTCCTGCTTGGCTGCATGGGCCTGCCTGCATTCTTCGTCAAACCAGGGGTTTCGTTTTGGTTGTTGTGTGAAACCCAGCACATTAGAGGCGGCATCTCTAACTGCATTCTGGCAATGTTGCCACTAGTCTTCGATACTTGATGTTGGCGGCATAGGACTCCTTAAGAGGTTACTTGTCACTCGATCAGAGAAGGATCTGGCGATCTCTTGCGATTGTAGCCGTCCGACGTCGAATTTTCTTGCAGCATTTCTTTGTTTTGGCCGTTGTCGGGATATTCGTAGCACTGCCTTGGCTACGACGAGGTATTGGTCCGAGTCGATGTTGGCTCCTCGGAAAGTTCGAACATCTTGAATGCTGGAAAAGTGCCTCCCGTCGATCGCAATGTGATCAATCTGGTTGACGGTTGATTGATGAGGAGATCTCCATGTACCTTTATGGATGTTGAGATGTGGGAACCAGGTGCTTGCTACCACAACATTTCGCCCCGCAGCAAAATCGATCAGCCTGAATCCGTTGTCGGAAGTGGTGTCGTGCAGGCTGTGCTTTCCGACTGTTCTTCCAAAGATGCCTTCTTTTCCCAGCTTTGCGTTAAAATCGCCGAGGACAATTTTCATGTCATAGCTAGGACATTGCTCATATGTTTTGTCGAGGAGCTCGTAGAATTCGTCTTCAGTGTCGTCCTTTTTCTCTTCTGTGGGGGCATGCGCGCATATTAAGCTAATGTTGCCGAATTTAGCCTTGATTCGGATCGTCGTGATGCGTTCGCTTACGCATTTGAAGCTCAAGACTTTTTGCCTGAGTCTGCTTCCCACGACGAATCCGCATCCAAAGAGTCGCTGTTCCCGGTAGCAATCCCCATAGTAGATGTCGCAGTTATTCATCTTCTTTTCGCCCGGTCCATCAAATCGCATTTCCTGGATAGCGGTAATATCTGCTTTGTAGCAGTTGAGGGTCTCCGCTAGTTGTTCGGCAGCACGCAGTCCATTAAGGGACCTAACATTCCACGTGCATATCCGAAATTCGTTGTCCTTTATACGTTTGCTTGGGTCGTCATCAGTGTATCCGTCCGTTTTCGAGGCCTGTTGATGGTTCGTAACTAGATTTTTTCTATGTAGCCGGGAAGTCACCCCGACGTACAACCCCCAACCTGGAGTACCAGGTACTTGATGTGACTCCAAGTACAAAAGCCGGAAAACCGCTCCTTTTACGACCTGAGCTTCAAATATGTCGAAGTAGCCCTTAAAGGTGTTCACCAAGTAGTTCGACCTAACTGGAACTGAGGACGCCACCGTTCATTCCAAAAAGAAATTCATCCGCTGCCGTCCCTCGTGGGAAGTGCCTTGGTGTGAACACTCCTTCGTTGTGGGGTAATTAGTAGTAACAGCCTACTCCGCTTCGACCTGTCGACCATGGGAGGCCCTGCTGCGAAAACAAGTTTCGCGATCGCATAGCTCTAAGCATCGCAGTAGTAGTTACCGTAAGCCGCTCCGCCACGTCAAGGCTTACCCCATGGAGGGATGGTATTCATCTGGACAACGTTTACTTTCAACAAGACGGCGTGCGCGGCGCTACGTGCCGCACAAGCAACGAAACCATTGATCTTTCACGGGTAAAGTTGAAAAACCGTGTTATCTCTCGAGGTGATCACAATTGGTAACCGAGATCCTGCAAGTTGCGACTTCTTCTTTTGCGGCCACGTGAAAGATAGGGTCTACGCCAACAGCTCAGCGTAATTTCAAGACCTCAAAGATGGAATTCGTGAGGTTATCGAGGACGTAGGGCAGCCACTTTGCGATTTTGCTATGGAAAATTTCATGAAGAGGAGGTAAGCGTGGTCATGGTGGTCATTTGGCTGATGTTGTGTTTCATATTAACGGCATACCTTCCTCTTTATTATGAAATAAACATACGATAATTTTTATATGTAATTATAAAATAACGCCTCTTATTGGAAGCTAAACATACCACTCTGATGTTTTTATTTACGTCCTGCGTTGCCGTTCAATAACGAAGTTTATTTCTATAAATTATAAGTTTCATCATTTCTAACACCTAGTCAAGTTTAATTTCCAAGTTCGTTGAACAATTTTGGCTCTTAACAGAAGAGGTCTCAACATGAAGTTAACATACATGACACAAGACTTGGAGTTGGCGAACAGATATGTCATTACACTCTCCAGAAAAGCACTACTCATAAATCATTTCCTGATGGGGAATGAAGTTCTAATATGGAAAAAAGAAAAACTTCTGTCTCCTTATGAAAGTAATCCAGTTTCTTGTTGATATGATTCTGACACTCCAGCGCTCAGGGAATATTTATTATTATTTTTTTTTGCAGACAATTCAAATGCATTCGGTAATATTCATTGAGACACGTCTGGCATCAGAATTAGGGTGTGCTTTTGTGTTTGTCTTTTCTTTGTCACTTCACAACAACTTCACAAATGAACTTGACACTGGGTGGACCCAATCTAAAGTGATTTATGACATATAACTACGATTCAACAACTGCTGTCAGTTTGCTTCTTTAATTTAGTTCATACAAGTTCTGAACAGACAAGAATGTCATATTAGGTATTCCTTTGGAAGTGGAATGGCATTTGCTCTTTTTTGCAAGCATTCGAAAAAGTGAAGGAAATAAGGAATATTTAATCCAGACAATGGACCACACGTTTTAAACGGGAACAAAATTATAATTCGTGCTCGTTGCGCAGTCGTGCAACGGAACAATAAAATGCGCATGACAGGTGGCGCCAACTGTGGTCTTTGTCATGTTTTTGCATCTGATTATTAAAAACGAAGGACCTCCTGCCACGAGAGTGTTTTTTATTGTCGGATTGTAAATTTTGCTGCCATGGAGTTTGGTGCTTGGAACAAAGGTCTTTGTCTTTTTAGGAATTTCAATTGGACCACATTGTTTAATTTGGAATAAGGATGACGATGCCAGAGGGAAAGTTTGTATCAACATTCAAATAATGAGATAGAATAAAGAAAATGAGTTATTTCAAAAGTATTTTCAAAATGTTCCGTTGCAAGATCGTAGGTTCTATATTTCCAATCCTAAAATGAGTGCCTAAGCTCAACAAGATTTACGGAACCTGTAATCGATTTTTGATAATAGATACCTACTGAAAGCGTTCGATTGGATAAAAGTATCAGTTCAGTTTATGAAAAGAGGAAAGTTCTTTTTATGGACTTTTATATTATTCTTTTACCAGGTAAAAAAAGTGATAACTATCGATTTATTGCAAGTAATGCTATAACAACCAATCTCAGATTTTTCTTTCTTTCTTGAGATTCCAGGTTGATCGCTTCGCACAGCACAATGGTTGACATTGACAGGCCAATTGGTTTCATTCTTCTTCTTTTGTTATATAGTTACATTTAGACCAAGAACAGATAGGGTTTTTCTAGGACTTATGAAAAGTAAAAGCGTAATCGCGATTTCCTCCTTTTTTTTTATTTCGAGAGCCACATTGCTCAAAATGCTTAAAATAGTCTACTTGCTACAGTATGTATTACTTTCTATAAAACACTTCGCGAGATACGTGTAAGAATTGGCGCAAGATGGTCATTGTTGATCCTCACCACAGCCATTGACGAACAAAAGTGTAGTTAAGTACCTCGGTATCTGGTTGGACCAGTTTCTGTACTTCGACAGACATATAGATGCTGCTCTGACTAAGGCCAGAGGAGCCTTCGCTTTGACAAAACGGCTGTTTTTCAGCAGTCGGCTTGACCCCAGAGTGAAGGTAATTTTCTACATAGCCCTCATACGGCCGATGATCGTTTATTGTTGTCCAGTGTGGTTCAACATTGCCCCTTCCCAAATGTAGAAGTTTCGGGTGTTCGAGAGGCAGTGTCTTTGGCGCTGTCTCGGTTGGTATCGGACACCGGAATCTTCTTATCTGTATTATTATTCAAACGAAGTTCTATACAACGGGGCTCGAATCAATAGAATTGACAATTTCGTGATAAAACTTGTTCGGGGGCATATTGCGAGAGCTATGGCTTCGACCAACAATTTGATTTTCGGCCCGTTCTATCCGAACGACAACTACTTTGACAATGCACGCTTGAGCGGCTTCATCCCACCAGAGGCATTCCTCTATTTAGACCAGTGCGGCATGATTCAGGATAGATTGGCAGTACCGCTTATCTACCACGTCAGGCAAAAAACCGTAGACTGGCCGGCGGCTCCTGTATGAACGAGGCATCCTCGCTCGAGATAGTGCGGAGCTGGTTCGGTTCGCATTGATAGGGTGAAGCCTTATCCGGCTTACATACTTGTTTTAGTCTTAGGTTTTAGGTTTAAGTAGAGTAGGTGGTATGATGGCACTATGAAACATAAAGAACAAAAAGACAAAAACACAAAAAAAGAAGAACAATAATTGAATAAGGAAAAAAAAACAAAGATTGAAAATATGCAAAAAAAAAGACAATAGTTACAAACTGCAACAGAAGAATATAAGGGACACAGTTTTTTTTTTTGCTTTAAGAAGTTTGTAGGTAGATTAGGTAATTTTAAATTTTATTTTAAGGACCCTAGTATGTAAGTCAACACCGAAAAAAAGGTAAAGGCATTAGTTTCTAAAATTTTCTAATAAAAAAAAAAGTTTGGAATAAACCGAAATAAACTTAGTTCGTAGGCCGAAAGGCATTAATTTTAAGAACAATGAATTGCTTAGAGCGCCCGAATGGGGCCAGTAAGTTATGTATAAGTATTAATATAGGGTGTCCCAATAAGAGCGCACTTTCTAAAATTGGAATAATTTCTTTGTCATGCAAGTAGGAACTCTGAAATTTGGCAGATGTCGTCTCTGTTTGTTCCGGTTACTAAAAATGGAGCGCTTTTTGAAAGAACAACACGTTATAATGGTAAAAACTCATTACCAAAATGGGGAAAGTAACGCTTCGCAAACTTCAACAAATTTTCAGTCGAGAGAGTGTACCTAATATGTCAACCATTCGAAGAGTGGTCAAAAAAAAATTGAAAAAACTGGGTCAATCATGGATGGTAAGAATCCTTTGCGTCAACGTACTGGTCGGTCTCTTGAAAACATTGCTACTGTAAACGAGAGTGTTGTCGAGAACCCGAAAACATCAATTCAACAGTGAGTGTGAACGGTATTCATTACAGGAATGTGATAACGGGCTTCAGCTGGACGGCATGAATCTGGACAACATGTGGTTTCAGCAGAACGGCGCAACTTGCCATACTGCGCATGAAACAATCGACTTATTGCAGCAACGATTTTCAGAACACATTATTTCACGATGTTCTGATGTGAACTTGCCACCAAGATAGTGCGATTTAACGCTGTGCGATTTTTTTCTTTGGGGTTTTGTGAAATCTCGGGCTTATGCGAATAAACCCGAAACAATTCCTGAGCTCAAATCGGAAATCGAACGTGTTGTCGGTGAGATACAGCCACATCTCTGTGCAAAAGTCATGGAAAATTTCATGAAAAGAGTAATGGCCTGTAGTAGGGTATATTCGTAACTCCCAGGACAACCTTGGCATCGGCACGGCACGGCGGTGCCATCCCAATTGGGATTTCTACCAAGTTTCAATTTTGATGCTAATTGGGAATAATTGTAACTGGTTGGATTTCTGTATTTTCATTGGAATATTGGTTGTGGGATTGGATATCCAGTGATAAATTGGTTGTGAGATACACTTTTCTAGTTGGATATCGTTGGGTTTTGCTTGGTACTGTTCGTATTTCTAGTTCAAAAATTAAATTGTTGTTGGAATCGTGCTGATTTGGTTGGGTAGCTCCTACTCCTTCCAATTCAAAATCCATGTCACTCCCAAGCCACCGGCACGTACCGCACGTTCCAATTGGGATGAATACCAAGTTTCCATTTTGATTCTAACTGGGAATAATTGTCACTGGTTGGATTTCTAACTTGGCACGGCACCCAATACATATTTAGTTGGGTAATTTCCGACACAACATTCGCACCTGCATTGCATTCAATATAAAATTGATATGTGCATAGTGCATTGGCTAAACATATTCTTTATTCTTATTAGGATGTTCATATGCTTAGGATCAAATAGAAACTAGCATTCCAAAATACTTACTTCTGTTGGTTGTGCTGGATAGAATTGTGAACAATGCAAGATAATGCCAGAAGAGTTTGATAAAAAGACACATTTTTTTTTTTACGATATTTATTTATATTTTATTTTAGATTTTGAAAACTTTATTACATTGTTCTAATAAAAACCTTAAACATAAATGACCACAAATAAATGTATCAAAATCTTGTTCTTGTATATAATTATAGTTTATTTTTGTACCAAGATAGTTTATTACTTCTGAGGGTGGTCTTAAATTTCCAAAACTATCAAAATACTTAACAATATTTTTTTGTTTATTTCTTATATATGCTACCCAATGAGTACCCAAACCGCTTTCATTGTCCAGATTTATAACACCACACTCTTTTAATGTTGGTACTTTTGGTAAAGAGTTTCGCATAAAAACTCCTCTAAAATGCTTCAAGTGTTTCTTTCCAAACTGGTGAATATCAAAATTGCTTAAAGGATTGTTAGGTAGCAATTCAATTAGTTTTTTGTATTTTTTGAGTTCAAAAAAAGTCCAAGACCATTTTTATATGGTTTTAAGAACAGCCCATTTCCTTGAATAGCAACTGACTCCATAGCCTTATTATGACGCTTATTTTCTTCAAACTGTCTTTTAGCAGATCGTACATCATTAATCGCTTTTACAACGCCAGCTGCTCCACCTGTTAGCGATCCCACAGCAGATAAACCAGCTAGAATAGGAGCTAGAAGTGGTAGAAAACCACCACTTTTCGGAAGTGGAATTACTCTCGGTGTTTGAATTTGTTTTTTCTTATTTTTAATAACATTTTTTGCAGCCTTCACAGCAATATTAGCAATAGATGTTGTTCCACAACAATTTATATTGTTTTTAATAGCATTTCTTGCTTCGCTTATAGCCTTTTTAAACATATTCTGTTTGCAAACCTTTTTTGATTTTGTCTTCTTAGGTCTTTTAATTGCTCTTTTTTTGGTCTCGCAGTTACCCATTCCAAATTTAGATTTAGCTTTCATCATGTTGGTAACTAGGAGTCCACTCAACTTTTCAGAGGTTGATGAGTCGTTTGCTTTAAATCTTTTCCACGCTTGCTCGGTTAGAATTTTATCAGCAATATGTCGGTCTGATAGAGAGCTACTTTTTGAGTATGCAATGTCATGAAGACGACAAGCCTCATCCAATTGATTTATTCCTTTATCTCCTCTACGTAGGCGTTCCTCCAATTTCGTTCCAGGTCCACAATAATTATATGAAGGAATATGTAATTCAAATGGTAGTTTGTCTATAACTTTATTCAAAAGCCCTTCTCCTTTAATTGATTTTCTTTTTCTATTGCACTGATTTTGAGTGTTATGTTCAATCATAGTATGATTAACACACCTTCTTAGTTGAAGGTTGAAACATTTATGATTACAAGTGTATAAAAACAAAATGTTTTATTAAAAAATATCTTAGTCGTCATTATGCGTTTTGTAAAGCAGTCAGATGTCATAAACGTAAGGAATTTTGATTCCAATGTAAAAATTAAGAAAAAACATGGAAACTTATTTCCAAATAGTATTCGAGGAATTATCGTTGGACCATCAAACTGCGGAAAAACAAATGTAATGTTAAGCATTCTTCTTGACGCCAACGGTTTAAAGTTTGAAAATATTTATATTTATTCCAAATCCTTACACCAACCAAAATATCAATATCTTAAAAAAATTATTTCATCTATCAAAGGAATGGAATACAACGAATTTTCAAACAATTGTGAAATAATGCCTCCTTCAGACGCTAAAAACAATTCAATATTTTTATTCGATGATGTCGCTTGCCAGAAACAAAATAATATAAGAGACTATTTTTGTATGGGTCGTCACAATGGAGTTGATAGTTTTTACTTATGCCAGTCCTATACTCATATACCAAAACATCTAATAAGAGACAACGCTAATTTCATTATTCTTTTTAAACAAGACGAATTGAACTTGAAGCATGTTTACAAGGATCATATTAACTCTGATATGACATTTAATCAATTCAAAGAGTTATGCTCACATTGTTGGACTGACAATTTTGGATTCCTAGTAATAGACAAGGAGAACAGTATTGAAAAAGGTCGCTACAAAAACAGTTTCAATAAAATTGCTTTACTATAAATATAAATATTTCATTTAAAATCAAAACATTCTGACAACAATACTGTTTGGGAAAACTAGTCCTTCATTTTAATTCTAAAAAAAAAAAAAAATAAAAAAAAAATATATTTATCCGAACCATAGAAATGGATGAGAACGTGTTGAGAGATTTAATAAAAACAAAAAATGTGCTAAGAAATAAATATTTTCAACTAAAAACTGGCAAAATGACTAGAGAAACTGATTTAGAAGAGACTTTTAAACCAATTGTGGAACCATTGAACAAATTGGTTGGAAATGTTACAAAAGAAACAAATCAGGAGGATGACGTCATAAAAACAATCAAACCTCGTAAGCTACATTTCAAATCTTTTGATGAAAATATAAAGGAAGAAGAACATAACAAAACAAGTTACATTCAAGAAATGGATACTACAGATGATTCCATTTTATTCAGTACACCAAAAAGTAATTCAACCCTAAACAAAACATCTTCACACATTAAAAAAATATTGTCAGATTCGAACCGCGATACAACATATGGTCCATATTTTGATGCAAATACAAATTCTATTAAAATAGGAAAATGTCGTTTTGTAATGAATGAACATGAAATTGTTATTGATGATGAAACTTTCACTCGAACTCCTGGTCTCATTGAATTAATTCTAAAGAAAAATCCACGCCAGCAAATATATACTAGTAATGACCTAGAAGAATATGGAAAAATCTTATATAAAACTAATGCATATAAAACTAATCATGATAGTTCCGGTCGAATCAAGTCAAATAGAGGTGCAAAATATACAAAAATAGTTAAACAACTTGCTGCAAGATTTAAAAGTGAAACAGAAAAAACTGGAAAGTCTTATTCTGTCATATCTGATATGGAGTATACAAATAAAAATATTGAATATGTGTATTGGAACGATCCTAATGAACTTGTTAATAGGCTAAGACTTTTGATAGCATCCAAAAATGCTGGTAATAATAGCCATCAGAATGAAATAAATTCGTTAATTGAAGAGCTAAAAGAATCAAATATTATATATAAGCTTCGTTTCAATCAATTAATTTTACATATAAACAATGAACGTCGACAAGTTCGGTAGGAACTTCAAGCCTCTTCCAAATAATAAAGGTCTTGTAGGGCCTCCAGGAATAGGTTTTAAACTTCTATCGTCTGGTGATTTTGATATAGAAAGTAAATATTTAAACAATGTTGGAAGTAATCCTGAATATTCCCACCAAGCCGTATGCAAAGGATATGTTGATGATCAAATAAGTCTTAAGGAATCAAGCATTATAAACCACATCAATTCTTCTTTAATGGAAGTTTTATCCACTTTTAATAAGGAAATTCGTATTCTAAAAAACCACATAGACTCTACGATAAAGGAAACAATAAAAAGTATGGAACAAGAAAATAAAGCATCACAATTAATTTCTCAAAAACTTAAAGACTCCAAAGAAGAAAAGTATGTTGACGAGAAAATAAAAAAAAAAGTTGAATTTATAATGAAAACGTTGTTTCCTAATGAACCCTTTACACCGATAGATTAAAAATGTTTTATTTGTATTAATCTTATGTCACTGTATTTTATATATACAAATAAGTGGAAATGAAGAAAAGGTTTTCAATTTTCATAAAATAAAATAAAATTTGTTAGTTAGCATTCAACACTCGAACCACAAGGAACTTTCAAAATGGACACTGATAAAATAATAAAAGATATTTTTGATTTTTTAAAAACAAATGGCGAATCAATATTGGATGAACACTATGGAGAATTTACTAACTGTATTTCAATGGTTAGTAAATTTAAAAATACTACATACATGGAATCATCACATGGATATCATTACTCTAACTGTTGTTGGTCATCCAACCTATGTGAAGAAGGTCCAGATACTTGCGGCTGTTACCATATGGAAAAAAGGTTAATTAAAATTAAGAAACTTATGTTATTGTATAATAGATTGCAATAAAAGAAAAAAAAATATATATATAAAAGTCTTTTCTTTGATTTTGTTGGATTCACTCTTTGTAAATATGAGTAAGCGTGAGGTTGTTGAGGAGTTGCATAAAGCTGCACGTAGAAACTTCAAACGTCGTCATGTTATCATCAAAGGTTACGATGACTTATGGCAAGCCGACCTGGTTGAAATGATCCCATATAGTGAACAAAACAGAGGATTTAATTATTTAATGACAGTAATCGATACGTTTTCGAAATTTGCATGGGTCATCCCAATGAAAAACAAAAAGGGTATTACCATTACGAAAGGAATGGAACAAATATTTAGATGTTCTTCTAGAATGCCAAAGAATATACAAACAGATGATGGAAAAGAATTTTTCAATAAAAACTTTAAACTCTTAATGGAAAAGTACAAAATTAATCATTACTCAACATTCAGTTCATTAAAGGCTTCCATTGTCGAAAGATTTAATAGAACTTTTAAAGAAAAAATGTGGAAAGAATTTAGTTTCAATGGAAACTATAAGTGGATCAATATTTATAAGAAACTACTAAATGATTACAATCACTCTTTTCACAGAACCATTAAATGTTTTCCTGCAGATGTAACGAAGAAAAATTCCAAGTCATTGTTACCGCTTTTTAAAACTGATAAAGAAGGAGCAAGTAAACAAAAATTTAAGATCGGTGACAAAGTAAGAATCAGCAAGTATAAACATGCATTTGAAAAGGGCTATACACCTAACTGGACAACAGAGGTTTTTAAAATAAGAAAAATCAAAGTTACAAAACCAAATACATATCTTCTTGAAGACTATCAAGGAAAACCTGTTCAAGGTAGTTTCTATGAACCAGAACTGATGAAAACTAAATGTGCAGATATTTTTCTTGTGGAAAAGGTTTTACAGAGCAGAGGAAATAAGGTTTTTGTCAAGTGGTTGGGATTTCCATCAGAACATAACTCCTGGATTAAAAAAAAACGAATTGCTATAAAATAAAAGAAATGTAAAATAAAGAAATGTAAAAATTATTATTATTTTTTTTTTCCGTCGATGTTTAAATGAATCATTTTCTACTCAACCGCCAACTTTACTCAGTCGGGCTGCAAATACCAATATGAACACGGGTTTCAAAGTATACACATTCCCTTATCTCCTTACTGAGTGATCGGGTTTCATCACTCAATACAAAGAAGTCCGAAAAAAACACACAGAGGGTTCAAACGAATAAAAAAGAAAGAATTTGTTGTTTTTTTTTAACTATGTATGTATTTATTGTTTGTTTATTTACAAATATAATTTTTTTTTTTTAATTGAAATGGATTATTACTTCATTTTCATAAATTTTAATTCATAGGTGGAACTGATTTGTCTTACAATCTCTAAGACATAGCCACCTCCCCCAATTGATGCCATGCTGCTTACTGAGAGTTTGGAATATCTCTGAGGTAGAAAAGTCTGTAGGAATAAATAAATTAAAAGTCGTTTTAAATAAAGAACAATGAAATTGATGTTTTTTTTTTTTTTACTTACTGTGAACTCTCCAAGATCTGCGACAATGCGATCCCCCCAAGGCGTTTTAACTTTTCGTAGAGCAAAAATATTGTACTTAATATCTGCATTAAGCTCAGATATTTTTTTTGATGGTTTATAATTAATTTCGTTAAGGGAGTTAAGCGAGTTTGCTTCTCTTGCAGCGAAATCATCTACTGTAAAAATGGAATACTCCTCCTCTTCAAAATACATGATGTTATATTGCTAGTGCTCGTAATCGACTGTGCTCGTTGGTAACAACGAAATTTCCTTTTATAGAAGCCCTAGTAGAAGTATCCCAGATCCCCACACAAAATATATATACCTAAAACCTGAAGAAACAAATTTTTTCTGTTTTTTTTTTCTTTTTCGAATATTTTTCATGTTCATTCAGGAAAATAATATTAAGTCAAAACGAAATTTCTGAGTGTTTTTATTTGTTATTCATACGAATTAACATGTTAAGGAGGCGCATACACACATTTGTTATCATAAGCGTAATTGTTCAGTGTACCTTTTTTTGTTTGTTTTTTTTATTACCCTTGAAAGGAAGTTGATAATTTAAAAAAAAAATTGAATCATGTTTATCCTTACAAATGATACTTAATCAAATACCTTCAATGTGGGATCCCTACGTGTTGATCCTATCAAATACATACAATCTGGGATCCTTACGTGTTGATCCTACGAGAAAAATTCAAAACGAATTTTCTGAGTGTTTTATTTCTTATTCCTATAAATTAACATGTTAAGGAGGAGCATAGATACATTTTTTTTTTATCATAAACGTAATTGTTCAGTGTACCTTTCTTGGATTGTTTTTTTTATTACCCTTGAAAGGTTTGATAATTTTAAAAAATTGAATCATGTTTATCCTTACAAATGATACTTAATCAAATACCTACAATGTGTGATCCCTACGTGTTGATCCTATCAAATACATACAATCTGGGATCCTTACGTGTTGATCCTACGAGAAAAATTCAAAACGAATTTTCTGAGTGTTTTATTTGTTATTCCTATAAATTAACATCTTAAGGAGGCGCGTAGATACATTTTTATCATAAACGTAATTGTTCAGTGTACCTTTCTTGGATTGTTTTTTATTACCCTTGAAAGGTTTGATAGTTTTAAAAAATTGAATCATGTTTATCCTTACAAATGATACTTAATCAAATACCTACAACGTGTGATCCCTACGTGTTGATCCTATCAAATACATACAATCTGGGATCCTTACGTGTTGATCCTACGAGAAAAATTCAAAACGAATTTTCTGAGTGTTTTATTTGTTATTCCTATAAATTAACATGTTAAGGAGGAGCATAGATACATTTTTTTTTTTTTATCATAAACGTAATTGTTCAGTGTACCTTTCTTGGATTGTTTTTTTATTACCCTTGAAAGGTTTGATAATTTTAAAAAATTGAATCATGTTTATCCTTACAAATGATACTTAATCAAATACCTTCAATGTGGGAACCTATAATATTTACATAGACCCAATACATGTTACGAGCGAGGCTTAGAACATAATTAAAAACCCAAACCACGTTGTGAACGATGTTAAGAACATAATATAAAAACCCAAACCACGTTGTGAACGAAGTTAAGAACACAAAGTGACGTTCCCCAAAAAAAGATAAATACGTAAGACTATGTTTCTTTTAAACTCAGTTTGAATTTTGTTTTCAATTCAAAAGGAGGTCTTGTGACATTTTAAGTGTGAAAAAAAAGTTTCAAAAACTAACTAAGAACTAAAACCTATTTACAAATTATCACTTTTTTTTTTTACACAGTTAAAAAAAAAAATTATAATCATGAATAACACAAAATCCTGTGCTTTTTGCAATAAAATGTTTTCGAGTGTCGGTGTGTTAAATCGTCACATAAAAACGGTGCATTTAAACTTGTCGGGATCTTGTCGTCTCTGTGGGGAGACGCTTGAGTCCCAAACAATTCAAAAGGCGCATTTGATTCAATGCGCAAAGAATCATCAAAATGGACAAGAACATCCATTGAACCAAAAACAACAACTACAACAAGAACAACAACCACAACATCATCATCAACATCAACAAATACCAGGACAACGTCAACATGAAATACAAATACAACAACAACAGAAATTAATTGAAAAACTTCAATTACAAATACGCGAACTTCAACAACATAAGGAACAGCAACAAAAACGTCCATCAATTACATCAGCAGCTTCAAAAATAGACGATCAACCATCAACTTCTGCAGCAGCAATTGTTACAAAGATAAATAACGAAAGTTTGGTGACTTGTACATTTTGCAAGGAACAAATACCCAAAAACAAATGGGCGCAACATATTCGGAAGAATTCTCACAAAGCCAAAGTTCAAATACTTTATAAGGCAAATGTGATGGAAATAAGAAATTCCTTTAAAAATCGCGTAATTTCCCTTTCCGTTCAGAATAAAAATGAACATGAACTGGATCCGAAAGTATTTTTGAATGACAACGAAGCGATGCTACACGAAATTCTTAGCCAAAAAATACACGAGCACAACTCCGTAAAATTCAACTTGGAACTTTTTGCGGAGTATGTAAAAATAAGTGGTGAGGAAATGGTGATCGAATTAAAATCAATGGCTGCGGAAATGAAAGCAGTTTTCTTGGAAGTAGAAATAAGTCCCATTCTCAAAGAAATGTTTGAGACTATCCTCGTGAAAATGGATGAATTCCAAGAAAAGGATAGTGGATGGGCACTGATAAGAATAAAATCAGTGGAAATCAACGTAAACAAATACCAGCCATTGAGTGGTTCAAGTTATTTACCATTACCAAAAAAAATAGCTGACAAGAAAGCCATTGTCAATATTCAAAACAATGATGAATATTGCTTTAAATGGGCAGTTATATCTGCTGTTCATCCAAAGGTTGAGATACATGCAGAGAGAATATCTTCATACCAAGTGTCAGATATATCTAGAGATATAATTGCCCTAAATAATATTATACTGGATTTCACTGGGCTCTCATTTCCCCTTGAACTGCCGGAAATCAAAACATTTGAATCTAAAAATAATATAAGCATCAATGTTTTTGGATTTTCTGAGGGAGAAAACCCTCAAATTGAAGGTCCTTATTACATGACAATGCAAGAAAAACGCATTCATGTTAATCTTCTACTCCAAATGAAAGGCGAAGCTACGCACTTTATGTGGATAAAGCATATAAGTCGTTTGATAACAAGTGATGTTGTGGAAAGTTCAAGGAGAAAATTACTGTTCTGCAATACTTGTTTGCAGCATTTTTACAATGACCCCTCATTCGTTAAACACAAGGGCGAGTGTAAAAAAATGGTAACAAAAATGCCAGCCGATGATAAAAATATTATAAAATTTGCAAATTATGATAAACAAATGATGGTTCCATTTGTTACATATGCAGATTTTGAATGCATTCTCAAACCAGTTCAAACCTGTTTACCGGACCCATCAACGTCTTCAACAACAATCCTTCAAGAACACGTTCCATGTGCATTCTCATACTACATGAAATGTTCTTTCGATGAAACCGAAGATGTAATGCGGACTTTCATAGGTATTATTTAATAACTTATTTTCTGTCAAACAAAATTCTTATATTTTTTTTCTTTTCTTTATAGGAGAAAACTGTGCTAGTGAATTCATTCATAGTTTAGTTGAAGACACGATGGACAAATACAACAAGCACATTAGAAGCGTGACACCGATGAAACCTCTCACAGAAATGCAGGCGCTTTGTTTTGAGAAGGCAACAATGTGCACAATATGCGCCAGCAAATTCGATATTGGAGAGATGAAGGTAAGGGATCATTGTCACTTAACAGGTGAATATAGGGGGGCAGCCCATAATCTTTGCAACATTAAATATAAGATGCCAACTTTCTTTCCAATTTTGTTTCATAATTTATCTGGTTATGATGCACATCTTTTCTTCAAATCGCTTCGAGAAATCGATGGTGAAATCAAAGTGATTCCTTTGAACAAAGAAAAATATATTTCTTTTTCAAAGAAAATCTATATTGATGAAAAACGTTCTATAGAACTTAGATTTTTAGACTCTTTTCGTTTTTTGGGTGATAGCATAGATAGTTTAGCTCGAAATCTAGTTCATTCAGACTTTATTTTAACCAGAAAATGCTTTGAAACAGAGCAAAGTCTGGAATTAGTAAAGAGAAAAGGTGTATTTCCATATGATTTCTTGGATTCTTGGCAAAAAATGTCTGAACCATGTCTTCCTGAAAGAGTGAAGTTTTTCAACAAACTCACGAATGAGGAATGTTCCACTGAAGATTATCAGTTGGCCATAAGCATATGGAATCATTTTAACTGCCATAATCTTAAAAATTATATGGAAATATACTTAAAAAGTGATGTTTTGCTGCTAGCTGATATTTTTGAAAATTTCAGAAAAGTTTGTAAGCATAGATACAGTTTAGATCCTTGTCACTACTATACAGCTCCTGGTTTATCTTGGGATGCTATGTTAAAAGTGACAAAAGTGGAACTGGAACTCTTGACTGACATTGAAATGTATAATTTCTTTCAAAAAGGGATAAGAGGCGGCCTTACCCAATGCAGTCATAGATATTCCAGAGCCAATAATAAATTTATTGAGTCCTATGACTCTGAAAAACCATCCTCATACTTGGTTTATTTAGATGCCAATAATTTATATGGCTGGGCAATGTCTCAGAATCTTCCTTGTGGAGATTTTGAATGGCAGAACCCACAAAATTTTTCTCTGGCATACATAGAAAGTCTTAATGATATTCATGTTGGATATGTTTTAGAAGTTGATCTAGAATATCCCGATCATCTGCATGATATTCATAACGATTTGCCTTTTTGCCCAGAAAATATAGCAACGCCAGGCTCTAAATTCAAGAAATTGGTAGCAAGTTTCTTACCAAAACGGAACTATGTTATTCACCTTGAGAGTTTAAAGCAAGCTCTGAAACATGGTCTGATTTTAAAAAAAGTCCATCGTGTGATTAAATTTAAACAATCAAAATGGCTGGAACAATATATTTCCCTCAATACCGAACTTAGAAAGAAAGCTAAAACTGATTTCCAGAAAAGGTTTTTCAAGCTAATGAATCTTTCTATTTATGGTAAAACAATGGAAAATATTGAGAAACGTACTGATGTTAAAATTGTTACACGATGGGAAAATAAAAGACAATCATTGGGTGCTAGAGGTTGGATTGCGAGACCAAACTTCCATAGTTCCTTACAATTTGCCCATGAGGATGATGAAGGATCTATCCCACTGTTGGCTATACAAATGAGTAAATGCAACATTACATTGAACAAACCGATCTATCTAGGTTTCATAGTACTTGAGCTCTCAAAAATTCTTATGTATGAATTCCACTATGACTACATCAAACCAAAATATCATGAAAATGTTCTTCTTAATTATATGGATACTGACTCCTTTATTTACAATGTCAAAACAGAAGACTTTTATTCTGATATTTTGGATGATATACCATCAAGGTTTGATACATATGACTTTGATCCCAATAACCAACATAATATTCCTAGGTTAAATAACAAAGTCTTAGGTATGTTTAAAGACGAAACCTGTGGGAATAAAATGTTGGAATTTGTTGGTTTGAGAGCTAAAATGTACTCGTTCACTGTACAAAATGCAAAATCTGTCCAGAAGGCGAAAGGAGTCAAAAGATCTGTCACCAAACGATTGAGAATAGATGATTATAAAAGATGTCTATTTGATAAAATTGAAAGATATGAAAATATGTTAACTTTTAGGAGTAAATTACATACAATTTACACCCAAAATTTAAACAAGTTGGCTCTTAGTTTTAAGGACACAAAAAGATTCATATGTGCAGATAACATCAGCACGCTTGCGTGGGGACATAAAAATATACCCAATGACAATGAACCCTTACCGTTGTAATAAAACATATACATACATGTAATGATATATTTATATATGTATAAAAAAAAACAGAAATATAAATTAGATTAAAATAAATTTGAAAAAAAGAATGTTTTATATTATACTACAAATAATAACGCAATATAATGTAATGTATATAATGTAATGTATACTGTAATAAAATGATGTGTAAAAATGAAAAATGTGTCATTTGTCTTTTAATCAACATGTCGTTAACACTTGCTTTAAGTGGGAATGAGTCAACTCTTAACGCTCAGTATTTTCCACCAATAGTGCTTAAATCTAATTATGTATGTGGACTTATAGATTTCCAAACATATAATTCAATTCCAAATGTGGATGAGAGTAATAATATGTTATGTATCGGTGATAGTGTTATTTCTTTTCCTATTGGTTCATATGAAATTGAAGATATTAACAATTTCATACAAAAGAGAATTAATGAAATAAATAAAAAAAAGAAAAACCAAATAAGGAAAACTGAAATTAAAATCAAGGCAAACAACAACACTCTGAAATGTGAAATTATCTGTTCAGAAGATATTGACTTTTCAAAACCAAATTCTATTGGTTCGCTTTTAGGATTTAGTAAGAAGTTGTTGACTTCAAACTTGCTTCATGAATCAGATCTCTATGTTAACATAAATAGAGTTAATACAATACGCATTGAATGTAATATCATAGATGGAACGTACATTAATAACCAACCGGCGCATATTTTACATGAATTCTCTGTTAAAGTAAGTCCTGGCTATAAAATCATAGAAGTTCCAAGCAATGTTATTTATTTACCTGTGAACGTCAAACGAATAACATCATTGTGTCTTAAGCTCTGCGATCAAGACGGTAACGATATTAATTTTAGAGGTGAAAACATAACGGTCCGCTTACATTTACAACCAGAAAAATGATTGTGTATGAAACTATTGACAACTCAATATCTTATAAAAACATTGTTAATAATAAATCAATCGTCAATCAAGCTTCGAACGCAGCTGCGGTAACACATTGCCTTACCAAACATAATCAGGACTTTTTGTTGTCAATAGGTCTTAAATTAAAAAAAGAAATCGTAAATAATGTTAAACATTTTTCAAGATCCCGAGATAAATGAAAGCATTTCTAAATATGAGTATCATACTTATTCACCATATCAAAACAATTTTGAACGAAATGAAATCATTCAGATTTGTATACAACATCAAAATCTTAATGTTCTACCTTCGGAAAGTTTTTTATACGTTGAAGGATCATTATCGACAACTGATGTAAAAGATATAGTCAATACAAAACTTGTAAACAATGCTATGGCTTTTCTCTTTGATGAAATTCGCTATGAACTGAATGGCAAGGAAATTGACTACAATCGAAATGTCGGAATAACATCAACGATCAAAAACTATTTATCTTTGACTAAAAATGAGAGTGCTATGCTATTAAACGCATCCTGGTCTCCTGACTCACCTATTAATTTGAAACCATTTCATTTTAACTATTGTATCCCGTTGAACAAACTTTTAGGATTCGCTGAAGATTATAAAAAAATCATTCCAAATGCTCGACATGATCTTATTATCACTCGTGCAAGAGTGGATGAAAACGCATTGATCTCTTCGACCGATGAAAAAGTACAAATTAACATTCAAAAAATACAATGGAAAGTACCCCACGTAACCTTATCAGATTCCATGAAATTAAACTTATATAAATCTATAAATAAAAGCAGCTCTATGAAAATTGCTTTCCGAAACTGGGATCTATATGAATATCCCATGCTGCCAAGTTCTGATCATCATATCTGGAATGTCAAGACAACAACACAAATAGAAAAACCTCGATACATTGTTCTTGCTCTACAAACTGGGAAAAATAAAAACCTGACTGCTGATCCTACAAAGTTTGATCACTGCAGTCTCACAGACTTAAAAGTTTATTTAAACTCTGATGTTTATCCACATGAAGATTTCAATGTTTCTTTTGAAAAAAATAGATATAGTCTGTTTTACAAAATGTACACCGACTTTCAAAAAACCTACTATAATAAAACCATCACTGAACCTCTTCTTTCCTGGGAATTATTTAAATCACATGCTCCAGTTTTCGTGGTGGACTGCAGACATCAAAATGAAACTATGAAAACAGGACCTATAGATATACGTTTGGAAATGAGAACATCAAAACAAATTCCAGCAAATACTTCAGCTTACTGCCTTATGCTTCATGATAGAATTATTGACTATAATCCACTTGAACAAGTTGTAACCAGAATAGTTTGAGAATAAAATAAAATAATATTTACACATAACGATAAGAAAATAATTGTAAACCTGATGTAAGCAATGAAAATATGTTTTTAATAAAAAAAAAAAAGAAAGAAGAAAAACTTGTATTTGTTTTTACTTAATATGTTCTTTGTTTTCTGACATTCTCTTGCATTGTACACAATTCTAACCAGCACAACCCACAGAAGTAAGTATTTTGGAATGCGAGTTTCGTTTAGAAATCAATTTTATATTGCATGCCATACAGGTGCGAATGTTGTGCCAGAAATTACCCAACTAAATATGTTGCCGGTGTCCTGGGAGTGACATGGATTTTGAGTTGGATGGAGTAGGAGCTACCCAACCAAATCAGCACGATTCCAACAAGAATTTAATTTTTATTAAATTAAACTGGAAACTTGGTATGCATTCCAATTGGGAAGTGCCGCTGTCCTGGGAGCGACATGGATTTTTAGTTGGATTATTAAATTAAACTGGAAACTTGGTATGCATTCCAATTGGGAAGTGCCGCTGTCCTGGGAGCGACATGGATTTTTAGTTGGATTATTAAATTAAACTGGAAACTTGGTATGCATTCCAATTGGGAAGTGCCGCTGTCCTGGGAGCGACATGGATTTTGAGTTGGATGGAGTAGGAGCTACCCAGCCAAATCAGCACGATTCCAACAAGAATTTAATTTTTGAACTAGAAATACGACCGGTACCAAGCACAACCCAACCATATCCAACTAGAAAAGTGCACCTCACAACCAATTTATCACTGGATATCCAATCCTACAACCAATATTCCAATGAAAATACAGAAATCCAACCAGTGACAATTATTCCCAATTAGCATCAAAATTGAAACTTGGTAGAAATCCCAATTGGGATGGCACCGCCGTGCCGTGCCGATGCCAAGGTTGTCCTGGGAGTTACGAATATACCCTACTGCCTGTCATCGGAGCCGGAGGGGTTATTTGCCGCATATTTAATTCCATACTTAATCGGAACATGTCTTCCTTACAATACAATAAAAATATTACACCTCTGTCATAAAATACTTGGTTTTATTTGGAAATTAAAAAGTGCACTCATATTGGGACACCCTATACTTAGTAAGGTTAGTTTCACATTTTTGAATGAATAAAAAAATGAATTTCGAAAAAAAAACGCCACCTGAGTTGCCGATTACAGCAGCTTTCGTGAGAGTACTGAGCTTCTGATGCAGCTTCACTCTTTGTCGAAGGACTTAAGAAAACTTTCATGTCTTGCAGATAAGACAGTTTGACTAAATTTAACCTTGACAGTGTTCAAAGGAACGGAGTAGGTAAACCTTTCAATATTCAAGATTGGTTTTGGTCATACAGTGTTTGAAGAAAATGAATGTCCTTGCGGTTTATCTAATTGTTATTTTCATTTTCTTTTGACAAAAACTACAAGCAAACTTATCAACAAATAATCAAAAAACAACCAGAAATTTGTATTGACTACAATCTACCAATGGTTTTCTGTATTCGTGATTTTCGTCTATGTTCCGTGATTGTTTGTTGTTCACAAGAAATTCAGATTTGAGACCGTCTTCTATTCTTATTGGAATAAAGTTCTCTCATATAAGAACTCTAAGTTTATCAAGAGAAAAATTGACTAGTTTAAATAATTCTTCTGATTGGAATATTATGTAAGCGACACAAAAAAAAAATTCAAAACGCCTATTTGTATGCTTTGATTTTTGGTACATTTTACTGCAGTCATCAGAGTGATAGTAATTGCTTTCTTTTGAATGAAACTATCAACATTTTCTTGAAATAGTCAACAAAACAAAAATTACGAATTTGAATACTTGAAAAAGATGCATTCATGTGTGATGGACATTTGTTTAATGGTGGTTTCATGTTGATGCTCTTATCGCCTTTGGTGTATGCAACGAATAATTAATGGACATTATAGCTAGAACAGGCAAATCTTATTGGAATGATAATAAACCTTAAAGACAGAGTAAATATATCTTATTTGATAAAAATGTATCTACTTCACTATTGAAAAAGGCTTTTGTTAAACTAGCAAACCAAACAAAAGAGAAAAGAACTAACTCTGGCGTCTGACTTACTTAGATTTAAGTCAAGTTAAAAACATGCCAATTCATAAACAGATAGTAAATAGCAACAGTTTTACCTTCTAGGTTGTTAGGCAATGACAAGATGGAAAATTGGAAAAAAACAATTATAATTTTTTGAAAAATTTAAAATTTCGTAGACATCTACATATTTTTAACTTCCCAGAGGAAGTTATTGTAATGGGGCCGATTTTGTGAATCTCCAATTTTTGCATATCTCCATGTTTTCGAGGTCACAAGAATCCGAATCAAGCGTTTTTATGATGATGTCTGTGTGTGTGCACGTGTGTTCGTATGTGCGTATTAGAGTTACGTTTTTTTTCGATTATCTCGCGAACCACTCATCGTATTGTCATGAAATTTATCTCATTCGACGCGGTATTGTGTTGTTAAGAGCTGAATAGGTTTTGAGCGAAATCCGCTTAGAGGTTTTTTAATGGCAATTACTAATCTAAGACAACCCTAATATAATGAAAATGATGCTAATTTTTGCAACAATTTCAACAATAGTGCAAAAAATCTTATAGTTAGTGTGAAAAAAAAACAAAATTCAGGAGTATCATAGACTATATATTTGATTACTAGCTGACCCATCAAACGCGCGCTGTTTTGCCATATAAATATTAATCTTCGGAAATACTAATCCGTTTAGAAAACTATTCAGGAGTAATATAGGCGCCACTGTTATTCAAATGAACTTATGGAATTTAACTTTGAAAACAACGTGCCTGTACAACTACAACGGAACGTATCGGCTGGAAATTTCGCTCTGGTAAGTTAGTCGTGTGGACAACATGGGTCGCACTCATATTTTTTAATGATCTATATTGTATTGAAAACTTAACTAGATAAAAAAAGTTTCACTGTCATTTACAATATCTTTTCCAGTTTTCATCAATTTGGATAACTTGTATGGTTTTTCATTAACTCAACTTGTTTTTTTTTTTTTTAATTATTTTTGGGTTAATATTCAATTAATTTCCTTAAATTAAATACGCCTCGCAGAGCTATTGTATCAGTAGACTTATCTGGGTCGGAAATGGTTGTTTCTTTTTTTATTCATTGCAAAGGAAAATGCATTACCTCAACTTTGTTTATTTGAAATAACTTGCCTTTTAAATTTTCTGTGGCATTTTTTTATATTCTTGTGTTAAGTCAAACACTTATTTTCAAACCGCAAGCCATGTCAAATACGAAATCACTGAACGCAATCTCTGTTACCTGCCAAAATGATAATAATAAAATTGCACCTGCACAACAGCTCTGAATGGTTGATACTGTCCACTTCATACGACCAGTACGGCACGGGCAATACACCTACTACAAACCAAAGCTATTTTTGTATGTAGGTGTTTTAACAAAACTTAATCTACTCCTTAACAAAAGTTATGTATAGAGGCACAATCCTGGCTCAAGAAAAAAGTTATATCTTGCAAGGATACATGTTTGTATTTTCTCGGATAGCCTGCTCTCAAATGTCTCACGTCTGTTTGCACTTACTCCTTCAAAGTCCACTACTGTCGATCATCTTTAAATGAGAATATTTACCCCATGGCCATATAGGGGGCCGGGCCACTGTAAAATTCCAGGACATTGTAAAGCTGATGAGATCGCCAAAAACAGAACACTACATGCCAACTTCTTCTTAAACATTATACTCTAGAATCAACTAAAGCTAAATGGTCACAGGGCACTACCTACCTTGTAAAATAACAAATTTGGCCAAGTCTAGAGCTGAAGCGGTCGAAATGCTTGATTTTCCTGAGCAGACAAAACATAAGCTCCACAATGGGAATCACAACAGGACTTAACAGGACCATGAGACTGGGGGTCTATTTAAATGATTTCTTTAGAAGCTGCATGAATGAAAAGGGAGATGAAATAGTCCAAAACCTCTTCTGTGCATGATCGGCACTCTCCAACAGAAATAACACCTTTCTCGGTAATCCATTCCATAAAACAGTTTACTGGCAACAATCGACATAAGACCCCTAAATAGAATTAAATGGTTTGTTAAGTTTCAAAACTCTCTCATGAGTAACTCTTTATAGTGGTATCAGATTGGACCATGAGGGTCTCTCTTACCTTACCTAACCTAACCCAGAAGGGACCTGTTACACCCAGAGCTCGTTTTTAATTTCGCATCAATTCCTTAAATATCCCAATGGCAGTCTAGTCATAACTTTCAGGCATGAAAAGCTATCTTATCTTGTCTTTTCAAAAAGGATTAAAAAAAAAATTCATGATGATATTGCAAAATCTTGAAAGCTTTTAATTTTAAATATCAATATTTCACCTTTAACATTTGTAAGATATTTCTCTTGGAATATGAAAAAGAAGACTCGTTTATTCATGTAGATAAATATATCAAAAATCTTCAAATTCCAGAATTTTCTCCCAAGTATTCTCTGGGAAGAAATAAGAATTGTTGTTAATGCACCCAATAAGAGAATTGCTTAAAGTTAAATGAATGAATTTGGTTCTAAGTTGCTTAACAGTTTCTATGATAATAACTGATTGATAGCAGTTTTCAGTTTCAAAAGTCGCCTACAAATAAATTTTTTTTACATTTATAAGGTCAAATAAAGAAAATATTGCTTAAACCGAATTTTCTGTCAAGATTCAGTTGTTTTATTTGTTGCAATGAAATCTTATTGTCTTAAAGCTTAAAAGAACTTTTTAGTTATTCCATAAAATGAATACTACGTAACAAACACATTTTCATTTAAGACTTTAACAATTCTTTTGGTTTTGATTGGAAAAAGTAAAGTATTGTATCGAGAATGTGTGAGAAAGTTTATGAAAGATTGAAAAGTGTGAGAAAACCATTTGCTTAAAGGACCCAGTGCACATTATAAGTTCGGTGTTTTCTCTAAATCCACGAACGTACATACTGATTTTGTATTATTCTCAGTGTGTAACCTAGACTTGAACTATTTTTTACTCTTTTTACAAAAAAGAACACGGCTATGATAACTGTCACAAGAAACAAAAATAAAATTATAAAAAAATACGTATACGCCCTAGTGTACCGATAGAGATAATGGGTCGTATGCAAAAAGATGAGATCAAACTCTTTACTCACGTTTTTGAGAACTTTCTTAAGGTGATATGCAAAAAAAAAAATTACTGACCGAGTTAGATCTCAATTTGTGAGTTCAATCTCAGAAGGATGAGATCGATCTTACAATGAAAGCTCGCCATGAGATGAGCTCGTTTTCATATGCAAAAAGATGAGAAAACGCTTGGCTACATGAGATCGATCTCACAAATTGTTAAGCATGGCCTTTCTTGGACTCAGTTCACATAAAACCGTAAGGATGACCGAATTTATTGTTAATTATGTCGGACAAAGAAATCATAAAGAAAGAAGGTGTCCAATTGGTAAAAATTTTCGTCGGTTGTATCGGTTTAATGCGAAGAAGGTGGTGCAGTTGTTGATGGAAGAATTTTTGGGGCCGAGCTCAGAAATACGTGGTGGTGCTCTCACAAACCAAGAAAAAATAAGAATCTTTCTGCGATACAAAGGAGACCTCAGGTTCAAAATTGGAGTTGGTGAAGACGTTGGAGTGTCTAGAATGATTCAGCAAGTTTCTAGAGAAATAGCAGGCCATGCACAGAATTGGATTATTTTCCGACATACTGTGGAAGAAATACAAGAAGCAAAGGTTATGGAGCAGGAAGTAAAGGTTTCCTTATGCAATTGGTGCTCTAGATTGCACTCATGTCCGTTTAAGACAACCTTTGATCTATCGTTGATGTCAATTCCAAACTAGCTTTTGTAGGATCTAATTATTTTGAGCACAGCATCACTCTTCTTCAACTTATGAATAGTCAACTGCGATTTTTCTAACAAAATTTTATTGTTTTTAAGTTCCCTTACTAAGAACTAATTAAAATTTTACGATTCACTATTTATATATGCATCATTTTCACTTTCAGACAACATTTTTTTTCACACGATTCACATAAAGTATGCCCATAACTACTTCTACCTGAGCGTCGAACTTGTCGAGTTGTAGAAGCTGAGTAAGGTCAATGATTCTCGGGAATTTTTTCTCCAGAAGAGTCCTGAAACCAAAGGTCGCTCGTCCCTCCCCTTCCCGATCCTTATCCCCTCCTCCATCGGCTTTGTGCATTACACTGGCTGATGTCTCCTTATCCCCTGACTGTATAGTGTATCACTTCTGTCAGTACCTTGTTTCCTTCCTGGGACGCTTATGGCTCAATTGCTGTTCGTCTCTCCTCTTCCAAATCATATCCTCCCCTTCAACTTCCCAAATTGGGCTGGATTCAAGGTGTTATACGACCCGTGCCGATGATCAGCCAGGCTGAGGGCCCAATTTCTAAAAATAGCTCAGTCACTAACGGAGTATCCGGATACCAGGCGACCTCCGGATTAGCTAGCCTTATCTGTGTAAGCGAATCTCTGCACAGACGGACCCCCCCTTTTACTTCGCCTACTCGTGGGAACCCAAATGAAAAAAAAACAAACAAAACAAACAAAAACAAAAACAAAAACAAAAAAATCAAACCGGTACCGGTACTACAGCTACACCGGGCGGCAGTTCGGCGGCAACGTCGGCTGTCGTTACACCTGTGCCGTACACAGGAGAAGGGATTGTGACATGTCACTGCCCAACTTCGAGTGTGGTACAGGTTGTATCTACACCGGGCGGCAGTTCGCCGATAATGTCGGCTGTCGTAAATCCTGTGCCAAACATAGGAGTGGGGTCTGTGCCAAGTCATTGCCCAGCTTCTAGTGAGGTACAGGAGGTATCCCTGGCGAAAGCGCCTCCTCATGTCGGTAGTTCCACTACCAAAGAGAGTAAACCTCTCCAGGATGGTCCTAGTGGTAGTCTCCGTGGTGTTAGCAGCGTCGGGAATAACGACCCTGCCTCCACTACGAAGACAGCCACCCAACCTAGGGTCCTATATAAGCAGCGTCGCTATGCGATGAGATTGCTAAAATCTCCTGGTGCAACATTGGGGGATGGTAGTAATCCCATCCATAGCAAGAAGATTGAGTGGGCTAAATCCATTTTAGCCAAATCTAAGACCAGCTGCGACTCCACGTCAAAGCGACAAAGGTCTCTGGAGGAGTCCACTCCCATCCCTAAAAAACCCAAAGTGCAGAACACCAGCACTCCCAAAATTCCTAAAGTACCTCTCACTAAGCCTTTTAGTGATGTGCTTAAGGAACAAAACAAAATCGTGGTTGCGGTCATTGATAGAAGCAATATTGATGGCGCGATTACCTCTGACCGTTGGCAGATGGTGAAACTGAAGCTCTCGGCTGGCTTTCTCAAAGTCATGCGAGAGCATCCGGGTCCACCACCTGTAACAAGCGATGGGGGTTGGCATCAAGGTCATGTCAAACTCATCGTTTGTAACGATCAGAGGTCGCGCGATTTATATACGCTTGCTGTCGGCATGCTGGGCGAAGTTTGGCCAGGCGCAAAACTCGAGGTTGTTGCAAAGGAAGACATTCCTTGCAGGCCGAGAGCTCGTGCTTGGATCCCGATTGAGCCTGCATGTCCTGAAGACATCCATGAGATGATCAGGCTTAGCAACCCGGACCTCTCCTGTCACGACTGGAAGATCGCAAAACTGGAGGAGCCGAAGGGTCTTTATCGAAGTGCGATTATCGTCATCAATAAGGACTCTGCGGCCTCTCTGGTGCGAACCAAGGGAGTGATAAGATACGGGTTCGAGACGATTACTCTCCGTATATACAAAAAAGATGAGGTAGACGCTTTATGCGAGCCTCCACAACCCACTTTAGAAGCTGTGTCGCAAGACGTAGGGGGTCTTGGTGCTACTATCACCTTTCCATCCATGGATGTGGACGATGGTGTACCTGGGCCCTCTTCTGTCGCGGCGCAGTCTTCTTCCCTACACTCAGAAGCTGTGTCGCCAGACGTGGGGGGTCCCAGTGCTATCATCACTTTCCCATCCTTGGATGGGGATGATGTTGTACCAGGGCCCTCTTCTGTCGCGGCACAGTCTTCTTCCGAAAACGTCAAAAGTTTATCCCTAATGGAGACTGATGACTCATCTAGCAAAGTTCTCTCCGGGGAGGAAGAAGATGAACTGCTAGGTTCCTCTTCGTCCGATCTGGATGAACTGGATTTAACAGTGGTGGAGGTTGATCTGCCTAGTTGTAGCCAAAATGCTGCAAATAGTACAGATTAATCTCCAACACTCTATTAAGGCTTCGGCCTCCCTTCTTCTCCGCCTGTCAAAATTTGGGGAAGATGTCGTTCTCATCCAAGAGCCCTGGATTGGGAAATCCCTGGTTCGAGGATTGGGAACTTCTGGCTACTGCGTCTTATATGTAACGGGAAAAGGTAACCCAAGATCCTGCATACTAGTAAAACGTAGTCTAAATGTATTTTTACTCCCTAATTTCAGTGATGAAGACGTCACCACAGCCAGTATGGTAATAGACAACCATACCTACTGGCTGGTATCAGCGTATTTGGGCCACGACCACCAGGGCCCACTGCCTGGTACCACTCTGGAGAAGACGGTCGCTGAATCTACAAGACTCAATACCAACATAATTATCGGTTGTGACGCCAATGCGCACCATACTACGTGGGGTAGTACCGATATAAATGACAGAGGTGAGTCTCTTTTTGATTACATCTTAACAACTAATCTGGTAGTAAGTAACGTTGGTAATGAACCAACCTTTGTTACTAAAAATCGGCAAGAAGTTTTAGATATCACTCTTGTCTCGTTGCATCTCTCGAATAAAGTATTGAATTGGAGAGTATCAAAGGAGCACTCGTTCTCCGATCATAGGTACATTCAATTCTCTCTTAGTGAAGAGTCCCCAAAACCGATCCCTTTCCGGAATTATAGGAAAATAGATTGGCCAAAATATAGGACAACTCTGAAAAGTCTGATTAAACCAGAACTTAATGATCCTCCCTTATGCGCTCTTGAACTCGATAAAAAAGTTGATGAGCTTACAGCAGCCCTCAATAAAGCTATGGAAACTGCCTGTCCCCTCACTACAGTGCGAGGAAAGAGAAAACCACATTGGTGGGCTGCTGAACTAGAAATACTCAGGAAAGGTTGTAGAAGGCTTTTTAACCGTGCAAAAAAGTCTAGACACCTCCAAGATTGGGAGTCCTATAAGGAATCCCTCAAAAAGTATAAACAAGAATTGAGAACAGCCAAAAGATCCTCATGGAGATCCTTCTGTAGCTCAATAGAAGAGTCCTCGGAGGCATCGCGGCTAAGGAAGATTCTCTCGACAAATCCAACCATGCCTAGTTGTCTCAAAAACTCAGATGGTACATGGACTAACTCTTGCGAAGAAACGCTAAACCTGCTATTAGATACCCACTTCCCAGATAGCTCCAAATCCGTTAATACAATAAACCGTCCTGGATCGGGTATTAACTTAACTTTTCCTCAAGGTCTTGTCACAAAAGAAAAATTGGCATGGGCTCTGAATAGCTTCAAACCTTATAAATCTCCAGGTCCAGATCAAATCATACCAGCTGAGCTACAACACACCATCGATATAACTCTGCCCATCATTGAGAAGATGTTCAAAAGTTGTCTAGATCTGGCATATATACCTCAGCGATGGAGAGAGGTAAAAGTAGTATTCATTCCCAAGGCGGGCAAATGCTCGCATGTCAACCCTAAAGATCTAAGACCTATTAGTCTATCATCTTTCATTCTCAAAACGCTGGAACGATTGATTGATATCCATATACGTAATAGCATTGATAGGGGACTATCGATGTCTCAGCATGCTTACTGCAAAGGGAAATCGGTGGAAACAGCCTTGCATACTCTGGTAAGAACTATCGAATACTCCCTAGAGCAAAAGGAGTATACTATGGTTGCCTTCCTGGATATTGAAGGTGCTTTCAACAACGTTGACACATCTGCTATCACTTCTGCTATGACGACCCTAAACGTCGAATACTCACTCTGTGAGCTGATCAATCTAATGCTTAATAGCAGGATCATCAACTCTGAGATGGGGGATTTTTGTACGAAAAGGTCTGTCAGTAGAGGCACTCCGCAAGGTGGTGTTCTGTCCCCTCTCCTGTGGAACATAGTAGTTAACGAATTGCTAATTGTAGAGCTGATGAACTCGCTAAAAATGGAACCGTCATACCTATTTCACCTGAAAGGGAGAAGATAGGTATACCGATAGCTACATGTAAACTTTTGCTAAAAGAAGCAGCTTTAACGAGAACAAACTACAGGTGGCACAATTTACCAACGTGCGCAGCTACGAAACTCATATGGCCTTCACTGGACTTAAAGCGCTCTAAAGACTTGTTATCTCAAAGCAGACTTCATATTAGCTCCCTGATAGGTGTCCTTACGGGACACTGTCTTATAGGCAGACACGCAATACGACTTGGTGTAGCCTCAAATGACTTCTGCAGGAGCTGTATGGACGAGGAAGAAGAGGAAACAATCTCTCACCTTCTCTGCACTTGCCCTGCTCTTTCACTAAGACGCAAACTTCATCTGGGAGAATACTTTTATGATAACCCCAGTGAACTAGCTAATAAGGATATCAAATATCTTCTTCGCTTTATAAAAAGCTCAAAATGGTTCGACTAGTAAGAAGTAATTCTCTAGATTCATGGTATCACAATGGGCCTTTCCTTTTGGCCTAAGTGTGTGGATTCTGAATGCGCAGCCACTGTAACCTAACCTAACCTATGCCCATAACTAAGCCACGAAAAGAGCTTTGAGATCGATCTCAATTTCAACGAGCAATAGCTGTTGAGCCTGAATTCGTTTTTTGTATACAAAAATGAGTCTGCTCGATCGATCTCATAGGTGAGTTCAAGCTCGTCAGCTTAGACTCTTAGCTCCTGCTAATCTTTTAAAATATGTCCCATTATTGCTTTCATTGTGTTTTTTCACGAATAAGATTACTTCAAAACCGATTTTAAATAATTTTTTTTTTTTTTCAACCAACATCCTTCCTCCTGATAAAAGATAAATGCGCTATTCTGGCATACTTGTTTTGACATCCCAAATGCAATTCGTCGTCGATTTTCAACGAGATCTTACACAGAATAATTTGGTTATTCTTAACAACTTTTGCTAAAAACAAAATATACACAAACACTCATCGTTTTTAATATTTCCATCATATAATTTCGATATAATTTAGTTTTTGTTTTTTTGTTGTTTTAATAATATTTTTTGTATACTAAAATTTTATTTGCATTATTATTTAATAATAATTATTAAAATTTTATAATAATATAATAATAAAGTACTTAATATGTTTTTAATTGTTGTTTCACTTTTATTTGCCATCTATATAGTTTTCTCTTTATATAGATTCCCTCTTACGTCTTACGTGGTTTGTTTGTTTTTATTTTTCTTCTTTCTTATTGCAATTTCTTCATGTATCTGGGTGTATGTTTAAGTGATGCAAGGTGTTTACAAATTTACAAGTTTTTATCAAAAAATTGTTTACTTATATTCAACACGAACAAATAAACAGAATTCATTTTTCTTAACTTGAAATTAATGAAGAGCTGAATTTTGTTTTTCTTTTATTGTTAATTGATTGATTGCAGTTTTTCGTGTGAATTAATTTATGTTTTGTTTACTTTTTTATGAAAACATAGAAGTACACATATACAAATACAATTTTACATACAAATATCTTATTTTTTTAAGAAATTCAAATATTTACAATTACAATGGACTAAAATAATTTACGAAATAATATTGCAAATTTAACAACTCTAACATAAAAATATAAGGATATGTTTTATTTTTATATTTTTCTTTTTCAAAATTTAGTTACATATTGCTTTTTGTTGTTTATATTTCCTTCCTGTATCTCTATACATAGCTGACACGAAACAAAATTAGTTCAAAGTTCCAAGATATTTTAATGTTTGGCGTTTTGGATATTTTTAATTAGGTGAATAGTTTGAAAAAAAAAAGAAAAACGCATTTCAATTGGTTTAAAAAAGTTTACTCAAAAAAATTATGTTGCTGAAAATAAATGTAATTCAAATCAATGTTATGGCTTAAGAGCAGTTTCCAAGTACAGAACATGCAAAGAGGCAACAGACAAACACATAGTTAACACAAATTCTGATTTTATTTTGTGTGTATGATGAAAATCTAAGAATTATTATATCTTTGTCTAGGACATGGCCCAATTCAAAATTTGCATGTACCTATCCAAGAGACTATCTCCGAAAAATTATTCAGAGAAAGAATGGAAGGAGTGGAAATGTTAAAGTGATGATAATTGTTGAATTGAACTTTATGAACATTTTTCGTCACATCTGTGATAACTTTTTCTTTTTTTTATCCTGAAAAGGTACAGTGGAGTGGTAACTGGAGCTACACTTTTAAGCCGACTCCGAACTTCCTACTCGAGTAGTAGTAGTAGTTCTAAGCAAAAAGTAGTATCCGTAAAAGATGAAATTTACGAAAAAAGTACTAAAAGTTTTGACTTTGACAATTTAAGAATTTTGAAACGAAATGACTATTATTTTTTCTTCACATTTTGTCGATGGGCCTCTTATAGGTTAAATGGTCTTCCTTCCCAGACGACTATTCCACGCTTGGTGGTCAAATTTGAGGTCACCAGTTTAGTGAAAAATCAGCTAACACCCGTTTGTTAACGACACGCAAGATCATTCTCTGTTTGTGAAAGTGCCACAGACCATAACATCGCGAAATTACGTCTTGATTTGGCCCTGCACCCATACAACTGACTAGGAGCTGAAAACAAACGACTATATGCGTCGTGCGTTCACTGATTGGGTTTCGGAGAAGTTAGAAGTTGATTCCAATTCCGGTCGAAAAATAATTTTTAACGATGAGGCCCATTTTTGGAAAGATCATTATAAAGAAACTAATCCACGCGAGATGCACGAGGTACCAGTGCATCCAAAAAATTTACTGTTTAGTGTGGATTTTGGGCTGGAGGCGTCATCGGACCGTACTTCTTCGAAAATGATGCTGGCCAGGCCATCACCCGTCGACGGCGATTGCTTTAGGTCTATGATCACCAACTTTTTGTGGTCCGCCGCAAGCTACCACGACCCATAGTTGAAAACTCAAATTCAGCTTGATTTATGCGTCAAAGTCAACGAAAACCGGACCTATCGAATGCGCATTTAAGGAATAGTGTCGATGTTTGTGGCATGGTGTTCCAAAGACTAAGAATGCCCTAGAAGTGAAACTTTATAAGCCTCAAGAGAATTTTTGCCGTTTACTCCTCATTCCTCCTGTCATTTGCTAAATTGCTTAAACGAAAGCTGATGTATTTTCTAACATTTAGCAAAACTGTCATAACTTCGATTCGTTAGCTAATGATATCAAATTCAAATTCCGGCAATTTTAATGCAAAAGTGGACGTTATCGATATGGGATTCAATTCGAACAAATAGTTTGGATTTTATAGAAATTCAACATTGATATGGCTAAGGGATTAAGTAATGAACACTTTGAATGAGTCATTCAAGGAATAAGAATGTCTTATTTCCAAGATTTTCTTAACTTTAAGGTATTCACTCTTCTTCCTTCTTCAGCATTCGATTTCCAGTAAATAAGAAAATGATCAAACTAAACAAGAAACGACTAGAGGGTGATTTTCGGCCTAGTCGAAATAAATGGAAAATGAGGACTGGGCAGCAACACTAAAAGGCCTGAAACTTAGATGACGGATGGCCCGAAAAGTCTTCGAAAATTGCTTTAAGAAGCCTGCTTCTTGCTAGTGGACAAACACGATCAAGGTGGAGCTCACAGGTGAAAAGTAACCTCAATCATTTTGGCGAGCTGAACTGGGGACAGTTATCTATATCTGGTACACAAACTTATGAGTTCATATACGAATAGATATACGAAGTTTTAAGTGTTGGTCCTCAAGAAATATTTGATGGAAAATCCCTACTTTTTGAATTTAATTTACTTTGAGTTTTAAAAGTATATTGTGTTAATAAATACAAGGGAACATCATAGAAGAATCGCAGTCAATGCTGGGGATTTGGAAAGCCCACTTCTGTAGACTGTATAACGGCGACGACGAACAAAACTCCACCGTCAGACAGGAGCCTTTTATCGTATACGATGATACGAAACAATTCCGTGAACCCGACCCAGAAGAAGTGAAAACGGCTGAAATCCAACAAAGCCACTGGAGCAGATGGTCGAGTTGCCGAGCTGTTCAAAGCAGCAGGCGACGATCTAGATAGGAGCAAGCACCAAATCATCTGTAAGATATGGTCGGAGGAACGCATGCCTGGTGAATCGAACCTCAGCATTGTTTGCCCGAACCTGAAAAAGGGAGATACTCTAAACTGCGCCAACTACAGAGGAATCAGTCTACTTAACATCGCCTACAAGATCCTCTCTGCCGTAATATGTGAAGGACTGAAGCCTTTGGTCAACAATCTGATTGGTCCTTATCAATGTGGCTTCAGGCCAGGAAAGTCTACCAAATTTTCACTTTGCGGCAGATCCTGGAAAAAATCTATGAACTCCAAATCGATACCCACCACCTTTTCATCAATTTTAAGGCCGCGTATGACAGCACCTACAGAGACGAACTGTATAAAGCTATGTCTAGTTTTGGCATCCCTGTCAAGCTCGTTCGCTTGTGCAAAATGACGATGGAAAACTCACGCTGCTCCATCAAGGTTGGCAATGAGCTTAAGGAGTCTTTCGACGTCGAAAAAGGATTCAGACAAGGTGATGCGCTGTCGTGCGATTTCTTTAACAACGTTCTTGAGAAGATAGTGCAAAACTCCACCGTCAACACCAGAGGCACTATCTTCCAAAAATCTGTTCAACTCCTCGCGTACGCTGATGATATTGATATAATGGGAAGAACTCAGCGTGATGTCAATGGGTTTAGCGGTAAATGAGGGAAAAAGTATATGCTGTCTTCGAGAAATGATACCCAACACCGACCGACGTGACGGCTCGGATAGAACGTCACAATAGACGCATACAACTTCGAGGTAGTAGAGGAGTTCGTCTACCTAGGCTCCGCTATTAATACGGGCAATAACAACAGAGATCAGACGAAGAACAACTCTTGCTAATCGCTGTTTCTTTGGGCTAAGAAAGCAACTGAGTGGAAAAGCCCTTTCTCATCATCTCTGTACTGCTGTATGGTGCAGAAGCATGGACCTTGACAAAATCGGATGAATGTGCCTTAGGCTGTTTCGAGAGGAAAGTTCTTCGGGTCATCTTTGGCCCCGTGTTCATTGATGGGGAATGGAGAAGAAGATACAACAGCGAACTTTACGGGTTGTACAACGACCGCGACGTGAACCTAGCCAGAAGGGTCAATGTCCAGAGACTCAGATGGCTCGGTCATTTAGAGCGCATGAACACCAATGCTCCGGCCCGGAAAGCCTTCGACACTATTCCCGAGGGACGCAGAAGAAGAGGAAGACCGCGACTCAGGTGGCGCACACAAGTGGAAGAGGACCTCAATGAACTTGGAGTGCAAAACTGGAGGCAGCTAGCTAGGTACCGAGCTGGCTGGCGGAGACTGTTGATTGAGGCCCAAGTCCACACCGCACTGTAGCGCCACCTTAAGTAAGTAAGTATTGTGTTAATAAAATTAAAATTATGTATTTTGCGTGCAAAAATAAATGTTGATCGTATATCTAGTAAATTTGATAGTCAAATATAGATTTTTTTCCTTTCAGAAAATTCTTGTCATTCGATAAAATTAATTTAAATATTTCAAGCATTTTTACTGTAATTTTTTAAGTAAGTTTAGGGTTCTAATAAAATAATTAAAATATCTTGAATGATCTTGAACAAAATATTACAATATTCTTCACAAAAAGCAATATGTTAGGAAGGGAGATAAACAAATGAAAATATAATTGTAATTGTTTTCTCTTACATCTTTTCATTGTTCAAATTAAAACGAAATTCACTGATAAAGTTTGCCTTCAATTAAAAATATTTATGTTTTTTTTTAATAATTGAAATATTCAAATAAAATTGTTATTCTTCTTATTTATTTTACAATACATGTTCAAGTTTATCACAGATTACAAATGCTTTATATAGTTAATTTTATATATAATTAATTCAATTAATTTTTTTTACTTTTTTCCAATTATTTTTAATTACATTTATGATATTGTTCTTGTATTTTGTTTTTTATTCTTTTTTAATTTTCTTTATCTTAGTGACTATTATTAATATTAAATTAATGTTGTTATTTTTCATTTATTACTTTAAATTTTGTTTTAATTTTTTTTACAAACTACGCAGGTAGAGAAGAAAAGAAGAAGAATAAAATACTTATTTTTTATATTTAGTTTTTTTTTTAGTTTTATAAATATTTAATTTTTTTTTTGTTAATGTGTGTGAAGTAAACAAATTGCTTAAGCTGTTTTTTATATTTTAATTTCTTTAAATATATATGTATTATTATTTTTATAGAAGATAGGAAGAAACTAAAATAAAAAATGTTTATGCACGTTTTCTGATATATTGCAATAAGTCTTCATCATTGTGTTAGTTGCACTTTGCCCATATAAAACGTGTGTGTAGTGTGTTGCTGTTGTTCTCTCTTATTGTTGTTTGCGTTTGAGGTTTTATAAAGCTCTTCGAAATAAAAAAAGAAAATTTGAATTATTAAATTATTTCTGTTTTTCTTTTTGCCCAAATGTCATCTGACAGGGTGTTTCTTTTTGCTATCGTATACTAATGTCACTGGAATTCATTTAGCTAACATAACTGGTGGCTAGTTGTAGCGGTAGTAGCTCTGTTGTTGGTAGTTGTAATCTGCAAGAAATACAAACAAAAAATTTGTTAGTTTGCTTTATCCAAAAAAAATATATAAAATTTATATAAAAAGTTACTTTTAGTCCTTTTTTCACAATTCAGAAATTCAAAAGAAGTGCAAGAAAGGAAAAGAAAAAATTTTTATTTTTGAATAATTTTATTTTCAAGGAACTTGGACAATAGTGTTGCCATAATTTGCAATATGCGTTAATGGGAAAAAATTGGTCACGCTCAATGAACAAATGTACAAAAATGTTAATCAAAATCAATCATCACTTTTCAAATTAAATGGAACGAAACTAATGGATGGACAGTGATATCGCTGATTCGTAATCAGGCAAACGGAAATATTTTTAATAAACCAAAAAACCGTTGGCAAATGTGTTAGCGAATTGTGTTACATAAAGAGCGCTATTAGCAAGTTGTTGTTTTGTCTGATACTTCCTTGAAGGCATACAAGGCGCTTTCGAAGTGAATAAATCAATTGAACAACAAGGCAAGACAGAATGCCATATGGTGCGGAATTGGCAGTCTATAGAGCATAACGTGCTAAGTTGTTAATTTGGGTTAGCAATTGCCTTGAGGAAGCTTTGCGAAAGTTTAAAATAACAAGGTATTTGCGTGTGGGATTTAAAATCCTTTTATGAGCTGCAATTGTTTGTGGTTTGCTGGTTCTGTGTTGCAGATTTGAAAATTTCTCAAATGCAATCACATTTGGAACTCTGAAATTCGCCAAAACACTTCGATTGCAAGAACTGCATTTGCGAATGCTACGTGTAACCCAGTTGGGAACTTCTTTGGAAACTGTGTACCAACAACAAATTGGTTGGAACTCTTAAGCATCAAAAGAATTCACTTGCAAAAAAAAACTTGGGCTGATTCCTCGATTTTGCAAATGGGAATTGGCAAATGAAATTAATTAATTAGCCACCTTGGTGGCAAACACTGTTCAACGTTGCACGAACGATAAATACCGCTGCCGTGCGTCGTCGTCGTCGCACTGTGCCATCGAGAGACATGGAGGTACATTAAGATTCTAGACCCATTCAACCGAAGCCAAAGAATCGATTCATTCACTGAAAATCCGAAAGCGGATGCGCAGCATACCAATGTCTTTTTTTTTGGCCAATGCGAAATTTGTGTAGGTACATGAAGTTAGTTTTCTTTTTTTATGAGGGGGTAGGGGGCTCGGGAGAAAACTTGTTTTTTTTTCAAACTGATGATGATGCTGACTATGCTGCAATGCCGCTGCCGGTTTGAATACAACTCAGGTGCGCAACATACGGCCAAAAGCGAATGAAATCCAATCTGTTCTTCATCCATCACTGTCGACAGATAACAACAGGTTGCACGTGTATATCTTTGCGTATATAAAAGTCGTCTGCAATCGCTGAGCGGACCAATGAAATCGCACTGGACGCTTAACTCAAACGATATGCAGATGATGCTCGCTTGAGAGGAGGCCAGGGAATGGCAAATTAATGCCTTGGCCTTTGCAATAGAAACGACTTTTTCTTGCAAACAGGTATTCCATCTTCTCAATGACCCAAACTCACACACTCACGCAGTCAAATTAAATTGACAGTTTTCTGAACGCGGCCATTCATAAATACTTCGTGTGAGGACCTTTTAAATAAATTTATTCAGAATGCCCAAAAATATGTAGGCGTTGGTATAAAATCATGATCCCTCTCTGTCTGGGGTTCCTCGTCTTCATGTAGTGCCTGGGCTTGGCGGATGCGGTAAAGTAACTGATTGATGAGTTCCCATTTCACGTTGATAAGGTGTGCGCGCGGCATTCTTTCGTGATGAATCGAAAATAAGGCTCCAAAGACAAAGTCAATCAATGAATTAAAGAGAGGCCAAATTATATAAAAAAACAAAAAGGAAAAAGTAACATTGATTGAGAAGATGTCCTCAAAGATAAGAGATATCCGGTTAGTATTATATTCCAGGGCTGTAGCCACACAAAATGAGTTCTCAAGAAGAAGGTTCCATCAATCCCCGAATTTTGATTTTCAAACAAAAATTAAGGATAAAACAATAATTCATTCGAGCAAATTTCATTTCAAAATGTTCAATTCAAATGTTATAAATTACCGAAGACAGGTTTAATAGGGCTAATCCCCAAATAGTATACAAATTTTGGGTTTTCACTAGAAGAAAAATTGAATTTTTAAGCAATAGGACCTCAGAAACGATATTTTTCTTTAATCCCCGAAACAAACACTCGATCTGGTAAGGCCACCTCGAGGGTTCTTCAATTTGGGGATGAAACGATGTATGGGGGATTAAATAAAGAGTATTTTAATTCCACGCCCCACTGAGGAAAAGGATGAAGACACCAAAGACAGGTTCTACGAGCTCCTCAACATGACCTATGGGCAATGCCCTAGCTATGACATTAAAATCGTCCTTGGAGATTTTAATGCTAAGCTGGGTAGAGAAGAAATCTTTGGTGGAATAATCGGACGACATAGCCTACACGACACCATCTCCGATAGAGGATTTAGGCTAATCGACTTCGCTGCGGGGCGAAACGTAATGATAGCAAGTACGCGTTTCCCACATCTCGATATCCACAAGGGAACATGGAAATCTCCTGACCAATCAACCGTCAACCAGATTGATCACATTGCGATCGACGAACGACACTTCTCTAGCATGCAAAATATCCGCACATTCCGAGGTGTCAACATCGACTCGGACCACTACCTTGTTGTAGCCAAGGTACGAATGCGGATATCCCGATCAAGGCCAACACACGAAAATGCTAGGAGGAAATTCGACGTCAAACGGCCACAATCGCAAGAGATTGCTAGATCCTTTTCCGATTGTGTTTCCGAAAATCTCCTCAGAAGTCCTTTGCTGCCGCACAAAATATAGAGAACCAGTGGCAACACTGCCAAGCAGCCATCAGAGATGCCGCCTCTGAAGTGCTAGGGCTTACACGGCCACCACAACGAAACCCCTGGTTTGACGATGAGTGCCGGCGAGCACATGCAGCTAAACAAGAGGCATACAAAGCGTCGCTGTAAAGAAGGACACGGGCAGCTCGTGAGCTCTAAGAGCAGAAAAGGAAAGAGGAGCATAAACTTCTCAGAAAGAAAAAAGTGGAGCATGAGAAGCGCGTGATCGAGGAGATAGAGGGATGTCACAACAGGAACGAGGTTCGAAAGTTCTACAAAAGATGAACCAAACTTCCAAGCCTGTAGAGACCATCATGGGAACATCGTCGTAGAACCGCAGTTAGTGCTAAGGATGTGGAAAGACCACTTTTCCAAGCTGTATAATGGCGATGACGAGCAAAACTCCGCCAGCGATACAGAACCATTCAATTTGCGTGCAGAAAGCCAACAATTCCACCCACCCGACATGAACGAAGTGAAGATAGCGATGCCTAAGCTCAAATCGAACAAAGCCGCTGGAGGAGACGGGCTAGCCGCCGAACTGTACAAAGCAGCTGGAGATGATTTGGTTAAGAGCATGCACCACCTCATCTGCAAAATTTGGTCGGAGGAAAGCATGCCCGATGAATGGAACCTCAGAATCGTATGCCCGGTCCTCAAAAAAGGAGATCCCCTGAACTGCACCAACTACACAGGTAGTCTCCTTAACAACGCCTATAAGATCTTGTCTGCCGTGCTGTGTGAACGTTTGAAGCCATGGCTAGTTTTGGCATCCCAGAAAAACTCGTCCGTCTATGTAAGATGACAATGGCAAACTCACGCTGTTCCATCATGGTCGGAAAAAGCTAACGGACGCTTTTGATGTCAAAAAAGGTTTTAGACAAGGCGATGCGTTGTCATGCGATTTCTTCAACATCATTCTTGAAAAGATTGTGCAAAGCTCCAACGTCAACACCAGAGGCACAATCTTTCAAAAGTCCGTCCAGCTACTAGGATACGCAGACGACATTGATATAATTGGAAGAACACAGCGTGATGTCAGTGGAGCGTTTGTGAGTCTTGAGACGGAGGCCAGAAAGATGGGTCTAACGGTCAACGAGGGCAAGACCAAGTTAACGCTGTCAACAAGAAAGGACTACCAACATCGACGTCTTGAAGCAAACTTGACGTAGACAGATTTAACTTCGAGGTAGGTAAGGACTTTGTCTACCTGGGATCCGCTATATCAACCCAGACAACAACACCAGCGCTGAAATCAAACGAAGAATCACTCTTCCTAATCGCTGCTACTTTGGACTTAGAAGGCAATTGAGTAGTAAAGTCCTCTCCCGAGCAACTAAAGTGAAACTCTACAAAACCCTAATCATCCCGGTCCTCATGTATGGTGCAGAGACATGGACCATGACAACATCTGATAAAAACGCTTTGGGCTGCTTTGAGAGAAAAATTCTTCGAGTGATTTTTGGTCCTGTCTGCATTAATGGAGAATGGAGACGAAGATTCAACCAAGAACTGTACGAGCTGTACAGCGACACTGACCTAGCCAGAAAAGATGGTTGGGTCATGTTGAGCGAATGGAAAATAATGCTCCGGCTCGTAGAGTCTTCGAATCCAACCCGGAAGGACGTCACAGAAGAGGAAGACCGCGACTCAGGTCAAGAGAATTTAAATGGGATTTTAATTTTATTTGGGGTCCTAACTCCTAAGGAATCTACACTCAAATTTTGTTTTACACTCCGTCCCTGGTGAATACCACTACACACACAACACAAAATCAGGATGCCCTAAATTGTCGTTACCACGCGGTAGATTCAGTTAATTAATTGTGCCTCTCTCCAAACAAACGACAGCAGCAACAAGAGAGAAAAAAAAAACAATAATGAGTCAAGAGCACCGCTCTGGGAGTTAACATGTGGCTGTAGCTATTCCGCGCGTGATTTACTTTGGGAAATCGAATCACCGTCTTCATCTTCATTGAGAGAATGCGGTCCATCGTCGTCGCAACGGCCGGCCGGCGGCGGACGTTCATAGATTCTTATCGACCCCCATTCAATCCTCCAATGTCAGCTACTTTGTTTTCTGTTTGGCATTCATCGTCTCTAATCAGATCGGAACGATTTAATTTATTAGAGACCCAAACAAAAGGAGACTCCTTGGGAATTGAGAGCCAAAGAGTTTGGCAAATATTTGGTATGAAAATGGATCTAATGAAAAATATGCAAAATTCTAAACCGCTTGGAGAATGCAATATACTGTGTGAAGGGTTGCGAAACTTGCACCCCTTTTCCTAATAAATCTAACCGCGGGTTTCAACCCCTTTAAGTCACTGTAAAAAAGAAAAACGAGAGAAGAGGAGAGAAATCGGGGTTCTCCGGATGGTTAATCCTAATGGATTCTGATTGAGATTTAATTATTTTCATTCAATTTTCTAGATGACTGCTTCCTCCTTATTCAAACGACCGACCCACCAATGAAGACGGATGCCCGGCGGCGAAGACGATAATAAAGACAACGCTCGACCTTTCAAGGAGGGTTGTTTTCTTTCAAGGGCAAACTGGGAGACCCTTCCTCAAAATAGGCATTGTGGCAGGGCAGCACTGATGCGGGGGGTAACGATGATGGTGTGTTGGATTTAAGTGGAATAGACCCATCTCAAGTCAAAAGGTTAATGAAGTGAGTAATTCTGTGGATGAACTTAATTGAAAAGGATCTCTTTTTGATTGGGGAGAGAGAGTTTTTGTTTTAAGAATGAAAAAAATCAAAGAGTAAGAAGAAGAAATTAAGAAAATGAAGGAGGTAAAAGGGGGTAAGTTTCATGCAAATTAACAACAACTCACCTTGAAGTGTGCTTTGCAAGAGTTGCTCGAAAGTTTTTAGCTAGTGTGGGTGGATGGAGCCCTATGACCGATGTTCAAACTCTGGGCAAGGACGATGATGACGCTCCCTAAACCGGTGACACAAATCCAGCCGAGATTTGTTGGCTGCACATGCAAAAGGAAAGGATTTTTGATTAGAACTGATTTTACTTTGGTGGAAAACCAACAAAAAATACAACTACTGATTTTTTTGTCACCTCTTGAAAAACGGCTTAAACGCTGCCGCAACACTGTCCTGATGGTTTTGGTGATGGTGATTGTGATGGGGACTGTCCATCATTTGTTGGGTGTAATCCTTGCCGGCGCCGCCGTCGGGCGAATGGTCTTGAAGGCGTGTAAAGCTGCCAACGTAGCTGCCATTGCTGCTGCTACTGCTGCTGCTGCTATTGCTGCTTGGGGATGATCCACCTGCACCACCACCAGCAATGTAGTTTGAGTTGCTGTTCGACGATGAATTATTAGCTGCTGGATTATTATTGTAGCAGGTACCTGTCGTAGGGGTTGTTGAACCGGTAAGCAGGCTCCCCGCCACGCTCGGCAATTTCATATTCGGTGGTGTTTGGGGCGGTGTATCGGTTTGGACATCGGGAAACCCCATCTGGTTCGATTGCTGCTGGTGCTGGTGGTGTTGCTGTGAGGGGGACAATTGCTGCTGGTGGTGGTGCTGCTGCTGCTGTTGGTGTTGGAGTTGCGAAGGATTTGCGCTCGTATTCGCTGCCGCCGGCATAGCCGCTGTAGTAGGGGTGGTAGGCGTACTTTGAAGATGGGTATTTGTCATATTGTTCGTAGGGTATGTTGCTCCCGCCGCTGCTGCCGTAGCCCCTAGAAACCCCCCGTACCCCCGAGTATAAGGCGAATTTGCGAAATTGTTCATCGGATTCATTTGATGGTTGTGCTGCTGCTGCTGTTGCTGCTGCTGCAGCTGATGTTGCATCTGTTGTTGCTGCTGCTGTGTCATACCAGCTGCCATATTGTTCAAAGGAGCTTGCATATTTATCATTCGCGTACCGTTTCCACCATTCGGATTGGTATTGAGCTGCTGAGCATGCTCCGCTGCCGCTGCCACCTGTTGTTGCGAATTGGTAGTGTTGTGCATATGGTGATGCTGTTGCTGCTGCTGCTGTTGATAGTTTTCCATCCAAGCCTGTTGCATTTGATGCTGCTGCTGCTGCTGAAGGTGTTGCTGCTGCTGCTGGTGATGCTGCTGCTGTTGCTGCTGCTGTTGCTGATGCTGTTGCTGTTGCAATTGCTGGTGATGGTGCAGCTGATGATGTCCTAGAAACGCCGAAGGTGGTGGTGTTTTGCAAGCGGCTGTGTCTGCCAGACTCCAAATTTTGGGCTTGGTGGCTGGAATCGGGACCCCACAGTCGCTGCTTATCTGGTTTTTTGGACCGCTCATTTCGTCTTTAATGCCTGGATAGCCACCTAACATGGCATGGTGATGCTGATATGCCGCCGCTCCCGGATGATGATGATGGTGGGCATTCATATGATGGCCAATATGATGGCCGAGACCGCCACCACCGCCAACACCACCGCCACCACCAACGATTCCTAGATTCTCCGGCTTTCTGTCATCATCGGTTAGATCGTCATCATCGTCGTCCTTTTCGTGCTCAGATTTCACATGGTGCATCGAATCTAAAAGAGGAGAACCAAGTCTAAGTGTCTATAATGTGTATGAAGGATGTTGTTCGTGTTCAGCAAACAAAAATTCGAAAATCCCTCAAACGAAACCAAAAATCTACCCTCATCCCTCCGACCCCCATTCCTCACTTTCTGGAGAGACTCTTGAAAAAGGTGTCGAACAGATATTTAACAATGGAATTTCTAAATCCCAAAAACCTTTGTTGAGATTTCCTCGTTTCGGTTGAAAGGAAAATTCCAATGTCGTGTACACGCACCAGATACGTTGGTCAGATACCTAATGACAGCTTGACAAATTTTCCCCCACAGCCCAGCACAGACACATTCATGAAACGAGAGGTGACTCGGTTGTACATAGGTGCTGTAAGACATTCTAAGCTCTAAAACCCAGGCATCACACACTCACCACAACCCGTGCGCATGCAAATCCCCAGAATAATGAAAAATCTACGTGAGAATATGGGAAACACTCCGTAGGCCTTTTTCGAGAGGTATTCCTGCAAAATATGAGGGAGGTGAAATCTTATTAAAATTTCCATAACAATGCGGGAGTACTTCGTCAGCCTGTCGGTTGGGCGAACGAACGAACAAAACAAACGGTAAGTAAGGTAGAGCTAGACATAGAACCATAAGCCAAGGGCTTCTTGCTTTGACATTAGCTTTCCTTCCGGCAACGCCACTCCACATCACACCCAGCCTATGACTCAATTTCGGGGTTGTTGTTCTTAAAGGGGATGATGTTTATTTTTTGGTTATAACGTTCAAAAGCACAACATGTATAGAAATAGAAAGAAGAAAGATTCAAATATGAGTATGTGCGGCTTTATTTACAATTGAAAGGCACGAGACTGTGAAACGATCGCACATAATCAAAAGTCATAATAGAGCAATCGTCATGATAACCCATGCAAACAAATAAACGGTTGAAAAAGCTGTTTAACAAAGAAGAAGCAACTCTGAAGGGGGAGTAGGGGATGTGATGATATGAAAATGAAAATTGTGATGAAAGTTGAGGGGTTGTTAAGTTTTAAACAGCCAGGACTCGAAAGTGGGAATAAAGGGGCATTATTTATCATCTGAAATTATGAGCGGGTTTTTTGTTTGTCACACATATGAGAGTAGATATTGTTGATGTGGGCTTAAGGGAATTGAAAAGATGCTAAATGAATTTACTAATTCCTGTGGTGTTTGTGAACATTCTTTATTTATTTATTTATTTTATTAAAATAATTTACAAATAAATTTACAAATTATTTAAATATAAAAGGCATCAGGGCAGTAAAAGCCATAAGTAATGCCGTCTTTTAAATACATACATGAAGAAAAAGTTTAAAAAAGATTTTAATTACATTAGTACATTAATTTTACATCGTAGTTTATATGAATATTAGATTTCATTAAATTTATTGTGAGCATCTAAAGCAATTTTTATTCTTTGGATTGTCTTATAATCTGCTGGGTTAAGGATGATAGATAGTTCTTTGGATATGTGAGCTATTTCAAGTGATGGATTGATTTGGCGTGATAGAGGACATTCTACGAAAATGTGATAAACTGAGAGGGTTTGTTGACAGAGTTCACATACTTCTGGGAGTTCATTAGTATAAAGATGTCTGGAGGTAAATATTGTTTTCCCAACTCTGATTCGCAGTATCCTAATGCAATCTTCTCGTGTTAATTGCCTATTGTATGAAATACGAATATGATTGGGGTTGTGTGTTCGAAGAAACGTATTGCAGTTATTCCAATTTTCTTCAATCTCCTTATTCAGCTGTTGTAATAGAATTTGGCGAGTCAATTGATAGATATTAGGTAATTCAGTTATCAGTGGGTATTTGATTGCATTTTTGGCTGCATCATCCGCAATTTCATTCCCTTTGATTCCAATATGACCCGGTACCCATGCCAACATGATGTTTTCTGTCATTGTGCGTCTTAGTTGTTCCAGTGAAGGGCATCGATTTGTCTCGTTTTTAAGGCCTTTTAAGATCCCTAGGCTATCTGTCAATATAATGCTTTGACCGAGGTAAGTTTTCGCAATGTTTATGGCTTTATTTATTGCAGCGAGCTCTGCAATGTAGCTCCCTGCTTCATTAGGGAGCAGTCCTTGCCAAACGGTAGCGGATTGTGAATGTTGTTCCCATTTAACTACTGCATAAGTCGAATTGTGATCTTTCTGTGATCCATCTGTGTAAAAAATATGGTCGGGGTTGACAATTTCAATCATTTCTTGGTGTAGTTTGTGGAATGTTTCATCTGGTGTATTTTTCTTCTTAAATTCAGCTAAGTTCATATTTATTTTCAGAAGGTGTCTTTTCCATGGAGGTGTACTATCTGCTATCGAAATTGGTTCAGACAAGAAATTTGGTTGAAAAGTTACCAGGCTTACTACTTTAGTGAGCGCCGATATAGAGTTTTTGCGTTTTTTGGTTTGTGAACATATAATTTCATTGGCAGTGTTATAGAGCGGATGTGATGGATCGATAATGACCTTGCTCACTAGGTTAATAGCTCTTCTTTTTCCAAGGTTTTGAAAAGAAAAATATCCAGTTTCAAGTCTTAGAGCCTCGATTTTTGTTGATTTTAATGCTCCTGAAGCTGTACGAAAGCAGTTATTAATCGCAGTGTCGATGTCATTACAGTTTTTAGCTGTTGACCACATGTAAGTTGTAAGTCCATGTTGTAAGGTTCCTTCAACAAGTGTTTTTGCGATTTTTAAAGCTGTTTTAAGATGGGGTCCTTTTTTCTTTGAGCATATTATTTTTAGAAGGTTATTTCGCTTTTTCAACTGCATGAGCAAGTTTTTGATGTGAACATTCCATTTGAGATTAGAACTGAATGTAATTCCTAAAATTTTTAATTCCTTGGAAACCGGGATTTCAGAACCTCGAATATTCAATGCGAGTGGGTGACAATTCCTTTTCCTGCAAAGGTGGAGTAAATCTACTTTTGACGGTGGAACTATTGCACCTGTACCTTGTGACCATGTATGAATTATGTTATCTGCTGATTCTAAGATTGATTTCACCTGCATTGCGTCACCAGAAGCTACTACGTATATGTTGTCGGCATATGCACCAATAAAGTCCAGTTGATGTTCAGGGTGTGAAAGTTTGACTAGAAGTGAATCAACATATGTATTATAAATCACAACCGAGAGAGGGGATCCTTGTGGAGTTCCATTTTCTAATTTGAAGTATGTGGAGTTAAAGCCATCAATATTGACTCGGAAGGTTCTTGAGGTCATAAAGGATGCGATCAGCTTAATTATCCGAAAAGGGACTCCCCACTGTGACATCTGTTTAAGGACAGGAACCATGGTGACGCGATCAAAAGCTTTTTGTAAGTCAGATGACATAACTAGACTGTGCTTGGTTCTCGAAAGATTTTCTGAGAGTTGGTGCTCTAGCAAGTGAACAAGCGTATGTACTCCTCTGTTCGGTCTAAAAGCATGTTGTCCAGCATTGGTTTTCTTTTCTATGAACCAATTTATTCGTCTCGCTAAAATTTTCTCGAAAATTTTGGAGAGAATTGGAAGTAGTGAGATGGGCCGATAATTATCGAAGCTATGACAATCTTGAGAGCTTTTAGGAATAGGTTTGAGCTTAGCCTTTTTCCAGTCGTGTGGAAAAACACCAGTCAACAGGATGTTATTATATAATGAACAGAGTCTGTCTTTCAGAATATCAGAACATTGTTGAACCATTTTATAAGTAATTTTGTCTTCACCTGGAGTTGTGCCTTTTGCAGTTCTTAGGGTCATATCAAGTTCCAGACGTGAAATTTGTTCATTGAGAAATTCTGATTGATTTTCGTTTATTTGAAGTTCGCTAAGATTGAAATTTAATTTTTCTTCGATAACAGGAGCCGGATAAGATGAGTTTTCGCTGTACTCTTTCCATTTATTACCAAAAACATTAGCTATTATTTCAGGATCGTTTTGTATTCCATTGTCTGACATCATATATGGAAATTCTAGGCGTGATCTGGGGCAGTGAAGGGATCTTACCCTGTTCCATAATGTTCGCATATCCAATGATGGGTTCATTGTATTAACGAAATTTTCCCAAGAAGATCTTTTTGATTTAATGGATTCTTGTTTTAATTTTGCACAACATCTCCTGTACGCAATACAGTTACCTGTTGTTGGGAACCTTCGAGCTGTTTTCCAGGCATCATTTTTATTCTTAACCAGCTGGGCAATAGCTGGTGTAAACCATACAGGATTGGTTTTTGAAGAATGTTTTTTTGTTTGTGGGATAGATTTTGTTGCAGCAGTTCGTATTATTTTTTTGATTTTTGATGCTTCTTGGTTTATATTTTGGGTTTCCGGGTTGTTAATTGATAATGTTTTGGTAGTACCTTCAAATAGAGTCCAGTTAGCAAGTTCTTCTTTGAAGCGTGCTGTGAATTTCGTAGTTAATCTTCGCTCATGGGAACGAATTACAATGGGAATATGGTCTCTACATTCACTCTGTGGAAGAACCTCCCAACGGAAATGTGGTGCCAAATCTTGAGATGCGAATGAAACATCAATGGCCGAAAAGGTATTTCTCGTACTGAAGAACGTGGGCGAGCCATCATTCATAACTATGAGATGATTATCGTTGGCAAAGTTTTCAAACAAAGTACCCGTGCTGTTTGTGACATCTGAGCCCCATAATGAATTATGAGCATTTAAATCTCCCAGTATGAAATGATGACATCTATCATTAGTTGTAGGAATTCTATCTAGCATGAGTGAGTTTATTTGAACGTCATGTTCTCTATAAATATTCGTAATTTTTATGGGTGTACTATCAGGGATTTCGATTGTTTGGTAGAGCAGGTCGCAAGAAGATGTTATGTGCGATGCTATTGGAATATTTTGTCGAACGAGAAATCCTACACCAGCTTTACTGTAATTATAATTTTTATTAAAATGGTATGCTTTGTAGTTTTTCATATTAAATAGATGTAGATTTTTTGATATAATGTGAGTTTCTTGTATTGCTATAATGTCTGGCTTATACTTAGCAATAAGCCGCTCAAGAGTAGGTTTGTTGTTGCAATAGCCTTGAATGTTCCATTGGAGAATTAGTAAGTTGGTAGTTAATCTGGTCATTGTGGTGGATTGTGGGTTGTGGGTGTAATCAGTGTATTCAGAGTGTTTTTGTTTTTTTTTGATTTAAGAGAGTTGTGTTATAGGTTTTATTTAATAGGGTTTGTTTTGATGTAAGCGTAAGCGAGGATACAGATGAAGATGATTGAGGAGATGAGGGAGATGATATCTCTTTCTCATCTTGCATTTCAACTTCGTTTTCGGAGTCCGAAATTGGTGACATTGACAGATCTAATTTGTCATTTGACGTCTTGTTGTCATTGTTCATTGAGATTGAAGATGATGATGTAGTAGCTTGATTTTCTTGTAAATTATATTTTGTTAATTGTGTTGTATTTTGGTTTTGTTTTTTAGTTGCATGTTCATTATTTTTAATAGTGTTTTCTGAAATGTTGCTTTGATTTTCTTGTTGTTTTGTTATAGTTTTAGGTTTTTGTTGTGAAAATAAAGGTTCAGTAGTTGTAGTTGGGGCTATGGTATTTTGTAATTTATTAATTAGTGCATTTGCTTTTTCGAGACGAGCTTTAATTGTTTCTGCCATTGTGATGCTACCGACATTTCTTTTCTTGGGAGCAGTGAGTTGGTGGAGTGATGGGTTATCGTTGAAGATCTCCCAAGCATCCCGAACGGTACAGCGCCGATCGATTTTGATCTTGTTGACGGATTTATAACGGAGGAATGCAGGGCAAGCGGTATCGTTTGGAGCATGACCTTCTGTGTTGCAATTTATGCAAAAAACGCGTGTGCATTCTTCATGTGGAGGGGGAAGACAGCAGTGTTTGCACAATGGACCGGCCGTACACCGATTTTTAGTGTGTCCAAGTTTTTGGCAATTAATGCATCGCATGGGGTTGGGTATATACTCGTCTACCTTGCAATTGACCCATCCAATTTTGACTTCGTTTGGTCGCCGAATTGTGTCGAAAGTCAAAATAGCTGCACCGGTTGCAACCAATGAATTTTCTTGCATTCTCATCAATTTCTTAACTTCTATTACCTTGAATTTTTTTAATTCCAACAAAAGTTCTTCTTCGCTGATTTCGATTATATGCTTTGAAAAATTCTACCTTGGATGGAGTTAAGGCGTAGGTGGCTAGAGATTTTGACGGGGATAGAATCAACGAGCTTAGTTTTTATAAACTTGTTAGCTGTCTCAACGTTTAGCACTTTGAGGAGAAGATCTCCTGACCTCATGGCTTTGACTTCCAATATATCTTTAGAGATGAATTCTAGCCCACGATTGATTTGGATGGGGTTGTACGAAGAAAGCGGACGAATATTTTCACCTGTTTTTTCCATACCAGTCACAACAATGTACCTTGGGATATTGTTATCATTATTTATGACAGGGAGTTCTGGGAACTCTTCACCTGAGCGTTTTCGCTTTGTCTTTTTGGTCTGAGTCTGGTTAAGGCTAACCTCAGGAGGGAGGCCTTTAAACCAGTTTTTTCTAGGGGGATCTGTACCCCCGTCCATGATTATTTCGCGCAGTTAAATGTGAAGTTTTTGTTTTGTTTTTTGTATGATAGGTTGAAAAGTGATTGTCACTTACCCCGAGGAGTAAGGTAAGTAGAAGAATTAGACAGGAAGCTTTTAAGCTTACAAAAAGTTAACTAATCAAATTCTATAAGCAATACGTGTATACACGGCGTTTGCCCGCACAGAACTGTGAACATTCTTTTTTAAGGCAGATTGTGTTGGATGCGTAGGGGGAGGGGGAAGAAACTTTTAAGATCTGGATTAGTTAGTGATGATTGGGAATTTGTCTTAAGGACGGTATGTTCGATACGGTTATTATTGAGGGGTTTTGTGTTATAAGTTTTTTGAACTCAACGAAAAGGACAAGTCTCTAGACTGTGAGAAAAAGAATTTATCTGAGATGAGAAGGTGAAAGCCGCACAACCTGAAATCTGGAAAACGTTTCATCATTCTTGAAGAGTTTACATTCAAGGCTGATGCTAGGCTCCACTAAGCTTAAGTGGGAGAAACGCGATGAGCTACTTTTATGCCTTTATGCATCTGACTTAACTCATTTTTATCAGCTCGAACAAGATGGTTGAAATTTTTGTGTGTTTCAGATTCAAGATTTGATAAACGACTAGATGTACCTACCTTGCATACGTTGCTACGACAGCAAGTAAAATAAATTGGAGTTAGAGGTATAGATTTTTAAATTGCAATAAAACAACGATGGAATATTCGATTGACATGATTTTTTATTTATTCGAAAGATAATTTTGTGGCATTACATTTTAAATATAACTTCTGGCATATGACTACCACGGCTGGCTCGGATGTAGTCTAATCTGGGCGTCCAATTTTCGATGACTTTTTCCAACATTTGTGGCCGTATATCGGCAATAACACGGCGAATGTTGTCTTCCAAATGGTCAAGTGTTTGTGGCTTATCCGGATAGACCAATGACTTTACATAACTCCACAGAAAATAGTTAAGCGGTTTTAAATCACAAGAGCTTGGAGGCCAATTCACCGGTCCAATACGTGAAATTAGTCGGTCCACAAATGTGTCTTTCAATAAATCGATTGTGGCACGAACTGTGTTACATGTTGCACCGTCTGGTTGGAAACACAGCTCCTGGACATCATGATTGTTCAATTCAGGAATGAAAAAGTTAGTAATCACGGCTCTATACCGATCACCATTGACTGTAATGTTGTGGCCATCATCGTTTTTGAAGAAGTAGGTACGGACCAATGATTCCACCCTCCCATAAAGCGCAATAAACAGTCAGTTTTGAGGATTAGCTTCACTCCAAATGCGGCAGTTTTGTTTGTTGACGTAGCCATTCAACCAGAAGTGCGCTTCATCGCTAAACAAAATTCGCTTATGAAAATCGAGAACAGCAACTCCATCTCGACGAATCTACGCCTTGCTTGATGATCGTTTAGCTTCAATTCTCGCACGAGTTGGATTTTGTTAGCACGCAAACCAAGATCTTTCCGCAAAATCTTCCATAAAGTGGATGGACACAGACCCAATTCCAGTGCTCGATGGCGGATGGACTCATACGGGTCTTACTCAAAACTCAATACTACGCTCTACTGTAGCAATAGCTTCTTCTGTACGCACCGTACGGTGGCGTCTCTGGGGATGCGAGTTATCAATTAGAGTAAACGTGGTGCGAAAACGTTCCATGGTTAATCGACTTAACTGCTCTGATGGACGATTTTGTCGACGATAAAATGGACGTAGTGCGCGATACGTATTCCGCATAGAACCATTATTTTTGAAATAAAATTGCACAGTTTGCAAGCGTTGTTCAGGCTTGAGTCTATTCATGATGAATTGCCAAACCAAACTGAGAATAAATCACTTGACAGCTGTTAAATCGGTCGCCGTCTTGAAAAGTAATGCCAACTTAAAGTTCTATACCTCGAAAAAACACCCTTTACAAGTCATTTTGAGTAATTTTATTGATTTCATTTATTTGGAAAAAAAATTGTGACATTGCAGTGTTTCGTTTCATTTCGGTATTAATTATTCTTTGCTGTGGGATACCCAATATTTCTTGGTTTCTTGCATCTGGTTGGTAAACGATTAATATGAAGGTTTTCCGACGCACTAAACAGGCCACGTAGATCTGTTTATGTAAGATTAACATTTATATGGCGAAACAGCGTTTCCTGGGCCAGCTAGTAAGATCGTACCAACTAAGAAACCTTTGGGGGCTCATACACAACAACTGTGCTAAAGATCATTACATGGTCAAAGGCATAGTTTACGATTCTATAGGACGAGCGTCGTTAATTTTGGCTATATCTATCTCCTGAACGGCTTGACCGATTTTGTACAAACTACTTACAACCCATCTACACCACTTCCCGAATATTCCCTCAAAAATTGGTTCCAAGTAAAAGTACAGAGTCCAAAACGGATTTGAATTAGATTTTTATGTTTGTCTACATAAGACTAGCGGCCCCAACAAACGCTGTCCAAGCATCTGGAAATGAGGAGAAAGTTTAATGGAAGCTGTCAGTGTTAATTGGTCTTTAATTCCTGAATATTGCGATGAATGAGAAAGACAAAGTGTGCCAAAGTGTTCCATATACGCGTAGTACGGCTTTAAAACGCCTCTTTACCTAACAACACGATCAAAGCTGGGCAAAAGGGTATACAGAGAGTGAATCCACACTTACGGCGGGCGGTGGTGGTGTTCCGATGACGTAAATGACACTGCGACTACTACACAGTTTGTTGGGCCCGCTAGTGTTAGTAAAAAAGAAAAATGTGCTGCAGTTAATTATATTTGAAAAAAAAGTCTTAAAAAAAAAGTCTTAAAAAAAAAGCTCCCAATAATGACTAATTCAATTTTAATGCATGCATTGTGGATTGTGGGGACAACACGGGTAATAAGGATTCATCGTGAGATTTGATTTTCGCATGGAAGATGCTGAGTGATAATGAGTTAAACCAGTTTTAGCTGATAGAAGACGATAAAGGGTATATAGAATCGCCTTGTCTTGGTCCTCAGCAGCTAAAGTATGGCTTATCCTAGTCGACAACTTGATGACTGTGATGTGCTTCCGGCTTCCCGAAATTCAAGTGAGCTCTGGTTTCAAAAATACCGCAACATGAGCCTTACCACGCGTTCAAAAATTGGCTTTTGGCGAAATTATTTCGTTGAGCATTTCACTTGACGTTTTGCTGCGGTATTTGTGTGCCTAGATTGTGCAATATCTTCACTTGGACGATTTGCTCTATACAGTAATGGTCTTCAAAAATAAGGCAGCATCCATAGGCTCTTTCGAAACCAGTTTTGTTCGTCTTATTCACGAGATACCAGTCCATCGAGTGCTCCATCGAGTCGCCCGAAATTGAATCTTCCCAGTTGACTAACTCAGACGTGTCGGTCGTATGGAAACTTTAGGAGCAATTCTTAAACCATGCAACTTTCTAGCATTGGAATAACATGATATTATAGTAAATGAGCGTAAGGACACTTAGGGACACTTTGTTGTGAATGCAAAGAATAGGTTGTGTCATTGGAAGTTTTATAGCGTAAGCATGCATCGTTATTAAAACAAACTTACGCGACCATCAGAAACAAAATAAACTCCCCAATCATCTTTCTTCTAAAAGCTTCCAAAAATGTACGAAAACCTAAAAAAAAAATAATAATAAAGCGAAAACCTGTGACTGTGTTAATTTTCATGAGAAAGAACTTTCCATCAATTTGCCTGTCAAAAAATTCAGCTTCTTCTTCCTGCCACATGGCAATATACCAGCAATGGCACAAAAGCCAAAGGCGGCTGCTGTCATAAATATTTTATAACATCAATTACCAAGCACTTAAATATGGGGAAATTTTTTTGCTGTGATATTTCTTCATTGTGCTTAATGTGATCTATACCTATAAGAAAGCCACTGCCTCGACCTCCACCCCAATACCGCTCATTCATATTGTTTCTCTTCAACCAACCATGCTATCCATCTACAATCCAATCCATCCATCTATCCATTCATCCATTACAATATACACATTTAAGAGGAGATATACCCAATAAAAACGAAGGAGTATGAGGTGCACAGGCTACCAGGTTCGAACTCCCATTCCATCACCTGCCATCAAAGTCGAATTCGACTCGTCTATCGATATATCTATTAGAGAAAAGCTGTGAGGGATTAGTTAAAAGGTTCGTGTGTCGAAATAAAATAACCCTCTGCATTGCATATCTATAGTCAAGAAGGAAGATTCATTTAAGGACTATAATGCGAGGGCTAAGGAGTAACGTTACAAAGTGGAAATGCCACTTGTTTTGAGCTGGATTTAAAGATTTGGTGTTTATATTTTTGGGTGATTGCATTAAAAATACATTTCGCGTTATGTCTTGTTTCGAAATGAAGTGGGAATAGTAGACAGGGTGTTTCTGTTTCTTTTTGGAATATAACCTCCCGTAATAGTGTTGTTACCGAAATAAAAGCAAAGCTGGACGGCAATATTTCGTTCAAGAGATTTGTGAAATTTTTAACTGTAAACAGCTTTGGAATAAACTCTGAAATATTGGTATTAGTTTGGCAACAAGCCTACAGTAAGGGCTTACGTGAGAAACTCTTTGTATGGTGGTAACAACAATAGTTGAAAGCTAGAAAATAGCAAAGAAGTTGACTTCTGTTTCTAAGCGTAAAAAAGGCTATTTCAAAAGGGAAGTCAGCATAGTCATAGAGTTTAATCGGAAGCAGAGTGCTTCTAAATGAGATCTAACTAGTCGAAGAAAAAAAGTGTCAGCACCCTGGGTAAGTGAGTACATAGGCTTAAATTCAAAAAGTTCTAAAAATAGAAAACAATGATAGACCGGATAGCTTGCGAGCTGTGCGGCTAAATTGCCTTGGTCCCATAGAAGTGACTTATGAAAAGTTGTCAAACTCATTACAAAGTATTTCTGTTTTTCCTTATTTGTCTTGTGCTCACAGAAGATGCTGCAAACAGGTGTGACAGCAAGACCATTCACCATATACAAAATAACCAAGGAACTGACTAGTGGACATAGCTCGAAACAACACTTTATAAAAGTAGACGGTACTTTGATAAATTAGTCCGAAATGAACAAGTCAGAAGGTGGAAAAAAACACTTTTTTCTCGGTTGTAAGCCGAGTGCTTGAAAGCAACGTTCTTCCCATGCCTTCTGAATTCCCTGAACAAGCCAATCCCCGAATCTGCACCACAACACCCATAGTAAAAACGAGATCTAAGCCACAATTAAAGCACTTAAGAACAGCAAAGCGGTGGAACTTGATGGAATTCCAGTAGAGCTCTTACAAAAACGAATTCCGGACCAGCGAGAGCTGAACCGAAGAGTGGAAGAAGGGAATGATCGTCAAGTTTCCAAAAAAGGAGATCGAAAACAGGAGAGGGATTTGCGTTCTTCCTTCTGTTGCCAAAATAGTAGAAACAATTATCCTCGACCGCATCAGAAAACAGAGGCTAGAGGCCACTGGCTGGAATCACGTAACGCGATAAGCGATAGTTGATAATCAAAATCAAGGTTTTTGCTCTATGTAAGCTGATTATCAAATTGATAGTCAGTTATTTGCGATAATTTCATTCGACACCTATTTAGGTGTCGTTTTCAAATATTTATGTCGTTTTAATAAAAAATCAAATAAAATATTGACATTGTATATGCTTATAATATATATTTAAACAATATCTGACAAGTTTGAAGCAAAAACAAATCAAATAAAAAACAAAATTAATAGGGGTATTTACGATTGGGTGCAACGAAAAGGGATTGCAAGATTTTATTTTTGTGTGTAAGGCAGGGTGTGATTTGGGTTAAAATGTGTATTAAAACTTGACATTTGGTTAAAATTTGACGTTTGGTTAAAAATGGGATCAAATTTAGCCATTTGTTGTATGAATTGCGTTAAAAGGGATTTTTTAAATCAAAATTTCTGCGTAGAACTAAGAAATGTTAACTACTCCAGATGATTTTTACACCATTGTATTTTTCTGTAGCAAGGTTAGGGTGTAGCAAAAGTGCAAGAAAATAACAAAATTTTAGTCTGTATATTTTTTTGTTTAAGAGCAAGAAAATGTTACACTTTTAAATCAACAAATCAAAGTTTTTTTTTGATCAGCTTACATAGACCAAACAAAAGTTGATAATCAAAAACGATAAATAATTTTTGATAATCAACTATCGCGTTACATGATTCCGGCCCAGCTTTTAATGGAATTCGCAATCTCCTTTGATAGCGTCAGCTGAGAGTTCAAAAAACAAATTGATATTACCTAAGCAACATTATGTTGATGGTAGGATGTCGGACGATTTTGAAATCCACAGCGGAGTCAGGCAAGGCTGTATTCTGTCGCCAATATTGTTTTTGTAGGCGATAAGCGATATCATGCGCGCTTTTGAAGGACTTTGTTTGCTTACTTTCTAATAGGATTAAGGATATCCATCAAATGACAATTAGGGTCGAGAGAGAAGCAGAAATCATGGGGTTGAAAATCAATTCCGGCAAAAAAAAGTGATCCACCTAGGAACCAAGGTTGGTTGGGTCACATCAATATTTCCGCTCAACCGGTGGAGAAAGTGGAGAGCTTCCAATATCTTGGTAAGATCGCCTCCATCAAAGACGTCATCTGTCACATTCGGCAAAGCACAAGCGGCGTTTGATTTGCTGTCTAAAGTATAGAGGAATAACTCTCTCAGCTTAAGAACTAAGCTTAGACTTCTTCGCACAAATGTCTAATCTGTGCTGCTTTATGGATACAGATACAGCACTTGTAAAGTTACTTCAGCCATCAGAAGGAAGCTGCAAGTCTTCGTCAATAGATGTCTTCGCAACATCCATAGGATTGTCTGGCCCAATCGAATTTCCAATGAGTGCCTTCATAGAAGGACAGGTCAGGAAGCTATTGACTACGAAGACGTAGGTAGCAATGAATTGGACATACGCTTCGTATACGTATACGCTTCGTATGTAGTATTAAGGTAATGAGGAGTAATCAGCAAGACTAGGCAACAGTTGGAGGGAGACGGAGACCGAACACGATGGCAAGAAGGTGTAGTAGAGGCCCTATGGCCCTATAAGGGTTTCCCATCCCCACGTAATTTGAAGGTCTGAGAACCTAAGTTAGTATTTTCTCGTTGCTGTTGATATAAGCTCAGCGCAACCTAGTTTCGTATTTGACCGAAGAAAGCAACTGGTCTTGGGTTTTGGTGTATACCAAGGCCTAAGAAAGGAAGCCGTGATCAAAACCACTGGCCCTTCTATGCCAGTTGAATCAGTAGCGATTGAACAAACTGTTTTATGTTCTTGATAAGCACTTTTAGGCAATATATAGCAAAGAGAAGACCATGGGATTCCACAAGGGGAAGTAGACTAGACCCAAGACCCCGAAAGCCAAAACAAAGCTTCCGTGGGCAAACAGAGTGCGTGTTATTATAGAAACAAAAATTGAAACACCTTAGCTTAGATGGTAAGTGCGTTTTGGCTGTTAAGCAGAACGTCGTTGGTTCGAGTCCAAGTTTTAATTTCATCTTCCACGGGCACTGCCTCTTGCGAAGACCTGTCAAATCTTCTAAGTGTATCAATCTGTCATGAAAAATTGCTTCTCAACTCTGCCGTTAGGAATTGGCGTTAAATTGTAGGTCCCCTCAATTCTTCATACGCACTCAGAGAATTGTTGATGAGAGTAAGCCACTTAGGCCTTGGCTCTTCAAGAGCTGTCGTGCCACTCTATTTATTTATTCTATGTGTGCTTCAGGGTTACATTCCAGGTCCTTTAACCCACATAAACAAACGTACATTTTCTTTGGCAAATTGCTCATCTGCGTGATACAGTACCTACTTCTCTTTTCCAGATATGGATATCCGTTTGGTCTTATTGAGCACCAAGCATTTTGTATCGATGAGGATAGAAATTTTGTATCTATGAATCTTAGGAATATATTTCCCCATAAATTGATATTATTGCTTATTTCCTCAAAATACTAAGTCTCAACTCTAAGCAGAAAGCCATCAGAGGGAATTTGACCAACAATTTCGACAGTCAGTCGAAAATGAATTTGAAAACTTCCCATTGTACCCTCGGACTGAATAGACTGACAATTGCGAAACAGCTGATGAAAGTTATCACTGCAACCTTAAATAGTCAAAACTATATCCGTCATTTTGACAGCCGGAATCAGCACAACAGTATAAGTGTCAATCGTCTTTGCTTTAACATCAAAGTCTAAGAACCTATCATAATTTTTTATTGAGAAAATCCCATTTCACGCACAAAAGAATTGAACACCCTTTACTTCCGAAATCAACGCAACGCACCCACAGCCATTTAAAGCAGGCGTTCGAGCATACAACCCCTTTTATATTCTCTCTTTCAGCAGCCAAAATGCGTCAAAGTCAACTATACATTATTATTACGATATCGTCACAACTTGAACAGGCCGCATATGCTTCACCCTTAACAATTGGTTCGAGAAAAGACCCCCTTGGGCTGTAAACGAGCAAGCATCATCATCCTCAACACGATAATAGAGATGACAATGAAGCTCTTTATTATTTTATATGCGAGTTGGTGTCGAAGTCTCGCACCAAGATTCCCGGACAAGCGAAAGTGAGAGGTTTAGTTTAGTTGGTGTTGATGCCAATAGAATTCGAATTGTTTTTGTTTTTGTTTTTCAAATTGGTAATGAATTTTTCGCCTTCCCCTTATTTTGGAAGACGAAACGCACCCGAAGTAGTAGAAGGGTGCTTAGAGGCGAAATGAAGATGCGCTATGATACGGTCTTGAATTTTTTTTTTGGTGTGTGATAGATTAACCCCTCAATTGAGGTTGAACTTAATTTGGCGCAACAGCAGCAAAAAAGGGTTTAACTCCGGCCAATCTGGGTGACTTTGGGATGACTATTAATTAAGGAAGGCAGGGGGGTGAGAGCGGGTATAGTTAACGCACTTTAAAATTATATCGAATTTAAAGTCTCATATTTATAAAATAACGGCCTCGTGATGATAATAAAGCAGTTCGGGTAATGCGCGACGACAAAGGGTTTTTTTTTGTTCTAAAGGACTCTGATTTTGAAGGAAGGGTTGATGGTTGAAGCGAAAAGAGCAGAGGAGGTTGTTCATTCATTTCGGTGGTCTTGCTTGTCGTCTAGGTCGCGTTCGTCGTCGTCGTTGCTGCTCTGCTTTGGTAATGTGTTTCTATTATTATGTCAGCTCGGTATACGTTGGGTATTATGCAAAGTGTTTTATGGTGGCTCGAGGGTTAATAAGATATAGTAGGACATGGATTGCTCTTTTGTCTGTGCTCTGCAATTGCGCGGTGCGGTTGGGAGGATGCGAAGCAGCTATTGAATTCTACTCTTCTTAGCCAACACTTTTATATAACTTCCCCCACGACTATCGTTTGTAACGATGCCACCTCATTGCGCCATATATCCATGGATCCTCAGTCCTCAGCAGCTCTTTAAGAGCAGTTAATTGAAACTGAAAGGATGAATAATAGAGGGTTGAAATGGGAGCATCATAAATTAAACGCAAACAGCCCAGTCGGAGGCCAGCGCTGGCATTCGGTAGAGAGAAGAGAATGAAGGTTTAGAATTTCAACTCGTTCTTTTGGTATGTGCTGCGAGGTCGACTTGAAAATGGAATAGGAGCAGGGAGGAGAGGGTGACAGGTTGCGAATGTAGTGATAAAGTGCTCTCTTCTAAATGACATCAAACCAAACAAAAAGTGAAGGAACACATCTTACCTTTGTGGTCGCGATTTTTATCAGCTTCAATGTCGTCCTTGTCCTTCTCATCGTCCGACACCATTGCATCATCATCGTCGTCGGTCTTATTTTTTGGCTCCCATGTCATTTTGTTTTCTTTTTTCAGTCGTCGCCGGGCATTAGCGAACCACGTCGATACTTGTGTTAAGGTCATTTTTGTAATTATCGCCAACATGATCTTCTCACCCTTTGTTGGATATGGATTCTTTTTGTGCTCATTCAGCCAGGCCTTGAGGGTGGCCGTGGATTCGCGGGTTGCATTTTTTCTTCGTGCTGCTAAATCATAACCGGCGCCATATCTAAAAAGAAAAACAAAGTGAACATTAGAGATCGATACGACAGAAGGTGATGTATAGTGAGTGAGGAGAGAGAGGGGTATCTGGTGGACATATTTCATAACTTCATTTGACCAGCGATATGGGTTTTCTGTTGGTACATCATAACTCACGACGGGTGTGCTCGCTTGATGCATTCCCCTTTTGGCTGGACATTATTTATCTCGTGAATAATATCTTCAGTCTCGCGGTGTTGCATGATATAGCTTCTTACATGGGGCACTGGGCACTAAGTTTTATGAGTTCGTTTGTTTTGTAGCGTGTTCGGTCAATCTGCCATCTATCACATCACATGGTCCGTCCTGATATGTAGGTCCAGGCTGCTGTGCAAAGGAAGAGTGGGGGGAAAGTAGTGTGTGGGTGATTGGTAGGGTATGAACTGGTGCCATATGCAAAGCATATTAAACCGAATAACAAGATTATTGAGATTCTTGAATGAAACAGAGAGACTCCTAACAGCAGGGGGGTTTTCTTGGGTTCTTATAAATTGCGCTGATTCACACGACTTACGATGACCGAGTTCAATGAGATGCAGCTTCCATAACCGATGGGAGTTTGTTTTTATTTTAAGGTTCCACATGTGAGAGCTTTCTCAATTATGTCAAGATAACTTAAACCAATAAATCCCCGCGCCTATTGTGTATGCAATGATGTTGATCAGTTTCAAGAGCACATGTCTGTCAAACTGCACTAACTGCCAAAGTGCAAAATCCAGACAAAAGTAATAACACAGTAGTCAGATTCGAAAACGATAGCAAAACAACAAAAAACAAAGCGCATGTCAGAGAACTCGCACCAGCAATTGTCATATTATTTAACATGAGGGGGAGTTCCCTCGCCCCTTAAAGTTTATTTGCCTTAAGTCGGGAATAAAGCTGCCGTTTTTCAAGTACCTATTCGACATCATGTGTGCACAAGTGTTTCATTTATTATTTCAAAGCGCCCTCATAAGCAGTAGCCCTCGGCAAAGACGACAAAACGACTTCGACGATGAACGAGACCGAGAGGAGAAGTGCTAAGGTTTGTTTATTATTGTGCCAGCAACAAACTCTGAACAACAAAACAAAAGACGGGTGAGATGAACCCAAAGCAAGGATGCATATTGTTGCTGGTTGCACACACTGCACAATGCACATTGTGCTCATAATGCCATTCCATTTGTGCGTGCACTTTATTGCACGAAGAAGTTTAATTCACGCTAACTTACTTCGCCAGCAGTGTACACCGCATCGAAAGGCTCGAAGTTGTAATTCAATGCCTGGATGCCTGGATGCCTGCTGCACACTGCATTGACGCCCATTACCGCACTTAAATGGGCCATGCAGCAGACCAACTCTCTTTCTCTGTCTCTTTGGCAGTTGCAATTGCACTCGAGTCCATAATACATAAACATTTCATTTCGAATACAGCTATAGCTTGTTAACAAATGAATTTCATGTTCACACACAAAATCTAAAGTTATCATTAAATTTAATAACATAATATTGCATATAGACAGGCGGGAAGAGGAGGGTGGGCATATAAAAGAAGGTTGCGTTGGCGTTGTTGGTGGCGGATGCATGATGCACCGACTTGAGCAAATAACGAAATGAACGGCTTACACGCCACATTGCCAAAGCCAGGGAGCTTTGTGTTATGGCGCTGTGGCAGTGGTGCACAGCGAAAGCTATTACCACCTTCGCCACCGTCGCACAGTGTGATATTTTCGCAATCTAGCGGAACTTTATTCGTTGAGTGTTTAATTGGAGTGTTGTTGGTATAAAACTGTTAAATTATGTTATTTTATGTTGTTTTGTAAGATTTAGAAGCTACCTGAAAATATTGAAAAATATGCAAATAGGGTATTTCACCCCCCCCCCCCTCCCATCTATGAAACGACTGGGCCTGGCATTTTGAAAAAAAAATATTTAATAGTTCAATATGTATAGACTATAGGAAAAATAAAAATTAATTACAATATGATTCAAATAAGGAGAATTTTGAATATTTATACTGACATGAAAACGAAACCCTAATAAGATCACCTGGTTTTTGTACATGCATCTTTCACAAACGATTTTTTAGAAACTGCTAGGCCGATTGAAATGAAATTTGGCACACATGTTCTATAATCCAATTATGACGCGATGGTTTTGTTTTTATGTTTTTTTGATGAATAGTTTCTAAGTATTTTAAGAAAAACAGAAAAAAAGAACACAAAAATATAGGTCACTTAAAAAAAAATATTGTATGGGGTCAGCAAACAACAGCAAGAAAAGTGAACGTTTTCTAACACAGAATATACCAACGGACATTTTAAGCACAATAACACGATGGATACATGAGGATACATTTTTAAAACCCTTTCCAAAGTTACGATACACACAAAAAAAAACACTTTAAAGGCTTTCACTCACACGATTTTTAATTTTTTTAATTAAAAGTGTACAAAAAAAATACTTACCCACAATAGTTCTAAAAATATCAACAAAAATAAATAAAATAATTTTGAAAAGCACAACTAAATATTTACTTGACCACGATGTTATCAACTTGACACAAGAAAAACAATGAACTTTAATTTTTTTTTTAGCTTTATCAAACCTGATGTTTGTGATGCTGTAAAACGGTAAATACAGTTTTTTCTTTGTTTTATTTTTTTGCCAAGTTAAATCTGGAGGTTTTACCTTTCATATGATACCAATTTTATTGCATTCGGTAGACTTTTATTTTTCATTAAAGTTCCGCTAGATTGGCAAAATAACACACTGTGCGTCGTCGTCGTCACCGGATGGACATTTGTGCCTTTTATCTTGCACGAATTTCCTTTCCAATTGTAGGTTGGCAGTTGTAGGTCTGTCTCTCTTTCTCTGTCTAACATTTTTGTTGCCCTCTCGATTGAGAGCAATTACGCGCCCGTTTATATCTGCTGCCAGTGATCACACAGGTATATCAATTAAAATCGACAAATCCTTGCCAATTAAATGGTAAAAGAGTGTGTGTATGTCTGCTTTGAGATAGAGCCTTAATTATAGGTTTCTTTTTTGTCGAATGAGGAAAAGGAGTTAGCACTTCACTGAATATAGCACTTTATATCTAAATCATTGCTAAAATGTGTGATCTCACGCGTCGGCGGGTGCGGTTAATTGAAATTTATCGAAAAAGCTTAAGAAGGACTTCAGTTCGAGAGATTTTTCTTACAAGAAGTCAGAAGCTGTACATAAAAACACAAGGATTAGTTGAGTTCTTGGTATGTCTATTCGTAGGTTGCCATTAATTGAAAAGAAGCACTCAGAGGATGCATCGGGGAAAGACCTGTCTTTTATCTACAAAACGTCAAAAATCATTTTAATTCAATCAAAGATTTGCAGAAGAGGAGTCAGGAGTCAGTGTGTCTTGAATTCCTGAATATTAGGAAAAGCACTCATTAATGTAGTTCGGCTAAAGAACGAATCTCTGAACGTGGCGGCAGTACGCCCGAAGTTGGGGTTAAACGAAAACTGATGAGCATTCCCAGAAGCGGGAGAAATAACGCTGAAAAGAGAGGGATGTAGGAAACATTAGGATATTAAAGGATCTTAAGGGTTTCATGTACAAATCATAATTTTGCGTAGCAGTTCCACATCCGAAGAGGAGGGATGTGAGCCTGGAAACAAATATGACAAGCTGATGGTTCTATTATCAGTGAAACAATTACAGACAACAGGTCATTTGTATAAATGATTAAGAGAGTAGGCAACAAAACGGAGCCCTGTGGTACGCCAGAATTTTTATTGAGGGTTTAAGACTAGGCGACTTCTTCAAAAGGCCTTCGTCTGTCTATCGAGGCTCCGCTATCAATGAAGACAACATCACCAGCGCTTAAATCTAATGCTGCTAGTTTGGTTTGAGAAGGCAATTGATCAGCAGAGTCCTCTCTCAAGCAACTAAAGTGTCTATATACAAGACCTTTATCATTCAAGTGCATGGAATTTGACGAAGGCGGATGAAAACACCTTGGTTTGTTTCAAAAGAAAAGTTGTTGGTCACGTGTGATGATACAACACCGAACTGAATGGGTTGTACTGTGATGTGCTTTTTAGTTTCCAGCCGAGGTTTTGCTCGCCGGTCTCGCCAAGGTCTTATTGAAGAAACACGAAATTTCAATTTTAGGTCTTCTGACTTTTGACAAAAACTTTACTAAGAATACACCTTACGCTCAATTCAAATATATGAATAGGTCTTATTTCTATCGTTGCGGTCTAGTCTGTGCTATCCCTATAGGACGCCCGTTCGTTGCTGTTCCGGTTTGTTTTGACAGGTCTTTGGACGAAATTACTATGATGCAGTGGTCGGGGATAATACTCTATGCGGCTGCAAATCAGCAGGTAAAATGCCCCTGGTGGCTCAGACCGGCAGGTATACTGCCCCTGGTGGCACGGATAGGTAGGTATAATGTCGCTGGTGGCACGGATCGGCAGATACAATGCCTCTGTTTGCAAGGATCGGCAGGTACAATTTCCCTGTAGCTAAGAATCGGCAGATTGGAAGAGCCTGGTGGCAGTTAATACAGACGACCGTAGCTAACCGTGGAACAGCAGGTACAAAAGCCCTTGGAAGCAGTCAAAAACGGACTAAAACTTTTTACCGCTGGTGGGGGGAAATTCCTATTATGAAATGGTCGAACTATTTCAGGCTTTTTCTTTGCTCATTGATACTAACTGATACAAAAGTATCATTCGGTAGTAGTACTGGATTTAAGCACTATTGTACTATTCTGACTTATGAATTATGAGTGTGAATTGAAATATTGAAATGGGAAATATTTTACGTGAAAAAGCATGTGGTTTCGTTACAGTACAGTGGCTGAGGTGGCTACGTCATGTGGAGTGCATAGGCAACAATTCTGCGGTCGGCAACGTTTTGACTCCAACTCAGATTGACGGCGCAGTAGAGAAAGTCCATATACAAGTGGAAGGGACCTCAATCAACCTGGTGTCTGAAACTAGAAGCAGCTAGCTGAGAACAGAGCTGGCTGGAGAAGCTTGTAAGTTGAGGCCCAAAATCACAAAGGATTGTCTAATAACACCGATACAAGCTTGTTTGCGCTTGTGTCGATTATCGTCAGTTGAGAAGAAACAGGTTTCACCGCCACCGTCAAAACGGGTAATCGCCGTAAGAACGGGTTAATCGCCCCTTGACGACGGTAATCGCAGTCGAAACTGGTACATTCGCCGCCAAAACGGGTCATCCCGTAACATGGGTTAGTGGCCTAGGGTCACTGTCAAAATGGGTAATCGCTGATAAACGGATTAATAGCCACTTAACCCTCCAGTGGGCGCGTGGTCTACGGTCGTAGACCAGTCTTTTTTAAAACGCCGCCGTTCGCAGAAAAAACAATTTTTTCCGCCATCGTTCACAATAGCTGTAGATAATTAGTTGCTCTACCGAATTAATATGCTATTTTTCTTCGGAGGGGGCATACGAAAGCTTAAAAGGTATTCAAAGTCTCTTGGTCTACCATCGTAGACCACGCGACCACTCGTGTAACAAAAAAAGTTGTCTTCAATTGTATTATTATAGGTAAGGGATTGTAGATTTTTAACTACTTTTATTAAAAAATTAATTATTTAGTGAAGAAAATTGCTTCTACTATCTCAGGGACCTATTTTTGGGTCCGTGAGCTGACCTCTAGGGTGAGGTGCGAAAAAAATGATAAATTTGCTTGTAGGTACCACTTGAAATGTATATGCGTTTATTGTGATTTGTAGTGCACATTTTAATTTTTTTTTTTTTAACTTATTAATGAATTTGTGTTCTATGTTTTTTGAATAGTTTTTTATGTTTGCTGTACTGTTTTGTTTGATTTTTTGTGAAAAAAGACAAAAAACGTGAACACGAAAAACTGAATTTTTCAAGTCTTATATTTCTTTTGTTTTGTGTACAATTTTCCTTTTTTCTTAGTCATTACTTTATTTGGTTAATAATTTATTGAAAAAAATATGTTTTTTTTTGTTATTAACTCTTTTAAGGTATTAATTTATTTTTTATAAAAAATGATTACGAAAAATCGTAAAATTGGGATTGTTTTTTTATTCCGATTATTTTTTTCAGTGTATCAATAACTTTTTATCTTTGAGTGATGAATATGAAACAAAATATGTTCCTCTATGATTTGACCACGATTTGGATACTTAAAACGCTATAGTATATATATTTTTTGGCAAAACAAAATGGTCTACAGTCGTAGACCACGCGACCACTCGTGTCTCTTTTAACCACGCGCCCACTGGAGGGTTAACGTGAGTAATCGCTGTCGAAACTGACAAAATTGCCACCGAAGCGTGGATTAAACGGATTAATATAGCCACTTGACGTGAGTAATCGCTGTCGAAACTAGTATAATCGCCGCCGAAACGGGTAGTCGTCACTTGATGTGGGTAATCGCAGTCAAAACTGATATTAAAACTTACCTTATTCTTTTAATGTCTAGATACTAACTGAATATTTCACAATAAGCCCCTTACCACTGGTGGGGGAAGCCTCTGATCTTTTTCTCCTCGGCGTTCGATGTCAGGCTGAGCTGTGCTCCACTCGATCACTCGTCGATTGAAATTTATACTAATACTTTGCTTATGTTTTCAACTTGCTTTTTGGTTTTTCATTCGGTGCTACTAGTCAACCTTTTGGTAAAAACCAAATGTGAAGTATACGAATGTCGAAGTTGAAAATTACCCAGCAAATAAAGTTTTTCTTTTTACAAATGAATTACATCGGTTTCGGCTATGTTCATTAAATCTGCTCTGGAGTCTACGTCACTATCGAGAAACCATTGTGATCAGTTAGAGATCCTGATGAAATTATTGAGACCATTGTTTTGGCACAAGAAATTTGCAGGTATACTTCAGAATTTTGAAATTCTTATGTTCTTATTATAAGCAAATTATATCACATGATATCAAGAATTTGATTAATCGATAAATATTGTTTAGTATCGATACTAATTGTTATCGATAACATATGACAATTTCTAAGAAATTTGATATTGGTACCAATCCCATCCGTTTCGCAAAAAAACTGTCATTAAAAATCGGTTGCGAGACCAAAACTCTGAGCTTCATATTCAATATTCTTGGTTTTGAGATAAATTTCTATTTTAGTCTGATCTTTTCCGTGATGGTTATTCCATCAATATTCAGTAGACGCGTTTCTTATAGTTTCCTCGAAGAAATTTCTGCATATTGATTTCCCTTTTCATTAAGTCCTACACAATCTTCTTCGCTCCATTGTTCTGAATTTCAAAACTTCTCATTCTCGAAACAAACAAATTCTGAATTTCCAGTAAATTCCAAAAGCCCCCGAAAATACCTCTTCGATCCCTTCTGTTGTTGATGCATGATGCTGCTGCAAAAAGGACAAGACAATGCATATGCACAATATTCAAAACTTTCACATCGGCAAAATTGTGAAATTGAAAACCCGATGATACTCCATGATACGATACACACCGACTACACAATTTGCCTTCAAGTTTGCTTAACTGAAGGTTTCTGTGTGTGTTAGCAGACTTTATCTAGAGGATGATGGCTATACGACTACGATGACTACTAAAAAGAATGGATGCGATGAGATGAAGAAGAATCCTCTATGGAGTAAATTTCGAATGTGCGAACGGTCAGACTGGCGAAAAACTGGATGCAAACGAAAAACCCAAAAACTCATCATGTACAACACTGGTGTCGTGGTATAGAACAAGTACTTTTGGGAGCAACAAGAAGAACTCACCCCGGCCCCTCTCAGGATTCATGTCTACATCTGTAGTTTAATATTGTACTACAAAACTTTCGAGATGTTCCTCAACTTCTCCCTCTAAGCGGGGACTGGGTGCTGATGGTATACTGACCAGCTCTAAATTTGAAGGACTTACTGTGTGCAGCAATTTTGACGAAAGAAGTACAAAAAAAAGAAGAAGAAAAAATACCTATATAAAGTTTTTCAACCCTCTCCGGGGGGCTGCTACGAAAATTTGCTTTAAATTTGCAACCCCCTTGATTACAAAACGTTCTCCTTTGTATTATGGGGAGCTGTTGGCTGGAGGGTTAGTAGAGATGGATGCACAGGCACACTCTGTAAGTATATATTGTGTTGGCTTGGTATGCTTGTACTTTACATAAAATAATGGATACATCACTTGTTTCTCCATCCATATCTGGCAGGCAGAAAGAGGCTTGAAAGAGGTGAATGGTGCGGTCTATGTAGTAACAATATCATCCTTGTCTAAATTGAATATGGCGAGGACATTGCAGACACGTTCTTCTCTTTCATGCACACTCACATAACTCTGAACACACCATCATCACAAAACTGTAAGCTCCAGAAACAGCCAGAGGAGATACAAGTTTAAGCATTAACCTCAAAATGGCTACCAAGCCGAGAAGTGCTTGTATATCACATCGCTTAGAGTTGAACAGCAAAATACGTTACCATACCTCTATTTGCTTGTGCACATCTATATAGCGACTCAGAGGTATGCAAAACATAGCAATACACAATATCTACACGTGTATACGAGTTAAGGCTGTCCCCAAATGAAAATTGATATATTGCTCTTTTGTGCGGCACATATCGGCACATAGAGACTAATCGTCATCCGTGTCATCCATACTTTTGTATAGCAAAATATCGAGATACAAAAAAAAAAGTTATATTAAAACTATAAAACAGACATTTTACACGAAAAATGGAATCACTGAGCAATAAGTTCCATCACCAGAGCCAACTATACATCTACAACAGGGAACAGCCCAGCGAACAGTGCGCCATTCATAGAGAAATATTATTTGTTGATGTTGTTGCTTAATTCGCTGCAAAAGAAAAAAAGATTCCCAAGTGGTGTCAGATTACCACCACTCTCGGCTAACAGTTTAAATTTATCAAAAAATTAGTCCTTTATACCTTCACTTTGGGACAAACACGAAATTCCCTTTGGAAAATGTTCTCTGAAATTTTTTATAATTTTTAACTGACTTGTGGACTTGTGCCATAGGGATGGAGGATGAATCTGTCAGGGGGGGGCCTCGAATTAGAATGTTTTTGGGCGCTTTAAATAAGAAAGAAGGGCGAAAAATTATAAAAATCGATTTTCGTTGAAAATGTTATCGAAATCTTAATGACAATCCATCAAGCCTATCGAAAATCTTTAACTTTTTTCTGAAAACAATTTCTCTTTGTTTTAAGGTTGAGAAAGATAAAATATCGATAGTTTCGAATATATTTTAACTCAATTCAAAATATCTAAACATGGGAAGAGAATAATCATTTTCAAATCCAATATTATTTTGTACCTACTCACATTATACGCAAATTATATCGCAAGATATCAAGAATTTGATTAATCGATAAATATTGTTTAGTATCGATAATAACTGTTATCGATAACACAAGACAGGAAAAATTTGCTGTTCAAAAAGTCAAACTTTTAAAAATCAGTAAAATAAATGGTAAAGTCGATGAACCAATAATATGAAAAAATCGATAAGAAATATCGATTGAAAAAATCGATTTTATGCTTTGAAGTGGAGAATTATCGATTCGAAAGAGTCTGCACTGAGGAAGTATGCCGGATGAAATTCGAAGATTAGATCAAGCTTGACCAGTTTCAGGTTAGAAGGGCTCCTTTACTTATAAATTGAATACACGAGAAAGTTGCTACGAGCCACTTGAAATATACAGGTATTCTATAAGCTATGACATCACGCTTGGAAAGAAGTGAATTTCCAGAAGCACCGTCAAAAAGGACAGCTTTGACGGCACTACTTTCGATAATCGATAAAACCAAGCTCCTTAAAACAGAAAAACTTAGGGACACAGATCCCTAGACTGATAGTTAAGGAAAGAGTCGACTGAAAAATCTTGTTGGATGAGGTTTTCATTTCAACTACAATACCACCTGTTTACCTCAGGCCCCTTCTCAACCCAATCCGTCCCTTTATAACTGAGCCTGATATAAGCATTATTATTGTTCTCTTAAGTGTTTTCAGCTTCATGACTTCATCATGAGGGTCGTTCGTTGTCGTCTTTTTATAAATTCTGGAAGCGGGGGTAAAGGGTGGGGAAGTCTAGAGTTTTGAACCTAGAGGTGGGGTGAAAACTTTGCTGTTCGCCATCCTATGTGCGACTTCTTGGGAAGGAATAACACACAATCCAAAAAAAGCGAAGTCAAACAACAAGAAGAGAGAAAGTTTTGGATTTTCCTTCTATTACTTTTTTTGTGCTTTTGTTAAGTGCTTGGCCCCAAAAATTACCAACTTTACATACACACTTAGAGCGGTGACGGTGCAGTGGTGCCGGCGTTTAACTATACACATACCTCCTATACACTCCAACAGCGATTTGAAGCGATGAAGGGAAAATAGAGAAGTGGTATCTTGGGTATTTGCCATGCCTCATCTGTCCCATCCCCAAAAGGCAAAAAAACAGAAGCTTCTGACTTTTTAATGGAAACAGATGGAATTATCTCACGTAGGCACTCAAAAATACTTGAGCAAGTTGTTGTTCGTCTATGTTACCTATACCTACCGTGAAGTGCCAAAAACCATTCTATTCAGGATCTAGAACAAGACTCCTTCTAAATATTGATTAGAATTGTTTATTAAAGATTCAAAATCCAGGAACTGCGTTATTGGAATTCATCTGACTGTGATTTAATTTATGCAAAAGATTGTCAACTTCCCCCCTTCCCCTCCTCACAAAAACCAAAAACCTACGCACAATTATTTCCAAATCTGGAAATAAATACCAACCCACCAATTTATACCTACATCAATAAATTGTCATCGATCTGAATATATCGAAAATTATTGTGCGTTTTGTTTCGATTTCGAGTTCGGTTGGTATCGATTTGAACGTGATTTATTGCCAATGGACGTTTTATCGAAATTGTATAGTTCTGAATGGTTTTTGTCGAAACCATAAATAGTGTGCGAACGAGCTGTTAAAAGTGATACAAAAGGTAACTTTATTTATTTAATTTTTTGTTTCCTTGGGTGAGGAATTTTACGACCTTTAGGATGGTGAGGGAATTTATAACTTTTAGTTGGTAACATTTTAGTTACTATTTAAACGGACCTCGGTATGAGTGTGTGGTATTAGCATTTTTTGTAGTTAAATTTATTTTTTGTCTTGGAGGGACTGATACACCTGCTGTGATCGTTTGGCAGCTCGATGATGGGTAGGCCTTTTTTTTCTTTTCTTTAATTTTTATGGAGCTGTTTCGACAGCAGAATGGAAAAGAGGCTTTCTTTATGTGTAATTGCATTTGATTAATGTTGAAATTTTGGAAATATATGTTTTGCTGTGTTTTGGCCTTTGAGTGCAAGTGTGAAGAGGTTGGGTTTTCTTAATAAGTTTAAGTGAAAGGCTTATCCCACTTTGGTGCATAATTTGGGTGCCTTGCATAATTTGAACTCTAGGTTATGAAGGTGAAACTTTGAGTGAAAGAGTGTCATCGACAAGCGACATAAATTGAGATGTGGCAGTACTAAAATGTAGTGTCCGTGGCTTAGTGGTTATCTGAGTTGGCTACTAAGCAGAACGTATTGTGGGTTCGAGTCCTACTCGTGCCATAAAGTGTTAATTCATCTTTCACAGGTACTGCCTCTTGTGAAGAACTGACAAAACTTCCAAGAGTATCAATCTGTCATGAAAAAGTGCTTCTCAACTTTGCCGTTCGGAACCTGTGTTAAATTGTAAGTCCCCTCACTTTTTCACACGCACTCAGAGAACTGTTGATGAGAGTAAGCCACTTAGGATTTGGCTCTTCAATAGCTGTCGCGCCACTCTATTTATTTTTTTTATTTATTTTTTAACCATTTTAACATTCTATAGACGATTCGAACAGGAAAATTTTTGGTTAGAGAAATTTTCAGGACGATTGACAAGGTTGTTCCACTTGAGGCAAAAGTGCATATAAAATTAATTCATTGCAATCGCTCTTGCAATCAATTCGTCAACAAAATGTTTAAATTTTTAATAAAAATAATTTTAATATTTAATCCAGTCATTTTAGTAATATAAAACCCGAATCTGCGCAAAAATTCCTAGTGGGCTAGATTTTTGTGTAAACCTTTTTTACGGTTCTACGGCTAAAAAAGTTATGGTGGTGAAAAGGTCGCGAAATTCAGTTTTTCGTGAATAATTCGAGACCTGTTGCCGGGAGGTCAATAGTGGTCTTAGGACAAATTGTTCGTCTTGAAATTATCTAAAAAAAATGCATGGCCAGGCGCGGATCCAGAATTTTTTTTCCGGAGGGGGTCACAGTATAGAAAAAAATCAAAAATAACAAGAATGACCAAATAAATAAAGCAGGGAAGGTTTAAACGGTTAGAAATTTTTCATAAATTCACTTATTCAGAAGTTATGAGCAAAATTAATTTTTCCATACGTTTTTGAAGAAATGAAAACAAAGTAATGTATTTGCTTTTATTTAATACACTTTCGAAAGAATAAAAAAATCAAATTTGACAGAAAAAAATAAACTAGCTTCCCGAACCACCGTTTCTCCAATTAAATATTTTTTCAGAGCCAGTTCGTCATAAGGTTTACAGTCGATTAAAGAAGGTTTTGATTGTGGTATTAAATTAAATACTTAAGAGCCGATTTTTCAATCATCGAACAAAAATAAAAATAACAAACTGACAAATAAATGTATCTGAGCATTTATCGGTCGAAATCCAATATTTTGTTATTTTTCGAATAAACACTATCTGGGGTGCCAGCACGTAACTTGATACAATCGAGTTTACTCGATACAATCGAGCAGTACGTAATTTGTTTCAATCGAATGAACTCGATTGTATCGTCATATTTCACAGCATATAATTTTGAAATAGACGTTTGAAACAGAAAAAAATAGTCGATAGAAAATAGTTATCGAGCAAGCAATTCTTTTTGGAAAAAATATGGAACCGAAACCAGATCGGGCCATAAACAAAGAACAAAATGTATTTTTACTCATTTTATGACAATATTTATTGTTAAACCGTATTTCTGCACTTCTTTTTGATGCATTCCCAACTATCACTCATTTCTGGGGAATTGCTTTTGTCGCTTAAATATCTTCTCTTTATTCTTGCATTGGACTCTTTTTCATCCAGGATGAATCATCCTCACATTTAGCATAAAAAAAAATCATTTTTGTATTGACTTGAAAAATTACCTACAAATTTTTATTGAAAAATGTTGACATTTTCTGATTTCATAATTCACAATGAAAATTTTAAGCAAAAACTCGTTTCAAGTTACGTGCTGCCTAGAAATATTTGTTTCGACTTGATAGACGATGAACAAAGCTCGATTGTAACAAGTTACGTGCTGGCATCCCTGCTTGTTTATCTGACGATTGAAAAATCGGCTCTAAGTGCCATAATTAAACAAGTAGTTAGTGAGAAATAAAAAAATTCAAACAATTGTAGGAAGTATCAATAGCGGTGACGGGAAATAACGTCAACCGAAATAAGCTATTTTCTGAAACTAAAAAACTCGCAACACAGTTGAATGTGAAGTTGAAAGTACCACGCGTTGTTTCTCGTCAAAAACATCGAGATAACCACCAACAGAACCAAACCCCGGAGGAATATTTCAGGTGAGCAGTTTACATTCCTCTCTTGAACAACGTTCCTCCAGACGTGATAAAGCTTTTTGAGTTGAGAGTGTTTCTGCCTCGGAGGACATTGAAGAAGTTCAGTTTGTAGCAGAAACGTACCAGAAGCTTCTGAGCTCTGCCCCTTCGAGCGTTGTGTGTAGCTAAAAGGAACCGAACGGCGGTGAACTCCCAGATTCGGTTCCTCTCGCCCTTGATGCGTCTGACGGTAAAAATTTACGATTTTGGGCTCTCTTTTACTGGAGCCACTGCAGAAAGGAGTTTTTCAACTCTCTATCGCCTCAAAACTTGGTTAAGACATCAATCGTGACATCGAATTAGACAACGATGCGATCATTAACAGATTTGCGAAACAAAATAGAAGATTGCATTTTGTGTTATAAATTATGATTTTGGTTGGATATTGTAAATATGTAGATTGTAAACAGATGCTAGCATAGGTATAAACTATACCTACAATCCAAATATAGAATAAATAATAAAAAATGTCAGTATTGTGTAAAAAAATTGTTGATTCAGCCTTTTTTGATTCCATTTTTTTTTCAGAGGGCAAAAGAGTAACTTAATTGTGATCGTTTGGTTAGTTTCCGGGTTCTTAAGTTTGCAAAAACTAGGTTTTGTTCGTTTGTTTTTGTTTTTTGTCATTCGGTTTGCCAAATATTGGTTCAGCTCTTTTTTCGTTTTAAATACAGCCTGTTTGGGAGGGGGGGGGGGTCATGACCCCCGTGACCCCCCCCCCCCCCCCCTCTGAATCCGCGCCTGTGCATGGCAGGCACTTTTCTCTAAAATTAACCGTTTTCTGAGTAGAGGGACTAGAACGCGCTCACATTTGCTCTATTTTTAAACGAAATAAAACAAGATATCAATTAGGTTTTATCTTTATTTGAGGACCTATTGTTTTAAGATAATCTCAAGACGAACAATTTGACCACCATAAGTTTTTTAGCCAGCAAGATATCAATTCCGATTCACATCTTCATAACCCGTAATATAGGTGTACACAAAAATCTAGCCCACTAGGAATTTTTCCGCAAATGAAACCTAACATGACTGGATTATTATTGTATAACACTGAATAAGCGACTTCAATTTTTGGGCTGATGAATTGAAAAATGATTTGATACTGATTTTTTTGGATTTTTCAAAATTGTGCTTTGAGTCAATGGGAACCTAAGGTAACCCTATCTTTTAAAAATTTTCAGAACTCTTCATAAAACTCATCAGGAACTCTAGAAATCTTCATCAAAACTTATTTTCGAAGAAAAGTCCTTTCTGCATGAAACGTTTTTTTTTCGAATTTTATCCTTAATTTGCCAGAACTATTAAAAAAACATATGAGGAACTCTAGAAGTCTTGGTTTGTTTAAAGGAACTCTCATTTTTTTACAAAATTTTCAACAATAAGGTTGCTAACTTCACAGGACTAACAATTGGAACATAGTTGATCCAAGAGGACAGTTAAATCTATCATTGGTTTTCCTTTTCATCATTTAAACATATCCTTATAATTTTTTGAGAGGGTGGCTATAGCTCTCATTGAAAATTTCTGTCAGTGAAAAATATTCTTGGTTGAATTCGGTCGGAAATTTGTATTGCATTGAACCAAGTTGAAATACAAGTCAGTGGAACAGATAAATGTAGACAGTTCACCAGTGTAACGCTGAATTATTTAATATCTACTTTTCACATTGATTTCTATTAATGATATAATTTCAAAGCACACTTTTCAAATGATGAAAATATTTTAAAGCATACGTTTGCCATGAAATATTTTATAGCCTACTTTATGGATAATTTATCATCGCATAGCATAAAAAATAAATAAATAGAGTGGCGCGACAACTCTTGAAGAGCCAAGGCCTAAGTGGCTTACTCTCATCAACAATTCTCTGGGTGCGTGTGAAGAATTTAGATTTGAGGGGACCTACAATTTAACGTCGATTCCAAACTGCAAAGTTGAGAAGCACTTTTTCATGACAGATTGATACCTACTCTTGGAAGTTTTGTAGATGAAATAAAAACACGAGTAGGACTCGAACCCACGACGTTCTGCTTAGCAGCCATCGCACCTATCTACTTAGCCACAGACTCTCGCATAGCATATTTTTACATAAAATGATTATTTGTTATTTTAAAATTCACATTCAGTTTCGGTAAATGTAATAAAGGGACCATTCTTTTAACAAAACAATTTAAGACAATTTTGATTTTCTTTTCATTGCCTATTGTTTACTAATTTTTGGATACATTTGGCTTTGGTAGAATATAGTTTGTATACCTAAGGACCAAATTCTTCATTGTTTTTACTGTGCGTAACACTCGAAAGCAATACCAATTCTACGCCAGTACAATATTCATAAGTAAAAATTCGTTTGGTTGTCAACATACTAAGCCTGCTTCTTAGAGTCTATTCGATCCATTTTTGCAGCCATTCGGTGCTACATAAGTGAAAACCAAAGAAATTGGGACGCAAATCTTTCTGGTATGGCTCGTGTTCTCAGAACGGCTTCACATTCAACCATAAATCGTCGAACCATGTTCAACTATGAACCGAGTATGTTTCCCCAGATCAATAAGATATTTAGAACGAATCACCTTCCGTGCCTGAAACTTCAGAGAACGACAGAGAATAGAGAAGTAGTCCTGACAGTGCATATTGATACAGATGAAGCTGTCTTAGACGATGACTTCTTTACTATTGGGAATCAGCAGGAGAAAGTGGAGGCAGTGGAAGCTGCTTTTCAGCAAGTGCACCAGATATATGCATTCACCCGAACTACGACCTGGACACAAAGCCTTACTTTATCGATATTACGTTTGGAAATGTGCATTGGCAATCTGAGAAGCGTTTCAAGCGGCCCAGAAATGACTTTTTGGCAAACGCCATTATCGCCGAGCAAACGGAGTCAAATCCTCTATTAGTAACGAAGGTTGAGCTCCAGCCCATCTTCAATTCAATAAAGAATAAGAAGTCAATTGGTCTCAATGGTATGTTTATCCACTAAGACCCTTACCGATTGAGGCAATAGACATCTACACCACTCTACGTGCTGAATAGACCTCGAAAAGACAACTCCAATCCGCCAAATCTTCGTTCGATAAGTGCAAGTCACTCGAAAATCATTTTTGCACTTAGTCTGAGATATTAAGCATGACCTTTTTGGCACTCTGTAGGTATTGATCAGGCCGTAAATCCGAAGATACATACAAGCAAACCATAGCTCTGGTCATCAGAAGATATCAGTGGTACCAGGTCAGCAGACATTTTATATGGCAATTGATTGCGCTTAATATTTTAGCAGGGCGAATGTTTTGTATATAAGAAGGTATGCGGCCCCTTATAGCATTGAAAACAGCGCATCAGGCCGCAACTCTGGTAGTTCAGAAGGTACAGGTCAATAGTGGCGTTAAACTAATTAAACCTCTGGTGTGAATTTGGGATAGCAATGAAAAGATTAGATTTTAAAACTGTTAAAGCCACTGCACTGGTTCCCCGTGTCTTCTTTAGGGCTTTAATATGTACATCTATTTCTTATAATATTTTTATTTATTTTTTTGACTCAAGTAAATAAAAAAAAAAAACAGTAAACAAAACACAGAATCTTTGACTTTATATTTCAAAAGCATCCAAAGCAAACATTCTCGTCCCGTTTAAAGGTCAAACAACAACTTATTACCCACCAATTCAATAAATTCGATAAATTAACATAATTTAAATCTAAACATAGGTTAAAATAAACAATCGAATGGATCATAATTCACTGCTGAATTACAAACTCCATTCAATTCATCATCGCCAAATCCACTTTGTCTCTTCAATACATACGATAAGTGGTTTAAAGAGTCATTACAATCTTGTTCGGTTGCCTCCTTCTTAAATTTAATATCACTCCAATCGGTCATAACAAACGTATTGTACTCCGAACTCGTATACATTCAAGCACTTTCATTTCCCGGGCGAAGGACTTTTGATTTTTAATGCCAGCAAACTTTCTGCTCCTTCTTCTTTCTTTTCTTTTTGCTGTTGCTGTTTCAAAATAGGATAACCATCCCACCCTGACCTTCCAATATGAGGAAAGGTCCATTGGACTTGCAGTTAACGCGCAGATTTTTTGTGGGCAAATGGGTGAGTTGGGTGAGCCTTAAAAAATAGGAGAACAAAAAATGGCATCCGGCAGGCGAAGCCGAGGAAAATCCTCGGATTCAGTTTTTCCATTCGCAATTATATGTAAGGAGATTTTTTTCTTTTATTGGTTTTCGTTTTCATCGAGGTTTTTGGAGTGTTGTTGTATTTTTTTTTATTGCCCTCATAGCAGTAGTCATAGTCGTTGTCGGTCGTTGTCGTGGTCGTTGGGGGATTGTATCCTTAACCGTTATGATATGATTTCCTCATCATCAGGAGAGTGCCAGAACGTGAGTATTTTCGTGTAGTACTTTGGCGGCAACACAAAGAAATAATCAACAGGAGGATAATAATCTGAAGGATACGAAAGGACTTGGTGCCTACGAAGAGAAAAAGAGAAGAGGTCGGTTATGGTGAGATTTCTTTTTTGTCCGGATGTTGGGAAGCACATTACTATGTTATTCTTCTGTCACAGACGTATAGGGTAAATTTGTAGTGTTCGGTAGACTTAAAATTTGACTAAATGTCCATCGAGTATAAAATGGTATAACTTACATAAAGTGTCCTTTTGAGGTTCAACTTGGAAGGAATTCTACAAATTTGAGATGCTATGAAAGTGGCTTACGGGTGACGTATGCTCTCTTTTATAGATAGAGTTCCCTTGAAATTTCAATGGATGGCTGATGGATACATTTTTCATCACAAATAAACAGGTACTCAAAACTCTGACAAACAACATTCCTATTCAACTACGCCAATGCACAAAAGGTATTACACTCATTTTCCCATACATTCCACCATTGTTTCTACTCGACTCTAACCTAACATCACACGTTTCATTCGTACACAGAATTTACTGTTCTCCAAAAGAGAGCACCAAGGAGTATACTTCGTGTAATACCAATTGATCGAATAAGGACAATTTTCCAGGAAGTAAATGTGAAATTTTCAGCCATAAATGCGGTTGCCTGAACTGTGTTACACTTTTCCTCCTCCGGCAGGAACCGGATTTTCAAGTCAAGTGGCTTCGATTATGCCGCTCCTTGATTCATATCAAGGATGTGTGCTGACGCTTAAGAGGGGTAGTGTTTTCCTTCTTATACTCAGAAAAAAAGACATTAACAACAAACGAAATGAAAGAAAAAGAAGTCAATGAATGAAAACATCACAAAGGCGGGCGGAATACGATAAGTGGGTGGAAATCGAGTAAAAGCAAACAAAAAAATAAAAACCACAACCGCACAATCTAATGTTAGAATCCACGTGTCTCGTCGTCTTTCGTCGTCGTACGAAGCTAGTGAAAGTCTCAGGATATGTGAATATAAAAAATTACATATTCGCCGTGCAAACTTTTCGCATTTCTTACCGGACTACCTTTCTCCTACTTATGCCCCTTGCTATGGTGGTGATATATGGCGCTCGACGGAGTGTGTTTCCAGCATACTCATGCAAAACCATGGGGATAACCAGATTTACAGAGAGTTTTCATCTATGAATTTCGCTCGCAACCAAACACCAGCGGGACTATTGAACAAGTTAGCGAACAGGAGCACTTGGGAATGCTGTCTTAAGCTATTGGTAGAACAACATAGCAACTAGAGATCTATGTTTGTATATGAATCCGGATGATGGTTGCATACGCAGACTATTCGTCTTTTGTTGGGTTTTTGTTTGCGTATGAAGGACGTTTCTCGTGTGGATTTTACAATCCTTTTCGTTTTCAATCTGCGATGTGGTGAAATTTTAAACAAACTGTATGTGGTCGGCAATGGATTGGAATACACAAATGATTTGGATCTCGTCTTATTCTAAGGAGATGGAGTCTATTCTCGGTTCCGTGATGATTTGTGTTTTCATTTCTTTTGCTTGGGTTGGAGTGGGATTAGATGAGAAATCTTTTCAACGTGAGGAAATTTCAATTTTCTTAAATCGTGAAATGCTGATTACTTCCTCAATTTATTGTGGGATGATAGATGGATGCTTTGGTAGTTTTTTGAAGTATTTTAGATTGTAACCTAAGCTAACAATTGTAAAGGTTTTAAAAATTGAAACTAAACTGTTCCACATGAGACTTTATGCTGCATGGCAATGACTTAAACATTAAGTTTTTCTGTCTTAATTTTTGGCCAAGTGAGAATTGGTCCGCACCTTAAAAGCTCTGCAAGCCCGTTTGAGGATGTTCCATTATTTTTCGGGCCTCTCTAGCAGGATCTAGTCATAACAGTGGAAGCTTGCCCTTTTCTCTGATTACTTGTTTGGTTTGGTAAAAGGTCATTCATGTCGTGGTTTTAAACTGGTAGCGCTTGCATTTGATTCGTGGCAAACTTAACTGTCATCCGATATGTCATAAACTTAATATTAGTTGAATGAAAACGTAGCGAATTACGCGATGTTTTTCGTCGTCGTAATCGACCGGAAAAATTGTGAAGAAATTCGAAGAGAGTGGAAGCTTCAGTTGAAAACATTACTGCTGCAAGCACAAGTGTTGCTCATGATAGGAAATTATCTATTTCCCGATATAACCGACCTTTCAGAAAAATTGTAATGATAGGTTTCAATGATGAAAAACAATGGCAGCTTTAACCGGCCTCTTGGATCAACTATGTTCCAATTGTTAGTCCTGTGAAGTTAGCAAACTTATTGTTGAAAATCAAAATAAAAAATGGAAGTTCTTGTAAACAAATCAAGACTTCTTGAGTTCCTCATACTTTTTTCAATAGTTCTAGCGATTAGAGCCCTAAATTCGAAAGAAAACTTTCACGCAGCAAGGACTTTCCTTAGAAAATTAGTTTGATGATGTATTTCAGCTTAAAATCAAGAGTTCTAGAGTTCCTAAGGAGTTTAAGAAAGAGTTCTGCAAAATTTAAAAAGATAGGGTTATCTTGGGTTCCCATTTGAAAAATCCAAAAAAATCAAAATCAAATAATTTTTTTCTATTCATCAGCCGAAATATTGATGACGCTTATTCAATGTTATAAAACAATATTAAAATTATTTTTACTAAAAATTTAAAAATTTTGTTGACGAATTGATTGCAAAAGCGTTTGCATTAAAGAATTGATTTTGTATGCACTTTTGCCTCAACTGAAACAGTTTGCTAAGCCAAACCTTGTCAATCGTCTTGAATATTTTTCTTACCAAAAATTTTCCTATTCGAATCGTCTATAGAATGTACCTAAATGGTTACCCACAATACAACCACATTCGGCCTTTCTACTGCGAAATAAGAAAAACCTCCATTTTTAATATTCAAAAGACCCAAGGGCGTAAATAAATATTAATTTAATTTTTCTTATCAGCGGTCTCCTTTGAAGTTTCCAGCAAGAACAAGAAGAATTCAGCTCATCAAATAATTTTTCCGTTGTTAATTATAAACGACACTAGAAGCTCCATCGAAATTACTTTTTTTCTTGTTCACTTTGATTTTTTGCTTACCTTCGTACGATATGAGTTTGACTTTTTTCCATTTTTAGACCGAAAGCCCCTCAAGATCAATTTGAGTGACATCAATTGTTGCACAAAAAAATTATAACAAACAAACAAAAAACTAAACAAATAATCAAATAGTAATAAACGTTATCGTCAAGTCAAACAGAAGCGATGCGGAACATGGTCGTTTTCACTTCACGCGTCATAATGAGTGAATTGTGATAGGCACTTGGAGTTATCTGATATCAGAGCTCTCAGTGAACGGTTTGTATAACATCAATTTCTGTCTTTTTTTCAAATCAAACTCAATTTAAAAGTGTTAGATATCATACCGAAGTACTTTTTCTTAAGTGGTGAGTATGACGAGCTGACTATTGGAACAATGATGCAAAAACACAAATTCATATCGACTTGACAGACACTGCAAATATTTCAGCGTTAGCAAAGAGTTGGTTCGACAATGCTGTTTTCATTTGCAACTACAGCCATAAGGAGTCGATTGATAAAAAGTCGGTATTTGATAGATTAATTTTAGAGAATTTTTTTTTCAGTGTATTACTGATGGAGTACAATGTCGCCCAGGTATCTATCGTTTCGAACCTGTTTAACGATAGACTTAAAGTTTTGATGTATGCAACAGTGTTCTCTGGCGATAAAAAAAAAACATTGTCACGCAATTTGTCCAAAGAGTTGTTTTCGATCAACAAACTCGACGACAACAAGTACCTTAACGGAGGCGGCGGCACAATTACCCTCAAAGGTGTTTATTTATACAGCAAAAAAACAACTGAGTTATTTCTTAATAAGACTCGCAAGTCATAACAACTACATAAGTACGTACTTTTGTGGTTTTCCGATCACGAGAAATACTATAACACCCTCCACTCTACAGTCGCAACCGTCTCACGCCATTTAAACAAAAAAGTAGGTATACGACCATAAATTTATCACCAAAAACCCGAGAAGGTAAAAAGTGATAATATGCACCAACCATGAAACAAAAGTCGACCAAGTTCTTGTGACAAAATACAAAATTTAACACAAACGCATCTCTAGAAACAGAAACCTGATGTCAACATGAATGACAGCCAAACAATAACCTTTCACGTCTGTTTATGGTGGCTTTTTGATAAACATTAAAAAACAAATCAAAAATCCAATTGAATTGGCTTGTTCCAGGTTCCCCAAGTTTCCCAATCCCAGTTCGAGCCCCGATATTTTGAAGTTCACAGGTCCCGGGGTTTGATTGTCAGATTTATGTGCGGTGACTTTTTTTATTGGCTAGCACCCGCACCGCCACAAGCTCCGCGCTCGGCAGTATACCACAAATACGATGGGGGAAATTTGAGGGGCGATTATTTATTTATTTTTTTAGAAAAAAAAGCGCGAGTGTGTGTATGAGGTTGGAAAGTTATTTTTAGGGGAGCAAAAGGGTATGCTCATAAATCAACAGAGTCATTGTGGAACTGTTACGAGTTTAATATGGCAATAAAACATACAATTCACTTCATTTTAATCATTTTTATTCACTTTATATTAAGTTGCTGAGACGAAGAAAATTTCTTTAGAAAATAGGAAGAATAAAAAGAATTAAAGTAGATAAAAAAAAGAAAAAAAGAAAATGTAAAGCATAAATGAAAGAGAAGAAGAAAAAAATAAGATCAATATAAACACTAATAAGTCCCACTGTCATCATCACTGTTATCATTCAAAATCTTTAATTGAGATCGTGGTGTATTTGATCTCTGGATGAACCCTCCCATAGTAAACGACTGCATGTCGTTTTCTCCATGACTACACCTTCATCAAATCTTGGTTATTTGTTGGTGTAGCCCCAAATTTTGCTTTTCTCTACTCGACGTTCACAACAGCATTCATCTCAACGATAAAAAAATTATTTAGTTCATCTTTGAATTCATTTTAATTTTTCTTTCGGTCGTTTATTGAAGCTTACATAAAAAAATTTAAATTTCAAACTTATGCAGACTAATGTTAAGGGTCGTGTAGATGCGTTGCATTGTTGCATTGAATTTTAAATTACTATTTTTTTTTCTGTTCTTTATAAATTTAAGTATGTAATTCAATTAATCATATAAATGCTAAATACGTTTATGAATGTGAACTAGGCCTCGAATAAAAATACATATATATATAATTCAAATTTTTAAATCTTTTGAAATGGATGGGTGTACTCACTTTATGTTTTAATATTCTCTTACGGTTTTCAGGCTCCGCTGCGTCGAAGTTCGTGCACGAAATTCCACTGAGTCGGTGCTCCTGCTTGTCTCAATTTCTGGTTTTTCGTTCTTAGTTTAATATAGGTTATTTTACGCTACATATATGATTTTTTTGTTCTAAGGCCATTCACAAAAAAAAATTAATCTTAAGTTTAAATTATAATGAAATAAAGCTTAAATTTCTTAAATTTTTTTTCTCTACACTTCTTTTTCTTTTTGTAATTTATGATATTTTCTCGATTTTTCACTATTTTTTTTTGTACTTCGTTTGGAACTTTCTTTTACTTTTTAATTTTTTCTTGTTCTTTTAAATATTATTGATTATTTTATGGTTTTGTAAAATTTTGTTTCGTCTTTTTGGTGTTGATGTTAATGAAAGCCTGATACTGCTTAGTTAATCCGTCTTACTTGGTCTTCTTTCGTTTTCGTATCAAGTTTCAACCTCGTGGTTTCTCTGGGGTTAGGAAATAAAATCGACGTAGTGGACACCTCTAGGGCTCTAGCTTTTAAACTTGAGGCAATTTTGCTCCCTAGATTTTCTCGGTGTTCCACTACACAACAGCTACTGGACACATAAAAATTTAATTAGTAAAATTTGCTTTTGTTTTACACTAGGTAGTGCACAAATGTTACCTTTTTCGGGTTTTTATATCTTTTTCTTTTGGTCTAGGCTTTTTTTTAATCTTTTCTATTCGCAATAATCTTGTATCTTTATAGACAAAAAAAAAACAGCTTCTATTTTTTTTCTTCCTTCTCAAAGCACTGTGCGTGTTGTGTGACCAGCTCGGATGAAAGGCGAATCGAAAAAGATCGAGAAAATGGTACCGATCGAGCTTCCTACCTTGCTGATTTCGCAAGTCGGAATCGTTCGAAATTCGACTGCTCTCTTTTTTTCATTTTTGGGTGTGAATGTACTCATTTCCGTTTTCGGAATTTCAGTTGGTTAAGTGATTTTTAAAACTGAGCAACTTTTTCTTTTCGATAAAAGAATTATGTTTTGGGTATGAATAATTAGATAGGTACTATATATTCCTAAAAAGGGCACGCTACACATTCAGAAATTTCCAAACCAAAACAAAGTGAAGGAATTGGAAAGATCTGAAAACCTAAAAACCGTGTCTAAACATACCAACCATCGACCCATGACCCTGATCACTAATGATAACTACATGTTCGTATTTCATTTTCTCAAATCCTTAGAATGATATGTTCCTCTTTTCTTCCCATCCATATCTTCGATTTCGTATAAGGAGTTTCCTACTGATTTTATGACACGGCATTTTACAAATTTCTTACACAGTTTAGAGTTCAAGTTTCTTGATGCGTCGCTTAACACAAACTGTCTTCGGTAAACTACTTCACCTGGGCTAAAGTGTCTCTTTGAGCTCCTTAAATTATATGATTTTGTGTTACGCTCAACCGCTTGTTTGATTTTCGCTTTTATGTCGGCTCGTACTAAATCTAGTTTTTCTTTTTGTGTTACAAACTGCATTTCTCCTTCTTCGAGAGATTTCAAACTACGCAAGAGTTTGTACATGCTCCCATGTGAAACCATATGCTGACCATACAAACTATAATACGGCGATTTACCTGTGGATTGGTGTACAGATGTACACAAGGCTTGTTGTATTTCGGACACATGTTTATCCCACTCCTTTTGACTACTTCCAAGGTAACTTCTGATTCCAGAAAGAATCGATTGATTTACTCTCTCAGAGGCATTCGCCTGAGGAGAATAAACAGCATTCCGGATATGCTTGACACCGAATTTGGACAAAAATTGTTGAAATTCCTTGGAGACAAATTGTTGCCCGTTGTCGCTATGAATACATTCTGGCACACCATATACATTAAAAACATTGTGCTCAAGGAATTCTACAACTGAGCTCGAATTAGCCCTTCTTAAAGGTTTCAACAAGACAAGCTTGGAAAACGCATCTAGCAACACAAAAATGAACGAATTGCCCTTTTTCGTTCTTGGATATGGTCCCATGAAGTCTATATAATATTTTTGAAATGGTCTATCGATTTCGTGCTGGATTCCCATTGGAGGTCTTAATGTTTGATTGGGTGACTTGGTTTCTTTACAAACTGAACAATTCCTTATGAAATCCCTAACTTGAACAGTCATACTTGGCCAAAAGAACCACTCCTTTATTTTTTCTAGGGTTTTGTTCATACCACCATGAGAACAGTTTGGAGGATTGTGGAATTTTTCAATGGTTGAGTTTGTGAGATCCTTGGGTACCCATAATTTCCACTCGAACTCCGAATCAATATTATCTTCAGCTTTTTCAGAACTTCTTTTATAAATATACCCTGTTTTGGTTTTCAGATCTGGAAATTTGTCAGGACTTTTTGAAACGGTTGAAACGAGGTCCAGATAGGAGTCCGATTGAAAAGATGGATCGTTCAGATCGATTATCGTATTTAATTGTATTTCATTTACTATTTCATCAACATGGGCTCTGGACAGAACGTCAGGTACAATGTTCTGAGCACCTTTTCTGTGTGAAATATCAAAGTCAAAAGCTTGTAATTTTAACGACCACCGAGCCAACCTTCCACTCAAATCCTTTGAGCTCATCAGCCATTTGAGACTCGCGTGATCTGTTATTATCGAAAACTTCATTCCTTCTACATACGGGCGGAACTTTTTTAAAGCTTGGACAACCGCAAGGCATTCTTGCTCCGTTACGCTGTATTTGCGCTGTGCGGGGTTCAATTTTTGAGAGAAGAATGCGATGGGCTTTTCATTTTTTTCGTCGTCAAGCTGGAAAAGAACAGCTCCAATCCCTACGCTTGAAGCATCAGTCTGAATCGAATAAGGTTTGGTATAGTCTGGTTTTGATAGAACTGGAACATTAGAAAGAGCTTCTTTAAGTGCTTCAAAAGACGATAGAGCCTCAGGCGTCATCTCAAAGGTTTTGTTCTTTTTGAGCGTGTCGGTAAGTGCACTGGCTATTTCGGCGTAGTTTTTAACGAATTTGCGATACCAACCGCACAATCCTAGAAAACTCCTGACCTGTTTTTGAGTTTTGGGCACTGGGAATTCTCTTACCGCTGAGACCTTGCTCGGATCTGGTTTTATGAAACCTCCACCTACTATATGTCCTAAGAATTTCAACTCTTTAAAACAAAAGTGAGATTTTCGACATTTATTGTCAAATTTGCCTGGTGAAGACATGACGCAATTTTGTCCAAAATCTCTATATGTTTATCAAAATCTTTGGAAATTACCAATAAATCGTCGACATATGGGAAGACATTCTCCTGAAGTTCACTTGGGACCATTCTATCAATTACTCTGCACATAGTTTGAGCAGCGTTTTTCGACCCAAACGGCATAACTGTAAATTGATAGAGCGATCTCCCTGGGACATAAAAAGCAGTTTTGTCTCTGGATTTTTCTTCAAGGGGAATTTGCCAAAAGGCGTCTTTTAAGTCAATGCTGCTAATGTAATGAGCGTCCGGAAGTCTGCTCATGATAGCATCAACATTGTGAAGTGGATAAGCACTGCCTTTGGTGAGTGAATTCACTTTTCTCAAGTCAAGACACAATCTATTCTTGCCTGGTTTTCGAACAAGAACGAGCGGTGAGCTACAAGAACTTGAGCACTCTTCTATCACTCCCAAAGATATCATGCGGTCTACTTCAGCGTTTATTAATTCCTGGATTGCGGGCGACACGGGATAATACCGCTGTTTAACAGGCATGGCATCACCGGTGTCGATAGCATGCATGTCCAACGACGTCTTTCCTAAACCTAGCTTGGCATATGATGGAAACTTTTCTATTGTTTGGGTCAACCGTTTTGATTGAGCTTCATTTAATTTTATCATCTTCCTATCATCTATTTCATCTGTATCCGAGTCAAGATCTTGGGCAATTTCGCTTATGACGTTCGGAGCGATCTGAAACTTTTGCCAGAAGTCTATCCCCAAATAAAGAGTCTGAGTAAGTGACGGAATCAGATAAAAATCAACGATGTCTTTACGACCTGCAAACTCTACCTCAACTTGTACTCTACCTAAAATGGGTTGTTGTTTACCATCAGCAGTTCTTATAAACGACGAAAAATCTATAATTGGAATTTCAAGCTCTTCAATAATTTTCATGCAATCCTTGCCTAAGCAAGACACGCTGGCCCCACTGTCCAACAGGCCATTGAATTCTTTTCCTTTAATGGACACTGTCGCGTATGGTCTAGGATCAGAATCTGGGCTTAAAATAGAGCTAGATATTATTTTATTGAAAATTTTGCGTTTCTTATTACGTAGTCTTAATTTTGTAAAATTGTTTTTATTTACTTTGGTTAGTTCATTGACAGCGAACATCTTTGAACGTAATTCATTGTAACGTTTTAAGCGTTCTTCGTAAGGTAAGTTACGGAATTTGTTAACTTTAATTTGGTTTATGTTTTGTTTTATTTTTTTGGAAAATCTGGTAATATCAATTTGAAATTCATTGGTTTCGTTAGTATTTGTACTAGCGTCTACCCTATTTATTCGGGGACAGTTTGAGTCGAACGAGAAGCCCCGGTTTTCTTCCCGTCCGAATTCATGTTTTCCGTTTGAGGTTTGCATCGGGTACAGTTCAAAACTGTGAATCCATCCGATCCGCAACGATAACAAAATAGACGATCGATTTTCGATTTACAATCAATAAACAAATGACCTTGCTTTTTACAATTAAAACAAATTGGAGATTTGTTTATCGTACTCATGTTGGAGTTAGGCTTCAACAAAACTTTGTTTTCACCTGAAAAAGCCGCTATGTCCAGGTTCTCGTCAGCTGAACCACTGTCCGATTTTTGTTCCAACTCATTAACTGAACGATAATTAAAATGTTTACTCTGGGAAAACCTAGTCTGAAGCATTCGTTCAATTTTTTTGCATTCATCTTTGAAATGTTCTAATGTGTATACTTTCATGGGATACACAAAGTTCATTAACCTAGAATTTACATTTGTCCTAAGTATCTGTATAAGATCTGAATCTCTCATAGGCTCTCTTAACTGGGTTCTAAGATGCAAGATTGCATTATAGTAATCTTCGAAACATTCCTGAGGTGCTTGCCGTCTATCCATCATTTGCTTGAATATTTCGAAATCACTTTCATGGTTCCGATATTGCTTAATTAAAGCCCTTTTGAGACCTGGCCAATCACCTCGAGGATTGCTACGAAGATACATCCAAAACCATTCCTGAGCAGCTCCTGATAATAAGAGATGAAAATTCATCAACACTTCTATCCAGGTCATATTGTAGTTTAGTTTTAACATTTCAACTCTGAATACGAAATCTTCTACAGACATCCCCTTCGATGAACCGTCAAATTTCATTCCCCAACGATCTAATCTAGGAACACGACTGTCGAATGTTATTGGATGAACGTACCTACCGTTGTGTACGGATCTATTTTGGTCAAAGCTAACATTTGATTCATCCTGAGAATGACCATCATCTGTTAAGTTGGTGTTCAAATTATGTTCCCTATTGTTATGCGGATTATGTCTCCTTTGATCTAATCCACTTTCTATGCTATCCTTTACAATTTTAGGAATTACTCTCCCTAGTTCTTCACTAATTATTTTCTTAATGTGCACTTCGAGTGTTTTCATTTGTGGACCACTACTTGAAATGAATTGATGAGGTATATTGTTTGACTCACGATCAGCTGTTGTAATGTTGCTAGCAACATTGAAATTATTTTCGAAAGCCAAATTCTGTTGCGATTGGAAATAACCCGCTGGTCTTTGTTGCGCAACATTACTTTGGTATATTGCTGATGTCATCCTTGGATTGAGAGGGAAAGCTTGAGAAAACGTTGGTGTTGTATTGTTTTGACTAGTTGCACCCGTTGTTACTGTCAAATTAGCTCGGGCTTGATTTTCAAAGAGAGAATTATTGATAACGTTTCGGGCATATAACGGCAATGGGTTTGAGTCCATTACACCCTGTGTAACTGTTGTCACAATTGGAATGTTCTCATTTGAAAAGCCTGATACATGAGAATTATTAGCATTGTTTACATTTTGATTACTGGAATTTGCGTTTTGCATTGGAGTGTGTTGAACCGGTTGGAAACTCAGTCTATAAGAATTATTTGGAGTAGCATTATCACCACGGCCCTGTGAGCGTGTGGTCATACCACGCTTTGGTATAGCTCCTCTCGATATGTTGCTATGGTTCATGTTTGTGTTTATTTAATTTATTTATTTGATGTGATTTCATGTAATTTTAGTTTATTTAATTTAATAATTATTCTTTATGTATATATCTTTTTGTATTTAATATTTGGTTAAGATGAAATAATTATAAAAATATTTTGTAGAAATGTGTTTCTTTATTTTCTGTTTTCATGTGAATTAAATCGTTGAGTGATACTGGTGTGACATTGAAAGAGAAACGAAAAGACGACAAAATGATAACAGTGAACTTGTATAGAAAAGAGACAGAAAAGTAAAATTTTATGATGAAATAAATTGTTGATTTGTTCTGGACTATTATGCTTTGAGACAATAACGACTCAGAAACTAAAAGATTCTCTTAATGCAACCAACTCTATCAGATGGCTTCTGGTAGCTTCTTTTGGAACTATCAGGCTTTGATATTCTCGACGACTCAAAATCATACCACTGTTCTAAAGCTCATCTGCGAATTGTCAAAAAACTCATCTTATCAAAAAATTATAAATTTTTGCAAAAGCAAAAAAATGTACATACGTGCTATTGTACGTTGACAGAAAAACACAAGCAACTGCAAGATTGCTTGGTGTGGTTAAGCACTTAGGTGTGTTAAGCAGTGCTTTTGTAATATTTTTCAAAATGTCAACGGTTTTGACATTGACGGTACCACGTTGTTGGGCGCCATGTAGCATACAGGGGGGTTTTCTTGGATTTCAATAGAACCCTAAAATTGCAGCGGATTGGCACGCTTGCAGTGCTCAGGCATTAGCTCGCCGTGGGGTGGGATCTTGCTACATGTGTAACCCTGTGCTAAAAAATTTTCGTGCCAAAATAAAAGAATAAGCTTTATCTATGCTAATCGCCGAAAACTACGAAGAAAATTTCTTTAGAAAATAGGAAGAATAAAAAGAATTAAAGTAGATAAAAAAAAGAAAAAAAGAAAATGTAAAGCATAAATGAAAGAGAAGAAGAAAAAAATAAGATCAATATAAACACTAATAAGTCCCACTGTCATCATCACTGTTATCATTCAAAATCTTTAATTGAGATCGTGGTGTATTTGATCTCTGGATGAACCCTCCCATAGTAAACGACTGCATGTCGTTTTCTCCATGACTACACCTTCATCAAATCTTGGTTATTTGTTGGTGTAGCCCCAAATTTTGCTTTTCTCTACTCGACGTTCACAACAGCATTCATCTCAACGATAAAAAAATTATTTAGTTCATCTTTGAATTCATTTTAATTTTTCTTTCGGTCGTTTATTGAAGCTTACATAAAAAAATTTAAATTTCAAACTTATGCAGACTAATGTTAAGGGTCGTGTAGATGCGTTGCATTGTTGCATTGAATTTTAAATTACTATTTTTTTTTCTGTTCTTTATAAATTTAAGTATGTAATTCAATTAATCATATAAATGCTAAATACGTTTATGAATGTGAACTAGGCCTCGAATAAAAATACATATATATATAATTCAAATTTTTAAATCTTTTGAAATGGATGGGTGTACTCACTTTATGTTTTAATATTCTCTTACGGTTTTCAGGCTCCGCTGCGTCGAAGTTCGTGCACGAAATTCCACTGAGTCGGTGCTCCTGCTTGTCTCAATTTCTGGTTTTTCATTCTTAGTTTAATATAGGTTATTTTACGCTACGGATGAAAGGCGAATCGAAAAAGATCGAGAAAATGGTACCGATCGAGCTTCCTACCTTGCTGATTTCGCAAGTCGGAATCGTTCGAAATTCGACTGCTCTCTTTTTTTCATTTTTGGGTGTGAATGTACTCATTTCCGTTTTCGGAATTTCAGTTGGTTAAGTGATTTTTAAAACTGAGCAACTTTTTCTTTTCGATAAAAGAATTATGTTTTGGGTATGAATAATTAGATAGGTACTATATATTCCTAAAAAGGGCACGCTACACGGTCATGTGACTTCTTCAACAAAGCCTAGTAGCAGATAGTGTGCACGGCAGGTGTGAGTACGGAAAACACTATCTTCGACATCTCCTAGGCTATGCTGACGACATACACAGCGATTGAGGAACAAGCCTTGAAGTGAAAAGGGACAAAACAAAATACAGGCTATCAACATCTGTCCATCGCCTAGGACAAAACGTCACTGTTGGTAGCAGCCATTTCGAGGTAGTTAAAGAAAAAACAACAATTACCCTAGCGAACCGCTGCTCCTTCGGTTTGGCCAACGTGTCAAAGTGCCTACTACATATACATGACTTTGATTTTAACAGTCCTACTCTAAGGCATCACCGACTGCTGGACGATAAGTAAAACAGGGAAAATGATGCTCAGCACTTTTAAATGGAAAATTTTTCTACTGACTATCGGGCCTGTATGCGACGGTGGCGAATGTAGATGAAGGCTTAACCGTAAACTATACGAGCTGTACCAAGATGAGGGTCTAGTCTAGAAAGCCAAGAAAAGGAATAACATTGGCTCGGCCACATCGAGCAAATGGACGACAACGCTTCAGCCAAGAAAGTCTTCTCTACATAGCCCGCAGGTTCCGCCCCAGGAAGTCCGCAACTGCAGTACAAAGACCAGGCTGAGATTCTTCATGGATTTGGAGCCGGATAAGTAAGTTAGTAAGCAAAGACTTGGGTACTTAGCCTAAGACACTCTAAACTGTTCGAGAGAAATTTCCCAAGGATAATAGTTGGCCCTGTTTGTGAAGCAGAACGATCCTGGAAATCGTAAGCTTGAAAGACTCCGGTTGACTGCGCCCCAAGAAATTCTGCACCGATACAATTCATGGTAGAAGACAGCTCGGCAGACCAAATTTGCGCTAGAAGGATGACGTCGGTGAACTTCCGAAGCCTTGGGATGTGTTGGCAAGAGATGGGCATAGTTGATAGAACTGTGCAAGGAGGCGCAGAAAAAACGAATTGAAGTCCTCTGCGTTTTTTAGTTTCGGCAGATCATAATGAGCTTCCTGACTTCAAAAGGTTTGATATTGCCGCAGTTTCCTATTAGTTCATTCGATGAAACACTCATCGAAGAGAGCCAAAACCTCAGTATCAGTACCTCAAGTCACCGATTTGCTTCAGCGCGCTCAACACATCCCCCTTTGTCAATTCGCCCACCACAATATTTGAACAGAATACACGGGTATCATTATCAAATCTAAATTATAATCTTTAACTGTTTCATCGCGATAAACGGGTGGAACAATGATTGATACCCAAATGTCACGCAGCCTCGCATGTCAAATGACAATATTCACTGATAAATTTGAATGCCTAAACGAATTTCCCACTAAATACAATTTTTCCAATGAATGTTTAGAGGTATCGAAATCCATCCATAAAACTTCCTATAAAACATTCTGAACGACATAGGTACACCCACCGCTCCGCACAAATGAATTCCAATGTCATATATCATGCTGATTCAGATAAAAAGGACTCACAGGAATTGTTTGGTCTCGAAAATTGAAATAAGAAAAAAATCAGTGTGTTGAAATTTTCTCAGGCAAACTTGAAGAATCAAAGAACATAAATTGCATAGCGATAGATAAATCACAAAATCCTATAAAATGGTACAATGTTCTCGCAATGCTGCCGCCTCCATTGCCGCTCATTCATCGCGAGCGCCACCGCCGCCGCCGATCAAATCAATCTAATTGACATCACTCAATGTGATGCGACTTTATTCCATCAATACCATCTTCGAACAAGGACACGAAACACATTCGTCACGCGGCAGCGAGGCAATGATTTCGTGAGTGCGATATGTCGAATTGTTGTCGATTTGATGCTGATGAAGATGACGATAATCATATGGGGAGGTTTTTTTTTCCTCCAAAGATGCAAAATGGCACTTCGTTTGATGTACGAGTATAGGTACTGGTATAGCCCCGCGCACTGAATGAATGATGGCTCCCGCACACATTTATTCAACATCAGCACTTCCGACAATAGCATCGGCATCATCGCATCGGTGGGAGGTTTGGCAAAAAAAATGTAAATAAATGATTTTCAAAGCAACAACAATGACAAAACACCCCTTTTTCGCAAATGATTTTGTGTGCCCCAGGTTGATATGTGGAGGCAGTTATTTACCCGTGCGCACCCTTCTTATACACATATTCCAGCTCAGTTCTAGACAGCCGTCAATTCCGCCAACAAATGGCACACACTCTTCGACGACATCAACAACATCGCATCTATTTTCATTTTCATTTTCATCAGGTGGATTGATATTTTCAATTCGATGGGTCGGGTTATACTGAAAATGCTCGTTGGAAATTGAAAAGAGTTTTAGTCCAGGCCCGGGGAGAGATGTAGAATTAGGGACATGTGCACAACTCGCATGGTATCAGCCAGCGGCACAACAAATACATATGTACGTAAATGAAAACACCCCCGCTGTTGCCGTCAGGCATGTGACATACCGAAACCATTATCTGCTTTTTACACTTAGAAAAAAACCTATTAATTATTTAAAATCGACAATTTGAAGTCATTTTTTTGAAATGCGTTCAATGCAATATTGAACTATTTAAAAAGCTGAGTAGATTTTGGACCCTGCAGAAGCCTGCAGGACTAGAAGTTATAATACCACCTGAGGCTCAAAAGATCCCAGACAACAGAAGAAACTGCTTTGATTTTGTAGCAACAATTATCTTTGTAAGGGATCAAAATCTACATTTTCTGAATCGGTAACTACAGCAGTTTTTTTAAGGCTTCCTTATCGGACCGTTGTTTACTAAAAGCGAAACACAGAATTTTCAGCTTGCATAGCACTTCCTTATGCAGTTTTGATTCAAACAAGATAATACAAGATAATAAAAGGCTGATTGCATGTGCTGCTCGTTAAATCCAAATATGAAAACTTACATAAGACTACATTAAAAAGGGTTTTTTTCGAGGTATAGAACTTTAAGTTGGCATTACTTTTCAAGACGGCGACTTAAGAGCTGCCAAGTGATTTATTCTCAGTTTGGTTTGGCAATTCATCATGAATAGACTCACGCCTGAACAACGCTTGCAAATTGTGCAATTTTATTTCGAAAATAATGGTTCTGTGCGGAATGCGTATCGCGCACTACGTCCATTTTATCGTCGACAAAATCGTCCATCAGAGCAGTTAATTCGATTAACCATGGAACGTTTTCGCACCACGTTTACTCTAATTGATAACTCGCTTCCCCAGAGACGCCGTACAGTGCGTATCTACAGCAGAAGGTATTGCTACTGAAGAGCGTAGCATTGAGGAAGACCCGAATGAGTTCATCCGCCATCGAGCACAGGAATTGGATCTGTGTCCGTCCACTTTATGGAAGATTTTGCGGAAGGATCTTGGTTTGCGTGCTTAAGAAATCCAACGCGTGCAAGAATATAAGCCAAACGATCATCAAGCAAGGCGTAGATTCGTCGAATGGGCCCAAAACGAGATGGCCGTTGTTCCCGATTTTCATAAGCGAATTTTGTTTAGCGATGAAGCACACTTCTGGTTGAATGGCTACGTCAACAAACAAAACTGCCGCATTTGGAGTGAAGCTAATCCTCAAGTGTATGTCGAAATACCGTTACATCCAGAAAAACTGACTGTTTGGTGCGCTTTATGGGCTGGTGGAATCATCATTGACGTTACAGTCAATGGTGATCGGTATAGAGCCATGATTACTAACTTTTTCATTACTGAATTGAACAATCATGATGTCCAGCAGCTGTTCCAACAAGACGGCGTAACATGTCATACAACTCGTGCCACAATCGATTTATTGAAAGACACGTTTGGTGACCGCATAATTTCACGTTTTGGACCTGAGAATTGGCCTCCAAGATCTTGTGATTTAACACCGCTAGACTATTTTCTGTGGGGTTATGTAAAGTCATTGGTCTATTTGGATAAGCCACAAACGCTTGACCATTTGGAAGACGACATTCGCCGTGTTATTGCCGATATACGGAAAAACTCATCGAAAATTGGACGTCCGATTGGACTACATCCGAGCCAGCCGTGGCAGACATATGCCAGAAGTTATATTTAAAATATATTGCCATAAGATTATCTTTCGAATAAATAAAAAATCATGTCAATCGAATATTTGATCGTTGTTTTATTGCAATTTAAAGTTCTATACCTCTAAAAAAACACCCTTTACAAGTTGCGAATAGCATATCTTATAGCTTTTGCTCTTAACAAATATAAGGGGTTTTATACAAGTTATGTACGGTATGAATATGTTTGTTCGCACAGGCGAAAAATAAGCTTAAGCTTGCATAATGCTTGCTCGTTAAGTCGAAATAAAAAAGCTTTGTAGCTTGCAAGTAGCGTAAGGCATCCTGTATAATACTGATTTACATGTTTTAACACTTCAGTATGGAAATAACATCATCTTTGATTTGAACAGTTGGTATAAGACCTTATAATATTTGAGCGCACAAGCGATGGAAAACAGATTATGACAAAGCTTGTATAAGACTTCTTTACGCAAGTAACGAAAAGTGTTACTCTAGCATTGATTTGAAGACGAAAAAAGTTATGCAAGTCCTATGAGGGGTTCCGTTAAATGAAAAATGGTTCCTGTCATCCCACCCAAAAAATTGGGTAAAACGACAATTAAGAAGATGGAAGATCTAAGTGGTTTTTACAATTCCATGAGCTCGCGTGAGGAATTGTTGGGACCTTTTTTAGGTGAAGGGAACACTTGTCAATTAAGGTAAAACTGTATAACACCCTAATCATCCCAGTCCAGCAATATGGTGCAGAAGCATGGACCTTGACAGAATCGGATGAATGCGCCTTGTCTATGCTGTTTCGAAAGGAAAGTTCTTCGGGTCATCTATGGCCCCGTGTGCATTGATGGCGAATGGGGAAGTAGGTACAACAGCAAACTTTACGGGTTGTACAACGACATGAACCTAGCCAGAAGAGTAAAGGTCCAGAGACTCAGATGGCTCTGTCATTTAGAGCGGATGGACACCAATGGTCCGGCCCGAAAAGCCTTCGACACTATTCCCGAGGGACGTAGAAGGAGAGGAAGACCGCGACTCGGGTGGTACACAAGTGGAAGAGGACCTCAATCAACTTGGAGTGCAAAACTTTAGATTGCTAGCTAGGGACCGAGCTGGCTGGCGGAGAATGTTGATTGAGGCCCAAGTCCACAACGAACTGTAGCGTCCTTTAGTAAATGAGTAAGAACACTTGTCACATCACTTAAAGTAAATTTTTTTCTTGTTACTAAAGCTGAAATAGCAAGCTGGGGCAACTTAAATGATCCAGAATTGTTTTTATGTTTGTTTTTTAAATACCTGCCTAGAGTTTTTTCTGGGTGTATGAACACAACACCGCATCGTATATCTAAGTATTTATAGGTCCCACCAACCTACCTATATAAATTTAAATTTAAATAAATGCAAATTCGATGAATCTGGTCTCGTCTCGTTGCCGGGGAGTATGGGTTAAAGAGGTGGCGACTGCCGTCGTCGTCGCTCGTACTGGGTACTGGCACGGGATAATCGATTTATTGCTCAAAGTTTTTCTCTATCTAGTTAAAGCATCATCGAGGGTTGTTTTAAAGCCAGGCGAGGGTTTAAACTCTTTCGGTTTAAAGTCCTGGCAGAAACACACACATATGTAGGTAAATTTATTAGATGGAGGCCATCCATATAGCCTGTCAAGTGTCCAGAGCCTTTAAAGTGATGTCCAAATTATTTGGGGTTTGCCAAATTTTTTGCCAAATTTTTTCCCTAAGCTTTTCCTATAAGGGTTGTCTCTGTTGTTGGTTTTAGTGTGACGGACGTTTGAATATTGTAACTTTTTTTTATAACCAACTAGTTACAAGGGGGGCTTCAGACAGCACCGCCAACCAACAAGAAGGACTGAGTATGAAGCAATTTGACAAATGAGTAGAACGAAAAAAGCTAACACATTCCTCATGATTCGTTCGTTAATCAGTTTCTCTCATATGTAAATAATATGAAAAATTTGTCAGCATTGATTAATGATGATTGTGATGGGTTTTGTTGTGTTGTGTTTATGGCAGTGTATGGTTGGGTATGGATTTAATTTATTAGAAGTCGAGACTTTTGGTCATGGGTGAGGGTGACATGATAGAAGGGGACAGTATATGCAAAACTCATATTATGATGTGGTTTTATGGACAACGGCAACGCAGAAGGTGGTTTAATTCATTAATTAAATTTTAATAAATTGAATTAAATTGGACTTTTAAGTTTGAGAGATGAGGTGTGCTGATGAAAAATTTTAACTCACACTCTTGGCTAAGTTCATGACAAATTTCAGGGGACTACACATAACATTGAATTGAATTAATTAATGATAAAAGCATCATAATTAAAATTAGTCAGAATTAGGTAAAATTCTTAAATGTAATCCGTGCAAAACCCGAAAAGGTATAGAGCTAGGAACTTTACCAATCAATCCTTTAACCGCTGGGCGGCGGTTAAATAAGTATGAAATCCCATAGAATCAGATTACAGACTAGAAGGCCGACTTTGACATCATAGCAAAAGTAGTAGCTAGTCTAGACAAGCTGACAGTCACAAACTTTCTAAGCAGTTATGGTTTTGCATTGCCTTATAAATGTATATACCCTGTAATGTATCAGCCTGTCTACTACTTCTAGCGTTGAAGATAAATTCTGGAACGTCTGCAAGTGGACGATCATCAACAAGCTTACCTAACGATTGACTTACGCAGGATATTTGGACAATTTTTAGAAGTAAAAATAACAAGCTGTACCAGCCTCTTTCATAGATAGTGGCTAGGCTATTCGCTTGCGAAAAACGTTGGCTAAGGAAGAAGAACTATCAAGTTCCAGAAGTAAATCGAAGGAGTTCGAGACTTCAGTTAACTTAGGCCACCAATCAAGGGACTTGAAAACAAAAAATTGTATTATCACCTACTTCCAAACTCGTTGAGTCTTGCCTATCATCAGATATGACTCGTAACTTGAAGCACTCTGCAATCTTGGCCATATTTGAAACCAAAGTCTTACGGAGAATCGCTGACCATATTAACAAGGAACTTCGATATCAAATTAACTGAAACAAATAAAAAGCGTTTAAAACTCCGGTGGTGGTCGGCTAGATTTGAGAACTCGTATAAGCAAAAACGGAATGGTACGAAGATGCCGTTTACTTTTTGAATTAACCTGAGGATTTATCGAGATATTGGAATCAACGTTCTATGCGAAAGTTCACTCGGGCGTATACTTGTTATTTTTCAGAAAAGAAGAAAGCAGCAGAAATTAGCAACATAATAGGTACTGAATACTTTTCGGTGCGTCAGCTTATGAACTGGTTCTGCTAGGGTGATAGACGTTGCATTTGTGGCCTTCAAAGCGATTGGAGAACAAGCGTTGTTTCCAAAACACGCACTAGGAGAAGAACATGTTATTAGCAAGCTTAGCATTATCAGTCTGCTCCCAGTTCCTATATCTATTTAACCATGCATCAGACCCTGTCTTACCATTTCCGTCCCTATGGGACCGCTGCACAAATTCGCATGTATATTTCTTAGTTGGTAATTCGGTGCATGGCGAAACGAAACAAGAAAATTAGTAACAGGATTTTGACTTTGTCTGTCACAGAGTTTTCATCTGGAGAGTTGACAAACGATATTCATAAGGAGGAATGTTTAAAGAATACTTGGAACGGCTTTAAAGGCAAATCTAGTAAAATTCCGTTCAACGGATTCTAACCTATCAATATGAATATCGTAAAAAGGTGTCCAGACCTGCGAAGCGTACAAATAACGAGTGATATCTGGATCACTTTGAAAAACGCTTTATAAATCCCAACATTGATTTGTTTTTATTGACGATGCTCTTAATGTGGTCAGAAAAGTCTTAACTAGATGCTAATAGAACTCCAAGATCTTCTATAATGCCAGGGGAATCAAAATGTGCTGTGAGATCGTATAGTTGTAAGAACTTGGTATTCGCTTCTATGAAAAAAGTCTTTGTGTGACATTTTATAGGATTCAAATTTTAGCTATTTTTTCACACCACAATGAGAAACTGTTAATGTCGTTCTGCAGAAGAATTCTGTCATTCATTGAAGAATCATTTTTGAACATCTTCATAAATCTTCTTCATAAATGAGAATTTCGCTGTTTTGAACACATAGCGAGGCATCGTTAGTAGCGAATATAAAAAGAAGGGGTCCTAAATGACTACCTTGAGGGACACTGATTGATCCACAACAAAAAACAAAAGACATGATGTATGAATTTCACCTGATCAGACCTGTCTTCAAGACATGTGAATACCCAATCAATGAAAAAGGGGGAAAGACATAATTATGCAGTCAATTTAAATTTAAACGTTATAAAATTACATATATTTGAATTCCAAAAGTGTTTTTCTTCTACGAAGCTGCTATTTTGCAGTAGTCAGCTTTTGACCATACATTATTTGATCGATGATTATTCATGGTTGTCCTCAATAGTTAAACGTTGCTCCATCGCAAGTGTAGAAGCAGTGTCTTCGAACCTGTCAGGGTTTGTTCCGAGTTCCGATCACCGGAATCTTCTTACACATATATTACATTACATATATTATATTACGACGCACGTTTTATACAATGGCACTCATAACAGCAGAATTGACAGTTTCGTGATGACATGATGAAAGCTATATAACTTCCGGCATTTTATCCGAACGACGAATATTTCAATAACGGACGTTTGAGCTTTGTTCAGTCTCTTTTAAGATTTATATGGATCGGCAGCTCCTTTATAGTCGATATGTCCACGCACAAGACATAGTAGAGTTCCTTCGTTTCAATAGGACAAACTGATATTTTCAATTCATCCATATCTGACCCATCCCTTAACCGAAATAGAAAGTGCCTCTTCAGAAAGTGCAAAAACTAATCAATGTCGCTAGAATAATGTGTAATTCAAAAAGTCAAGAGATGATCCAAAAACTCATTCTAAAGGACACATTTAAGCACTTTTAGGACAATCATTTCTGCATATTCCATTTTGGCGGGCTTCTTGGTTTAAAGTTGGGTCCACAGACCCTATTAGCAGCCTTATAAATCATGCCTTGTCTGATTTGCTGTCGATTTACAACGTTTAATAAATTATAATCTCTTTTGGGTCAAGAGTGTAAACATCCCAAACCAAAAACAAACACCAAAGTGTGCGAACGAAAACAAAATAAAAACATAAAGGACAAGGATAATAAATTTTTATGAATGCGCTTGCTACTCGCAGTGTTTCTAAGTGATAAGTACACACAAACAAATAGTGTATCTGTCAAAAGTGCCGCCACTATAATCTACCCACACCACTTTGGAACCAGCTTCAGCGGGCGACTCTGTTGCATAGATAAACTCGGCGCCGGATTCTTTGAAGAATTAATTTATGTCAATAGTCATCTCAATTTTTTTATTAGAAGCCTGAAATTATCAATCCAAATCCGACCTTGAAATCTATTCAAAGTCGATTAGAACTGATAAGCCACGACATTGACAGCACATGCAACTCCGCTCCTGTCTGATTGTGCTGTCAAAACCACAACAACAACTGGCAGTGAATGCAACTCTAAAAACCAAATTTTTATGCAAATGTCGTGATTAATTAACATTGTTTGCTTAGCAAAACAAAAATTTTACTAGAACTAATAACAGATATTAATTTCTTATCGGATATGACCGATGTGGGTCATTGAAGTTCCTCATGCATGTCTCTATACTCCGTCGTGATAAGTGCGCTTAATTTTCCGCTGCATTAAATTTTTTTTCGCACCACCCTCATGGTCGCTTTCAATAAAAATGAGACTGCCTCACAATAATAATAATCTCATCGACTGATAATATGGCAATACAATTATTTAATCGCTGTGATTTATGTGATTTATGAATTCCACAGCATTGGGTTCGCTTAACTGCTATGCGACTGGGGATAAAATAATCGACGCGGCGCGGCGGTGTTGTTGTGTGTTGAGTGCTGTATAGTTGAGTTAACCGAGCGTTGCGGTGTGATGACGCGATAGGAGTTGAACAAGACGTGACTTGGATTATTTATGACAATCGAATTGAATCGATGTTAACAGATTTATGGGGATTTTGGGATGAGGATTATTTTTTTTTTGTTTTTAATGGATATCGACTTACCCGTAAGCAGCGAGTGTTGGATCGTAGGGATAGTATCCGGTTGTCGGCTGGAGTCCAGTCGATGTCCACGCACTCATGTCTGATCCAGGACCGCTCTCCTTCAAGGCATAAGGGTTACTCTGAAAAAAAAGAAACGAGAGGGAAAACTGTTTAACACTTGCTTTAAAATTAAATAAAATTGTTTACAAAAACCAAAAATGCTTAAATTTTATTCAAAAGTTGAAGTTATAATTTTTGAAATTCCTTATTCGTATAACTTTTTTTCAAAGGTCTTCTTAGCCCCTTGAAAAAGAAACAAAGAAGTGGAGTTCACGTCATTAAGTATAACGTCCCGAATGGCCCTCAAAACAACTCATAGGTAGAAATGGCTGTCCTACTTTCGCGTGGGACACAATTACCGCTGAGTGCGCCGTTTTGATACCTTACCTCGTGAGATTCTAAATAGATTTGAAAATGGGTTATGGATGGTTGATGTATGTTCCACACGTACAATCCTATACATAATGTTGTATTATTCTCCTACCCTACGGCCTATTATCTCATAGTGCCACGGATAAAAGAGTTATGTGGTGTACCCAATTTTGCCACATGCTCCCCTACATGCCAATGCACCCTGTGCAGGTAGCGACAATCCTGGCTTTGTCATGCCTTGGTTTGGAAATTAAATTGATTGATTTTGGTTTGTTATAGGCGGGCCAGATTTTCATAGATATAACGCAACTCGTTAAACTATTCCACCTATGGTTTGCTTCTGATGTGTTTTTGGTCAGGATATAGCCCGTCAACACCCCAAGAGGAGCATATACTCTCATTGCCAATGAGTTGTGAAGGGCGGATCCTTACTAAGCTAGCTCATCTGCATTCTCATTTCCGTCATAGCAACTATGGCCCAGTATCCAGATTAGAGTGACGCTCATATCAAGTTCCTTGAGGGCCTCTTTGCATTGCTGGACCAGTTTAGAGGATGGTAAAGCTGAATCAATGGTTTTAATTATAGCAACTGTCTGTTATTATAGCTACATTTTGGTTCTGTCGGATATTTTTAAGGGCTATACAAGCTTCCCTTATCGCTAACAATTCTTCCTGGAATACACTGGCAAAATCGGGAAGTCTATAGGATTTCGAAATCTCAAGAGATTCACAGAAGACACCTGTACCAACACCGCATTCCATCTTCGAACCATCTGCGGAGATATTTGTGTCGAAGTCTTCCGTCACATCGCCTTCCTCCCAGTCGATTCTTGACGGGAGCAAGACTCTAAACTTCTTTGAGTAGTTTAGGGTAGGGATGCAGTAATCGGTGATTGTGGATAGGATGTCTGATGGTATTAGGCTTGTTTGGTTGCAGTTCCCGGAGGATCTAGATTTCCAGCAGCCTATTTTTTTGAGTCTCAAGATACTGCAAGACACCTTATATTTAATAAAGAAGTCAATGGGAAGAAGGTCTAGGATGACGTTGAGTGCATCCGTTGGAAAGGACCTGATTGCCCCTGATAATCCCTACGCAAGCATTTCTCTGCACCTTTGTTAGCTTGTTTACTATGTAAGCTTTGCTGAGAGCGGGCCACCAAACAATGGAACCATAAACAAGTATCGGTCTCACAACCGCTGTGTATGTCCATTTTATCATTTTTGACTAGAGGCCCCACTTTTTGCCGAAGGTTTTGTTGCAGGCGTAGAAGCCGACACACGGCTTTCTCACCCGTTCTTCAATGTTAAGCTTAAAGTTTAATTTGCTGTCTATAGTATTAGGCCCAGATATTTAGCACTGGAAGACAATGATAGTGTTTGTCCATTTAACCGAGGTAGAGTGAAAGGTGGTGCCTTGGTTTTGGTGGTGAAAAGCATCAACTCGGTTTTGTTACTGTTAACACCTAGTCCACAGCTCGTAGCCCAGGTTGGAAATGTTCCTGAAACTAGAATGAACAAATCATCGGCGTACGCAACCGCTTTCACTCCACTACTCTCGAATTTCACAAGAATGCTTTTCATGACCAAAAGCCATAACAGAGGAGACAGTACACCTCCTTGGGGTGTTCCTCTGCTGGCATATTTGGTACACGTTGAATATCCTAACTTTGATTGAATCCTCCTATTACTTAGCATGGATATTATCCACCTTCTGATGTAGTTCTCAACACCGAAGTCTGCAAGTGATTCTGCGATGGATTCAGTTAGGACGTTGTTGAAAGCTCCTTCTACGTCTAAGAAGGTAGCTAGGGTATATTCCTTGAAATGAATCGTGTTTGCGAGTTAGATAGGAGACAACTACTCAGAATACTCCTTATGTGAGATCTTACGATTCCCTCCAGGGTTTTAAGAAGAAAGGAAGTAAGGCTTATAGGTCGGTAATCTTTAGCAGATTCATGCCCTCGTTTACCAATTTTTGGAAAGAAAACCACTCTTACCTGTCTCCAAGACAAGCCGTGGTACTACTAATTCAAGCTGACTTTGCAGCATTATAGGCAGTATTCCATCAGGGCCTGGAGATTTATATGGCGAGAAAGTTTTAATAGCCCAGACTATATTTTCTTTAGTTATAAGGGCATTAACATGCTCTATGGAGGTTGGCATGTTGAAAGTCAGATTAGATTCGGGTGGTTCTTCTGCACAACCAGGAAAGTGTACATCCATTAGTAACTCTAATGTCTCCATTGGAGATGCTGTCCAGCTTCCATCTGTTTTTTTAAGAAATGAGGGGTTCGAATGTTCGAAGGGCTGTATGTACTACGACGAATTATTGGTCAGATTCGGAATATGGCTACTTAAAACAATCCAATTCAATTTTCGAACTTGTAACTTATTTAAGCCATATTCTGCCGTATGAATTGTTCATGCTTAAACAAATTTGACATTTAACATTTTGAAACGCCCCAAATACCTCTGTAACATTAAATTGCATGGAAAAATGTATCACTTTGAAGCATATTTACAAAAAAATTACTACCACATGCGTGCGTTGAAATCAAAAACTATATCAGTGCCTCACAGTTTCATTAAAAATACAAAACAAATATTATTCCAGTTTTTCATTGGTTAATTAACGATACTGTGGTTAAAAACAGAGCAACCATATAATTAACTCATTTAATTACAAGCGAATCACTACTCGCTTGATGTTCTTTTTTTCTCTCTTTATTTATTCTATTTTATGCAGATAGCAGAAAAAAGTTGATATAAAAAGCGCATAGCACGCACCTCCCCCATGTAAACAAAACATAAAAAAAGTTAATTAAAATATAAAAATGGTCCAAATAAAAAAATCTCTTTCTTTTTTTTAACATTGAATGTGCGTAGGTATGAACAAAAAATAAATTGTTAAGGACGGGACGAGTAAAAAAAACACAATATTTGCAAATTAAAATATGCAATATCTGCAATAATTATTATGGATCGCTGCAGAAGTGCGTGATGATGACGGGGCAATTGAGTTCGCCTGCGTAGGTATTTATATGCCTAGGTACTTTCATATTTATTGCGCGGACCATCATCACATCAGCTCGGCATGTCGAAGGCTCATAAATGGAAAATTCAGTCGCACGCAATGTGAACTCTTCTAATTAACTTTTCATCATCAAGTCAAAACAAATTTTTAATGAAAACTGGCAAAAGCAAATAGAGAAATGCCCACATAGTGGCTTTTGCTTGATATTTTTGTGAAGTGATATAAAAAGTCTGAAGATATTACATCTAGATACGCCAATGTGAACACAAAAAACATAAATGTTGAAAGTTCGACATCAACAACAACTTAACACACACCTGTTTGCGTTTTCCTCTTATAAGCTAAGCCAAAAAAAAAAAAAATATGAAATGAAATCCAAGAAAGAAGAGCCGCTGCCAGCACCGTCAACTATTTTGCACTCTCCATCACGCTGCTGATTGCTTGGAATTAATTATGTTTTAATAGTAGACTAATGGAATCATTTAGCATGAAACGCAAGAAAAAAAAAACAAAATAAAAGAAACAAATGTTTGCATCATTTTTCCTTTAATTCGCAATGCAACTATCGACTTCTGTTGTTTGGATTGAACATTTTCGCTGTAAACAAATAGTTGTTTGTTTCAATTTTATTTTGCCAGTTCTTACTATGGTGCAAATATTGCAAATGTGAAAAGATACAAATTTTTATTGTGATTGGACCCATGTCTTTGGAGTTCAATTTTCAACACAATGGTTATTTAAATCGGCAGCAACCTGAACGCACTTGGTTCTGAGGTTTGCTTCTGGATTTGCTTTTTCGCGAAAGAAAAGCTCTTCGGAGTGAGCCTAAAACCCAGCTGTTAAGATTCAAGCCACACTCAAACCAATAAAGCTAACTTAGCAATAAATAAATTTGTGTTGCGTTATTATTTTGGAGTTGATCTAATGGAGAAGATATAAGGTTCGCCGGGTCAGCTAGTACATACATAGGTATAAAAAAAATGTATTTTTTCTTGTAAATCTCTTATTTTTCTCTATAAACTTGAAAACGATATGAAAAACTAAGTTATCATACTCTTTTTGTGGAATCAAGGAGAACGTTGTAGTTATCGGTATAGTTTTTGTTCAGCATTTATTTAAATCAGATTTTTATGTTTTACATATTTCAATAGATAAAAAGAATTCATTCAGTACACTGAACTTAATCAACAAAAAAAGGTGCACGACTGGATCACACGAGCTTGCTCCTGTATTCTAAAACTCAACCCACAAACAACATTGGTTTCATAAAATTTCTTAAGAAATTGTTTCAAAAATGTCTCAAAATTAATTTGGGTATGCAGTATTCAAGAATATGTAAATATACATTTTACAATGGAATTTCTTCTTTTAGTATTGATTCGTTTTCGAGATACAGAATTTTGAAAAATATTTAATATGTTTGGAAACAAAATAAAATTTGGGCAATATACGTACTCCCTAAAAAGTACCTACGCTGATCGGACTACTATTTTTCGAGAAAATCTTATAACAAAAAAACGGTTCTATAAGAGGTACCGTTTTGGAGCAAAAATATTTTTTACATTTAAATGACAAAGAATTAAAAAAAAAAACTAACGAGGATGTCTAATAAAAAATGTTGAAGCCGTTTTTGAGAAATTTTAAACTTTTAGTTTTGGTATGGTGGTTTTTGTATGTCGACTACCCTAAATTTGTATCTTTAACAAAAAATCAAAAAAACGACCCACGCGAATTTAATCAAACCTCTAATTTTCAAGTTTGAAGTCAATCGAACCAGTGGTTAAGGCTGTAGGTACGCTTACAGACAGACAGTCGGAAAAAATGTGTACTGAAAAAACTTGATGTCATAAAATTTCGGAATAATTTTTGATTTTTTAAATTTTTAAAATATTGATCTGGGGACGAAAAAATTTCAGTATAAACTGCTGATGCTACCGGGTAGATTTTTGAAACATTTATATTTTATAATTGTTGTCTATTCTAATTGTACGGAAACTAATGAACAAACGCAACTCATTAATAGATGATACAATACAACTTGAGAAGCATCAACAAAAATGTTCGAAATTGCATAGTTAATTATGTTACAAACACTACAAGTTACAAAAAAAAAATATAGTTTACAACTACATCCTTTGACCTCATTTAATAACAAGGTAAATACGAGTATTGCACTAGCTATGACAGTATCGCCTGCTGCAAGCGAAGTGGTATTTTACCGTCAAATTGTCCAAAGAGGAATAGGGGAATATTGACACACTGTCTTCCTAGTTGTATAGTGTTAATTGAACTATTGAGTTAAGATAAAGAAAGGTGGCAGTTCAAACTCACTTTAAATTCAGTTATTTTCACTAGGAAAAAAATGACAATTACTTTTTGAACTAACAATAAATTACAACACCAATAATAATATTTAGTTCTTATTACTTGGTTGACCTTGGAAGGGGGATATCATTCAATCATGGTATTGCTTTGACTTCGATCAGGAATACAGAGGGAAATGTCTTTAAAAGGTCCATACGGATTTATTTCACTACACATACTTTTTAATACCATTAAAAATTAAACTTTTGCAAAGTGAACAATTCAAAAACACAAGTGCGCACTAACAAAGTGCCTTGCTACTCGCTATAATTAAAAACGAACTATAATGAGTCAGCTGAAACATAAAGTTTTGAGTCTGTTAGAAGCAGTACTAAATCTCCCTCCACACTTCGAACACAATGTACTTTATTAGTGTTGTCGTTTTAGTACTTGTTTCTACTAATACTTTTTAATTTTTTTCGACATTAAACTTAATTATAGCTTATACTGCAGAGCAGTTTTAAAACAAAGATTAAATTTATATCAGCAAAATAATTGCAAAAACATAAACATGCATTATGTTTATTATAAGTTTTAGCAATAATTTCCTTCTCTTGCGAAACCGCATTCTGACCATTGCATGATTTCCTTTTTATTTTCTTGTATTCTCATTCATGTTCCCCTTTTCTTTGCCATCGCACATTATAAATGGACAGTGGAGATATACAGAAATAAGAAAGAACTTCTGGTATTATGTTCTTTACGCTTCGCTAATCACCTTGTTAAGTTTAACTATGCAATAGTTTTGTTCAATTATCACCAAAGTGGAATTAAATTCTGCTGTTGTATTTATACTCTTTTATTTCTTCATTAAAACACACTATTTTTATTATAGAGAGAGAGAGAGGGTTTCAACTTCTCTCTTCATCCCACTTTTTCACTGAATTCCAAATCGAAGGGTAACAAAAATTACGTGGAAATGTTTCTATTGCAAACTGTAAATTAGGAGTTTTTGTTTTACTTTTTTGATTCTATCACCAATACGTCATTGGATCCTAATCCTGTTATCCAAATCCATTGTCACACGAGCTATATCTGTTCAATGAGCATTTTGGACAAAACAAAATAAAAACATCGCAATGGCCACAATGGAGTCAACGGTTGGTGGAGCGCAAAATCGAGAGTTTGTCGTGGTTTGATGGAGTTTTGTTACTGTCTAGATATTCATCTAATCCTTTCGATTTAATGGAGAACACAAATCAACACCCCGTGTTGTTATAATAGGTTCAGCTGAGGTTTAGTTAGTAAGCGTCAGAAACAATGGGACATAGAAATGTCTTTATTTACTTATGGTGGCGCTACAGTCCAGGTCAGACCAGGGCCTCACCCAACAAACATCTCCAGCCAGCTCGGTCCCTAGCTAGCTGTCTCCAGTTTCGCACGCCAAGTTGGTTCAGGTCCTCTACCACCTGTGTGCTCCACCTGAGTCGCGGTCTTCCTCTTCTGCGACGTCCTTCCGGGTTGGATTCGAAGACTCTACGATCCGGAGCATCATTTTCCATTCGCTCAACATGACCCAACCATCTAAGTCGTTGGACCTTAACTTTTTTGGCTAGGTCAGTGTCGCTGTACAGCTCGTACAGTTCTTGGTTGAATCTTCGTCTCCATTCTCCATTAATGCAGACAGGACCAAAAATCACACGAAGAATTTTTCTCTCAAAGCAGCCCAGAGCGTTTTCATCAGATGTTGTCATAGTCCATGTCTCTGCACCATACATAAGGACCGGGATGATTAGGGTTTTGTAGAGTGTCACTTTAGTTGCTCGGGAGAGGACTTTACTACTCACTTGTCTTCTAAGTCCAAAGAAGCAGCGATTGGCAAGAGTGATTCTTCGTTTGATTTCAGCGCTGGTGTTGTTGTCTGAGTTGATAGCGGATCCAAGGTAGCCAAAGTCCTTAACTACCTCGAAGTTAAATCTGTCTATGTTGACGTTTGCTCCTAGACGTCGATGTTGGCAGTCCTTTCTTGTTGACAGCAGTAACTTGGTCTTGTCCTCGTTGACCGCTAGACCCATCTTCCTGGCCTTCGTCTCAAGACTCACAAACGCTCCACTGACATCACGCTGTGTTCTTCCAATTATGTCAATGTCGTTTGCGTATCTGCTGGACGGACTTTTCAAAGATTGTGCCTCTGGTGTTGACGTTGGAGCTTTGCACAATATTTTCAAGAATGATGTTGATGAAATCGCATGACAATGCGACGCCTTTTTTTAAAACCTTTTTTGACATCAAAAGCGTCCGTTAGGTTTTTTCCGATCATGATGGAACAGCGTGAGTTTTCCATTGTCATCTTACACAGACGGACGAGTTTTTCTGGGATGCCAAAACGCGGCCTTGAAATCCATGAAAAAGTGGTAGGTATCGATTTGAAGTTCCTGGGTCTTCTCCAAGATCTGCCGTAGGGTGAATATTTTATCGATGGTGGACTTTCTGGGTCTGAAGCAACACTGATAAGGACCTATCAGGTTGTTGACGAAGGTCTTCAAACGTTCACACAGCACGGCAGACAAGATCTTATAGCATGCCCAATCATCGGGCATGCTTTCCTCTGACCAAATTTTGCAGATGAGCTGGTGCATGCTCCTAACCAAATCATCTCCAGCTGCTTTGTACAGTTCGGCGGCTAGCCCGTCTGCTCCTGCGGCTTTGTTCGACTTGAGCTTAGATATCGCTATCTTCACTTCGTCCATGTCGAGTGGGTGGAATCGTTGGCCTTCTGCACCCAAATTGAATGGTTCTGTATTGCTGGCGGAGTTTTGCTCATCATCGCCATTATACAGCTTGGAAAAGTGGTCTTTCCATATCCTCAGTACTGACTGTAGTTCTACTACGATGTTCCCATGATGGTCTCTACAGGCTTCGGTTCAGGGTGTATACGCTCTGGAGGTTTGTTTCACCTTTTTGTAGAATTTTCGAACCTCGTTCCTGTTGTGACATTGACATCCCTCTATCTCCTCGATCGCGCGCTTCTCATGCTCCCTTTTTTTCATTCTGAGAAGTTTATGCTCCTCTCCTTTTCTGCTCGTAGAGCTCACGAGCTACTCGTGTCCTTCTTTGCAGCGCCGCTTTGTAGGAATGTCTTTACTTCTGTATTAATCGAAACCTTACCAGATTGACCAGATTGTGATTAATTGACGCACAATAACATTCAGCATGGCGAAGCAAAATTCACTCGTACAACCAATTCCTTGTAGGATTCTTTTTTTTTATATAAAAACGACTTCAAGTTATTGATCAAGAGTGTAACTGACCATGTTCATAGGTTCACTCACATTTTGCACGACCGTACTCATGTGTAGGTAGGTTTACCAACAAAAGTAGTTACTTAGCAAGCCTAACAGTCCACTTTACTCTTGAATCTTAATTAGAATTTTATGCAAATTTATTAAACATTAAAATAATTGCACTCAACTTTTTTCCCTCTGCCAGCAAATACGACGAACCTGAAGTCAAGGTATTCCAACTCACCGCTCGTCGAGTTTAATGTGATGTAAAAACGGGTGATTAGTCACACCTCTCACGAAAGGTCATGTTTGGCTGGTTGCTAGTTGCAATTTTGCCTCAGAGCTTTTCATATCACAAAAATGGCAGATGTCTATCGTAAGCGAGTTTTCATGAAAACACAATTAACCATCCGACAAAATGAATAGAAATGATATAATTAATAATAATTGACGAATTGCTGCATGCAACTTGCATACATTACATCAGGCATAATGACAAGGTAGTGTGTCCTGTTGCCATAAACACCTTTCATCCAACCTTTCGTTTATTTTTCCGCTTTTACGACAATTTGATCTACTTTCAATCGCGTATAAGTAGGCAAAAGAAACCACACTTCCGACATTGTATAAAAGGGATAGACATCAAAGGATTCTAGCGCGCGTGCATGCATAAACTCAAACAAGGCGAAATGAGACTAAGGATACTGTCCACGACTTCCTTAATCCGCTAACAAACTTCGATGCGAAAATGTGAAGAAAATTCTTCCTGGTTTTGGCTCTCAAACACAAAAAAAGTACAATATGCGGTGAAAGTTGACACTAAAAGCAAGAAAAACTTTCAACAAAAAGAACATCCATACCGACATTAAAGCCAAGTAGCTGTACTATACACCATCGACCGAGCCAAGCACAGAGCACACACTTATGCACTTGCAGAGTGTTTATTATTAGCATAAATCCACACTTAAGCTGCATGCTTAATCCTTGTGGTGCACACGAGAGGAGTTCAGAAACAGAACCAGGACATATGTTTGTACATACCAAAGGTAAGTATAAGCCCTCCATTTGAATTTAGAGCCATCCACCGCCCCCATTTCAATTCTCAAGTTGGGTGAAGATATATTTAATGCACTTGTAACTAGTTCAAGCACCCGCTATAATACTCTAACAGTACCTATATGCAATCATCCCCAATGGCTTGCACTTGTGTGTGGGTATCATTTTATTCGTGTGCTGCTATGAATGTGCCCTTGTTGGGGCTATTTTGTGTCTGTTGAACGCCATTTTAATTGTTACGACTGCTGTACACTTTGCTCAAGTTGTGAAACAACCTCTATTCGACGACCATTGGAGAGAGAGTTGGAGTTCTTTGGCCATTGCATCATGTTGGAAGTGGTTTTTAGCAACCAAATGAGGTTCGATTGAATCGCACTGATCTGTACCGCGCTTTCAATTTGCTTTCTTCTCTACGCATTTGTTCGATGTATTGAATTTCAAAGAAACCCCATTACCCCTCTTACTCCCAAACTGAGCTTACCATGCCTGCCTCTCTTAACAAATTGAAGTGCAAGCATTCAAATGCTTGACAAAAAGTTTGAAACCCAATGCGCTTGCTCCAGTATTGGTGTATTGTTTGAGTTTTATAGAAATTGATTTTACATGAAGGTGTAGGTTACTCCTTGTCATAAAATGCATGCAAGAAATGCAATGCAAAACATGCATACGACTATAGGTTCGAGACTGCAAGAATGTGTAAAAGAAATCTGAAAAAGAAAATGTAAGTAAAGGAATACGACTTTGGTAACATAAGAATCTCACTTGTTAACATGAGATAAAACATAGGCTTTAGTTGTGCTACGAACTCACTGACGACAACAAACACAGAAAAACCTCTCAATCGTATAAGTTGAGAAGAAGATAAAATACAATAACAACAAGTTAGAATAGAATAATACCAAAATAATACAACAACTGTAACCTAATCCGTTTGATAGTATAGGGTGTCCTTACGCAACTGCTTCGGTCTACAAAATTGTTTAAAGCTCGTTGAGGTAGAAAATTGAAAATATCGAAGTGCAATTTTTATTAGAATAAACAAAAACTATGTTAAGCTTCAATAGAGTGTGAGAAGAGAACCGCAATAGGATCTGAAATTCTAACAATACTTCGGTACAAGGCGAGGTATCATCTGTTAGTATTGAAGAGGGAAAAATGATCAAGTATCGTAAAGTAAGGCTGCCAAGATAATATAGGACGATTTTCAATTCAAAAATATCTGAATTGATGTATAGACCCGCCAACATCTTCAATTGACTCCAAAAGGAGGAAGGAGTGGCTTGAATCCTCTTCTCTCTAGATTACATATTGCTTGATAACAAATTTGACAGAACCTATTTCAGTCTGTTAAGGTTCTTTGAGTCCAAAAAATTTTAAACTGCAGCTGAATTCGAGACAAAACTCTTCCATATCTATAGAACATTTTTTCCTGTTTTCTAAAAAGGATGAATTCGAATAACGGAAAGATAAGTCCAATCTACTCCAAACTGAAGTTAACAACAAAAATGAATGACGGCCGTTGGTTGCTGTCCCGGTATGTTCTAACAAGTCTTTGGACAAAATCGGTATGGTGCGGGGATCGGGATGATAGTCTAAGCTCCTGCGGTTCGGTAAATATATTGCCCCTGGTGGCACGGATCAACTACGATGCCTCCGATAGCACGGATCAGCAGGAACAATGCTCCTGGTGGCAATCGAAAAACGGACGATATAGGTGACTTCAATATCGAAACCTTTTACCGCTGTGGAAGTCCCGACTGTGAAATGGTCTGAGTGTTACCAATTGATACTATTGTATCATTCGGTAGTAGTAGTAGAGGAGATTGATGCACTATTGTCTGAATTGTATAAAATAAAGTTCACTTGCGTATGGGAAAAAACTATACATAGAAAGCATGTGACTTCGTTACAGAAACTGGGTGTTCTAAGACGATGGGGATTGTTGGAAGAAGTCATTACAATACTGGCTTACACTCTTCAACTACTCACTAACTCAACAATGACATTGTATTTTTCCATCAGATTTTTATGGGTTTAACTGACGCTCCGGATTTGTTAGGCCTTATTTCATTTAACCATAGCGGAGGAGGTAACAACTTTCGTGGTAGGGACATGAATAAAGAACCTAGGCATCGGACAAATTATGGTATGCATGAGCCCTTGACACGAATGAGCAGACTTTCTAACTGCAACTGTATTGTTTTTGTATTTTTTAGTTGTTATGTTATTTTTATCTTGTTGTTGCGCTTGTGTAAGTGTTTGTTTGTCTTAGATCTAAGTGTTTGCCTGCTAACAACTAACACTGCACTAAGGGATGAGCTGATAGTTTATCAGTGTTTCCATGACCTTAGAAAGAAGGCACGTAAGTGCAATCGGACAATAATTGGAGGGAGAAGAAGATTCGCCGTTTTTGGAATGGGCTGGACAAATGCTATTGTCCAACTGCTCGGAACGAGCCCAGAAGAATAGGATAGATGGAAAAGCTTACACAAAGGTTTTGCCAGCGGGGATACCATCCAGACCAGCGGATTTATGTATGTTGAGATCATTTGGGACTCTCGCCACAGCACGAGTTCGGAAGAAGATTTGTCCCATGGAATCAGTGGCGGATTAAAGGCTGAGGGCGCCATAGGCAAGCATCTCACTGGCGCCCCTATAAGGAAATATCTCGTAATATAGTTTGACCGAAATCGCTGCACCGCGCCTATGGAAAAGGCGTTGAAATAGGGGCAAAGGAAAAAGAGACTTAGTTCACATGAGATCTATTAGTATTGTCCGAAAGATATTACGAATTTGGTTAATTAATGATCTGCCGCAACTTAAATTTTGTAAACCAAGTTAACTCGAGTTGGTTCTTATGCAAACCGAGTGGCAACTCGGTTATCAAATCGGATTGCCACGAAAATCAATCTAGAAAGAACTTAAAAAGCTGAAAAATTAGGTTTTAAATCCGTAAAAATCTTTGCCATCCGCTAATGAACTTCGACCATTAGGTTATTTACTCCTGCAATAAGTAAAATCAATACCTATTCAAAAACGCATACAAAATTAGAAGAAAGCTAAGTCGATATCCGAGTTGGCTAACCGAGTTGACTCTGTATTGTAAGAGTAATTGCTCAGGACCTATTTTCATTTTAACAAAAGATGCAAGTGCAATTCGAGTTCACAAGTTTGTTACTTTAACAACCACGTTACCACGTATGAACTCGCATTATTTGCCACTTGTAAGAATTACTGCGCCCGTGCGCCCCTTTGTTGCTGCGCCCCTAGGCACGTGCCTAGTTTGCCTTTAGGATAATATGCCACTGCATGGAATCATTGACGCGCTCTAGAACTGGAGGAGTCATGACACTCACTGTTAGCGAAGAGTTGGAGGCGAACTGCCTAGCAAAAAGGTAATAGCTTTCGCGAGAGAACTAACAATTGGAGTGTCATTGTCAACGAGCGTAGGTACCTAGGAAGAAGAAGAATTCTTCATATTTTTTACAAATGACCAAAAATTCTTACTGCCTTTGGGTCATTGCAGTATTTTTTGCCTTAATTTTTGGTCATGCAAAAATTTGGTCCGTCGAATATGGGCATTGCTTGTTTAAACTTGTTGCGGTTTTCCTCAGTTGAGTTGGCTCTAAAACACCGGAACTTTACTTCTTTTTGCCTGATAACCTCTTTACAGCTTAAATCAAACCATGACTTTTGCTTTGTTTGAAGCAAGTTCACAAGCTTGGACAATAGACGTGTTTTTTTGGCATAGCTATCCGTTTCTGCAGTGGGAGATTCCATGTATTACAAAAACAACACGTAGCTGCGGATAAAACTTAAACTTAAATCTAGCTGCGGATAAAAAATTGACATTTTTTCAAGTATCGATACTCGATACTGTGTTATTTTATTTAAGTTTATTTTGAATTAAAATTGGATCGCACAAATCAAGGAACGAGTCACACATAGTTGCTCTATGGTATTTAATAGTTTTCTTCTGTAATGTCATTTTCTATTTGTGAGATTTAAGGTATAACTACAACAGCCACTTTTTGCAAAAAAGTGGGAAATTTACGAAAGTAAAATTTTTGTTTCTTTGTAGCGCCATTTGAATTTTGAAAAAAACTACAAAAATTGTTTTTGAAATCAAAAAGCAATCTTTCTGCATCATTAAGGGGCCAACCCATAGAATCCGTCAGTCCGTTAGCGTTGACGTTTTCAACTGACAGCACAATAGAATATACATGTTCTTATGGAACTCGTCCCATAAGCAACGCATGTGACGGATACGATGGATAGAGTTGGTTAACTTTCTACTTTTTGCGCCCGTTGTTCCGTTCACAAATAAATTTAATGGATAGGCGAATTTACTTTGGTTTACGTACCTTGAGGTCGTCTTCCAATATTCTGGCCCTGGCCTGAAACAACACTTAATAAAAAGTTTAATTCTACCTTTTTTCACTTTTAACTGTGCTGTTTATCCGAATCTTGATTATGAATGTAAACGTAAACTTGATATTGCTTTTAACGACTGCCTACGTTTTATTCATAACTGCCATAGGTATGAAAGTGTTTCACGTTTCCATGATTCATTGACTGGTTTATGTCTCCACAAATATTTAATTTTTCGTAATCTTATCCTTCTTCATAATATTATTCACGGAAGGTGTCCAGGGTATTTGGAGGAATTGCTAAATTATGCTCTAATAGAGGTCTCCGGCTTATTCTCCCTCGCTTTACACATACCATTGCTGAACGATCTTTTTTTGTTACTGTCATAAGAACATGGAATGTTCTTCCATTTGATACTCAAAGAACTGTCCCACCTGCTACTTTTAAAAAGAAAATTTTATCATTTTTAGCTACATCTAATTGATATTTATGATAAAAAAAAAAAAACAAAAAAAAAAAAAACAAAAATATTCGATTTAGATAATTATGTTTATTGTAATTTGTTACTTTATTTCTATTTTCATTAAAATTGGCTTTGTCATATCTTTGTTTCCACTTATTTTTCTTCTTTTTTATAACATAGTTATTGCTTATAGTTGTATGGTCTTTTTCATTGTTTTTGTTAAACTTATGTAGATACTGCAACAACATTGAATCTTACTGTATCAAGTTATTTTTAAAAACAAAATACAAATACAAATACAAATACAAATGCAAATACGTTGGCAACAACGCATACGTCGACGCTGCCGGATTGACGGATTGTATGGGTCGGCCCCTTTACTTTAAATTTTGTCAAACTGTCACAAAATGAGTTTGAAAATTTTCACTTTTTGGCTTTTTACAAGAAGTGCTCGTTGTAGTCATATGTTTAGAGTCGAGTAAAATTTGTGAATCTGGCAGCTAAACGAGTTGGTGAAGTGAGGAAAAAGAACATACCCCAATATGTCAAAAACTTATCCGAAAGCAAAACCAAAAAAACAAATTATCTGACAGCTAGACAAGTCTACCAACTTAAAAATAAAATAAAACAGCTGCGGATGGGCAACTGCGGATACGTTTTTTTGGGAAATCGAATTTGGCTGCAGATAGCGATTCCAAAAAAACACGCCTAATATCTCTATAAAAACGATATCAATTTGTTTATTAGACTAAACCTGTCCTGCCTCAATTTAATTAACGTTGAACTTAGAGTCACCCTGTAAGTAGCTTCTTCGACTAACATTATTTGTTAAAGTAGCATCGAACGAATAACTTAAACAAATAAACAAGCTCTTAACAAATTCATAATCAATTTGTTACTAAGAAAAAATAAAACAGTCCACGCTCACAAAACTAGCTATAATTAATTTTATCTCATTGACTGACAAGAGAAAAAAAAGAAGACAAGTTTTTAATCTCTTAACCGCCAATAAAAAATTTATTGCAATAATAAATTTGACATTTAGCAAGCAAGAGACCCAAGACAACTGAACGGGTGGGAATTCAATACAAATCATTGCTAAATGCAACGATTTGATCCGATTACGAATCAATGTCTACATGAGTGTCACCACAAAGCAGGATAATTAATAACTTGTCGACACTAGCACACTCGCTTGTACTTTAACGTGACGATGCGATGCAACTAAACCGAACCATTACCCCCTCGCCGACGACACACGACACGGGATAGGAGAGAATTATTGTTTTTAAGCATTCATTCACAGCCAAGTTTTTGTGCTAGAGTACACCTTCCCCCACAAGTTGGTATGAAATTAAAAACACGCACCAACTATCGTCACTCAAGTTCTGCAGATATGAACAAAAAAATTAACACAAAAATGTTGAACGAGCTTAGAAAAAAGAGGGACACAGTGGTGCAGTGGCGGACGGTGTGTGTCAGTGCCCATCGATGCAGTGATGCACGCCACACTTTGCATCGTTTTTTTCTTCTCCTCGAAAACACACATGCACAACTCGAGTAAAAAATAAAAAGAAACTCAGAAGAAATGCAAAAATTAAAACAATGAGAAACAAAACAAATTCAATTGAATAAATAAAACAGGCCCGGTACGTGTTTCGGTCGAGATAAACACACACAAACATGCAAATAGACATCAATAAGGGTTGAGTTAGCGGTTGATGAGAATATTTAGGTAGCTAGTAGCTAATTTTTATTTAACATGGCAATTTAGACTTTTAAATAAAATACGTGTTTATACATATTTTTCTTAGTTCGGTGTATTCATTTCGCTATTTGATGGTGGATGTCGAGTGGTACTAGGGGAATGGAAGTTTGCATAATGACAGGAATAACTGTGGTGAACTTAAATCGAAGTGCAAGCTTAGATATAGTAGCGGTTACGAGATGGGTATTAAGTTTAGCTTGACTCGTGTTGCGAACTGATTACAACAAGCGAAATGAGCTATGGACGAGGTGGGAAGGAAAATGTTCATGTCAAATATGTTCTAGATAAATAAACAATACAAAAACTGTACCAACAATACATTAACACACATTGATATAGTCTAACTTCAACAGAGTCTTAATTGCTTTGTTCTTTCTTAGCACCTTGTATTTTTATAAAAAAAGTAAGTATACGCCCTGTTGCACCAAAAATATTTATAAATATCCAAATACATGAATTAACTTACCAGAGGCGAATAAAATGCTGAACTATCAACACCAATACTCGGATAAGGATTCTGATCGGTGGACGGATATGGTGTCCCGTAAACACCAACACCCGCCGTTTGTATTCTCGAATAACTAGATAATGCCAGACGCGCTGAATCGTATTGGCACGAACACACCGTTTGTCCTGATACAGGATCTGTCATAATTGGTCGGCCATTTTCACAGCACGAACCAGTGCCCGGTGCCGCGTTTGATGTCTGCGAAATTCCACCAGGACTCAGAGCACCAGTGGGTACACCAGTTCCCGAACCGCCAGATGGACTTAGTGATGGTGCATTTGCACCTGATATCGGTGATTGGGCACTCGACGCTGCAGTTGTTGATTGTCCACCACCACCACCGCCACCATTGCCATTGCCAATGCCACTTCCGCCGCCGCTACCTCCACCACCAGTGCCTACCAGAAGCTGAAAATGAAAAAAAAAAAAACAAAAATCATCGAATTAGTTTTAAATCTATAGAATGCCAACTGGACCAAAGATAATTCGCGTTATCATAATCAAAAAAATAAGAACTTGATTAATTGTGACTGCAAAGTCACAATATTGCCTACTCGAATTGTGCCTATTTCCTCAGAGCCTCTCGAATTGTTTGTGTTTGTAAAGTCTCTTAGCTCTATTTCCATTTCATTAAGCATTTAACGAACCTCGATTCTTATTAGAGGTTTCTTTTCCTTGTCACAACAAAAGGCCCAAACAAACATATACGACCCAATAGCCAAAGTGCACAAAACAAATAAAGAGTTAAACACACTCAAGCCGCAAGCCAAGCTGCTACGGCTACGCTCATGCCACAACAACAGCTCCTGTCACATTTTCAACGACCGGTGATTCGTTTTGGCTTCGGCAGGTAAAACAAAAACTCACACACAATGCCCCGCATTCAGATAAGTTAGGGTTTTGCATTTTTTGTTTGATTTTGGTTCCCTTTTTCGTAGGATCAGGAGGCAAATCATGAATACCGTCGCATCTTATTAATTTCTGCTGATATCAAAACGAGAACAAACAAAAAACAACGAAAAATGAAAAGAGGTAAAAATATATAACCAAAACCGAAGACAAATAATGAAGAGCCAGTGTGTGGTTGTTTTTTCTCTGAAACCATGAACATTGAACAGGGGCGGATTTGAACAGAAAAAAGTTTTTTTTAATGGGATTTCAATTAAAGGTTACCGGAAACATGGTAAGAGCTCAAGGAACTACAATTAAACTTGAAGTTCAACTAGCATAAAACATACACATAAAATGGTCTAAATTTGAAAAGAAACATATGATTTTCGAAAAACAATTTTGGTTGGACAACATTACGAAACTTGAGTTAAATACACTAGTCAAAACAATTAAAGGAACACTTGAAAAAACTCAAAAATGGAGTGGTTTTTTAAAAGGCTGTATCTCAGTAGAAAAAAGTCGGATTGAAGTTAAATAAAAAGTTTTTCAAAGGTTATCATTTTTTCTTTTCAAATTATTTTGAGTTAAAAAAGTACCGTTAGTCGTTTTTGCTTGAGCGAAAAAAATGTTCACTCAATTTCAAAATCGAAAAAAAAATAAACTTTGAGGTTTCATAAAATGAACGGAAATTTTTTTTCAATCCAACTAATCTAAGATTCAATTTAAGAATTTTGTTGGCTATAATTCACTGTTTGGTTCAGATCGCTACGATTTATTTTCTAATCAAAAAATGGGTTTACATGCAAAAACACAATTTTGACTTTGGACCCTAATAACTCTGCTAAATATTGGCTTACAAAAAAAATAAAGGCAGATTTGAAAAAATCTGTTAAATTTTCTAGACAAAAACATTTCGAAAAAATAAAAATATTGCTTTTTTCAATTTTTTCTATCAATTTATAAAAAGGTCCAAAATACGCATTTTTCAACTTTTTCATAAAAACTACCGTTATTTTGTGCTTTTCAGTGATACAACTAATCTGAGGCTTAATTATTAAAGCTCATAAAATTTCCTTGATTTTGGTGAAAATTTCACATCAATACGATTTACCGTTTCTCTGTTTCGATCAATCAAACTTACGAAACACTTTTTTTCAATTTTAAGGAAAGCTTTGTTTTTTCTTATTTTTCTGTTCTTTTGAATTTGTTTATTTTTTAAATTTTTTTTATTTTTTTCATTATCATTATGAATTTGTGAAATTCGGACGAATTTCCTTAATTTTGATGAAAATTCGTCCGAATTTCACAAATTCATAATGATAATGAAAAAAATAAAAAAATTTCGTCCGAATTTCACAAATTCATAATGATAATGAAAAAAATAAAAAAAATTTAAAAAATAAACAAATTCAAAAGAACAGAAAAATAAGAAAAAACAAAGCTTTCCTTAAAATTGAAAAAAAAGTGTTTCGTAAGTTTGATTGATCGAAACAGAGAAACGGTAAATCGTATTGATGTGAAATTTTCACCGAAATCAAGGAAATTTTATGAGCTTTAATAATTAAGCCTCAGATTAGTTGTATCACTGAAAAGCACAAAATAACGGTAGTTTTTATGAAAAAGTTGAAAAATGCGTATTTTGGACCTTTTTATAAATTGATAGAAAAATTGAAAAAAGCAATATTTTTATTTTTTTAAAATGTTTTTGTGTAGAAAATTTAACAAATTTTTCAAATCTGCCTTTATTTTTTTTGTAAGCCAATATTTAGCAGAGTTATTAGGGTCCAAAGTCAAAATTGTGTTTTTGCATGTAAACCCATTTTTTGATTAGAAAATAAATCGTAGCGATCTGAACCAAACAGTGAATTATAGCCAACAAAATTCTAAAATTGAATCTTAGATTGGTTGGATTGAAAAAAAAATTTCCGTTCATTTTATGAAACCTCAAAGTTTATTTTTTTTCGATTTTGAAATTGAGTGAACATTTTTTTCGCTCAAGCAAAAACGACTAACGGTACTTTTTTAACTCAAAATAATTTGAAAAGAAAAAATGATAACCTTTGAAAAACTTTTTATTTCACTTCAATCCGACTTTTTTCTACTGAGATACAGCCTTTTAAAAAACCACTCCATTTTTGAGTTTTTTCAAGTGTTCCTTTAATTGTTTTGACTAGTGTAGATACTTAATAATTATTGGTATAAACTGGTCTAAAAAAACACAAAGATTTTACGGTAGATTTTTTGTTTTTATAATCTACACCCACTCAAGGTATTTTTTTTATCCTTATTATGCTAGAGACACAGTGAATGCATTAGAAAGAATGGAAGGGGTGAGAAAGGAGGTGTCGGTGTACAATGGTCTTGAATTCCTGAACATTATAATGATTGGGAAAGACAGATTGTGGAAGAGAGTTCTACATTCGCGTAGTACGGCTAAAGAATGATTCTCTATACTTGAGCGTACGTCTGAAGTTGAGCTCGAGGGTGAACTGATGGGCATTCCTAGAAGCGCGAGTATTACGGGTGAATTGCTTGAGGGAAAGAATGCAACTGGCTATTTCTCTAGAGCACTTACCGTAGAAGTAACGCAAGAATAAAGAGAGACATGAAACGTGATGTCTCTCTCACCGATCATTCGTAGGGCTCTTTTTTGAATACCATCCAAGAGGCTTAAGTATGTAGCTGGAGCACCAGCCCAGAGATGAGAGTTGTACTCAAGCTTTGCACGGATATAAGTTTTATAGATAATAGCCAGGTCAGACGGGGCAAAAAATTTCTTTCACATCACATCTTGCTGCATTTTTGGCGATATCGCAGATGTGCTCATTCCACAAAAGGTGTTCAGTGATGCACATACCGAGAATTTCGAGATGTTCGTTCTCATTGATGCAAGTGCCACTCATGGACAGTGGCAAAGGGGGTATATCTGACGATACAAGACAGCCTTGGGTTTTCGAAGCATTAAACTCTACGTGGTTTTTTATTCCCCATTGTACAATGCTGTTCAAATCATAGTTTGATGAGCTTATCATATTTTGCCGTTACAGTTCCACATCCGAAGAGGAGGGTTGTGAGTCTGGGAACGAATAAGAAAAGCTAAGGGAACAATCGTCAGCGAAACAATGAATTGTATTAGAAGTCACAGACAAGAGATCATTTATGAAAATGAGAAAGAAAGAGAGGGGCACACCAGCATTTATGTTGTGGGTTTCAGACTTGAATCCGTCCAGTATAACTTGTATTGAACGGTTGTGGAAAGAAAATTTCTAATCCAACGAAGGAGGGATTCATCGATACCGAAGGCACGCACTTTTGATAAAAGAGCAAGATGCTAGACTTTATCAAATGCCTTTGAAATGTCAAGTGCAACAATCTTACTTTCCCAAAACGATGTAAAGATTTATTCCACTGTTCGGTGAGATAAACCATCAGATCACCAGTGGACCTGTTGCTGCGAAAGCCATACTGCCGGTCATTTAGAAGCTTTCGGTCTTCGAGAAATTTCTTAAGCTGATAATTTATCAGCGTTTCCATGATCTTAGAAAGAAGGGACGCAAGTGCAATCGTTCAGGGAGAAGAAGATTCGCCATTTTTTGGGATCGGCTGGACAAATGCTGTTTTCCAACTGCTCAGAACGAGCCCAGAAGAATAGGATAGATGGAAAAGTTTCCGCAAGGGTTTTGCCAGCGTAGAAAAACACCTCTCTAGAATAATAGCGGGGATACCATCATGACCAGCGGATTTATGTATGTTGAGATATTTTAGCACTCTCGCCACAGCACGAGTGCGGAAGAAGATTTGTCCAATGGAATCATTGACGCGCTCGAGAACAGGCGGAGTCATGACACTCTCTTTCAGCGAAGAGTTGGCGGTGAACTGCCTAGCAAAAAGGTTAGCTTTCGCGAGAGAGCTAACAACTGGAGTGTCATTGACAACGAGCCTAGGGACTGAGGGAGAAGAAAAATTCTTCATATTTTTCACAAATGACCAAAAGTTCTTGCTGCCTTTGGGACATTGCAGTATTTTTTGCCTTAATTTTTGGTCATTTAAAAATTTGGTCCGAGGAATATGGACATTGCAGGCCTTCCTGGCTTGTTTAAACTTGTTTCGGTTTTCCTCAGTTGGGTTGGCTCTAAAACACCGGAACTTTACTTCTTTTTTCCTGATAACCTCTTTACAGCTTGAATCAAACCATGACTTTTCTTTGGGTTTGATGCTTTTAACCCTATTCAGGATAAAAGTTTTCATTCCCAAAATAATCATATTAGTAATCATAATCAGCGCTGGAGTCTACGTCACTATCGGGGAAGCATAGTGACCAATGAAAGAGTCGGAAAAAGTTGTTGAGACCGTCCCAGTCGGCTTTCTCGTATTGCCATACGGTTCTCTTCGGAGCTCTTTCTTTAACTGGATTAGTTTGACACGAGAAATTTGCAGATATAATACTATGGTCTGATCTGCCTAGAGGCGTTAATACAATGATAGTATATTTATCAGGGTCAGACGTAAGGAACAAGTCAAGAGTATTTTCCGCTTGGCCATCAATATCCGATATTCGAATAAGAAATGGTATAAAACCACAAAGGTAACTCTGAAATATTTGTTAAGGCACACCAGTTTAAGCACTATACCAGTTGATGAAATTCTACCCTCAACAATGTTTGAATTCTGTTATTTTTTAAGTGGTATAATGAAATGCGACTATTCAATTTTATAAGTATAATTCATTTATTTTTATTTTAAATATAAGGTAGGTATAAGTATAATAAGAATAAACCATCCACGTTTTCTGGCTTCGATCAGACGGCTGTCGGATGATGCAAGCGATCCGGTATATCTCTGATTCTTGTTATTTACTTAAGCTTAACACAGTTATGGGAATGTGATGTTATGAGTAAGTACATAATTTTATAGGGTGTTCTTAATATAAATGCATGAATATAACACATTCTTCAATGAAGGTGTATATTTTACATAGACAAACCTTTCCCGTTGCTAACCTGAATGGTATAAAAACTGGTATAAAGATCAAATCAAGTAACTATTTCGATAAGAAAACCAGTTAAGACATCAAATTTCAAAATTTCTACACATATTTGCTGAATTAACGACATATATTAATTTTTTAAGAGTTTAGACCAATTTATACCAGTTCTAAATGATCAGAAATGAAGACGTATCGCATGAGAACTGGCATAAAACTGATATAACCTATCTCAATTGCACCTTAGGGCAACCCTTAATGAATTTCGATGAATATTTTTAGAACAACCTTGTGTAGATTGGTATTACCGCGTAGTAGGCATCCGTCCCTGGCGTTCTACGAAAAAGTGGTATAAGGTCTGAAAATCGGATAACGGGGTCCTCGATCTTTCTGAAGATCGTCTTTTTTTGCTCATTTTTATCCGAAAATATATATTTTTTTCATAATTTCTTTTTTATTATCAGATTCGAACAGAATGGCAAGAAAAAAAGTCACTATCTTGTGGTGCTTGCCGAAGTGAATGCGCCCGCAATGGTTGCGTTTTTACAGCTGGACCGCGTTCTCTTTCCCGTCGCCCGTTCACGCAAAATAAAAAGTCATCATCATCATTATCTTCATTGTGGAGCGATGCATTATATGAACGACAAATTTAATGATTGTTTGTCAATGTGGTGTTTTTGAAGGGGCACCTGGGCGTGGAAAGATTGTTGTTTTTTTTCCTGATATTTTGTGTATCGATCCAATCCTCGAGAAATGATCATGGCAGGCAAACTTTTTCGTATGGAAATTCAAATAAGCAGAAGAATAAAATCAAATATCAAATTACTTAATGATTGTCATTCGCGAGCTCAATGGCGATCGTGTGGGTTGGATTGGAATTGGACAAAGTCGTCTTACCGCCGCCAAAATCTCTCTGATCATCATCAACGAACTCGAAATCAGACAGGCAGATGTGAATTGTTATAATATGAGGACAAAACAAGGACAAGTTGTTATTGTAGTAATTTTTTTTTTGTATTCTAGGAAGTTTCATTTCGAGGCGATGCTGGAATTGGGCCTGGTTTTATGTCATAATCAATGGTCGTTAGTTTTTGTGTTTTTGTTTGTCTTATTCTTCTCTAAGCGAACCGCAGGTAGGAAGGTTTTTATTCAATTTGAAATTTATAGACAGATTCGTTTGGCCGGGTTTAATTGTTGCTTCGCCAAAGACAAAGGCGACATTTTTTTTATTGAAGGGTCTCCAAATACAAAAGATAAAACAAATAAAAATAAAACGCGGCTGGTATCTTTCAAGTAGTGTTGGCTTTTGTCACCCAGATCCGATATCGTCATAATTATTTAGGTAACCGATTTTCATCGCCTAGAGATTTTATTGAGTTTCTTATGGGTTTTGTGATTTAATTTACTGAGCGGTGCATAATTTTTCGGACAAAATGTCAGACATAAAACTTAATTTGGTAAAGAATCGCCGAACGTTGGTTGAAATATCTACTTTCTTTAATTTTTTATGATATGGAATCCTCGTGGAAGTCGAAAAGTTTAAGATTAAGTCGGGAGTTGATTTCATGCATACCGATTGGTTTTCATAAAAAAAAGTTATTCAGAAGCGGTACAACTAGCAAAAAAAAAGCATTTAAAAGTAACCAAGCGAAATAACTTCAACTACAGCCAGTGGAAGTTGAAGTAGAAATTCTAAAGGACCTTTAATTTGTTTTATTATTAAAATGTTTTTGTCGTTTCAATTGGCAATGTCGAATCCCTCCTGTCAATATAGCCAAATTAATCATACTATTATAAAAACTAGTGTTTACATGGCCTAATGTCAGCAAGACACCATCAACCTCGTGAGTAATTGTACAACCATTGCCATTGCTTCCAGAAAAAGTGAGTGTTTTGTGTGCTCTATGGTCTAATGGTGTCATTGGTCCGTATTTCTTGGAAGATGTCAATGAGCAGACGGTTACAGTCAATTTGGAGCGATATGGTCGAATGATAACCAATTTTTACTGGCCGGCGATTAAAGGTCATGACTTGGAAGATATTTAGTTAGTACAAGATGGGCAACAAGCCACACTACACGAGCAGTTTCCTGGTCACGTATTTTCACGTTTTGCCGACGTCAATTGTCTACCAAGATCATGTGATTTGACACCTATAGATTTTTTCTCTGGGGCTACGCAAAAGATCGTGTTAATACATACAATACTCAAGTTTTGGCCGAAATACCGCACGATATGTGCGAAAAAGTGGTTAAACATGACCTCAAGAGGATCGCATGCTGTGAAAACTCCCGATGCGGCTATTTGAATAATGCGAAAGCTCAATTCCGGATAGCGCAGTAGTTACATGTGTCATATGAAGGGTGAAAAAAAAACTCTTGCTTAATTTGCATTTTAAATTAGAAGCAAAACATTATTGGTCATAACTCATAAGTTATAGCTCATAACGAAACTATTTCTATCACCGCTCTGTGAAGAGTAATTCAGATGTAACGCTTTGAACTGAAAATGAAATTTTCAAATCTTACGGCAATCGATTTTTTCGGTACACGATTGATGTAATTAACATTTTTACTATGTTACAAGTTTACGTGACAATTAGGACAAAATGAAATAAAGGGAAATAGCTTTTAAACGAACTCTTCTATTCTATTCTGAATCTCTCAGTGTACCGAATCGCTTAGACTTCCAGACTACAGAAGCGAAGGTCCTGGCAGCGATAAGAGCTGCTAAACAGGTATTCATGATGGCAATACCACGGACTGATATCACCTTTTACATTGATAGCCAAACGGCAATAAAAGCAATTACTGCAACTGAGGTAAAATCAAAGCTTGTTTCATCTGCTGGGTCCCAGGCCACAGCTATATACCAGGCAACGAGAAATCCGATGAATTAGCAACATAAGGAACCTAGCTTCACGTAAACCAAGCTCAGCTAGTCAGCCCTCCACCCTGCCGTACTTAACTTGAGTGTAAAGCAGGAAATCTCAAATCTGTTAAGTACGAACGATGAAAGGTAGAATCTTCTTGACACCTGCAGCACTACAAGAAAGATCTGACCCTGTTTTAACAAACAAAGAATGGAAAATGAAAATAATGCAATTACGCAAAAGATCACTTCGATCTCTTGTTAGCATAATACAAAACATGTTACGGTACACAAGAAAAAGATGAGAATCAGTTCAGATGATCTATGCAAAGGATGCGGTGACGAGTAGGTGCATGAAGACACTTCACACTTTCTTTGTCCTGCTCGGCAGTTATTTCTTCGGGGACTTATAAAAACTCTCAAGTACTCCAGGCACTATAACATTTTGAACTTGGTCAATGCTTCCAAATGGCTTGATTTACTAAACACATAGGTTTTTATTGGCTTGATTAGCAATACTCACGGGTATCACGATGGATCTGTATTGATCTAAGTGTGACTGACTGTCAGCACCTTAACCTAACCATTTAAAAGGCATTAATTGTATGAAACTTCTGGGTAAGAGGAAAATATCGCCGGAAAAATTGGAGCTTTCTATATGAAGTCCCGTGATTTTCTAGTTCTCTCCATAAACAACGTTTTTCTGTAAGCAAACCGTCTACCAATCATGACTCAAGAAGACCCCTAAACATGTCAATCAACTCGAGTCGTGCATCCGAACCCATTTGTAACCCTATCTCCTACTCTCCAAAATGAGTCTATTTATGTCTCAGCTCTATTTTTATTGTTCATAGATTAATCTCCAAGATTCGGTATAAAATTTCTATCACCAATTCATTCAGATGTTATAATATACACTTTTATGTTGTACCAACATGTTCCCGAGATTAGTTGCTTATGTTTGTGCCTTGTGCGTGCTGCCATCGCATGTAAGGAGATTTAAAATCTTTATGTGTTTTCTTTTTTTTTTAAGTACAAATTGAAATACGAAAAAAAGCAATAACCACAGATTTAATTGCTTAATATGGAGAGTTGAATTGTGGCGATTTTCGTTAGATTCATTAGATTAGTTTTTCTCACTCTCTCTTTCTCGTGCTTTCTTTTATAACCTTCCTACTCCTTAATTTAGAGACTTTAAAACCTCATCCCGCAGCAAGTGAGATCGTAAAAATAAAAAAGCGTTAATGCGAAACGTTGACTGTTTCATAGACACGCGTAATAAACACTCATCTACACTCGATACACAACCGTCATCGTTAGCAACATCAACAATGGCACGAAAGGGGTGTGAATATAAAATACATTTTTTTATAGACTGGTAAATTGTTTAACGATGTTATGGCAATGAAAAGTGAGATTTTGAGTGTGCGTTTGCGTAGGTTCAGTTAGAAAACATAAAAACATGCAAATAAATCGATTAATTGATGGATTTAAATATTGATGGTCTGTTGGATGTATTGTTGTCTGGAGAGGAAGTTATATTTAATTTCACACTTTTGGGGAAATTGTAAATCAGAATTTCAAATCATGGATGGATGAATTTTTTTCGATATTCTCCAAAAGGATTTGCAAGACAACACCAAAATGCGTCGGCAAAATTTCTTCAAAGAGGAGTAACTTTGACATCATCAAGGAACCCTCGCACTTCAAAATACTGAACTCGTTCATAAATTCGTCAGAAATACGTTTGACAAATTTCTACCGACGACCGACGAAGCCGCTGTCCTTTACGGAGTTGTGTTCATTTGCCCTAAGGAAGTCATAAATTTTCTTCCAAGGAATTGAAGTAGGAAGGTATTGCAAAAGAAGGAAAAAAAGGATGACTGATGACCGCGAGCCAGAAATAAAAGAAAAAAACTTTGATGCTTTGCTGGTAGGTTCCAAACTTGCGGGTTTAAAGGAAATTCTTCAGTCTGTCACTCTTGGCATATTTTTTTGTTCGGTTTTGAAGTGATTGGATTTGTGTGACCCCAAAGACCCGCTCACTAAAAAAAAAAAACCCTTGCTTTATTTTAATACTTTGTCTAAGATGCAAACAACGTATACTGCAGGCGGTATTCAAGTTTTGCGACAAGTAAAACGTGTAACCACCGCCTGCGAAGGAAGAACTTCTGCTTTTGCAGTTTTGCATCACGACCATCACGCCAAACTGTGTGTCTATGATGCGGTTTCGCAACAACAACAATAATAACAAGAACAATTTTCAATACAATAACGCGAAATAAGCAGACATCAAGAAAAGGAAGAATGTTGGGGAATAAAAATAAACGCGAAAAAAAGGACACACCACAGCAACACAGTGACAGCATGGCAGAGGACCGTGAAGTTTAAGGGCCAAACAACTACTATGTGGTCGTATTGCTGGTAGCTTGGTTTCGTAGAAGTTTTGCATTCCGCTTCTGTGTCCCCGCGTCGATTTTAAATGGGAACCAGAGCGTATCCTCGAAGACAAAAAACAAACAATTGCTAAGCAAAACAAGAATTTTAAAAGTAGATACCAAAATGCTTTGAAAACAAAAATAATGTATAAGACGAGAAAAGAATGTAGGAACAGCAAGAAAGGGGGGAATTTTTTGGCAACATTCTTAAGAGCTTTATACCCATTATTTGCAGCGTCAAGTTCAAGGTTTCCATTTGCACTTCGATGCATACTTTAGAAAATATCATGGAATTCGAACTTTGAAATGGCATAAATTAACTGGCTACTATTTTTGAGTTGAGTGGGGCAGGTCCTTGTTTTGACATAGTCGGCAGTTCATGAGACATAAAATTGTTGAAACTGTAAAATTTGTTAGCATGGTCTGGCTGCTCGATGGCTTGAAAGTCACAAAAACACTTTTTCATTCAGATTTGCTTGTTTAAAAAAAAGCACGCATACGCTGTACATCAATTTTCTTCAATGCTCTAAAATGTATTCCGATTTTGAAATGCATATTCTCCAAAGACAAATATTTATCAAAAAAACTAGTTCACATCGAAATTCATCAAAAAAAGCTAAACGTGTACTGGTTACACAATTCTTATGCCACAACAAGTCTACCCGAATAATTCCACGTAGTTAGTTCTTCCCTTAGAAGACAAAAACATGAACACCATTTTCCTCTTTAGTTCTCTTTGATTGATAATGCGATGCGATCATTAAAAACCACTTTTCTATTTCGGTCAATCAATATACCAACTACTCACCGCATCATTACCAAAATGCATGTCTAACATTTCATCCGCCATATTGGTCTCCCTATGCATACCTTTCTGCCTAGCGATATACCTACTTGCGACATTATTATTATTCAGAAGGTATCTACTTTTTGCCATGTTAAACATGGCACACTGCACACGTCCATGCGATTAGCATTTATTTTACAATTTGCACAGCAATAAAAATAAATTAATCGAATTATGGCGAAACTCGTATCAAGTCGTATATCAACGAATAGCTGGCACCGCACCGCCATCATCGCCACCCGCTTTTCATTGAGCAACCGTGAAAAGGCAACTTTTTCCCCTCATTACCCATCCAAAATGGCTTTTGTCGGTGTTGGGAATTCAATTGGGATTGAGATTGAGACATCTGTGATTCTGTTTTACCACAAACAAATTCGAAAACTTAACAACCCCAATAGTCAATAGATAAGCAAAACTTTTTCTAGGGATGCCCCAACACTCACACGACTACAAATTCCTAAAAATCAACTGGAACTCGCTCTCTCGCTGACATAAGCAAAGACAGAAATTATCTTCTTTCACTGTGAGTCTGTGTTTGTGTACGAATGGATTAACTATTTGTCATATTGCAGAAAATCAGCAGAAAAGTGTACATAAAAGCACTTAACGGAGCTCACAGCTCACTGATAACTCGCTGGATGAGGCCGTGACTGCGAAAGAGAAGAGAGATAATCAGTCAGTCGCGGCAGAGTGCTTCGGTGCACTTCAAATTCAAATGGAACTAAAATAATGGAATCCGCAATTCAATGCGCAACTACAATGGTTATAATGACTTTAACACCAAACAATACAAACAAAACGAATAGAACAGAAATAAGTACGTGTACAATGGGTATTTTTCAACTACTACGATTGTACAGAAAATGAACATCCCATTATCAGATACAGGGGCGGTCAAGAAAGAGCGCAGAGTGAGGTGTTCAATAGGGCGCGAGATAAAGGGGGCCCAGAAAAAATTTATAATTTTTTTAAGGACTGTATAGTTTCATAAGCGTTTTTAGTTTAGATTACCGAAATTTCAATGAAACCTTTCACTTAACTTGTTCCTTTAGTTTCATATTTCTAAACAATTGAAGGCCCCTGGGCCCTCATCAACACAAACACCCTTCACAGGCTCCTTTAGTTGTCAATCCTCCACTGTTCTCTAAAAATAAACAACCCCCACAACAGCCGTTACGTTACGGGAGGCATTCAATTCGACAATAAAAATCCCTCTCGTTATTTACCCCGGAACAATAATAAGCACACAGAGCACAACAGACAACAACAGACAATACGAAAACAAACACAAAATCGACATCAACACAAATATGGATTACATTTTGAGTTGACAATAATTACTGTTTTTATTTGACATTATTGTTGTCAATTTTCTCTGTTTATTCGTTCTTGTGTGGCTGGCAATGGCAATCGAATAGTGAGACACATCATGCCACAACGTATAGACGAATTGCGATGGGAGTGCGTGAGTGAGTGGAGTACAGTGGGCTTGGCGTTGTTTGTTTTTTTCTTTGAATTTGCTTAATTTGTCTGTCAAACAAAGCAAATCGTACGGTGGGGTTGCTTTTACAATTCGTTCCGCCGCCGACTCCACTAGCAACGCCAACGCCACTGCGACGACCGACGAACTCCATCGAATGGACAAAACATGGTATTTATAGATTTTGACAGTTTACCTAACCATTTTGTAGAATGTCCGATTGGCTTTTTTCAATGGAGGCCATTGCCGGTGAGTGATTAATGGCGGAACAGATATTTCGATTTGAATTGAATGTTCCAACTTGTGATTGCGACTTGTGGCGGTGACTCGGGCGCATGCAAGGAATAGAACAGTCACAGTTGGCGTTTACCAACCAACGTAACCACCACCGTATGTTACTCTTACTCGTTCAAAATGCCAATAGGTACACAGCACGCAGGTGGGTTCAATTCAAAATGAGTCAATTTTGTTAGTGTCTCTTCGGATTTATGGCGCGATGATGATGACGAAGGATTTTCGATAAATGTCTCATTCTTGTAAGCGTTATTTAAATTTTTATATTGAATCGAGTTATTAGACATTTTTATTGGATAAGTCGACGGGTCTAGGAAAGTCGATTAGATAAGACAATTATTGGAAAATGAAATAGGGGTTTCAGGTTTGTTTGTATGCAGTGGTAGGGTACTCGAATAGTTGAAGGTTAATTACGTCGTAGGCCTTCACAGAGCGTATAGGTACCAATGAGTTAATCTGCTTAGTTCAAGCGCTTGGTAGAGTTCTGGTACAGTAGATGACGCTTATATGGGAAAATTTAAAATAATTTCAAAAGTTCTTTTATTTCTTGTCATTGCTTAACGCACAATGGCTTTTGAAGACTGACAAGCCATTTGAAGGATGGGAAATCGACATTTCAAACACATATAGAGCTATCGTTTTGTCCTTTTTGATTTCTGTGATAGTTCCTATAAGCAGTCTGTACTGTTTTTTAATCAGTAATTTTCCTTACGTTTGCTTTTAAAGAGATCAAGTCTCGGTCTAGAGTCAGGCATTCTATGTTTAAAATCGATTTTCTTATTGGGCTTCCCGAATTGTTTGCAATGAAAAGAACAAAATTGGAACCTTCCTAAGTATACATTTTTCAGGGTCGACCAATAGGAATCATGGTTACCTACTGAGAATTAGGTTTAATAAAAAAATTCGGTTTAAGATGTGGAGATGTCACTTTTGCCATTGAAAACAGAAAACTGCACTGTGGCGTCGATAAAATCAGCTTTTTTCCTACCCCGTTCATGTTACCTAATTATGATAAAAGGTGTTTTCATAACTGAAGGCCAAGTTTAAAACGTTTGTTAATTTTGTATCGATTTACCGACGGGAAGTAGAAAATTGTTCTGTTTTGGAACCGTCAGTCAATATCGTTTTTTCAGTTTCGAAAGTAAAACTGAATAAAACACACACGACGATACATTTTCAATCAAAAATTTTATTCCATTATAAAGTTTCGACTTTGCCACTAAGTAAGTGTGCTAAAGAAAATGTTGTTAAGAGAATCGGTGTTAATTGTCTGTTGTTCCAACAATCGTACCTAAAAATAAATAAATAGAGTGGCGCGACAGCTCTTGAAGAGCCAAGGCCTTAGTGGCTTACTCTCATTAACAGTTCTCTCGCCGATTCCGAACGGCAAAGTTGAGAAGCACTTTTTCATGACAGATTGATACTCTTGAAAGAGGCAGTGCCCGTGAAAGATGAAATAAAAACTATGGACACGAGTAGGACTCGAACCCACGACCGACGTTTTGCTTAGCAACCAACTCACCTAACCAGTAAGCCACGGACACTACGCACACCCGTCCCTAGTTCAATTTTCAAGCGATCCAGTATTAAAAATGGTAATATTATGATACTTCAGATGACAGTTAAGTTTTACATGTATCAAATGCCAGCGCTAATAACATGATACCGCGAATGAACCGATATACGAAAGCCATTGCGAAAAGTTTAACTATTAACTGCGGATGAATCGCGAGCACTTGCGAGGTTCATAATTTCAATATTTTTGACTTGAGAACGATTCGCAAGTGTTTGCGAACTACATTTTTCCAAGATTTTTGTTCAAAGTCTTAACACCGACTTAATTTGCATTTTAACCCTTTCGGGACGCAATTCAGGTGATGAAGTTATAGACATCTTTCACTTTGGAACTAGTTTAGGAGCCTTTCATTATTGTATTTTATGAAAAAAAGAAGACATTTGTTATAGGCGTGGTCGGTGGGCGTTGGTACATATGTGTACCAATCGGGTTGTTTTCGGCGTGTTTGGTGAGCGTTGGTACACATGTGTACCATTCAGGGTTTTTATGTGGTACAATTGTGTACCATTCGTCCTGTAAAAATAAACAAGCGAGTACAAATTTTTGAAATAAAATAATTTACAGCTACTAGATCTGCAAAAAAACGGTTAAAATTTGAACATAAAATACACAGGGACGAGCTGGTACAAATTTCGTTTGATTATTGCAGTAAACTTTGATTTTAGGGATGTTCAAACTTCAGGTGGTACACATGTGTACCACGCGTCCCGAAAGGGTTAAGTTATACAATTAATAAGAAAAGATAGTTTCGCAAAGCTTAATTTTTAATTGCGAATGATTCGCAGGCAATTGCAAATTTTGTTTATAGATTTTTGTGACTAAGACTTATACCCTATGTCAGAAAAGTTCTTTGAAGTGTAACACACATAATATTTTCAACTGCGAAATGATCTGAAACGGCTTGCTATACCTATTACTCAGTGGTGTGCTTTAACAATTTTTCAATGGGTCCCCAAGTGGTTTTTCAATGTTAGTATCTAAATGCTCAATTTTGTTCATAATCTCGTGTTAAAATTTGCTGGTGGTGGCGAATTCCATCAGGTCGAAAATTGCAATGATGATTTTCTAATGGGCTCGACATTGTCGCATCAATTTAAAATAAATTCAGATCCACATAATCCTTTCGATTTGTATACGAAAACAGTTGCGAAAAGCTTATGCAAATGAATCGCGCGTGCTTGCGAAGTTCATAATTTGATTATTTTTTACTTGAGAATGATTCGCAAATGTTTGCGAACTACACTTTTATAGGTGACTATTGATATTTTTGAACTATACAACTTTTCGCAAAAGCTGCTACAACTCCATTCTTTATTTTTGCGCAAAACCTCAAATTCAATAAGTATATCACCGATTGAGTAGGTAAATAACGCTTAGCAAAATTATGTACCTTAAATTTGAAGGACAAAACAAGAAAATTGAGTGTTGAACCTGACTTTGGATGAATTTGCGTTTTGTTAAAAAAAAATTCCAAGGAAGGTCGCACTTTTGATAACAAACTGGAGAGCTTGCAAAACATATCTCTTCATAACACAAATGGAAATTGATTTTTAACCTTTGCAAACCTTGCAAAATTACCTATTTCAAACCTTTGCAGACTTTTTTGAAAACTGTATTGCTTCGCACTCAAATATTTCGGTGCTTAAGCATACCTCAAGGAATATTTACTGATTTCCATAAAAAAAAAATAGCTAATTTGCTGTCGCAAAGGCTTTTGCGAAAATTCCCTCTCTTTGGCAACTGCAATAAATTTATTCCCTAAGGGCCAATAGTTAAAACTTTAACACAAACTTTGTTCAGTTTTTCTTTACTTAAAGACTGTACAGCGAAAAAAAGAAACGAAATTATTATTATTCTGCCAAACATAACACTCAACAAAAGGGCCACTTCGCAAACACTGCCCAAGTGCAATTACGAAACGATAATCTTTGGCCATTATATTAATTACAATCATTTTGTTTTTGCTACTTCGGTTATTATCATAATACGCGCCTGGAACAAGCCTACTCCTTTTTTTATCGTCAAGAAAAACATCACCGCGAGAGAGTCCTCTATTATACTATAACCATCCCATCCGGTTAATTATTTCATAAGGCCATACAAAAGAGGCATAACATATTTTTGTGCGCCTAATTTCGCCGATAAACTTAACTAAACGAACAAAAGGCAAAAACATCATCCTCTATGGCTACTAAAATCGAAGAGCAGCGGCGGCGGCGGTGGCAGCCCCAGAAGCAGTATAATGCGAAGAAGTCTAGTCCGAGTCGCGATTGGAAATGCTGGTGTTGGGCTCTGCATCAGGCATCGCAGCTTTTGTCGATGATGTTTTTCCACAATACTTTTTTTTAAGGTAGGTGTATAGCCCGGAGCGGTCTATAGAGTTGCAGGTAGGGTATATAGAAATTCGCTGCGCCAGAAATTAGCAAACGAATTTAAATACCCCTGTGCCTAATTATGAACGATGACGCCGCCGCCACCGACGGTCGCCACAGCCAAAAAGTGCCATCACGTCCCAAAAGCCCAACATAGCTTAGAACCGATCGATGCGGCGATGCCAAAAATTATGCTAATTACCGGTTGCTGGAAGTTTTTCCAAAAAATCATAATCACGAGTGAAAATCGCTCTAAAGGATTCCACCGATTATAAATATGCGACGCTACGTGACGGTCGGCGGCGGTGGTTTGGGGGAAGGCTGTAGCGTTATTGCTCCCCTGGCTGTGCCCTCGCTGCTGGTGCAACCAATCATTATGCAGGAGCGTAGTATCTTTCCGGTGAAAGATAAAAACAAAAAAATCACCCAACCCAGAAATTATCATAATTATGATTTCTCGGGAGAGTCGGTATTCCTGTTTTGAGTAGCCCAAAGCTACATCAAGGACTAGCTACAATTTTTGCTCATACTGAATCCTAATGAATTACAAAGCGATAAAATCCGCCGTGGCAAATGTACATAACTGCGAGGTCATAAAATTCCAGTCATCGGAATAATAATGTGACGACGACAAATAAATATTGTTGCCCGCAAACTCTTGTGTCATCGGCTACTGGTTTAGTCGCTGGCTGCGACGAGATTAAAAAAGTGTCCACTGCTTTTGCCATTTTTGTCAATAACCACAAGACCAACCAACGAGACGATGACGTTATTGTCTTTTGATATTATGAAATGATGGCGGCAAAGTCTGTGCTCCTTGAACTAAACTCCCATGTTAGTTGTTATCTGCCAAATTGGAGTTGTAAATGTTTATGCGCTGCGATATCACGGGATGTAATGTTAGGAACATGACTATATACACGAGCTACAACAAGTCCAGCAACTTGACGACATCAGCGACGACGACCACGAACGGACGAAGATGATGATAGTGTTGGCAACCTCCAAAGGCGCACAACAGGAGGTGAGCCAAAGAATCGAAAGAACTGGATTGCGTGCTGATAATAACGGGCATTTTCAAGTATTATTATGGCGCACAAAAAGCTAAAATGTTCTTCCGCTGTTGCTGGCTGTTGGTTGCTGAGAAATCTCAATCACCAGCCCATACACCCACTAAATCGAGTTAAGTGGCACCTGCCGAGCGAGCAGTAGCCGAAGTGATGGTATGATGGTAAAGAGGATGTTCCACGGAACGAATCACCCATCATTGAATTGTGAAGTAGGCCTGGTTGGTTGGGAAGCAAGTTAATTTCATAGTATTTAGGGATGATTAGATACGAGGTGTTAAGAAGTACTTTTTCAATGGGTTTTTTGAAGTTTGATTTTATGCTCGGGAATGGGCTATCATGCGGAATTGCTTGCGATGCGATGATGGGCGCGTTAAAGTGCCTCATAACCGTCAAGTGAATTGCTACTTTCTGGTGTGAAGGGAAAGGGTTGTATTGCGTTTTAGAGGAATTGAGGTATTCTGTTTGGAGTTAAAGTCATTATGGTAACTGAAATTGAGTTGGAAACGATAATGTTCGAAAATGAAGAAGGGTTGTTTCTTGAATGGTCCTTAGACTTCATTGTTTTAGTTTTAATGGCGTTAAGGAAGAACCCAAAATTATTAAGGCCAAGAGTTAATAGACCATTTGCTTAAGCGGGTGTAAAATATTAATCATATCCCGTTCGCTAACAAATGTAGGGTGAGGTAGGGTGATCCATAGTGAAGTAAGATTTAACACGAATTACAAATAACGGGTGTTTCTTTTCGAGGTATAGAACCTTAAGTTGGCATTACTTTTCAAGACGCCAACAGTTGTCAACTGATTTATTCTCAGTTTGGTTTGGCAATTCATCATGAATAGACTCACGCCTGAACAACGCTTACAAATTGTGCAATTTTATTTCGAAAATAATGGTTCTGTGCGGAATACGTATCGCGCCATGGAAGTTTTCGCGACACATTTACTCTTATTGATAACTCGCATCCCCAGAGACGCCGTACGGTGCGTACAGAAGAAGCTTTTGCTACTGTAGAGCGTAGAATTAAGGAAGACCCGAATGAGTCCATCCGCCATCGAGCACAGGAATTGGATCTGTGTCCATCCACTTAATGTAAGATTTTCATTCCTGAATTGAACAATCATGATGTCCAGGAGCTGTGGTTCCAACAAGACAGACGGCGCAAAATGTCACACAGCTCGTGACAATCGATTTATTGAAAGACACGTTTGGTGACCGCCTAATTTCACGTTTTGGACTTGTGAATTGACCTCCAAGATCTTGTGATTTAACACCGCTAGACTATTTTCTGTGCGGTTAAGTAAAGTCATTGGTCTATGCGGATAAGCCACAAACGCTTGACCATTTGGAAGGCAACATTCGCCGTGTTATTGCCGATATACGGCCACAAATGTTGGAAAAAGTCATAGAAGATTGGACTACATCCGAGCCAGCCGTGGCAGTCATATGCCAGAAATCATAATATAAATATATATATATATAATATATAAAAATGTAATGCCATAAGATTATCTTTCGAATAAATAAAAAATCATGTCATGTCCATGGCTGTTTTATTGCAATTTAAAGTTCTATACCTCTAAAAAAAAAACACCCTTTACAAGCTCTTCATTTTGGATTAAATTAGAAGTAGGATTCCACTGGGTATAGCAAACGTCGAAATACTTGAGTCTCGAATATAAACTTTGGTAGGTAAAGATGAAGAAAGGATAAATCTTTTGTTGTTTTTTTTTTTTTAGAATATTTCATTTTTAACTAAGAGCTTAAGCCTTTAACCGTTTGCTGCAATTTCATCCTTCATCTCCAACCAAACTAACGCGAAACAAAAAAGCGACAAAATTAGAAGCACAAACGCAAATTCAAAATCTTACTAATGTCTGCGAACGGATCTCTTGAATTGAACTGTTCAAATGTAGCGACTTTTCGCGCATTACGCGATAATTATGGAAGTCAGATTCGATCGACTACGAAAGCTATTTGGAGCTCACAAAATCCATAGGTAAGCGATCGAAGAGGTGCCATTGCATATAGAAAAAGTTTGGACGATATTTGGTTCCAACAAGACGGGGCAAAAAGCCACACAACACGATCAATTATGGCTTTATTGCATGAGAAGTTTCCTGGTCGCCTAATTTCACATTTTGCCGACGTCAATTGCCCACCAAGCTCATGCGATTTGACACCGTTTGATTTTCATTTCATAAAGTGTTCACAATTTTTCGCAAATCACATTTGCATGGCCTAGGTAGATCCAATTTGTTTGACAACGGTGGCATAGCGTAATCTTAAATACCATCAATCAAGCAAAAACATAAATATTTTCCCACGAAGTTGAAGCGCAAGGTAGGGCAAAATAATGAACTCGCATATCTTTGCATGTCATCTGATTAGATACACTTTCACTTTTTGAAGGTACAAGGTGTCTTATGTGCAAAACAAACTTCCCAAATTAACTATAGGTAAAAGTATGAGCAGTGAGCAATGAGCATGCTGCAACAACATCATTGTTGCAAACAATCTTCTTTTAGGTATCCGAAAAGGAAAAAACAGTTGCCAAGAAGCAAAGAATACTCTCATGAGTCATGACTCTCATTAGCGATTAATAAATTCATTTCGATTCATTTTGTTTCCATAAATATTAAAAAGTGTCAGTCTAACCGCTGCGCAGTGGCAGAGGCGTGCATTCTCCTTCGCATCACGTCGCAACTTCGGTCGCACCATCAACCTTAAACAAAGTTTCACACGCAACAAAAACCATATCCGTTCCTCCTGGGATTCTTTATTGATTTATGAATTTTCAGCATAAATTACTCACCAAATCCCATCCGGCAAAATAATGAAGCAAAGGCCCAAAAGTGACAAAAATGTCAAAAATTCATCCCATACTATACTTTCCTGTCTGTCTGCCTGTCTGGAATGATTGGCGATTCGAAATTTGAAAAAAAAGTGCGGACAAGCTCAATTGCGAATCGATCGCAAAGAGCGAGGGAAAGGAGGCGACCCTTAACCAACACGATAACTCCAACAACAGAATAATAAAATCCATTTGGCTGGACATAAATCATAAAATTCATAACCGTAAACTGACAGCTCGAGTCCAAACTAAGGAGCGGAATGATGTCCGTTGAATTGCGCTTCTTTGCGATTTTTTTTTCTCTCCATCGCAAAAAAAGCACAAGACCCATCATAAAGGGAGAAAGAAAGATGATGGGCAAAGTGAGATTGTGGATCAGCCCAGAATAGATAGCTGGTCGTTGCGTCCAGCGGCGGCGGCGCTCGATGCGCAATCATCGATATGACGACGGCAATCGGAAGAGATCGGAAGGTATTCGGAAATTTCATGCTGGATGCTTGACCAGGCACTCAGTCACTCTTGCACCCATCAGTTTGGCTACTGTGTCGGCCAGGTTTATAGGTACGATTGGTTGGCAGGTCTGTCGATTTGCGATTGTGCGATATCTCTTTCCATCAATATAAGACCCGATTCCGATGTCAATGTTTCATCGCAGGCTTTAGGTTTTTGTGGGGTAGACAATCTGGATTTCGCAGCCAGTTATCGCTGCCATTCGCAAGAACCATCATCGTCGATGAGGCAGTGACTGAGCATGTACTTAAAATGAATTATTAATTAATTAAAGGCGCACTCAGAGCTCACCACAGAGAAGCTTGCACATCTCACTTTGCAAGCGAGTCGCGTACGCAGCCGCGCGACCATATACGGCTTATCTTATCGCACTCCCATAACCGTTCCGAGTGAAACAAATTTCCTATGCGCAATTGGAATTGCCCTGATCTGTGAAACTCACTGAGCATCGATGCGAAGGGGCAAGTTCTTTTGTTTGACCATTGCTCACACAGCCCAAAAGAAGTAAGCAATCAGAAGAAGAAGTTTTGCGCTCTGTCTAAGGCGGCGCGATAGCTTGCGAAAAGCAAAAAAACTCTACATCAGGATACAAGAATCTGTCATAAAAGGCAAAGGGATCGCCTTGTGTGTGTTTTATCCCTGATGACTGTTGTCTCAAATCACTATCGAGCGAAACGAATATAAAAAAACAACCTGCGCTGATATGCTCAAAATTTCCGATTCTCGCGTATAATTGTCATTGAGATTGAGAACTGCGAATCATGGGTGCTAGAAGCTGCTGTGAGATGCGCTGTTGGCGAGCGGAACGCAAGAAGAAAACCCATCATCAGGCAACATTGAAAGCAAGAAGTTGAGAGAAAAAACCATCGCGGTGCAGATTGGCATCGCTTCCATCAAAACTTTTGACAAGTTCGCAGATGAATTGCGTTGATGGAAATTATTGGAATCACGATGCATGATGGGAATTTGCGATGACATTTCATGCATTCTTCGTGTACCTACCTACATCTTGGTTTTTTGTGGTCTTTGGACCTTCAAACAAGGTACCTTACCTTCCTCTATGAAATTTTTTGTCTTCTCTCTTCTTTTTTGTTACCAAAGTTGTTTATCTTTTTAGCTGGGGATTTTTTTATTCGAAGATTTAGTTGGGTACAATGGAGAAACTTTAGATACACAACAGAACACGTTGGATGAATGAATCTGGAAAGGGGAGGTGTAACAGGCGGCGAACTGCGACTATGCGATGAGGTTATTTTGATTTTATTCAGGTGAAATTCAACGAAGATCGTAAATCATTCATATTCGTCAGATAAAGCTCTTTGTGCATATGCATTTATGCAATGCATGTCGATTGGCGATGTCTAGATACATTTTAGATACATTTTTAATTGCGCACAGAATGTTTCGGTTTAATGTGGGAAAATTACGTTATTATATTAATTTTTAATGCAAACAAACAGAATGAAGATCTGGATGCTGATAAGTGATAACTGATATTGTTAACAAATAAAAATATTCCAGAACAAAACAAAAACTGTCATTGAGTTGTGGAAATAATTGGTGGACGAGATGGGTTGTAGATTTTACAGAATTCTGATAAAATTAATTACTTAAGTTCAAATTTAAACAGAATATTACCCATATACCTAATCCAAATTGAAGGATTTGGTAATGTCGGTAAGCGAGTTTCGGAGATGATCAAGGGGAACAATTGAGACATTTAAAGTGGAAAAACGACGACACGACGGCATTAGTTTTTGTTTGAATATGTATTTCGTATACCCCTTGTATACAGTTCCTCAAAATCTTAATGTAATAATTGACATGCTTTTGGAAGCCTCTTCCGCAATTTGATGTAGGCCTATAGGTTCGGTGAAGTAAGAGAGGATTAAGGACATTTTTAGCACACTTAGGCTGACTTTTCAGTGAAGGATCAAACCTGAGTAAAGGATTATTTTACGTTAGCATTCAATTTCAGTTTATTTCATTACCGCAGTAAACTTTTCAAATTATAGCAGTTAACTTTATGATTAATATTAAAAAGTTACTTTTGTTTAAATAGGTATCGGATCCAAGTTTGGGTATTTGTATTTGTTTTTTTATGCTTTTTAACGACCAAATAAAACAGAACAATTTATCCGAAGAAAACGAATGCTAACAGTAGAGATTTGAAATAAGGGATGGGAAATATTGCGACATTACTTTGAAAATCATGGTAATGTTGCAGAAAGTGTGCGAAAATTGCGTACGGATTTTGGAAGAAGAGAAGCCCCGTCGGCTCCGTATGTTCGTTATCTTGTGAAAAAAGTGAAAGAAACTGGCATCCTCATCGACAAATCAAAGCGCGAAAAGCCAAAAACAGTGTGTACACCCGGGAATATTGCTGCTGTTGCAGAAAGTGTGCGTAAAGCGCCATCAACATCAATTCATCGTCGTTCTCAACAATTGAACATTTCGGAGACATCATTGAGACGAATTTTGCATAAAGACCTTGGTATGACGCCATACAAAGTCCAATTGGTTCAGGAATTGAAGCCAACTGACCATCCAATGCGCTTTCGCTTCGCTATGTGGGCCTGCGGTCGACTTAGAGAATATGCCGATTTTGCAAAAAAAATTCATCTTTTCTGATGAAGCTCATTTTGATATTGGTGGGTATGTAAATAAGCAAATTTGTTTAGGTGCCGTAAATGATAAGTGTTACGCCGACAAGCCAGAGACAATTGATGCTTTAAAGGACAATATTCGTGAAGCCATTGGTGAAATACAGCTGCACACAATCGATAATGTTCTTAACAATTGGACTGTAGGATACTGCATGGCCAGCCGAGGCAGCCATTTGATTGAAATTATTTTCCATTATTAACCGGAAGAATTTTACTTTCAAATAAAAAAGAAATTTGAGAAAATATTCAGTAGTATTTTTTTATAGCATTTTCAAAAAAAAAAAAAAAGTTATTTGGCGGACCCTTTAAAACCAAGAATTTTTGTTTGTCTTATATATTTATATATATACAGAAAACTCTGGTACAGACAAAAAATATTCCTGATTTATTCTAACAAAATTGTGATGTATTGTGAAAGGAGTTCTTCGAAAAAATTAACGGTCATTTTTTACTTCTTCTGGAGTAAGTATCTCAGCGGTCACTGGTACCAGAGAATTTGTGAGCGGGTATTTTCAGTTCCCGTTTTTTTTTTCTGCTTCAATTATTAGGTCCGTTTTCGTACTTTCTGCACTAAAATTCGTAAAAAGATATATTTCAAGGAGTGGGGGTAAAACTCTCTCACAGAAAACAAAACTACGAAAAGGTAAGCGAACGGGACAACATCAAATTTTACCCACATTTTAACTGTCAAGTTATTTTGTTTGAAAATTTAAACTTTGAATTTGAGAAATATTTTTCTCTCTCAACATTTTTTGAGTACGCGTGAAATTTCATAATTTTTCGTAAAATTCGTAAAATAGGTGTGCACGAGAACAGACCTATCATCAATTTATTTATTTTTCAAATGAAAACTGCTGTAAGCTGAGTTTTGCTGCTCTGCTGAACTTGATGTCCAAAACTAAAAGTTGGTGTTTTTATTTTGCTAGTACCACATTTTGATATTTTATCCGTTTTCTCTAAATCGACATCCATATAGCCTCTTTATCAAACCGTTACATATTTAAGGACCACTTTTGTTGACAATAGTTGTCTTTCTTCAGTCAGTGATTAGTCCAATTAGAGTTTTAATTGATTAAGGGTTATCCCAAAACTAAACATTTGGCTGAGTTTTAAGTAAATGTATTGGTTGGAGCTTCTAATAAAGTGATCTGTTATTCCCAAACTTATATCTTACTTTAAGAATTTATTTGAAATATTTAACTGTGAATGAATGAAAAACGCTGTGAATTAGGTTAGGTTAGATTTTGTCTTCATTTTGACGGCAATTTCTGAAAATAAGATTTTCTTTAAAAACATTAAACAGCGTTTTTTTAATTTCACTAGTTTTAGGTTAATCATCTATCGAACCTAATGATTTAAAAAAAGTTCTGATATGTTGCAATTTGCTTTTAATTTTTAAAATTCCCGTCGTAAAATACTATGAAAAAAATAGGTATACTGTGGAATGTTTCTAAAAGCGAAGAAAAGTATCTAATTAATTAGTGAATGAAAATTGACAAACCAGTTTTACATGGAACTGCGGCTGCCCGTAGCTTAGTGGTTGGGTGCGTTGCCGTTGGCTGCTAAGCAGATTGTCGTGGGTTCGAGTCCTACTCATGCTCATAAAGTTTTTATTTCATTTTCACGGGTACTGCCTCTTGCGAAGAACTGACAAAACTTCCAAGAGTATCAATCTGTCATGAAAAAGTGTTTTTCAACTTTGCCGTTCGGAATCGGCGTTAAATTGTAGGTCCCCTCAATTCTTCACACGCACTCAGAGAATTGTTGATGAGAGTAAGTCACTTAGGCCTTGGCTCTTCAAGAGCTGTCGCTCCACTCTATTTATTCTTTGTACATGGAACTATTCTAGAGTTATTCTAGTAAAACAAAACGTTTTTTTTAAATTGAATTCTTGTCTATGTTATCCGCTGCTGGTTCTTTTTTTCATGATTTCTGTAAGACAAAAGTTACCTTCGCAAAATTGTTTTGGCAAAGCTTAGAGATATAAGTTAGTAATTTAAATCCTTAAAATCGTTCGAATATCCATGATTCAAATACCAAAATCTTAAAAAAATTATATAGGTAATTTGAATCTTATTGTTAGTCGTTATTCTAGAATGCTGAAAAAATTAGCGCGGCGGTTATATGCTAGTCGCAATCTTCATGCTCCAGATTTCAACTATATTTTTCAGAGCATGTTGAATACGTTCCGTTCAGCGCTTTAAACTCAATTTTGCATTAATAATAATTAATTTAACATGGGTACTATTTTTATCACAAAATCAAGTACTTGATATAGCAACTTTATTTTTCCCTCATCTCATACGCTTGACGTCAATTGGTATCTATGATCAATATTTTTCATTCGAGCATGTTGGTCGCAATGGCAATACTCAGAAATCTTTTTCAAAACTAAAAAAGGAAATACAACTTTTAAATCCTGACTATTCTGAAAAAAAACAGTTTTGAGTTTGACAGTTCTGGCTCTATTCGGATGCAAAAAAAGAAAACGCCTTTCTCCACCATTTAAGTACATTTTTTTGTAACAATGGTCTTCCCCTACCTAACTACAGGTTAACTCATTTACATACAAACTTCATGTTTAAAATACATCATGTTTAAAATAAACGCTTACTGCGTTTACTTAAGTGCAATTGGTTGTAAGTAGGTACCTACTCGCAGAAAATATTGTAAAATGTTATTATAAACATTGAAATTAGATTTAAGACTATCTACGGGTTATTTTCTAAGTTATGCTTATGATTTCCTGGACTCAAATAAAAATAATATGAACTCATGTTTTGCCGTCGGTAACTTCATTTGCTAAGTAGGTATGTAGCTGATGTTGAAGACCATTTAGTGTTGATCTCAAAACTACTCCAACATAATGGCTTTAGTTTGATTACTATTTTAATAATTTTAAGTTTCATTTCATTTACTCATATATACTAATTTCTCTATACGGGTTTATTATCCATCCTAAGAATATTTGTGAACTAACTGGAAATTATATCGATGCCTAACATGCGGTCGCGTCGGATGAAAAATTTGTACATTTATTGAAAGTTATTTGAATTCTTTTACGAAACAGAAATGAATTATGGTTAATTAGCAGGTAAGTTAGTTAATATTTTGAAACGTTTGTGTTTATTTTTTGATATGAAAAATTGATGCCTTCTTTCCCAGGATTCTTTTAAATGATTTTCTCAAACAGAAACTTGTAAAATTCCACTTATCAAACTCTTTTTTATTAAGAAAAAAATTTGTCAGAAAATAAATTGATATTGTTCTAGTTTCCAACTAAACTCTATCGCAGGACAATAAATTTATGTTTAAATATATTAATTAACTGGAGTTGGGTGCAAGGAAACATTAGATATATTTTAATTACTGTAATGAGAGTACCTACGTCAAAAACAAATTTGTGTTTGACACTATGACTTTCGCGAAAGGAATAGGTGAAAGTCTGTTTCAATACCAATTTCTTGTTTGCTGTCGTTTAATTTTCAATTTTTGTTGACAAAAATCGAGTCGTTTTCCACACTTCTAGATGAAATTTCGGGTTTCCAACAGTTTTGATTATTCCCAACAACTTTTAAAGAACACGTTTTTGAAATAAAACAAGATGGCGACTGACAAACAATGAATATTTTTGACTTTGGAGCAGTTTTGCTATTATATACAGTATCACAATCTCTTTTATTTTCAAGTTTTGGGTGATTATCGTCATTAATAATTAGTGATGTTGAATTATGAAACAAAAAAAGGTTTGGCAGAAGAGAATAAAATACGGTGAAAGTGAAGTAAGTTACTTTGGTTGTTTAGAAATCCTATAGCAATTATTTGAAATTTAAAATGGTCATGGTTGTAAAATCAGAAGGCGTCAGTGAAGAAATGAAGAATTTCGAAAAGAATTAAGGTAAGGCTCGTGTATTACATGGAAATGCGTTAAGAATTTTAAGGAATTTTTAAATGGCAATTGAAGAAGTCTCATATACTCCAATGCGAAATAATATTGTCAAATGGTCTCAAGTTTTCGTTCATAGGATGAAACTCTGATAAGTTATGTACGAATCAAAGGTATCAACATTTTCTGGTTAGGTATTAGTACCTAAACGATAATTCAAGGTAAGCGTAAGATAAAGATAATCCTTTTTCTTCTTATCAATGTCGTCAAACTTCAATCCGATACAACATCGACATGTTGTGTAACAGAAATTTCTATTCCTTGCGACTGTGAGTTTTACCATGCTTCTAATTAAATGTGAGGAAACAGCAAAATTAACAAAAAGCCTAGAAATCAGGTTGATTACCTCTGAAGAATGTGAATTGTAGGTCGACTCTGATTAGCGTTGTTGTTAGGTTTAAACCCTTATTGAGTATCAACTAACAAATTGGTTTGAAAGATGTATCCAACTTCTTTCCCCAACTCTTGATAGGAAGGGAAATACTGAACTTTGTCGGGATTCACAACATATTGAAATCTCAGAAAGGGGAATAGTTGTAGTTTGCAGTCAATTTGACTTGACTTGGAATATAAAAAAGTAAGATTGTTTTGCTGCATTCCAAAACGTCAAGATCATTTATACCAGGGATTCGAAAAGGATAAAAGGGATTTACAGTGGCAGTCTCAAAGTATGAAGTCTCAAAAGACCTTCCTATTGAGATCATCATCAAGATTAAAATTGAAGGTGAGGTCTTTTTTTTCAACCCAATTTGGTATAAGTAAGTGTACAATTTTCCCAGACTCTTCTTCCAACCTTTTTAAAACTATGGGTTTCTTTGACTGCAGCAAGAACGGTTTTGTTAGTAGACAACGTCAAAAATTGGAAAGTTCAACGTCTATTGTGTCCTCAAGTTGAATTTTCATGCTTTTTGTCAATATCTGGAAATTTCTACGTATGAATGTATTTCTTCGAGCGCAAATATCTCAGCAATTAAAAGTCAAAGTCATCTACTTTTATCAGTATAGCATCATTTGTTAATATCGACAAAATTTTCATTTACAGTCAAAATATATGTAGTTTACCTCGAGACATATAACCAGGAGAGGACGGGGAGGTTTAATGACCTCAAATTAAAACATACCTTTTTGTTATAGGGTTGGCTAACGAAAATTTACAATTTTGTTATTTACTGCGGAAGACTTTAATATCCTTTATGTTTGTGCATTAAAATCTGTGGGTGTTTTTGGATTTAAGAAAATGTGAATGTTTGATGGTATTCTTCTTTTCTTCGTAGTAAGTGAATTTTCAAAAATATAAAACAGGGGTTGTCAAGTGACAAATAGAGACTATCTTACGTTTATGAAGGTCTAAACGTCTAAAGACATTTACAAGTCAATATGCAAGTATGATACGAATTCACTACATCAAAACCTTCATTACTTTCTTATAATGGGTGTTTTTTTCGAGGTATAGAACTTTAAGTTTTCATTACTGTAGCTGTTAAGTGATTTATTCTCAATTTGGTTTGGCAATTAATCATGAATAGACTCACGCCTGAACAATGCTTGCCAATTGTGCAATTTTATTTCGAAAAAAATTGTTCTGTGCGGAATACGTATCGCGCTCTACTTCCACTTTATAGTCGACAAAATCGTCCATCAGAGCAGTTAATTCGATTGACCATGGAACGTTTTCGCACCACGTTTACTCTAATTGATAACTCGCATCCCCAGAGACGCCACGCCGTACGGTGCTACAGAAGAAGCTAATCCTACTGTAGAGCGTAGCATTGAGGAAGACCCGAATGAGTCTATACGCCATCCGTAATCGGTACAGAGCCATGATTACTAACTTTTTCATTCCTGAATTGAACAATCATGATGTCCACGAGCTGTGGTTCCAACAAGACGGCGCAACATGTCACACAACTCGTGCCACAATCGATTTATTGAAAGACACGTTTGGTGACCGCCTAATTTCACGTTTTGGACCTGTGAATTGGCCTCCAAGATCTTGTGATTTCACACCGCTAGACTATTTTCTGTAGGGTTATGACATAACATAACATTGTAAAGTCATTGATCTATGCAGATAAGCCACAAAAGCTTGACCATTTAGAAGACAACATTCGCCGTGTTATTGCCGATATATGGCCACAAATGTTGGAAAAAGTCATCAAAAATTGAACGTCCAGATTGGACTACATCCGAGCCAGCCGTGGCAGTCATATGCCAGAAATCATATTTAAAATGAAATGCCACAAGATTATCTTTCGAATAAATAAAAAGTCATGTCAATCGAATATTACATCGTTGTTTTATTGCAATTTAAAGTTCTATACCTCTAAAAAAAAACACCCTTTAGAAAGCAAAAAGATCCCGTCGGTCGACGGTCTACTAATAAGTTGTATTTTGATATGAATGTTCCTTTCAATTGGGGTTTTAACCCTAAAAAAGGGTTAATCTGAGAAGTCATTGGTAAAATTTAGACTTTTACTATTACAGTCTAGTGGTAAAAGGGAAAGGGACTATAGCCCTGTTCATTTCGAGGAAATTAACTGGGGTATTTCTTTTCCAATTTCCTACGATTTGACAGGAGGTGGTATTTGATTTGACAGTTTAAAATATGTTTGGCTCTAACCTCCTAGGTTTAGATAACGATAGGAGAGAAATACCAAAATAAATGTTTTTGAGTTTGTGCTGTAAATATCTACAATTGACTCATGAAATGTTACTCACAAACTTTTTCAACAAAATTTTGGCACAAGTCCTAAAGTGTTGTCTTATAGAGTCATCAAACTTGAACGAACTATATTCGTAGCAATGTAAACAAACATTTGTCAAGCCTGTTCCTCATCCTCTATCTCTGTCGTTAATTTATTCAAACTTTTGACATAACAAAACAAGAGACTAAACCACTTAAGAATTACCAACGGTAAAACTCAAACTCCATTAAATACAAATAAAAAATTAGGTATGCAAAAATTATTCAAATTAAAGTGTTTACCTGACTTGCCGACGGATATCCATATCCGAACTGCGCATATGCTGCCATTTCGATACGCAATTTTGTGTATAAAAAATAATATTGCTATATTTACACTAGCTTGACGAAATTCTCTTATTTGTTTACAAACTAAATTTTATTTAACTAGTTTAAGCTCCTTCCTTCGTCGTCCTCGTCAATTAGAACTCCTTCACTCTCATGTATGTGTGTACAAAGGTATATCCTTGTGTGTTATAAACAAACATCAGTATTTGTTTTTCTTGTCATCAGATTGCAAAATTTTCTCACTTCAACTGGATTAGATTTTTTGAAAAAGGATTCATCACAACACTTTGTTTTTATTATTTTGACAGTATGTCAAATGCATTTTAAACGGTCAGTCAGTCTATGCAAATGCTACCGTCTGCTGTCGAACACATTGAAATGCAACGGAGAAGTTGCATTCGCGTTCACCGGTCTGTTTTTGTCGATTTTTTATTCAAACGAACATCATTTTTGACACTTTAATTCGTCAATGTCACTGAGATCCTTATTTCTCACTCAAAGGGACACTTTTTTCTCAGAGAATCTTCATTAGCACAATTGGCACTTCGACACTACTAACTTGTCGACGGCTGAAGGTTTTGTTTATTTTGAATTTTCGTCACTTTCGTTGGTTAGGATTTTTTTCTTTTCCTTCCTGATTTAAGGATTTTCTCGCTGAGTGTTTGAAAAAGAGCACACACGACACAATCAAGGAAGAGAGTATTTCCCAAAAAATTAAAAATCCGAAAAAAAGACACTCTCGAGTCGAAGACACACCACACGTTGTTTTCTCAATAGTCCTTGCAGTTGGGTTGCTCGTGTCGTTGCGCCACCACACCGTGGGCAGATGCTGATGATTCCAACGAGCGTTCAATATGATTTGTTTGAAAACAACAACAACCCGAACCCACACTAAAAAACACACAACAGGCAAACGAAACGAAATAAACGTCTAAATGGGCATCCGAGAGAGAGAATATCCTTTTGGGTTTTTGATAGGGGGCTTCAAGGAAGTCGTCGTCGCAGAGTTGAACACAACACGGAGTTTATCTTTTTTTTTTGGTTTTTTGAAATACGACGAAATTCCAACGGACAAAGATTCTGCGTGTCAAACGATGCGCACGTAGTCGCGTTCAAGCACTAACTGGTTCGTCAGACGTTGCCAGTGGATGCAGCCCTAAAAGTGTTATTACACTCAAGTCAAGAGCAGGTTTTTTCCAATAGCTCGGGGATGTGGCCTTGCACACAATTGTAGTCGCTGTTCGATTGGTTGCTGAGGTAATGGAATTGCTCATGAGTGCGCTGCTTGTGAAATGGATGGGCCACGCCCATTTTTTGACGTTTTAAGTGCCTCCACCACTACTCGACAATCGACATACCACCTCCATAACTAGCAGTAGTTGTTGTCATTCCGGTTTTGAAGCCGGTCGACCGACGACGACGCGACTTGCAACAACCACAGCTACTGTGAGCGACAAAACGAACACGCACGCACCATCAAACTGGTCGCCTCGTGTTTGGTTTTTTTTTCCTTGTGTGCTTGTAGAGCCATCATGGTGATGTATCGTTCGGATTCTCTTTTTCTGGCCGGAGGCACTTTGTTGTTCGATAGATGTCGCTGTTGGTTGGAGAGGGCACATGCGCAATGCGCCGATTGGATGGATGTCATCGGAGATGGTTGCTGTTGTGAGCTGTTTGTTGTTCGGAATGTGTGGTGAGATGACGTTTGTGTGTTGTTTTGTTGGTGGTGGATATTCGATGGCATGCAACAGCTGACTGATGTTCGGGGGTTGTGTCTGCATGGAGGGTGTGACATGCACAGTATCGGTTGCATAGGCCACGCCTTTCAAAATGAGTGACAATCCGAATGTGTGCGTGGTGGGGAAGTTTTTTTAAAAATGGCTCGGATATTGCACTCCCCCATTTTATAATGTGTGCGGTAACTCAATAATTGCGCACTGAGAGGCAGAGGATATCAATTTCACAAGAGTTTTCTCTTCGAGGACGTTCGCTAGAGACAGAGAGAGCGATTGACTTTTTGGAATTCCTTTGGATCCTTGGATTCACTTCGTCGTCCGATGGAGTAATAAATCATCCTTGCGAGTTGCGAGATGCCGTGATGGTCGGCTGGAGCATTTTCCTTGAACGAGAAGAGAGAGCGACGAGCGAGGCAGTTTTTCTGACAGAACCGAACAGAGTAGCGTGTCCTTACGGCTGACAATTGACAAATCCTTGCAATATCCCCGATTTGATGGGGACTTAGGTTTACAGGACAGTCATTGAGAGCGCCAACAGCCGGGTGGTATGCTTCCTGGCCATGCCGAACGCGACGAGAGAGCGGGGGACTGATATGGTGTACGATGGCAGAGTTAGTGTTCCACAAAAGGGATAACAAACAGGAACATGGGCCATTCATAAGGATATAACTAGGTTGGCATAAAGGACGAGTGGGTTTTGGTTTTTTGGGATCGACTACTCGCTTCGCTCGGATAAATTGAAATGCAGGGCGAACATCGTGTAGTCCTTTTGTGAGTCACAGAGCGATTGTTTATGCGGAAGGGAGAGAGTGTATGTGTAGGTATTGAAGGGTTGAAAGGTAGATATAGTCAAACAGGATGGGTGGCTTTTAGAGCTTGACTACAACGACGACGACGAATACGACGGGCCGATGGGGTTGAAATTTGGATTACTTTGACTGCTCGCGCTGTGTGTTAGCTGATGGCGGTGACGATATGCTTCTTATTGGATCTATATTTGGTTTTTGGTCTATGTTGTAGGAATTTTGTGTTTTTAGAAAGGTATCGTGTATCGAGAGTCTTTTTTTTAGTTTTTCTTTTTGCTTGACGTCCCTTTTTTCGTATAGGTAATGCAACTTGTCTGCGGAGTTTGTTGTCGTAGTCCCTGGAATAGGCGTACCGCATTCTGTATAGGCAGTGCGGCCATTCCATAAACGAGCTGTGTAGTGTGCTAACCTAAATACTCATCCATGTTCTTGTTTCTAAAAGATACTCGTCGATAGGAAGGTAAATTGTGGATACTTTGTCCTTTGACTATATTCACTACAAAAATTGTCGAAGGTTCGATGTTGGAATAAGGTTTTTTTTGTGTGTCCTTTTTTGAATGTGTGTGCACTGTGCTGTGAGTTTGTTGTTTTTGTTTTTTTTTCAGCTTTGCGCTGTCTTCTTTATATTCGTCCTTTATACAACTTTGATGTCGGATTAAAGGAGTTTGACTTTTTTGGTTTTTGTTTTCATTTGTGATCGTTTTTTTCTATTAAGGATGTTTTTTTTTTTAGTTTTTATTGTAGAGGTTCTTGTTTTGCGGTTATCTGTCCGTGTTAATGGCGTCTTCTAACAGGTTTTTTACTGTCCTTTTTTGCTTTATTGTTTGTGTTTTTTGTTTGTTATAAAAAAAGAGGATTTAATTTATTTTATTGTTGTATTTGAGTATAAAGTCGTTTGTTTGACATTTATCATTTTAGATTGTGCATGATTGGATTTTTTTATTCGATAGGTATAGACGATATCTAGGTTCTAGGTACAATAAAAGGAAATGCTAATGAGTTTACAGTTTGTCAAACATGAATATATTATCCGTTGAGGAAAGCCATTATATGATTCAGTATGAACTGAATGATTATTATTATTGGCTGGAAAACTTTGACAATGTAATTCACTCATATGGACGAATATTCTTGACTTGCCTCATTAATGGGATTTTAAGCTTTATTTATGTTCAACCGGAGATTACAAAATCATGGTGACGATGCGACGGTAAAGTGGTCTAATTGCGAATTGTTTTTCAAGAAGTGTTGCAATCTTTATAGCGACCTATGTCTATATATTTCAATTAAACATGAGTAAGGCTTATTTAAGCATTTAAGATTTTCACACAGGTATACCGTCATGATTATTTACAAGCTCTCAAGGCTCAAGGTAAAACAGTATTTTATTCAAGCCACAAACTTCCATCATCAACATCAACTAATGCTCCATACTTTCACAGAAAAATTAAATTGCTTACAGAGCCCGGCCGGGAAATAGAAGAAACTTGCTTTTAAGTTTTAATGCTTTGTGAATTTAAAACATCACGTAATCCTGTCACAAACTTGATAAAGAATGCAAAGTTTAATTAAAACAGTAATAAGTTTCAAGAACATCGGTCTTCGAAGCGAAGAAGTCAAAAGTCTTGGTTTAAAAAAAGAAACATTTTTGTGTGACGAAGATATTGATCTTGATAATCTGAATCTCAAGTTTTCTACTCCGCCAGTTCAATTCAACAATACTACTGATACGTTTTTAGCCAACTATAGAACTGATAGGTACATTTTCGGTTCGTTGTGTGAGCGAATTCCAAGTAGGGAAAGCAATTTTCTCCATAAAATCAAAATCTATGGGGCTAGACAATATTCACCCTGAATTTGTTAAAATTATTCTTCCTTTCATACTGCCTCACATTATTTACATCTTAAACACAATTATAAAGACCTCAACATATCCTATTTCCTGGAAAACTTCAAAAATTATTCCAGTTCCAAAACCAGGAAAGAAGAAGGAATACAGACCCATAGCCATTCTTCCATTCCTATCTAAAGCCTTTGAAAAGATTATAAGTAACCAAATAAAAATGTACTTTAAAGATAACCTGCAGTCAGGATTCCGATCTGGACATAGCTGCGTCACAGCTTTGCTTAATGTGTCTGACGATGTAAGAGTAGCCTTAGATAATAACTAATAACTGTGATAACCTCCTCACTTGACTTTTCGAAAGCATTTGTTTGCGTAAACCGAATCTTCTCTGTGATAAATTGACGACCAATTTTAACTTTTCCGACGTTACTAAAAATCTTTTTTATTCATACTTAACAAATCGCATGCAAGCAGTTTCGTGTAATAGTAATCTGTCTTCGTTTCTTCCTGTTAATATCGGTGTTCCTCAAGGGTCGATCCTTGGGCCTTTGTTGTTTTCTTTGTTTATAAATAATTTGCTATATATTTTGTCGTTCTGTCAGTATCACATTTTCGCGGATGATGTCCAGTTGTATATAAGTTTTCCGTTTGGTATGGTTGAACACTGACCTTAAGTCAATTTATGATTTTGGTCAACCCGGAATGGACTTAAACTGAATCCAGACAAAACTAAAGCTATTCCGATATCTAAAAATAGACTCATCACTCATGCCTCCCATTATTTTAAATACCTGCATTATTGAATATGCTAAAAACTTAGGTATTATATTTAACAACAGGCTATCCTGGGATACACATATTGATATACATAGTTGTTAGTAAAATTTACGCTTCACTAAGAGGATTATCGGTAGCTAGATCGGTGAAATCACTAATTATACCAATCATATCATACGGTTGCGAATTTTTTGCGGAATTAGATTCCCAATCGCTACACAAACTTAATGTTGCGTTCAATGCCATCGCTCGATTTGTTTTTAATGTAGGAAGATTCGATCACGTTTCGTTTCATGCTCGTCAACTCATGTGTTGTAACTAAAAGGCTTACCTACTCCAAACTAATTGTTAATAAGACCCCAAACTACCTTTTTCAGAGACTGAATTTCGGTTTTTCAAATCGTTTTATCTTATTCCGTTCTTCCACATTTACGTGTTTGACATCACGGAGGCAATTTTTCGTTTATGCTGTTAGGCTGTGGAATAAACTTCCCAGTCACATGAGGTCCGGAATCGAGGAATCGAACACAGAGACTTTCAAAAACTTTATTTTAAATATTTTTCAAATTTGAACTGAAATGGCTTTATTTTCTTTTTTCTACGACTGTTATCTTAGATGCTTTTAAATTAAGTAAATATTATAAAATATGTTCACTTATCAAAATTATGTATAACTTATTGTAATCAAACTAGTTGTAATTTTTCTGAAATAGTAATTTTATAAGTTAATCTTAATGTACAGTTGCTATTTTCTAATAATAAATATCCAATATCAAAGTCATTATGACATGTAGTTTCAAGAGGAAGTAAGTAAGAGTAAGTTCCGTTACTGTGTTATCTCTAGAAATCGGCCAGTCTATTGGCCGCCGTGTTCGGTTCGTGCGATTAAACGTTTCGTAAGTAAAGCTAATTAAAACACACACACAAAAAATATATTTTCAATGGAGTTTGAAAAACAATATCAATCAAATGGCCGCCTCGAGAGTTTTCACAGCATACAAATCTTTTGAGGTAGTTTTTAACAACTTTTTCGCACATTCGGACGAAATTTTGATCAAAACGGTGTCAAATCGCCTGTTCTTGATGGCCTATTGACGGTGTCAAAACGTGAAAACACGACCAGGAAACTTCTCACGCAATAAGGCGATAATTGTTCCTGTTGGGTGGCTTGATATCCTGTCTTGTTGGAACCACATATTGTCCAAGTCATGATCTTCAATCGCCGGTCAAAAAAATCGGTAATCATTCGACCATATCGCTCCGTATTGACTGTTATTATCCGCCGGACCAATGACACCTTTCGGCCATAGAGCACATACCAAACAGTCACTTTTCCTCTATGGATTCTGGTCTGAAACCCACAAATTATATGATGGTGTGCTACAGGGCTCAGATTTCTCGCCGACATACACTTTTTTCTCTTTATGAAACTTCAAAACGACATACATACGTGTTTCTCGACAGCTTTTTGTATTCGTTTCCATGATTCACATAGTCTTACTCTTCAGAAGTGCAGCTTCGATGCACAAATGTTAGTAGCATTAAAGTTGGACCTGGACAGCATTAGGCATATTATTTTGGAGATCAAAAATAATTTCTATTAGATACCGTTCATGCTTTTAAAAGTTAATACACCATAATCATATACAAAACTTATTATTTTCCAGTTCTTTTCGGTTTAAGTGGAGCAGGAAGTTCATGGTGCAATTATGCAGGAACTATTCCTATCAAGCTAGTGGAGCCTTATTTCGATGCAGTGCAATTTTTGAACTTCCTTGGGCCATAAGTTTTTTTCGAATTTTGCTTCTGTGAGAAATCAAAATCTGCTTCGTTGCTTCGATTTTTTCAGTCCAACCCTGTTTTTCGCAGTTGCCCGTAGCTTAGTTGGTAAGTGCGTTGGCTGCTAAGCAGAACGTCGTGGGTTTCAGTCCTACACAGGCCGACAAAGTTTTTGTTTCATCTTTCACGGGTACTACCTCTTGCGAAGACCTGACAAATCTTCCAAGAGTATCAATCTGTCATGAAAAAGTGTTTTTCAACTTTGCCGTTCGGAATCGGCGTTAAATTGTAGGTCCCCTCAATTCTTCACACGCACTCAGAGAATTGTTGATGAGAGTAAGTCACTTGGGCCTTGGCTCTTCAAGAGCTGTCGCGCCACTCTATTTATTTTTTTAACCCTGTTTTCCTCGTACATAAGTTTTGTTTAAAACTACATGCGAATTATAAGACTAGCGACAAAATTCTGAATTCTTTTCTGACTAAATGTCAATCTGTCTTTCAAACAAAGTTACATATTCGATTGATTTCTTCAAATTTTTACAACCAAATAACATGACAAGCGAATAGGTATTGGTGTTTTTTTTAGAAATATAGAACCTTGAGTTGGCAACACTATTTTAACTGACGCCCTCTTTTTAGCTATCAAGTGATTTACTTTTTCTTGGTTTGGCATTATGGCAATTGAAGAATCGAACCCACAGGATCAACTAAAAAGGCGTAGATTCGGTGAATAGGCCCAAAACTATATAGCCCCTGATCCCGAATTTTCATAAGCGAAGCGCACTTTTTGGTACAACGTTCGTGAATCACCCTGTATAGGTATACAGGATCGTATTGATTTTTGAACATTGGGAATTTTATTGATGTAAATAGAGAAAAAAAGTGGACCCAAAATAGAACCTTGTGGTACACCATTAACAAATGGGAAGAAAGTTTGACAAAACATTATTGCTTGCTTTCTGCCACAGAAATGATAGAAAGAAATAATTCAGAAAAAAAAACAAATAAAAAATGTAGGTACAGCAAAATGCTGCTCTTGTCGATATAGCCTTTTTCCATAAAAGCACATCAACTTGTGGAAGATCCTAAGTTTTCGATCTAACTACAAAATATTCTCAAATCCGTTTAGAGAAGTATCGATCGAATAAGGTCAAGGGGGGGATACAAACAAATAGCAGGCAGACGGACGCAATCGCTGGACCCATTCCTTATTCGGCTTCTGTATCATAGTAATATCATGTTAATGAACAAAATCTTCTGTTGGATGTTTTTTTACGAATTTATTATCTTGCCATAAGGTTTCACTCCGTTCGCAAGCAGAAATTATCCTTGTCAAAATGCAGTTAAATCGGTTATCAAAATCATCATGTAAACCACTAAAATAATGATGGGAGTACCTACAGTGCCTTCCATAAGTATAACCGCACCTCAAAAAACGCGTTTTATAGAAAACCTGCAATAGGAGTGACTCCTCACTATTTTTTTATTGAGTTGCATCACTGATCAAGCAAATTGAGAACAAAATAAAGTATATGCATTTTTAGGTGCGGGTGCATAACTTCACAGGTCATAACTTCACATGGGTCATAATTTCACCTCTAGTGGGTTATAATTTCACTTTTTTCGGGTGAAATTGTTTCCCACCTTAGGTGAGCAATAATTTCACCTGAAATTTGGGTGAAATTATTTCCCACCTATTTAGTCATTCCACGGCGCAGAGAATCTGGTCTCGAAGTCAAAAGTCCCGAAAATAGTTTTCGGGACTAATGACACACTATGGTGGGTCATAAGTGCCGAATTTTATTTTGGGACTACTAACCAACTATGATGAGTCATAAGTCCAGACATTAGATTCGGGGTTTCTGACCTTCGCGTTAAGTCTTAAACATTTTCTAAAACAATAAATTGAGTAGACAGTTTTTACATATTTTCAATGTTTTTTCAGTGCATAACGGTTGAAATATACCGCATGTCTATGTGACGCAGTGGCATATTATCCTAAAGGCAAACTAGGCACATGCCTAGGGGCGCGGCAACAAAGGGGCGCGCGGGCGCAGTAATTCTTACAATTGGCAAATAATGCTTGTTCAAACGTGGTTGTTAAAGCAGCAAACTTGTGAAGTCGAATTGCACTTGCATCTTTTGTTAAAATAAAAATCGGTCGGTTTGCCAACTCGGCAATCGACTTAGCTTTCTTCTAATTTTGTAAGCGTTTTTGAATAGGTATTGATTTTACCTATTGTTGGGGCAAATAACCTATTGGTCGAAGTTCATCAGCGGATGGCCAAAATTTCGACGGATTTAAAACCTAATTTTTCTGCTTTTTAAGTTCTTTCCAGATTTATTTTCGGGGCAATCCGATTTGCGAACCTTGTTGCCACTCGGTTTGCATAAGAAACAACTCGAGTTTACTTGGTTTACAAAATTTATTGTTCGGCAGATCATTAATTAAAATATTTCAAACCAAATTCGTAAGATTTTTCGGATAATACTATAATAGATCTCATTAAGTCTCTTTTTCCTTGGCCTCTATTTCAACGCCTTTTCTTCAAACTATAGTACTAGATATGTAGGGGCGCCAGTGAGATGCTTACCTATGGCGCCTTCAACGTTTAATCCGCCACTGATGTGACGTAAAGGAAATTTTTTCCAATGCAAACGATCTTCTGAACTTTAGTATTCGGTAAGTTGAGAGTAAGGCAAGCAAACTGTACTTGAATCCAGTTTCATCTTATTGCACCTTTTTGTCATCTAAACTAACTTAGCTGTTTCAATGACATTAACAGCGCCTTCGAAAAGACATTTTTTATTGATGGGATGTTCAGTGTCCTTGCATCATGTGAATGCAGACGGAAGCGCTGCTTTTCAATGCTCTATAATCAAAAGTTTTTTGAAAATTGTATTACGGATTTGGAGCTTGAACCAACAAATGTAACAGGTACAATTACTAGCGAGCGAAGCGAGCAGAAAAATTTTTGCCCAAAAGAGAATGAGCGCGAATTTTTTATTTTCACACCCCAAATTCATTCTCTTTTGGGCAAAATTTTTTCCGCTCGCTTCACTCCCAATCAAAATCAATACAAATCGAATTTGAATATTACAGATCGTGATCATGCTCCAAATGAATCATTGCACTGCAGGTCTGCAGCACCTGCTTGCCAGACACTAGTATGCATTACAAGATGTGTGGTGGTTGCTTTTCCAAATTAAAGAAAACGGCAACAGCTTTGAAAAATGAATTGCTCTCTCCATTTTGTCGATAAAAAGTAAATAAAAATGGTTATTAATCAGACTTTTTTGTAGTTGTAGTTAGTTAGTAGTTCGGAAGTTCAGTTTTCAAGACTCTGAAAATAATAAAAAATCGCACCAGAGTAATGTAGTTTTTGGTAGACAAATTAGCTATGTATAAGTTAATAGTACAAAATAATAATTTCTTGCAACTGCAGTAAAAAGTGAAATTGTATCCCAATTTGAGTGAAGTGAAATTCTGGCCCACAAAAAAGTGAAGCTAATTCCCACCTTAGATGGGACACAACTTCAACCGAAGAAAGTGAAATTATAACTCACTAAAGGTGAAATTATGACCCATGTGAAGTTATGACCCGTGAAGTTATGCACCCGCACCGCATTTTTATTCGACGCTTGTCCAAAGCCTCTTCATCATCATCACAACAAACTGTCAGTTGAAGAAAAAACAAAGATTCAGTTTCAATTTCTAGTTAAGTCCTCATCTTCAAATTGTCATACTAGTGACACATTTTTTCTTGTTTAACTGGCACCTTACACGGTTTAACAACATCATCAGAAGTAGCGCAACAATTATGTACAAGAAAAAACCCGACGGAAGCTAAGTCCTTCATTTCAAAGAACAACAGTGTCATTTAAATTGCAAATGACTCCAAACGCGTCATGATATGTTTCTATTGTTTATATATACAAATTAATGCAAGTTTAATGCATGCAAAAATATTTCTTTATAGTATGTCACTCGTGGGTTGGTCTGGGCATGTGTCGCGGCAAGTTGACAAACAAAGCAAAACCAATAAATTAATTATTGTGTTACAGAAATGATAATTTTTAAAAATCAGTTTTATTTTTATTGTTCACAAAGCCAAGAAGCCAAGTCTTTTTTTATAAAAACTAAATAGAAGTGTCCCAACATTGTCAGCGTCTAATATGCATATTTCTGTTAAAAGCTATTAACATAACAGTGGGTTAACATGTTGTAGTGAGTGTGGGATTTATAAATCATTCAACATCAAGTTCTCGACATATTTATGCTTGATTCTGCAAACTGTCAATGTTGACTGAATTTATTGATGTTAATTTTTAATATATCACACGTGCTTTGCTTAGAAAGCACAAAATTAAGCAAAACGAAATGCCGCAAGCTTGCTGAGGAAAAAGTTGTAAGGGCAAGGTAGGCTGGTACTTGTTTCTAATTAGGCGAAAATATTCGTTTACATGGTTCGTCAAAATTTATTTGCCTACTTGTGAGGCATTTTATTATTGAAAATTAAAACTGTCGATATTCAGAACAGCTATTAAAACCTACGTTTTTTCGATGTAGGAATTATCTAATAACACTAGAGGAGATGGTTAAACTGTCCCCAGTCGATATTTATTGCCGTCTTAAAGACTATAGTCGGGGACATAAATAGAAATGAAACTTCAAACGGGTTGGGTTTCATTGGTTCTGTTCTCCTGAAGCCATAACAATTAATTTAAATAGAATTTGTATTAAAATTAGAATAACGAAGCAGTGGAATCTCGCTAACTTGAACACAAACGAAACGAGGCCTGTTCAAGTTACTGGACTAAATTAAAAAAAGTTTACTTTTAAAATAGAATTCAATTTATGAAAATGACACATGACAAAATTGTATTTAATTCATCTTTGGCAAAAAAATTTTAATTTTACATTGCTTCGTTCTTTGCAAAACTTTTTTCAGTGCACTTTCTCTGAGGTTTTGGAGAAATTGAAATTCTGACGATGTCTTATTGTTTTGACTGGCCCAATCAATGACTTTGTCAATTGACTCGATTACTTCGGTATCGGTTACAATGCTTTGTACCATTATAACATCATCCGGGCCAGATTCAATTTCTGAATCGATTTCTTCATCTTCAACATTATTGGGAACATCTTCATTAAGTAACCATTCGTTTACTTCTTCATCGGTGTAATGCTATTGGATTGAAATTTAAATGTTTTTTTTTCTTATCGTTTTTTGATTAAAGGCAAGAATAGTTACCTGAGTATTATCTACTTGTTGAAGCAAATGTATCAAAAATGTTTCTTCCCCAGTAGTCAAGTTTTCTCTCCAGCGTTCTCTGAGAGTAGACAATGGCACATCATCTTCGTCGTTAAAAAATGTATTCTTGACATCATTTAACAACGGATTCCAGCATTTTTCAAAAGTAATGATTCCACGATATTGCAATCAATTCAATGGCATGACGCAAATAGAAATTCTTCACTGCAGAAATTATGTCTTCATTTTTGTTGCCAATGACCGACACGAGAGCAAGTTTGATTTATAATGTAGCTTTGTTATTCTCATACCATTTTGATCCATGCATCGGTTGTATTCGGTGGCATTCGGTGGTAAGAACTAAGAACAGTGCAGTTTCATCTACGTTATTTTGTTGATTTGTGAGTTGAAGAGGGGACTTGTTTTTTTTTTTAATGACTCAATAGGTTCTGGATCAGCAGCTAATTTTTCTCCATTGATAGTTAAAAAAAATCTTCTTTTCCATTTCTGAAACCACCCGGAACACACACATTGAAGGAGCTTCCGTCTTGACTTTCATACTTAGTGAATAACTGTTTGGCTTTCTCTCTTAAAATAGGTCCACTTATCGGAAAATTTCTTTTGCGTTGATTTAGAAACCATTTGTAAAGAACCCATTCCATTCTTGGATGTTCGGCGTTTTTCATAGTGCAAATTTTCCCCGGGCCTGAAAAGTTACTCGAGATCCTTGCTGTGATTTGTTTCTCATTTCACTTTATGTAACATTATGGTACTTTTTGCAACACTGAATTCTTTTGAACAAACCGTAACACTTTTTCCATTCTTTAATTGTTCAATAATTGCTGCCTTTTGTTTCAATGTCAGCATTCTAATTTTTTGTCCTTCTTTTTAAACCTATTTCGAATTTTTAACATTAAATACGAACTTCAAACACTTTTAATTTACGCGTTGTTACTCACACAAAAATCACTTGATAATAAATAAAACATCAGGCACATACAAACACACTAACAAATCCTGGGAATTCCCCTCGAATAAAAATCAGTTAAATAACATAGTCACCTACAGTATGAAATTTAAACTTCTGCTGAGAAAATGTCTGTTCAAGCTACAGAATACACAATAAGGAAAAAAGCGTGTTCAAGTTACTGGATTGTTCAAGTTATCGTATGTTCAAGTTAGCGAGAGTCCACTGTATGTTCAAAATTACATTTTTTTAAATTCATAAAAATAATACTTCTTACTACATTTTTTAGAAATTTTAAAAACCTGTAAAAAAAGAAAAACGAAACAGTTTCCTTGCTTATAAGATTTTAACAGATCAATCAATTTGTTTTTCAAATCTTTAATATCTACCCCTATTTTTTTTGTTAATTTACTCATTGAACATTCATACCCCATATTTAACTCTCCTTGAGAAGAGGTAATTAGGGTATTGGAAGCAAGTCAGGAAGGCAAAAATTACCAAAATACTATCAATTCTTGCAAAACCACTCCAAGTGCCAAGCCAAGTGTTGCAATACAAGTAAGTAAAAAGCCAAAAATCACACTCCAAAGTATGGCACACCAATCACATCAGAGATCAGACTCTGTAGTCCTGAGCCAAGACAAAAAAAAATCATATTTTCTTTTGCGAATAGTTTTTAGCTTAGTTTATGATGGATTTCATTCATCCTCCGTCATTAACTGCATTTAACCGGGTTCAGTCTGCGTTAACGTTAATCATACTTTTGAGAAAATGCATTGGAGTACCTATTAAACTCTTGCGTCATGGGCTCATGGCGCAGTAATAAGCCAACGCATGAACAATAGCTCCCGTAGATACTCATACAAGAAGATTATCATGAAAAAGCCGTGGGTGATATATATTTTATTCAGTTCCGTTTATTTCCTTGAGTAAATATTTTATTGCTTGAAATACATGAATATGAAGCTGTGTATAAAATTCCCTTTGAAATATCAGCACTGATGGATGGAAAATATCAGCAGATGACATTGGGGGCTAAAAGTCTCATGTCCAAATGCTTCTCAGGTGACACGAAACAACACTTAGAATCATTATCATTGTTCTTTTTCGTCCTTATTTGGGGAAAGTATCAAACAGAGTGTATAAAGTGAATCACAGTAAGAAGGATAACTTTTGCCTGATGTGACGACATCAGCCCTCGTTTTGTCTTTAAACACTTGAACCGTACACTCTCGCAATCCTCATCATCTGGCACTCAATGCGCCTTTGCCTTTTCTGTATTGGCCCAGCCTTAGAGAATTTGCATGTGTTCGAAATATTTCCAAGGATCAAAATGTTCCATTTAGTCACTTCATCACATTCGCTCTTGGAAAATATATCGAAGTATTTTGTACTTAAAATTTGAATGTATTTTTGTAGGTAAGATGGTATTTATCGTTTATTTACTAAAGGGATATAAATCTTTGAGGAGTTCCTCAATTCTGCTCTCCTTTATGCTACTCGACACCTTTTCCATAATTTCCCTGCATCATCATCATCATAACAAATAGAAGAGTAGGGCTCTTGGTTCGGTGTGGTTACGATTACGGCACTCGAGATGTGATTGGAAAACACGTGTAGCGATTCTCATAATGTAAATAATGATTCTCAAGTGACATCCGCACTTACGGGAATAGAAATTTTATTCTATGTAAGGTGAAGGTACCTAGATACACTTTGCGTTGATAATGAAGTGTTTGTACATTATGTATTGAACACGTTATTTACAAATCATAGCAATTACTGCAGGCATTTACTTTGGAAGACAAAAATTGCCAGTTGAATAAATAAGTCGAAATTAGAGTAAACAGCCCCCGAAGCGACTGTAAAGGTTTTCGATTCGATAAGTCAGCCACCGCCACCGCATTGTGAATAAGAGATATTATTTGATAGCAGTGAGACATCTAGAGAAAGGTCTAGAGGAATCTGGTTGAATGATAACAGGGCCATGTGTTGTCTCGAAACTCTTAATTGAAGGACCTTGCATCTATTGTCTTTTTCAAGGTTTGTTGTAAGGTATTGTTTAAAAACTTATCAGCTTTATTTAGGAGTTTTTCGCATAAAGCAAGTCCCATAGAAATAATCAATTTTCAATTCCCTGATGGCCTTTTAATTGCAAGTCTAGATTTTTTCTATTCCTAAAAACCGGATGGCATTAACAAGTTTCTTGAATCGGTGACCGGATTGGGAGAAACTTGCAATATAGTCTCAGCTTATCCGCAAAATGCCATTCCCATTTCTGAAGAACAGAAGTAGATACAACAGCACCCCATTTTTCAATTTGCGTAACACAAAAGCTTGAGTTTTCCAGAAAGAAAGGAACTTAAAATCTCTAAGAAGGGCAGGAAGAGTGTGACAGTTTTGCTTGTATTTGTACTTAGTGAGACATACAATTTTTTTCGAAATTCGTTCTTATATCAAACATGATGTTAGGGCCTTTTTCCAGGTGTCCACGCATCATTGCCGCACTTCAATTCTGGTAAATCTTATTGCTCACAATGATATCTACTGAATGACAGAGTTATGCTCAAGTTATTAATTTTGATTCCACAAATCAACTGTTCCTTCTCCATTATAAGTAAGTGTACCTATTTTTTTCTTATTTTTACTGCAACACTATGAACGGTCCTTCTCTCTTATCTGTCTTCTATTTTTATTGCTTTTGATATAATTAATTGTCATCCTTATTTCATTCCAAAAAAAATCGGAGATATAATAATAGATAGACACTTGGAGACCCGAGCCGCACCTTTAAGGACGTCTCTAAGGTCTAAGCTGATAAGAAAAACTAAAGGTAGAAATAACGACTAATTCGACCCAGTAACCGCTGACCGAAAAGTCAGAAACAGTCCGAATTATCATTCAAGAAATTTTATGCGACATTTTGTGATGAATGAATCCTGGTATGGGTTTTAATAATTTTCTCAATTTTGTTCCTCCTTTTGGTTCTGTTGTTGTTGTCTGTGTATAGATTCTGTCTGAAGGCGGTCTACAGAGGCAGCGCCAGTAGCAGCAGTGGTGTATATCTTATTTCAAAAAATATGTAAACCTTAATATAATAAAACTACCTAAAACCCCAAGGAGTCAAGCGTTGCTGCCGACGCAATTCCAAATTCTTTATCTCGCTTCTTCTCTTTTTTGTTGGTTCCTTGATACCGAGTGAAATTCAAGCCGTGATGAGTCCATTAATGACTCGAAAACACAATAACTTCTCATAATGACGTGTTGCTTCCATTATATTCGATTTGGAGAGTGGTGTGTCTTCTTTTGTTGCAGGGCAGACATATTGGACTATACCTGAGCAGAGCAGCACAGTCCGCTGCGCAAACAAGCGTCCAACAAGTCTTAAACATTATAAATTTAATCGAGGTATCAAATTCTCTATGTGCGATTTTATCAGCGATTAAGATTGCTTTCAAATCTATCATTTGGAAGTTTGATAAATTGTTTGCTTAGCCGAGTGGCAGCGGCAGGCTTCGTAGGTCGGTCGATAGCGATTGTGGGTTGCTATAAGGTAGACAAGAAAGTTAAATGCCATTAATTTAAGTGGCAGTTATCAATGGGTTTCGAGGCGATTAGAATCAAATTATTATACTAATTTGTGTGAAGTATTTAAATTGAATTTATTTAAGAAATATCGAAATCAGCTTTAACATAGAAGGGGCTCGGAGCAATAAATTAATAAATAGTCTTTTATTGCTTGTTTGGGAATTGGTGATAATTAATATTTTCTGACAAAGAATGTTGGTTTTGTGAGATAAAGCGCTATCGTGAAGTGCTCAGGGCCGTTTACAAAACTAATTTCGAATAATTTGTTGGTGTTAAGGTGTGACTTTGATAAAAATCTTTAAGTCGGGAAAAACACTTGGATATTCTTATTCATATGACTTTTGTCGAGCGATTGATCAAGAATTTGACTATTTCTTTCTTTTTAGTTTCAAAGTCATGTTTTAAAGAAAATAAGAGTGGGCCTTAAAAAGACTCAAGAGTTTAAACGTGAAATTGTATGCATAATAAACAAATGGAATGGTTGAAAAATTGCATATTTTAGATAGGTACTGACAGAAAAATAGCAAAAAGAAGTTCTGATAAGCAAGACTATTAAACAAACTTTAATCTTCAAACTGTGCGCATGTAGCTTTACAACTTTGTTTAAGTTTTTTAGCGAACAATTTCAAATCTTCCTGTATCTAAGCAAGATGTGGCGAAAACGGTTTAAGTCGAGAATCATTCTTGCACCTTTTGCGATAAGGTTGTTTTCAATTTCATATCATCGAGTTGTTGAGTTTTGCCAAAACTAAATTTTTTTATTATATTTGACACAATCCTTCGTTGAAAAACATTTTTTCATTCAAAAATCCAACTAAAGTTTTTGAAAAATACTTATACTTCTTATGTACCTACCTGTAATCGGCCCTGTCAAATGATCTATTACTACCAGGATTCGTCCGATGATTTCACAAAAAACCTACCAACTACAACTTAATCCCGAAGCTTCTCGTTACAGCCAGTACAGACGTGGTAAGAAATTGTCGGAAAGGCCCACCACGGGGTTCAAACCTCATTGGTTCGAAAAAAAAATAGCAAATTTGAAATAACTAATGAGCAAATGGAAAAATTCCGGAATAGATTTTTCTCAAAAAAAAAGTATCCTTAAAATCAGTTTAATTTGACATAGTACATGCAACAGCACAATAAGCTTAGGTACACAAATATTTGCTTGTTATGTGGTTCCTGGATACTAAAGGGTCATTTAATCGGGGGGCACTGCCGTACCAGTCCCCTATTTGAGGACCTCTGGATAAGACCAGAACCCAGAAATGACACATGTCGAGTATAGAGCAATCAGTCACATTTTCTGGATGCAATGGCACCTCTTCGATCAGTTTTGGATTTTCTGAGGCCCCTATACGGCTCATTGTTTACATACATACCAAGTGAGAAATGAGCTTCATCGCCCAAGAAGCGAGGTGAATAGTCAACAGGCTTCAATTGTTGCATGGTTTGGACTTTGTAAGTATGGAGATGCAAATCCATATCTAGGGCAGGTTCAATTGCTGCGAAAGCTGGGAAATCGATAAATGCGGAGCAGCAGCCATATTTTCGAATGCACATGCATTAGAAACGCTTCCACTCTCTTTTATTTTATTTTTTTCATATTCGGTCGAGTATGACGAACATAATCATCGCTCAATGCCCGAAAAGTGGCTACGTTGAAACTACCACTTTTGTAGAGGAGTTAATAATTTTAACACGTTGTTCGATTGCTAAGCGATCCATTACCATACATGGAAAACATTCAACAAATATTATGACACACAGTTTAGCTTGATAGGTAGATATCCAGCTGCCAGCACTACTATCTTAACGCCACTTATAGATAGATAGAACTTTTATTGCCGTAGAATAAAGGCCCAACTATAATTCCTTAACGCCCAATTTCTTCACAAAGTTCTAAGTTCCCTTTAAAACTCGATCTAGTGAATCTCGGTCTAACCTTAGAACTTAGTTTTTAGAATAGTTGGAACTCGTGCATTTCTTCACTTCTCTAGAACTCGCTCTTAAATCCTAACTGAGGTCTAAGCACTTAGAACTTGTCTTTTTTAGAACCTAGTTCTAGCATGTTTTTAATATTTTTGAGTCACCCAGCAGTAATTTTTGACATATTTTTCTTTCAATTCAAAACAAAATATGTAGATATGTATATAATTTTTGAATTTGCGCTTAATTTTGTGTGTACCTGTACATATGTGTGTACGGTGTACCTATGTAGGTATGTTTGTTTTTGTGATGTCCGTGGCGTGTTAGATTGTGTGTTGGCTGTTACGCAGATCTTAGGGTTCGAATCCCACTCGTGCCCATAAACTGTCAAGGAAAAAGTACTTCGCCGTTCGGGATCGGCGTTAAATTGTGCTTCACATTCACTCAGAGAATTGTTAATGATGAGTGGCTTACACTTAGGCCTTGGCTTTCTTTAAGCTGTCGCCATCGCCGAAGTATACTTCATTGACCATTTGCTAACAAGATTAGCATCATTTGATTTTGATGCAATGCCACCAGATTCCGACGTCTAAAAAACCACTCTTGCAGTCGATTCCATTGCTCTCTGGTTTAAACAAAAAAAAGTTACAACTCTAATGACGCCGTCAATTTTCCACTGACAGCTCATGTGTCTACAGCTTTGTCCGCCGAAACAACGTTGCCGAAGTCGTCTAACAACACCAACAATAATTCATTACCAACAAATGATGCAAAGTAAATAAAAATATCAATTTTTCGCAACGAACGGTCGACGCCCTTGTCCGATATGTAATCAGCAAATTCATTTCGCTCGTTGAAAAAACGAAATTATAATAAATCCATGTTCTAAGGCACTAGAAGCCCGAATTCGAGGGTCCAATTTTATCGAAGTTCTAACTATAACAAAGTTCTAAATCGGAGATCTAACGCGTTAGAACTTGGTGAAGAATTGACTTTAAACTCAAATGAGTTCCAAAATTTCAGTAAACAGAGTTATAAGGGCTAGAACTTTGTCAAGAAATCGGGCGTAAGTGAACTTAAGCTAATGTCGAAATCTTAACAAAAATTTCCTTAAGCTGGGACTCTTCTTTACGCTGTTCACTTAAGCAACGAGCGAATGAAACACCGCAATTGTAAAAGTTGAACGAAAATTTAACGATCGTAGCTAAAGCACATTAATTATGGTTTGCTCATAGAGTTGGTGTGTATTCACTGGTTCACTTAAGCGTGTTTGCGTGAGCAAAATTTCGTTATGGTTCAGCCTTAAAGCCTTACAATTCTCATGAATATTAGTGACTACTCACACCTTCCACAGAGAAATGATATTTCATTTTGATCTTACAATTAAGAAATTAAATATTCCGGTAAAAATTACTGATGTAAAACTACAACAATTAACAATAAATATTTGCGCATGAACAAAAAAAAATAAACAAATATTATCATACACTAGTCAAAACAATTAAAGGAACACTTGAAAAAACTCAAAAATGGAGTGGTTTTTTATAAGGCTGTATCTCAGTAGAAAAAGGTCGGATTGAAGTGAAATAAAAAGTTTTTCAAAGGTTATCATTTTTTCTTTTCAAATTATTTTGAGTTAAAAAAGTACCGTTAGTCGTTTTTGCTTGAGCGTAAAAAATGTTCACTCAATTTCAAAATCGAAAAAAAATAAACTTTGAGTTGTCATAAAATGAGCGGAAATTTTTTTTAATCCAACCAATCTAAGATTCAATTTGAGAATGTTGCTGGCTATAATTCACTGTTTGGTTCAGATCGCTACGATTTTTTTTCTAATCAAAAAATGGGTTTACATGCAAAAACACAATTTTGACTTTGGACCCTAATAACTCTGCTAAATATTAATTTACAAAAAAACTAAAGAGAGATTTGAAAAATTCATTAAATTTTCTACACAAAGGCATTTTGAAAAAATAAAAATATTGTTTTTTTCAATCTTTTCTATCACTTTAAAAAAAGGTCCAAAATACGCATTTTTCAACTTTTTCATAAAAACTACCGTTATTTTGTGCTTTTCAGTGATACAACTAATCTGAGGCTTAATTATTAAAGCTCATAAAATTTCCTTGATTTTGGTGAAAATTTCACATCAATACGATTAACCGTTTCTCTGTTTCGATCAATCAAACTTACAAAACACTTTTTTTTCAATTTTAAGGAAAGCTTTGTTTTTTCTTATTTTTCTGTTCTTTTGAATTTCTTTATTTTTTTTAATTTTTTTTTATTTTTTTCATTATCATTATGACTTTGTGAAATTCGGACGAATTTTCATCAAAATCAAGGAAATTCATCCGAATTTCACACTTTCATCCACTTTCAAGATATTTTTTTATTATGGGGTCCTTTAATTGAAAAATGTATTTTTCTGCCCTCTCAAAAATTATGCTTGAAAATCGTCGAAAATTGGGTTCAGCGTCTGGATAAAAGAAGGGTTTTCAAAGTTGTATGTTTTTATTTTCTCGACAGTAAATATTGAACCAGAATCATGAGTATTATGACAAGACTGTATTTATTTACAAAATGATCTTGACAAACTTTCTATGTGGTGTAATATCAACGAGCTTCATCTAAATGTGTCCAAATGTCAATGTATGTCATTTAACAGAAAAAAACTTTCAATTCTCTTTTTATATAATGTTGGTGGCTTGCAGCTATCAAGAATCAGTGTAAAAAAAGATCTTGGAGATCTGATATGCCATCTTATTATACGAGGTGTCTGTTGTTAGTAATTCAAAGTCTTAAAACAAGAAGAGATTATTTTGAAATTATGTTTATTAGAGATCTCATTAATTTTAAAATCAATTGTCCCTTCTTGCTCTCCCTAGTAAAGTTTTATACCCCTTCACGTGAACTTCGTGAACGATCATTATTTTATATCCCGTTTCATAGAGTTAACTACGGAAATAATGAATCTATTACTCGTTGTTTAAGGCAGGCTAACTCAATGTGTAATGTTCTTGATTTTAATATGTTTTTAAGCAGGGATTGTTTTAAGAAGAAACTTTTATCATATTTATGCTCCATTATTATCACTTGATTGTTATAAATATGTAAATGTAGGTACTTGTAAATTAATTGTATTATATATTCTATCTGTAATCTATAAGAGATTTTTGTAACTCTGATTGATGAAATAAATAAATAAATAAATAAATAAATAAAATAAAATAAAGGTAAAGGTACATTAGGTTTATTACTAAAACTGCCTTTTTTATCATAGCTATATTCCAAAATTCCAATAGATCTTCCTTCATTTCTGGTCAATCGAATTGTCAAGTGTTTTGTTCACTTAAGACCACCCTTGCCATATTGTTTGATTCTGAAAAAACCAACACAACTCCCTTTTGTTTAGAACAGAATGACCTCAAAAATGTTTATTTTTTCCAGTTGCAACTGTCTTATCCTTTAAAACCACTTGAGATTTGAGAAAACGAAAGCCATAAACTACATTATTCTTGCACCAGATTGCAAGGAAAACACACCCTTGCGTAATATGGCACTTTGTGTCCATTTCAAAACAAAGACAGTATTTGTTGATTTTTCTCGGGAATTTGAAGAGTTTTTCGAACCAAAGTACATAGATTTTTTGTAAGGTGAGACTTTTTTGACGTGAACAAATTGCGTTTAAAATCGGGCAATTGCTTTATTTAAGGCGTTCCACAAGTTCTCAGTGGCGCCAGTCCTTCGAATTTTACGGAAATATTACCTACTCTATCACGTGAAATGCGATGCCAGTGGAAACGTAAATAAGATTTTGACGCTTCTGTTGTTTTGAACATTAATTGTGAATTTATAACTTGGAGGAAAATGAAAGAAATTTGTATAATTTTCTCTTCTCTTCAAAGGCTCGTAAGACATCTCTATCTAAACAATATTGCATGTGTGCGGTCTACTTTCACTCATCACAGGTCCTTTTCATCTCCAAATTTTTACCTGACCAACAAAAGAAACCTAAACTCAAAGACATATGATTTTCCACTCTCTTTAAAAGCAACTTCATCGAAACCAAAGGACCTTTATTGACACAACCAGGTCCTTAATAAACATTGAAAGGATACCGATATGAATGAAAATTAAATTGTTTCGTCATGTTATAACGATATCATGGAAAATTGGCCTTCTTATTCGACATCCAACCTCAGCTATAGAGCGTGCTCCGTTTTTGTTCTCGGAGCGCCAAGAGAGACAAAAAAGAAACCAATTTGATTGTTTATAAAGGCGTCAACATTGCATACACGCCCTCCCACAACATGGCACAAAAGAAATCTAATTAAATGTCCACCACAGAGTGGGTGATACCTTATATCTCTACCTTTGGCTTCAGGTATCCTTTGTCCATGTGAGCAGGAGCTGGAAGAAACGAAACACTAACAAAAAATGCAGGTCCGTTTTCCATTGTTAGTTTTGTGTGCCTTGGATACAGTTATAAACTATTTTAAGGGATTGTAACACAATACCATATGCGACAATGGTTGCAATAAATGTTCAATTAATGTGGGGGAATTATATGGGGGCGGCTGAAGTGCGACACCTCCTTTTTATTACACCTTATTTATAGTGGAATTTCTTTAGTGTGCGGCAAGTAAGAAATAGGGTGTTTTCTAGACTGTCCGACGGAAATCAAGAGTTTCCTTGGGGTCATTCTGATTGAAAGGAAGTGTAAGCAAAAAAAAAAAAAAGAACTCAGCAATAAGTTGCATTTAGAAGAATTCTTTCAGGATTTTGGAAAAAACTTTCTGTTGAAAAAGAACTTGATGGAAGATAAAAGCACAGTCAGAATAGGAACAAAAAATGCTTTAGTCGACAATACTTCGAATCAACCTGAATGCTGATATACCTTCTGCTTTATTCACTTGGATCATGAGTAAATGATATTGGGGGAAAATTGATTTTGAATTCCGCCAAACGATGTTCCCACTTTTTTTGCCATTGGTTTTTATCGCAAACGAAAATGAATACTGCCTTAACATGAATTACTTATTAATGACGAATTGATGATGAATACATATATTTGTTAAGAATGCCAAAATAATGTGTTTATCTATTGGTTGTGAAAAAAAACGAAGCAGGCAAACAACGATAAGATAAGGTCTGACATACTTAATTCTAATTATGATTGAAAAATAATGAGCAATAGATAAGTGTATTGGGGAAAAAGCTTTTATGGTTTTTGTGGACACCATTTTCCTGTAGAATTAACTCCCAGTAAAATAAACAAAATGGGTACGTTTTCGTATTTGAGTTGAAAGTCAAACCTAGTGTCATTGAACTGACAGAAACGAAAGGTAGAACCGAATACCATAAGAAACTTGTGATATAGAACCATGTTAATTTTAAATAGAACGTTTTTTTCTTCTGAACGTAAACTATAAATAGGTAAGATAAAAAAAATGCCTTCGGCAATAATTTTGATTAAAACAAAAGTAAACGGATATGCCCCAAAGCAAGTGCCAACATTTTAATTAGAATTTGTAAACATTTTTACTCTAAAATTTTTCGCAACAACTTTTATTTTTGAATTCGAGTTTTTCTTTTCTTTTCAAATTTAGATGGAAGCAAATTGAAACACACGAAGAAAACTGCAAAACGGTTTCTACATTTAGGTACCTACTCATGAGAATACAATTATAATTAAAAGAAAATGCATTCCTCCTAGTAGGAATTTGTAACTCAAACTCCATACCTACCTCTGGTTTTTATTGTCGAATATTTTTCATTTTGTTGAAAGTTCGAAATTTGTTCGCAACTCAGATTTTCAACTTTAGTTCATCAAATTTTTTTTTAAATTAATCGCAAAGAAACCAATTTTATAAAAAAGTTTTCATCATCTTCGTAAGAAAATGAAGAACAAATTTTAGTAGACATCCTTATTTACAGAGGGGAGGGAGAATTTGGTAGTATTGCGAGACTATGCAATAGGTTGCTTTGTATTCTGTTTATTTTGGAGAATTCAGTTTTTCACAATAGACTTGGCCGAATAGGCATTTCGTCATCGTCAACTAGAAATACTTACTTGTAAGTACCTATACCTACTTCCAAGAAACCATCACTTTCGCCGGAAAAGACTTCTTCACCTATAATTTGTAATATGGAGGGCAACCAAAAATATGATCTATAAAAATCAATTAAAGCGCTTTAAATATGCTCTAAAAAGCTTAGTTTAGTTTAGTTTATTACAATACGTTAAATACTAACGTTAACAGTGCTTATACATATAATACTTAAAATCTAAAACTTAATCTAGCCAAAGCCAATTATATGCTCTAAAAAATTTCGAAATAGCAAGAAATCTGAAATTTCGTATTTTTTTTTTATTTTATTGACTTGTCAACAAAAAAAACAGAGGTCAAAATATCTGAAGAGACAAATAAAAGATAAATAAATGCCAAAAAAAAAAACAATGCAAATATAAACCAGAAAAATGTAAACAAATATTTTATTCTCTGAAAACATTGTACATTGAAAAACTTGTTCCCACGTCATCCGCCAGTTATACGTGCAAATTTTAATGCCATTTTTTTTACAAAATATCGATTAATTTTTGTGTATTATTTTTTCGATATTGCAGTCGATGGAATTAAATATTTCAACTTGGGCAGCTGAAGACCGCTTGTTTCCAGTTGTGCAATACATTTCGATAAAAACGTATGATTGAATGATAGCAATATCAAGTCGCACGTTTAATGCCACTTCATTAAAAAATGTTTTTAACAGCTCTTATTCCAGCTGATTCTATTTCATGCTTCGAAAACGCTTTCCATTTTTTCAAAAATTTCTACACGTACACAGTAAACTGCTTAACTCCAAGATACCTACCCAACGAGTCGTAATCGGTTGCGAAGGAAGTGGTATTTCTGGTGCAATATCCTTGAATACTATTTTTCTTGACGGAGCTTTTAAAAAACATTTTTTCACGTTTACTATGAAAAGAGCAACCTCTGGAATTTGACCTCAGCGTTTCACAAGCTTTATGGAGCCTGTATGCCACACAAGTGACATGCGTTACTTTTAGATAAAATACTTGAATAACATCGCGCCTTTTTTGAAAAAAAAGTTAAAAAAAATATTTAATTGCAAATAATGATGAAATATATGCCAAAATATGCATTTTTAAGCAAAATGCCTATGCAAAAATATGCTCTAACGAATGGGGTCCAAAATGCTTGTTTTTTAATGAAACGTATTTCTATCTTGTCAATACATGCTCGAGCATATTTTTGGTTGCCCTAGCTGATATGTAATAAGGAGGGCTAAAATGACGCCCATGTAAATGATGAATGTAAAGAAAATGTACTAGTATATCAAATTTTGGTTTTCAACCGTTATATTTTTGAGAATTGAGCCAAAATCAAGGTTTTTTCAATCGTAATTCCAATGCCATCTAGAAAATCATTATTATTAGGGTACTATATGGGAATGGGAAGGGCGGAGGGGCGGTCCACCTGGGGTCTCCTAATTGGAGGACTTGGGGCCCTCCGTCGTTAATTAATACTTCGTCAATTGTTAATTCAGCAACAATTTTTTTTTCTTGCAAAATAGGAGTCACTGTTTATCTTTTTCTTGAAAAAGTGCAATCATTTTTCACTTAAACATTTTTGTGAGCCATGGACTTTTTTTGACCTCTTTATTCGATACGTAAAACGTTGATAGTAAATTATTCATAAGCACGGTAAAACAATTTTTCTTTTCGATTATCTACTATTGGGAATTTTTTAGATAAAGTACAACTTAAACCTTTGGTGGTACAATAGTGTCTTGTTTTCAGAAGATTTTGTACATAATGAAAGCATGAGGGAAAATTTAACCAAGAAAAGGGAAGAAATAGTAGAGATTGAGAATTGGACACTTCTTGCAGTTGGAACATAAACATTAGAGCATATTTTATCAAATTTGAATAAAAAGTAGGTACTGAAGAAGAATCTGAAGGAAGCGTTGACTTAACATAGGATTATTGTCAGCCAATGAGCAATGTCTGTACAAGGTCCAATAAGAATTTTGATTATCGAAAAAGGAAGTTAAATATTTCAAAACAAAGACTGGTTTGAACCTGTAGAAAGACCAAGACCATCAAAAACACCAAAGGATCACAGCTTTTTTTAACAATGTCGTGGTTTTATTCACATTTAAAATGAGACAAAATATTTTAGGAAATGGATATTTTGCTCGCCATCAACGAAAATATTGTAATATTATTGCATTAGGGAGATGCAACCATACTCATAGTTTTGTCTTTGGTTTTTAACAGTGGTGGAAAGTAAATCCAAAGAACCATCACCATCAATCATCTGATGACCTAATGAGTCTAATCATCTCATATGTTACAGAAAATGACATTATAGAAGTCGAGAATCTTTCTTGTGTTTTTTTTTGTCTGAAAAAAATGCAGAAGTTATGACAAGAGACATGACTTGATATCGCGTTACGCAGGACTCAATGCTACGACAGTGCCGCCTCAATTTCAGGTGACCAAAAAAAATCCAAGAAGTAAGTCCAATAGCCCTGTGCACTCCCTGAATCTTTGCAGAGTTCATGCGTTTTCATGAAAATCTTAGACATTCTTGTCATAATCCAGCACATAAATGACAATTGCTGAAGGAGAACACTTGACAAAACTTAGATCGCACATCTGATACTCGCTGAAGCGCTCTTTACGCTCCGTTAAAGTCGTAGGATATAAAATTGAGACGATTCAAAAGAGTTTCATATACTACTTCTTACAAGATCCAACGAAAACAAATTTAGACATGTATGAGATCAGGAGCAAGCTTTCTTCTGATGGCTATTTGTGATTTTTCGTTTTTGGCTTTCATTCAATTTCGGTTGGATTGACTCACTATCCAAGAGGAAATACATATGGCGGCGGTCTGTGTTTGAATGCGATCTGTACAATAACTGTTGGCAATATCCATGGCTTTGAGCAAATTCACGATTTGCGTGCCACCGAAATGAGTGTGGACGTTGCTGGTAAGTGGAAAGCCCAAGAAACTCTTCAATTCATTTATAGTTAAAAAGGACCTAAGCGAATCGTAAGCCAGTGCAACTTTCTTGCCTATTATTTGTATCTTTTGAGTGAAGTTTTTCTTGAGAGCTCCTCAATCTACATATCAATACTTTCAACCGAACGAAAAATTGCAAAGGAACTGTTATTTTTGCATTTCTGGTCGCCTCAGGCCTCTGAAGCCCTTAGTGTGCCCCTGCAAAAAAAATTTCTAGTCGATACAAATAAATCCTTTTTTTATGCCCATTTTCTTGACTCTCCATTAAACTTTAGGTTAACTAATCTGCCATTAAATTTAATCGACTCATTTAAAGCTGCAATTAAAATTTGATTTTCTTCACGTTTAATCACTCAACTTAACAAGGTATTAATACTTAATCTCCAATTAAGAAACGCTTCCAGTACTCCAAATAAATTTCCAATATTTCCATTCTAATGTCAATAAATTATATTGATTTCAATTTCGGAGTTCTTTTCAAAAAGGAAAAAAATGGAGGAACTAAAACGTCTGCCACTAGCACCTATTCGATCAATGAACGAAAGTACCTCACTGGAGCTTGCTAAAAAGATTCCTCTCTTCAAACTTGATGCAAGATCTCTGGGATACAAGACAAGCTATCGCCATGGCACAAATATTCCCGGTTTGTTATGTTCCCTTTCGAAAGATTCATACGACTAATCCAAACATTTTCCTTCTGGGTTACTGGCCAGGAAGTTCGAGTAGTTTCGGCCTAATTTAATTCCAACCTCGGGATTACCTTATCGAACGAAACCCAAAGTATGGCCCCGAAGATTTCAAAGAAGCCCTTCATGCCCAGGCCATTCAGTCTAGCTTCGGCTGGCTTCTGGCCCAAGCCAATTATAATGGATTCAACACCTACAACGAACTCACTTATCCAATGACAACTCAAACAATCATAACAAACGGAAAACAATGGTCATTCTATCGCTACCAGTTAAACACAACACTCATCCACTCGGATCACGTGCACGACAATCCAAAAATGAACTTCTGTTGGGGTAGCCCGGAAATGAGTCTGTTCCAAGAAATCGATTCCAATGATAAATGCCTCGGATTCAATGAAGACGTCGCGTCGCTAGGAACTTAATCGAGTTGTATCTCAAAGCTCTCGTTGAACAAAAACTGGACTAAAGGCCTAACCTCGCCACAAAACAACAAAAGGTTGCGGACATCGATGATTATGAATGATGATAAACGACAATTCTTGGAAAATATTTTCAAACATTTGTCAGCTAATCTTGCTCGTCATTTGGAAATTCAAGAAGTCTATTTGTCGATCTACACGTGCGTCGATTCTTCGAAGTTGGTATTAATCCATGGCGAAGAACTCTCGACCAGCATGATCCAGAGTATATTCCTAAAGCTGTGCGTCCAGGGGGACCGAAAAGCAAGCCCAGGTTCAAGAAGACCTACTATCCATAAGTTGTTTTGTTTTACAATTAGAAGAAAAAATAAATAAAAATAAATATAAAAAGAAACAAATCTCCAATATTTCCATTCTAATGCCATTTTTGCTGCTACAACTTGTGTCTTCAAAAAGACCATTAACAATAAGCTGATGCGCCAACAGCCAGTTTATAAAGTGTGAAGGGAGACCATTCAAATTTACTCGTTTTTATTAGCATAAAACTTACTTCTGCAATAGGACTTGCTTGTGAAAGCTATACGGCATGCCAATGAGATTTCAAAGTTCATATATATGTAACTTTCTTATGCAAGATACCTTGTGCAGGTATAGCAAACATCCTCGATTGCATTGATTTTACCTATTGTAGTAAGATAAACAGATGGAATCAACGGTCCTACTAAGGACCATCCCTCCAGGTTGGGGGTCGTGAATCGGGGTGACTGCCCGGCAACATAAAGAAGAGATTGTTTTGATATACGAAATCGATAAATAAAATCTTCATCATCCCATTTATTTAAATCAATGCGCTCCTGCATTTTATATTTACGCCTTTCATCATCGGAATCAGAAGACCAATTATCCCAAATATGATCCATCATAACATAAGAGCCGTATTGTTGTTTGATAGTAATAAAAAAAAAAAAAAAAACAGAAATTTCAGGGGCTCTACAAACAACAGCAAAATGTCAGAAAAAAAACTAAAGTTCTGTGAAGAAATTGGATTCCAATGCTAATACTGACATTGAAAGCGTTAATGGGACCCTTGAGGTCAATTAACTAATGATTCAGTTAACGTTAATTGACAGGTCTTAAAAAGTAACATTAAAGCTAACTTGGAGTGAAGAAAACGAAATCTGGAAAAATTATGGAATTAATCAGCCATTAAACTTAATGGAGAGTCAAGAAAATGGGCATTAATGAACTTATAAAAGCTAAGTAGTTTCCATGCAAGCAAATTACAATATTGTGGAGTCCAATAGGAGCGGAATAGAAAACAAATGTTGCAAGAACCTTTAAAACAATTCCCTAGAAGCTTATATGACAGGCGCTTACTAATTTTTCATGACCATGTTTTTGATCCTAATCAAAATATTTAAAATTAAGGTAAATTACATTAAAAAAAAACAAAAAACCCTTCCACAACCAAGTGGGTATATCTACTTATAAGAAATTTCTTTGAAAGTTAAAATTGTATATTTGAAATTATTAATAGCAAAAAATTAATAGAATATCATAAAGAATTTGTTTTTCGATTTAAAAAAAAGACATTTAAAGCGCGGCCGTGCGTCGTTATGTTTCAAACGTTTTCCAGCTTGGACTTTTGATTCTGAGAATTTAGTTCTCCGATTGAACTTGAAAATGTCTAAAGTATAAAAAACGTAGTATAGGAACTCTCTCTCGAATGTGAATAATAAACTTGGTTAAATTCTTTCCACTTCAACAAACCGTTGGCCGTTGTTTCCTTTCCATAGGAATTGAATTAAACTATAAAAAAAAATCTTTATTGCAATGCAAATATTTCCCTAAAAGCTGATTATCCTGCTTATAAACAGCTTCAGTAAATCGACTACCACATTGCTGCACTGCATGCATACCTCTCAAAAATGCCCACTAAATCTGACCAGACAGAACGGAGTCTTTAGACAGAAAAAAAAATTTTGTTTTATTTGTTAGTTTTATTGAACACCTTTTTAAAGACCTGTTCCAGCTCTTATCAACTTCCAAAATGTGTCATTAATTTTGTGTACGATGGTGGAGGCTTTTGAAAGCCATCCGCCAAAGCCGAACAAAATATAAAACCAACAACAACAATCAACTGTTTTTTGAATAAAATATAAATAAGCATACAAAAGGTCTCCTCTTGCGATATCCCTAAACGAGGGAAAAATTATCACCGAATTCGAGCAATCAATTTAAAACAAGAAATTCCTCACTTAACCGTGATAAACTATCGCCGATGGCATAACAAACGCAACGCTAACAAAAAATTAAAAAAAAAAAAAAACCAAACCATCGTCGCGGTCTTGGTCGTCCAAAAAAAAAAAACAACTCAAAGAAAAAAATGGAAATAAAACATTCAATTAAAGAAAATTTTCCTCTTGTTCGGATCGCCTCGATCCGGGTCGTCATTCTTTAAAACCTCAGCTCAGCTCGGCTCTCTACTCGACGATGATGGTGACCGTTCGCCTCCTCCGAAAAAATAAATGAACCACACCATAGACTCACCGTCATCGTCATCAGAAAAACACAAACTTTTTGGCGGCTTGAAGAGTTAAAAAAAAAACGGAGGAGAAAAAATAACATTCGAAGAATTTATGCGCTTACGGTGGTGTGCCAGAAGGTGCGGAAAGGGGATCGATAAGGTTTCCGCGTCCATTCCGATATCCGGGCGATATAGGTGCTTGCTCAGTGCTTCTTTTTCGTTTTCTTTGTAGGTAAATGAGTAGAAGTCCGAATCCGAAGATATAGGCCCCCTTTCCATAAATGCATGCATTTGGGTTGGGATGCGGACACGACTCGGTGTGTAGGGGTGGTGTTTTTGGTGTTTGCAGGAAAGTGTGGACGAAACGGACATGGCCCAGCGAGAAGTATTTCGCGTTCACCATCCGTTTTAGTTGAAATTAATGAAAATAAGAAAAACAAGAAGAATTGTCCATCGAATAGTCAGGAAGTTGATGTTGCATGACAAAATTGCCTTAAAACCTTGAAAAAAGATTTTGAATATCGTGTTCACCAGACCCTTATTCGAACAAGGTCGTCATAAGTCGAAACAAAAATTCAAAGGCAGCATTCAGGCTTGAACTATTCACATAAAACCTCAACGCGACTTGCGTCTGACTAAAGTGAAGTTTGCTGGTTAAAAATAAAAGAGAAAAATACAAAATTAAAACACAAAATTCTTCAAGGCATTCAAAACCAAAAGTCGCCGGGTCAGGTCAGAGTTCTATGCGAACAGTCTGCCATCGCGACCGTCCGACGGTAACACAAAATTGAATTAGACAACCAAAACAGTGACCAAGAAAGAAAACCTTATTAAATGGAAGACAGCATGCCGACGACACATTTCAACCATCCAGAGACCGAAAAAATAACAAACAAACAACCGAAAAAGAGAACGTTGTCGGAGTTTTTTTTGGTAACTCGATGGTCGCTCCGCCGTCAATGCGGGGGAAATTGGTTTTCCCATAACTTATGTCTCTGTCCAGCGCGCTGCCTATTGATCGGAAATTAATACGCCCGACACACGACAAGTGTGTCATCTTGTTTAAATAACGATAATGGAGGTGCATGTTACAGGAAACCCTAAAGTGCATCATCACATTGCATCGGCTGCATCCAAAGTGATCCTTGTTGGGACTATATGCAACATAATAAATATTTTTTCCTTTGTTGTAAGTCTTTTCTTTTTCTAAGATTCACCTAAACACGAAGAAGACTAATTATTTTTGAGCTGAACGAACCTTAGAGACAAACAAACAATACTTGAGTTGAAAGTGTATGATAGGGGCTCGATCGTGGGGGCTAAGTTATTCAGAGAGGGTTCTGTTCGGAGCATTTGCTTGGGAAATTAGTTTGACATGTTGTCCAAATAATTGCGATCGTATTTTGTTTAACTCTCAGTCTAGTGAGTTCCCTTATGAAGTCGAATATGTGGGGACAAATTTAAACATAAATGACGATGGCCTTATTTGGACGACGGAAGGGATCTTAAACTTATAAATTTGCATTTTTTAAAAATCCCGTCGGCATTGCATTTTTTATTATATTTTTTTTTTTAAGACAAAACTGGGGTGGAATAAGCTATCACATTTGTGATAGTCACATGTGATGAAATGAAATTTTCCGTCTACGTAAAGTTATCACAAAAAATTTTTTATTAGTTTTGGAATCACTTGGCAAAACTGACATTGGTATTTTTTTTATTTTTTTTATAAGATTTCTGTTTGTTTTTTGCTTATTAAAAGCGATGAATTTTTAGATACTTATGACCTGCTTCCATTGATAGGAGCAACGGATAATTCAAATATCTTCGACATTAGTCAAACGAAAAACAATGACTTGAAATTGGGCAGTTTTTCGGAAAACTACGATCAAGATGAAGTTCCTCAATCACACATGACGTAATAGAACAACTTATAATAATTGTCCTTTTTAAGAATATAGTCAACCGTGAATCCTCCAAGCCGAAACGGCCGAAACAAATTCAGAAGAGGCTACAATCAAAGAAGAGCCACAAAGTGAATCCGATAACGAATCCTACGAAGCTGAAGATGAAGATGGCGGACCGATTGAAGCGTGTGGGAAGAGTTTATTCACCGAACAGCCTAAACGGGAATATCCGTGGCGTTTGATGCGATAAACTGGAAATTGCTGTCAAAAAGACGGATAAAAGAGAATAGCCATGGAGAGACATTTTGCCTCTTCTTTTTCGAACAGACATTAAAATTGATTTTTACAGATATTCAAGAATTTATTAAAAACCATGTAAACTTAATTTTAACAAAACGTATTCACAGGAAGATTTGTTTCAATTTCCAATACCTAATTATAATCATAACAGACTTGATTAAACTAAGTATTGTTTGTAAATAGTTTTTACTTAATTTCTGCCGAGTTATACCTTGACTTCATCTTATTTTTGGGGATGCATTTGAGTTCTTTCTTGAAGAGGTGGGTCATTTTCTGCATTCTTGGAAGTGAGGATTGGTTCACCATCCGACCTCAACGACAAAAAAAAATTGTTTATCAAAAACGCATTGCTGATTGCAATAAAAACAATTCAATACAGCACAAAACAAAAAACAAACATTCGTATGGGCACAAAAATATTCATTTTTTTTCTTGATGAAAACATTGAAACAAATTTTGTTTGAAAGTGACTACTAAAAGCTTGTCACAGAAAAAATTGAAAAAAATTACAAAAATGTGACTGTCGCAAGTGATAATCACTTACACAGACAAAATTTGTGATATGTGATTATCATTTAGCCAATTCCACTCCTGTTTTTCATATTAAACATTAGATTAATTTTTGATAATTTGTCTTCCTTTTTAAGTTACTTATACGTCTATGAATAAAATAAATAAATAGAGTGGCGCGACAGCTCTTGAAGAGCCAAGGCCTAAGTGGCTTACTCTCATCAACAATTCTTTGAGTGCTTGTGAAAAATTGAGGGACCTACAATTCAACACCGATTCCGAACGGCAAATTTGAAAAGCACTTTTTCATGACAGATTGATACGTTTGGAAGTTTTGTCAGTTCTTCGCAAGAGGCAGTGTCCGTGAAAGATGAAATAAAAACTGTGGGCATCAGTAGGACTCGAACCCACGACGGACGTTCAGCTTAGCCAACGCACCTAACCGATAATCCACGGACACTACTACACATTAGAATCCTTAGCTAAATAATATGAAACAAATGAATTTCATGTATTATTTAAATAAATTTGCGCATGAACATGAAATACATTTTTGTTCAAAATTATTAAATACAATTTTTTAGCTGAGTATTTTTTTATCACTATTATTTTTCTTAAAGTTTGATTGATGGTTTTACCAACTAAAAGGGTCGTTTAAAAAAAAAAGTTTGAACACTGTTTGTTTTGTATTTATTGTGCTTCAATAACTGAGGAAAACTCTTCTTATGTCGTGCAACCACATAAAATTATGCGGTGAATGATTTACCGAGTATAGTGGAAAAAGTAAATCATTACTATTATATTTGACAAGAAACACGAAAGTATTTTTACTTAAATTCAGTGTTTTATTGATAGGTTCATAGAATATTGTGTTTTCAGTTTTGTCCATAAAAATATAAACTTATTTTTGCCTCACTTTAAATGTTTTGTTTAAGAACTTAAGAATCTTTTTTTTGGCGGACTTTTGACGCTTACGTGGGTTATAACATAAGTTCATAATAATCGATCTATTAAGTGTCCTTTTCGGTTTTATGACACTGGGTAAGTTGGCTCTCATTTGAACATAGATTATTATTATATCTCTCTAACAAATGAAAAAAAAACATTGTTTTTCCTTCGATTTTTGGGCTTATTTATTAATTTATTAGATATTATACCTTGTACATTTATAGCCACATTTACCCTACCTACGTAAACATACGATCCTGCCCTCTGAAATTTGGACAGCATGTGCGTACGTTCATATCCCACACTAGGGTAAATTATTGGACAAATCCCTCCGACAGGATTTTGCACATGGTGAATTCAAACGAAAAAAACCACTGTGTGCTGAGAAAAAAGTGAGTCATTAGTAATAACTCAATACTATGATTTTTGAAACTTAAAACAAATTCAATTGACTTACTGCCTAAAACCAAACTTGCTTCTCGCTTAATTCACTAGATCAAGCTAAACGGTGCAGGGAACTAACTTCACTGGGAATTAACTTCACATGGGAATTAACTTCACCTCAAGTGGGAAATATCTTCACTTTTTTCTGGTGAAGTTATATCCCAACTATGGTGGGAAATTACTTCATCAGAAATTTGTGTGAAGTTATTTCAAACCCGTATTCATAGATTTTGAGAGAAACAACCAGCCGAATGAAAAAAAAAAATTATGAACATATAATTAAAAAATGTCATGTTTTTTATAATAAGCAGCAAGAGTAGACAAAGGGCTTGAGTTCATAATTTGAGCTTCAGCTTTTAATAAATCAACCATTTTTTGTATATTATTTGGACTAAATAATGGTAAAACCAGGAATTTTTTAATGGGATTGGGATTGTTCCTCAGCTTTGGTATAGTATCGTGGATCTTGTAACCCGCAGCAAGATCCACGATACGTATAATGGAACCAACATCCTTTGAAGTCTACCTACTTCGGAAAATACAATGTACAAAGCAAGTCGAAATTTTTTTTTGCCAAGCAGAGAAACAATTTGGGGTGTGAAAATAAAAATATTCGCGCGAATTTATATTGTTTCTCTGCTTGGCAAACAAAATTTCGGCTCTCTTCGCTCGCTTTGCAGTGCTACAGTATAAATTATTTTCTCTTGCAAAATTTGCACTAACTTTTTTTTCTTACGATGATAATTTAAAAAAATATTTGACAACATTTGTAAACAAAATTGGTTATTTGTATTTTAATTGATCAGCTTAGTTCATATTTTGGTTATGTAGGTGATTTGAAAAGTATACATTTTGTTTATCCTAAACCTTCCAAATTTTTTTATTAACCGGTTTGATTGGTTAGCGAACGTGCAGAAAAAAAGCTATTCATTTATAAAGATTCAAAGAATAAGGAACTCTTAAAAAATCATGACCAACTAAGCAGATTTTTCAATGCAAACATTAAAATAGAAAAGCATCAAGGACCCCATGAAACTTTTTTTCACCCCACCACTGGAAATAAATTTGTCATTGATTTTGATGCGAAAGTGAACTACAAAACCTGATAATAATATGTAACTCTTATAAACATAAGTGAAATTAATTCTCACCTTCTGTGGGAAATAGCTTCACATCAAAGTGAAGTTATTACCCACAAAAAAGTAAAGTAATATCCCACTATAGTTGGGATATAACTTCACCAAAAAAGAATGAAGACATTTCCCAGTTGTGGTGAAGTTAATTCCCATGTGAAGTTCATTCCCAATTCCCAGTGAAGTTAAATCCCTGCACCAGCTAAACAATACTGCAGTCAATTATCTTTTAGGAATAAAAATGACACTTTTATTTCTCACGGTTTAGTTAATGATAATGTTGTTTCAGAAAGTCTTTTTTATGATCCTATTCGGCCTAATGAACTGCTTTCCATCATTCATAAGTTAAAGAAATCTAGTTCTGTAACCAATAATAATTGTTCCAGTTTAATATTCAAACAAATTGCATACCTACAACATGGTGGATGTTCTTGCACATATTTTTAATAAAAGTGTGTACGGTGGTGTGGTGCGGGTGCATAACTTCACGGGTCATAACTTCACATGGGTCATAATTTCACCTCTAGTGAGTTATAATTTCACTTTCTTCGGGTGAAGTTGTGTCCCATCTAAGGTGGGAATTAGCTTCACTTTTTTGTGGGCCAGAATTTCACTTCTGTGTGAAGTTATGTCCCGCTCAAATTGGGATATAATTTCACTTTTTACTACATTTGCAAGAAATTATCATTTTGTACTATTTACCTATACATAATTTGTGTACCAAAAACTGCATTACTCTGGCGCGATTTTTTAATATTTTCAGAGTCTTGAAAACTGAATTTCCGAACTACTAACTATAACAATAACTACAAAAAGTCTAATTAATAACCGTTTTTATTTACTTTTTATCGACAAAATGGAGAGAGCAATTCATTTTTCAAAGCTGTTGCGTTTTCTTTAATTTGGAAAAGCAACCACCACACATCTTGTAATGCATACTAGTGTTTGGCAAGCAGGTGCTGCAGTGCAGTGATTCATTTCGAGCATGATGACGATCTGTAACATTCAAATTCAATTTGTTTTGATTGGGAGTGAAGCGAGCGGAAAAAAATTTGCCCAAAAGAGAATCAATTTGGGGTCTGAAAATAAAAAAATTCTCGCTTCGCTCGCTAGCAATTGTACCTGATACATTTGTTGGTTCAAGCTCCCGATTCGTAATACAATTTTCTAAAACTTTTAAGAGTGATTGTAGAGTTAAGGTTTAGTATTGAAGAACTCAATAATGAATACGTTTTCTTGATAGGAATTGCCGACTGATAGCATTGAAAAATAGTGCTTCCGTCTGCATTCACATGATGCAAGGACACTGAACATCCCATCAATAAAAAATGTCTTTCCGAAGGAGTTGTTAATGTCATTGCAACAGCTCAGTTAGTTTAGATGATAAAAAGGTGCAATAAGATGAAACTGGATTCAAGTACAGTTTGCTTGCCTTACTCTCACCTTACCGAATATCAAAGTTCAGAAGATCGGTTGCATTGGAAAAAATTTTCTTTACGTCACATAGACTTAGAGCATGCGGTATATTTCAACCGTTATGCACTGAAAAAACACCCACCATAGTGGGTCATTAGTTCCGAAAACCATTTTCGGGACTTCTGAATTCAGGACCAGATTCTCTGCGCCGTGGAATGACTAAATAGGTGGGAAATAATTTCACCCAAATTTCTGGTGAAATTATTGCTCACCTAAGGTGGGAAACAATTGCACCCGAAAAAAGTGAAATTATAACCCACTAAAGGTGAAATTATGACCCATGTGAAGTTATGACCTGTGAAGTTATGCACCCGCACCGGTGGTGTCTTTCCAAGTTCTCTTAAAATTGCTGACGTCATCCCTATATATAAAAAATCCAACCCTTGCAGTATGAATAATTAAATTACAGACCTATTTCTCTGTTACCTGTCTTACTTACTTACTTAAGGTGGCGCTACAGTCCGGGGTGGACTTGGGCCTCAACCAACAAACCTCTCCACCCAGCTCGGTCCCTAGCTAGCTGTCTCCAGTTTCGCACGCCGAGTTGGTTGAGGTCGTGTTCAACTTGCGCACGCCACCTGAGCCTTGGTCTTCCTCTACTGCGTCTTCCCTCTGGGGTGGATTCGAAGACTTTACGGGCCGGAGTAATGGCGTCCATCCTCTCCACGTGACCGAGCCATCTGAGTCTGTGGACCTTCACTCTTTTAGCTAAGTCAGTATCGCTGTACAGCCCGTACAGTTCGTAGTTAAATCTTCTCCTCCATTCACCGTTTATGCAGACAGGACCATAGATCTTACGTAGAATCTTTCTCTCGAAACGGCCAAGTGCGCTCTCATCCGTTTTTGACAAGGTCCATGCTTCTGCACCATATAGCGGGACGGGGATGATGAGGGTCTTATAGAGCGTCACCTTAGTTTTTCGGGAGAGGGCTTTACTGCTCAATTGCTTTCTTAGCCCGAAGAAACGGCGATTAGCAAGAGTTATTCTCCGTCTGATCTCGGCGCTGATGTCGTTGTCCGTGTTGATAGCGGAGCCAAGGTATACAAAGTCCCTAACTACCTCGAAATTATATGCGTCGATCGTGACGTTTTGTCCAAGACGTCGGTGTTGGGTGTCCTTTCTAGAAGACAGCATATACTCTGTTTTGCCCTCATTGACCTCTAAACCCATTTACATCACGCTGTGTTCTCCCAATGATATCAATGTCATCAGCGTACGCGATGAAAAATAGAATATTGGAATTTCTAAATAACAACAATTTCTTTAGTGAATGTCAATTTGGATTTCGAGCTCACAAATCAACTGAAGATGCGTTGTTAAAACTTTGTAGTGAAATTTATGAAAACACTAACAATAATTTATTCGCAGCTGGACTCTTCATTGACTTAACCAAGGCTTTTTATTTAGTAGACCATAATATTCTTTTGACAAAATTGTATAATGCAGGAACGCGTGGATTTATCTATAATTGGTTAGACTCTTATCTATCTGTCAGAAAACAAGTAGTTAAAATAAATGGTAGCTTAAGTAGTGTATCTCACAATAGCATTGGCGTTTCCCAAGGTTCAGTTTTGGGTCCCTTGCTTTTTTTAATTTTCATAAATTCTATTTTCAATCAGAAATTCAAAGGAAAAATTACTGCATTTGCTGACGATATGGCTTTTTCATATGGTTGTAAATCTTTGCTAAGCTTAATCTCTGACATTAACGCTGATTTAGACATTCTAAGACTCTGGCTTGCAGTTAACAGTGGCGTAGATAGGGGGGATCAGGGGGATATATCCCCCCATTGGGATTCATAATTGTTCAACATAACCAGTCATGCCAAATAAGTTAAAGAATCGCATTGTACATTCTATACCTACAGTCTACAGGGAAAACACAAAGTCAACTTCAGCTGAAAGAAATTAGGTATTACTTCGGCAAATCACCTAATATTTTGAATTTCTTCTTTATATCGATTTTTAAAAAGTATATTTTTAACGTCTCTCACCAATTGATAATAGGTAAACGTGCAAGAAAAAGAGCTTAAATCCAGCTTTCTACAAAAGCCCACACCGACACAAATATTCAAAGTTATTTAGATTTCTTTTCTTTTTTTTACCATAAGCACGCACTCAAGGGGTTTTTGTTCCCTTTTTATGCCAAAGCACAGTGCGAGCGTTAGGAAAATGGGATAGACGGAGAGGGTTAAGGATGACCTCATCCTCATCGGTTAACATTAGTCTTGAATTCCTGAACACTGCAATGACTGGGGAAGACAGAGTGTGGAAGAGAGTTCCACATTCGCGTAGTACGGCTAAAGAACGATTCTCTGAACATGACCGTACGTCCGAAGTTGGGCTCGAGGGTGAACTGATGGGCATTCCTGGAGGCGCGGGTATTACGGTTGAATATCTTAAGGGGAGGAATGCAACTGGCTATTTCAATAGAGCATAAACCATTAAAGTAACGGTAAAAGAGGGTGAGGCATGAGACATTACGTCGATGTTCAAGTGACGTAAAAGTCTCAACGATGGTACGGTCACCAATCATCTTAAATGGTCTTCTCTGGATACTGTCCAAAAGACTTAAGTACGTTACTGGAGCACCAGCCCAAACGTGGGAGTTGTACTCAAGCTTTGGACGTATGTAAGTTTTGTAGATGGTAGCCAGATCAGAAGGGGAAAAGAAGTTCTTGCATCGTCTTAAAAACCTAGACATCTTGCGGCATTTTTGGCGACATCGCATATGTGATCATTCCACAAGAGGTGGTCGGTGATACACATACCGAGAATCTGGAGATGTTCGGTTTCACTGATGCAAGTGCCACTCATGGACAATGGCAAGAGGGGGTATATCTCGCTTCAACGATACAAGACAGCGTAGAGTTTTCGAAGCATTAAACTCTACGCGGGTGTCTTCCCTAAATTTTAATCTTAAAAAAAAAAAAAATAATAATAAAAAGACCAACGCGAATTCGCTGAGACCTCTAATTTTCAAGTTTGAAGTCAATCGGACCAGTGGTTGAGGATGCTTTTACAGAAAGACAGACAAACATCCAAAACTTTTCATATACCTATTCTAAACTAGCAGTTGCCCGCGACTTCGTCCGTCTCTCTCTCGTGCTCCGGTGCGTCTTGACTTGTGCATCATGCGCGTGAATTTGGTTGCAAAGTTATTTTAAAATTGTATATTAGTCGATTCTCCCAAAATTCAAAACTCTTCTTAACTCGTTTTAGTTAGACTTTTCACTGAAGCTTTGCTCTTATTATTCGCAGCGTAACTTTGTATAGCTTAAAGCCTTCCTCAATAAGTGGACTATTCAACACAAAAAGAATTTTTCAATTTTATTTAGCAGTTCCTGAGATCAGCGCGTTCAAAAAAACAAAAAATTAATACTTTCTTGCCGATTCTTCGCTCCAACCGATAGCTTAATGTTATGTAGCCTAAAACCTTCCTCGATTATTGGAGAATGGACTATCCAACTCAATTACAATTCAAACCTGTAGTTTTTCAAACAAACTCGTCAGCTTTATATAAGTATAGATGTCGGAAGTAAAAATGAGCGAACTGGATCCAAGCGAAAAGCTATCTACGCCACTGGCAGTTAATAAAATTGTGTTGAGTAATAAAACAAAACTAATGTACTATAGTCTTTCTGGGTCTCATATTTTAGACGATTGCGATATTTTTTATCATTCTTCAGATTGCGAAAAATTCAAATTTTATGTACAAAATGATTCTTACAATTTCATTTCTAATGAGTCCTGTTCCCCTCATTGCTTTCGGATAGATTTTGTCAAGACCTTCAAATACCTTGGTGTCTTACTTGACAGCAAATTCAACTGGTCTGATCACACCCAAGCACTAATGAAATACTTGTTATATTGTTCTAGGCAATTTTATACTCTTGGATTGTATTGCTCACAAAAATTACTAGTTATGATCTATTACGGTATTGTTCAGTCTAAAATTCAGTATGGAATAACTTGTTGGGGGGGGGGGGGGGGGGGTTCTTATCAAAACAAGATTTATCCTCTTCTTATTCTTCAAAAACATATTGTACGAATCATTTGTAGGAAAAATCGTAGGAAAATCACAATAGTTTCATTTTATTTCAGGCATTAAAAGTTCTTCCTCTAAGACATTTATACTACTTTAAAGTTTTAAAATTATTTTTCATAAGAAGTGGATATCTTTCAACTAGAAATAATCCACGCCATAATTTACGAGTAAATACTATGTTTTAAGTTAACATCCCCTCTTATAATAAGATGCATTTTCGAAGATTCTATACTATAGTTGCTCCCTCAGTTTTTAACAAATTGCCTTTCTCCATAAGATGTATAAGAATTTTTTCTTGTTTCCTACAAAATGTTAAATCATGGCTTTTTGAACACGATCACAGTCAAATTGAAAACTTGTTGAATTTAATTATTTAAATAAACTATTTATTAAAAAAAAAAAAAAAATTAAAAATAAATAAATACAAAAAATTTAAACACAAAATTTCTATACCATTCATTTATTTTCTATTTTCTATCTTTCTTTCACCTTGCACAAAACTATGTTGATTTATTTTACTTTTAATTTACTGATGAGCATTCGCCACTAGCACTAGCCTTAAGCTTACGCTAAAGAGTGTCTCTTAATTTGTTTTGTTTCGGTTACATTCAAAATTGTGTTATTCGGAAGATCACTAATTGCTTTTACATACACATATTGTTCGTTAATAATTTTTTTCTGGATTTTCTAAGATAGTATAGTATCGTTTGCATCAATTTCTTCATCTTTATTTTCTCAATCTTCCAAACTTTATGTATAACCTTTTTTACTGTACCTTGCAAAATGAATTAATAAAATTAAAAAAAACAGATAGCAGGTTAGTTCGATGTTAAAACTAATCGAATCTGAAGAATATGATTTACAGTCTATTGATCGAGGAAGATCACAAATGACTTAGAATAAGTCTTTGTGGTACACTCGTAACAATTTCGTCAAATTATTAAAAGAATCATAAAATGACATTTAAGATAAGAACAATGAAACTACTTTTGCAAAAAAAAAATCTAGGACATGGAAATCTGTTAGTAGTCAAAACACTTTGCATACCATTTTTTGACCTTGCATCGGATTTCGAATATTAACCAACAAATTTTACTAACCAAACATACAGAATCTAATCTCCATGAATTCAGCAAGCCCAGTCAGTAATAACGGCTTTTCACCTTACCTCTTTAACTAAGAAACACCAAACAGCATTTAGTAAAAACACCAAAACGAAAGAGTTGACGTAAGAACTTTTAATTACAATCCCACTCGCTTTTCAGATATTAAGTTATGAAATCTAAAATACTTTGCTGCATTTTTTTATTTCAATTCATCATGATTCAAAACAGTTACAAGCTTTTGGACAGTTAATCATCTCAAAGCCATAAATCATAAAAGAAAAAATTAAACGACTCCCACTTCAAGTGGCATACGCTCAACCAAAATCTACAAGTAACAAAACAATTATAAGCTCAATCCAGACAACATAATAGTCCGCTCCCACTGACTAAACCAAAAATGTAAAGCATTTTTTTTCTTTCGCGAACAGGTTCTCCACATTTGAATGTTAAACCAAAAATTATACAATGCAAGAAAAACAATAGACAGAGGGAGATAACAGATTTAGATTTTACTGTGCCAGTGCCTGCCCCCCAATGGTGCAACAAATTATCTTCAATTTATAGCTGCTCCTCCTCGCTCTTTGTCTTATGACTATACTTTATAGTATAGGCGTGCGCAATAAGCTCATGTGGTGCAGTGGACATGACCGAAGTGGCCTCGTGTCGCGTCGTTCGTCTCGTACGCTAAAACAAAATCCACCAAAGTGACATGTTTCTTATGCAAAGCTACACACTTACTGCCTTTGCCTTTGCCTCTGTTGTCTGATTTTTGGTTTCTTTTTATTATATTTTGGGAGAGCTAGAGATGAAGCAATTTCTTCGATGATCATCATTCATGTAACTTTTGGTCCCACAGCGGAAAAAAATCGCCTCAGTCAGCATACTCCGGAGTCCGAATGGTGGCTCTCTGTTGTTGTTGCGATCAGTTAAATCGGATTAAATTTAAATAAGTACGAGCGCACATATGATTCCGGACTTCATCAGATTGTGTGGACAGTCTTCTCTTGTGTATAAAGTGGGCTCGTCCGGGCAGATTTACTGCTCGCCAGAGTCACAGAGTGCCATTGCGATAAGCCTCCAATGTAGATGCACTGGCAATTTATGAGTCTTTAATCGTCGTAAATTATTTGCATTGTGCGCGTATTTGAAAAACAAACAAACAAACACACAACCCACACTCCTGGGCCAACAGGTTGCAGAATTCCCATCTCAATAATTTCATATCCAATGAAAATGATGAGTAAATATTTACGTTAAGGATGATTTGTCCCATTATCGTGTCATTAAAAGTCGATCAAGCTTCGAGAGGTAAGCCGATTAAATTCACTCTTTTCCTGATTAAAAGGATCTGCTTCGTTAAACACAAATCCTTCGGCCTCAAACTATCAATCTGTCAGAATTTCCTAAGTCAGTGCAATAAAATCCCTCGAGGGTTGTTGACAAAACAAAAATAAAAAGAAGAAATCTCACCCTCTTGAGTTTCTTTTGTTTAAGGATCTCAAGGACTCTCTCGTTGAACTGAACACAAGTGCCGTCACCGATGAACAAAGTGGCTAATATTTTTTGCAAACAAAAGCACAAAATCTCCGCTTCTCTCGATGGGATGATATGGTTGTGATGTTTGAAGTGTTTCTGAGAGACAGAGAGGGGGGGGGTTGGTTTCGCGGGTTATATGACAGTTTGACATTAACACTACCGAGAGTAGTAAAAATGCCGCTTCCACTCGCAAAAATAAAATCAAAAAAAAATCTCTAACGACATAAGGGCGGAACATCCGGATACTTTGTTATACAATTTTTTTCTGTCGATTTTTTACGGTACCTTTGCTGTTGCATTAGTTTACACTTTGACAGAAGGAAAAAAATATCAACGATAAAACGACAAAACCTTTTGGGGTGAGTTTTATAGTTTATTTGTGGATATTTTTTATGGGGTTATAAAATTAAATACATAAAACTGTTTTGCACCGCACAGTGCAAGGCAACATAAAATGAGGTTTTTACCTTTTAACCAAGGAGCAAGGAGCTATGGCAATCGGAGGAAAAAAAGGGCAACAAATGAGACTCTTCAAGGAGCAGAAAACAAAACGAGAGTGCACAACAAAAACAGAACAACAAATCGACTGAGTCAGTGGAATATCCTGCTGGGCTCACTTAAGTGTTGACTATAAGTCAGGGGTTCGTTTTTCTAATGCGCAAAATTATTTCTGAGTTTGCGGTAATTTTCAGTAAATAAATCAAACTTAAGTGAATTAGTGAGAAAGTTTCTTATAAGAGGGTTTTTCGCCTGAAAGACGCCCACCCGGAGCTCATTGGGCCATTAAATGCCACATATGGATTTCTTTTATAAATAGCCTATGGTGTGGTCTTGTTGTGGTGTTTTTTTCGCTTTCATGCGTTTGAGTTGAGTTTTCATTGACCCCAAAAAATTATGTTAAACAGAATGTGGTTTTAATTCTTTTAAAACCAATATTCCAATTATTGTTGTTTTTTCAAGCATGCAAGCTTCCTTCGACGATGTAAGAAGTTTTTTTACCCTCTGAGTTGTTTAAGGCTAGAGCAGAATTTCATATCTGCTCGCTCCACCAGACGCGCTCTTTACGAAACTTATAGGAGGGATTTAAAAATGGTAAGGGATTATTGTGACTTTAACGTCGGAAGAACATCGTTATTTCCATTACTCGCTTGAAAAGTGTAACCGTAATACTAATTGCCATTAGTCAAGAAATTTACATCCAGAACATCCCCCAGTTAAGGTCCGGCGCGGCGCGGCGGTGCAGTTAAGTTCCGAGATTCGTTTATTAGCCGTACAACTCGAATTTGGAATATGTTTACAACTAGAAGTTCAAAACTTATGTGCATCAGTAACTCCTTTCTAATACCTAATACTAAACTGTGTAGAAAAACGAAATTCAAACAGATCTATCTCGTTCATTTTGTCTCTTGATGCGAAATTATCAGCTTGAAAAAGACGAAATTACGCGATTATGACTAATAATGATGTTTCTTTTTTCATCATACAAACGGTAGGCTTTGGAATTCGTTGAGTATCCAAGGAACATGCATTCTTTCGACTAAGCATCGAGTTTCCGTCTTTTTTCTCGAGGAACGTGGACCATAGCTGCACAACCAACCACACGCAGCATCGACTAATCTGGCTTGATATTTGACCAGAGCTCTTCTGGAGTTTTTGATTCGTTGCCTCTGCAAGGAACGGTATTGATCAAATAAGATGCTGTATTTGCAGCTTCAGCCCAGAAACGTTGGGAGACATTGACATTGACATCTATTAACATGCAACGAATTATCTCTACCAGGTTTCGGTTTATCCGTTCTGCTACACCATTTTGTTCGGGAGTATGGGTGCTGTCTTCTGGTGTTGGATTCCAGACTGCATTATGAACTCTTGAAAAAGTTTATGGCAATATTCCGTACAGTTATCGGATCGCAAAACCTTTAACTTTCTTGAAGTTTGAGTCTCAACAAAGCTTTTGAATTTCTTGAATTCTTCAAAGACATCTGATTTCTGCTTCATTGGAACTACGAACCACTTTTCGACTGTAGTCATCAACAAACGTCAAGAGATACTTTACCGAAAGTAAATTTGCACATAAATCTGGCACATCCTGGACGTTCTTGATTGTTGCCTTTACTTTCTTCTTGTCCTTCAACAGCGAAATCTTCACGAATCAGAACCAACGTACCAAGACTCTTCAGATCTTCTTTTATCTGCCAAGAATGTTGTGAATAGGCATTCAGACTTCTTGTCCTTGCGAAAAGTCTTCTTCGAACAATTTTTCGCAAAATTTCCAGCTTCCCCACAGTTATGGCAACGGAATCTTGTCTTCTTTGGCTTCGGCTTGAAAGATTTGGACAACATTGCCTTTTGAGAGTCTTTATTTCCTTTGTATTGCACTTGTTGCAATAATAAAGATTTGACGGCGTCAGATGTTAATTTTGATGAAGAATTCACCTCAGCCATTACAAGTGGTTTGTAGTCATCAGGCAGTCCAGCCAACATCAACGATGCAACGATCTCATCGTCAATTTCCAGTCTAGCTTTTTTAACCTTGATTGATGTCATAACCATTCTATTGACATAATCTTCCATATATTATATTATTATAGTATATAGAATTATTTGAACGAAGAATTTTAAGCTTCGTTCTCCATGATTCTCAGCGTTTGGTGTCTCATAAAATTTCTGTTTTTGAAAAAGGGTGTGGCTTAGTTCAGTTAGAAAAATCGAAAATCGTACCAGATTTCGATCTCCTTAGTTCTCATAACTTTCTTTGACGAAAAGAATAGATTCTCATAAGAGAAAGTCGATTTTTTCCGGGCGAACGTGTGCTAGTAGGTACTGCGAGAAAGTACTTTTCGGGATTTCGTTTTCCGGGATTTCGATTTCAGTCTTTAGACCCCAACCCCCAGTGGATCCGTATTTCCACAAGTATAACAAATCGAAGCAGAGTCTTCAATGGAGTTTGGAAGAAAGAATAGAGGAATCAGATTATAAAAAAACATGATTTTTGAATTAGTGCTAGCTTTTCAAGTACCCCATATAAAACCACATCCCCTTCCAAGTCACAAACATCATATTGCTCAGAACGTCGTCGTCAGAACCAATTCGATTGAGTACAATAAACCAATCATCAACGTTCCCATAATCACTCTCGATAAGCCATTCCTCAAACTAAGAGGACCATCATCATACCACAGAGACATACCTATAGAAGTGAATCAGCAATCAAAATCCTTCACGTTTCAAAAGACAATCAAATAAATAAATTGGTCGAAGAGCCCATTCAGGCTCCGGCTTCCACCTAGAATAGAAATACAAAAACAATTCAAGAAAGAGGAAGACAAACAAAAATCCAAAACAAACCTTGTTGTGACTCTGAATATTGCATCTGCAACTTCTTGCAACAGAGTGCTAACCATGTCATAATATAGATAGATCCCAAACGACAAACTTCTTCTTTTCTTTGGTTTCTGTATCTTGTTTTGGTTTTTCTTTTTTTCAATTTTTTTTAGCCATCCGGAGCCAAGGTATATCGATCTCTTGGTCCAGCATCATACATCCGTACATCCGCCGTACGTCTAACAACCAAAACAACTCCTTTTCGTCCTTTTTTGTTTTTGCTGTTGTTTTAGTGTGTCCTCCGCCCGGCCAGATTGTGTATAGAGCTTCATACCAAAAGGTAACTACATAATACGATTCCCGAGGATTTTTATTATTTTCACTTGCCTCTTTTGTACATGTGATCTGATAATGATACAGAAAATGTGTGAAAAAACCACCAGCTATGATGCTTCAAAGATCTCCACCAGCAGACGACTATACAGACGCTGACGACGACGGACGACGATGATGACTAGCAATATAGACTTGGCCAGAGCGAGCGCATCGTGTCGGTGCATACTGCAGCCAGAATTTTGCTGCTTCTGATGATGCTTCTGCCTGCTGCATGGTGGTGCCGCTTTGAGAACAACCATGAAGTCGATGCAGACGACCGACCGACGACGACGACGACAGAAAAAAGATACAAGCCAAGCTCTGAGATACAAAAACAAAAAAAAACCAAACAAGTCACAAAAAAAGATAAAGATTCGAAGAGAATGATTTACGAGTGAACAATCGTCTCCGTTGAGCTCTGTGATGCTCAGCGTATAGGTAGGTTGAGTAGACCCTGCCCCATTCATATTGGCATCTTCACTCGCCGTATGATGTCTGTAGGTATACGGAGTGCTGTGCGAGGATGACCAAAATATTCTTTTAGCTAAAAAAAAATCTGCAAAAAACAAACAACAGCGCATCCAGTGTGCGATCAATCTCCTTCCTGACTCTGGGTCTTCTGTTCGACTAGCACAGCTATAGCCAGTAGAAGCAGCAACAACATGCGGCGGCGACGGTGGCGGCGTGCTGATGGTGCCTGCAGTTATAATTCTGGCGCCACAACACCTTGTTTCAACCTTCTTGCACTTTGCAATTGCATTTATACCTTTTATTCGAATGAATGCCTGAAATCAACAAAACAAACACCAAACAAGGCAAAACAGAACAAAAAATCTGCACCAATTGCAGATGCTGTGTGAGCGCCTCTGTGATCTATGAGCCTATACCTTCTTCGCATTCATTTAAAAACGACAGACATCGACTTCGCATCACCTTCCAGTCCGACAGCAATATATCTAGAGTCCGTTCCGTGATGCCTAAATTCGGTGCAATTTCAATGATGCGTCGTGCAATCGCTTTCTCTCTCTTTCTCAATCACCGATGACGATGTTGATGGAAATGCATGAAATGGCTCAATTAAAACACAAGAGGGTACATCAAGCCTGATCCTTAAAACACCATCCATCATCAGTGACCCGCAAAAAATAATGTTTTGACATTAGACTCATCCAGCTAGAGCGCAGCGCCTAGGGTTTGATTTTTTGTTTTTCAAAATTGTGCGATTCCATTGAGATGAGCAACAAACGTCAGGCAAAATGCCAAATGTTAATAAAAATGTATTATTGCACCCCTTGGGTTTTGGTTTGGGTTGTCAAATTCAAATGGATTCGAAACCGCACAGCAGATGTTGCAATTATTTCAAGTAATGAACACGAGGGGTAATTTAAATTGACACATTTAGAAATAGTCATATAAGCATCTAAATGGCGTTGCGTTATTGTTGTGTATTGTTGTTGATGTTTTCGGTCGTCCTCCGGAACAATAGCTGTCAGATTTGTCGTTCCGCTCTTGAGATGTCTTTTTTACGAATAATTTTATTATAGCTGAACGTAAGTGGTAAGATGGAGTGGGTTTTCCAAAAAGGATAATATATTTATTTTAAAACAGATTAAATCATACAATCAATTTTTAAGGTCCTAATTTTTGTTATTGCATTATGCCTAAACAGGGTATCTTTAAAGCAATGGATCGACGGAAAACCATTTGGAGAAGAGGAATGACCTCTCATAAATTGGTAAATTCTTTATTTTCGGAAATTATTAGGGACGCTGGACTGACTAACAAGAAATCTTAAAGGTATGGTCGGAGAAATGCATGCACGATGAATGGAACCTCAGCATTGTTTGCCCGATCCTGAAAAAGAGAGAGCCTCTAAACTGCGCCAACTACAGAGGAATCAGTCTACTTAACACTGCCTACAAGATCCTCTCTGCCGTAATATGTGAACATCTGAAGTCTTTCGTCAACAATCTGATTGGTCCTTATCAAAATGTGGCTTCAGGCCAGGAAAATCAACCATCGACCAAATTTTCACGTTGCGGCAGATCCTGGAAAATTCCTATGAACTCCAAATAGATACCCACCACCTCTTCATCGATTTTAAGGCCGCGTATGACAGCATCTACAGAGATGAACTGTATAAAGCTACCTATGTCTAGTTTTGGCATCCCTGCCAAGCTCGTTCGCTTGTGCATAATGACGATGGAGAACTCACGCTGCTCTATCAAGGCTGGCAATGAGCTTACGGAATCTTTCGACGTCAAAAAAGGATTCAGACAAGGCGACGCGCTGTAGTGCGATTTCTTTAACAACGTTCTTGAGAAGATAGTGCAAAACTCCACAGTCAACACCAGAGGCACTTAATCTTCCAAAAATCTGTTCAAATTCTCGCACACAGCGTGATGTCAATGGAGCCTTTGTAAGAATAAGAATTGAGACAGAAGCGGCAAAAATGGGTTTAGCGGTAAATGGGGGAAAAACGAAGTATATGCTGTCTTCGAGAAAGGACAACACCAACGACTCGGACAGAACATCACAATATACGCATACAACTTCGAGGTAGTAGAGGAGTTTGTCTATCTTGGCTCCGCTATTAACACGAACAATAGCACCAGCGCAGCGCCGAGATCAGACGAAGAACAACTCTTGCTAATCGCTGTTTCTTTGGGCTAAGAAAGCAATTGAGTGGAAAAGCCCTTTCTCGAGCAACTAAGGTAAAACTGTACAACCACCTCATCATTCCTTCCTTCCGTAAGGTGGCGCTACAGTCCGGTGTGGACTTGGGCCTCAATCAACAGTCTCCGCCAGCCAGCTTAGTCCCTAGCTAGCTGTCTCCAGTTTTGCACTCCAAGTTGATTCAGGTCCTCTTCCACTTGTGTGCGCCACCTGAGTCTCGGTCTTCCTCTCCTTCTGCGTCCCTCGGGAATAGTGTCGAAGGCTTTCCAGGCCGGAGCATTGGTGTCCATGCGCTCTAAATGACCGCACCATCTGAGTCTGTGATCCTTGACCTTTCTGGCTAGGTCCACGTCGCACAGTGGCCCGTTTAGGCTAAAGTCATTCCAAAATTCATTTTTTTCGTTGTTCCAGAATTCAAAATTTGTTGTTTCGCTGAATTAACAAATATTTGAAGTTCTTGAAACCGAAGTTTTTTTTTTAATTTTCCCAACGGTTTGGTTTTGAGAGGGGGTCAAAGTTGAACTTTTTTTTCAGTTTTAATAACAAACAATTTTTTTTTCTTTTTCTTGACTTTGAGAAGCTATATTACGAACGTGGGGAAAGAATTTTTGTTTTTTCTTTCTGAAATTAACAAATACGGTAAAATATATGTTTGGAAAAAATATTACAAAAAAAAAAAATGTCTATATATATATTTTTTTTTTTTTTTGGACACCACTTTTTGTACCTTTTTCTGACTTTACATTGCATGGAAAAAAAAGCTTCAAAAAGCATTAAGCAAAACTCAACGCATAATGAAAGCTGAAGTATTTCTTAATATAATCCTGAAGAAATAATTTGCGCCAACTTGCGCCCAACTGAGCTAGAGCGATTTTATTAATCGATGGCAGGCACTTTTTTTCAATTTTCTGGGTTTTCAATGGCAAATTAATAAAATGTTTAATACTGTAACTTTTGAACAAGTTGAGATATCACCACAATTTTTTTTTAATTCGAAGAAAATGTTCACGGCTAACAATATGATGAGTTTTAAATTTATTACATTTGCAGGGTGTTCCAGAATTTTCGAACAAAAAATTTTTTTTTTTCAAATTCAAAAAATTATCTGAAATGGGGAATGAATTCACCACAATTTTGTTTTTGATGACGGAAATATTTTAAAATACGATATGTCATAAATATTACATAAATCGGAGGCAATAAAAAAATTAAATTGAAGGGTTTATATTATATCCATAATAAAATATTAGCAGTTACTTTTGGCTTAAGGAGATTAAATGTTCAGTGATTATTTATGTAGGTATTAATTTTTAATCGGATTAAATGTTTATTTTTATTGCTCGATGTCATAAAATTTTAGATTGACGGAAAAGTTTTAAATGAACTTACAGAAACAAAATCAACGCGGTCATGCCCAATATGCAAAAGGACACAAAAAAGTTTCAATAGCCAAGATGAATCCAATGCAAACATTGACGAACATAACTACCAATATGGAATATCTCCACTGCATGGTAGAATCAGATGCATGGAATTTATATTAAAACTTGCATATACACTTCGACAGGATGGAGAGGATTTCGGTGAATCGATTGGGATCAAAGAAGCACAAAAAAGAAGAAAGGAAAGGATACAAACGTGTTTCCGTGATCAGCTTGGACTCGATGTAGACAAACCAAAGCAGGGATTCGGAAATACTAATGATGGGAACACTTCGAGAAGATTTTTCGAGCAATCGGTGATAACAGCTTAAATAACTGGAGTAAACATAGAGGTTATTTCCAGGCTGAAAATAATGCTTGATGTTTTGAACTGCAGGGAAGTTGTGAACGCAGTTAAATTTGGGGAGTATACTAAAGCAACAGCAGCTCTGTTGACTCAAAAGTATCCTGAAAAACAACTGACACCTACTCTTCACAAAATTTTGGCTCACAGTCAAGATATTATAGAGTATCAATCACTTCCCCTAGGAGAATTATCTGAAGAAGCCCAGGAATCCAAAAATAAGGACTACAAAAGGTATAGATATCAAAATACCTGCAAAGTTTCGAGAATAAGGCAGAATGAAGACTTATGCAACATGCTTGCAGCCTCATCTGATCCGCTTATTTCTTCTCTGAGGCACGTAAGGACCCAAAACGATATGAAAGCACTTTATTCTCCGGAAATGTTGAGTTTATTGAATATTACCACGGACCAAGATGATAGTTTTCAAGAAATCTAATGTTTATACGTACATTTCAACTGTTTTTATTGTTTAATTTGCTGTTCAATTTGTTATTTATTATTATTCTAATGTCAATTTACAAAAAAAAAAAAAAACTTTTTTCGCCACTGTTCCTCTAAAATCGGTGTTTTACTTTTTGCGCTACTGTTAAACGTCAATTCCTTTTGTTTTACGCCAGAAAATGAATTTTCTTGTTTGTTTAATTCACATTTAATCATTTTTATCTCACTTAATATAACTAAGCTTTTTGACAGCTATTTCCGAAACACCCTGTAATGTTTTTATTTTGAAATTCACCAATTTCATAGCGTTGGGTGTAACCTTCAAAATAAAAAAAAAATTGTGGAAATATCTCAACTCGTTTAGGAGCTATGATTTTTGGAACCAAAAAAGCCGAAACGGGCCACTGTGCGTCGTTGTACAACCCGTAAAGTTCGCGCTGTTGTATTTTCTTCTCCATTCCCCATCAATGCACACGGGGCCCGAAGAACTTTCCTCTCGAAACAGCCTAAGGCACAATCATCCGATTTTGTCAAGTTCCATGCTTCTGCACCATACAGCCGAGATTATTTTTTGAAAAAGCAATAGAAACTGAAATCTTGAAAACCATTTGTGATTTGGAAAAACAATTTTCTGGGGCCTTGTCTTTCTTTGATATTACGTTAATTCATTTCCGTCCGGAGACTTTGTGTATGTGTGAAACAGCAATTAAATCCTTTCTCACCAGCAATTTTTTCGGTGGCTTTCGAAGAAGTCTTTAAAAAGTTCAAATGGGAAAGTTGCATACGTCGATTTGCAGACGACATAGATACTAGTTATCTGAAACAGCAGTGAAGAACATCTATCAATCCCTTACGAATTATGTTCTGAATGTGCATGTATTGGTTTATCGACAAATCAGCGGGAACAATAAATTAATATTTGTTTCCTTCAAAAATAAAGAAAACAAAGATGTAGGTAGAGCATCGAATTACAAAAGCTTAGAAATAGTTCTGGAGTGTAAAGTATCTCCTCGACCTGTATTTAGGGTCATTCATTTCGTGGTTTCAAGTGTGTAGCGCTGGCATTTCATACGTGTCAAACTTTACTGTCATCTGAAGTGTCATAATATTAATTGAATGTTTGCTTAATGGATCGCTGCTTAGCAATCGAACACTTCGTTAAAATTATTTAAACTTACTACAAAAGTGGTAGTTCAAGCATAGCCACTTTTCGCGCTTTACGCAATGATAATGATAATGGTCGACGGTAAAATTGTGATGTAATTCGAAGAGAGTGGAAGAGTTACTGATGCCGCAAGGCCTGCGGTGCGTCATCGTAATGGAAATTCAGTCAAAAAACATTGCTGCTGCAAGCACAAATAATGCTGATGATTCCAATTTATTGATTTCAAGGCGTTCGGCGATTTGATCGAATGATAGCCGATTTTTTCGGCTGGCAATTGAAGATCATGACTTGGACGATATGTGGTTCCTACAAGACGCTGCAACAAGCTACAAAACACAACCAATTATGGCTTTATTGCGTGAGAAGTTTTCTTGTCGCATAATTTCACGTTTGGCGATGTCAATTGGCCACCAAGATCATGCGATTTGACACCGTTCGATTTTTTTCTATATTTCTGCGAATAATCCCCAAACACTAGACGCATTTAAAACCAAAATTACTCAAGTTTTGGCCAAGATAACGCCTGATATGTGCGGAAAAGCGGTAATTACCTCAAAAGAATTGCATTCTTCGGAAAATCTCGAGATGGCCATTTGAATCATATTGTTTTTCACACTTAATGGGAAAGGACAAACTTTTTAATGAAATAAGAATTAACAAGAATATTACGTATAGCGCTGGCTAGACTTAGCATATATGTAAACCACTGTTGTATTTTTAATTATTTTTAGACTTTTCGTAATTTTAATTATACAAACGTTGAATCGTTACAGATACATTGTGGAAGTCACTGAAGGACCAATTCGTACTTCGAACGCCAAGCGTCTAAGGTGTCCTATGCATCTGTGGAACTACTTATGTCGATCAAACCCAAAGAAGCGTTGCAACTCGCTAAGAAGAACACATAAGCGCTGGCGCTGGCTGTAAGCAAAAAACAGCGTTAACAATCGGCCATTTTTGATCACGTAAATGATGGTTTGAGACTTTCTTTAACACACCAACGAACGTAGTTGGGCTAAGTCCAATCAATAAGAAGTTTTCCGGTTATTACACGCTAAGATATAGATGTTCCACTTCGAATAACAACGTCGTCATCTGTCTCACATAATTCTCTTCAAAAACTTAACTGAATTTTTCTCATGAAATTTGTGTTAAAACAACTCAAAACTTCTAATGACCCATTAAGCATAATTATCAATTCAAACTTATCACATGCCAAAACTGCATAAACACGAAAAGCAGCCCAACATTATCCTCCCCAAACTATCACTAAAAATTAATAAGAAAACTCCTCCAGAAAAATCGTTCACTCTTTAGTTTTCAACAATACACCAGAGTGTAGTCAAAAAACCTACCCTAGTGCTTCTAAAGACACCGGGCTTTGAAGGAAAAACAAGCAATTCGGAAGGTAAAGCTCCTTTCTACCTAAATATGTCTGTAAGTTCAGAATCACAAGAAACCGTCAGCATAATAAGTTCTCAAAGAAGTTATACGCTGCCGTGAAAACTGAACAATGCTGGAGTTTTGTTTCCCTCGAGGCTATGAATTGTACAGCAGCGCTAAGCGGAAAGGTAACCAGGATCTGAAGAGTTACCTTAAAGGCTACACAATTTCTTTGCCAGTTACTCGGTTGTTAGATAGGAATAGGACGTTCCAGCATGTTTCTGTCGTTTTTCTTGTTTTCCTTTTTTATTTGATTTTTAATAAATAACTGCATGTAGCAAAAGTTGGCTGAAGAGCAGAAAAAAAACCGAACTAAGGGTGGTGGTAGGTTTCCGGTTGATTCCTATTTATGAATAACTTTAACCACCAACCACGACAAAGGATCCACATAAACCACCAAAGAACATCGTATAAGGCAAATTATTCGTCGTTCGTCCGTCGTACAATTCCGACAAGGGAACGAGAGTCCTTAGAGACATGTTGCTGCAGCATAAGTGCTCACGGTGAAATCATATAAAACATTGTTCCATTTTACTTTAACATAATTGGTAAAACGGGTTGCTGTCATTTTTTGCCAGCAAAAGAAAAAGTAGAAAAAACACAATGAAAAAAGCTACTCGAGCGGAAAGTGGAAAAAGCAAAAAGGATGCGGCGGAACACCCTCATTTTTGTACTGTGGCATCCTTTTAAACCGTCATGTTAATATGTTCGTTTATCTGCTTTACCTCTTTTGCTTTTAATTACTGAGTATTCTGTCCACATATAGCACACATCAGCCATATTGTAGGCCTGAAATTTCAAACAGGAATTTTTGGTACCGCCTTCCTTCGACACCGAGATCGAAAAATTACTTATACTTATGCTCACATTTGAAAACGAAAAAAATATAACGACAAGTGAAAAGTCTGCTCTAATGGTAACCGAGAGGGAATGAAAACAAATATGAAAAGTTTCATTAATGTATTCGCACGCATTGTTGAAAATTGCGGAGGCGGGGGTTCACATTTATGCTAATACAAAAGGGTTACCAGGACACATTAAACCGCCCGAAGGATCACAACGAACAAAAACCTAATAATGGATGTAAGTTATAGGCCTAAAGGCCCTTCCTATTCCTAATTCCTTTCCACCACCACCACTCGCATAAAAGAATATGCGAATAATCATAATATATGGCATATTCACACTAATTACGCTCTAAGCTATAGTCATTGTCATACTCATATGTGGTGTTGGTGTCTATATGGAGATCGGATGTTCAACCTAATTTGGAGGTAAAAAATAAGGATTCGGTGAAATATTATTGCGAGGAGTATACCCAAATTACGTTTGTATGCCGCTGAGAGATAAAGCTCGTAATAGTTTTTATCCACAAATAGCTTATCAATTAATTTTAATTAATTACTTAGTTGGTTGAATTTTATTGCGAGTATAGTTTACAGTGAGTGACTTTAAAATAGGGCTGAAGGAAATTTCATACTTGAACGCTCCTCGACGCATAAAGGTGCACATCCAGCTGAAATCAACAGCATTAGGTACTCCGAAAATTCTCCAAGAAATGCTCAAGAAGCTGGAGTTCAGCTACTGACAAAAAAAAACATTTAAGCCAGTTTTAACATTACCGCGGATACAACGATAATAAAGAGATTATGATCTCTGCAATGTCACTGGCTTTTGTTTCTGGGATCTTAGACATCATACCGCAGAAGTTAGTAAATTCAGTTGAATCAACCGGTTGCTCAAGGCTAAGAAATTCCGACACAGATCAACAATTCAGGTACCACCATCCTCACGTAATGAACAAAAATAACATTGCAAAAAGAGTACCATGACATCGCAAAACATTGATAGACTGTGAAAATATATACCCCTTAAGGTCGTAGAGTTCAACAAAAAATGCCCTTCTGAGCAAACTTGGGTAAGTCTCAATGAACGAGAAGGACAAAAAAAGGAGCTACCTAGAATACGTGTTACATGATCAAAAAAGAGGATCACCAAAACATGGAAAATATAAATTTTGGGTGAAGGAACTGCTATCGACAGGTACACACAGCTGAAGACAACTCCCGTCCCGGGCAGGGATTACGAAGACAAGCTGTGAATGAAGCAACGACCCCCCGATTTTTTTCGCAATTAAAGCAGCTAAGAACAATAATGATGCTACGACATCAACGGCACTAAGAAACTCATCCTAAGTCAGCGAATTTGATAAAAGCATTCACCGTCAAGTTTCCCAAAATAGAAGACTTGACTCATTGCAAAAATTGGAGCCAGCTCAAAACAATGTCCCGCACACATTACAGATGTTTATTGGACAGTGTGCCCTATACACCTCGTGTTAAGTCTTTTGACCTCATCATCGCTCGCTTTACTGAGGAGGCAATATAGAAAAACTCAAATATCTTTTCAGGAAGTGGCAGAACTCAATGGAATTCTACTCTCAGCTTATAATCTAAACTGCCACTTTAATGTTACGGGGGAATCGGCCCCCACAAAACAGAAAGAGATCTGGGCATCTGAGAAGCACATTACGCGGATTAGTCGAGCAGGAAGAATTTTTACACTTTTTGGAAAGCCAATACGATTTTAGGTTGACTTTGTAGAAGCCTTATTCTTAAAAGTCGCCCAAGGCTCACAAGCGTTAACCTGGCCTACACTAGGTTCTTCATTCCACTATGTTTACGGAGAGTTAACCTGGGGTGGAATCATGTAAGGTGATTTGTGACTATCACATTGGTGACTATCAAATGTGATCACATTTTATTTTCCGTCTATGTAAGGTGATCACCAAAAATTATTCGAAGCTTGGCACCACTTTCCACAAAAAACGTTTGACGTTTCAATTTTGAAATAAAAATCTTTGGTATGTATATGGCAAAAAAACAACCGATTGTGGCGCCACTATTTATAAGCATTTTATTACATGAGTTGGTATTAAAAAAGAAATGGCGGGGCAGAGAATTAGGAAAACGTAGAATTAGGAAAACCTGATAGTACTAGGTATTTCAAATACAAACACCAAGTTTTGACATTAAGCTATAGAATGTTTGTTGTAATTGAATTGTTGTGGTTTGTTTACTTTTTTTGCACACATTTCAAAAAATTATATTATGGGGTGAAATCATGTAAGGTGATTTGGTACCAAAAGACGAACCTCGCCAATAAGTTATTTTCTCTCTCCATTATTTTCATTTTGTTTTTAAATAATTTCACGTTAATTTTGTATGAAAACTTGACAAAATATTCAAAACAATTGAAAGGGGTTCAAAATTTTATATGAATGTGATAACAAAATAGCTGTCACAAGAAAAAGTAGCAATTTGGTGATTATCACTTGTGACTATCACCTTACGTAAACAAAATTTGTGATTTGTGACTATCACCGATCACAAATCACTTTACATGATTCCACCCCTGGGGTGGAATCGTGTAAGGTGATTTGTGATTATCACCTTTGTGACTATAAAATGTGATCACATTTTATTTTCCTTCTGTGTAAGGTGATCACCAAAAATATTTCGAAGCTTGGCATCATTTCCCAAAAAAAAACAAATGACATATTATGACTAGTACAATCACTCTGGCAACCGATTGTAGCGCCACTATTTGCAAGCATTTTATTACATGAGTTGATATTGAAAAAGAAACGGCGGGGCAGAGAATTAGGAAAACAGAAAATTAGGAAACGAAAAAGTTTCTTTTTTGAAATTGAAATTGAAATTTGAAGTTCGAATATATTTATTCTATTATACTGTTCAAGTATCAATAAACAAAAAATTTTATTCAATGTGATAGCAAAATAGTTGTCACAAGGAAAAGTAGCAAATTGGTGATTATCACTTGTGACTATCACCTTACGCAGACAAAATTTGTGATTTGTGATTATCACCGATCACAAATCACCTTACACGATTCCACCCCTGTATGTATATCTACTACACTACAAAAAAAAAATCTTACAAATAATTAGGACCACGTTTCTTTATTAGCCATCGACAAAATGGTCAGAGCAATTCGTTTTTAAAAGCTGTTGAGGTTTCCTTTTTTTTGGAAAAGCAACCACTACACATCCTGTAATGCAAAGAAGGATTCTTGCAAGCATTTCAATTATTCATTTTCAGCATCTTTTTGAATTTCGACTGAGGATTTAATTGCGAGCGAAGCGAGCGGAAAAAAATTTGCCCAAAAGAGAATCAATTTGGGCTATGAAAATAAAAAAAATTCGCGCGAATTTGATTCTCTTTTGGGCAAAATTTTTTTCGCTTGCGTCCATCCATCTTTCTGATGCAGCTTTTAATGTAATTGTAACAGCTTGGTTATTTTAGGTGATAGATAGTTGCAATAAGATGAAATAGGCTTCAAGTATAGCGTACTTGTAGAATGCCATACCCTCACAGAACTTTGACATCCCAGAGTGTAGAATAACGTTTGCATTGGATTATGTTTTCTTAACGTCACATAGGCTTAAAGCATGCGGTATGTTTCAGCTTTATGCACAGAAAAAACCTTGAAAATGTAATAAACTTATTTTATTGTTTTACAAAATGTTAAAATTCATCGCGATGGTCGGAAACACTGAATTAGATTTCTGGACAAATGAACCAGCATAGTGGGTCAGTACATAGTCGCAAAACGAAATTCGGCACTCTTATCACCCACAATAATGGGCCATTATTTTTATCTTCTGGAAATGCGGCCTTATTTCCATGTAAAATGTGGCCTTATTTCCACAATTCAGTTGAAATAAGGCCTGTCAGGTGTTATTTCGATTTTTTCATGGAAATAAAGCCGCATTTAAGATGTTATTATTTGGGTTTTGGAACAACAGACAATAAACACCAATTTTTCGAACAACATTTCTCACTCGGTGGGTATCATTTTTGGATTTGTATTAATTATTTATTAAGTTATTCTGGATTTTTTTTTTAATTGTTAGTATTTAACAAATTTAAATAAATCATAATAAATAATAATAAAACAAATAGAAAAAGTTTGGTATTGTTTGGTGTGTTCTATGGTCGAAAGGTGTCATAGGTATATATTTCTCCGAAAATGCCCATGAACGGACAGTCCATGCGGTTTTTCTTTTTTGGTCGTCGATTGAAGATCATGAATTGGACGATACCTATATGATTCCAACAGGATGGAGCAACAAGCCACACAACCCGACCAAATTTCCTGGTCATGTAATTTCACATTTTGGCAAAGTCAATTGGCCTCTAAGATCGTGTGATTTAACACCCTTAGTTTTTTTCGTGTGGCTACGCAAAAAACCGATTTTATGCGAATAGTCCCCGAACTCTTGACGCATTTAAAACCAAAATTGCTCAAGTTTTGGCCGAGATACTGCCCGATATGTACGAAAAAGTTTTAAAAAATTACCTCAGATGAATCGCATGCTGCCGAATCCCGTGGCAGCCATTTAAATGATATTTTTTTACACACTTCATAATGAAATAAAATTTTGAAACCGATAAATGAATGACCCTTTTGCGACTTAACTGATTACGAATTTCGGTAGAAAATTGTTATAATTGCGGATGTTCCTCGTTCGTGTGAGTACTTTAATATGATGAAAATGTTGAGTTTTTTGAATAAATTGACAGTGACAGTTCGATGATTAGTGAAAGGATGCGTTCACAAATTGAATTCAAAGTAGTCAAATAGAGTAAGTCTTCTTAACATTACCTACAAATTCCTAAGCTTCCTCGTTGTGAAGTTAACTGTCTACTGAAGACAGGAACTTAGCTTAGGAACTTGTAGGTAATGTTAAGAAGAGGAAGCTTAGGAACTTTAATCATCACCAAAATCTCTTCTTGGATTTATGATTCTTGTTTGACAGCATCTATAAAAATACCCCTTGGTGTCAAAAAGGGATTTAATTCAAACGAATGGTTCTTGAAAAAATTGTGCATTACTCCGACCGACGCGACGTAAAAACCAGGGGTGGAATCGTGTAAGGTGATTTGTGATCGGTGATAATCACAAATCACAAATTTTGTCTGCGTAAGGTGATAGTCACAAGTGATAATCACCAATTTGCTACTTTTCCTTGTGACAACTATTTTGCTATCACATTGAATAAAATTTTTTGTTTATTGATACTTGAACAGTCTAATAGAATAAATATATTCGAACTTCAAATTTCAATTTCAATTTCAAAAAAGAAACTTTTTCGTTTCCTAATTTTCTGTTTTCCTAATTCTCTGCCCCGCCGTTTCTTTTTCAATATCAACTCATGTAATAAAATGCTTGCAAATAGTGGCGCTACAATCGGTTGCCAGAGTGATTGTACTAGTCATAATATGTCATTTGTTTTTTTTGGGAAATGATGCCAAGCTTCGAAATATTTTTGGTGATCACCTTACACAGAAGGAAAATAAAATGTGATCACATTTTATAGTCACAAAGGTGATAATCACAAATCACCTTACACGATTCCACCCCAGGAACTTACGGTTTTCATTTATTTTTTTAGCATGAACATTCGTTTGATAGTTCTTACATTTACGTATTTTGTATTAAAGAGAAATCGAAAATTAAATTCTTTACAACTTCAATATACCTAATGCTAAAATAAATAGAAATGGACTAAAATAACATGTTTTCAAGGGAAAAGCTACGAGAAAAAACCCTTATATAACACTTAAAAATAAAATTGCACAAAAACCCAAATGCGATATAAATAATAATTATCTAATTTAAGAGATCAAATCAAGAATTAGCTCATTATCAGAATATGAACATCTTCTAAAAAAGATATCTTGTAGGTTATATAGTACAAGCTTAATTTGCTTAACATTAGCTTTATCATGAAGCCTAGCTGTTGAATAATGCCATGGCCAATTTAACATTAATTTCAATATTTTATTTTGCACTTTTTGAATCTTTTTTAAATGGGTTTCAGCCCAGTCAAACCACACTGGAGCACCGTAAGTGAGTATAGGTTGAGAAATAGTTTTGAATATTAAAATTTTGTTATGATACTAAGACTTGATTTGCGATTTATGAATCGGTATAAAATTCTTATTACAAGATTTGTTTTGTTAATCGTGTTGGAGATATGTTTCTCAAATGTCAGCTTCTTATCAAGCGGAAGACCTCAGTACTTGCAGCTTTCAGACCAAGGGATATCAGCAGAGTTTAGCTTTGTTTGCGGTAAGAAGTCTGGTTTTCTTCTCCTAGAAAACCAGATGGCAGATGGATGAGCATTAGCTTTGATTTTCCATCGATGAAATAATCTTTGTAAGATGTTCAGTGAACATTGCAAGCTCCCGAGAGCAGCTTGAGGCAACACGCTGGATGCAAAAAGGGCTGTATCATCTGCAAACATACTTACTTTAGTGTTTTCGTCCAAAGATGGCAAGTCAGACAAATAAATTTTGAAAAGTATGGGCCCCAGCACAGAACCCTGTGGAACGCCGCTGTCAATGTTGTACAAGGAAGATTAAACATTTCTTCCATAAACAGAAAACTTTCTGTTAGGTAAGTAAAAACTTATGACCCTCCATAGTAGATCAGAAATTCCGAAAACAATTTTCGGGAATTCTCATCTTGGGACGAGTTTCCCTGCGCCAACTCTCTATTCAAAACAGAAAAACCGAAATAAGGCCCCACGGGCATTTTTATTATGTTGCAATGGAAATAAGACGTAAACCCTTGTAGGGGTCTTATTTCCATAAGAAATGGAAATAAAGCCCTATGGGGCCTTATTTCGCCGGGCGTTATTTCACGTCACCCGTATATACCTTCTATCGTAAATGGCAAACATTCAACTAATTATGTCATGATTCATGACACTTCAGATGACAATCAAGCTTGACACGTATTAAACGCCAAGGCTTCCAACTTCTAAGGACCCTATACAATCGAATCCATAATACGCGTCTTTTGTTCAATTGTGAAAGATCTTATCTAGTATATGCAGCTCAATTTTCAAATCCAAGCCATAAATATTAAATTATTAACATTAAGTGATCGTCAGGAGTTGATAAATTACCCAAAAAAATTAGTTTGTAGTCAATAAAGAGAAATTCATTCGACGTTTCGAGTTGTCGGCCAAAACACTTTAATTTTTTTCTAAATCCCGATTACCTACCTAAGTTAGAAATTTTTTTCAAACAATTGTTCAACTGAATTCCAGTAGGACAAAAAATAGAAACTTTCGTTTGCCCTATTGACACAAAAACACGACAGAAAAACTTTTTCTTTCGCTAAAACACGCAATTAACATAACCTTCCCTTGGAGACAGATGAAAAATATCCTAACAGATTTCTTTGGTGTCCTAAAATGTTGAAATCTCAGCAATCATAAAATTAAATTGTTTCTAAATGAACAACAACGAAAAATTAAAAACTTGCAATTAATTCAAACAAAATTTACAAAAAAAAAAAAAAAAACATTGCACTATAGTGACACTGATGTTGAACAACAGTTTCTATTTTGAATATGACTTGTAATTTTCAAAATTTATGTTTTCGAATTCAAAACAAAAAAACAGAAATAGGCATAGATATGAACGTGTCAAGTATTTTGGCATGACTTTTTTGTATTGTCTGACTTTCAACACACGAGAACAATGCATCAATCATTCGAGATGAGAGTCGACCATTGTTATCCTGGTCCTATCAAGGCGATGACAATTAATTAAGAATTTTCAAAAAATGTAATTTTTATGCAAAATCGCTGCATAGTTATTAAATTTCATGTTGTAGTGAATTGTTTACGAAAAAACTCTTGTTTTTGAAAATAAACTACAATATTATTGTTATGATTGCAGGTTTTTCAAGCGTCGCATAGTTGCATTTTTCCAAATGTAATCAATTCCTAGCTAGATGAGTTGATGTGATTATATTTTTCGAGAGCACTTTTGGCCTAAAGCCAACACTGCTGAATGAGACTTTGATTTAATGGCAATCAGTGTCGGTTGGTTGTGTCGTCCTCGGCAGTGACAGCGCAGCGTCAGCGGTTGCAATTGGTTTCTGCCAGAAGCGACAACCCGTGGGACAGGGATATAGGAATGGGATTTGGGCGAATGTGGTAATGAGCAATCAAATAAGCATTTCCCATTTAATTGCGTAATTAACAATTCATTTGCTAGTGACATAAAACACGGCGTTTGGTTATGCGGAATTTATGCTCGATAAATTGAATGGAATTACAAAAAAATGGCTTCGGTTTCTTTTTTTCCAATTTATTTCCGAACTGCCATTGTTTTGTCCACTTGTTTTGTAATAAAAACGTTGATTTTGAATAACTGTGATTGGCTGCGACTACTGGTCATTGGAAGTGTCCAGATGAAATATTTATAATTGGATTTGATTCATTAATGCGTTTTTATTGACACAGAACTTTTGTGCCATTTGTTGTGCTGGTTATGGCCCATAAGTGCTTTTCTGCTGCATTTTTTTGAAGAGTTGGTCTCTTTATTTATCGTTTTATTATTGAGCATTTATGTATGGAAATATACTTAGTTGAACAATATCTAAGGCAGAAAAAAGACTGTACGGAAAGGACCGAATTTTGTAAGTAGAAGAGTGTGTATGATATGCCTGATTGACCTGATTAAAATGCACCAGTAGAAGTGACAGAAGCCTGTAAAGATATATCAACTAATCGAGCTGCGTCGTGTGTTTCTAAATAACTTAGCACAAGCTCAAATGGTCGTCAGCTCTGGAAAGACCTGCGCTGAATCCTAATCGGTTAGACAAAATTTGGTGCAGTCGAGGAAATTGATGGCAACAGACGTAATGAACAATTCATTACTTCTCTAACGCAGTACCTCCACAGGTTCCACTATACCTTGCCTCTCAATTAGCCGAAAACAAAAGACGACCCAGTATGGAACCTTGTGATACACCAGAAGCATTCTGTATAAAATTTGGCACAGGTTGATAGCAGCGATCTCAAGAAGCCTGGTTTTAATTCATCCGCAGTAGATAGTGCTGATGTAGTCGAAAATGTTCCTTCGATTTAGTCAATAGCTATTGGGCTCGATGATATATCTACATCCTTACTTTCTGTATTATATTGTTATATATCAATATCAGTATCACATATGCTTTCCTTACTATTTTGACGTCCGGGCTATGCCCTAACTGGGAAGGAAAGTTGCAAGAATCAAATAAAAGAGATGAACTTAGACCTATTTCTGAATTGCTATTTTTATCAAAATACTTTGAGAGGATCCTTCAAAAGCAAATCAATGTTCTTATATCTACTAACTATCTGCTCAGTCCTCATAAATCTGGCTTTCGGGGAAAACACAGCTGTTTTACCGCACTTTCAAATGCTATGGATGCCAATAGAAAAGAATTGGATAAAGACGAGGTTACATTTCTAGTTTTGTTGGATTTCTTTGGAGAACTTCGGTACTGTTAACCATGTTATATAGGAAGCAAGCAGTGCATGTTGGTGGTCTGTCAATTTTTGTTTGCAGAATCTTACTGGTATACCACAGGGTTCCATACTGGGTCCTCTTTTGTTTCTGCTTATGTAAATTAACTTCCATATTCATAAGAAACTTGTAGCTCTCATATATGTACGTATGTTGCTGACGTTCAGCTGTATTTTAGCTGTACACTTGGCTTTATCAGAAATGGAACTTTCTGCTTCAATGAGGACTTGAAGAGAGTGGCAAATCGGTCTCTATCAAACGGACCAATTTTATATGTATAGAAATTCAAATGTCTTGTTATTTATAGAAAATCGCTTGATCTTTCATATATTCCAACGATTGTTTGAGCAATGCTCCAATCGATCATGTAGTTACAGCGAAGAATCTTGGCGTGACTTTCAATCGTTTTTGACTTGGACTTTGATAATATCAATTGACTCGTTAGCAAGGTCTTTGCAGTATTCTGTACATTACGGTTAAAGCAAACCTTTGTAATTCCTATCCTGGTCCAAGGTTACGAATTAAAAAAAAAATATGTCCCCGAAGTCAGATGAGTAAGTTACGATCTTGTCTCAAACTATGATGTCAATTTATAATGAGGATAACATTATTTCTCTGTTGACATTTAAATTTCAAATTCCAACTAGAATCCACTGCCTCTCACCCTGGGGCTCTGTCGACAAAACTTAAACCCATAACGCCGAATGTTGAGTTATGCTCTATTAACATTTCGAAGAGCCATGAAGTAGTGAAAAGATGCTCACAGATCGTTTGAATGTGGCAAAAAGTTGCACGTTTCACGATTGTGTGCAACTGACACCCCTATAAATCACTCAATTAATCGTCGTCGTTTTTAGTAATTATAATTGCCATGTTCCAACACACGACTTTCGCGCACTGCACTTCTCCTCTTAGCGTTTGGAGACCGAACGGAGTGAATGCAAAAATAGCGGAGCATCATTTTGCCCAGGGAAATCAACAATTTGAGCCAGGCATGAGGAACGGCAATAGCACGCGTATAGCATTATAAAAGAATTGAACGCATCACTGTTGGTGATTTGACATATTCCCGCTGGCTGGGTAAGTCGAGCTCCATTGGGAGTCGAAATGAGGCGAAGAATTTATAATCTTGCAAACGACGACGACGATCGATGAACGATGACGTGATCGCGACGAAACAAGAAACAACACAACGAAGATCGAAGACATGAATGAGAAATGGTTTCATTTTGACTAAGTGAGATCTTTTTCGAAACACCTTTTATCATATAATTTGACATCGCTGTTGAAATTGATGAATTTGTTTTGACTTGAAAAGTCGGGATCGTATAACGAAGATTTACGGGAGTTGATTTTATGTATTGATTTCTTCGATATTGGTGGTTGAGCACTTATACAAGGGCCTTAAGCGGTTTTTGGAATTAACATACTTATAATTTAATGCAGATATTAAGGTACGAGAGGACCATTGATTGTAACGCAATAGTTGTTCAGTAGACGTTCTTGCTAGTGGATGAATTATTTATTTCTATTTTTATTTTTCCAAAAATGTGCTTGCAACCCATTTAACAAAAAAATTAATATTGATTGTTTTGTGAAATAACATAAGATCATAAGAAGCCGAGAAAGAGCCATTTTTTTTTACATATTTTGGCCATTATTTTGCAATGCCAACTTTATGTAAGAAAATTGCTTTCTCGGCTTCTAATTAGATGGCGACACTTCTTGATAGTTCACAGTGGTGTTCATTTTACCCAAATTCGGTAACATAACAAGTTGAAAAACGTTGTTGAATGTGAACCCCCTTAAATGAAGAATCAACACAATAGAATAACGCGAACGAGGGTCGACTAATGTTCCAAAATCAAAATTATTTATGAGGCTTGCATATTTTATCTAAAACCTAAGTAGTTTTTTTTGTTGAAATAACATCGTTTAAAAATTACCTTTGACTGACTCAACAAAAGGCGTTGAAGAAAAATATACAAATGCGTAACTGTGCCAAACATCCTTACTCTACTACAATTTGTTCTTTTTCTTTTTTGACAGCTATAAATAAAAATATAGTTAATTTTTAATACATATCGTCGGCTTAAAAACAAAACCTCGTAACTCCAAATTTGAAGATTTTTTTTTTTTTGCAGAAATACGTAATTTAGGTAGGTAAGCATGTCCTAAAACCGTAATTTCTTGGTAATTACGGTAAAAAACGGGTAAAAATTGGTTTTGAAAAAACATTTGCACATTGGTTTATCATGGGCTCACACCACGTTTTTTCCTCCTCCTGTAAAATTTACCTTTTTGGAGTTACGAGGTTTTGTTTTTAAGCCGACGATATGTACTTACTTGAAATTTTTCAGTGTATACGAAATATTCTTCCGTATTCCGAAGGGATCATTATAAAACTTTATCGAAATGGGTAGAGTCGATTTAAAGTTATTTGGGAGTTAGGTAATGAATTTTAAGAAGAAAAACAATAATAATACTTTTAGCGGTAGTAGATAGGCACGTACCACTCACAGTTTGATTGAAATCCTTAGAACATTCTAACTAAATTCCCTTAGAAATGTGTTAGGTATTAAAAAATATGCAGAAACGAAAATAGAGCAGTTCTGTAGAAATCATCATTTTCAAACTTTTGAGTTAATCGGTCAAACGTGTGGAAGTAACACATAGACATAATTATACCGACGATGTAATAATGCAATACTTCCATTTTAAGCAGAGAAATTTTTAATTAGGTTTTTTAAATGCATCACTACACTATGATACCGTCTCTTACAGTTACGTTACTATACCATTTGAGGCCCGTGGAAAATTCTTTAGATGGGGCCCTATCAGTAAAAATCGTCACGTTGTAGGTACTCAGTTTAATTTTAATAAACTTCAAGATTTTCAGCGTACTCAATTACACGTTGTAGTTAGTTAGTTATTTGACTCATTTTATTTCAATATAATATATATAACATTTTCATTTAATATATACAAAATATAATATAATACATTCATCATATAAGTCGTATCGGTATGGCTTATGGCCGTCTACCAGACTGACGTTTTCGAAAACGAATACATTTTATTTAACAAAATAAGAGTAATAAGTTACATTGATAAACATTTTTTTTTTATATATATATATATTTTTAAAAATCTTCTTCGATTATAAGTTTTCTAAATTTAAGAGCAGCAATAGAGTAATTATAGAGCGAGTCCCAACCGTCTTCTCCATTTAATAGCCTGAGGAATTCAGTTTCATCGAGGTTGTGTTTATTAAAGTAGTTAATCCGAAATTCTCTTAAGACTGGACACACCGCAATAAAGTGAAAGGTATCTTCCCGTGCTTTCATATTACAAAGGCTACATAGTATAGGCAAATCGGGTCGATGTGGCATATAATTAAGGCTTAGTAATTCTCCCCTTGCTTTAAGAATAATGCTAATTTTATCGATTGGGTTGTTATTTATCAGATATGATCTATTCTGCAAGTTAAAATTTAAACGACTGTAGTAGTTCCTGAACACCGATGATCTAGCTTCAGACTCATATCTTTCATACAGCACTCTTCCAAATTTTTCCAAAATCATGTTGAATTTTGACTCCAATAAGGCGGGTTGTACATTCATTGCTATTTCAAGATCAATACCGCATATTGAAGCAAGGCTCTCCCATTCTTCTAGCATCGATCCTCTTGCCTGGATAACTGTTTTAAGGATGATTTTTGGAATTCTGCTGTCCGCCATATTCATTACTTTGACCAAGTAGTTAAAATGCATCTGTAGCGTATCCAATATCAGGGGAGGAGTTCCTGTTTCTAGATAAAGCATATAGTTCGGAGAGTTTCGTGGCAATCTGAAGATTCTTTTAATGAAAAATCGAAGAAATTTTTCTATTTCTTCGAAGGCAGAATATCCCCAGACTTGAGATCCATACAATAAAATTGACATTGCTGTGGAGCGAAATATCTTTTGTTTTGCACTGTGCTGGATAAATTTACTTTTAAAACACCGTTCCCATATTGAAGAGATTGCTCTCTTTGCCTCAGTTAATTTACCCTCTAGGTGCTTGTTCATCTTCAGATTTGATGTTATCAGAACTCCTAAGTATTTGTACTCTCGTACTATTTCAATATCATCTCCTTTGTATGTCCATTTTTCGTTCTGCGCATGTCTGCCACCTCCACCTCTAAACACCATCATTTTAGATTTTCCGAGATTCACTACCAGGTTCCATCGTTTGCAATATTGCTCAAGTCTATTAACCATGATTTGCATTTTATCAACCGTATCAGATAAGAAGACTATGTCGTCAGCATACATGAGGGCAGGTATCGTTACTCCTCCTATCACAATTCCTCCTTTTATTTCATCCGTAATGTCGTTTATGTATATGGTAAAAAGCAGTGCACTCAATATACAACCTTGTTTGAGACCCGTTGAAGTTGCAAATTCATCGGATATGGTATCGCCGTCCCAAACGTATGCTACGTTGCTATCGTACAACGCTCTCAAAACTGAAATAATTTTGCTTGATACGCCTATCACACTTAGCTTGTAAAAAAGCGCGCTACGGTCAATTGAATCAAAAGCCGCGCGGAAGTCGACAAAAAAAGCATATAATTTCTTCCCTTTTTTTTTGAAATAATCGGCAATGTTTATAAGGGCAAATATTTGGTCGATGGTTGAGTATTTTTTCCTGAAGCCGGCCTGAAATTCCGATAGAATATTGCTATTTTCTACCCATTGAGAAAGTCTTGAGTGTATAAGTCCAGCAAACAATTTAGCGCAGGTATTAAGAAATGAGATTCCTCTATAGTTCGACGGGTCTTCAAAAGTTCCTTTTTTATGAATTGGAAAAATAATTGATTTTTTAAAAGCTTCGGGAACTAGACAGCTTTCAAAGATTTGATTAAACTCATTTGTAAGTAAGATTATGAACTCATTTGTGGCATGCTTGTAGAACTCAGATGGTATCCGATCATCTCCAGGGGCCTTGTTGTCTTTTGAGTTCATTATTATTTGTTTCACTTCCGGAATTGAAAAAGGTGCATCTAAAAACTCGTTCAAAATAAGTGGTTCGGCGTATTGCATCAGAGGTGCACTTGTTGTGATATTAAGGAGTCTGCTAAAATAGTCTTTTAAGCTTGATGCCTTCAACCCTGCGGCAATGAGATTTGTATTTCCATTTATAAGTTTAACAGCTTTCCAGAACTGAGCGGAACAGCGAGTGTTGTTGATAGTTTCCATATTCGATTGATCAAAAACTGCTTTCTTATTATTGCATATTCGTTTAAAATTCTTATTGGCTTCAGCATATAGTTTCTTAAAAATATCAACGTTGTGCAACCGTAGAAGCTTTAAGAACTCAAATGATAATTCTCTAGCTTTTGAACACTCAATATCAAACCATTTTTGTTTGCAAATTGGTTGTTTTCTAGGTGGTCTGTTTTCTGGGTAAGCTTTTTTAATAACTTCTGTAAGAGAATTTATTTTCACAGGCGTACCAGAATTTGCAAGTTTTTCAAGTTCTATTCCTAAGTTTATTTGGTAATCTATCTTGTTTCTATCTTTCCAGGTTAGTTTAGGAATAAGTTTCAGTTGTTTTGTATTTAAGGTGACACTCCACTCCGACAAAGAAAAGGACATTTCAAGAGGCATGTGATCTGAGAATGTCTCAGCTCCTACTGTGAAGTTGCTTATAATGTTACCCCAGTTGCCAGTGACAAAGCAGTAGTCAATGACGGAACATGCAGTACCTCTGATGAAAGTATACTCTCCCTCGGGATCTCCTTCGCAGCTGCCATTCAAAACATGACAATCATGGACATCTGTAAGTTCCAATATTTTTGATCCTTTGCTATCACACACTGTGTCCTTAGAGTTACGGTTCAGATTAATATATGGGGAGTTTGCACTGAAGAAGTTGTTTTGAGAAAAACCGATTCGAGCGTTGAAGTCTCCTACGAGCATTAAATTATTTGAGTCAATCGCCTGCAGAGTGTCACATAATTTGTTAAAGTCAACTTCCCAATGGCTGCAATTCAAATAAATTGGAACTATGTACATTCTATTGTTGCCAACGCGAACATCCAGCACATAGGAATCATCTGCTCTCTTAAAACTTATGTCTGCTCCAGTTATATTTTTTCGGTATCCAAAAAGTTCGCCTCCGCTGCCACGACCAAAGTTAGTTGTTTTTATTGCATGATTCCATCTTAATTCATATTCGAAAAATATTTTCTTAAATCTATCTTCTTCGTGTTCTAATAAATGTGTTTCAAATAGTACAAATATATCAAACTTTTTTATATAATTAAAGAAATTCATTAACAATATTTTATTTTTCATTCCTGATATATTATAACTTAATATTTTAATATTTTTTATAAAAACTTCATTCTGGTAGACTTCTGCATCTCATGCTTCGTGTATTCTTATTTTTTCGAAAACAAGAAGACATTTTCGCATTCGGTTTTCTGGACCTCACTGAGAACTTGTAACCATATTTAACTGTGAAAAAAAAATAGTACTACATATAATTTCGAAAAAAATTAGTTCGAAGTTAAACAAAAAAGTTAAAAATTTCGATATTTTGAGTTTGAAGATGTATTTTTCGAAAACTATTCGTGAAAACAGTTTTATTTAAATGCGAAATGAAAGAAGCATTTCTTAGCTTTGCATGAAGGTATAACACGGCATTGTGGACAAAGCCGTTGTTTTTTTTTTAATAAGTTTTTTTTTGTTATAAGATCGCCCCTCCCGGTTAAACGGAGGCAATAGACCCCCTTTTCTATATGATTTTTTTCTTGTCTGAATGCAACCTATACACTCCAATTACCAAAAACATTGTTCGTGGATCACCCTTTATAAACAATATAAAAATTGTTTTAGCAACATAAGCAACTATTTCCCCCAAATTAAATGTTCCTGATTTTAAACAATATGAAAAACAAAAAAATTGCAAAAAAAAAATTTCCATATCCGAGCTGTATCTGAGGACTTTCTGAAAAAAAGCTTCATTGACTCCACAAGTAGTTTTTGATCTTCTTTTTGAGTGAAACGGCTTCATTTCTTTCATCTGATTTGCAATTTAACAGAATTGGTTTTAAGCGCTTTTTGGACGATAGAGATGTGCAATTGCCGGTATTTTGACTGACGATGACGGTCAAAAGTAAAGTACGTAAAATTACGGGTTACGGGTGTATACATCTCTAAAAATGAGTCAACATATTTTTATTTAGGTTGGTTGAAATGCTTAACGATTAACTTGAAATTGTATTATGGTCTTAAGATGTCTCACTTTGGATTTTAAGCAGAACTTATAAAAATAAAAAAAAATATTTTTGAGCTCGCGGTCTCTTGGGCCGGGGCCTCTTGGGTCGGTCTGTGCTATTTTGCCAGCCCTGCCACCCTATTGTTACGCCTCTGGTCTCTTGCGAAGAACAAAAAAAACTGCCAAGAGTAGCAATTGGTATAGTGGAAAAATTGCTTTTCATTAAGCCGTCCATAATTCGGAATTGAATCCCTAGAATTCACTCAAAAATTGATGAAGTTCTTAGGTACCTACGTTATTAGGTACAGATTAAACTTTAACTTCTACCTTTCGGGATAAAATCACAAATTGGATTTTGGAAGAAGAGAAGCACCGTCAGCTCCGTATGTTCCTTATCTTGTGAAAAAAGTGAAAGAAAATGTCATCCTCGTCGATAAACCAAAGCGTGAAAAGCCAAAAACAGTGCGTACACCCGAGAATATTGCTGCTGTGGCAGAAAGTGTGCGTGAAGCGCCACCAACATCAATAAACCGTCGTTCTTAACAATTGAAAATTTCGGAGACATCATTGAGACGAATTTAGCATAAAGTCCTTGGTATGACGCCAAAAAAAAGTCCAATTGGTTCAGGAGTTGAAGCCAACTGACCATCCAATGCGTGTTCGCTTCGCTAAGTGGGCCTATGATCGACTTAGAGAAGATGTCGATTTTGCCAAAAAAAATCATCTTTTCAGATGAACTCATTTTGATCTTGGTGGGTATGTTAACAAGCAAAATTGTCGCATTTGGGGCACAGAAAACCCGTAGGCATACATTGAAAAGCCGATACTCCCAAAACAAGTCACTGTTTGGTGCGGATTTTGGTCAAGAGGCATAATTGGGCCATTTTTCTTCGATAATGAGCAAGGAGTCGCCGTTACACTCAATGGCGATCGTTATCGGGCCATGTTGAACGAATATTTGTTCTCAAAAATTGAAGAACAGGATATTGGCAACATTTGGTTTCAACAATACGGTGGCGCTGCGTGCCACACAGCCGAAGTTATACTCTATGATTTGCGCCCAGTTTTTGAAGATCGCATTATCAGCCGCAGAGCTGATGTCGTTTGGCCACCTCGGAGCTGCGATTTGACACCATTGGACTATTATTTGTTGGGTGCCGTAAAAGATAAGTATTACGCCGACAAGCCAGAGACGCTTTAAAAGACAATATTCGTGAAGCCATTGGTGAAATACAGCTGCACACAATCGAAAATGTGCTTAAAAATTAGACCGATCGTGAAGGCTACTGCATGGCCAGCCGAGGTAGCCATTTAATTGAAATTATTTTCCATTATTAACCGGAAGGATTTTACCTACTTTCAAATAATATTTGGCGGACCCTTAACAATTCCCAAATACCCTTCGTTGGTTTTTTTTTTCTAAATTTTTGCGAAACAAATTTGCGAATTTTTCAATCAATTCAATCGATTTAAGCGTTCAATAGTTTTCTAGAATATTTTAGATCTTAAATATGTTTTAAAAACATATTAATTAATCAAAAAAACGTTCCACCTCAAAGACAACGGGTAAGATTTACCAGATTTTCATTCCAGCATAAATACTCTCCCCTGATATATTGAGGAAAACATCAATTTTTCTGAATAAAATTTCTAGTCAACACAAAATAATACATTAGGTTAACTCTATATTTCCTAAGTAATTTTACAGCCATCCACAAAAAAAATAGTAAACAATACCTACCAACAGAAGAAGAAGATTGCTTCATTTGTCGGTTACGAAGGTTATTTTAAAATTTCATCTTTGTATACTTTAAGTATTCACAGTATAAACAGAAAGCAAAAGATTCTTAAATTCACCGTCTATTTTCTAACTAGCTACTGTCTTTACAAGAACATATATTTTCTTTGTCCACTTTATTCGTTTCTTGAAACACAAACAGTTCCTTTTAATTACCTAATGTTAAAATTATTCGAAATCAAAACTCACCTCGTGTGGATTGAAAAACTCATCGTTACAATCGTTCATTTCCGGCAAGTAAGCTGACGCCGGATGTTCCCATTCCTCACTCACGCTATTCAAGTCCATTTTGAATGTGCCCAGCAATTGTTTGATTATTTCAAGAAACAGAAAGAAAACGGTTTCTAACTTCACTTTATCGTCTTTTCAGATCGGATTCTAAATCCAAAATTCCAGACCAGAATTATCACTTCAAAACAAAACAAACTTTCTTATCAGTTTTAGAATTCTCACTTTGTGACGAACATTATCTATTTGGACGCAATGCACTTTGTTGTTTTCTTTTTTGTCAGAATTTTCACTGTACAACTTTTTTGACTTTTTGAACACCAAAACCACCAAACAGGACGAACACTATTAACTCCGTCATGCACACAAAAAAAAAACAAGGAAAACAAAACATAGTTAACACACTAAAAAAAAAAACACAAAAAACACCAATCCACAGTCAGTCTATTTACTATCAAGTGCGAAGAAATGTCTAAACACACACGACTCCTGCGACAACGAATACGACGGACAACACTGTTCTATATTCGGTGTGGTTACTCCTGCTGTAGGACCTTTTGCGTTCTCCTACCATACATGAAATGCCGATTGCACGACAATCCACAAATTCCGTGTCGAAAGTTTCCTGAATGCCTCTGAACACACTCTTCGGATGATGATGATGCTGGAGCTTGGAGCTGCCTGCATGAACGAACTAACCAACGAGACAACAGTGAATGGTGCGTGCCTATGAATCTACTTCTATGGTAGTGTGTGTGTGTGCGAATGTCATTGAAGTGAGCGTGTGTATGTGGAAGGCCCACCAATCCAGTGACGTACGAGGACAATAATCTATCTCCGGCTCGATTTATGTTGAGCTTTTGGGTCGTTGAAAGATTTTGTTTAGTTTTCGAAATAATTCCGCACACTATAATTCCGGTGGCCGTGTGTGATGTGATTAAGTCGGAAGCGAATGTCGAACTCGAAAACTTACGAAAGCGGCTATAGCTCTGGAGTCTCTGTGGCCCACTTTTTCTTTCCCCAAACAACCGACCGACAATGACACCAGAAACACCAACTCCAGTAAAGCACCACCTGCTCTTTCACCCTTTGCCTGCCTCTCTGTTGCGTCGGTCGTCGTCTGTTCGAATGCTTTTAATGGATTTTTAATTGTCCTGTTGTTCTGATTGCAAGATTATAATCCGAACACTCCCCCACAACAGACAAAAAACAGAGAAAAAGAATTGAACGCGGCAAATTTTGAACTTTCTGGCACCTTGCTTATCACCAGCGACACGAAATTAATTTCTTTTTCCTTTGATAAAATACAAACAACACAGAAATGGTAAATACACATTTAGGCACTTAACATTAATTGAAGCTAGTTTAATTTTTTTTCTGTCCTGGGGCGGTACGGAGACAATTCAAATTGCTAGCTGATTCGACAATAAAGATGCACCAACTGACTGGACAGCGTGTGTGGCACAAATGCAGACCGTCAGCAACAACTGCTGGCGTCAAAGAAGAGTAGTGATAGCCATGGTTTATGAAATGCAAAGGTCTTAACACGGCCTAAATTGTGTAAATTTTTTTTTGCACAGAAAAAAAACCGAAAGCAACACGATTAATATGTTATTTCGTCAGCGGTGTGTTGTGGCGCGGCGCCGGACGTCTTTGGATTATGGGAACTAAGTCGCTTGTTAAAAATATGACTGACCAGATATTTGAATGGTGGGAATGTATTCGAAATGAAATCACCACAACAAACGAACGCAACGGTTTGAAATTCAAAAAGGATCTCACAATGGCTTGAGTTTCTTGAAGGAAATATGACTTCTGTTTTTTTTTTCTGCGATGGGAACAGGGACACCTTTCCAACAGCCACAGGATGCGATTGTGGGAGGATACTCCCATTCTTCCACATCTTAATATTGATGTCATTGTATTTGTGTATTGTTAGCAATCACACATTGAAATATCAACCAAACATGAAGCACAGTGGCATATCCTCTTAACGCGCATATCTCTTTTGTATTTTTGCTCTCTAGCTAACAATTATTTGTACTCGAAAGTCGAAATGTATAGACATAGGTAGAGATATAGTCAGATTCACATCACTATACATCCGCAAGACCTAATGGAGCAACAACACTCGAATAATGATGGAAATTGGAGTGCAAAGGTATAGTACTTCATTTGTTTGTTGTTTGATGATATTAAGTTGTTTTGTTATGCATCCTTATATGATTTCATTTGAGGATTGTTTTGAAATCGTATGTTGGTTTTGTGAGGGTGAAATGAGGGTAAAAGGGGGTCTTCTTATTCTTTTGTTATCGGAGCATTGTTTCTGTTTCAAAAATTTGTTATGTATTTTTTTGTGGTTCTGCAACTTTTCGGAGACTTATAATTTTGGAGTGTTAATTGGCTGTTGGTTTTAGCCTCAGTTTAAAATTATTTTAGCAAACAAAAAATTAGACAGCGAATTTAATCCTTAGAAGAACGCATACCTTTTTTATAACTCTTAGTTCCTGGCGAACATTTTTTTCGAAATCAAAATTTTCTTTCTGTTGCTCTCATTTGCCAGATAAAGGCGAATTGAAAGCGGGTCTTATTATGATTTGAAAATCGTAGACGCTTTTTGTAAAAATTAGTCGAATCTACCGCAGACCTGAAGCAGATTGTGGTGCACATAATGTCAAAGTTTTTTTAATAGGAAAAAACAAACTCTATTTTTGGGGTTACTCGTTCCTTACTTTTCTATGGGCTCCTTATCATCTGAGCCCACAATTTTGCAAAGAGTTATATCAGTCGAGTGTTCTATTGCTCATCATCGTGAGTGATACACAATACTTTGCTCTTCGTAAGTTGAGAAGCACTTTTTTATTGACAGATTTATATACTATGTTCCCGTGGAAGTTGAAATAAAAACTAAAAACGCACATTACTACGCCTACGCCACGGGCACTATACTAGAAACGTCAAATGTAAAATCAAAATAATACTATATATTTCTTTTCGTTTCACCAAGCTCTATCGTTGATCACTAGTTTAAGCAATTAACACGTTGCGCTAAGAGCTAAGTCATCACTGGAATTAACCCATTTTAGACACCTTAGCCATGGAAATTTGATGGCAACCTATGTGCGTTTTATATGTTTTGAAAAATGCAGGTGGCCATGGTTCAGAGGATAGTGTAGTTGACTGCTAAGCCAAACGTTGCGGGTTCAAGCCCCAGCTTCGGCAGCAGTCTTTTTCTACAATAATCACCAGCTTATCTGAGGCCACCTGTACCACCTGGATAATATGAGACAATATAAATCTATGTCTCCTCCTCTGTGCCACGTAGGTTCATGTTATGTGTTCTTCCCTTCTGTCTCTTTCTGTCGTTTGTCTTGTTTCAGTCCCAGTCCATGGCCTGAGTCGCCAGTGCTGCTATGTGTCTGTAGTTCGTATCATTCATGTGCGAAGTACTGTAATGTCAATGTCAATGTTTTGAAAAAAATAATGTGAATAAAATCTCAGAATGAGCTAAGTGATCTGACGGCTCCTCCTACGCTTCACGCTTTTTCCAAGAACTATTTGGCAACAAAATCTCTAGCTTGATTGGTTCTTTAGATCACATCGCTTTGGATCGGCTAGATAAATACTGCTTGCTTATTATCTATGTTTTCTCCATGAATAAGCCTTTTAGAGGTCCAGAAATTGTAATTAAAAATCAATAAGAAAGTTCACTCGGGCGTATACTTGTTATTTTGCAGAAAAGAAAAACGAAGATGCGTAACCGAGCTTTTTCCAAGAACTAGTTGAGCAATTATTGCGGCACAAATAAGCAACAAAATACTGACTTTTTTTCAATACCAATTAATACTTATTTTAGTTAAGTTAATTAGCAATTATTATCTACACTTTTATAATTTTGAAGTCGGTACCCAAAAACACAAAAACATTAAGTTAAGTACGAACTTGCTAGAGAGGGCTCCACACTGGAACCCTCTCTGATAGACCATCATATAGGGATACCGTTATGCGAACTGAAACATAACGTCAGAAAAACCATCATTCAAAAATCCAACGACAGATGGAATCTCCTAGAAACCTGTATTAACACCAGGAAACTATGGCCTAGATACGATAAGAAAAGATCAGATTGGATTTTAAATCTTAACAAGCTCTCCCTAAGATCTCTTATCGGCATTATTACAGGTCACAACCTACTCGGCTACCATAAGAAGAAGATGGGGCTCAGTACTGATGACCTTTGTAGAGGCTGTGGTGATGAAGACGAGCATGAAGACACTGCTCATTTTCTCTGCCACTGTCCTTCGCTCTGTCTTGCTAGGAAGAAAACTCTAGGCAACTTCTTCTTCAATGAACTAGAGGAACTTTCAGAACTTCCAGGCAAAAGTTTACTAAACTTTGTCAAGACCTCTAAATGGTTGAACGAACCACATGATTCATAGGTTATTATTTCTTTTCAGGAAGTTACAACACTTCGGGGTACCACAATGGATCTACATTGATCTAAGTGTGATGGTAACAACATCAACCATCAGCCCGCTCAACCTAACCTAACCTAAGTTAAGTACCTTAATTAAAAGAAAATTGACAACGCCTCCCGTAGTTCAACTTATCTCGCAGAGTTTCTTCCAAATGCCTAGTTCCTAGATTATAAAGATGGCACTGACTTAAAAATTATAAAATAATAAATAGTTGCGAATTAACTTAACTAAAATAAGTTTTAATTTTTTTAGTTGATTGAATGGTTTTCGGAACTAATGACCCACTATGAAGGGTCATGATTGCTAAATTAAATTTTGGGACTTTTAACGAAAGTCAAAAAAGTCCCAAATGATAAAAAATATGTTTTATGAGAATCACTAAATTAATTTGTACTCGTCAATATTATGTGGAAAAAAATGTTCATGGAAAAAAATAAAACAAAAAACTTTGATTCGTGTACCTATGTGTGAAAATAATTTTTTTTTATTTTCACACCCCGAATTGATTCTCTTTTGGGCAAAAATTTTTGAGCTCGCTTCGCTCGCTATGGGAATTTTACATACTTTTTTGGTTCAAGCTTCAAATACTTAATTAAAAAATAAATATATAGAGTGGTGCGACAACTCTTGACGAGCCAACCGAAACCGAAAACGAAAAGCATTTTCGGGACTTCTTACTTCGGGACCAGATTCCCTGCGCCCGCCGCGCCGCCGTTGGACACATTGTCATATTTTCTCAATGAGTACACAAAACGGATGCATTGAAAAATACTAGCACGATAACTAGCAGGAAAGCTAGCAAGCTATTTCTACTAGGAAAACTATCGTCGTCTGAAGCTAATTGCGAATTGCGTTAAAAACACTGGTTGGGTAAATTTATCCACTACTGTCATATTTAAGCCTGCTCCGCAGCTAGTGCAATTTTAACACACTTTTAAACGCAATTCGCAATTTTGAGTAAATTTTTTTTCCCAGCGTTTTAAAATAATTAAGTTTGGCAGATTATTGATATTTTAAATTGTTTAATGAAAAAAAGTAAAATTATGCTATGATTTTTGACTGTTCGAAGAAAGGAAACTAAATATTACCGAGTTGCCTTAGTCGAACAAGTGTGTTCGGAAATAGGAAACAGTGAAAACAGACAAAATCCTATTTTCGAACACCTTTTTCTTTCGTTTTCGAAATCTGGATTAGAATCTGTAAGAGGTTTTTTCAATATGTGCCTTCAAATTCGATTAAAGGTAATTTTTTCTGATGAGAAGAAGTTGAACCAAGATGATCCTGAAGGGTTACATGGATACTTGAGTGATTTACGAAAGGAACCGAAATATTTCGAATGGCTTAATTTTGGTGGAGGTTCACTGATGGTGAGCTTTCTCTTCAGTAGGGTGCTTCGAAATTCGATTTACGTCATCAAAAATCAACAGTATGTTTAAGTGCTGTCCATCAATTTGCTACCTGTTTGGCTGATCACTATGATTTTTCAGCGGGACAATACCAAAATTCACACAAATCGGGAAACAACTCATTAGTTGTCTGTAGGAGAGCTTAAGAAGCTCTGCGAAGAGAATGGCTTATAATTTATAAGTCAGTTTTAGCTAACTTGGTCAAATACATATAAATTTCAAATCAATTCCTGCTAAGAGATCTATAAAAGAATAAACGTTAAAACAATATTAAATTAACAAAATTAATTTGTTGAAAAATGTTGTTTATTTAAAAAAGCTCTCAAGCCCCTAACTATTATTTTACATTTTTTTTCTCGAAACTTGATGTGGCAACTACTTCCTATATTTTCAGATATAAATCGCACTGGCTATTTAAAAAAAAATGGAACTCGAGTACTTATAATTATTTTTAAGATGAAACTAAGTACCTGTAAAGATATTTCAAATGAGGTTTTTATTTTGTTTATTTTTGCCAATGAATCATACTATTATCTATTTACATTTTTATATAGTGAAAAATATGCAAAAATAAAGAATATTTTGGCTTTAAAATGGTTTTGTTACCACTAACGACTTTTTGTTTCCAGTATTCGATAATAGGAAACTCCGTGTTCGGGTTTAGGAAACAATCAAAATAAGGTGTTCGAGAATAGGAAAAAATGCTAATTTTCAATATAATCTTTTTTTAATATTCACTGATAATGTTTGTGCAACATGTTCTTTCCTCATAGTCCGTAAACTGTTTGGTAACTGGTGCCACGACCCTACATATTTCAAAATCCGTTTAAATCATAATAGTATCTAAAGCTATCAGTCCGGAATAAGTATTTCGAATGTCAACAAATCCTTTCTTAGGAGAAATTTTAAAATATCAATGAATAGTTTTGTTACAACTCTAATAGGTGTGTTTAAACTGCAGTTAGATTAGTCATTTAAGAGTTAATAAAATACTTGCACTTCCGTCTGAAATATCTCAACCCTTCATCACAAAAGTATAAGAAGTTTTACAAATCGGGTTTCAAATTGAGTAAAGTATTTGCACTTTTCAACTCAAGTAGCACAAAATATTTGGTGTATTTTTTGCATTTTAGTGATATACATTTTCAATATAAGAAATACACTACTTCTCAGTGCAGTTTTTGGACATTTAATTTTGATTAAGTGTAAATAATACTGTTAGAATCGGCGTAGAATATTAAAGAATTCCAATTTTTTTTAAATAATCAACAGATCCTTTTCAATCGATCGTTATAATCATAATAAATTTTCATATTTTTTTATTTTTAAAACAGTTTTGTTCTCAACTACTTATTTTAATTTTTAAAGTAAACAAGTGTCGTTAAAATATAACAAGTTGTCCTTCAATCCAAAGTTGTCCTTCAATCCAATTCTTCTATTTCTTGATATATCTAATACGGCCCACCTGACGCTGGTGACGTTCTCGGCACCTCAGACAATGTCATCAGATCTAAAAATAAAATTTAATTTAATTTCCACAAACAATGCTTTGATATGACAACCAACAACTGGTTCTTTAAAATCTGGTGTGACTTCAGCCATCACCTGGCTCCAACACTACCGGTATAGAGACCAATTATCAATATCATTACTGGTGTGATCGCAACCAACACCTGGCTCCAACACTAACGGTATAGAGACCAATTATCAAAATCATCACTGGTGTGATCGCAACCAACACCTGGCTCCAACACTAACGGTATAGAGACCAAATATCAAAATCATCAATGGTGTGATCGCAACCAACACCTGGCTCCAACACTAACGGTATAGAGACCAAATATCAAAATTATCAATGGTGTGATCGCAACCAACACCTGGCTCCAACACTAACGGTATAGAGACCAATATCATTGGTGAGACCTCCGCCATCACCAAATTTTACAACCATGATAATGACATCAAACCTGGATTCATCCTCAGAATCTAGAAACTCCAATATTTCTTTCATGTCACAAGATATAGACCACTGCAAAGGCCATGCTCTCAATTGTTCTTTTGCATCTTTGGTTATGATTTTTGTGCCAACCTTTTGTACTTCATATCTTCCATTGGCTAAACATTTTACTATTTCATAAGGACCTAAAAATTCATAATCAGTTTTACTATCATGCATATAAGAATCACGATGCATTAAAACAAAATCCCCAACTTAATATTTAATTGTGTCCCGTCTTTTCCGATTCGCCTCTTGCATGCAACTCTGTTCAGGAAATAATTTCAATGCCACACGTTCTCTATCAAATTTTCGATCACGAATAGGTTTCAGGTCAGGTGATATTTTTCTCAATATTGCCTGAATTAATGGAGTGGATGTTCGAATTCCCAAAAGAAGTTGCAAAGGTGTTACCCCTATTGATTTCTGTAAAGTTGTATTTAAAACTAATTGAATTTTCCACAAACCACTCGGCCATTCTGATTTAATTTTAGTTTCAATTCTCAATAAATTTCTAATTGTTCTCATATATCTTTCGACTTGATCGTTACCTCTATGTATATCTGGTGTAGTGAAATGATATTCAATTTGCCACTCATTTAAATATTTTGGAAAAGTTGAATTTTTAAATGATGTACTTGAATCCATTATAATTTTGTTAGGGGTACCAAAAAGTGAAAGAACATGCTGTATTTTATCTCTAGTTTCAACTGTAGTAACAGTCTTCATAGGAGTCAGAATACAATATTTCGTAAAAGCATCAACTATCACTAAAATGTGCTTAAAACCGTCATTTGATATTGGCAATGGGCCCAGACAATCCATGTGCAAAGTTTCAAATGGTTGCTTTGGTTTCTCAACTGGATTTAAGAAATCTTGCAGTGGACCAGTTCTTGTTTTTTTTTTTACTGCACAGATAACACAGTGTTTAACATAGCTTTTAACAAAATTTCTCATACGTGGAAACCAAAAATGTTCCGCAATTGATGCGTATGTCTTTTCGACACCAACATGACATTGTTCATCGTGAAAAATTCGTAACAGTCCCAAACGGCTTTGCTTTGGAACAATCCATTGTAAATTCGTAGTACCATCTTGATTTATTTGTTTCCGATACAAAATTCCATTATGTTCTTCATATTGATTAGCATCAAGACTTCCTGTTTTTAATTTTTCCAACATATGCTGTATTTCTTCATTTCCTTTTTGTTCAATATATGCCCAATCTTTGTGTTCTACTCATCGAATAACCTCAACTGGATTTCGACTAAGATAATCAACATGAGCCAAGCTACTTCCTTTTCGATAAACTATTTCAAAATTAAAATCTTGCAGATAAATCCACCATCTTGCAATTCTAGGAATTAAGTCTTTTTTGTTAGCTGAAGCTTTAACTGCATTGCAATCAGTTATTCACGTAAATTTTATTCCTAGTAAATAAACTCGAAAATGTTTAACAGCCTGTACTATAGCCAGTGTTTAAAGTTCATAAGAATGATATTTTACTTCATGCTTCGTAGTTCTTTTGCTAAAATATGCTATGACTTTGAGTTTAGAATTATCTTTTTGAAAAACAGCACCATAACCAATGTTGCTTGCATCAGTGTGGAGTTCTGTTTTTAAAGCAGGGTTGAAAACTGCTAGGAGTGGCCTAGAAGTCAAATGTTTAATCAAATATTGTCTGGCTATTTCTTGTTCTTCCTTCCATTCAAATGGCACATTTTGTTTTGTTAGTTTTGTTATGGGAGCGGTCTTCGAAGCAAATTCAGGAACAAATTTTCTAAAATAAACTGCTAATCCCATCAATTGTCGGACTTGCTTGATAGTTTTTGGAATAGGTGAGCCTGAATTTTCTGTTTTCCTGGTCTTATTCCTTCACCTGATATTTCTCTGCCAAGATATTCCAAACTTGATTGAAGAAAGCGACACTTTCCAATATTCAAAGAAAATCCTGCAATCTTTAATGCTTTTAATACCATGTGAAGATTTTCAAGACCTTCCTGGTAAGTACAGCTAGGAATCAGAATGTCATCTAAATATACAAGAGCAATCGTATCCTTCAATGAACCTAAGGCAAGATTTATTGACCTTTGGAAAACGGCTGGAGCATTATCTAACCCAAAAGGCATTCTCAAATATTCAAAGTGACCGTCAGGAGTCACAAAAGCAGTTTTGTGAATTGATTCTTCATCAATGGGTATTTGGTGAAACCCAGATGCCATATCCAAAGATGTAAAAAATCTACCTTTACCCAACCTGTCGAGTTGATCATCAATCAGTGGAAGAGGGTAACGATCTTTAATCGTGTTTCTGTTTAACTCTCTATAATCGACACACATTCTGTAGGACCCATCTTTTTTCTTAACAAGAATTATAGGACTTGCGAATGGAGATTCACTTGATCGAATTATTTGGTTTGTTTCAAGGTCAGAAATAATATCACGAACAGCTTTTCTTTCATCAATTGCAAGTCGATAAGGTGAGCGGTTGACAATAATCTCTTTTTCTAGTCTTATTTTAAGACTGATGTTATTGACTTTCCCTATTTTATGTCCTTCCGTTATCATTTCAGAAAAATCTCTCAAAATATTTTGTAATTCGTTTCGATATTCATTAGGAACCAAAACTTCGGAAATTTTCGATCCGACATTTTCTGAAAGTCTATTAATTCCTGGAAGTTGGCGACGGATAACAAGAGAACCTTTATGGTCTGTTATAGTTGCTAGACTATGGTCTTCAAATAAATTTCGTCCAATAAAAACATCATAGTCTAAACATCCGTCGGGAACAATAACGTATGATATAGAGGTTTCAATGTCAGATATTCTTGTGTGTCCTTGAAATTTTTTTGAAGCATCAATAGTTACATTAGCTATACCTTTTAACAATAAATTACAATTTAAAAGCTTGTCCTGGAATAAATGTTGAAACTTTTGAGATATAAGAGACAGATCTGCTCCTGTATCAATCAATGCCCAAAAATGATAACCATCAATAAAAACTTCGGTAGCTCCAGAATGTTTTCCTGAACTACAGAAATTTATTTTACGTCGTTTGTCGATTGATTGTTTAATATAACATTTGGCTATATCATGGCCGTTTTTAGCGCAAAAAGAGCAAGCAATGTCTTTGTTTGGCTTTGAAATGGAATTCGACTTTGTGATGGTTTTATCTAAATTAGTTGGCAGTTGTTTAGCGTAACAATTAGAAATTACATGACCAATTTTTCCACACTGAAAACATTTCTTCTCAGTATATTTTCCATCGTTTAGTTTTCTTTTTAAACGTTCACGATCGGTATAAGATTTATTTAAATCCTTACTGCACGATGGTTTTGTTAAAGATGATAAAAGTACTAATAACTCACGAATAGATTTGCAGTTTGATTTCATAGCTGTATTACGGACTTCAAATTCAGAAATACCATGAATTACCAATTCTAATAAATCCGCTTCACACCAATTAGCACGAACATTTTTTAGCAATGCAGTTTTCTCATGTACATAAGTTGCATAAGTATTAACATATGAACTCTTAAAATGTGATGCCTTTTCTAAGAGATACCCTAAATTTCTTTTCGGTGGAAATGCTTCCTCAATATCTCTTCGAAAAGATTCCCAATTTCTCACGTCAGGATTCCATCGTTCGAACCAGCTTTTAACATCGCTTGATAAAAATCTTCCAACTCTACCCAAAGCCTGTACATCGGACCAACCCAATTCATTTTTAATAATCTGAACTTCACTCACTCATTTAATTAAATCAGTTTCAGGTTTAAGAAATGGCAGATCAACATGGTCACCTGACCTTTGTGATTGTAAAGCTTGAATTAAACTATTTAGGATTTGGGAAGAATCTTCAGTACCATGAGCAGTATTTCTTGTTTGACCACGATTGCGAGACATCTTTTCGGAATGTTTTTCTTTAAGGCTTGTGAACAAAAATGTAAAATGTTCTTCTTCTTCTATTTTTTCTTCTTTTCAATTGATTTTTCTAGAACATAAAGGCCAGTTAAAATGCAAAAATTGTTTAACCCTAGAAAGATAAACTTATTTTTTAGTACTGAAAAGATAAACATGCGCCTGCGAGGCGCACGATTAAAAAACATAGCTGTTTTATTGTTTAAATTAAATAAATCTTTATTTTATTTCTTCATTTTATTGAAAGAATATAACAAAATCGTTTAAAACATAAAAGACAGTAAAACATAAATCTATATTATTATTAATTCTTCTAATTAAAATAGGATATTTCAAATCCATAAACGAAAAACGAACACAAAATCGATGATCTTCAGTATATTTTTTGATGAGAATTACAATTATTATCAGTCTCTGTCTGAATCAGAAGTACTTACATAACCGGAACAACCGTATATCGCAAGTGTTAATCGACGAGTGAGTTGACTCAAAAGAACGAATTTTTTAGAGCGTCGGTTAAGAAAATAAAGCAATTTATATATTTTACGGGCGCCTCTGAGGCGCAGTTTATCTTTCTAGGGTTAAAATTAAATTATACATAGATTTATTGTTGTCCAAATGTTTGGTCAGATCCCACTTCTGATGTTAGAATCGGCTTAGAATATTAAAGAATTCCAATTTTTTTTAAATAATCAACAGATCCTTTTCAATCGATCGTTATAATCATAATAAATTTTCATATTTTTTATTTTTAAAACAGTTTTGTTCTCAACTACTTATTTTAATTTTTAAAGTAAACAAGTGTCGTTAAAATATAACAAGTTGTCCTTCAATCCAAAGTTGTCCTTCAATCCAATTCTTCTATTTCTTGATATATCTAATAATACCCATGCTCTCGTACATAAAAAACACCGATTGCGCAAAACTTGTACCGATATTCGGTATATTAATTGTGCAAGTGACATAAAAATTGTCCTGGTTACAAGAATATAATAAAATCCAGGGGTGTATACTATGAACTAAAAACTGATAAGTTTATTTTCAACCGGATAAATTAAAAATGAATTAAAATTTACACCGTTTCTTATTTTTTGGTGGAAGATGTATCTGCAAGAATTATGAATCAATTATATAATTCTAAGTGTTCACCTAATTAATTATTAAACTCCTCTCCTCTCTCACTAAAAAGCGTTATGACCAAATGGTCATGATGATCAGTTGTTCATTATTGTTAGCAAAACCCGTCGGAAAACTCAGCAATAATAAACAAAAATAGAAAATTGATTTTAATATAAAATTTTATGTTCACATCAAAACAATTAGTCTAATGAAGACCTCAACATAGGTACCTATACAAAAAAAAATCCATAAATATGTTTTCTATAGAAATACATATACATATACATTCTACTACTGTCCATTTTTGAACCTCATTTTCAACAATGCAAGACATTTTTAAATGATGATTTTTTCTTTTAAAAACACGAATTATTACTTTATGTATTTCCTGTGTAATGTTATGTTATGTGTCTTAATTATAAGTCCATTTGCGATTTCTTTAAAGTCGATTTCTTCATAATTTTTAACAACCAAAAACATAAATTAACACAAACCTCAATCGAAAAATGCAATTTTTATTGAATTCGTCTTTAATCCTTAAAAACACATCAAAAATAGTTGCTACAACACATGAAACCTAATTAAACATAAAATCGAGATTACTGGCCGTAGCGCTGTGATTAATTTGCATTTTGACCCTCAATTTCATGCATTAACCTTCGCTCCGGTTACATCAAACATAATCGCCAATTCATTGCAATAAACCACCGATAGATTAGAGCCAACATACCGCACACACACACACTGCCCCACTTGGGTGGTCCTGATGTTGACCGAAATATCGGCATCAATATATTTTCATATCCATATGAATCGAACACAACACATAACACCTACTTACAAACACAATCAAAACAATAACTAATGGCACTAAGCCCCGTCATGATTGATATGTAATTAACCCTTAAGTGTCTCATTACAAATAAATTATTAAACCAATCTGACAATTGCGGGGCGATATGGCACTGCTCCGAATGCAACAACACACATCCTGAATGCTCCCCAAAAATAGCACCCAACAATTTTGGCATCGAGGTAACTCGTGTCGCTGAGTCAAGAAAACTTGTTAAAAAATAATTGTTACAAATAATCAAAAAATATGCGGGATCAGCAAAAATCCATGTAAGACAGTGTAAATGACTTATTTTAATAGCACCCCCAAATTCGCTCTCTGTTCGTTACCAAAGTGGACAGATCCGTATGGGCTTGTAAGTGACAATCTATCGGTAATTCATCAGCGATTCGGGTGTGCAATATTATAATGTGTGCATCTTGAACATATGTCGCGATAATTAATAATTTCCTCTTGGGCTGGGGGCAGAGACAAATGTGCAACTTGCAGCGAACACGTTCGCTCACTCGTTGCTGTGCTGCTTTAAGCCACCCAGCGCGTACCTACATGAGGTAGTGTTTTGCGATTTTATAAATTAAAATTAGATTTATTCCACGTAAATCATGTTTTCTTTTTGGGAATGCGTTAATCGGCTCCCAGCGCACAAAATTGTTGCTAAGGAATGGCAAATTACGGATGGGGTTCATCGAGTTTTGGACATAGTCAAGCACTTAAAGGGGAATAAGGCCAGAAGACTTGATTGCATGCAAACATTTCTCAAGCATGCAAGGAGTCCGCACATTCCGAGGTGCAAACATCGACTCGGACCACTACCTTGTTGTAGCCAAGGTACGAATGCGGATATCCCGATCAAGGCCAACGCACGAAAATTCTAGGAGGAAATTCGACGTAAAACGGCTAAAATCGCAAGAGATTGCTAGATCCTTTTCCGATCGTGTCTCCGAAAACCTCCTCAGAAGTCCTTTGCACAAAATATAGAGAACCAGTGGTAACACTGCCAAGCAGCCATCAGGGATGCCGCCTCTGAAGTGCTGGTTTACATGGCCACCACCTTTGACAGCGCCAAGACGGGACGACTCTCCAACCAAAAATTCTCGAGGCTGAAAATACTATAAATTCCATATACAAAGGCCACCACAACGAAACCCCTGGTTTGACAATGATTTCCGGCGAGCACATGCAGCTAAACAAGAGGCATACAAAGCGGCGCTGCAAAGAAGGACAAAAGCAGCTCGTGAGCTCTACGAGCAGAAAAGGAGATTGGAGCATAAACTTCTCAAAAAGAAAAAAAGGGAGCATGAGAAGGCGATCGAGGAGATCGAGGCATGTCACAACACGAACGAGGTTCGAAAGTTCTACAAAAAGGTGAAACAAACCTCCAAGGCGTATATACCCCGAACCGAAGCCTGTAGAGACCATCATGGGAAAATCGTAGTAGAATCGCAGTCAGCGTTGAGGATATGGAAAGACCACTTTTCCAAGCTGTATAATGGCGATGACGAGCAAAACTCCGCCAGCAATACAGAACCATTCAATTTACAGAACCATTCAATTTGGGTGCAGAAGGAGGTGCATCGCGCGACACCCCGTTTTTAACGAAATTTGAAAACGAATATTGCTTTAATTAGTGCTTCATATGTGCTTTTTATGTACCGAAAAATCAAGTTTTGTGCTCCATTGGAACATTTTTTTTAACAAAAATCCGGGGTGTAGCACGATATCGTTTCAAACCCCGCATGGTGAAGGAATCGAAAAAAATCATCAAGAATAGTATCAAAATTATGTGCTATTCCCCCCACCCGACATGGACGAAGTGAAGATAGCGATATCTTAACTCAAGTCGAACAAAGCCGTTGGAGCAGACGTGCTATAGCCGCCGAACTGTACAAAGCAGCTGGAGATGATTTGGTTAGGAAAGCATGTCCGATGAATGGAATCTCAGCATCGTATGCCCGATCCTCAAAAACGGAGATCCCCTGAACTGCAACAACTACAGAGGTATAAGTCTCCTTAACATCGCCTATAAAATCTTGTCTGCCGTGCTATGTGAACGTTTGAAGCCCTTCGTCAACAACCTGATAGGTCCTTATCAGTGTGGCTTCAGAGCCGAGAAGTCCACCATCGATCAAATATTCACCCTACAGCAGATCTTGGAGAAGACCCAGGAACTTCAAATCGATACCTACCACCTGTTCATCGATTTCAAGGCCGCGTATGACAGCGTCTATAGAGACCAATTATGTAGAGCAATGTCTAGTTTTGGCATCCCAGAAAAACTCGTCCGTCTGTGTAAGATGACAATGGAAAACTCACGCTGTTCCATCATGGTCGGAAAAAAACTAACGGACGGAAAAAGGTTTTAGACAAGGCGATGCGTTGTCATGCGATTTCTTCAACATCATTCTTGAAAAGATTGTGCAAAGCTCCAACGTCAACACCAGAGGCACAATCTTTCAAAAGTACGTCCAGCTACTAGGATACGCAGACGACATTGACATAATTGGAAGAACACTGCGTGATGTCAGTGGAGCGTTTGTGAGTCTTGAGACGGAGGCCAGGAAGATGGGTCTAGCGGTCAACGAGGGCAAGACCAAGTTAATGCTGTCAACAAAAAAGGACTACCAACATCGACGTCTTGGAACAAACGTCAACATAGACAGATTTAACTTCGAGGTAGTTAAGGACTTTGTCTACCTGGGTTCCGCTATCAACTCAGACAACAACACCAGCGCTAAAACCAGGGTAATGTTGAGCGAATGGAAAATAATGCTCCGGCTCGTAGAGTCTTCGAATCCAACCCGGAAGGACGTCGCAGAAGAGGAAGACCGCGACTCAGGTGGAGCACACAGGTACCTGAACCCGCTTGGCATGCGAAACTGGAGACAGCTAGCTAGGGACCGAGCTGGCACTCATGCAAAATTCCCCAATCATTTTATCAATGGTCGTTCCGACGTCATATGATAGCCTAAGAGTGTGATTCGGAACCTGTTTGAAGTTTGACTTCGGGGAATTGAATTACTCATTTCTATAAGTTTTGGAAAAACTTATTACATTCCTACATCAATCTCATCCTCTTGTGAAATTCGACTACCCAATAAAATGTCTTTCCTTCCAAAAATGTCGTCAACAAAAATCAGTTTGTTTCGGAACGCCAAAATCAGAGGTGTCATGTCGTCTTGGCTGGCTTATGCAGTGAATTGGTAGAATACACATTCTAGACATGAGTAACGAGTTTATTCCCGTGTCGGAGCATCACTCTAGCTCTGCGTCTCTTTATCCCAAGGCCCAGAGCCATAAGCAGAAGTTCTAGAAAGTGCATTCAGCAATCATCCTGAATGCGACATTAGTTGACACAACTATTTACGCAGAAATTAATGCGCTACGGATATTAATATGCATTTTCACCATATAACTAATAATAATATCTCTCGCTGCTGCATCAGTAGCATCACGATGAAGCGATTCAATTCCCGCCACCACGCCACCACCGACCGACCGGGAGCAACCACATTTCGATGGGTCTGGGTCTGGCCCATGGCATTCGAGTAGCATGTTAAATTAAACCCTAATTCCGTTGCAATTAGCCGTGTCAGATAATTTATCATTTGGCTATAAATATCGCCACTTGCTGATGATACTGTTGTTGTTGTTGCACCGTGGATTCGATTTATGTGGATGTGGAACGTCTTTTCTCCGGTTTGCCATTGAGACTATTGCCTCACACCGTTTGTTGCCACCTCCACCCCCAAGTCACAGAGGTCCACACATATAAATCGGTCTTGCGTTGTCGTCGTCGTGTTTTGTAACTAATATCACCTCGTAGATGCATTGTGCTTGTTTACGGTCGCATCGCACATACAAATTTAACTAAGTCGCAAATGGAATGAGTTTTCGATTGGGGCACATTGGGCGGTATTAGACAATGATGACGCTGACGTTCGTTGGTTGGCATGTAGCACGGTAAGTAAATGACTAACCGAAATTGTACTGAACCACCACCGACCGACCATCGAAACACAAACTACCAAACGACGACGACACGACGGACTTAGATCAGGAATGTGGAGACTACTTAATTTAATGGGATTCATGGAGATTTGGATGAAAGACAGGTAGACCAAACCAAGGCATTTGGTATTCGGTCGGATGCACTACTTTTCCTATACCAACTCGGATAAATTGCAAACCACAAGTACCTTCATCTTCTGTTGTTCCTGCTTCGAGTTGGTACAAACTCGTTGAAGAAGGGGTTCACAAGACACTCTCTATCGTGGAACGAATGAGACTCTTGCATTTATCATAAGACACGTTTGGTCCGTGAGATTTGTGCTTAATTTAATGCCTTGCTGCTGCTCATTATAGTGTGCGCAATAAATTATTTAGGCTCTGCATTTAATATGCCATGCGATAATGTGTTGTGCAGAACAGCGTAATTAGTTTAGAGGTTGGTATTAGGTTGAAATGTATATTATTTGATGGCACTTTGCATAGTGCACCGCACCGATATTGCCCAGTGCTCCCATACTTACTTGCCGCATTAACGTTCTATCTTACTTGTGCCACCATCGACCGTTTCTGTGAAGAGAGGAGGTGAACCATGAATCAGGTGGGATTGGAATTTAATTTCAAAATTAAATGACTATCAGAGATTTTCTGAGAGATTCAGTAAATTAAAAATGTATGCTGCGAAAGGAGAAAGATTAGATGCTTCGGATCTGTCATAAAATTAATTTTTAAACATTAATGATGGCAGCATTGGTCGATAGCGTCCGGTGACGACGTTGATATATTTTTCAGTTTGCTGTGCAAGATGAAAAAATGGATGAAAAATCCTTATAATAAAAAATTACTGACAATAAGGTCCATTTGAGTTTCTGCACGGATACAACGACCACGACTACGACTACCAGTATTCCTTTTCTGGGTCAGATTAAAATGTGGAGACTACAGTCTTATGGCGTGAAGGTTAGGTTAGGTTGGAGTGGCTGTCGCTGTCTAGTTGTTATTGACTCACTTAGACCTCAAGGATCCGTTGTGATACCACTAAAGAAGTTACTCATGGGAGAGTAATGAACTTTAACAAACCATTTCATACTTTTAATGAAATTAGAGAGACATTTTGTGTCTATCGTTGCCAGTTCACTGGTATTATCAAAGAAGGAATTACCGAGATAGTTATTCCTTCTATTGGAGAGTGCCGGACATGTACATAGAAGGTGTTGGACTGTTTCCTCTTCCTCCTTGTCCATGCAGCTTCTACAGAAGTCATTTGTGTAGACCCCTAGCCTTAAAGCATGTCTACCTATGAGGCAGTGTCCTGTTATGACTCCAATTGTTGAGCTTATATTTTCTCTGCTCAGGGAGATCAAGCCTTTTGACCGTTTCAGGTCTATGCTTGGCCATATTTGTTTGGTTGCTAGGCAGGTGGTACCCTGTGACCATCTAGCATTTGTTGATTATAGAGCATATTGTTTGAGAAGATATTTGCATGTAGCAATTGGTGTTCCTATTTTATGTCTTTGTCTAACAGTAGGCAGAAGTTTTCCAATTTCGGAGAGCTCATCGGCTTTGCAATTTCCCGGCATGCGTCTGTGGCCCGGCACCCAATTGAGGTGAATATTAAACTGTTCTGTCATCTTATTCGGGGATGATCGACAGTCGTGGACTATTTGAGAGTTTGTGGAGACAGCCCAGTCGAGTTTTCGCGTTTGCTCCGGGGTTCTTTCCGCCACCGGTATGACACCGACTGCGGCCAGAATCCGCGCAGCATTACGCTGATCTTGATTGGCCTGTGACTTCATGGACCTCTTTCTGGCCGACCCAGAACTGTGTCCGTGTGACAGACACATTTTCAGCCCTTGCTCGATTTATTTTCTGTATCATTTTCCGATTTGATGCTTTTTTCTTCATTGTTGTTCCCACGAGAAATGCGGAAAGACGGTCAGCCCCGGTAGAGCCCCGAGTAGCACAGAATTCGATTTATAACAAGTATTTTGTTTTATTTGTGTTTTATTGAAGTTTTTTGCAACATTTCGAGTAATATTTCAGTTTTTCAATTGTTTATCCAAAAAAAGTTGTAACTTTGTAAATTGAAATGTTACAAACCAGTTACATAACTGTTTCAAGATGTTTTTCAAAAATTGGTGTTGTTATTATAAGGTTATATTAAAGTCAATCATTTGAAAGTTGATAAAAATTTATAACAACATCTATAAAATTTCTGTTTCGTTATCGTCTTACTCAAACGTTATAATAACATCCTTGTAACAATCTGTAAGAACATTAATGTAACTTCAATATAATTCACAATTTTTGGAACGTTTATTTGAACAGAGTTTAATAAACATGTTTATACAACCAATATATAACAAGGTAGTAATGAGTGTTCTTTTAAATTAATGCCTAAAATAATTATTTATTTATACATATGACATGTGAAAAAAGCCATATTTTTAATAGTAAATGTCCTATTTAGAAAGAGTATGCATAAATCCCCTTGATTTTTTTATTGTCAATGAATTTATTAACTTTGTTGCAATTAACAACATAAAAACAAATTTGAAACTGTAAATGTTTTATGTAATGTTGTTGTTTTCTATTTGAAAAACAAGAATATAACAAGCAAAATGTTTAAATAAACATAGTTGAAACTAAGTTGAAATATAACTGAAATATAACCGAAATATAACTAATTTTTTTATTTTTGGTGACTTTGTTATATTTTGGTTTCTAATTTGTTGACATGAAACAAAGATTGCTACAATATTAAAACAAATTTGTAACCAAAGTACTATCATTGAAAAAAAAAACATTTGGGTTGTTTTTGAAACAAAACTACAACATTTCTAATATGCAAGAGATGTTATAGTTGAGTTTCTAAAACCTTCGATATTGAAGCGCAGATCAGATAAAACGAGATCCGAAACTGACTTATTACTGTTGACTGACTGTTGTGTAAATCTGGATTTTTGTTCAAGAAGGGAAAATTAAATTATTATGGAGAATAAAAACAATCAAAAACTAAATTATTATGGAAAAAAGTTAGATCCAATGGGAATGACCGGAAAAAAAGGAGAGAACTCATGGACGTTCATGAAATAACTGTAAAGTTACATTTAAGTTGGCACATTGTTACAATAACGTTGGCCCTACGCTTTGCGTTGACGTTTAGGGTTGTTTAGTTTTAATCAAGTTACCGCAATGTTAGAATAACGTTGGCGCTACGCTTTGTGTTGACGTTTAAGGTTGTTTAGTTTTATTCAAGTTACCGCATTGTTACAATAACGTTGGCGCTACGCTTTGCATTGACGTTTAGGGTTGTTTAGTTTTATTCAAGTTAACGCAATGTTACAATAACGTTGGCGCTACACTTTACGTTGACGTTAAGGGTTTCAGAGTTGTTATGTTTTACTAAGGTTAATGGTATGTTAGTATTAAGTTCAATAAATCGACCATGAACAGTCTACAAAAATCAAATAGTTCTTTGAAATGAAATGAAAGGACTGACTATACATGTCAGAGTTGCAGCTAGATTCAATTATAAAACAATTCGTAGATTTCATTAGCGTTTTTGTAAGAGATCATAATCATTTTAATTGCTGTCATTGATCCCATTTATTGAATTCAATTGAAAAATATGACTTTAACCGTAGTGTCAAAATGAAGCGAAAAGCAGGTAAAATGGATTTAAATTTTGACGTTTCTTTTTCTCTCATGAATTATAAAGAATTTAACTACTGTTTTATTGTTTTCTCCTGGTCCTCTCCGTTTTATTCAGTCTCTTGTTAATAGAAGACATTTGTATTTATTTTTCTAGGATTTGATATAAAATGAGAAAAGTGAACTTTTTACATTTGCGTGATTTCTTTTATAATATTTTTATTTCAAAATATAAACAAAAAGTGAACTGCGGTAACTCTGATGAACAAAGATCAATGTTTCAATGTTTTATCAGTTTTTGTTTGATTTTCTTCCTGCCAGGTTTTTATAACGTCGATATTAAAGTTTCAGTAACGAATTTGAAATAATGACAAGAAAAATCAATTCATCTATGTTTTATAAACAACGTAAATTAGTTACAATGAGGATCTTATTGCCTGAAGTTTCTACTTTGTTGAATCTTTGTTGTAATAACATATGAGTTATAATATCAAAAGACAATGTTTTATTGATGTTTCCTGCAACAAGTGCCATTTTGTTCACAATCTAATGACCCATCATTAGAATTTGATTTCTTTTGTTTTATTTTTAAACTAATTTTTCCAATTGGTTTCACTTTTTCCATTGTGAAAGTCAATGAAAATGGATAAAAGATTCGTTTCTTAACGTAATTCATTAACATTTTTGCGACTTCAAAGCCTCAAAACAAACATGAATATTTTTCTGTTTTTCAATTTTTCGCCCAATTTTAATTTTTTGGATGGCGCTTAAATTTTCTAGAAGTATAACATCAATATTTTTGACAAAAACAGCGTTGCACTAAGATTTAACGTTTATAAATGACAAAAACTCGCCTTTTCAATAACTATATTAGACGTATTGATCTTATTCAAGGCTTTGAAGTTTATCTTTTTTATGACATGATTAAAAACATTGAAATTGATTAATAACTTAATAGAAACTTTTAAAATGTTTTCTGAAACAATGTTTCTCATTATATTATAACATAGAAGGTAGAACGAAATAGTTAAAGTTATATTCATGTTATTAAAACTTATTTTGAACTCTTTGTTTTTGTTTTAACTATGTTACAATATGTAACAAAGTATCCTTGCATAAACATTTTTGCAACATTAGTAGAACTTATCTTCTAGTTCAATTAAAGTTGCATAAATGTAATGTTAAGTTACATGTAACATTATTTAGTTGAAACAACATTTATGAAACTGAGAAATAACAATAGTAACCTCTTTAAAACTTATTTACAACCTACTTGTTGCAAATCGAGAGGGGAAATGCGGCTATTTGGGTTACAGAATTGTTTTAAATTGCGTTACTGTAATAAGTGGGCAACAACTTTATTGTTTTATTGGAGTTATAAATACCAAATGAAAACCCGTCTGTGCTACTCAGGGCCGCTTGCCGGGGCAAGGCAGAAATATGACGGACCTTGCCACAGCATCCGAAAGAGCTCGTTAATGGCTGGTTTATTCCCCAGCCTTTCATTCTTCGGCACGGTTTTCGTACAAAGTACGCTCACACCACCACTGAAATTAGGAACCTCTAAACTATGATTGAATTGGGTTTCCGAACGTTGCACTATTGTGGAGTTACAACAATTCGGCCACCCAACTCAACCTTAGCTGATCACCATCCTGCCAAAAACGCACAGGAGTTTGATGAAGTCTCTCGATGATGTCATGATTTTGGATTGGTCATCAATAATATCAAAACGAATCCAATGCATATTTGTACACCTAGCAAACAAGAAGGCCCCTAACGATCGAATGGTGCTGATTAATCCTCTAGCAAGAAGGATTTTAACGACCTCCTGGATAGATGGAGCCTACGCAGCCTGTTCATGACTACGATCGACACGTCAAAATCGTACTCGAAGACTTCAATGCAAAATCGGATAGGAAAACATCTTTTGCGGGTTAGTTGGAAAGGATAGCCTTCAAAAAGTTACAACAGATAACGGGTACCGACTATTCAACTAATCGACCTTGCTGTAGCTTGTTAAACGATGCGATAAGTAACACTAGGTTACCAAGACGAAAGATCTACGCAGCAATCTAGCAATCTCCGAATGGTTGTTCCGCCAAATAAATCGACCAATTAGGTATTATTCGGCGCAAGACAAGCATCCGACATTTTATACGTGCGCAACTTCCGAGAACCAAATGTCGACTCTGACCACTTCCTGGTAGTGGCAGAGTTAAGAGCTCTTCAAACAAACGACAAAAAACACGTGATGCCCAGAGAAAGAAGTTCTACACCGGTTGCCTTAGCACCCCGGAGAGACTTAAGTGACCACCTGAGTGAAATACTCTCTGCCATACTCCCAAATGCCACAGACGTCAACACCCTGTAGAACCAGTATCGCAAAATAATTAAAAATGTAGCCGAGATCACCATAGGTTACCAGCAACCCCCGAAAATGAACCCGCGGTATGATGATGATTGCGCAATACTGAAAAGAGAGGTGGAAAATGCACGTTAGCAGATTCTGCAATGAAAAACAAGAGCAGCAATGGAAGAGTACCGAACGAAAAGTAGAAATGAGAAAAAGACACAGCAAAAGAAGAAAAGATCATCCGCAACTTCTCAGCTCAAAGATCTCGCAGAGTCACGTGCCAAGAACTACACCCAGCGATTTTTTTAAAAAGTCAAAGCAATTAGCTTCTGGTTCAAGAACCGGGACACAGGCTCTTCGAAACAGTGAAGCAAACCAGTCACCGAAGCACAGGGGATTTTAGACGTATTAAATCAGCACTTCCAGCACTTCGAGGGAGCCAATGAAGAAATAGAAGCGAGACCAGTCAATGATCCAGTCCCAGCCCCCAGCATAGAAGAAGTGGGAAGACCCATCCAAAAGCTAAAAAATAACAAGTCGGGTCAGATGGCATTCCTGTGGAACTCCCAAAATGTCGGGGAGGTGTTTTGATGAACCGCATGCACCAGGTCACCAGTAAAGTATGGAAGAACGCATGCCCGCTGACTGGTCTATTATCTCATAAACGCCCCATTTACAAAAGCGATCCTAATGTCATGCAAATTTTACCGAGGCAACATCTGCAACACAATAATCGGCACGTAGCAGTGTGGTTTTAGGTCAGGCCTAACAACGATAGACCAAATATTCACACTGAGGCAAATCCTGGAAAAGACCAACGATTTTCAAGTCGAAACCCACCATCCACCCCCAAGGGCTTATGATGGCGATGTCTGAATTCGGGATCCCGAACAAACTGATCCAGCTGTGCCGCATGACGCTCATGCTATCTCAGTTGTTTCAAACAGGCGCAGGGTTTAGATAAGGGGATGCGCTGTCATGTGAGTCCTTCAACATAGTCCTGAAGCATATAGTGCGCAAGCCAGGTGTGAGCATTGAAAGAACTATCTTCTACAAACCCGCCCAGTTCCTACGCTATGCGGACGACATAGACATCATCGGTCTATTGAGGACTTCACAGCGGTTGAAAAACAGGCGAAGCTCGTTGGTCTTGAAGTGAATCAGGGCGGAGCAAAGGTCGTGCTATCAACAAACAAAAGAAGATAAGTCCACCGCCTGGGACAAAACGTCACTGTTACTATATCAGCAGTTTCGAGGGAGTTATGAGTTCATACGGTGTGACTGGCAGACTGGCGGAAGTGACACACACTTATTGCAAACTTAAGAAACTATAACCCGTGCACTTGCAAACCGACATTTACCGACTATCCCACTTCTGATACGGCGCAGGGACATAAGTCCCAGGGACATAAGTCCCAAATTTTATTTTTGGGCCTTATGTCCCACCCAAGTGGGACATAACACCCAAATTGAGTTTGGGATTTAAGTCCCACCCAAGTGGGTCATAAGGCCCAAAAAAAAAAGTTGGGCCTTATGTCCCACATATAACGTACATGTATGTATTGCTTAACGATAAAACTAGTATTATTTCAATACCGGAAAAGAAACTTAAATACTTAGGAAAATCTGCACCTGGTAAAAACCAGTTTTTTAATATCTTCTAAAGCACCCTTTGTGTTCGATATTAATGGCACTGTTACTTCAAATTTGGGAAAAAATTCTGCATATATTCAAACCTTTTAATAGCATGAATCAAAGTTATAAGATCTTAGACAAGTATTCAAATTTTGATAACACAAATATATATGTATGCATCAAACTTATTTTTTGAAAATATGAGAACAGAGACTTGCATATAAAATTTAAGTTTTAGAGACTTTATAAAATTAAAGCCCAAAAATCGCGCACCATTTGTTTAGAAAATCCAATTTATATAGTGCTATTACCTTGCAACCATTTTTAAATATGTAATAAATGTTTTCAAACGTTAAAGGAAGAGGCAATAGCTCGAAAAAATGAATTATTATGTCCGTTTTGCAGACAGATACTTCAAAATACTTCAATCATTTATAATAAGAAAACCGTCTTGAATTATCTTATTTCCAGTTGTGTTTTTTTTTTAAATTTTTAAATACATAAAACAAGAATAAAATTATTAATTTTCTTATATACTTTTTTTTATTCAAACTATTTTTTTTTTTAATTTGGGTCTTATGTCCCACTTTCAAGAAAAAAAATTGGGACTTATGACCCACTTGGGTGGGACTTAAATCCCAAACTCAATTTGGGTGTTATGTCCCACTTAGGTGGGACATAAGACCCAAAAAATAAATTTGGGACTTATGTCCCTGGGACTTATGTCCCTGCGCCTTCTGATACACCATTTAAGAGCAATTGAAAATGGAAGAAAATACATGGGAATAGAATATGAAAACCTTGACAATTATTTCTCATATTTTTTGTCCCAGCTAAAAACAGAGGTCAATCACGATCACGATTTTGAATTTCAATTGATACTCAATTCATACCTGAGTTCATTCCTAATCGTAGATAGAGGTTGCCGCTCGGAGTTACCCACATCATTCATCAATTTGAAACCACTTGAAAACAAAAATTTGCCTTCACCTGGTGGCCGTTCCTTATGTCACAACAAAAAAGAGAAAAACCGTGCGTTTGACCAATTTCCTAAGTGATAAAACAAATAAAATCATTTTCAAACGTTCCTCGGCAGCGCAGCGTGAACCCGCCTATTTCTTCCATCCACATGGCTATCCACAAACCAAACCATTGAGAACGATTGCAGGTACAATTGGCCTCTGGCATTATAAGCATTATGACCACTTTTCGACTTTCGACTTAACTTAAAATCTCATTAGTCATTTCATGATGGCATTTATCAAAATCAGATACGATGCTGTTCTTTGAGAAGAGCTCCAAACAGCCAGCAAAGTGGCTGGACGATGACAACAACGACGACGACGAGGAACAGACCATTTGGACACTTGCGAGCTGTGCGCTGTGCAGCCACACCTAACCAGCATTTTGGTTTGTGTAAAATGTCATTCTACAGTCCTTGGGTAATCATTCAAAATGTTGAATTTTCCATAAAGTGACAGATTCCGTCGGATGCCATTTGGTTGCTCGCTGCTTCGAGACGAGTTACTCGTCCATCGGGGTCTTGATGTTGATATGGTGATGTTGTTGTTGTTGATCTTTCGTCGAACAGGCATGTTGAGTCTCTTTGAAAAAACCTTCCTTGAGAGAGAGGTTTATTTGAGATGGTGAGCGCTAAATGACAGCCGATATCAAAACCCAAATTAAACTGAGTCGAGACGAGTTCCTCAATCCTCACACTTAAAGGATGGCTGTCATATCAAATTGAAAATTGCAATGAAAAATATGGTCACCTTTCCTTTAGAGCCCTATAATTTCTCTCAGCCCTCACCCAGTGAGACGAAGCCAATCAAAATTATTTGACGAGATAATGGAATCACTGAAACCACTTTTCACAGATCTTATATGGCTCTCTCGCATGTCCAACCTGAAGGCTCGACAGCAGCGTATTTTGAAATCCATTAAACATTATTCTCTCCCTCCGCATGTCTTAACCTTTCAAAAATTAATACCTCCATTTAATTGTGAATTATTATTTGTCTTGGTTGCAATTGCAGGATGCTCGGCCTGACGATGACGCCCTGGACATCACCATAAGACAAAATGGCATTGTCACTGGGGAGAGCAAATGATAAATGGCTGCTTCTTCCTGGACCATCCGTATTGGAGAATTAACACTTAAAATTTTCGGAAATGCCCAGGACACACTGTGACATTAAAATTTGTACAATTTGTAGCCGTTTGTCAAGTGCAACATATAGAGAACTTTCCAGCTGCCAGAAACATCATCAACCTCTATAAAAGGCCTGTTCTGACATCTAGCAGGTTTCTAGTTGTCTCTGGCAGCTGAAGAACACATACTCCAGGTCATGGTGAATCAATTTATGAAGGTGCATTTTTGCACCCACACCCCTCCCAAATATCACCATCTTCTTTATAGAATCTGATGTTGAAGAGCTTGTTCGAATGTCGTTATATCGTCTTTGTCCTTCTTCAACTCAACTACTTTGCTTGCGCTTGTGATACATCGAGAGATATTGGAAATAGAGTGTGACTTGGGGATCCATGTGTAAAAGTAATTATGTTCGGATACTAGGATCCAGATACATATTCGTGCATATATTTGAATAGCACTCGCTTCACATCTTCTAGCAACACATTTCATTGATAATTGGAATTTGCCCTTTTGGATTTGCATATATAAATTTGGAGAAGGGTTTGAGCTGTCTACCTATAACTGGGTGGAAGCGATTCTTTGGCATTTGGGGAATTCATTTAGGAAGTGTAATTTCTTGGCAGAGCGTTGAGGGGGAAAGGCCAGAGAGAAAACCAAATTTTGCATTTAATTTGACCTTAGATGAGATATGTTTCATTAGTGCTTCGCATAATACACAATATTGTCTTAGGACACTATTTGTGTTTAGGTGTGGGTTTTAAATATTTGCAAGGGATGACTCAATATCCAGTCCACATATATAGACACTTAATTGCTTATAGCTCGAGAAGTTGAAATGAAGAGAATTCTGATATTAAAATATCGAAAACGAACGGTTCCGAAGGACATATATTTGTTAAAATTAAGTCCTTTTGATGGGCTTTGGAGAACAATAATCATGCCGTGTTTCGGGGATTTGAATAGATTCAAGATGATTTACTTGGTTGGTTGGTTCGATGTTAATTTATGATTGGACCGAATATTCTATGAATTCTTTGTTACTACCAGTCTGTTACTACCATTGGGCTCTTGTGATTCACATTTTTAAAGTTTAATTCTAACGGATTGACAGTCAGGGTGGCAAATGGTATAACCGACAGACTTGATGATTTTTTTACGCCATTAACTTCAGTGCAAATTTGGCCTTTTTTGGGCCAGGTCCTCTTCGCTCATACGAACCATGTAGGAGGCTACCAAGCTTTAATTTTGTCGTTATGTCTGATTCGCAGTAAACTTGATATATCTTATTACCTATAGCAATTTGTGGTTTCATATTGGTAGCGCTTGCACTTGATAAGTGATGTGTCAAATTGTATGCCATCTGAAGTGTTATAACCTCATAATATAAATTGACTTTTCGCCATTTAAGAAAGTGGATCGCTTAACAATCGAAGATACGCTTCTTAGGTGTTGGAACAACAGACAATAAACACCGATTTGCCGAACAACATTTTCTTCATGCGACGAGGCACATATCTGACTCGGTAAATGAACAAAATTACCATATACGGTGTTCAAAAAACCCCAATCCATGAAGGATCTTAGCCTGAGACACTGCAGACTTCCATCGGAAACGATCCCTCGCATGCACTCTCCAGTCGCAAAAAAACAAGCACTCTGACATCCGCAGTCACTTGATCCTTGCACTGGTGGTTCATTCTTCCTTGTCGTTTCGGACCTGGGGACTGTGATGAGAAGACTTTCTAAGCTGGACCTTTTCGACCATTCGCTAGACATGGCCGAACCAATGTAGTAGTCTTTTTATGGCTTTCTGGACTACATACACATCTTGGTACAGTTCGCTCTCCATTTGCCATCGTCGCGTACAGGACCGAAAATCCGCCGAAGAATTATTCTTTCGAAAGTGTCCAGTACTAGCTCCCCTTCTTTACTTATAGTCCAACACTCGGCGTCGTAGAGTAGAACTGGTAAAATCAAAGTTTTGTATAGCAGACGCCTTGCCATTCGAGTGAGGAGTTTTTCAGCCAGTTGTTTGGCCAAAATTAAGCAGCAGCGGTTCGATAGGGTATTTCTTCGTCGGATCTCCATCTATAAGATGTTATTTGTGGGATTGGTGTTTGTTTCAAGGTAGGTAAACTCATAAACTACTTCGAAATTTCTGCTATCAACAGTGACGTTTTGTCCTAGGCGGTGGACAGGTGTTGTCTTGTTTGTTGATAGCATCTACTTTGTTTTGTCCTCATTCACTTCAAGGCCAACGAGTTTTGCCTGTTCTTCAATCGCTGTGAAGGCCTCAAGCACAGCTCTCTTGGATCGACCGATGATGTCTATGTCGTCCGCATAGCCTAGCAGCTCTATGGATTTGTTGAAGATAGTGTTTTCCGAGCTCACATCCTGCCTTGCGCACTATCTGCTCCAGGAGTATGTTGAAGAATTGCATTCTTCCTCACACGCTTTGTTGATGACCTCCACAGGTACGCCATTCGATCCGATGGACTTGTTATTTTTTAGCTTTTGGATGGCTCTATCTACCTCTTCTGCGCTGGGTCTTCATTGACTTGTCTCGCTTCTCTTTCGTCATTGACTCGCACGACATTATGTGCATTTAGATGCTGCTTCCTGCTCGCACACATCTAGAATTCCGTGTGATTCAGTGACTAAGTTTCATTCACAGGTTTCGAAGGGCCTATGTGCCGGTTCTGGAACCAGAAGCTAATTGCTTCGACCTTTTTTTGTTCTTGGCCCGTAACTGTTCGAGGTTTTTGAGCTGAGAAGCTGCGGATGCTCTTTTCTTTCTCCGCAGAGTCTTTTTCTCCTTTCTCCTTTTTGTTCGATACTCTTCTTTTGCTGTTCTTGCTTTCTGTTCCAGCGTCTGCAAACATGCATTTTCCGTCTCTCTCTTCAGTATACCGGGGATTCTTTTTCGGGGTGGTCTTGGCTAGATTTTCATTTATTTTGCGACACAGAGTGTTGACATCTATAGATGTACTCAAACATTGACAACATCGGCTATTCCAAAAGAGCTTTGAAGACCAGGCGAAACTCCTTGAAATCGAATGATGAAAAAGGAATACGAGCATCTGAATAAATCACATCAGTAGACCAAGCATTACCTATCCATCACCCAGCAAGGCTTACTTTTGGTATCAGTAGGTAATGTTAAGGCAGTCCAAAAGTCTAACATGTAATGGAAGCTAGCTTCTCAATTTCTCATTCCATCCTACCAAACAGACTCTGATTTTAGCAGTCCTACTTAGCGAAATCAAAAAAATTAAATAGAATTTAATTGACGGATATCCGGAGCAATGGTTTAACAATAAACTTTAACAGTTGTAAGAATAATATTAAGAAACGCTAAAAATTGGCTCGGCCACATCAAGCGGACCAGGAAAACTAAAAGATGCCAGAGCTCTTAGTTTCTACAACTGGAAGACGACTAAAACGATCCTTGTCCAATAAAAGACTACAGTTCCATTACAGAATAAGGAAATAGAGTAAAATTGCAAATTAAGAGTTACGATCAAGTCCTTGTTTTTGGGACGCCAAAGTGCTAAGCCTTCGGGACCAGTGAAATTTTAAGAGAAAAAAATAGATCAGCCCACACACAGAGTCAGACGCAGATGTTTAGTAATGTTGGCTGTTTTAATTGAATTACTCCTTAATGATTAATTACCAACAAACCTTTGAGGTCCAGAGAAGCAATGCTCATCCTTTGTCCTTTGGTTTAAGACATTCAGTCAGTCAAGCTTCCTCATTCATCACATAAAATCAATACATGTTTGCAAATCAAATCGAATCGAATCCTCGAAACTGTGTTCAGATTTATTTATTCAGCCAATAAAATCTCTTAAATCGTCAAACTTGCGTTTTAATCACGCTATCTAAAGCTAAATGGCTCCTTATTACCATCACGATCGATATCGGGACTCTCCAAGTCCCAATAAAAAACCGCACAGCTAGAAGGAGCTAATCTAAAATGAATATGCATGATTCCCTTGGTTTTTGTCGAAATTGCTTTATTTACCAAATCCAGGCAAATAAAATCCCCAGTTTAGTGGCATTTACTTTCCCAGCGCACACAAAAAAAAAGACCCCCAACTCTCGAGCTTACAGGTTCAGTGCAGTCGTCGTCGTCGTCGTCGTCGTCATGTCCGTCCGACGCCATCCTATAAACGTTAGTCTGAGACACTAGTCTTGGGTTTTAAACGACCAGAGCCCGGCTTAAAACCCACCTCGAACTTCAGGGACTGCAATAGTGCGCGCGCGATGACAACACTTTATGGGAAACACGAGTGGACCACCAAAGTGCAACATGAGCATTAAGGCTTTTATACACAATTATGCAAAAGTCACGTCTACTATAGGTATAGAAGTTGGCCAGTTAGTGCAGACACTGGCTCCATGAGGGCTTGAGGGAATGGCGCTAGTGGTACAGGTGAAACATTGCATCCGAATTGGAATAAGTATACGACCGTAGTTCGTTTTTGCTGCAGAGATGTATTGGCACAAAACTTATATAAGGTTTATCTGGCAGCGCAGACGACGGATTGGCGAGGCTTAACTTGCACTGCTGACGCCATTAAAAACTAACCAACAGCATTGCCACTGCTGCTAGCATCGTCGCGTAGCCCTGCGGCGGCGGCGCGGCCGTGCATATGACTTTGAATGAAAATCTCTGAGAGAATAAAATTTAGGCAAAACAAAAAATAAAGAAAATTATAAAATAAGCATTTGCAAATTTCGCAATAGCAGGATCTGGATGAAGATAAATCCCTCGATGAAGCTCGATGAAGACCACAGATAACGCCGTGAATTTAAATCGGATCACTTCTTCATTATGGTCGCGCAGCCGTTTGGTGGTCTGTTTGGCTTTTTTCCAGGCATGGACCGCGATCAAGGCAAGCTTGAGTTGCGAAAGTGAAGAAGCATTCATATCATGTCGGATGGCCTTGTTTGTCCATAAAGTCCGCACCTGTAATCTAGATTAAGAATCTCCTTCCACGACGATCAATTCGATCACAAAACCACTGGGCTTTCTTTCTGAATTTCTGTGCTACTACACAAAATCGAATTGGGTGCATCACGCAAGCAGACAGTTCGTGGCGCTCTGGCTGGCACAAAAGAAACAAATGCTGCGCTTCTTTGGTTTTCGTGTGAATATACTCAAGACGCAGTGTGGACGGGAGTGCCAGCGGAACTCATGAAGGTTTTTTTTTTCAGGGTCCATTCATTGCAAACCTGCTAAATGCATTAGATGATGCGGGTGCAGATTGTTGGATGACCATTAATGTCAACTTATGAATACACACAGCCCAGGGTGTAACACCTGCTGCATTAAGGCTAGGCAAAATGAAAAATTAATTAAGGTAATGGGCCAGCAGATTTTTAAAAGTAGCCATAGTCTCTCATGGATTTTAAATTGAATAGTTTTGTTTGATTTTTGCTCATATGGGGGTCATTTGTTTTGAAGTGTAGATTAGGGAGCTTTAACTTGAATCAACCTGTAGGTTATTTTGAGCCCATGGAAAATGTCACGCACTCTGTTTCAATGTAATGAAAGGTACTTAAACTATATACCAAACCTTTTCACTGCGCTTCCATTGTAAACGAAGAAAAAAAAAACAAAAAAGTTAAAAGCAAGTTGCATGACTGTGATCATATTTGATAATAAACTCGCTATAATTTCCATGAAGCTTCCGAATTCTGAAAAGGTATTCTTGATTATTGGCAACGACTTCAGTAATGTCAAGATTCAAAGCCATTTACCTGCTTACATTGATGCACTTTTCTGATGAGAAAATGCTTCGTAAAAAATCAGGCGATGATTTCTAAAAGATTTCTAGTTTCAGTTTTAGTTAGCTTGGAATCGCAGGAAGTACAATTCTAATTGAAAGTGGGTTCCTCTTTTTTCTGGCATCAAGTTATTCAATAAACTATTGAATTTTGCTTCTATTATCTGCCATTTGGCATATAACATCGACATCCTAAAATCATGGAAGGTGATCTCATAAAAAACAAAACGTTCTGCCCCCAAGTACTTCAAGTTCCTGTTCTGCATTCGAAAAGAAAAACCGTTAAGGCCAATAATAACACCTCCTTGAAAAAAATATGTCCCACACATAAAGTAACATTTTAATCCAGCCTATGTGCTTACACCTGTAAAATGTCGAAGTTAAATGTATTCTTCCCCCAAATCAAATGTTACTGTCCTGCTCCTCAAAATTTCTATGAAATCAATCATAGAGTCGGATGTACATATACAGATGAGAATATAGGTATTTTGGTTGGGGTCGAAAGTCTAATAACCATAATCTCGTAAGCCGAAAGACCGTAAGCTTCGTAAGCTTCTTTCCTGCACCACTTCACAGTGGGTACCCGCCCATACAAAGTGCGGTCAAAAATATTATTCTTGCTTTTTTCCAATAAAAACCTGGGGATATGATTTAAGATTGTTTATTTGAACATAATTATAAGGAAAAAATAACAAAATAAAACATAAATATTGAAATATTGAAAAAAAACTATGTTTTTATTAGCACTTCTGCTGTTTTCGATAATAGACATTTCTTTTTACTAGGCTATTTTCATAAATTGGAAATAAACGGGTCGGAAGTTAATAAAAGACGTTTAAAAGGTCCTTATTTGTTATTACGTGAGACATTTTTCTTGTAAAATTTAATTTTGTATATCCTTGTTCCTTGACTGTTAGGCTTTTTCACTCAATTTTACACTGAATTTAAGCTATATATGGTCACATAAACTGTTATAACTTCAAAAGGGGAAAAAAGTGGAAAAAAATCAAAGTTATTTTGAAAGGTTAGACAATATTCTACATTTTAATACCAAATTTTTAGAATGAGCTCGGAGGGAACCCAACTAAATCTCTAATTTACTTTAAAAAAGTCTTTGAAAAATATTTCAAAAACTACATTACGAAGGAGACCCCTTATAAGTACACCTGAATATATTTTACAATAAAATGTATGTTTTTAGAAAGAACTAACCTTCTAGTTTAATATCCATATTTAAGAAAATAATGTTAAGCTTTTTTCAACACGTGTTATCACTACCAAAAGGTCACAACCAAAAAATTGAACTGATAAGCGAGATGTGCATTCTAATATACATTCACTTTGAAGGGCTTACAAGTAATACAAAAAAAAATTACCATACAATCTTTTTGTTGTTTTTGATTAACGGGAATGTCTTTAACATAATTTCATCAAAAAATTTTGGATTTATGACATTCACTTTTTTATTTTTGACCTATGGCGGGACCCACTGTGCACTTGTGCCATAATGTCATTTGGCTGCAAAAAATCTTAACTTTTTTCATGAGAATCTTCTCCTTTTTGTCATTCAAAGTTATGAGAACTAAGGAGATCGAAATCTGATACCTTTTTCGATTTTTCCCAGCCCTGAATCAGACCAAAACCCTTTTGAAAAACAGAAATCTTATGAGACACCAAACGCTAAGAATCATGGAAAACAATGCATTAAAATTCATATTCAAATACAAAATAGTACATAATTTCGGAATAAAATTCCAAAACAGTGCTAAAATAGTACTTTTGCTTCTCCAAAATGTACCTAGTTAATCTCGCAAGGAAAAAATAAGCTATACATGTCATAATGCAGTTATTCGTTTTTTTTTTTTTTGTATTTGAACAACAACAACAACTTAGAACTTAGATGTGTTTGGTGTTTCCACCAATGGCTCCGTCAATTCCTTTGTTTGGCTGGAGTTATAGCTATTTCACGGCAGCCAAGCCGATCATCAGACTCCTTTATTAGTGTTGCAGTCTAGTTCACATCTTGGGATTTGAACCTAAGAGCAGCTATTTGGGAAACCAATGCACTACGCATTGCGCTAACAACCCCACTGATTTTTTTTTATTTGGTTATTTGTTTTGCACATAATTATAAACGATTTTACTGAACTATAATCTTATTTGAATTTTTTTTTTTAATTTTAAATTTCAATTTTTTTTTCTGTGTTAAGTTTTAATATTTTGTTTTCATACGAAAATCGATTATTTCTTGCTCAAAAAACCTGTTTAAAAAAAATATAGCTGAAAAAGGAAAAAATAATTAAAATGACCGGGCACGTAATTAGAAACATTAAGGTTTATTTGAAAAATAATGTGTCAAATTGAACATTTTTCAATATTTTGTCGAATAACCACGATTTTCAATCACAGACTGAATTCTTCGGGGCAAAGAATTGACCAAATTTTGACAAACTTCGGGAGGAATCGATTTCCAAACATCCCCAAGTTCTTCGTACAAATTTGTAACGTTTTTGTATATGACATTTTAAATTTCAAGTGCTGCCAGAGGTTTTCGATAGGATTTAAGTCCGGACTGCAAGACGGCCAATCCAAAACAGCAAGGGAGTTGTCGATGATCCATTTTTTAGTGAAACCTGCAGTATGCTTTGGATCGTTGTCCTGCTGAAACGTTCAAATAACAGGCAGATTTTCTTCTGCGTAGGTCATCATAACGTCCTCAAGGTGCGGCAGTATTGAAATTTACTCATATCATTATATTACCACCACCATGTTTCACTAGGGGGAGGGGGCGAGTAAACCTGGGGTTATATTCTTGTGACCTCGGGCGGCGGATACAAGCTTTGCCATCAGAACAGATCCTATTAATTTTTGTTTCGTCAAAAAAAAGAACATTTTTCCACTGATTGACAGTCCAGTGCCTATACTTTTTGGCAAAATCCAAACGGGCCTTTCTGTGACGATCAGTCAGCAATGGCTTCTTTATTGCTATGCTTCCAAAGAGTTCAGCCTCACGCAATCTTCTTTTTACGGTGTCGATGGATGGTCCATTACCTGTATCACCAAAAACTTTTAATCTTATTTCTCTCGATGTGGCAAATGGATCTTTTTTGCCTCTCACGAACAATAAGAGCATCTTCTCTTTGAGAAGTTGACCTTGTTCTAGGCTTCCTCGAAATTTTTTCAGCTGTGTTATTTTTTTTTTTTTTTGAAATATTGAATAGCATTGAAGACCATCTTTTTCGAACACTTAAGCAGTTGAAAAATTTCACTATACGACTTTCCTTCCGCATGATGGCTTACAATCAAGCGTCGAGTATTAACATCACAGGATTTTTTTCTTCCCATAAATTTCAATTGAAATTCAATTGTTTGAATGAGATGTAGAAAAAAGTATGCTTACAATATCCAAAAATCCTGTTTATATCGTAAAACACCGTAAATTTGCAGGACGTTTCTAAATATGTGCACGATCGTGTTTGGAACTTTTTTTTTTTTTGATTTAATGAAAAACGGTACATACTTTATGCCAGCTCATTTTATTATGTCGTCAAGTTGGCTAACAAAAACAAACAAAAAATGGTGGAATTATGAAGGGAACATATATTGGAATGGAACTACAAGTTCGATATGAAAAGCGTTTCTATTTACGTGCACGTGACTGTATTTGCGGGCTGCCGAGCTGTTCAAAGTAGCAGGCGACGATCTAGATAGAAGCATGCACCAAATCATCTGTAAGATATGGTCGGAGGAATACATGCCCGATGAATGGAACCTCAGCATTGTTTGCCCGATCCTGAAAAAGGGAGATCCTCTAAACTGCGCCAGCTTCAGAGGAATCAGTCTACTTAACATCGGCTGCAAGATCCTCTCTGCCGTAATATGTGAACGCCTGAAGCCTTTCGTCAACAATCTGATTGGTCCTTATCAATGGCTTCAGGCCAGGAAAGTCTACCATCGACCAAATTTTAACGTTGCGGCAGATCCTGGAAAATAACCTATGAACTCCAAATTGATACCCACCACCTCTTCATTGATTTTAAGGCCGCGTATGACAGCATCTACAGAGACGAACTGTATAAAGCTATATCTAGTTTTAGCATCCCTGCCAAGCTCATTCGCTTGTGCAAATGACGATGGAGAACTTACGCTGCTCTATCAAGGTTGGCAATGAGCTTGTTGCAAAACAGCGAAGTCCAAAGAAATAAAAGATATTCGAAAGTAAAATTTAATTATTTTGGAAACAAGATATTTATTGATTGAAGAATTTTGAAAGACTAATTTCTCGAATAAAATTGAACATGAAAAATTATTGAAAAATCAAAAACAGAAGAGTGGATTAGAAATTTTCTTAAAGTTTGTAAAGTAAGATTATTAAGCTTGTTTTATGAAGTGCGTTTGAAACTTCAACACTCCTCCTCAAACGTGCTGAATAATCCGCATCTTTCTCTGAGATTCTTGACTCTTCCTGCTGGCAACGGCTTTGTAAGAAGATCTGCAACCATGTTAGAACTTTCGCAGTAGTCACATCTCACAATACCATTTGCGATATAATCCTTGATAAAATGATATTTTGTATCGATATGTTTGGAACGACAGCTGAATTTTTCACTGGAGATTAACTTCAAACAGCTTTGGTTGTCTTCAAATATTAGGACGGGTTCCTTAATATTTTCGTTCATGTCTTCAAGTAATCTTCTTAACCAAACTGCTTCTCTACTAGCTTCTGCTAATGCGATAAATTCTGCCTCCGTCGATGAAAGAGCTACGCAATCTTGCTTTCTGGAGCACCAGCTGATTGTTCCACCGAAGATCTTGAAAATGTATCCACTATTAGATTTCCGTTCTGTGCGATCCTCTGCCCAGTTAGCATCTGCGTAACCAAAGAGTTTGGATGTGTATTTTGTTTCACCAAGTCCTAGTTTAAGATCTGCTGTGCCTTTAAGATACCTTACTAGTCTCTTTAGTTCGTTCCAATCTTCTGATGAGGGTTAAGAAACCTTTCCAGCGAGTATAGAAACGCAAGCTGCGATGTCTGGTCGAGAGTTAACGGAAATATAAAGAAGACATCCGATAAATTTCTGATAATTTTTGTTATCTGATAGCAAACATGGATCAGATTTTTCTTTACCGTAGCTGGGTTCCAACGGAACATTTGAGGTCTTAGCATTTTTCAAACCATGTCTTCAACTACTTTATTGATGTATCCTGTTTGGCTTATTGAAAAATATCCGTTGCTATTGCGATTTACATCAAGACCAAGATATTGTTTGATGGGTCCAAGATTCTTGAGCTCAAACTTAAGTCCCAAAGCCTTGCTTGCATCGTCAATATGTTGCATTTCTTTACTTGAAACTAACAGGTCATCAACATAAATAAGGGCGAAAATCCATGTATTGTCAATCTTTTTTGTATATAAGCATTGATCAATTTTACTTCTTTTAAAACCAATGTCGAGCAATGCTTCATTTACGAACTGATTCCATGACCTCGCTGACTGCTTTAACCCGTAAATGCTCTTATTTAACTTGCACACTTCATTTTGCTTACCTTCTATTACGAAGCCTGGAGGTTGTCGCATGTACACTGTCTCATTTAAATCGCTGTTGAGGAAAGCTGTTTTAGCATCAAAGTGTTGGACGTGCATTTTCCGATGACCAGCAACTGCCAAAAGGACCCTCAGCGTTGTATGACGAACAACAGGAGCAAACGTCTCATCGTAGTCTATTCCATATCGCTGACAAAAACCTTGCGCAACCAGACGAGCCTTATATACACATTTTTTCTCCTCCTTCAGCTGGCTTTCTCTTGTATACCCATTTGCAGCCTACTGCTTTTCTATCAGAAGGCAAAGGTACAATATCCCAAGTATTGTTGTGCTGCAATGACTGTATCTCCTCCTTCATTGCATTTTTTCCAGAATTCTGCTTCATTGCCACTCAAAGCTTCTTGCAAACTTGTTGGATTCGTGGTTGGTTTGTGTTTTTGATTTACGACATTAACTTCGTTAGTATATCTTTGAGGTGGTATACCTTTTGTTGATCTGTTAGATATTCTTTTCTGAACAATTAAGTCTTCATCAACACTCTGAACCTGATTAATATTATTTTCATCGAATACAGGGAACTGAGATTCACAAGAAGAATCCATATCCTCGCCAGAAAAATATTCTAAATCATCTTGTTCAGCATCCATCATGCCTTTTCCAGCTATCTTTGGTCGTCTACCTATGATCATCTCAACCGATGAATCATTACTTTGCAGCTCTTGTATATTATTTGTTGCACCATCGGAAATTGCGACTTCTTTGTAATGATTTAGCTTTTCTTTTGAAAAATTAAACGTTGACCCACTTGACCTTAGGAAACGAACATCTCTACTGACTACAATTCTTTTATCTTCAGGATTGAGCAATCTGTACGCCTTAGAATTTTGATCATAGCCTACAAAAACCATACAATCAGACTTTCTATCCCATTTCCTTCGTTTTTCTTTTGGAACGTGGACGTAACATCTCTCTCCAAACGTACGAAGATGTTCGAAGCATGGCTTAGATCCGTTCCACATCTCAAAAGGGGTAGTTGCGATTGATCTTGATGGTAGTCTATTTTGCAAGTATGCAGCCGTCATAATAGCCTCAGCCCAAAACTCTTTTCCCAATCCTGCTTCTAAAATCATGCACCTAGACATTTCCACTAAGGACCTGTTGCGTCTTTCAGCAACACCGTTTTGTTGTGGCGAATACGCTGTAGTTAATTGACTCTGAATGCCTTGTTGCCTTAAATAGTTCTGTACTTGGTGCCCCGTGTACTCTCCACCACGATCTGATCGGAAAGCCTTTGGTTTTATCCCAAACTTTGTTTTTGCTGCTTCGACATAATCCTTCATACGATCAATGACTTCTGACTTGTGTTGCAATAAATAAACTACTGTATATCGGCTATAGTCATCTACAAAAGTAAGGAAATAACGATTCCCGCTTACACTGCTAACCTCCATTGGGCCGCATACATCTGTATGTACTAATTCTAGAACAGCAATTGACCGACTTTCTGATTTCTTCGGGAATGGAAGACGAGTTGACTTTCCTTGCAGACATATCTCACAAGTATTCTCTAGGCTGCATTTATCAATTTTGATACCAGACCCCAAACCTTTCGAAACTATAAGCTCAATCGCCTCTGGATCCCTATGACCAAGTACACGGTGCCATTGATGTAAGCAATTGTCCTTATGACCAACAACAAAAACTCTATTTGCCTGCCTCAATGTGTACATGTTATTTGTAAGATCCGCAACACCAACTTCGACACCGTCTTTAAGAAGTCTACATATTCCTTTCTCAAAAACTACTTCAATTCCTTTTCCAGAAAGACATGACACCGACAAAAGATTACCTTGCATCTTTGGAACATAAAACACATTTGAGATAGTTGCTTTCGTTTCAACATTTTTGCTATTCAGTATCTTGATTTCGCACGTGCCTTTACCTTCCGAAGATAAATCGTTACCATCCCCAACGAAAACTTTTTCTGATATAGCAGGATCGAAATCAACGAAAAAATCTTTTACGTTCGTTATATGACACGTCGAACCTGAATCAACTATCCAACCGTTACTAAATGAAGTTAAAAAACTCACCTCATTATTAGGTTCATATGTTGAAACCAAATGTGCGTTTTGCTTGTTCTTGTTTTTCCATTCTAGGTATTTCTTGCATTTATTCTTGAAGTGACCCTTTTGATGGCAAAAGTAACATTCTGGTCTATCACCTTTCATTGGACGCACCTCCTTTGTAACTTTCATCGCGGATTCATGTTTTTCAACAACTGGTTTTGTCCTTCGTCTGTACTCTTCCCGTAGTTTTGATTGAACACAGTCAAAAGTTAGTTCCTCTCGCGTTTCCAATGCCATAATTAATGTGTCGTAACTTCTCGGCAAACTGCTCAACAGCATTGCCACACTCCACTCCTCTGATAGCCGTTCTTCTCCAATTGCTGCAAGCCGCTCAAACAAGGAATTCATACTAGTTATATGAGCCTCCACATTTCCATCCTCATTCAATCGAAGACCACAAATCTGCCTCATGAGTTGAACCTTATTACCCAAGGTATTCCTTTCGTGGTAAGCCTTCAACACGTTCCATGCATCCTTCGACGTGGTGGATTTCTTGATGTGTTGTATCTGACTGTCCTCGACCGACAATGCAATGGTTGCACGAGCCTCGTCATCTTTGGAAATCCATAGAGAAGTTACCGGCTCTGGCTTGACAATACTGCCAGATACATACCCCCAGACGCCAGACTCCTTCTTTGATAAGCAGCATCTCCATTTTATATTTCCAAATGAAGTAATTTTCATTGTTTAATTTCTGGAATGAAAATTTTAAGTCCGACATCTTAGAGCATACAAGTTTACTTTTGAAAAAATATCTTTATCTCTTTATGGGACTGGGCCCATAACCTGTTGCAAAACAGCGAAGTCCAAAGAAATAAAAGATATTCGAAAGTAAAATTTAATTATTTTGGAAACAAGATACTTATTGATTGAAGAATTTTGAAAGACTAATTTCTCGAATAAAATTGAACATGAAAAATTATTGAAAAATCAAAAACAGAAGAGTGGATTAGAAATTTTCTTAAAGTTTGTAAAGTAAGATTATTAAGCTTGTTTTATGAAGTGCGTTTGAAACTTCAACAGAGCTTACGGAATCTTTCGACGTCAAAAAAGGATTCAGACAAGGCGATGCACTGTCGTGCGATTTCTTTAACATCGTTCTTGAGAAAACTCCACCGTACTCGCGTACGCCGACGATATTGATATAATAGGAAGAACACAGAGTGATGTCAATGGCGCCTTTGTAAGAATTGAGACAGAAGCGGCAAAAATGGGTTTAGTGGTAAATGAGGGAAAAACGAAGTACCTATATATGCTGTCTTCGAGAAAGGACACCCAACACCGACGGCTCGGACAGAACGTCACAATAGTCGCATACAACTTCGAGGTAGTGGAGGAGTTTGTCTACCTAAGCTCCGCTATTAACACGGGCAATAACACCGGCCAGCGCTGAGATCAGACGAAGAATCGCTGTTTCTTTGGGCTAAGAAAGCAATTGAGTGGAAAAGCCCTCTCTCGAGCAACTAAGGTAAAACTGTACAACACCCTCATCATCCCTGTCCTGCTGTATGGTGCAGAAGCATGAACCTTGACAAAATCGGATGAATGTGCCTCAGGCTGTTTCGAGAGGAAAGTTCTACGGGTAATTTTGGCCCCGTGTGCATTGATGGGGAATGCAGAAGAAAATACAACAGCGAACTTTACGGGTTGTACAACGACGTGGACCTAGCCAGAAGGGTCAAGGTCCATAGACTCAGATGGCTCGGTCATTTAGAGCGCATGGACCCAATGCTCCGGCACGGAAAGCCTTCGACATTATTCCCGAGGGACGCAGAAGGAGAGGAAGACCGCGACTCAGGTGGCGCATACAATTGGAAGAGGACCTCAATCAACTTGGAGTGCAAAACTGGAGACAGCTAGCTAGGGACCGAGCTGGCTGGCGGAGGAGGATGAAGATCCTCGTTACCACCAACTACTTTTTTTGTGTTTTCATCAAAAGAAACTCTTCCTTACACGAACTTACGAAGCAGAAATACCGAGACATGTTATTCTTCGTATATTTTTTAAAATAATTTTTTTTTTTTTCATTATGAATAAACAACAATTTACTTGTTTTTCACAAACCAGGAATAAATTCATAGGTACGACACTTCCATTTCAATTTTTTTTTTAATTTTTCACTAAACCTCAGAATGATTAAATTTCAATGCCAAATCAGAAATGGAAAGCTTTGTGTAAACTGTGAAAGTGGAACTTGACTTTATGTGTCCCTAATGGCCATCGCGCGAAAAGCGAAATGTTCCTTTGTCTTTTAAGATGACCCCGGTGGAGCGGACGGTGGGGCCTGGACCCATGTTCTGTAACTTATCACCCGCAAGAACAAGGTGATAAACGCAATTAATCGAAACTAATTGCATTGAAATTGTTTTGATTCCTTGCGTTTATCACTATTTTCTTGCGAGTGATAAGTTACAGAACATGGGTCCTGGTTTATTTAAGCTCGGATATCCTTAACTTCATTTCGTTTATAATTTGTCATTGCTATGTCTGCTTTTCCTCAATTTTTACTGATGGACGTATTATAATATTTGAGCTACAAGAATTACCTATAATTGTGATAATATTAAAAAGAACATTTTGCCTCCGATTAAATAATAACTGTACGTTATGTATAAAGAATAAGTTGTAATCGAATTCCGTCGATCCTTCGCCATCCCCTTTTTTTAAGTCCATTGGGGATGATTCCATGGAAATTTTAATCGCAGTCCTTGTAGAAACCGCTTGCATAAATTGCGACCAAATGTTTAGGCTTAAGCGACCGCTATACCAATACCAATAGCCCGTCGTCGTCGTCTCGTCATCACCCCCACACACTATATCCTTGCTAAAACAAAGAAATATAGTACAAGTATCATGTTCCCAGTGCCACTAGAGAATACACAATATCCCCGCCTCAACAACTCTGCCCATCTGCGCTTAGCATAAAACCTACGTGACCGCTCCCGTTTAAGGCAAAGCAACCGCTACTATATCTACCTACATTGGTCGCTGCACCATAATGCATCCACTCCAGCTCAGCCGCATTATCGTCAAAGGTATAAAACGCTAACCAAAGCCGCTGCCTCATAAAATATTGCTCCTTTATAATGCCAGCGCTGTAGCGCTCTCCCCCGAATCGCTATAAACAGCGCATATAGAATTCTTGTACCCTTTAAGTGGCCCTCAGCATAATATAGCCCACCAGTTTCCATGCCACACAAATGCCCTGCTACCCCATCGCTTGTGTATGCTTGGACCTAAAACGGTTTATGTGTCCTGCAAACAACGAAACTCGTTTATCTTTTATACGTTTACCTTCGAAACTCTCTCTCTGCTGCTATATCGTTGCGAAAGAGTGCAGTTGGCTTCCAAAAATTCTGCGGTGCCTCCATACGGTTCATAAAATTAGCACAAGAGGGTCATTGCTGCACTATTCCGTCTCTTCACCGAGAGAACCGCAACAATCCCTTTCATGTGCAAATGAGCTTAGGTGCACCATAAGGACTCCCAACTCCCAGGTCTCAGGACTCACGACGACGAGGTAAATCCCATTTCCTTTTCGTACACTGGATTTGCTTGGAATACAAAAACAAAAAGAACAAAAAAATAAAAACAATGCACCGCCTTGCACAAAGTGAAAAATTAAAACATTAATTTGGTGTTTTGTCCTGGGGAATACGAACCAAATTTTAAATTAACCCAAAACATGTTTAGGGGTTGCCGCCGATATACTGTATCGGATAAATCTCCAAAGTACGGTCCTATCCGCTTGCCCTCGGATATATATGTGTTACCAAACCTATTGTTGGTGTTGCTCTGGTTGCTGTGGGCTATTTCGCCTCGGAATGCTCTTTTTCACCTCTTGCATGTGGTAAAAAAGTATGTGGAAGAGATATGGCGCAATTGCCATTCAATCGGGATCAATTGAGTTACAATGCATGGCAAATAATGAGGGTGGTGGGTGCTGCTGGAGGCCAGGGCCAGACTTCGATCTATTTGGTCTTTTATAACATTTACTGCTTGATGAAGTAAAATGTGAATCAGAATTGCTTAAATCTCTTTAATCAACATACTAATCAAGCTTTTTTGACAGACTGAGAAAGCAGTCGTACACTTTTATCACAGACTGAAAAAGCAGTCGGACACTTTCACAGGCTGAGAAATCACAATCACAGGCTGAGAAATCAACCGTTCATTTTGATCACAGATTGAGAAAACCAGCCATTCACTTTAATCACAGACTGGGAAAAAAGCCATACACTTTGATCACAGACTGGAAAGCAGCCGTACACTTTAATCACAGACTGAGAAAGCAGTCATACAATTTGATCACAGACTGAGAAAACAGCCATAAACTTTGATCACAGACTGAGAAAGCAGCCGTTCACTTTAATCACAGACTGAGGAAGCAGCCATACAATTTGATCATGAGAAAGCAGCCATGGGTAGACTTTAATTAGAGACTGAAAAAGCAGACGTACACATTAATCACAGGCTTAGAAAGTAGCCGTTCACTTTAATCACAAACTGAGAAAGCAGCCGGATAATTTAATCACAGACTGTGAAAGCAGCTGGATACTTCAATCATAGACTGAGAAAGTTGCCGTACACTTTAATAACAGACTGAGAAAGCAGACGTAAGCTTCAATGACAGACTGAGAAAACAGCCGTACAATTTGATCATGAGAAAGCAGCCGTACACTTTAATCAACAGTGGTACACTCTACTCACAGACAGAGAAAACAACCGGACACTTTACTCACAGACTAAGAAAGCAGTTGAGAATAGCAGCCATAAACTTTCATGACAGACTAAAGAAGCAGTCGTACACTTTAATCACTGACTGGGAAAGTAGCAGAACACTTTAATCACAGACTGAAAAAGTTGCATACTTTAATCACAGACTGAGAAAGCAGCCGAACACTTTGACCACAGACCGAGAGAGCAGCCATACACTTTGATCACAGGCTGAGAAAGCAGCTGTACACTTTAATCACAGACTGAGAAAGCAGCCATACAATTTGATCATGAGAAAGCAGACATGGGTAGACTTTAATTAAAGACTGAAAAAGCAGTCGTACTCTTTAATCACAGGCTTAGAAAGTAGCCGTTCACTTTAATAACAAACTGTGAAAGCAGCTGGATACTTCAATCACAGACTGAGAAAGCTGCCGTACATTTTAATCACAGACTGAGAAAGCAGACGTAAGCGTCAATCACAGACTGAGAAAACAGCCGTACAATTTGATCATGAGAAAGCAGCCGTACACTGTAATCAACAGCGATACACTCTACTCACAGACAGAGAAAACAGCTGGACACTTTAATCACAGACTAAGAAAGCAGCTGTTTACACTTTAATCACAGACTGAGAATAGTAGCCGTAAACTTTTATCACAGAGAATAGTAGCCGTAAACTTTTATCACAGACTAAAAAAGCAGTCGTACACCTTAATCACAGACTGGGAAAGTAGCAGAACACTTTAATCACAGCCCGTAGCTTAGTTGGTAAGTGCGACGTGCGTTGGCTGCTAAGCAGAACGTCGTTGGTTCGAGTCCTACTCAGGCCAAGTTTTTATTTCATCTTTCACGGGCACTGCCTCTTGCGAAGACCTGACAAATCTTCCATGAGTATCAATCTGTCATGAAAAAGTGCTTCTCGACTCTGCCGTTCGGAATCGGCGTTAAATTGTAGGTCCCCTCAATTCTTCACACGCACTCAGAGAATTGTTGATGAGAGTAAGTCACTTAGGCCTTGGCTCTTCAAGAGCTGTCACGCCACTCAATTTTTGTTTTTTTATCACAGACTGAGAAAGTTGCACACTTTGATCACAGACTGAGAAGGTAGGCACACATTTTTATCACAGACTGAGAAAGCAGCCGTACTCTTTAATCACAGGCTGAGAAAGCAACTGTTCACTTTAATCACAGACTGGGAAAGTAGCAGGAAAGAACTCTGTTTTTGATGTTTTTCGTTGCTTCTTAAAGGATTTGCTTACGCGAACAAAATGTGAATTATAATTTGATAAAGTTAAATCCATATATGAAAATTCGTTTCATTAGAAAAATTAATTCGGTCACTCTGGCGTATGATTACTTTATAAAAAGGGAAAATGTGTTCATTTCTATGGAATCCAATAAATCCATCCCTGGATAAATTGAACAAAAATTAGACGATAGCTAGACTGGAAATGCAGCTTTGGCGATTTGAAGCGACTATATTCCACACAGTGCGCACACAAAAAATAGACAGTAGAATAGAAGATACTAATTGAATATATGTATGCGAAGTTGAAAATTTTTAGAATTGCATGCAGACAATGTGCATGCTTTTGGCATTTTAAAAGAGGGACGTATTGCGGGAATACACTGACCAATTAAATTCGGACACGACACACCAGAGAAACCAAAATCTCCCACCAAAACAAACCAATTGCCGAGCGGGGGTGGGAGCCAATGTGTTTAGCGGCAATGCCAATGCTACAACCCTTTGCATGGTTTCCCTCAAAAAGCAAACTTAATGCAGACCTGCATCCTGTTGCAGTAAATTTTAGTATTTTTAGGAGCTGCTTGCATTTGAAGCTCTCTAGTTATAGTGACCGTCAACATTCACCTATGGAAGCAGCATTGGCGTTGGCGGTAGCCCTCAGCTAAACGGAAAAACACAGACGGGAGAAGGTAGTAAAAGAGGCTGAGGATATATCAATTACTTTATTTATAAAACCAGACTCAACTGCCAGGCCCAGCCGGGTCGGGTTGTTCACGTTAAACAAAACCACCAACGGTAATAAAATCGACAACAAATGCTATAATTCATTAGAGACACAAAAATTGTTCACGATTGCTTTCCAATTGGGGCACACTCCGTATGCGCAACGTCCAAGTCGGTGTCGTCGTCAGCAAAATGAATTTATTAACTTACCTCTGGACAAAAGTTTGGAGCACAGTTTTTTTGTGTTCTTAAATTATTGCACTTTTTACTGAAAATAAAAATGTTGTGGTTTTCACCTCGTTCTACATAACGGCTGGGCGTGGGAGCATCAAAAGACCACAAATGGGGGCAGTAATGACGACGAATAAAAAAAATTTTAATTTTAAAATTTACGAAGGACTGCGGGGAACATAAATGCGGCCCACAAAAAACGACCTCCTCCCCCCAAATAAAGAGAAAAACCCAGTAGTTGTGAGCAATTTTTTAACAATTATCAACAGATGGCAATTGCGCCGCACTGCTTTACCATACGAGTGGCGGTGTACTCGTCCTTTTTGTGGTATTTGCTGAACATGGTGTTGAACATAAATTGAATGGGAGCACTTTTTTCCCTAGCCCTCTACAATACCTATTTATAATGATCCTGTGTGGCAATGAAAAGCAATGTGGTAGCGGCGGCGCGGCGGCGGTGTTGGCGGTTCGTTACTGGAAGCAGCAAGCAGATTGACCATAAACTAAATAAAACTATTGAAAATTTAAAATCCAAACGAAAACTTTTAGAAGTGTGTTTCTTTATTTTACTGATTCTATTCAAAAGGCCTTCATTATTGTCGCAACCCAAAATTTCCCGGGAAACAATTTTTGAAAATAATGTGAAACAAACTAGACAGAAAATATGTTTGAATTTCATCTAACCATTCATTCCCTTGTACAGGGTTCTTCTATTTTCCTAATAATTCAAAATCCCTGCGAAAATTTCGTTTTCAAGTGAATTTTTGAATTTTTCACCAGTGAATGTTTTTATAATGATGGTGTTCCAACAGAATACAAATCTTTTTAGGAAATAAATTGAAAGAATTTCCCAATGTACATGTACATTTATATCTGTTTTTCCTCAAATATAAAAAGAAAATACTTTTGTTTTCATTTTTCCCTCCAAACAAATATTCAAAAATTAACTCCACCAATTTCCATACAAACCACATTTTTAGTACTTTTAGTACTCCCATCCACATCTCTGTTTCTTGCTCGCATGTCGCTGAATCGCTGTTTGACATTTCTCCATGATTTTTGTTTGCAAACGAGTTTGAATGACAGCCACTGTCATCTGCGTGCATGAAAACGAAAAGTGTAAATAAAAAATATGGAAGCGCCACAGGAATTATCTCTCGTAGAAATTCGTAAATACATGCTTGCAAATGGCTGTAAAGTCACAAATCATGCATTAGTTAAACACTTTAAAAAATTCCTCACAAATCCTGACACTCAAAGTAAGTGCAATCGCCCGTATTTCTTTAGTAAATGTGAAACAAATTGACCTCTCGTCGAGGACAAAGTATGATTCATGGACAACTTGTTGCACTGATGTAATCACCAAAATCTCTTCTATTTCGTTCCAGGTGAAGCTCGCAAACAATTCAAAACCTATGTGAACACCTTATCAACAATCAAGAATGAAAATGACCAAAAATATTTGATTCTACGCAAGAAATATCTCCACGAATGTCCAACAGAGGAAATGGCGCTTCGCACCGATATTGTTCCAAGCAGTCCCGGAGCAATGTCACTTGTTTCGGAGGGACTGGCATCGCCGTTCCGGCAACCTCCTCCATACAAGCCACCTCCGGAGGTGGCTGCCTCGCCGCTTGCAGCCAAAGTGCCGGTGCTGCAAGCCGAAAGTGCAGAGAATTATCGTGATTGTATTAATGAGTTCGCGGCCGCTGTTCGTATGATTGATTCGTCTTCTCGTCCGCGTGACCAGTCGCCGCCACCCGAAAAGGAAACCTTCGATAGCGATGTTAAGATTAAAAACAATTCTGATTGTGAAAATGTTGGTTTTTCGGGAAAAGTGAAACGCGAAAATTCGGTCGAGAGTGAAAATAAAGAAAATGTCGAAAGTGTTGTGCGGTCTTCGGTGTCATCGGGCGAGACATTGGCTTCGATTGAAAACAATGAGAAGACTTCTTCTGATGCCGAAAATCCTATGAGTGTGAAGGAAGCCACTCGCAAGTTTAATCGAATGGCTTCAGAGGAAGAGGCGAAGATCATCTCGCCACCCACCAAAAAGAAGCCTGAAAAGGTAAGTGAGCATAACGTAATAAGTAGCGACTTCAATTGGGATGGATTTTGTGGGAAGTTCAACATGCAGTGAGTCATTCTTTCTTGCTATTAGCCCCAAAATATAGTGAATTAATGACCTTACTAAACGAATCATTACTTCGTTTCTTAAAATGCCTTCGACTATTTGTAAGAACTTAGCCAACATAAGTGAAAGGTTTGAAAATTTTTACTAAATACGGATGCGCAATTCTATAAACATGGAAACATACTTAACGTACCTACTTTATTTGAAAAAAGTGGAATTTGGTTCAATTTTTCTTAAATACTTAAAAATGCCGCACAAAATACAAACATCGATAGCTACAGCCTTGGCCAAAAGTATTAAGCACCCTATAAAAATCATGTACAGAGACAAAAGGAGATCGGAAACTGACTAACGTTTTACCCTCCGGATACCGCAAATTTTATTTAACCGTTACCTCGCGTATGTGAATAAATGAGAACAGAAACAGAAAACAGCAACAAAAATCAGGTGGTATGTTCAAGTTTACAATAAACTTGAACCTTTTAAACTCATCTACGATCATGTATAGGGTGTCTCAGTAAGAGTGCACTTTTTCATTTTAAAATAAAGACAAGTATTTTATGACAGAGTTGTGATATTTTTATTGTATTGTAAAGAAGACATGTTCCGATTTACTATGGAATAAAATATCCGCCAAATGATCCCCCGGCTGCGATGACAGGCAATTTAATGAAATTTTCCATGACTTTTGCACAGAGATGTGGCTGTATCTCACTGATGACAAGTTGGATTTCCGATTGGAGCTGAGGAATTGTTTCGGGTTTGTTCGCATAAACCTGAGTTTTCACAAAACCCAAAAAAAAAAAAAATCGCATGGCGCTAAATCGTACGATCTTGGAGGCCAGTTGACATCAGAATTTCTCGAGATAATAGGTCTGTTCTTTTACTCTCTAAACCTGCCGAAAACTGCTATATTCTCCCACTTCCACTTGTTCGTTCTTTTACTCCCAGTTTTTGTAAGATCTGTCACTTTTGAAGGAGAAAAATATTTCCCCTATCTGCCGATTTTAGCCACAAAAATTTCTTGTGGCAGTTTTTGTAAGTTCTGTCAAACCATAAAAAGTACATTGAATTTTGTTGACGTTTGACATAATTTTGTGCATTTGGCAGATTTTTGCTGCGAAGCGTTCTTTTACTTTTTGGAAGAATCACTAAATTTCATCCCCACTCCTCGATTTTTGACAGTTTTTATAAAAACTGCCGAAAAGTAAAAGAACGGACCTAATGTGTTCTGGAAATCGTTGCTGCAATAAGTCGATTGTTTCATGCGCGGTGTGGCAGGTTACACCGTCCTGCTGAGACCACATATTGTCCAGATTCATACCGTCCAGTTGAGCCCATAAGAAGTCCGTTATCATATTCCTGTAACGAATGCCGTTCACAGTCACTGTCGAATTGATGTTTTCGGATTTTCGACAACACTCTCGTTTACAGCAGCAATGTTTTCAAGAGACCGACCGGTACGTTGACGCAAAGGATTCTTATCATCCATAATTGACCCAGTTTCTTCCAATTGGTTTAGGCCCACTTAAAAAAACAATGAGCTTGGCCGTTCTTTGAGGTTAATTTAATTTTTTCTTCAAAAACGCAACTACGCGTTTACTAAGAATTTCAGTAGTTTGCTTTTAAGACCATAGTGACAGTTGCAATTTTTTAGTGTCAATTTTGAGTTTTGGTAAAATCTTTGCAAAATGGTCAAAAAACCGAACTAAGTGTTGAAGAACGTGCCCAATACAAACATTGAAGTATTTCCGCCGGTCAATGCAATATTGTATCAGACGTTTTGTTGAAACTGGTTCCCATAAGAATAGGCCAAGATCGGGTCGAAAACGATTGAGAATAGAGCGCGAGGCTTGATAAGAAACTCTTTAAAAAATCGGAAGGAGAACTCATCAAAGCTGACTAGTGAGTTTTCAGTGGCGTTAAAGAAGACTATTTCTGTTCGAACAACACAATGAAGTCTTCTTGAGGCTGGTTTAAAAGGTTGTTAGGCCAGGAAAAAGCCATGGCTCTCACCGAAAAACCAAAAAACCACACTTGAATGGGCAATAAAGTACCAAAATTGGACAAAGGAAGATTGTTTGGTCAGACGAATCGATCTTTAAGGTAAATTAGTTTGGTTGATAATCTAACGGTTAGCATCAATCACTTCGTAAAAAAATCTTATTGACCACAAAAAAAAAATCACTTTTAAAAACCCCTAATTTTTGTTCTACGTTAAGATTTTTGGTACCCCTGGCGTGACCTTTGTTCGTCGACGAGTCGGTGAAGAATTTAGTCCGGAGTGCGTGGTCTCCACATTTAACCATGACGGTGTCAGCGTTATGATTTGGGGATTCATGAGTTCCTTAGGAGTGGGCGAAATGTTCATGGGTGAGGGTCGCATGGACTCTAAAAAGTACATAAATGTATTAGAAACTGCACTTCTTCCCCCATTTTCCAAACTTTTTGGCGAAACAAATGTTACGGAGTAAAATTCCAGCAAGATTACGCACCTTGTCACAAAGCTGCAAAAACAATGGCTTGGTTAAGCGAAAATTGCGTTGAGCCTCTTCAATGGCCTACCCAGTCCCCAGATTTAAACCCAATTGCACAATTTTAGGTACCATCCAATGAACGAACGGAATGCTTTATCTGCAGAAGAGTGTAATCATCTTGTGCTTTCTTTAACGAAAAGAATTGCTGCCGTCATTAAGGCGAAAGGTGGCCCAACAAAATATTGAGCTTAATTTAATAAAATCCATTATCCCTCCATAAAAAATACTAAAAGTTGTTTAAAAAATATAAGAAGATTTCAAGGGTGTTCAATACTTTTGGCCAAGGCTGTATATTTTTATGAACTTTTAACTAGGTAACTAACTACCCATTTTGCGTTTTTATTCTGTTCGAAGACCTTGGCCAAAAATTTAGAAGGTTGGGTTAAAAAAAAAAAAAATGTATATTAGGGTTGCCGTGAAATCGAGCGCTCTCGTGGCCTGTCAGTACCCTTCTCTTTCAATACCACGTGTCCTGAAAACTCGAGAACGTGGTCAATTTGAATGTGTGCGGTTGGCTCCAAACCAATGTTTCTCAGAATTCGAAACTAAGCCATGAATAGTGGCACTTTTAGGCTCAAAACGAACGCGATGCTTTTGACGATACGCACGCTGCACACAGGTAAATTTTCCCAAAAAGCTGGACATAACTATAAAAAAAAATTGCTATTTGTTGTTGTTTTTTTTTTTTTAATGCAAAGTTGTTTCGAAATAGTGTAAGCATTAAGCCTCATATAGCATTCGATTCAGATTATAACTGTTTAATCAGCAGATGCTTTCAAAGTTCAAACTTTAAAGAGACAAATGCAGTAGCTGGTTTGATCTGGTGAGAATAATGTCGTTTTCCATTAGTCGTCCAGAAGCATTCGGAAGAGTCCAGAAGTCTTCTGAAACCATTCCATTGGACTGACTTTGACAGACGGAATGCTTCTGAGAAGAGCAGAACTCTTCTGTTTTGAAAACAGAATGGTCCGGAGAATGACAGATACATCATAACCCGTTCCATTGGCGGTAGAAGAAGAAACGTCAAAAAAAGACCAATGGAAAACGACATAAGTCTATTGGTTTATTTTTTTTTTGTTTCTCTTTTTGGGTGCTTTTAAAATTTATTAAACATGGATTCTGTTGCTAGTGGTATGTTTTATTGAGATTATCAGCCCTATTCTGCTATTCATCGGGGGGAATTTTTCTTCAATTTTCACTTCACACTATTCTACTATCCATTCGAATCGAATCTGGACTCACCTCGTGAACGTCGGTAACGTCGACAATACGTCGCGGTATTCTGTTATTCATGCGAACCCGTTCATTCTTTACAATTCAAATCCACATACTAAATGTTGCGGGTTTTTCATTAAATGAATTTTCTATCTGGTTGGTTGTCAATAAAACGTAATTTATTGATTGATTATTTGTATGAATAAAGATTGTTAACATTTTTGGGGCAGAACAAAGAATAAAGACCTATTTATGGCAATAATTTCCGGAATGAAATTAAATCCAAACATTCCCAAAAATAATGCTAAAAGACAACCCCATCACCTTCGAGATTTTTGCAATAATCTTAAAGATAGCGTAAACTTCCTGGGTCTACCCTTGAAAGATTTGACTGTGTGGAAGATTTGTTTGTAATTTTTCATGAATAGCTATTAACTTGTAGTGTCAAATTGGTTTGGATAATGTAGTTCACCCGATGGATAGCAGAATGTAAAAGCAGTGTTCGTGGGAATCGCATGGGTGAATTTTTTTGTTGCTATATTTTAAGTTGATAATTAATTTTGGGGCCTTTTTAGGCGGAGTATTTGATCGGTACAATATTTTTATCATTTTTAAACTTTAATAATGCAAAAGTTAAGTTTTTTTTTGCATATTGCTCTAATAAAAATAGTCTTTAAATTTGCGTTTGCATTTCCTTAATCAGAAACAGTCATAATATTTTGCGTTCTTTTTAAATATTCGAACTTAAAAATGACGCGAAAGGGCATTTTTTTTGTTTATTTTTAATATTAACTTTTTTACTTTTTACCCAGGATTGCGATCATGTTTCACTTTTCTTTCTAAAAATCAGCTTTCTGAATATTTAAGAAGATTCACATCTCGTGACAAAATCAATTTTTTTGACAGAAACGTTGGAAAATGAAACTAATGTTGACATTTCAGAGCAAACAAAAAACTTTTTGTCTGATTTTGTCTATGGGCATAAAAGAAGGTGGTTAATTCCCGCAAAAAGCATTAAATATAATAAATTATTTCTGAAGCTATTCTTCCAATTGGGCAGCTCGGCAAAGAAGCACAAGAGTCCCGAAACAAAGTTTCGAGAGAGCTTCGCAAGAAAGTTTTGATGTTATGAAGATATTTACTCATTTATCTATTTATTAATTAATACAGGTTGGCGCACCAATTGTGCTACAATAAGAAATTCAAATAACTTTTTTTTAATCGATGTATTTCATTTTTTTTTTTATTGGTTAGAAAATTAAATTTTATTTTAAATAGTTAGTTGTTTTTAAAGATTATAGACCGCAAATGACCTCCACGCTCTCCCACGCATATGCGTGGTCAAAAAATTATTCATTGCGGCCTGAAGAGTTGAAGTTGGGATCGCCTCAATTATTGTCGTTATGGACTGCTTTAATTCAGTTAAATTCCTGGGCTTCGTTTTATACACCTCTTGCTTGACATAACCCCATAAAAAGAAGTCTGGTGCAGTCAGGTCAGGTGACCTTGGGGGCCAGCGAAGAGTGGAGTTCCTAAAAATTAATTTGCTTGCGAATTTTTTGTTTAGCTCCGCCATAACTGGTCTGGCTATATGTGCAGTTGCTCCATCTTGCTGAAACCAAACGCTGTTGAATGGTATACGTCTTCGGCGCAGTTCTGGGTAAAAAAAACTCCTTCAACATCTTTAAATAACGGTCCCAATTGACAGTAACGGTTACACCGTTTTCTTCAAAGAAGTACGGCCCGACAATACACCTTGATGAAACTGCGCACCACACAGTGACTTGTTCTGGGTGCAGTTCCGTCTCATGGAGCATTTCTGGATTAGACTCATTCCATATACGGCAATTTTGCTTGTTTACATTGCCGTTAAGATCAAAATGGGCCTCATCAGACATGAACAAACAATTGATCAATGTGTTGTCTTCTTCGGCCATTGATATAATTTTTTGGCAAAATTCCAGGCGAACAGGCAAATCCTGAGGGTTTAACTTGCTAGTAATTTGGACTTTGTATGGAAACAAGTTTAAATCGTCATGAAGTATTAGTCCAGTCATTTGGTAGTTTTACCTGGAAAGTTTTCCGGGAGTTTTGAAAATTGGTTAATTTATAGATTTGGGTATGCCCTTTTCGAATTTCAACTTTGCCACCTCGTACCCCCGCCGCTCGCGCCGCCATCTTGAAAAAATGGCGCCTAAAAACGGTTTTTTGGGAATATCTCCTTTCCGACGCATTTTACGAAAAAAATATCTTGTACAAAATTAAACTAGAAAAAATTTCCTACAATTTATGTATTAATAATTTTTTTCATAAAATCAATAGTTTTTGGCGTACGAGCGCCACAAAATATCATTCATCATTATTACGAGAAATACCTGCGCTTCAACTGAATAAGCACAAAATTTTTCTGAAGTTTGTTGTCCATTTTTTCCTAACTTTGAACGTTAATGCATCATTTGATGATGCTTACCGATAGCTTATGATGTTGAGAAAACAAATCAAAAAGAATGATTTAAAAAGGACCACTATTTTTTACCTGCCTCTCATGCAAAGCTTTCCAGATTGAAAAACTCAGTTATTTTTTGCGTCAACTGAATAAGCACAACTTTTAAAAATGCAAATAAAATCAAACGGAAAGAAATGAACAAGATTTTCTTTAAATATTTTTTTTATTGGTTATTTCTAGTATTGGGTACTACCACCTTTATTCTTGATTACTTCATAAATTCCGGCTGGCATGGAATCGTATAAACTCTTTAAGTAGTCCAGCGAAATTTCTCTCCATGGTAACTTAATGCCTGGAATAAGCGATTCTCTGTCCTCAAACTGACGGCCTGACTCATAGACTTTACGTACCAACCATCCCCATTCATTTTCTATGAGGTTCAGGTCAGGTTAATAGGGCGACCGTTGAAGTAATTTAACATTCTAGTCCTGTATCCCACTTTTGACAGTGCACGACGTTTGGATGGGGTCGTTGTCATATTGGAAAATCCATTTATAGGGTCCAAAAATATCCGAAAATGAAGGAAACTTTCTTTCCAATATTCTTTTATAGGTAATTGCAGTCGTTTTTGACGTTTAAAACTCAAGCTCAATAGTCCCATATAGTAGCTAACTGCTCCCCATATCATAACTCCACCTTCTCGACCATGATGCCGCGCTTAAAATCGTTCTTCTTTTCTCAAATCGTGAAAGTAATAATTAAAACCACCAGGGACATCAACATTTAAACTCTTCTCATCCGAAAAAAACCGCGTTGTGCCACACATTTTTCCAACTCACATCGAGTCTTGAAAATCTTAAACGAATATCTTTTCGTTGCTCGTTTAATGGTGGTTTCTTTTGGAGTTGCAATCATTTTAAATGATCTGCGCTGTTTGGTACTCTGTGGACTGTTGAAACACCTGCAGTTACACCAACTTTTTGTTTAATTTTTACCGCGGAGCCACATGAACTGGAAGCACATCTCAAAATTGCTCGTCGATCAACTTCGAATGTTGCCGTTTTTTACTACCTTTCATGTTTTACTCGTACAAACTTTGGTTTCTGAGGTACGAATAGACAACACTAAGACTCCGATCAACGTTGGTAGCTATAGCACGCACGGTCAGTCTTAATTCTTTTAACGAATCAACCTTAACTCGTCCGACACTATTAAAGCTTCTGATCTAACCATATTTTTTTTTTTAATTTTAATTTAACGGCTAAATGCACTAACAGCACTTCAACTTTTGATTTGGTATACCAATTAACTTAAAACTCTCAGAACCAACTAAAATAATGAGATTGAAAGATCGTGTGCTTATTCAGTTGACGAAAATAAAAGCTGAGTTTTTTAATCTGGAAAGCTTTGCATGAAAGCCAGGGAAAAAATAGTGGTCTTTTTTAAATTATTCTTTTTGATTTGTTTTCTCAATATCATAAGCTATCGGTAAGCATCGTCAAATGATGCATTAACGTTCAAAGTTAGGAAAAAATGGACAACAAACTTCAGAAAAATTTTGTGCTTATTCAGTTGAAGCGCAGGTATTTCTCGTAATAATGATGAATGATACTTTGTGGCGCTCGTACGCCAAAAACTATTGATTTTATGAAAAAAATTATTAATACATAAATTGTAGGAAATTTTTTCTAGTTTAATTTTGTACAAGATATTTTTTTCGTAAAATGCGTCGGAAAGGAGATATTCTCAAAAAACCGTTTTTAGGCGCCATTTTTTCAAGATGGCGGCGCGAGCGGCGGGGGTACGAGGTGGCAAAGTTGAAATTCGAAAAGAGCATACCCAAATCTATAAATTAACCAATTTTCAAAACTCCCGGAAAACTTTCCAGGTAACCCTCTTATTTTTTACCAAATGACTGGACTATATCCGTTGTCTACTAATTCAAATTTGCCCCGATAAGTTTCGGGTCGAAACGCTCGGATTGGCCTGTATTGCAGATGCTACTGCTGCGATTGTATCCTGAACCCGAACATTGGCATCTCGATGGTACGGCCTTCGTGCGATGCTTCCAGATTCGGCAAACATGTTTACAAACCTCATAATGGTCCATCTACTCGGGGGATTACCGCCAAACTCCCGCCTGAATTCCCTTTGGACGGAAATGACGGACTGCAAAGCATGGTACCGTTGCACTATCCAAATTCTTTTCTCCTTATCCCAAGCATCCATTTTTATAAATCTAAATAGTAACCTACAAAAAAAAATAAGCCGATTACTCACACAGATAAAAAGTGATTACGTTTTATTTTTGTAGCACGATTAGTGCGCCACCCTGTATATTTATCATTTTATTTATTTATTCATTTAATTAAGTATTTATTTACTTATTTTTTTATTTATGTTTTTATTCATTTATTTAATTTTTTCTAAAAAGCAGTAAACATGCAATGCAATACAAATGCTATGTCTTTTTATCCGAGAGAATAACAAATTCAAAAACACCCATTTTCATCCTTTTCGCATGGTTTTTGGCGAATTTGGTTGTATATTAGGTTGAAAATTGTTTTATCTTTTGAAAATAAACTTTTTTTATATTTCCATGCAATAATAAAACAAAAAAAAACCAAAAAATAATTTTGGCCAGCTTTTTGGGAAAATTTACCTGTGTACACCAGCGCACATCACAAAAAGGACCCGCAAATTAATAGCTACTTTTTGCTTACCATTTTCAATTTCATAATCATTAGATTAATTTTACATTGCCGCTATATAAGAAACTCTATTTAGTTTCTGTATATTTATCATTTTATTTATTTATTCATTTAATTAAGTATTTATTTACTTATTTTTTTATTTATGTTTTTATTCATTTATTTAATTTTTTTTAAAAAGCAGTAAACATGCAATGCAATACAAATGCTATGTCTTTTTATCCGAGAGAATAACAAATTCAAAAACACCCATTTTCATCCTTTTCGCATGGTTTTTGGCGAATTTGGTTGTATATTAGGTTGAAAATTGTTTTATCTTTTGAAAATAAACTTTTTTTTATATTTCCATGCAATAATAAAACAAAAAAAAACCAAAAAATAATTTTGGCCAGCTTTTTGGGAAAATTTACCTGTGTACACCAGCGCACATCACTAAAAGGACCCGCAAATTAATAGCTACTTTTTGCTTACCATTTTCAATTTCATAATCATTAGATTAATTTTACATTGCCGCTATATAAGAAACTCTATATAGCTATTAATCCAGTCATTTTAGTAGTTTAAAACCCCCACCTGCGGAAAAATTCCTAGTGGGCTAGATTTTTGTGTACACCTTTATTACGGTGCTGTTATGAAGATGTGAAAAATCGACATTGATATCGTAGATACCGGCTAAAAAAGTTATGGTGGTCAAAAGGTCGCGAAATTCGTTTTTCGTGAATATTTCGCGACCTATTGCCCGGAGGTCAATAGTGGTCAAGGACAAATTGGTCGCCTTGAAATTATCTAAAAAAAAATGCCTTACGAATTTTTCTCTAAAATTAACCGTTTTCGGAGTAGAGGGACTAGAACGCGCTCACATTTGCTCTATTGTGAGCAAAATTCGCGGTATACCAGGCAACGAGACAGTCGATAAATTAGCAAGAATAGGGTCCACGCTTGACGTTAGCCAAGTTAAGTTTGTCAGCTTCCCGCACTGTTAAATAAAACAGGAGGTTTCAAATAGAACTACAATTAAGGCTGATGAAAAGTTGAACTTTTTTGACACCTGCGGTACCACAAAAAAGATCTAGCCCTGTTTTAACAAGCAAAGAACGGAAAGAATTATGCAATTACACTCCGATCTCTTGGGAGCATAAATATCGGACATAATCTGGTAGGATATATCTTAACTGAACTCATAGATTTTTGTATCATTTTGAGCAGTTATACTCACGGGTATTACAACCGGATTCAATAGTAAGTAGAAAACAGTAAAATCGTTCCCAATCTGTTCATCTGTTCTCATTGTCTTTAACAAATCTCAAATATTTCAATTAACATCCACTTGACTTTTATAAACGCTTGACCGAGATTCTGTTAACATTGAAAACAATTAATCTTCTTCTTGAACTTTTCTTGTCAACGTCTTTGAAGTGATGAGAAATTTGCAAGAATTCTATTGTTTGCCAACGGCAACACCAAAGATCACGGAACACCATAATCTCTTCTACAAACTATCTCAAATAAATTGAACTGCAATTCTAATCCATCATCGCTAAACGACTCATTGTCCGCTTTGTGTCAACACAACTCTACACAAGTGCACTTGACAGAAAGACGAAAGTCGTTTTAGCGCAACTAAATCTATTTTGTACCGTTCAAGAGATATCCTCTCTTGTACAAGTTGACATGATTGGCGCCAGACCCAAGTCACAACTAGCCCGAGGAAGCTGTATGTCTCCGTCCTTACTTGTCTTCATACTGCAGCGCTGCTCGCTAGCGTCTGCCGTGAAAGTTATGACAAGCTGAGACCTTATCGTCATCATCACATCTCAACTAAACTCGCAAGAAACTCCGCAATTAAAAGCCCGTCAAATGCCAATTGCTGAAGGTAGATCGTTTTATAATGTCAGGCACCCTGAAAATATTCATACATACAGAACAGATGCATGCATAGACAATGTGTGTATAATCTTTCAACGCTTCCCGCACTAAAAAACGAAATATGCAAATTTTAGTTTCGTTTGTTGGTAAAAATGATTTATAGCATCGTTTAATTGAATTCTTGTCTTGCTTTTAGCTTCAGTGAGTCGAAAAATCGCAACATCTCTTCAACAGGCAGTCGCAGTGTTGTTTGGCGATGCACGGATATCTTTCAATTATAATATCCACACACGATGTTGACGCTACGACGACGACCGACATGACGCGACGGTACGACGACGACGACGGCTATCAAGCCTTAGAGCTGACGACGACGATGACTTCTTCCATAGCAAGCAAGATACTTAGATGGAGAAATTAAGATAACAATTCCCGAGGAACTATTTTAATTGCATTCACCAACTTGTTGCATGCCCGCACAAGACATCAACATCAAGTCCAAGTGCGCATTGCACTTTGCGGAAACTAGGCCTCCAGCTAGATCACAAGCATACTAGCAACAAACAGTGTTACCATTAAATAATGCAGATTATAATTCTTGCAAATGAGGAATATAAATGTTTAATAAATGAGATCACCAGAAGTGATGATAGAGTGACATGCAAACATAAGCAGTAGAAATTTGCATAGCAATTCGTCAAAGTATAAATCAATTTTATCCACAAATGAATATCAAGCTTCTTGATATCTTCTAACAGTTCTTTCTGTCTTAATTATACACGTAGGTTCTAAGACCTGTTAAGTCCATGAGACCTGAACGGACATATAGGATTTCCACTATTACGAGCTAATGTGTTCGGTATCCGGAAATGAGATCCGTTCATAGTTTGCCTATGGATTCTGTTTGCGCTCATCGAATCGGTCGACCAGCTCGTTTTTGTAGTCATTATCTTCGGTCCCTAGCTAACCGTCTCTGTTACACGCTAAGTATATTGAGGTCCTCTGCCATTTGGGTGCGCCTTCAGAGTCGCGGACTACCTCTACTTTTTCGTCCCTCGAGATGATATCTAAGGTTTTGCGGGCTCGGACCGGAGTATTGGTGTCCATCCGCTCTATTTGAGCCGCTGGACCTTGACTTTTTTGGCTAAGTTTGTGTCGTTGTACAACTCGTAAAGCTCTTCTTCTCTCACGGGGCCATAGATAACCCGAAAAACTCTCCTCTCGAAACAGCCTTGAGGCTTTTTCATCCGATTTGGTGAGTAGGACTGTAGTGTCTTCTTTACCTTCGTAGAAGTACACCAGATTCGTAATAAAGGAAAAACTGCTCGTTTATAAAATACCCAAATTATAATTTTTATTAAAAATTAAATATGTGTTTTCACATGAAAAGTAAGTCGAAGAATATTAATAATTAAAAATCAAAGTGTACATTAGGTGAATCAAATACCTAATTTAAAATTAAATAACTTAACAGGTAGTTTACAATACAGTAGTATACACTATACACGCCCCCCTTACAAAAAATTTGTTTACATAAATACTTAAAGTCTTTTAACAATAGATCGGTTTCTCAGTTCCATTACATTGGGTGGTGGAATCACATTTACAAATTTTTTTACAATCTTTTTATTTTTAAAATATATCATATTCCTTTTTTCCTGTTTATTTAAATTATCTGATGTCTTAAAATTTTTAAACTTTCTTATCTGATCAATGTGCCTTTTTATAAGCTTGCCATCATTCATTTTGCATAAATACATCCTTGGTCCTAAAACTTTATCAATAATCGCTTTTGACCACTGAGGATTGTTAGTATCTACATTATAGTTTCGAATAATAACTTCATCGCTTGTTTTAAAGAAACGATCATTCTTGTTTCTTTCAAAATATGTATCAGGTTTATGTACAGATATGTTTTTTGGACTCAAAAAATCCAATTTGCACCTAGGCATGAACGATAACATTGAAGAAACAGGAGCTATACCGGTAGTACAGTGCTTAGAAAGACGATAATCAAATAAAAAATCGCACAAAACAATATCAATATTTTTTTCATCTTCTCTACTTTTAATTAAGGCTGCACCGTTTGTTGCAGGATACCCTGGTGCCGTAAGCGATTGTCTTATATTTTGTAGATTGATAAACGTCTTAAAATAATCTAAAGTAAATTGACTACCGTTGTCAGATACAATCTGCTCAGGTAAACCAAAACGAGAAAAAACATAGCGTAAACATCGTATTACAAAAGCTGTGGTTGGATGCTTGGTATAAACAACTTCGATCCATTTTGTGTACGCATCGATAATTACAAGAAAATTCAAACCTTTTAAAGGGCCGAAAAAATCCAAGTGGATTCTTTTCCAGGGGCCTGTTGGAATTTCTCACATCATCGTTTACGTTCTGGGAGGACTCGGTAAAACGCTTGTACAAGCATTGCATCCACCAATTAAATTTTCTATGTCGGAATCGATTTTTGGCAACCAGGCATATGACCGCAATAGGGATTTTGTTTTAACCATACCCAAATGAGACTGATGAACTTGTTTCAGAATAATTTGTCTCAACGACTTGGGCACCACAACTCTATACCCCCACATTAATATTTCGTTTTCGATAGTTAATTCAAATCTTTTCGTGTAATAGGCATTGAAAGCGTGATTTCTTATTTTTTCAAAATCTCCTGAACGCACCGATTTCTTAACGGCCGAAATTTTGACATCGCTTTCGCTTTCTCTTTTGAAAATTGATGCATCAACAATTAATTTTTTGTTTTCACCGACAAAAAACCAAATATTTTTTTTCTTCGTCATTCATTAATTCATCTTTATCATTATCATTCACTACTTGCAGTGGATACCGGGAAATCGCGTCTGCGCAGTTATTTTCCGAGCTAACGTACCTAACGGTGTAGTTAAAAGCAGATAATTGAAATGCCCATCGTTGCAATCGACTTGCAGACATCTGCGGAATTCCCCGATTTTCACCGAAAATAGCTAGGAGCGGTTTGTGGTCTGTAACTAATTCAAAGTGCCTTCCAATCAAGAATTGATAGAATTTTCGTGTGGCAAAAATAATTGCCAGTGCTTCCTTTTCTATCACTCCATAATTCCTTTCGGACTTGGATAATAAACTCGAAACGCACTCGATAGGCTTTTCCACACCGTCTGGATATTTGTGTGCTAAAATTGCTGCAATACCTACGTTAGACGCGTCACAAGTCAAAATCAAAGGCAAATCAGGATTAAAATGCACCAAAGCCGTTTCACACATAATTTCTTGCTTTACAGCATCAAAAGCTTTGTCCGCTTCATTCGTCCAAACAAAAGGAATTTCCTTTTTCAAAATGTCGTAAATTGGAGAAAGTTTCGTGACAAGGTTTGGAATAAACTTTCCAAAGTAATTCACAGCACCACAAAAAGAACGAACGTCTGAAATATTTTTGGGTTTCGGAAAATTTTGTATGGTTTCGTTTTTATTCATTTTGAAAACTCCTTCGTCGGAAACAACGTGTCCGAGATATTCAATGCGACTTTGCGCGAAAATGCATTTTTCTTTATTTAATCGTAAACCTGAATCTAAAAGTTTTTGAAACGTCTTGGCTAGTCTTTCGTTGTGAGATGCTAAATCGGGAGCTGACACAACAATGTCATCCAAGAAACAAACAACTCCGTCCTCATTTCCTAGAACCTTTTCGATTTCTCTTTGGAAAATACCAGTAGCAGGCTTTATACCGAACGGTAGACGATTCATTTCAAAATGACCAAAATGAGTACTCCACGTTACCAATTTCTTAGATTCGTCGTCTAACTCGATTTGATTATAAGCGCTTGCGAGATCAATCTTCGAAAATATTTTGCCGTCCCTCAGCTTAATTAAAATGTCGTGAATTTTCGGAAGAGGATAATTTGTATCCTTCAAATAAGGATTTATTGTTACTTTATAATCCGCGCAAATACGTATTTTGCCGTTTTCTTTTAAAATCGGAACTAACGGTGTACCCCATTCGGTACAATCTGTTTTCGTTATTATATTTTGACTCTGCAGGCTTTTTAATTGTTCTTCAACACTTGAAAGGAACGCAAAAGGAATCTGGCGAGCTTTTACAAATTTAGGCTTAGCATCGGAACAAATATCTAACTTAATCTTTACGTTTTTTAATTTACCAAAATTTTTTGAAAATAAATCATTAAATTTAAAGAGAATTTTTTTTTTAAGTTTTCGTTTTCAGAGTAAATCGCATTAATTTTAATGTCTTTAACTTCAAAATCATACAGGAAATCTCTGCCTATGATCGGTGCTTCAGCTTCTTTAATTTATCAAAAACTTGAACATTTTACATATTGAGTTGTAACTGATTTTAACAAACAAAGCACCCACCACAGTCAGAGTATTACCTCCATAATCATAAACAATAGTTGAATCGGGTAAAAGTTTTTGTTTGGAAAATAATGACGTATACATTTTTAATGGAATAGCGGTCACTGCCGCGCCCGTATCGATTTCAAAATCTATCTCACAATCAAAAACTTTTATCCTCTCCAATATCGGCTTACATACACTGGTCCTACAGGACTTCACGGAAAAAACATTCTCACTGTCACTTGTGTTACTGCCAAAGGTGTCCTCCATGTTTACTGTGTTGATTTTCGTCATCGTGCTGCTTCTTTGTCCTCTACATACGGATGCCATGTGACCTTTTTGTCCGCATTTGAAGCAGGTCATGTTCTTATATCGGCAGTCCTTGTCGTTATGATTCTTAAAACCGCAATGCTTACATTTTCGTCCTTGTGACTTAGCTGCCCGTGTTGAGGATGAATTACCATCATTCTTGGCATATAGCGTTCGTTGATGTTGTTGATTTTTCTTGTATTCGGTTTTCACTAAATTTATGCATTCGCCGCGGTGACTGTCGCTCATAAGCTCGTATTTTTTTGCAATTTCGATAGCTTTGTTCAGAGTAAGAGACGATTCCTCGCACAGTCTATCGAAAATACGTCCGGTCATACCAGTGACGAATTTATCAACGAGCATTTCGTCTAAACGTGACCCAAACTCACAAGATTTTGAAAGCGTGCGTAGGCGTATTGCATAATCTTGTGCCGACTCGTTGTTGCTCTTCTTTGCGTCGTAAAATGCTTGTCGCTCGCAGTACACAATTTTTGCAGCGGTGAAGTTGCTGTTGAAAATTGTGACCAATTCTTGAAAAGTCTTGCTGCCAGGATCAATTGGACTGCATATGTCGTGAATTATGTCGTAGGTCTTCGACTCGCAAAAGTTCAGCAATGCTGCCCGCTTTTTGCTGTCCTCCGTTATATCGCAAGCAACGAAGAATTGTTCCAGCCTTCCTTTATACAGGGTGATTCACGAGCGTTGTGCCAAAAAGCTAGAGCGTGTAGGTTGAGTTGAGACAAGAAAAAAATCGTATGGGAGGGGGGGTCTATTCCCCCCCGTTTAGCCGGGAGGGGCAATTTTCTGAAAAATTGACTTATTTTGTTTAAAAAAATATTTAAAATCAACGGCTTCGTTTACAACACCGTGCTATACCTTTCTGAAAAGCCAAAAACTTCTTCTTTCACTTTGTTTTTAAATTAAATTGTTTTAACGAATAGTTTAAAAAAAATAAATTTTCAAACTCAAAATTTTCAAAAAAAAAGCAAAAAAAACTTTTTTGAACTATTTTTTTTTCAAAATTTTATGTAATTAAGTACTAATTTTGTTTTAAAAATTCAATGTGTTTGTTAATTTTTAGTCGAAAACAGAAAACCGGATGCAAAAATGTCTTTTCGTTTTTGAGAAATTAAGAAAAAACCAAAACCACTTTTTTCTAAAAAAATCTTTGTTTTTATTTTCACCTATCTGGACTTTTAGTTTAATTTATTAGTTTAATTTATAAATTTAATTTTTTCTAATTGGAGTTTTATGAGGACTCAATAAAGTAGAAAAGTATTGGATTTTCCCTGGATTAATCATTTTGTTCATTGATAACGTCTGCCATTGACCTTTCACTTCTAGAGAGCACTGAGTCTCGTCGGCGGATTCTTGAAAACATGATACGACTTGGGCGCCATCTATTGGGATATCTTTCAGCGTAGAGTCTTTCGGCTTCCCGATCTCGACAATAAGTTAAACCGTAGCAGAAGTTCCTGTCCGCTAACTCTTCTCGAGCGTATGAGTTTGTTATTGTTATGTGTTGATGAGTTAATATTTTAATTGTAAATGGTTGTTTAGTAAATATGCGATGCCTTTTATTTACCTTTAGGTTGTTAATTGTTTTTTCATTCAAGAAAAAATGCGCTTTAATTATCTTAAGCCCCTAGCAGGTAGAACTCTTCGCCGGCGAGTGGCCGCGGCCCCAGGTATAGTAAGAAAAAATTACAGGTCAGTTTTCAGACGTTATCAATGAACAAAATGGTTAATCCAGGGATAATGTAATACTTTTCTACTTTATTGAGTCCTCATAAAACTCCAATTAGAAAAAATTAAATTTATAAATTAAACTAATAAATTAAACTAAAAGTCCAGATAGGTGAAAATAAAAACAAAGATTTTTTTAGAAAAAAGTGGTTTTGGTTTTTTCTTAATTTCTCAAAAACGAAAAGACATTTTTGCATTCGGTTTTCTGTTTTCGACTAAAAATTAACAAAGACATTGAATTTTTAAAACAAAATTAGTACTTAATTACATAAAATTTTGAAAAAAATTAGTTCAAAAAAGTTTTTTTTTGCTTTTTTTTTGAAAATTTTGAGTTTGAAAATTTATTTTTTTTAAACTATTCGTTAAAACAATTTAATTTAAAAACAAAGTGAAAGAAGAAGTTTTTGGCTTTTCAGAAAGGTATAGCACGGTGTTGTAAACGAAGCCGTTGATTTTAAATATTTTTTTAAACAAAATAAGTCAATTTTTCAGAAAATTGCCCCTCCCGGCTAAACGGGGGGGAATAGACCCCCCCCCCTCCCATACGATTTTTTTCTTGTCTCAACTCAACCTACACGCTCTAGCTTTTTGGCACAACGCTCGTGAATCACCCTGTATATTGTCCAATTGTCTCGTTCGTAGTTGAATTGTGGAAGACTTCCCCACCTCGTAGTCGTTTGGTTTTGGGAACCTCCATTTTCGTTTGCCATCTTCGTATTGCACTCGTATAGTTCTTGTTCTTACAAACTCGTCGCCAATGTAGTGTCTTCTTTACCTTCGTAGAAGTACACCAGATTCGTAATAAAGGAAAAACTGCTCGTTTATAAAATACCGAAATTATAATTTTTATTAAAAATTAAATATGTGTTTTCACATGAAAAGTAAGTCGAAGAATAATAATAATTAAAAATCAAAGTGTACATTAGGTGAATCAAATACCTAATTTAAAATTAAATAACTTAACAGGTAGTTTACAATACAGTAGTATACACTATAAGGACCCTTATTCTGAATTCGTTGACTTTGCACAAGATGACAGTTGCTGTTCTGAAAAGAACAGAACAATGTCATGTCAACTGCAATTCTGCATATGAGGTTTCACAAATACAGTTGTGTGTACCAATTCCGGATCCGGATTACCAAACAAAAAAAAAAAACTCTATTAGGTAGGTAGATTTTTATTTCCACTTCCCACTGTTCTCAACTCACTGCGAATATTTCCAATATGAACCTATTTATTGGGCGATCTTGGATTACACTGCATTTGAAACAAATTGTGATGATCCGGCTAACATGGTTGATGACGACCTCAGCCACGACAACGGTTAACAGAATCAAGAGCTCTCTTTTGGAACGCTAAATCGGCCAGAGCTCTGCAGCAGCCAGCCGATGCCTAGGCAACATATAAAAAAAGATGAGCGTGCACTCGAAGAGGTATACAAAAAGCTAATAAAAGAAGAAAGAAGCTTCAGTAGCCTTCCAGGCTACTCTCCATTCCTGTTATAAAGAAAAAAATGGGATGAGGATCGCACCAGGGGTGGAAGTTCTACCAATCCGCCCAGAAAATGGTCACAGAGTTAAAGCTAATCTAAGGGAAAAAAAATATCTGATCAGTGATCACCAATCCCAAATTCATTCTAGAGCGATGGGAAGTGAACTTCAATTATGGCTCCACCATTTCAAGATGACATTCTCTTGCTGCAGCCACCAAACGGCAACAAAGCCGCATTAACGATCAAACTGATCTCTTCTATCCGTGGCTTAGTGGTTAGGTGCGTTAGCTGCTAAGCAGAACGTTGTGGGTTCGAGTCCTACTCGTGCCCATAGTTTTTATTTCATCTTTCGCGGGCACTGTCACTTGTGAAGAACTGACAAAACTTCCAAGAATATCAATCTATCATGAAAAAGTGCTTCTCAACTTTGCCGTTCAGAATCGGCGTTAAATTGTAGGTCCCCTCAATTCTTTACACGCACCCAGAGAATTGTTGATGAGAGTACGCCACTAAGGCCTTGGCTCTTCAAAAGCTGTCGCGCCACTCTATTTTTATCTCTTCTATCTTATAAGAAAGCCCAATATTAGGATATATAAACGCGAGCATATCACTGCCGTTTTAGGCTATTGATGAGGTATTCACCCTAAGGTAGGCGATAGAAAAATGTATAGAATTGAAGATCCCAACATACCATCTGACTTTAAGGCCGCCTACGACAACATAGCTAGGGAAGAACTGAATGAAGCCAAGCCGGTATCCCAAATAAACTGATAATACGCAACGAGTCAAGCTAAAATAAGGTATCCGGTCCTGATCTGTCAGCACTTTTAATGGATTCCAACAACGGGAGGCACTGGCTTGCCTCCAGTTTAACCCGGCGTAACGCTTCAACATCTACAAGACGGACTACCGTCACCATGTTCTCCGTAATTACAACATACAACCTTGAATGGAACCCTTACTTTACTTACTAAAGGTGGCGTTATAGTCGAGGTCGGACCATGAACTCATCCAACAAGCATTTCCACTCAGCTTGGTCCCTAGCTAACTGCCTCCAGTTTCGCACGTTAATTTGTTTGAGATCCACTACCACCTGCGTGCTACACCTGAGTCGTGGTCGTTCACTTTTGCGTCGTCCGGGTTGATTTTATTCGCTCAACATGAACCAACCATCTAAGTGGGTGGACCTTAACTTTTTTGGCTTGGTCAGTGTCGCTGAACAGCTCGTACAGTTCTTGGTTGAATCTTCGTCTCCATTCTTTTTCTTTAGAAGCAGCCCAAAGCGTTTTCATCCAATGTTGTCAAGGTCCATGTCCCTGCAACATATAGAGCACCGGGATGATAAGGGTTTTGTACAATGACACTTTGCTCGAGAGTTGACTGAACTATTCAACTGCCTTCTAACTTCTAAGTCCAAAGTAGCAGCGATCGGCAAGAAGGATTCTACGTTTGATTTCAGCGCTCGTGTTGGTGTCTGAGTTTATAACGGCCAAAGTCCTAAACTACCTCGAAGCTTGGTTTATCTATACAGACGTTGGCTCCAACACGTCGATATTGGGTGTCCTTTCTTGTTCACCACTGGACCAATCTTCTTGGGCTAATTCTCAAGGCTTACAAACACTCCACTGACAACGCTGTGTTCTTCCAATTATGCCAATGTCGTCTGCGTATCCTAGTAGCTGGACAAACTTTTGAAAGTTTGTCCCTCTGGTGTTGAAATTGGAGTTTTGCACAATCTTTTCAAAAATGATGTTGAAGAAACCGCATGACTCCGTAAGCTCGTTGCAAACCTTAATGGAACACTGTTGGTTCTCCATTGTCATTTTGCTAGACTAGACACAGCTTTATACCGTCACGACAGCATCTAGTCATACTCAGCCTTGAAATCGTTAAAAAGGTGTTAGGAATCAATTTGATGTTCCTGGGCCTTCTTCAAGCGCTGCCGTTGAGTGAATATTCGTTCGATGCTGTACTTTCCGGGTCTGAAGCCACATTGAAAGGGACCCAAAGGTCGTTTTTACAGACCGAGCAGGCAAACATATGGGGTTGCATATAAATTAAAAAAAAAAAAAAAAAACAAGTACATGGCTCTGTCTGAAAAAAAACGTTGGTGTAAAAAGAACAATTATTATTTTTTTTATTAAGGTAGGGGATCACTAGTTCGATGTAGCGCGATCCTTCAATTGCCTTGGGTCAGTAGTAGCAGCCGATAACAATATGGAAATACGGCAACGGCCGGGCGGCTCAAAGCCAGCAGAATCTACCTTAGTTTTTCAAGGCTCTTTAAATTCAAAAATCTTACTATTACTTCGAAATTGTTGCTGTATAAGACGATAGTCTACAACTTAGAGACTTAGGCGCTTATCGAAAAGTACTCTGTTCGAGGGAAAAGTCTTACTTTTTTTCTCAGTTATTTAGGACGGTACTCTAGTCTTGAACTTAGTTGTGATGATGCTCTCTCCAAAGGAATTCCCTCTTATACTTTCTTGATAAGTATAAGCAGATAAATTAGCGAATACAGTGCGAGTTACAAGATGGTAGCTTAAACTTTACAACCCTTACTATCGCACTTCGCACTTAGCCCTCTACCTACTGCATACTTCAAATACCTCGTCTAGATAACGTGCCTACATTCCTTGTTCATTTTTTGACCCATATTAATTTTCAGTTAAATAAAATGCTGACGGTATGGTTTGTCCTGTCCTGACAAAAATTACTGGTGAAATTCAGCTGTACGAATGTTGGTTCGGTGTCACTGTTAAAGTCATGTTGCAGCAGGCGCGGAACTAAATAAGTCCATTAATTTTATTATATGGATGATAAAACGTCCTTGTTCTGGTGGTCCGAATCTCATGTTAATAGTCAAAATAGTCCACTGATGGTCGCGATGTGCAAAGTGTTTTATTTTTTATTTGTTGTCGGCTGTGTGTTCCTCCATGGCACTGGCTAGCACTCAGCACCCAACACCTCCTCCTCCCCTGGTGGATATAATAATCATCGGGGGACGAATAAAAAAGACATTCACATTGGTGTAGCTCTGTACATTTTTCTGTTTTACATGTTGTACGAGCGTGTCCGCTGCTTCATGCGATGGCTCGTCCGCCGTGTCGCCATTTCAAAGCGGTAACCCAAATTGAATTCAAAGTACTTTTACTCTCGACCAAATGGCCTGGCCTGACCAAGGAGTATGGAAAAGGTCGCATATTTTTCGTATACAGACTTTGAGGCTTATACAAAATTTATTTCGAGCGAAGTGACTATTTTTGTGCCCTTGTTAAGTTTCGGCTTAAGATACATCAAACTCATGTTAGATCAATGTTGCTTACATGCTATTAAATGGAAGCGAACAAGCTTTGAACATTTATTTAGCTCGGACGGACACGAGGAGATTCTTAAGATGTTCCTTTTCTCCCCTGCTGCTGAAACAATCTTCTTTTCACTTTACATAGACAAATGTTTTTGAACACTTTGCGTCTAGTCGAAAAAAGGGACGATGTTCTTGTAGGTGAAAAGTGAAATCCTTTTTACCGTCCATTTGGGAGGTTTGACTCTCCTGGAGACCCAAATGACTCCTTCTGCCGCCTCACCGTCCGTCCTCGCTGGCATGACAAAGTACTTGCAAACAAATTGAACTGAACACAAATAAAGAAGGAAAAGACACAAAAAAAGAATGAAGAGCATAAAACTTCGGTAGAATCGCACTCGTCCATGACAACGAGATGTTGAATTGATGTTAAAATTGTTTGACACTTTGTTAAATTGCTGAGAAAACATGCAAGTCCGCTCCGCATGTGTGTTGTTCTTGTTGTTCAGCACGTTGTGATCATTCCCTTTGCTTCATAATCAAGTCAACTACCTACTACTACCTAAAACCGGGATTAGGTAGCTCTTTGGGTGTCAACAAACACATTCTTCGTAACATAGATGAATTTCCATATCATTTGGCAGCCCATAAAAAAAAGTGGTGTCATGTTAAAATGGTTTCATGCGTAACGAAAGTATTTATTTCTATCTCATCAGGACAATAGCTGATGCAACTGCAACAGGAACAGAACAGTAGCACTCTGAGCTGTCAATCATCGTCAGAGTCGACGTGTCGGGTGTGCAAGTTTTGTCATTCGAATAAGTCGAAAATAGAATACGAACACACTCATTCGTGATTTTTAATATTCCAACAATAGGATTTAGCTTGTGTCTTGAAAAACGACGAATTTTGATGAAGACGAGTCATCAGAAGTCAAAACAAGACTCTTGTCAGACGCAAATCAAAAATTGTTTTGCCGACAAAAGAATTAATTTTGATGTTGAGTTGTGATTTTTTTTCTTTTTGTGGAAAATTCTCACGTTTTTCATGTTTTTATTGATGTCACAAGGATTATTTTGGGAATGTCTTTATTTGGTAAACTTATGAACTTATGAACACTCTGTCCGCGTGCCACGTTTTGATTTGTTAGTTTTTCGGGGTGATTTAATGTTTTCGTTCAACTTCAAAGAAACTTAGATGTACCCATTTATTGTTTTTTAAGATATGAATAACTTAGGTGTTCGTTTATAGTCCTGATTTGCTTGCGCTCTGTGAAAGGATCGTTGTATGGTTCATAGTTATCGGCTCAATCGATGTAACCGTCGGTCGAAGCCGAACTTTCTCCGATTTCCTCAGAATTTTGCTTCGAGGTATGTAGTTCTCCGACAAGCAAAATGTCTCCGATTCGGAAGAAATCGGAGAAAATTGCGCTCCAACGCGACGCACGGTTACCTTGATTGTGCCGTATATCTTCACCTCCCTTCTATTCTTATATGAATATTTCAAGGCCATTTTCAGCTACTAAATAGATTAAGTTATCAAGAGAAAAACGTGCTTTTTCGTCGGCTTTTTGCGTACTTGGTGATTCTTTTAGCAAAAGACTAAAAACCTAATTGTTCCCAACATAATTGTGCCCTTACACTGAACCAAAAACAGTAGTCATAATGATAATTTTGTACATTTAACTGACAATTTTGTTGTCAATTTACAACCAATGACCGCAGTAGTAAATATGATAATTTAAAATTTTCAGTTCAATGATTCGAAATCGGGATTGTCACATTGATAAAATTTGCGTTGGCAAATCGAAAACCATGGTTGTCATATTGAAATCTATGGCAGTCGTATTAAACACTGCAGTTGTCATTTGGAAAACCCAAATTATCAAATTGAAAATCACGGTAGTCAACTTGACAACCGTATTAGTCATATTGATAATCACAATGAACCAATTTAAAACCACGGTAGTTAATATGAAAACTACGGTTGTCAATTTGAAAACAGTGGTTGGTAGATTGAAAATCATGATTGTCAATTTGAAGATCTAGTTTACAAATTGACAACCGCAGTAGTCAAATTGAAAAACATAGTTAACCAATTTAATACCATATGGTAGTTAATATGAAAACTACGGTTTTCATATTGAAAACAGTGGTTGCTAATTTGAAAATTTCAAACTTGTTTGGTTTTCAATATTACAATCATGATATTACAATTATGATACACTTTAAAATTTCGATTTTCAATTAGATTACCGTGATTCTAAATACTATAATGGCTCCTCTGAAATATAAGTTGCAAGGATTGTTTAAAATATAAGGCAGATTTAATTTTTTGGAACATGTTTAATTATTTATTATTAAAACTAAGTTGACTTACTTATACATACATATAATTCTTATGAAAATAAAATTGGTTTTTGTGATTGTGTTGGTATTGTAGTTGATACTGAAATTGGTGTTGTTGTTGATGTTGGTATTTGTGTTGGTACTGGTGTTGGTGCTGGGGTTTTTGCTGGTATTGGTGTTGCTGTTGCTGTTGCTGTTGAGCTTAGTTTTTGCGATTGTGTTGGTATTGTGGTAGAGGTTGATGAGGGAATCGGTGATGGTGTTGGTATTGGAGTTGTTGTTGACGTTGCTGTTGGTTTTGGCGTTGATGTTGGTGTTGATGTTGGTGTTGCTGTTGGTGTTGGTGTTGCTGTTGCTGTTGGCTTGGTTTTGGTGTTGATGTTGCTCTTGGTCTAAAACTTGTCCCCACTATTGGTTTTCCTTTGGTGGTACTTCATTGGAAAGACAAAATTGTGCACGCTTTTAATTACTCGCAAAATAACTTCATCTATAATAATTTCAAAAGAAACAATTAGAATTACTTCTGTTAGGCATCAATAAATAGTTTACCTTTATCAAAATCAGCTTCTTTGGTGTTTTTTAGTGTGTCCAATACGTTCTTATGCTTAATATTTCTCATCAAGAACTCCCTTAAATTTTTGAAAGTTGGCTCCCACAACGAAAGGATGGAGGAACTTTCGGGATACATGAACTGAAAGTCCTTGTCAATCTGAAACATAGAAAATACCATGAAATTTTGTTAATAATATTGTATTGGTGTTGGAGTTGCTGTTGGTGTTGATGTGGGTGTTGGTATAAACATTAATGTTAATAATTGCTAACATGTTGGAATTGGTGTTACTGTTCTTGTCGGTGTTTTTATTGTTAGCAAAAAGTCTTCAAATGTGCCCCCCTCTCGCTCTCCACACCGATGCACTTATATTGAATAATAAAAATTGAATAGTTTTAACTTACAAATAACTCTACAAAAAATATAATTGTCTTACCTGTAACAATATTCTGCTTGGGATTAGTTTTGTTTTTTTAGTTTTAGTTTTTGTTTCTTTCTTGATTTATTTTATATTTTCCACTTTTTTACACTTCTCACACGAGTCTGATCGACTTTATGCACGGCTACTGAATGAGCTACTTGTTCAATTCAAGATAAACTCGATGTTCATATTGAAAACAATAATTGTCAATTTGATGACCATAGTTTTCAATATGAAAACCTTATGTGATCGATCATCGTATTGACAACCGCAATTGTAAATATGATTTTTAAAAACGGTTGAACCATCACATTGACTACTGCGGTTTTCAACTTGACAATTATGGTTTCAATACAATAATTTTGATAACGGCATAAGCAATTTATTGTTTGTATTTGTTGGTTCTTGTTTAATTCAAGAAACACTCGATTTTCATATTGAAAAAAATAATTGTCAATTTGATGAGAATGCGTAAGAGCATTATTTCACATCACGTCATATTTTGATAACGAAAAAAAACTCCATCATCATATCGACAACATGGGTTTCAATACGGAAACTTTGTCAACGAAAAGTCTTCGCTAAAGAACTTATTTATTTTTTGTTTCCTTCTATTTATTTTGATTTACATTCTAGCAATCGTAATTATCAATATAGCAACTCTAGTTTTCAATTTGATGCCGGTGAAATTCAGTCATCACATTAACAACTGCAACTGTCAATTTGATGATTTTTTTTCAATGCAATTGTTGCATTTAGGTAGTAATCATATTGACAATCATTGTTGTACACATGATGACTGTAGTTTTTAATTAACTGACGGACAACCTAAGTTTTTCATATTGACAACCATTGTATTCTATTTGATCATTCCAGGTGTTAAAACGACAACTTTGATTTTCAAACTAGCAACAAGATATTGAAAATTTCAAATTGTCCCATTTACTATCAAGTTGTAAGATTTTGAGACGAATTTTGAACATTTACATCACATTGAAATTTTTTTTTCATCAATATGACAATTTTCGGTTAACAAACAGTAATTTTCAATATGACAACGATTATTTTTTTCAGTGTACCTGCCGGGGACTCTGTCCCAACCTAATTGTGCCCTAACCGGCCGGGGACTTTATCCCAACGCTAATTGTGCCTTAACCGGCCGTGAGCTCTTCCCCAACATGATTGTGCTTTAACCGACCGGGGACTCTATCCAAACCTTGGACAATTGTACCTTAACCAGTCGGGGACTCTAACCAAACAATAAACATGCCTTAACCGGCCCTGAACTCTTTCCCAACGTAATTGTGGCCTCACCGACCGGAGACTCGATCTTCAGCAAAATTGTGCTTTAATCGGCAGGGGACTCTTACGCAACATAATTTTGCCCTAACCAACCGAGGACTCCTAACATCAATGGAAGAGGGTTTCAAGGTAAATGCCTATGCTGACGACGCACGCACGTTGCAATGTCTGTATCTGAGAAACATCCTCAAGTTCTCTCGGAACTCCTTCAAAATGCCTTAAACAGGCTAACATATTGGGCTAAGCATTGTGGCTTGGACGTCAATCCACATAAAACAGAACTAGTACTCTCTACGAGAAGGTACAAAAATCCTCAGATTAATTCACCCACGATTAAAGGAATACCCTTAAGCTTTTCCAACCAAGCCAAATATTTAGGCCTCATTTTAGACAAAAAACTAAATTGGACGGCAAATATTGATGCAATTGTAAAAAAGTCTACTGTAGCGCTTTTTACTTGTAAAAAGGCCATAGGCTCAAAATGGGGCTTCTCCCCAAAAATAACCCACTGGCTATATACACTTCGGTAATCAGACCGATACTCATTTATGGAGTTGTCGTATGGTGGACCGCACTGGACAAGATGGTAAATCTAAATAGACTCATCAAAGTCCAGCGGTCAGCAGGTATGTGCATCACAGGAGCAATTCGCTCAACACCAACAGCAGTCTTGGAAGTGCTTTTAAACCTAACACCTCTTGACATCTTCTCCAAAATGGTGGCAGCCAACTCATGCGTGAGGCTGAGAGCCACTTCTCAATGGATCAGTAACAACACTGGTCATACTACTATCTTAGACAATTTCAGATCTATCCCAAATCGCTTAGACTATACCACCCCAAAAATGGTATTCGATAATAGCTTCCAGGTTTCAATCCCTTCAAGATCTTCTTGGGAAGGACAAAGACCCCTGGAAGACAGTACGGTACACTTCTATACAGATGGTTCAAACACCGATTACGGCATTGGAAGTGATATATCTATTCGAAACAACTGAATCTCAGTCTATCATATAGACTTTCCAATCAATGTAGTGTGTTCCAGGCAGAAGTAATGGCGATTAAAGAGGCACTATCCTGGCTCAAAGAAAACGTTATATCTTGCAAGGATATACGTATCTTCTCGGACAGCCAAGCAGCTCTCAAATCTCTCTCGTCTGTCTCCACAAACTCTCAAATAGTCCAAGACTGTCGATCATCTCTGAATGCGATGACGGAACAGTTTAACATTCACCTCATTTGGGTGCCGGGCCACAGAGACATCCCAGGAAATTGCAAAGCCGATGAGCTCTCCAAAAACGGAACACTTCTGCTTACTGTTAGACAAAGACATAATATAGGAACACAACTTGCTACATGCAAATATCTTCTCAAACAATATGCTCTAGAATAAACAAATGCTAGATGGTCACAGGGTACCACCTGCCTAGCAACCAAACAAATATGGCCAAGCTTAGACCTGAAACGGTCAAAAGGCTTGATTTCCCTGAGCAGAAAAAATATATCTAAGCTCTTCAATTGGAGTCATAACAGGACACTGCCTCATAGGTAGACATGCTTTGAGGCTAGGGGTCTACTCAAACGACTTCTGTAGAAGCTGCATGGACGAGGAGGAAGAAAAAACAGTCCAACACCTTCTATGAACATGTCCGGCACTCTCCAATAGAAGGAATAACTATCTCGGTAATCCCTTCTTCGATAATACCAGTGAACTGGCAACGATCGACACAAAATGTCTCTCTAACTTAATTAAAAGTACGAAATGGTTTGTTTAAGTTCATTACTCTCCCATGAGTAACTTCTTTAGTGGTATCACAATGGAGGTTTAAGTGAGTCAATAACATCTAGACAGCCACTCCAAACTAACCTAACCTAACCGAGGACTCTATCCCAACCCTAATTGTACCGTGGATACTCCAAGGAAACCTTATTGAGTACCGTTTACCAAGCCGTTGAAAGCCGGAATTGATACCAAACGGAAGCCTTGTTGCAATTCTATCCATTCAGAACTGTTGAGCCAACAAATTTAAAATTGAATTTAAACAACAACAAATGTAAATAATTGTACATAGTTTAATATTTTGAAGTTTTTTTTAATAAACAAAAAAAATGAATTATAAACTTATACATATGTTTATATTTTTTTTTTTACAATACTTAAAGCTAAATAATATAATTTAAATTAAACAATAAAAACTCCAATCGATCTGCAAAGAAAAGAAAACAGAATCGATTAAAAACAACAAAAATGTATGTACGTTTACGTACTTACCGAATGTTACCGAAACACCCTCTGCACAGGTAATCAAGTCGCATTGTAGGAACATTCCAATGATGAAAACATGAAAGAAAAAATTTAAGAAAAGGTTAATTAAACAAAAACAACACAAAAGCAAAAGTTAATTTGTGTTCAAATAAAATGCAACACCCTATACTCACATGAAAACCAAAACAAACAACACAGGGAAAGTATAGGTGTCCATAGGAGTCTCAATAGGTGTCCACAGGAGTCTCACCGGAATTGAGCACTTGTTATTATCATCCGAATAATCTAAAAATGGAAAAAAAGGATAGTTGAACATTAAATTTACTTTATTTAGTACAAATAAACAACAATTTAGCTAAATAACACATATTACACTACCAAAACATTGACACAAGTTGCAAACAATATATTGCAGTACAAAACACTCATTTTCGTCACGATTTCTGTCAAAAACAATAAACAGGACAAGGTTTTAGGTTTTTAGAAACCAAACAATTAAATTTTTAAACATTTTACACAATATAAACACAGAAAAACATTAATTGAACACAAATGAGGCAAACAAATATAACCTCAAATTACATGGAAACTTTCCATTCACAATTACACTATTAATTTCATAAATTACACTGAATAAACACTTGAATTAACTAAAACACTACGCGAATATACGTTTTGATATTAAAAATTAAACAAATCACAATTAGTTATTATTATTTTGCGTAAACAAAATTTACAAAACATGCGCACACGAACTTTACTAATTTGACAGATTAACTTTATTATCGTTGCTCACAGGGTGCACTATATATAAGGAATTTTACTTGAAGAACACGAAAATTTAGTCAAATTAGTAAAAAGTTAATTATTTATTAAGTTATAAACAAATTATTAACTTTATCATAAAAACAATAAGTTAGAAAGAGAAAACAAAATGAAACAGATATATATTAAAATGAAAACAAATCTGCACGAAAATTGCAAATGGCGACGAAATGGCATTGCCCGAAATTTATTTTTGTTTATGCTTATTCACCACGGTAGGCACATAAAAATGTTTTAAACAATAAAAAAACATATGAAAAACGTTAGTAAATATTAAGAAAATGTAATAATAAGACGAATAAACCATAATTCTTCTCGATTTCAGCGAAAATAAGCTTATTTCTCAATATTAATGAAAAATTCTCTATTATTACATGTGGTGAATTCGACAAATTATTTATTCCACCCAATTGGCAATGTCATGACAATGCAAAAACTGCCCGAAAAGGGGTATAAAAAGGCCGACAAATTCTACAACTTTACTCTTTGAGTTCAGCACGCCTCCAGCTATAGCCGCAGTTAAACCAGCAATCAACATATTTTTTCTACAAGAAAACCCAATATATTAAAGGTAAAACAGTGGAACTTGTTTGACGATTTATACGTCAAACATATATCACTGGATATTTAATTAGTCTTTAAAAACTAACAATTTATTTTAAATAAAGTCAAATTGAACTTGTGGGACGATTTATACGTCCCGCACATATGGTTTGACAGTTGCCGAAAATTTATTAACAATTGTATTTTAATTAAAGTCAAATTGAACTTGTGGGACGATTTATACGTCTCACACATATGGTTTGACAGTTGCCGAATATTTATTAACAATTTTATTTTAAATAAAGTCAAATTGAACTTGTGGGACGATTTATACGTCTCACACATATGGTTTGACAGTTGCCAATTATTTAACATATGTATTAATTTAGTATAAGTTTGTCAATTGTTTAGACTTACATAGATTATAAGAAATATCAGAAAGTGAATAAAAAATTGAATTATTAATGAAAGTACGCCTCGTGTCTTGCGTTTTTATTTAAAAAATATTCTTCAAAGAGGAATAAGACATTGTTACGTCATTTCAGTTTGAAAAATATACATGGTGGTTCCATCCAGGAGTGCGATACACATTAATAATTTAATTGTCATATTCAGTTAAATATTGTTTCTGATATTTCTTTGTTAATACTTATAAATAAGATTAAAGGCATAAACAATAAAAGGTAACAATAATCAACATTTACCATGGGTAACTTAGACGAACTACTAGTAAAACAAGTTGTTTTAAAAACAAAACTTGAAAAAACCATAGAAAATGGTAAGAAAACTCGTTTAGAGAAAAGAACAGCTGGCTTTTTTAAACAAAAACTAATTGATTTGCGTGAATTGTGGCAAGAATTTGTCAAGCAAGACAGACACATCCACGAAATCATTGTAAGCTCTGAAACGGAATGTGACAATAAATACATCAAGAAACAGCAGTTTGATGATGTTGAAACCAAATACTCAGAATACATGGGAGAGCTTGAAGATGGTTTAAACAAAACGTTAACAGAATTCAATAACAATGCGACAACCCTAGCTGAGTCACAGTTTATATATACACAACTGCCTAAAATCTCACTACCCAAGTTCAATGGAGATTACAATTCTTGGAGATCATTTCATGATCTATTCACGTCACTTGTTCATCAAAACAAGCAATTACAACCCGTACAAAAACTACATTACCTAAAGGGCTGTCTGGAGGGCGAAGCGGAAAAAATACTGAAGCATACACCAATTACCAATGAGGACTATGCTCCAGCGTGGACAAAACTCAAAGAGCGATATGAAAACACTAGGACGCTAGTTAATTTTCATTTGAAGGCTCTAGTAAGCCAAACCAAGCTCACTTCCGAATCTGGAAGGAACTTAAAAACATTAGTTGATACAACTGAAGAATGCCTACAGCAATTGAAGGCTCTGAAGGTAGACACGACAACCTGGGACGCACTAATAATTTATTTATTAGTGCAGAAATTACCATTTGCAACATTGCGTCTCTGGGAAGAAGAATTGGGAGACAGCCAAAATCTTCCAAAGTTTACAACGTTTTCAACTTTTCTTCACAAACGAATACGAGTCCTGGAATCCATTAGTAGTACTATCGGCGCAAGGCCAACTACAACCGCGATTAAAAAGGAAGGTATTCAGACATACCACAATAGCATAAGGCTTAATTGTCCAGCCCGCAATGGGAGGCATTATGTGGGTACCTGTGAAACATATCTAAACATGGATATACCAACATGTAGAAAGACAATTCAAACTGAAAACAGATGTCTAAATTGTTTTTCAAATAAACATGAACACGCTAAGTGTAAAAACAGACAACGTTGTCGAAAGTGTCAGAAGTCACAGCACTCAACACTTCACCTCCACAATGCTTCGTCGAAAGACACTCACGAAGAAGGGGGTAACATAGAACTTCATCTCCACAATGCTTCGTCGAAAGAAATTCACGAAGAAGGGGGTACCAAAGAAGTTCATCTCCACAATGCTTCGTCAAAAGACACTCACGAAGAAGGGGGTAACATACAACTTCATCTCCACAATGCTTCGTCGAAAGAAACTCACGAAGAAGGGGGTAACAAAGAAGCTCATCTCCACAATGCTTCGTCGAAAGAAACACACGAAGAAGGGGATAACATCGAACAAATACAAAATTATTTTACAACAAAAGAACACAATGCTTTACTACCAACAACGTTGGTAACAGCAGTCGACCGCAATGGTCATTCAACAAGACTACGATGCCTTCTAGATTCTGGATCACAAACATCCTTTATTACAAAGAAGGCCTGTCAAACGTTACAATTGCATAGCAAACGTACATCAATTCAAGTTGTTGGCTTGAACAAGAATCAATCTGTTAGTTCAAGACAGCAAGTTCAAATACAACTTCAATCTACCAAGCCAAATAAAGCAACAGTTGAAATAGATATGTTTGTTTTAAAAACAATCACTGACTTATTACCAACCAAGCAAATAGTCAGCAATAATTGGAGTCATCTCAATGGACTCGAATTGGCAGATCCCACATTTTGGAAGCCAAGTCCCATCGATGCTCTACTGGGAGCAGATGTTTACGGACATATTATTCGAGAAGGCATACGTTACGGCCCAGAAGGGACTCCGGTAGCTATGAACACAATCTTCGGATGGATAATCATGGGACAAACATCAAAGTTATATGAAACACCAGTCAAGGTATTTACCACTATGATCAATTCAATCAACGATATTAGCCATCTAATGCAGAAATTCTGGGAAACAGAAGAAGTTCAAGTTTGCAACAAGCAAACTCCAGAAGAAAAAAAATGTCAAGAATTATACAAAGCCGATTATACCAGACTGCCAACTAATCAATATATGGTTACATTACCATTTATAGAGTCCAATTATGCACCACCAAAAGAAACTGAACCAAATTATTATATACCTTACCATGCAGTATTTAAGGAAAGTACTACTACAAAGCTACGCGAAGTATTTGACGCCTCTGCTCGGACAACCAATGGAAAATTATTAAATGAACAAATGCTCATTGGACCCACACTGCAACTTAAATTGTTTTCCATCGATCTAAATTGGAGAACACATAACATTGCAATAACAGCGGACATTGAAAAAATATACCGCATGATTCGAATACATACAGATCATCGAACGTTTCAACGTATCTTGTGGCAAGATCTACAAACAAAGGATCAACAAGATTACCAATTGAACACGGTTACCTTTGGAACATCATCGGCACCATTCTCATCAATCAAAACGTTGCAACAACTAGCACAAGATGAAGAAAAACAATATCCACAAGCTTCAAAGGATGTATTCACCGACCTTTATGTAGACGATTTACTAAGTGGAGCACAGACAATTCCAGAATGTCTCAAACTACAACGGCAGTTAATTGAAATGCTTAGTAAAGGTGGGTTTAAACACCAAAGATGGAAACATGTGCAGGAAATACACCAACATTTTTGGAAGAAGTGGTCAGCTAAATATTTAAATCATCTTCAACAACGACCTAAATGGCTAACTAATCAACAAGGTATTGAAGTTGTTTTTATCAAAGATGAAACCAACTCACCGACTGCGTGGCCTTTAGGAATCGTCGAAATCATCCATCTTAGAAAAGATGGATTCACACGAGTAGTAACGGTCCGGACAAGATTTAAAACCTGTCAACGACCAATCGCTAAAATATGCCCATTACCTATCGAAAGCAATGAAACTACCATAACAACGTGTAATTGACCTGTTCTGTAGAACTCTGTTCATGTGTTGTCAGTAGTAGAATTGTATATGTTTAGTATATGTCAGCATAACTCATAAGTAATAGCGTTTTTCAGAAAAAAATGGACGCAGAATGGCCAATTGAATCATTGGAGGACTACCTCAACATTTTGGAGGAGGTTAGATTTTCCCCACCTCAACTTATGACACCGACGCCTCTACAAGATCTTATCGAGAAGAATTTAGAAAGGGAGAAAGAAGACACAAGCGGCATAGTGGGCAACTTAATCCCAGTGAGCATCAACGGGTCACAAGTCACGTCATTAAGCATGTTGAGGCCGTCGACAACCGTCGAAGAGATCAAGATGCGTATCGGCAACGATGTTCAGAGGTTCGTGACCAGAGAAGGGGAAGAACTCTTCATATTTAGAAATACACTACGGAAGATCGACTTTGAGCGCATACAATACAGCAAAAGAAAACAATTCACTGTTCATTTGCCTGACAGATACCAGGTCCGGGTAAATGTCAACAGAGCAGGAAAGGTCGTTTTCCACAACTACCACCGCAAAGGCTTGGAAAAAAATAAACAAGCGCATTGTTGAACGTAGTCGTTCAAGGTGGGGAGAATGTTGAGCCAACAAATTTAAAATTGAATTTAAACAACAACAAATGTAAATAATTGTACATAGTTTAATATTTTGAAGTTTTTTTTAATAAACAAAAAAAATGAATTATAAACTTATACATATGTTTATATTTTTTTTTTTACAATACTTAAAGCTAAATAATATAATTTAAATTAAACAATAAAAACTCCAATCGATCTGCAAAGAAAAGAAAACAGAATCGATTAAAAACAACAAAAATGTATGTACGTTTACGTACTTACCGAATGTTACCGAAACACCCTCTGCACAGGTAATCAAGTCGCATTGTAGGAACATTCCAATGATGAAAACATGAAAGAAAAAATTTAAGAAAAGGTTAATTAAACAAAAACAACACAAAAGCAAAAGTTAATTTGTGTTCAAATAAAATGCAACACCCTATACTCACATGAAAACCAAAACAAACAACACAGGGAAAGTATAGGTGTCCATAGGAGTCTCAATAGGTGTCCACAGGAGTCTCACCGGAATTGAGCACTTGTTATTATCATCCGAATAATCTAAAAATGGAAAAAAAGGATAGTTGAACATTAAATTTACTTTATTTAGTACAAATAAACAACAATTTAGCTAAATAACACATATTACACTACCAAAACATTGACACAAGTTGCAAACAATATATTGCAGTACAAAACACTCATTTTCGTCACGATTTCTGTCAAAAACAATAAACAGGACAAGGTTTTAGGTTTTTAGAAACCAAACAATTAAATTTTTAAACATTTTACACAATATAAACACAGAAAAACATTAATTGAACACAAATGAGGCAAACAAATATAACCTCAAATTACATGGAAACTTTCCATTCACAATTACACTATTAATTTCATAAATTACACTGAATAAACACTTGAATTAACTAAAACACTACGCGAATATACGTTTTGATATTAAAAATTAAACAAATCACAATTAGTTATTATTATTTTGCGTAAACAAAATTTACAAAACATGCGCACACGAACTTTACTAATTTGACAGATTAACTTTATTATCGTTGCTCACAGGGTGCACTATATATAAGGAATTTTACTTGAAGAACACGAAAATTTAGTCAAATTAGTAAAAAGTTAATTATTTATTAAGTTATAAACAAATTATTAACTTTATCATAAAAACAATAAGTTAGAAAGAGAAAACAAAATGAAACAGATATACAGGGTGATTCACGAGCGTTGTGCCAAAAAGCTAGAGCGTGTAGGTTGAGTTGAGACAAGAAAAAAATCGTATGGGAGGGGGGGGTCTATTCCCCCCCGTTTAGCCGGGAGGGGCAATTTTCTGAAAAATTGACTTATTTTGTAAAAAAAAATATTAAAAATCAACGGCTTAGTTTACAACACCGTGCTATACCTTTCTGAAAAGCTAAAAACTTCTTCTTTCACCTTGTTTTTAAAATAAATTGTTTTAACGAATAATTTTAAAAAAATCAATTTTCAAACTCAAAATTTTCAAAAAAAAAGCCAAAAAAAAATTTTTGAACTAATTTTTTTCAAAATTTTATGTAATTAAGTACTAATTTTGTTTTAAAATTTCAATGTCTTTGTTAATTTTTAGTCGAAAACAGAAAACCGGATGCAAAAATGTCTTTTTGTTTTTGAGATATTAAAAAAAAACCAAAACCACTTTTTTCTAAGAAAATCTTTGTTTTTATTTTTACCTATCTGGACTTTTAGTATAATTTACTAGTTTAATTTATAAATTTATTTTTTTGTAATTGGAGTTTAATGAGGACTCAATAAAGTAGAAAAGTATTGGATTTTCCCTGGATTAATCATTTTGTTCATTGAAAACGTCTGAAAACTGATCTGCAATTTTTTCTTACTATACCTGGGGCTGCGGCCACTCGCCGGCGAAGGGTTTTACCTGCTGGGGGCTTAAGATAATTAAACCGCAATTTTTCTTGAATGAAAAAACAATTAACAACCTAAAGGTTAATAAAAGGCATCGCATATTTACTTAACAACCATTTACAATTAAAATATTAATTCATCAACACATAACAATAACAAACTCATATGTTCGAGAAGAGTTAGCGGACAGGAACTTCTGCTACGGTTTAACTTGTTGTCGAGATCGGGAAGCCGACAGACTCTACGCTGAAAGATATCCCAATAGATGGCGCCCAAGTCGTAGCATGTTTTCAAGAATCCGCCGACGAGAGCACGGAGAGCTAGAAGTGAAAGGTCAATGGCAGACGTTTTCAATGAACAAAATGATTAATCCAGGGAAAATCCAATACTTTTCTACTTTATTGAGTCCTCATAAAACTCCAATTACAAAAAATTAAATTTATAAATTAAACTAGTAAATTATACTAAAAGTCCAGATAGGTAAAAATAAAAACAAAGATTTTCTTAGAAAAAAGTGGTTTTGGTTTTTTTTTTAATATCTCAAAAACAAAAAGACATTTTTGCATCCGGTTTTCTGTTTTCGACTAAAAATTAACAAAGGCATTGAAATTTTAAAACAAAATTAGTACTTAATTACATAAAATTTTGAAAAAAATTAGTTCAAAAATTTTTTTTTGGCTTTTTTTTTGAAAATTTTGAGTTTGAAAATTGATTTTTTTAAAACTATTCGTTAAAACAATTTATTTTAAAAACAAGGTGAAAGAAGAAGTTTTTAGCTTTTCAGAAAGGTATAGCACGGTGTTGTAAACTAAGCCGTTGATTTTTAATATTTTTTTTTACAAAATAAGTCAATTTTTCAGAAAATTGCCCCTCCCGGCTAAACGGGGGGGAATAGACCCCCCCCTCCCATACGATTTTTTTCTTGTCTCAACTCAACCTACACGCTCTAGCTTTTTGGCACAACGCTCGTGAATCACCCTGTATATTAAAATGAAAACAAATCTGCACGAAAATTGCAAATGGCGACGAAATGGCATTGCCCGAAATTTATTTTTGTTTATGCTTATTCACCACGGTAGGCACATAAAAATGTTTTAAACAATAAAAAAACATATGAAAAACGTTAGTAAATATTAAGAAAATGTAATAATAAGACGAATAAACCATAATTCTTCTCGATTTCAGCGAAAATAAGCTTATTTCTCAATATTAATGAAAAATTCTCTATTATTACATGTGGTGAATTCGACAAATTATTTATTCCACCCAATTGGCAATGTCATGACAATGCAAAAACTGCCCGAAAAGGGGTATAAAAAGGCCGACAAATTCTACAACTTTACTCTTTGAGTTCAGCACGCCTCCAGCTATAGCCGCAGTTAAACCAGCAATCAACATATTTTTTCTACAAGAAAACCCAATATATTAAAGGTAAAACAGTGGAACTTGTTTGACGATTTATACGTCAAACATATATCACTGGATATTTAATTAGTCTTTAAAAACTAACAATTTATTTTAAATAAAGTCAAATTGAACTTGTGGGACGATTTATACGTCCCGCACATATGGTTTGACAGTTGCCGAAAATTTATTAACAATTGTATTTTAATTAAAGTCAAATTGAACTTGTGGGACGATTTATACGTCTCACACATATGGTTTGACAGTTGCCGAATATTTATTAACAATTTTATTTTAAATAAAGTCAAATTGAACTTGTGGGACGATTTATACGTCTCACACATATGGTTTGACAGTTGCCAATTATTTAACATATGTATTAATTTAGTATAAGTTTGTCAATTGTTTAGACTTACATAGATTATAAGAAATATCAGAAAGTGAATAAAAAATTGAATTATTAATGAAAGTACGCCTCGTGTCTTGCGTTTTTATTTAAAAAATATTCTTCAAAGAGGAATAAGACATTGTTACGTCATTTCAGTTTGAAAAATATACAAGAACCGTGAACAAAATATGTAATGTCATCCTTTAAGAATTGAGAAGGCACGTAGAGGTCGAGAACAGCCAGAACCAGCATGGAAGCACTACGTAGCACCGCTTTCTATACCTCTTGTTTATCTCCTTGTGCTAGCTGGCACTCCAAGTATCAGAGAAGTCGTTGTAGACCATTGAAAATCAAGCACTTCAGAAACACTGTTCTGACACGTGCTTCGCAAAGAACAAAGGCGGTTATAAGGCGATCTACCCTGCGATTGAAGATCATGATTTGGAGGATACGTGGTCCCAACAAAGCGGGTTTATGATTTTATTGCGTGAGATATTCCCTGGTTGGTTCATGCGATTTGGGTCCTTTTTGACACTACTGATATTCTGTCAAAGCAAAACAATAATAAACCCAAACAGATTAGTTCCCCATTTCTTACTGCCCAACACCGGTTCCTTGAACGTCTCGATTGCGCTCAAGCAAATATCAGTTCATTCTGTGCGAAATGTTGTAAACATTAATCCCAACAATTTTATAGCTTCGTCGTCGTCCGTTGTCGGTCGCATCGGTTGTATGTCGTATCGCTCAACAATTCCCTAATCGAATAAACACCATGTCAAGGAGTACCCAATGACAGCATACAGAAGCACATCATGTAAGCAATTTGTTCGACATTAGTTTCATATGAAATTTTAAATTTACACACAAAACAAAAACAACAAAAAAGTTATTATTCTGATGATTACCAAAATAAATGACCTCATGGATGGAAAAACACGTTGATCGAGGGAAACAAATTTAATAACATGGACAAAAGGAAACAAAACAACAATGATGCTGCTGTAAGTAGTTGCCAGTCGAGCCGTTGCGCTGGCTGGTGAAACAGACACCTTGACTTCCTCGGTGATGGTAAAGGTGACGCTTATTGCAAGATGTGGGAGAATATCGGAGAGAAATCGTTCAAAGCGACACAACGAAGGACGCGTCCTTCCGATCATCAATGGACGCGGATGACGTTAGGATATCGATGTTATTACCTGTGCAAATTGTCTGGGCGGTTCGCAACACAATTTTAAAAGATATTAAAGGAGAATTTTGTAAAAATTGCGCAGTCAAAGCATCCCCGCGAGTCAAAGCACTATCTCTTAAAAAAGTATGGGAACAGTAGTGTGTAAATATATTTGTTTAGAATCAAACGTAACGACGACGACTTCGTGCCTTCGAAAGACTAAAGAAGCCTTCAGTGACTTCATTTAAAAAAAAATACATTTTTTAAAAGTTAGAACAGTTCTGTAAATGAACACACACTTCTTGCAACATATTCGCATCGATGATAGTGCATTATCAACATTTAGTGGCATATACAGGCTGCTCCCTCTCAATTCTAATTGATGTAATCGCTGTCGAGCCTCATGTTTATCGATACGAAAACACACTCTCAATATGACCGAGATCTCTTACCTGGCTGCATCATGCGAATATTTGGAGCGACTTTTGTGGGGCCATTAAATTGGCTATCATCAAAACTATTATGTTTTCATCTATTTAATGGCGAACTTCTTTTCTACTGAAATAATAATTTTGAACATTTTTTTTTTATTGGCCCAAAAGTTGAGGAAATTGTTCAGAAGCACATCATCAAAAGTGATTATCCATGTTTTCAACTGAAGATTTCGATCAAGCATGATATTACGACGGCCGGCGGCGTAGAAAAGTCGATGAAAAAAGTGCACCATGCAATTCTATTTTAGAATGTATGTCTTCGCCTCAACAACCTTATCGGGGCTGAATTCGCCATAATTGGCTTAAGCTACGATCATGCTCCCTCAGAGAAAAACGGGAAGAACACCAAAGCCAAGTTCTACAAGCTCCTCCACAAGATCGATGACAGTATCTTCGAAAGGAAATGGAAATATCAATCAACAACATTGGCCTATTGGCCATATTGCGATAGACCCACAAAACTTCTTAAGCATATACTATGTCAACACATTCCGAGGTGTCAATACTGACTCAGAGAACGAAAAGTAATCGTACCAAACACTTTTAATTTCGTTATAAAATCGTAAGCATGATTCGAGATACTGAATTACGAAAAAAAAAATAGCTGAACATTTTTCAAAGGAAAAATTATTTTGATCGGTCGTCGTAAAGCAATAGAAGCATTAATTTTGATGTATTGAAAGAAACCATTTAAAGAAAAAAGTGTGAAATGAACCCTAGGAGTAGAGTAGGTATACGATCCCTAGACCTCATTCCCATTAACAACTTGTGGAATGAACTCAACTTGCGAAAGTTAGGCGGGCAATATTTCACAAATGGAAACCAATTCCTCACACTGAAATCGTTATTACGGGCAATTTCAATGTTCACAATTCTCATAACATTCCTCATAACACCCGAAGGAATGTGTGCCGAGATCTTTGCTGAGTTTAACCACCTTACTCAGCTTGTCACTGAGCCTACTCGAATATAGGACATTAATAGCCAAGCGAAAAATACTCTTGACTTGTTCCTTACGTCTAACCTTGAAAAATGCACTATCAGTGTATTAACGCCTCTAGGCAGATCAGACAATAGTATTATATCTGCAAATTTCTCGTGTCAAACTAATCCAGTTAGAGTAACAGCTCCGAAGAGAACCGTATGGCAATACGAGAAAGCCAACTGGGACGGTCTCAATAACGTCATTCGGATATTTAACTGGTCACTAGATAGTGACGTAGGCTCCAGCGCAGATAAGATTACAAATACGATTATTTTGGGAAGGAAAACTTATATCCCGAATAGGGTTAAAAGCATCAAACCCCAAGAAAAGTCATGGTTTGATTCAAGCTGTAAAGAGGTTATCAGGGAAAAAGAAGTAAAGTTCCGGTGTTTTTGAGAGAATGTTCGGGTAGTGGTTTGGATGGGTTTTAAGTATTTTTTAAAATCGCCCAAGCCATACATGAGGTATGGGGTATGGCCAGAAATGTTGAAACCCCATTTTCCCATAAGAATCGTAAACTATACATTTAACCATATGATGATGTTTAACAAATTTCTGACTACGATCTTACCATCTACTACGACCTTACTAGCTGACCCATCAAACGTTGTTTTGCCATATAATAGTAAGTCTGATCTATAAGACTTTTAGATACATAAGATAAATCTAACGACCTTTCTTCTTCATCTGGAGTAATATAATGTTGTTTTCCTTGGAAAAAAAGCAAAAAGGTAACTCTAATGAAATAAAATTATAAGATGTCTGTTCACTTAAATACGCTGTCTCATAGGTGTATTAAGAACCCCCATGAACACGGCCTATTCGAGGTTCGGATTACCAAAAAGTTTATTTATTCATGGACGAAATGGAAAAAGAAAAAAAAAACATTGCCTACCTCAATTTATTGAGTTAAATGTAAAAAATTATAAAAACAAAAATTCCACAGATTGATGTGACATTTCATTGAATTTTTTTTTTATTGAGTTAGTTGGGGTAGTTGAGGTAGTTGGGTACAAAAGATAAGGGGTCATATTCTAAAAAATGAGCAAGAGCTCAGAGTCTGAGCTGACGAGCTTGAACTCACCTGTGAGATCGATCGAGCAGGGCGAAACTCACACTCTGTTTTGTACGCAAAAAACGAGTTCAAGCTCAACAGCTATTACTCGTTGAAATTGAGATCGATCTCAAAGCTCTTTTCGTAGCTTAGTTATGATTATACTTTATGCGAAGCCCGTGAAAAAAAATGTCGTCTGAAAGTGATAATGATTACTTTCACCAACTCCAATTTGGAACCCGGGGTCTCCTTTGTATCGCAGAAAGAGACCTATTCTGTTCCTGTTTCTGAGCTCGGCCCCAAAAATTCTTCCGTCAACAATCGCACACCTTGTTCACTAAACCGATAGAAACGACGAAAATATTCACCAATTGGACACCTTCTTCCTTTATAAATTCTTTGTCCGACATAATTAACAATAAACTCGGCAATCCTTACAGTTTTATGTGAACTGAGTCCGAGAAATGCCATGCTTAACAATTTGTGAGATCGATCTCATGTAACCAAGTGTTTTCTCATCTTTTTGCATATGAAAACGAGCTCCATCTGATGGCAAGCTTTCATTGCCAAATTGTGATCTAACTCGGTCAGTAATTATTTTTTTGCATACAACCTTAAGAAAGTTCTCAAAAAAGTGGGTAAAGAGTTTGATCTCATCTTTTTGCATTCGAACCAAGGTCTCTTACTTGAGGCAGTATGAAGTCTGCCGGGTCAGCTAGTTATTAACATTTTATTTTTTTTTTAGATGTCCTTTATTTCCATTGATATGAAAAATTATTATTCTACTGAAAAAATGTGTAAAAAATGAACTTATACGAAAATAACTAGTCACACCTATTTTTTTTTTTTTACCAGCTATGTATTTAATTATAACACAAATTTATCTAGCTACAATAAGTGACAATCTCCATTTGAAAAGCAACTTAAACATAAATGTCATTAGATCGCTCACTTCTCTTTAAAGTTGTGTTGTATGTACATCTTCGAACGTGACCATCAACTAGAAACTACATAGGTACTCATCTCCTATTCTCACAAGCATTTTACACCTCATCACAGCCAAAACGTATCAAATTAAGAAAACATGCTTTAACCGATTTGCATGCAAAGCCACAAGATGCATCGAACAGTGGTTTGAATTCAATGGAAAAGGAATCATAAAACTGAAAACTGTTTAAGCCAAACTTAAACACAAAATAAACTGTTAAGTTTGAATTCAACCCCGTTAGCAAAAATAAAGCAAACACATACACAAGAAAATGTTCGCATCCCTCTGGAAATAATCTACAAACAAAATAATTATCGGTAACATCACTTAAAGTAAATTACCTTCGCCCCACTGTCCGCTTGTCAGCTTAGCGTCTTACCATAAAAATCCACTAATGTCAAAACGAATAGACACGTCAATTTTTGCATACTCCCGTTCGTGAAATATGATGATAAATTATTCTCAGAAATATCAGATTGCAAAATCAGATTTTTCTTTTTCCACTGCTGCATATGCAACTTGCAAGCCAGGTTAGGTCCGGAAGAGTATTGCGGGAACTCTGGGAGTCTTGTAAACTGCAGGGAGGATCTATAATTGATGGTTTTGCTGCCGTAAAGATTTTCTTATAATAAATCTGCAATTCGCACGAAAGGGCTTTTTGTAAAATTATGAATCTGTCAGTAATTATTGCATCTTCTTCCGTTTAACATCGGGTGTCGTGATTTTTTTTTCCATTTAAGTGGTCTTAAAAAATTAGGTACGTACGTCATTGATTAATATTTTGTTTTCTTCTTTAAAAAAAATAGAGAAATGGAGACTAAACAAAGACACAGTGTAGCCAAGAAAAAAAAGAAAAAAAAGGATAACAATGAACATGATTCGCTGTGTAGTTTGTGGTCGATGTTATGGTTGCGGGGGTTGGCATTGTGTGTTTTAGCGTATTCCTTCATTTCAAACAGGAAAAACGTTTATACTTACTAAGTGGTGCACAATGGCTACTTATATGCGTGTTAGTGTGTGTGTGTGTTTGTGTGTGAGTGAATTTGTCCGACAAAACCTTTATCGTCCATTTATGGATACGCTCAACTTTCTATGAGTATAGCTTTCGTCACCCACTCATCCAACCCAGTCCGACAGTCGACATTCATATGCGGGGGTAAGTATAGGAGGCGAATAAGAACACAATGGCTGTTTTGTTGGCAATATCCTCTTAATGAAAGCCATAGTCCTCGAAAATGGGTATCGTTTGTATGCTTGTTCATGTATAGGAAGTCGGAGAAGTACCCTGCAGCGGTAACATTTCTAACAAGTCGAAAAACCATTCAATTTATATCAAAAGGTAAACAATGTTTCCCGATTTAGCCGCCCGTTGATAAAGTCCGACCGCCCTCCTGTTGTCGTCATCATGGTGCGTCGTCGTCGACCAGCAGCGGCGACGCGGCGGCGGCGGCGGCGATGTTGCCTCCTTGGCCATAGTCAACCTATTAACTTTCGTCAGAAATTGTTTTGTTGTTGTTTTTCTATTCTGATGTATTGAAAGTTGTCTAATGCCCTACGGACTTGAATTTGGTTTCGTCGTTGGGCTATATGGTCGGATATATGGCGGTGGTGATTATACCTGCCATTTTGCTTAGCCTAAATAATGTTGCTTTGTTGCAAAGGGGTCCTTCGTAAGGTATATACAAATTTATCTCTTTTTGTTCAATTTAACCAACATTAAATGCCCATGTCATTTTGGTTGGTTGACTGTTCTGACGAACTAAACCTTTTGTTGTCGAAATAAGCAAATTTAATGAGATACAAATTTTTGGGTCGCCTGATGTTCATATTCAAAATTTTCGAAAAAAACGATACATTCTTTTATTCATCATTTATCCGACCATACCGTCATGAACAAAATTTAAACAAAAAAAAATACAGCCCAAGGTGAAAATATCTAATTAAAGTTGCTGTATGCATGTTTCTTGTTTTTTTTTTTTTTTGGTTCTGCACATCGATATTTTGTTTTCGAACTGGGCTTTTGTGATTGGGTTGCATCAGCTTCAAGTTTGATGGTTTCATATACAGTTTTTGTATTTAAGTATCCATCGGTCTTTATATGTTGACTCACAAAAAAAAAATGTCAAAGAAAGTTGTTTTTCAACAATCTGAACTTTGTTTCTCTTTTTTGAAAATTTCAAATTTTACTTGTTTATTTCAAAACATAAAAATCTAACGTTTTGAATCCTAAAATAACGAATCTTGAAGGATTTAACTTTTCCTTCATAACTGAAAATTTCTCCATCAACCTTGGTCGTCTACTACCTGTATCGAGATCGAGAGATCTCGTTCGACGTTCTTGGGGGTAAGATTGACGAGCTGTCTGGGCCAAAGCAGAATTATCCATCCGCCCATTCTTCGTTTCCATTCTCCGCTGTTGTCGAGAACCATACCCCTGCATCATATATAAGGTAAAACATATAAAGATTTTCCCACTTTCTCGGTCCCTACGCTCTCTCGAGAAAGCTAACCTTTGATGATTCCATGGGAAAATTCTTCTTTATAGTACTCATGCTGTTGCGGGAGTCATAAAAGATCTCAATATACATAAATCCGCTGGTTCGGATGGTATCCCCGCTATTATTCTGAAGAAGTGTTCTTACACGCTGGCACACCTGTTCTTCCAGGATCGTTCCAAGCAGTTGGAAAACAGCTTTTGTCCAATGTTAATTCCAAAAAATGTGAATCTTTTCTTCTTTCCAATTTCACTTACAACCCTTCTTTCTAAGATCATTGAAACGCTGATAAATTATCGGCTCAAGAAATATCTCTTGGCCGAAAGCTTCTTAATGACTAGCAGTACGGCTTTCGCAGTAACAGATCCACTGCTGATCTGATGGCACAGTGTTGCACTGTCTTTACGTCGTTTTGGAGAAAGTCAGATTGTTGCACTTGTAGTGCCCTTGGCGTAGTGGTTATGTGGGTTGGCTCTTCACAGAAAGCATGTGCCCATAAAGTTTTATTTCATATTTCACGGGTACTGCATCTTGCGAAGAACTGACAACACTTCCAAGAGTATCAATCTGTCATGAAGAAGTGCTTCTCAGCTTTGCCATTCAATTCTTCACACGCACTCAGAGAATTGTTGATGAGTATGAGCAACTTAGGCCTTGGCTCTCCTAGAGCTGTCGCGCCACTCTATTCGTTCGATTAGAAACTTTCTTTTGAACCATTCAATTCAAGTTTTGTTGGACGGATTCAAGTGCTTGAAACCCACAATATAAATGCTGGTGTGCCTCAAGGCTCCGTGTTGTCTCCGATCCTCTTTCTCATTTTTACAAGTGATCTCTTGTCTGTTACTTTTAATCCAATTTATTGTTTCGCTGACAACAGTACCTTAAGTTTTTCTTTGTTTCCAGACTCACATCCTTCCTTTTGTGGAACTGTAACTGCAAAACAGGGTAAGCTCATTAAACTCTGACTTAAACAGCATTGTACAATGCTCTCTTGCATTGTTGAAAGGAGATATACCCCATTTTCCACTGTTCATGAGTGGCACTTGTATGTGAGACCGAACATCACGAAATTCTCGGTATGTGCGTCAGTGACTACCTCTTGTGGAACAAACACATACGCGATGTCGCCAAAAACGCTGAATGATCTTTGGCTTTCTAGAGTGCAAGTTTCTTAAGTTCTATCTTTAAAAGTCACATTCGTCCAAAGCTTGATTACAACCCGCATCTCGGGACTGGTGCTCCAGCTACTTACTTAAGCCTCTTGGATGGTATACAAAAAGAGCACTGAGAATCATTGCTGATAGAGACATCATTGACTCATTCACTTCGTTGGAACACCGTTGTAACGTTTCGTGCCTCTCTTCGTTTTATCGTTTCTTCTTCGGTGCTCTAGTGAAATAGCCGGTTACATTCCTCTCCTTGAACAATTCGCTCCTAATACCCGCGTTCTTAAGATTACCCATCAGTTTACCCTCAAGCCCACCTTCGGAAGGACTCTCAAGTATAGAGAATCGTTCTTTAGCCGTACTATGGTAATGTGGAATTCTCTTCCCAACCATCATATATTTCTCATTGTCATATGACAGCGCATCGCGTTGTCGAAAACCTTTTTTGATATCAAAAGCCTACGTGAGGCTCTTTCCAAAAATAATAATGGAACAGCGATAATTTCTCATCGTTCGTCGTTTCACAAACGGGTTTCACTGGCATTTCAAAACTGTCTTGCAAGGCCTTAAAATTGATGGAAAGGTAGTCGTGAGTTTTTCAAATGCGATCGATTGGGCTTTTCTTGAATCGTCAATAAAAAGACACTATCACGCTGTTGACAAACGGCTTCAAGTGCTGACGTCTTACTGCACCTCATCAATAGTTTTTCTTTCTTTCCACCTTATGATGCCATTAAATCCAAGCTTGTTGTTGGTTTTCTTTATAGGGGGCTGGCCAGTCACCTTGATGTCCAAACTTCTATCTCAAAAGCCAAGACAGTGACCATTTTACTGTTTCATTGCGTTTCCCTTTGAATACGATTTGATTGCGCTATTCAGTTTTGATATGTAAATTTTAATTTAAAGCTTCTCTTCCATCAGTTCAACCGTGTATCGACTTTTACATAATATATGCAGCAATGAATGTAGAATTGAGATACTCATGTCCTGCGTTTAAACGCAATAAAACGAAAAACATTCAACTTGGCAAACAAAATGTCGGAAAGCAACTGCACCATGGGGACCGGTCGTTCCATGCGTAACAATATCCTTGTAGTCGTTGATATTGAAGACAAGCATTGCACACCGGACCCAGGCACGTTAAATTCATTTGCGTGCAAAGAGTATAGGCAAAGCGTTTTAATCTGTCACTATATAGACTTTTGAGCGCAAAGAGTGGTAGCCATGTTGCACATAGGTCGTCGTCGTTGCATCTATTTCTATTCCTAACGAATTTTGTTCGATAGCACAGGTAAAATACACAAAGTGCAGTTAAGAACATCGAACAGCGATAAAATGCAATTCCATGTGAATAGCTGCCACCGCAAAATACAAGCTGCAAAAGGATATCCATCCAAAATAGATGGGACAACGGCACATAGGTCGAGCTTAATTGTTTTTTGCTCCATCAGACTGATGCGGAGAATTGCGGATATTTTCTAGCGATCTCCATAAAGTGCACGACGACGACGATGACGACAACGATGCCTTGGAAACTTGTACAGAAAATTCAATCAAATTTTGTTAGTCGAGGAGACTTGCAATTGCGTTCGGTGCACTTTAACTGGACGACATTGTCTGTTGTGGACTCCTCAGCAGGTTCAGGTCAGGTGTAGGGTCATTCTAGAAAACTCCCGTGTTTTCTCAAGCCCATCATATACAGCCGACATGGAGGAATGCATCATCGCGTGAATAAAGCAATTCTAAGCCAACATTGATGCGACAAAAGGTGCATCAATCTCTGTGTTGAGACAGAGACCTCCGCGGTACCGAAAGGCTATTCGTAGATATCCATGAAATGTTCCGATACATGGCCGGGAAGCACCATTAAACGGAGGTACCTTTACAGTCACCACACGGCCATCAATCAATATCTGAGTACTTAGCTATGCGTTGTTTTTCCCGTGATACGTTTTTGGTTTTGTCGACTCATGGCAGACGATTGCTGGGTTAATTTCAATTTATTTTGGGGCTCTTTTGTTACGTGGCGCCTAGTTCCGTTATACACTACAATGTTTTGATAAATGAGACTTCTTCGTTTTTTTTTGTTTTGTTTTGTTTTCAAATTATTATTTTCGACCGTGTGTAATAACTTTGATTAAAAACGAAAAATAATAAAATTTATCCAATTACCGCTGGCAGGGATGATGTAGCACCTTTCGAGGTATGTTGACGTAGGCGAATAAAGGTTCTTTTTTGTTTTTCTTCATGTGGCGCGGCGCGTATCCGACCCGAAACCGTATGACGCATGTACACATCTCTTTAGATACATTATACTCGCACCGGAATCTGAATTGCATGATTTCAAATAACTTTCGTGTGGGGTGCGGCGAGATTTTTGTTAAACAATTTGTTTTAAATCATAAATCATCGCTCGATGAGTTTTTTTCTTCTTTTTATTTCTATTTTGAAGATTAATTATAAACGGGTATTGGATTGGGTCAAGGTGTTAAGTGAAAAAGGCTACTTCGAACTTTGTTTGTGAGATAAAATATTTTATCTGTCGAAACAAAAGAACAAAGAAGCTTTTTACTCTAAAAATACAAAAAAAGATATCTACGATCGTTTCAGTAGGAGAAAAATGTTTGTTTTGAAATTCCTGCATACGACTTTAATTCTAACAAATGAGGTGTCAAAAAAAACGCAGATAACCAACAGGGATTGACAATTTAAATGTTTTCTTGGAAATATTGATGATCATAAGCGAAATACGGAAAATTTTAAAGTTATCTCTATTGTGGTACAGCCGGATGGAGAGCATAGTATGTGGCCAACAGATATAAGCCCCTGTAAAAATTGGTATTCAGGTCTTCAAAAATTATGTTACGATATTCAATTTTCCTATTTGTATGGTATTTGTATTGGCTTGTTAATTTTGATGGCAGTTCTATTTCATAAGCAGGAAACACAGCAACTAGCATAAAATATTGTTTTGCTTCGAATACCACATTTGAAGTCACCATTCATTACCTATATTTCATAAAAGCCAAATACTCATGGTCGCCGTCTTAGTACGGTGCGCACGAACGAGAATATGGCACAAGCATCAACTTCAGTTGATTAATCTAATGCTACAAAGCAGGATCATCAACTCTAAGATGGGGGATTTTTGTACGAAAAGGTGTGTCAGCAGACGCACTCCGCAAGGTGGTGTTCTTTCCCCTCTCCTGTGGAACATAGTAGTTAACGAACTGCTAACATCGCTCGAGAAGGAAGGCTATAGAGCGATTGCGTATGCCGATGATGTTGATATCGCCGTCACAGGAAAACATCCAAATACCCTGAGAGACCTCCTCCAAAACGCACTTAATATGCTCACCAGATGGGCTGATCACTGTGGAATTGGTATTAATCCTCAAAAAACAGACCTCGTCCTTTTTACACGGAAATACAAAATCCCAGTAATTGTACCTCCTTCAAGCCAAATATCTTGGTCTGATATTAGACAAAAAATTAAGCTGGAAACCTAATATTCAGGAAAGAGTTAAGAAAGCTACAGTAGCTCTTTTCTCTTGCAAGAAAGCCATAGGAAGCAAGTGGGGTTTTCAACCTCGCATAACCTATTGGCTATAAACATCGGTCATTCGACCAATACTCATGTACGGGGTTGCAGTATGGTGAACTGCACTGGAGAAAGTCACTTACTGCGACAAGCTCAGCAGAGTCCAACGCATTGCATGTCTTTGTATAAGCGGAGCATTGAGAACCACACCCTCACTCTCCTCCATCTGACACCCCTCGACATCTTCAGCAAACAAGTGGCAGCGAGTACAGCTATAAGACTCAACGCTTCATCTCAATGGACCAACAATAATGTGGGACATTCCATCATTTTGAACTTCTTCGGTTCTATACCAAAATACATAGACTACACCATTCCAAAACCCCAATTTGGTAAAAACTTCCAGATATCCATTCCATCCAGAGATGAATGGGAAGACAAAAAACTCCTGGATGACAAAAGCATTCATTTTTATACAGATGGATCCAAGACAAATGATAGAGTTGGTAGTGGTGTGCATAGCCGTATTTAGGGGGAGGGTTACGGGGTTTAACCCTCCCCGAAATAATTTTGTAAAGCAAAATCAAATAACTATTGATTATAAACTTAATGATTTTTTTTTGTCTTGCTAACACTGAATTTATAACTTTTCCATTGAAACCTAAAGGTATTTTTCTATTTTCTTCCAGGAACCTTTGTATATTTATTTGGTTTGGTATAATCAAGATATCATTCACTACTTTCGCCATCTAGTTACCTACAAGCAGAGATAACCATATTTCTTTTGCATATGTCGTTACATAACCAAAAATTAAGGCAAAAACTACTGCAATGTCCCAAAGGCAGTAAGAATTTTTGGTCTTTTGTAAAAACTATGAGGAATTTTTCTTCTTCTTCGGTCCCTACGCTCGTTGACAATAAAAAACTCCAGTTTTTAGCTCTCTCGCAAAAGCTGCTAGAGAGTAACATGATTCCCTCAGTTCTTTTCTTTTCTTCTTCCGCACTCGTGCTGTGGCGAGAGTCCTAGAAGTTCTCAACATACATTAATATGCTGGTCCGGATGGTATCCCTGCTATTAATCTTAAGAGGTGTTCTTCTACGCTTTTGAGTTAGCTTTTCCATCTATCCTATTCTTCTGGGCTCGGTCTGAGTAGTTGGAAAACAGCATTTGTCCAGCCAATCCCAAAACAAGGCGAATCTTCTCCTCCCTCGAATTATCGTACGATTGCACTTACATCCCTTCTTTCTAAAGACATGGAAATGCTGATAATCTATCAGTTCAAAAATATCTCGAAGACCGAAAGCTTCTTAATGACCGGCAGTACGGCTTTTGCAGCAACAGGTCCACTGGTGATCTGATGGTTTATCTCACCGAACAGTGGAACAAATCTTTACATTGTTTTGAAGAAAGTAAGATTGTTGCACTTGATATTTTAAAGGCATTTGATTTAGTCTGGCATCTTGCTCTTTTATCGAAAATGCGTGCTTTTGGTATCGATGAATCCTTCGATGGATTAGAAACTTTCTTTCGAACCATTCAATATAAGTTGTATTGGACGGATTCAAGTTTGAAAACCACAACTCACTTTCATTCATGATCTCTTCTAATCCAATAAATTGTTTCGCTGACGAAAGTACGCTTTTCTTATTCGTTTGCAGACTCACATGTCACATCCCTCCTCTTCAGATGTGGAAATGCAACGGCAAAATATGATAAACTCATTTAACACTGACTTCAACAGCATTGTACAATGGAGAATACAAATCAATCACGTAGAATTTAATGCTTCGAAAACTCAATGCTGTCTCGTATCGTTAAAGCGAGATATACCTCCCCTACCATTGTCCATGAGTGGAACTAGCATCAATGAGACCGAACATCTCATTATTCTCGGTATGTGCATCACTGACCACCTTTTGTGGAACGATCACATATGCGATGTCGCCAAAAGATGTTTGGGTTTCTAAAAACAGTGCAAGAAATTTTTCTCCCCATCTGATCTGGTCCTTATCTTTAAGACTTATATCCGTCCAAAGCTTGAGTTTAATTCCCATCTTTGGGCTGGTGCTCCAGTTGCATACTTAACACTCTTGGACGGTATACAAAAAAGAGTCCTAAGACTGATTGGTGACAGAGACATAACAAACTCATTCACCTCGTTAGACCACCGTCGTAACGTGTCGATCATCTTCCGGTTCTATCGTTACTTTTACGGTAAGTGCTCAAGTCCAATAGCCAGTTGCATTCCTCCCCTAAAACAATTCGCCCGTAATGCTCGCGCTTCTAGGAATGGCCACCAGTTTACCCTCGAGTCCAACTTCGGACGTATTCTCAAGTATAGAGAATCGTTTTTTAGCCGTCAAGAATGTTGAAAAATTATAATTTATCTTAACCCCCCCTGAAACAAAATCCTAGCTACGGCTATGGTGGTGTGTACTCAGAAAAGTTTAATCTTAGCATCTCATTCCGCCTCCCTAATCATTGTAGCGTCTTCCAAGCAGAAATTTTAGCGATCAAAGAGGTTCTCTCATGGCTGAAAGAAAACGTGATATCAACTTCTGATATCCGCATCTTCTCTGACAGTCAGGCTGCTATTAAATTTCTCGACGGTGCCTCAACCAACTCTCAAACGGCCCTCGATTGTCGATCGTCTCTTATGGAGATGGCGCAGCAATTTAACATTCACCTCTGTTGGGTGCCGGGCCTTAGAGAGAGACATCACAGGAAGTTGTAGAGCCGATGAACTCGCTAAAAATGGAACCGTCATACTTTTACATGAAAGGGAAAAGATAGGTATACCGATAGCTACATGTAAACTTCTGCTAAAAGAAACAGCCTTAACGATAACAAACTCTAGGTGGTACAATTTACCAACGTGCGCAGCCACAAAAATCATTTGGCCGTCACTGGGCCTGAAGGCGCTCTAAAAAATTGTTGTCTCACAGCAGATTTCATATTAGCTCCCTTATAGGTGTCCTAACGGAACACTGTCTTACAGGCAGATACGCAATACGACTTGGTGTAGCCTCAAATGACTTCTGCAGGAGCTGTATGGACGAGGAAGAAGAGGAAACAATCTCTCACCTTTTCTGCACTTGCCCTGCTCTTTCACTTAGACGCAAACTTCATCTGGGAGAATACTTATGATAATCCCAGTGAACTAATAAGGATGTCAAATATCTTCTTTGCTTTATAGAAAGCTGAAAATGGTTCGACTAGTAAGAAGTAATTCTCTACATTCATGTGGTATCACAATAAGCCTTTTCTTTTGGCCTAAGTGTGTGGATTCTGTACCCGCAGCCACTTTAACCTAACCTAACCTAGATAGGTGACCAAGTAATGAGGACAAAGTAAATTCAGTAGACTTGAAAGAACAACAATTTTTTCAAAAACGAAGACTCTTAAGCGCATTGGTTCAATCGGAACTTAAATTTAAGTCAACATGCCAGCCATTTTCATATCAAAGCTTGTCGTTATTTTTTGGCCATTGTATCCCACTGCCTTATTAGGAACCGTGTGTTTAATTCTGTGGTTCCCATAAAATGTTAAATATAAATCTTTGAAAAGAAAAGGTTCGATTACTGAAGTATGATATCCTCATACACAATACCTACATAAGTTCGTTATTTTTTCAAATCATTACTCACTGTTGTTATTGTTATACTAATAACGAGCTTAAACACTCCCAAGTACCACTTTGATGCACTCGTGTTTCCCTTCTCTCCTACTTTCTCGAGTGGCAACATTACGGATCACCCGATCATACCACAATTATGCCCTTAAGGACACAAACATTTACCAACAATATTTTGCGCACATCCTTTCTGCAGCAACGTGCCATACAACATCTAATTAGTTTTAGCACAATATTATTATCTTGAAAAACGATGCTTAAATAGTCAAGTACCGTAAATATTCCACACGTGGCAAATTAAGAAGAGTAACTTTCTCACAATGCGGTATTATCCTGTTCGTCCTTCACTTTACTAATTTCATACTTCTGCATAATGTCTTTCACAAAAAAATATAAGAAATAAAAGAAAAATCTGTTTCGAAATTCCCAGTGCCTTTTTGGCAAAGGTAACAGCAGTCGTTTGCTCTAATATGTGTGTAACCTTTTAACTGAAAGAGGAAAAAAAATTCAAAGGTACACCCTGATGACAATGCGAGAATACTCGACAGCGAAAACTTTTCACGTGTGCCAAGCCAAACGAGGTGGTGGAAAAACTTTGATAATTAGTTCTAAAAATGCCCATAAATAATAACCACACATGTTAAACTCCTTTATGGATTTTTACAAAAACAGAAGAACATTTGCAACGATATGAGGACGACGGAGGCACGAGGAATCCCAGGGAGCGTGTATTGTAAACAATTCGACGACACAACGCACTGTCGAGTTCGAGTGTCGTTTACCTTTATAAATCCCGATTCAAGCTCGTAAAGGGATGATAATAATGCACCATTAAAATGAATACACTTATAATTAGGTCTTTAATTATGGCATTAAACTGTAGCAGCAAGCAGTGGTACGGCGCGCAGAGGGGTTAAGATATATGACCCATATTTGGAGTAGGTATGTTCTACAAATGGCAATATGCACATAAATATAATTATCTTTGGCAGGTAGGATGCAAAACGAATAGTGGGGGGACTAGGTCTATGTTCGGCAAAAGACAGCGATACGATTTGCGAAAGATCTCAAAAAGAGTCTTTCATGTGAGTGTTTATTGGGATTACTAGATACAGAAAAAGCCCTCACTTCGTCCCTCAATGCCACAAGTGCTTAATGTTTGGCCATGGATCCAGTTTTTGCCATGTCTCTTTGCTCAGAAGAACATTACTCAATTGATTGTCCAAATAAAGAGACTCTCAAATGTGTAAACTGTGGCGAGAGACATGCAGCCACCTGGAATATATTGAAATCCAAGCTCGTTTGCGAGAACGAAATAGAAGCCGAAACAAAAGCAGCTTCAGTCCCCATGACTCTTCAAATCCGTATCAACAGAGGCAAAACAATTTTGTTTACCGATCATCCGATTTTCCCCTGATTAATCAACCTCAATCTGCAACAGTGCGACCAGAAAATACTAATAGTCCCAATACCCATCCCGTTCCCATTAAAAACAATATGCCATTATCAAATCAAAGTTTTGCAAATCCAATTCCAAATGTTCCATACCCTAAAATTAACAATAAAAATGATAATATGTAATGATCTCTTCTCTTTTGAAGAATTAATTTCCTTAAAAAATGAAATGTTAGATAAATTATCAAAATGTACATCAAAACAAGAACAATTTAATGTTATTGCTGATTTAAGCATCAAATATCTTTTTAATAATAAAAATGGCAAGTAAATTAATAATTTGTTTGTGGAATGCCAAAAGTTTAAAGAATAAACAAACTGAATTTCTCTATTTTCTTATCAAAAACAATATTGAATTAGCGTTTGTTACAGACACTTGGTTGAAAGAAAAAATTAATTTGCAATTTAAGGATTTTGTTTGCTATAGGTTAGACAGAGAAATCGAAAAAGGAGGAGGTGTATGCATTTTTATTAAGAAAACTATAAAGCATAGTTTACTTAAGATTGATAAAACGGTTTTATTTGAAACACTTCCAATCGAAATTGAAATGCATCGGATGTGTTAAATTCATGGCTACATATTTTCCGGGTGCGAGAATAAAAAAGGAAAACATTACAAAGTACAAATCAGATATCTTGAAATTATTAAGATGTAATACACATCGAAACTTGTTCATCTGTGGGGACTTAAACAGTAGACATTCATCATGGGGATGCCCTCGGGATAACAAATAGGGTAAAACTCTATTCGATTTGAAAAATTTTGAGAGATTTGACATTTTGTGTAGTAAAGACCATCAAATGGTAGAGGATTTCCGTCAACTTTGGATATTATTCTTACAAACCGACATGATTTATTATCAGATCCATATGTTGTTAATGACCTAAGATCACTTACCGGTGATTTTTGAAATGAATTCAGCAGCAAACTATTCTGGCCTAAGGGAAAATTTTAACTTTCACAAGGCCAATTGGAAAAAGTTTAATACAAGTTTGTCTCATAAACATCGATGAAAATATTAATAAATTTGAACTTGCTGTTAATGAATCGGTTAACAGACACTATGATCCCATACTTACTGAGGATCTTAAGAAAACTATTACGTTTAGGAACACAATAATACAAAGATATCAGAGGCAAAGAACAAACTTTCTGAAATTTCAACTCAATTACTTCAATGAACTTATACTCAAAAAACTTCAAATTATTCGAAACAAGCATTGGAACAAGACTTTATCCCAGATAAAGAAGCATGACAAGCTTACATGGAAACTTTCAAGAATATTTAAAAGACAAAATGGGAAAATACCCCATTTAACAATAAAGGGCAATAAAATAAACACAAGTCTTGCGAAAGCTATTGAGTTAGGAAATTTTTTTGAAAGTAACCACTTAATCACACATTCCTTTAATGATAGTGTAACAACAGAAATTGTAAATAAAAGCATCACTGAATTAAATCACCTTATAGATCCTCAGAACCTTCCCAACATTTCATGTAAGTTGATTAAAACTAGTATTAAAAGAGATCACAAAAGAAAGAAATCTCCAGGTTATGATAAAATGTCCAACCTAATATTGAAAAAACTCCCTAAAAATTGTATATCGTGTTTGAAACATCTTTTTCTCAGCTGTTGTTTGCTTGGATACTTTCCCAAAAGATGGAAAATTGCAAGGATTGTGCCAATTCCAAAACCTAATAAGGTACTGTGGTTGCTTATTGATAAATGATAAGCCAGTTTTATTAATAAATATATCGAACAGTTTTTAGGTCTTTATTGATCGGTAACCAAAATTGAAGTGAGTGACTTACATGTGACAACGATGTCATGACACGTAACGTGAATGTCACATATAAGCAGAACATAACATAAAGTGTTAACGTAAGCTAAGGTGTCATGCGATATTTATGTTTAACAATAATTACATGCAATATTTTAATATGAAATTAATTGTGCAGTGAAGCTGCCATACCACTGAAACTAACTGAAATATCTTCATACCGCTCCATCAATTTGCTTAGCTGTCTAGGCAAGCTATTCGAAAAATAATCTGTCTTAAAATGACAGAAATCGTTTCAACTTATAATAGGCGTGTTTTTTTCACTACTCAGTAGCCAGCACAGCAAAATTTCCCTTGGCAAACAACAACAATTTGATCTTACAGTCGATAAAAAGGCCAGTAAAATAATGACAGATAAGCCGGCGATAGAACTTTAAATTATTGAAATGTAGATGGCGCTGAAGTCATATCTTTGTAGGGATTATACCTACTTGTCGTTGTTCTTTAACAAAAACACCAGAGAGTAAATCAAAATCGTTTTTAGTTTTTAGTTTTACAATCTATATTTCTTAATCTTAATTTTTCGTTGACCGTTCGTTATTCGATTTCACACTACAATTATCTTCTTACATTCTTTTGTTGTCAACACTGACTTGAATACAAATCAAATCTCTACATCTTAAGATTTTATGACAATTTTGAAAATTATTTGTATTTGATTTCAATTTCATTCATATATACACACAAAGTTTTCTTATTTTTATGTGATTAACAAATCAATAACAAACGAATACTCATTAATACGTGCATCCAAATACCCTTACATGTATGATACTTAGGAAAATCTAAGGGTTTATCAATATAGGCGGGGAGCCCTCAATCCTGAAAGTGCACTTACACGGATTTCAAAATTTCTTATATTAAAAGATAGTTTATAGAAATACCAACAAATTAAGCCCGGTATGACGAGGCCTATCCTGGCACCAGTATTTTTTTGCAATTTTTTGCATTATTAATAAATATTGATAATTTGCACTTATCGCGGATTTTAATTTTAACTAGCGCATATTATTGGAAATTTAATGTGCTTTCAGGAAAAAATGGTATGACAGCTGCCATCCTGGCACCAATGTCTGTCATACCTATTTTAAAATTTTGTCACTCATATTTTTTTTAAATAGGTATGACAGACATTGGTGCCAGGATGGCAGCTGTCATACCATTTTTTCCTGAAAGCACATTAAATTTCCAATAATATGCGCTATTTAAAATTAAAATCCGCGATAAGTGCAAATTATTAATAATGCAAAAAAATGCAAAAAATACTGGTGCCAGGATAGGCCTCGTCATACCGGGCTTAATTTGTTGGTATTTCTATAAACTATATTTTAAGATAAGAAATTTTGAAATCCGTGTAAGTGCACTTTTAGTATTGAGGGCTCCCGGTGTAATAGGGACGGATTGTTTCTCTTACGTTCTGTCAAAATATTGACTTATAAGTCACTAAGGACAAATTATCGTGGCAAGAAAAAATCGTCCAGCAATACGTGCAAATGATGAAATTTTATTATCAAAATAGGTTTTCTATTTGTGTGCAGCGTTGTGTGTTAGCTGATTGGGTTTTTTGATCAGTTGGAAGTTGATCCCAATTTTGGTCAGTCAACGGCAATCGCTAGAGGTCGGAGAGTACCAAATTTTGTGGCCAGAATTGGATGATCTGGATATCGAAGACATAAAGTTTCAACAGCATAGCGTTACGTGCCACACAGCTCAGGATACAGTCTATAATTTGCACGAGCGATTTTGTTGCATGGTTATGGTTATCTCGCACCGAGGCGAAGCACGTGAATTGACCACATAGATTGTGTGATTTGACCCTTTTGAACTGCTTTTTCTGGGGCTGTTTTGAGTCGCAGGTCTATCAGAATAATCTGCAAAGCATTGTCCGGGGCCTTTAAAGGTAACATAATCGATGCCATCGGTCAAATTCAAATATATAACACAAACATTAGCTTTCCTTTTCTTGCGTCGATTTTTTGTTTGCCTCCAGGATTGGTATTCGGCGTTGAAAAGTTTTCAGAGAGGAGTATTTTACTGAAATTAAATTGAATGAATGGATAATACGAAAAAACAAAAAAAAAGTAATGTCTTACCGATTAATTGATCCATAGTGGATCTTTTCAGACTGAAATGGTTTTTGAAATCTTCATCGCTGTAATTTTTCAAAAACTCACAAACATTATTTTTTTTGTTTTGTTTTTCGTTGATTGCTTATCAGTCGGTTTTGACATTAGATTTTGAAGTTTATTATAATGAGTGGCAACATTGAAATATAAATTGAATTTGACAGGTAGCGTTTTTTTCGCACTTAATTACTGTGCTGGTTACTGAGTAGTGAAAAAACACGCCTAATATTCTTCCACCACAACAATTCGGCTTTAGAAAAGAATACTCTTCGACACATCAGGTTATGCGACTAACCAAAGAGATTAAAACTGCACTTACAAACAAGAAATCTGTCGGGATTGTATCATTTGATTGCGTCTGGCATGACGGAATCGTTTATAAGCTCTTAGTAAATGGGTTTCCCACTTGTCTCGTCAAACTAATCCAAAGTTTTCTTTATGAAAGAAAGTTTTTTGTTGAAATTTCTTCAAGCAAATCTCCATTATATTGTATTAAAGCGGGCGTTCCCCAGGAATCAACCCTATCTCCTCTGCTATATATATTGTATACATATCTGATTTCCCAATGTTTAACTTCTGTAAAAGATCATTTTTCGCAGACGATACTTGCATTTTTAGCGCTTCCGAAAATTGTCATCAAAGGAGAATGGGCAAAAATGTATGGAAGCTGGCCTACGAACCAATAACAACATGCTATATATCAATGGAAAGGTTTTTCTGTCTTCTTTAACTTTTTCTATGGCATTAAGTCCCAAATTGCTGTGTTGAAAAAGTTATTGCACAGTAAATTCATTCACAAGTAATAAGTGATTTCTTATTTTCACCTTGACCTTTGACCCAATAACGACATGATGTATATCAATTGAAAGGTTTTTTTGTGGACTTTAACTTTTGTCTTGGCAAGAAGTCCCAAATCACTGTGGGGAAAAAGTTATTGCACAATTAAGAGATTCAAGGATAAAAATAAGTTATGTTTTGTTTTCTTTTGTAAAGCTTTTCTATTATGATGAAAGCAAGAAAACACTTTTTTTTCTATGACTTAATTGTGCAATAACTTTTTCCCCTCAGTGATTTGGGACTTCTTGCCAAGACAAAAGTTAAAGTCCACAAAAAAACCTTTCAATTGATATACATCATGTCGTTATTGGGTCAAAGGTCAAGGTGAAAACAAGAAAACACTTATTACTTGTGAATGACTTTATTGTGCAATAACTTTTTCCACACAGCGATTTGGGACTTACTGCCATAGAAAAAGTTAAAGAAGACAGAAAAACCTTTCCATTGATATATAGCATGTTGTTATTGGTTCGTAGGCCAAAATGCCCATTCTCCTTTAATCAAATCTTCAAAATGCACTCAATGAAATTGAGCTTTACTTCCACAAATGGAAAATTAAAATTAACCCTGCAAAGACTCAAGTTTCCTTTTTTACAAGGAAACGAAAACAATGTCATTTACCTCAAACCAATCTCCTAGTGTGCAACGCTCCTATTCAATGGGAAAAAATTATTAAATACCTGTGTGTAACACTGGATAAAAGATTAACTTTTTCGAACCATATTTCCGAAAGCATCAAAAAGGCCCAGTTTTTAATCAAAATTTTGTATCCACTCTTAAATAAAAGTTCTCACCTCAGGCTTGAAAATAAATTACTTATTTATAAAGTCGTTTTTCTCCCTGTTATGCTTTATGCTTCACCGTGTTGGTTCAGATTGACACTACAATAAATTACAAATCCGTCAAAACAAAATTCTTAAAACTATTTTAAATCTCCCTTGCCATTTCTCAATAAAAGGACTGCACGAAATTGCTAAAATTCCAACAATTAAAGATAGATGTTCCATAGTTTATACGAACTTCATAGATAAATGTATAACAAATGAAAACCTTATCCTATACTATGTACAAACTATTAACATGTAAAATACATTAATTTAATATATATATACATATTCTTGTAATTTTTTTTTATGTTAGATTTAAGTTTTAGTAATAAGTCCAATGAGTTTTTGCAGACAAAGTTTTCTCAAAACAAATTCAATTTTTCCTAAATATCTCTCCTTTGTGAATTTATAGTTGCTAAGAATTTATATTATATTCTCATCTCTATACAGTTAGTATTAGTATCTATACCATGTAAATATGTACTCTGAATAAAACACAACTTGACAAAAAAAAGACAGTGTATTAAAGCTCGACTTTTTGTGATTTTTATTTTAATTTATTAAAATACAATTTTACGATTTTAATGCTTGGCGGTTCTTTTCTCGCTCAAGGACTGAATAAGAATGAGTGAAGTTACAACTCTCTGTCTCCAAACGTCAAACAGCATCGATGACGTTTCGCAATTCGAACATTAGTCGATGATGTTTGACGTTTCGAACATTGAGGGGTTGCTTACATTTTAGAACAACAAAAATTATAATAAGTGATACCTTTTGAAGGGATATCCAGAAAATAAGGAACAGCCTACTTCTCCATTATTACACTACAAATGCTGTTACTCTTAAAACTTATTGCAACAAACTTCTTTTTTTATATTTTTTCTTAGGTGATTGAAGAAAAAATGTCACCCGAAGTGACACTCTCCCATCCAAAAGGCAAAGAATGGGTCGTTTCATCAGCCAAGGCCAACTACCAGGAACTAGCCAAACTCGCATCCGAATATCCTGAACTAGTTAAATTGCAGGTACGTTTCCAATTTCCCTAAACTCGAAATTTAACACTTAAAGAAAACTAAAATAAACACATGTTCGTCTCAATGTCAAAAACATCACCAAACAAAAATTTATAACAAATGACCTTTTGCCCAAAAACTCGCACCAGCCCAACCCCTGTAAAATGACACTATGTCTGGCTTAAGAAAACCTCCTTGGCGCCAATTAACATATTCCATATCCTCTTGATGGTCATATAATATAGTCTTTTGAGTGTAAGGACAACTACATGTTTTGTGTGTGGAAAGGAATGCAATAAGTGTTTTTACTTAAATTGATGTTCTCATAATATGAGATGGAGAAGAGCTGGTAGTTCGGATTGTTATAATAGCGATATATCCTTTTTGCTTGTTTATTCCGAGAATTGTGTGTGACCACTTGAGAAGTAATCATTACAAGGACATTAATGGCCTGCACACGCATGCATTAGTATTTTAATCACAAAAGTCTGAGCGTTTCTCTGGTGGACGCTGGAATTCCCTTTGTGAAATTAGATTTTATTTTATTTAAAAATATTCCTTCGGGTCCAGTAGCTGTTTGTCGTCTTTTTTTTAAAACAAAATTCAACAAGTCTGGAAGGTTTTCCTTGACAGGATATAACTGCCATTTGAAAACAATTATTTGTCATTTTAAGTTATTTGAAGAACTAACAGATGCTGAAATTTCCCTTAAGGGAATTTTCTATATACCCAGGAATCCAATAAGTGAAATCAACTTTTTCTAACGCCTTCAGCTATAATTCCCAAAAATAAACAAATTACTAGCAGGCGATACTAAATCAATTCTCATGCTACTCCTCCGTATCCATCAAACAAAAACCAAGCCGTTAATCATTCGGCGAATAATAACAGTATTTAACAACGCGTTGAACTCCTACACCTTGAGGCTCGAACATCCCAAGAAACAACATCATGATTCATCCAACCCTTCAGCTTCATCGTCAGCAACAATGACGCGTCATTGAAAATTATGAAACCGAATATTTTATTTGGGAACATGGAGCGATGTTGCTTTCCCTACTAAGTGTTCTTAATTGCGGTTAATCGCACCCTAAACTCCAAAAAAAGTTCTCTGACGACTTCTTCGCAGCTAATTTATCCGTCAGTCGACACCTAGCGAGAAACGGAGTACCTCTACGAAGATGCGTAATTCCCGACGGCCGGCCGAGCGGCGTGAAATTAAATCTCAAGGCGCGCATCACTGATGCCATAAACTGTAAAACTAATGTGACACCCGAAAAGTTATGGTATTGTTGCCACATCATGATAATTCAGTGAGCGGCAATGTATGCGAGATTGTTAAGCAGTGTTAACTCGGAGTTTCTGTTGTTGTTTGTCTTTTGTTGAAGTTTTTTTTTTCTAATTTATTAATTAATAACATGCCGCAATGTCGAGGGTTTCGGAAAATCGTCGTAAATTCTTCTTATTGCCCTTTTGATATGACTTGATTATGGTTATCGCAGTCTTTTTCCCGGAATCAGATCTTAGAAATAGATATTTGATGTTGCTTCTGTAGAAGCTTCAAGTGAAACTAATTAAGGTGCTAATTCACTTGGGTGTTCTCTTAGGGTGATGGGCTATCTGCAGTCTTGGAAGTGTCAGAAGCCACATGGAAAATATCAAGAGAAAACATTTGAAGCACCTTATCTTTGTCACGTAATTAAATACTAAGCGGTATAATTTTTGGCTTTTAATTGTACCTACTAAAATTTTGTAAGAAGTTACCTAGGACTTACTTACTATCTAATGTTTTAAACTGAAGATTGTGGTCAAGTAATCTCTCAAGTGCAAGTAGAAGATTGTATTAAAATGGTGGATTATAGGTACCTAAATGGAAAATCATGTTAAAAAAGTGCGCCATGTACTGTACCTTCAAGGTTGTATGAAGAGACAATTAAAAACTAGTCTCGTTTAGATTTCTAACATTTGTGGCCGTATATTGGCAATAATGCGGCGAATGTTGTCCTCCAAGTAGTCAATCATTTCGGGCTTATCGGCGTAGACTAGCGACTTTACATAACATAAGAAAATAGTCAAGCGATTTAACGCAAGATCTTGGAGGTCATTTCACAGGTCCAAAACTTGAAACTATGCGGTTACTAAACGTTTCCATCAATAAATCAATTCTACCACGGAGCTATGACTATCACAGTTATTCAATTGATGAACGAAAAAGTCAGTATTCATGGCTCTTTAACGGTCGTAATCTATTGTAAGCTTTGACCAGCATCGTTTTTAAGGAAGTACGGACCAATTATTCCACCAACCCAGAAAGCATACCAAAAAGTCGGCCTTTGTGAATTAACAGTGTCTTAATATACCTACACTTGTGGATTTTTATCACTCAAATACTGCTGTTTCGTTTATTGACGTATCCATTAACATTTACATTAAACCAAAAATGAGCTTAATCGCTAATTAAAATGAATTTGAATGAAAGACTTAAGACAAATGTTTAATTATTTTGAACCATTCTATAGGGTATCTCAGTAAGAGCACACTTTTTAAAATTGGAATATTTTTTTTTTTTTTCGTGCAAGTGGAAACTCTTAAATTTGACAGATGTCACCTCTGTTTGTTCCGATTATTAAAAATGAGCGCTTTTCGAAAGAACACCACGTTATAATTGTAAAAACTCATTACAAAAATGAGGAAAGTTACGCTTCGCAAACTTCGCCAAATTTTCAGCCGAGAGAGTGCACCTAATATGTCAACCATTCGAAGAGTGGTTAAAAATTTTGAAGAAACTGGGTCAATTATGGATGATAAGAATCCTTTGCGTCAACGTACTGGTCGGTCTCTTGAAAACATTGCTGCTGTAAACGAGAGTGTTGCCGAAAACCTGAAAACATCAATTCGACAGTGACTGTGAACGGCATTCGTTACAGGAATAAGATAACGGACTTCTTGTGGCCTCAACTGGACGAAATGAATCTGGACAACAGGTGGTTTCAGCAGGACGGCGGCGCGCGCAACCTGCCACACGGCGCGTGAAACAATCGACTTTTTGCAGCAATGATATCCAGGACACATTATCTCAAGAAATTCGGATATCAACAGGCCGTCAAGATCGTGCTATTTAACGCCGCGCCGTGCGATTTATTTCTTTAGGGTTTTGTGAAATCTCGGGTTTATACGAAAAAACCCGAAACAATTCCTGAGCTCAAATTGGATATCCAAGGTGTCATTGGTGAGATACAGCCACATCTCTGTGCAAAAGTCATGGAAAATTTCATGGAAAGTGTTATGGCCTGTCATCGGAGCCGGAGGCTCGTTTGCCGGAAATTTGATTCCATACTTAATCGGAACATGTCTTCCTTACAATACAATTAAAATATTACAACTCTGTTATAAAATTCTTGTTTTTATATTAAAACTAGCAGTACCCTGCCACGCTTCGCAGTGCTTTCACTTTTTTACGCTGCTACCACACTATCCGCTACCCTCCTACCCTCCAGAGCTACCTGCTACCCGCTAAACCTCTACCCCACTACCCGCTTTCCGCTACCTACTACTTCAACACACTAACCGCTACCCCTTTACCACGCTACCCGCTACTCACTCCCGTTACCCATCACCACGCTATGCGCTACCCGCTACCTACTTCCCCGCTACTCCACTACCCGCTTCCCACGCCCATTATATCTCAAAAACAAAAAATCTGAAAAAATATATCGACTGCAAAAAATGTCAGTCGATGAAAAACAATATTTTACGAATATATTATTTTCTTGACTGACATAAAATAATACATTTTCAATTTACATGAACAATTTCAGATCTGATATCTTACAAACATAATTTTCAATATTTGAAATTGATCATATTTTTTTTTTTTGATGGGATGGAAAAAGTATGTTTTTTAACATTGGCAAGGATCCCTAATTTTTTTGAAAATGAAACATAGCCTATGTCACTTGGGAATAGTGTAGCTTGCCAACGGTGAAATTTTTTTTTAAATCGGTCCAGTAGTTTCGGAGCCTATTCAATTCAAACAAACAAACAAACAAAAAATCAAACCTTTCCTCTTTATAATATTAGTATAGATGAAAAGGTGCACTCTTACGGAGACACCCTATATTAGTATTTGCAAACTAAACATTTATATGAAAAAAAAACAACATTTGAATGGTCAGCTAGTAAGATCGAACCAACTCAGAAACTTTCCTGGACTCATTCACAACAATTCACTAAAGATCATCACATTTTCAAATGCATAGTTTACAATGCTATATGGTAATGGGGTGTCCACATTTTTGTCCATATCCCATGATTGGCTCAATCAATTTTGTACAAGCTAATCGAAAGTTGTCTTCATCACTACCCAAATATTCCCTCAAACACTCCACTGGTACAAACGTAGTGATTCCTTAACGGATTTGCACGTTTTGGATGATATTACGATGGTGAAAAAGTATAAATAAAAAAAGTGAGTCCGGCGATTCCGTCTATCTGTCTGTCTTAACCGCTGGTTTAATTGACTTCAAATCAGGAAACAAGTGGTTTGAACGAATTTAGGTACGCCATTTTTGTTTTAATTTTTTTAAAGATAAAATTAAGGGTAGCCACCAGTCAAAAGTGTTAATACTCTCAAAAATAGCTCTTGCGATTTTTCTAAACATTCTAATACGTTTTTGTTTTCTTAAAATTGTCAACTTGAGACATAACGATGATAGAGAAGTCGAAAAAAGTGGAGCCGGCATGTGGTTAGGCAAGCCACCTTACAAATTTTTCGGCCAAAAGTTTCATTTTTCTCAAAAACGGCCACTACGAATTTGCTTATAAAAATCCTCGTTAATTTTTTTTCGGACAACTGGAGTTTTTAATGTAAAAAAATTATTTTTGTATTGCTCCAAAACGGTACCTCTCATAGAACCGTTATTTTGTTATGTTTTAAGATTTTCTTGAAAAATAGTAGTCGGACCAGCGCACCTACTTATTTTTGGGGAGAACGTATATATTTTTTTTGGGATTTAAAAAAAAAATATTTTTAAACTTTTTTTTCAAAATTCTGTATCTTGAATACGGATCAATATTAAAAATCGAATTTTCATCATAAAGTGTTAATATATTCTTGAATACTGCATACCCATATTTATTTTTGGACATTTTTGAAAAACTTAATACAAGGTGTCTCAAAAGTAAGTTCACATTTGCTTATCTTATTACGCGAAAGCAACTATTCTGAGGGGCGCGGGGGGTATGTCAGTCGGTAGTCTGGCTCTTGGGAATTTAGTCGCTATGGAGCGTTTCTCTGGTGCGGACCGTGCGTTGTGCGTACGTGAGTTTTACAAAAACGGTAATTCGGCGACTGTAGCGCGTAGAAAATTCTGCAGTATTCGACATATTCGTCACTTAAATGATGCGCCTAGCACTCGACTCATTGCAAAATGGGTTGAGAAGTTTGAAGAGACTGGGTCAACTCTGGAGAAACCAAAATCTGGGCGGCCAAGAACATCAAGAACAGCCGACTTGGACTTCCGAATCGAGAGGTTTGGATCATCTCGAATAGACTGAGTAACACTGTCCACGTTTTCGGCTGTTCTTGATGTTCTTGGCCGCCCAGATTTTGGTTTCTCCAGAGTTGACCCAGTCTCTTCAAACTTCTCAACCCATTTTGCAATGAGTCGAGTGCTAGGCGCATCATTTAAGTGACGAATATGTCGAATACTGCAGAATTTTCTACGCGCTACAGTCGCCGAATTACCGTTTTTGTAAAACTCACGTACGCACAACGCACGGACCGCACCAGAGAAACGCTCCATAGCGACTAAATTCCCAAGAGCCAGACTACCGACTGACATACCCCCCGCGCCCCTCAGAATAGTTGCTTTCACGTAATAAGATAAGCAAATGTGAACTTACTTTTGAGACACCTTGTATATACAAAAAATTAATATAAAGAAACCGCTCCAAAAAATTAAAAACAAAAATTGAGAAATCCAGATTAAATGTGGTTTTGAGGTACATATTTGAATTTAAACATCTATTTATTCTTTTTAAAGTTATTTTGTGAGTTAAGTTTCGGAAGAATCCTCAGATTTGGATAATTTTTTTTTCTAATTTGTTTTCTTTTTTTTTGTATTGTCCAAAGTCAGAAAAAAAGATCAGAGAAAAGAGGTATATACCCACCCGTAGGTGGGAGTGGAAATCTCATATATAAAATTCTTCTTTCACAGCTTTAGTGGTCATACTCCTCTGAACGTGTGTTCAGTAGGTATGAGAATACGTTTATAACTAATTTTTATACCGCTAATTGTTAAGGATGGCTCACCCACACTTTTTGTTTTTGCATTTCTTGGGCCACTTTTTTTTAATAATTTTTTATGGTGTGGCATTAAGAAATACATTCAGTCCTTAATTTTCAACTTCCTTCCACTTACCCCTACTTTTTAAGAGCCATTTCTTACTCAGTTTTCATGAAAATTTCGTCGATTATTATTATTGTTTGTACATTGATCGCAGTAGTGATAGTGACATTAAAGCTTATTATTGTGAAAGGTAGGATATATAATAAAAGATAAATAAACATGTTCATTCTATACTGTTGGTCATCATTAAAACAGCAAACAATGCCATATCACTGCCTTTATTCACTTACTTGCAAATATATTTGATGCTCTTCACTGAACTACAAAACTATACATTAATATGAGCTTGGAATGTTTTGCTAAGTAGAAGTGCCTAAGGCACTCCCCAAGGATTTATCAATGTCAATATCGATGTTTTTGATACTTTTCGTAAATGATTGTCCGCCATTATCAGAATCCCTTCCACAATATATTGGATATCCGTCAACATTTGTGATCGTATCGTTAGTAAAATTTTTATTAAATCCTTTGGTACATTTTCCATCTGCCATACACGGCGATAAACGATTGAAATTACCGCATGGGCCATGAATCATGTTAGTTGTAACCGACCCCTATGTTTTGATAGCATTTTATATTTTTCAGCCCTATGCAAATCCGTTGAAGACTCACTACTTTTGTACCAGTGTGGCACCAAATGCTTAGGGCCAGGGTACCGGGTAGTGGGGAAGCGGGGCAGTCGGTTGCGGCTAGTGGGTAGCAATTACTGGTGTAGCGGGTAGCGTTTAGAAGTATTGGGTAACGGGAAGTGGGGTAGCGGGTAACAGGGTAGATATAACGGGATATCGTTTAGATTGTAGAGGGGTAGCGGGTAGTAGGTACAATCACCGGTTAAGCGGGTAGCAGGTAAAGGGTAGACGGTAGTGGAGAGCGAGAGCGAGTGGTATGGTAGCGGGCTACAAAAGTCTAGGTCTATTTTATATCGATTGAGGTAGCACGAAGTCTGTCGGGTCAGCTAGTTTTCTATGAAAAAAGTTGCTTATTAAAAAAAAAACATTAATAAATCAAAATCAATCATTCAATCAACAATGCTGTGCTATAAAATTTTGTAAGTCCAAAAGTACTTCTCTCATTTTGTATTTCAATAACACTCTTCCTAGAAATAGTTTTTAAAAAATAAGGTAATGTTCAAACTCGAATGTTTTTATTTTTTCAAAATTTTATGTATTTCATTTTCAGCATTTATTTTTTGTCTCAATTATATGCTGTTATTAATTTTAAGTCCAAACCAGAAAACAGGATGCAAAAATGTCTTGTCGTTTTCAAGAAATTGAAAAAAATTTTTTTTGCTAAACTATAAGGTTCATTAATTTATGAAATAATGAACTTTCTTTTACTATGTTTTTTTATTGGAGTTTTATGAGGACTCAAAAAAGTGAAAAAGTATTGGATTCACATTAGTTTAACCATTTTTTGTTCACTGATAACGTCTGAAAACTTATCTGTAAGTTTTTTATTATGTCTGTGACCGCCTGCCGCGCGCCGCCGCCGCCTGGCTTTTAGATAACAGGAGAACATCTTTTTGTTTTGCTCATTAGGTTTCCGTTATTGTTCGTTCAGATTCAGATTTTATGAATGTAAGCTGGTCATAAGATAGGGAGCAGGTTTTCCCAGCAATATATTTAAATTTTTGAGGATATTTCCAAAACCATCATTAATTTCTCTAAAAAAAGAAGATTTCTAAATCCATTCTGTATTTTATTTCAAAGAATTATTTCAAAGAAATAATAGTTGCAACAAATGCGTTTATATTCAAATAAACATACCAATTCTTAAATTTTGTAAAATAGCACAGGAACGCCCTGTAAATTGTGTATATCAAGGCGGGATTTATCAACAATAATCCATTTTGCTAGCCCCATTTAAGCTGAGTCTTAAATCAAAAAGAAAAGGACAGAAAATCACAAAAAAAAAATCTTGCACAAGTACAAGTCAAGGGTATAATCGAACGTCAACGTGCGCAATTCAACCTGGTACCTACAACTTGAACCAAACAAACTAAAAAAAATCTCATCCCAACCCACATTGCTGCAAAAGATTCAATGAAATAAAAAGAAAATAAACACGTCCACATACGCGAAGCAGATCCGAATCCATTCAACCCCACCTCCTGCCACATCTTAAATAAATACACAATACCCGTATATGAAAGTGATGTGTCTTGTATCTTTTTATCTAAACTGCCTGCCAGAGCCTACCTACTTACATCTCATAGGACAGGCAACATGATTTCAATCTTTGCGCGGCGGGATGGTATATCAAGGAAAAACGCTAAGTGTCGCTGACAAATCACATTTATTGCAGCAATTCCGAGCTGTCACTTTGATGGACTTTGAAGGATTCCCAACAACTGCACATTTCAAATCTACACAATTTTTAATCTCATTTTTGTTGTTTCGTTTCAAGTGACTATGTATATAAAGCTGGTTGTACTTGAGTTTCTCTGGGCTGTGTAGAAGAATTTTGCTTTGCGTAACTCGGTCTGTCTTTCAACTTGGCTAAGAAAAAATGAGAAATTAAACAATAACACGAGTAATAATTTTGTTTATGAACATTTGATACAGAAAACATGAATTTTGCTTCATTTTGATTTTGAAAAATCGGGCATTCACGCCCGGAATGGGAAGAAAGGAAATCATGTACAGACCAAATGTTAATGGCGAATTATCAGAATTAATTAATTCTATGTCTTGAAGCGGGGGGTCTTGAAGGTGTAGACGTTTGTTCTAGTAATTGGACCGAAAGCGATTATTGTTATATCTAAAATCTTGTCCATTTTAGCTAAGTTCCTTAACTTGAAATTAAGGAACGAATTAAGGAATTTCATGCTAACATAACTGTGTGTTATCCTGGCGGCCAGCTGTTGTTAAAATAGATTGCGTTGATCGTCATCCTCGAGGCAGCAGCTGATAACGTAACTTGTTAATCCTCCTTAAATGGTGAGGCATCTTTGTAATAAGTCAGACCGTTATCGCTTATTCAGATCGAGCGGACAGCGAAAATAACAACTTTTATGGAAGAGGAGCACAAGTTCGATATAGTTCAAAAATGAAGTTGGATAGACTCCTATGGTCTTGGATACCAATGTTCAGGTTATTATTGCATTTAAAAAAAAATATGAAGTGTTATTCCTCGGTCCCTATACTCGTTGACAATGGGAAACTAACATTTTTGCTGGGCAGTTTGCCTCATGACTCCCCCAGTTTTTGAGCGCGTCAATGATTCAATGGGACAAATATTCTTTCACACTCGTGCTGTGGTGAGAATAAAAGACCTGATCATACATAAATCCGCTGGTCCGGATGGTATCCCCGGTATTGTTCTAAAGAGGTGTTCTTCAACACTGCAAAACCCTTGCGTAAGCTTTTCTGGTTCCTACTTGGCTCGTTCCGAGTAGTTGGAAAACTATTTCTATTTCACTTACGTTCCTTCTTTTTAAGGTCATGCAAACGCTAATAAACTATCAGCTCAAGAAATATCTCGAAGATGGAAACGTTCTTAATGACCGGCAATACGTCTGTCGCAGCAACAGGTCCACAAGTGATCTGGTGATTTAACTCACCGAACATTGGAACAAAACTTGACATCGTTTTGGAAACAAGTAAGATTGTTGTACTTCATATTTTAAAGGCATTTGATTAAGTCTGGCATCTTGCTCTTTTATGGAAAATGCGTGCTTTCTGAATCGACGAAACCCAACTTCAATACAAGTTGTATTGGACGGTTTAGTCTGAAACCCACAATATAAATGCTGGTGTGCCTCAAGGTTCCGTTTTTTCTCCGACCCTCTTTCTTATTTTTATAAAAAATATCTCTTGTCTGCAACTTCAAACAAATTGCTTGAGCTCTTAGAATTAGTGGTGATAGAGATATCACAATCTCATTCACTTCGTTGGATCGCCGTCGAAACGTTTCGTGTCTCCCTCTGTTCTACCGTTACTTTTACGCTAATTGTTATAGTGAAAAAATAGCCAGTTGCATTCCTCCCCTCAAACAATTTGCCCGTAATACTTGCGCTTCTAAGAATGTCCACCAGTTTACCCTAAAGCTTAACTTCGGATGCACTTTCAAGAATAAAGAATCGTTCTTTAGCCGTACTACTCGAATGTGGAACTCTCAGTTATCACAGAACACTGTTTTAACTACTACTACTACTTTTGTGAGTTGCCAGGCTAACCACCTCATCTAAGCACCGTCGATTTCTTACAAACAGCTAATGTCAAAAATATAAAATAAAAAATTGCCTTTTATTTTCTACTTAGCACTTCCAAAGTGCAAACATATTTTTCGGTTATAAATTTCGTTATACGACGAAGAAAAAATGCTGCCAAATCAATTTGTTTCATACAGGCCCATTTGGAATGATTTATGAAATTTAAGACAAAAAACAAAATTCAAAATTTATGATTTCGTTGACTCGCAAAATTTTGTTCTTATAATTTATTTTTAAATTAATAAAATAATTCGTGGCAAAAATATCACAACAAACCGTCTGTCCACGTTTTTTCAATATTTTTTTGTTTTTACGATTTGCTGAAGCAAATGTGACTACAATGCGAACGATTAATTTTCGAAAACGAAACAAAATTTAGTAGGCGGATCGAACTGAAGCGCGATCAAGAAGATTTATTGAACTGATCCTGTGATCTGGAAAACGAAACAAAAATGTCACACAACGAAAACAGACACAAAAATTAGACTGTGTTGGATGACAATTTCAGTGTCGTCAATGCCGTACGCAAAATACCGCTTATACAAAATTAAACATAAATTTAAATGAAGTGACTTAAAGATGTGTAGTTACATTCTTTCGGTCTTGATACACTTTGAAGACGTGCGGTTTGCTTAACAGACGTATCACATTTAAAATTGGACACGATCACGCCCATTTGTATGAACTTTATCCACTTGTTATATTTTTCTAAAAGTGTTGTCTATTTATGTTTTGAAATGTCTCGTTTTTCCATATGTTCAAAAAGGAGAAAGTCGATTGCATTTGAAACCACTTCGATTTGAAAATCTGTTTGTTGTATATTTCTTAAAACAGAAGTTGATTGGAAGAGACAAGTGAGATATTACCATGAAAATTGTAAAGTAGGCAGAAATAACCGTATCACATTCAGTATAAAAAATAAAACGACGGGACGCTTTACCACGGAGGTAAAACACAAATTTTGGAGAAGTCCCTGTTTATTTTTCAATATAGTCTTCTTTGAACACTTGATCTAGCGATGCTCGACTCCTTCAATCCATCTGAAAAATACTTTTCATCAAGGCTTACAAACTGGGCCTCTATACCGACCCATTCATTCGATTGAAATTTTTGCTTGGCGAGCTTATAGCCCAATTCGAACCATTTGGGGTAGGCGGAGTTGTCAGCAGGTGTGGAAGAACACTTTTTCTTCGCCATGGGGCCATTTTTCTTCAATTTGACATCCAACTCCAACCAGCCCAAAAATCCGACAAAGAACAGCCCTGTGACCATTCTGCAATCCTTCAAACAGTCGATGTTTATCACACCTTGTAAATCCCAGAAGAGGGTGACCATAACCTTTCCGGCTTTTGAGGACGTTCGTCGGCTGAAATCCACTGCTTCTTGGTCTCTGGATGTGTATTGGTTGATCCAAATTTAGTCGGATTTCCTGAAACGACGCAGAAGCTTCTTCGGATTGCGTTTAAACAGCGTCAACATCTGCTCTGAATTGGTCTCATGATTGTGCTCGTTGTCCGCACAGTGCGCCGACTTTTTAAGGTATTCGCGCACCTTCATTCGACGGTCTACCAACAAGAAATCGTAGATTTTTGTCATGTTATTCTCCGTGTAAGCCTTTTACGGGGCTCATCAAAATACGACGTTGAAACTCATTAAACCAATTTTTGCCGGTGGCCATTGAAGAAGGAGAGTTACCGTACACAGCAGTCAAACGCTCTTTAATCTTTGTGCACGTAGTTCTTTCAAAAAACCAGAATGGAATCACCGACCGATATTGTTCTTCTTATTCCTTTTTCTAAAAACCGCGCTTGAATGAAAATTATGAGTCCGATTTGGCTGAAATTTGGACAGTAGGCTTCGAGATATACTTTTCGTTACAAGTGTTGTCGCTTAAAAACTTCATGAACTGACGTCGGAATAGCTTGTAGATAACCAGTCAAACGGAACCTTTCCACTTGGGTTATCCCTAAAACAAAGATCTATGACAATCCAGGACATATCCCGTGCACCTACGATATTGGTACCAAAATCATTTCATACTCCTCGCCTGTATGTATCACAGATCTTGCAGTCTTTTCAGCCTAGCTGTTGATGACTTGTGTGAAGCCTTGTAACCCTTGACCACTGTAAGTCTGCAGTCTGCATACGCATACGCCTTTCCACTCTTATTCCATAGGTTAAATAACCCATTAAATGAGAGTTAATCCATAGGTTACAATTAACTCTACTCTTACTTTAGTAAAATGAAGTTTATCCGCGTTTTTGTTGATACTAGAGAACCGATTAGTTTAAGTTTTTGCTTTATATGTGGTTCTCGATTGTGGCGCCATCTAACGAACTGACAGAGAAACAGTTTTTTTTACAATTTTTTTTTTATCCTTAGCTAAACCGCCCGGAAGGAATAAGTTAGTAAGCGTCAGTTTAGAAAAGTTTTATTTTTTAATAGCATTTTCCCCTTATTCCATAGAATAAGGGTTTATCCTTCTGTATTCTGTTTTTATTCATTAGGTTGCCCAATGCACATGGTTAAGAAGATCCATTAATTGTTATAGATCTGTGATCAGTAAGGAATCGTTTAACTCCTTAACGGAAGGCCCTCACTTAAAAGTCCTTAATAGGTTCTTGCAGTGAAAGAATCTGCTACTGATATTATGCAAGTTTTAACCTAATTGATGGCACTCAAACCAACAAGCCGGTTATTAGAATTACTCTGAATCTTACCCAGTTACTCCTTATTTCTGAGATATGTATTTGAAAAAGCGTTTGCTACTATACTCAAGGTCAACACAAATTTTTTAAGACATGTCAAGAAAGGGATAACCCGACAAAGTCTCATATTTTTGAATATATGTCAAAGAACTCTTGAGTCTTGAAAGCAACACCAGAGCGGGCGGTCGTGAACTGCCACTGTGCAATTAATAATATTTCACAAAAATGAAATTCCTTGGAAATATGAGTTAATAATTACCCTACATCCCATTTGATTTATTGGCGTTTCCGTCTCGCTGCATCCACAATTCCATGCAGTCACACGCAGTTCAATGTGCGATGAGATGCTCTGCTTCGCGTAGTGTCGTTCTCTTGTTGCACAGTCAGAACAGTGCACAGTGCGCCACCACTTCGTTGCCATCATTCATCCCCCAATTGGGATCTTAAGAAAGATGTCCTGCCAAAATGAGTTGGAGCTCGCCCTTCTACTCATTTGCTCGTTTTTGTTTCATTTTTTATTTCATACCAAGAATTGAAACCTTCTTATTTTAATTACAGCCTCGTTATAAATTTTATTTATTATTTTATCCAAAACCACATGCGCACTCGCACTGCTCACAGTCAAGTCGAGAGTCGATTCGTTGCATGATGTGTTCGGGATGGGATTTGGGTCCATCGATAAAATGCTGATGCTCTGCTGATAAAATCTTCCAAGTTTAGTTCTTAATTTTTTTGTTGGTGTATTTCCTGCAATGACAGATTTGTTGCCCAATTAGTTGGATTCATTCAAAAAATACTTCTGAATTCTATTCAACGCCAACGGTTGAAGTCATTAAAAAAAACCGAGAAGACTGAGTGCCCACATAAATCACTTCTACATGTGATAGATTTTGTGGCACAGCAGGCAGAGGCAGCAAAAAGTACAGAACTTGAATGAGCTAAACTGAGCGTCAAATCACTTTTTATGGTGGAATTCTAAGTTACCTCAATAAGAATAACGAACCAAACTAGTAACTTTTCATCGAGTCGAAATAACAAATCGTAGAATTCAAATAAAGAATACGCAAATTCAAGTGACGAGGACGAGGACGAATGATCTCTAAAATGGGTTCTGGTCTCATCCTGTAAACCTTGTCATCAACTTGAAATGTCACAGTTGGATTTATGAGTTTTCCGAAGAATGTGACTTCGTATTTGACAAAGGTTACTGACTTCCTCCAAATAAATCGAAAATGAAATGTTAACGAGATGCAAAAAGATCAATTCTCGTAAAAGACTTCTGATTCTCTGCTTCCGCAAAAAATTCTAAATTTCTAAGAATTTGATTCCGCTAGATAACAGAAAGCTGCTATATGGTGTTGCCATCCAAGGCATATACGGTGCGCATAATCGAGATATCGGAGTGTACGTTCCTAACGAATCGATTCGTCGATATTCTCTACAGTTTTGTTTGTACCTAGTATTCGATAACTTGCCGTATTTAACATGAAGATTTTGGCCTTAAAGTGTAGTTGTGCCAAAAAACTTCAATTTGCATCGTTTTTTAAGTGAAGCGTAATTACTAGACGGTACAGTTGTGGACTTGGTCCTCAACCAGCTCGATCCCTACCTTACTGTCTCCAGGTTTGCACTCCAAGTTTATTGAGGTCCTCTTCCACTCGAGTGAGTGCGCCACCTGAGTCGCGGTCTTCTTCTACTTACATACGTCCATCGAGAATGGCTTCGAACACTTTCCTGGCGTTTGGAGCATTGGTGCCAACATGCTTTTTATGACAAAGCCGTCCAAGTCGCTATACATTGACCTTTCTGTCTTGGTTCACGTCCTTGCACAACCCGTAAACCTCGCTGTTGAATCTTCTTCTTCATTCTCCATCAATGCACAGGGGGCTATAGATTACCCGAAGAACTAAACAGTCGAACAGCCTAATACACTTTCATCCGATTTTGTTAGTGTCCATGCTTCTGGACCATACAGCATACAGCAGAAGTCGGATGATGAGGGTGTTATATATCTAGTTTTACCTAAGTTGATCGAGAGAGGGCCTTACCACAAGAAATACCGATTAGCAAGAGTTCGTTTCTGTAGATGCTGTCATACGAGTCCTTAAAATCGATGCAAAGGTGGTGGGTATCGATTTGGAGTTCATAGGTTTTTTCAGGATCTGCCGCAAAGTGAAAATTTGGTCGATGGTTGACTTTCCTGGTCTGAAGCCACAATGATAACGACCAATCAGATTGTTGACAAAAGGCTTCAGACGTTCACATATTACGGCAGAGAGGATATTGTAAGCGATGTTAAGTAGGCTGATTCTTCTGTAGTTGGCGCAATTTAGAGGACCTTCCTTCTTCAGGATCGGGCAAACATTGCTGAGATTTCATTCATCCGGCATGCATTCTTCCGACCATGTCTTACGGATGATTTGGTGCATTCTCCTTTCTAGATCGTCGCCTTCTGCTTTGAGCAGCTTTGCAGTTGGGATATCTGCCCCAGCGGCTTTGTTGGATTTCAGCCGTGATATTGCCATTTCACTTCGTATAGGTCGGGCTCACGGAATTGTTGGGTATCGTCGTGCCCAATGAATGGCTCCTGTCTGACAGCGAGATTCTGCACTGTTATACAGTCTAAAGAAGTGGCCTTTCCATATCCTCATCATCGACTACGTCTACTTTGATGTTCCCTGGCTCATCTCTGCAGGCATTGGTTCCCGCTCGATGATCTTGAGTCTTGAGCTGATTTACCTTCCCGTAAAACCTCCGAACTTCATTTCTCCTGTGATGATGCTTCTCATGTTTCCCTTTTTTTTCTTCTAAGAAGCCAGTGATCCTCTCTAATCTTTTCTGCTCATAGAGCTCAACAAGTCATGCCCTACTAACCAGGGGTTTTGTTTTGGTCGTATAGAGTTAAACCTAGAACATGGCGGCATCTCTAACTGCTTTCTTGCAATATTGCCTTTTTTTATAATATACACCCACTCAAGAAATTTTGTATACCCTTATTATACCAGAGACACAGTGAGTGCATTAGGAAGAAGGGAAGGGGTGAGAAAGGAGGTGTCGCTGTATATTGGTCTTGAATTCCTGAACATTATAATGATTGGAAAATACAGAGTGTGGAAGAGAGTTCCACATTCGCGTATTTTGGCTCAAGAATGATTCTCTATACTTGACAGTACGTCCGAAGTTGGGCTCGAGGGTGAACTGATGGGAAGCTCGAGTATTACGGGTGAATTGCGTTGAGGAATGCAACTGGCTATTTCTCTAGAGCACTTACCGCAGAAGTAACGGTAGAATAAAGAGAGACATGAAACGTTACGACACGGTGATTTAATGATTGCAATGACGCAGTGATGTCACTGTCGTAGATGTCGTAGGGTTCTTTTTTTAATTCCATCCAAGAGGCTTAGGTAAGTATGTAGCTGGAGCACCAGTCCAGAGATAAGAGTTGTACTCAAGCTTTGGATGGATATAAATCTTATAGATAGTAGCCAGATCAGACGGGGCTAAGAATTTCTTGCACCGTCTTAAGAAACCCAAACAGCTTGCGGCTTTTTTGGCGACATCGCAAATGTGCTCGTTCCACAAAAGGTGGTCAGTGATGCACATACCGAGAATATCGAGGTGTTCGGTCTCATTGATGCAAGTGCCGCTCATGGATAGTGGCAAGGTGGGTAAATCTCGCTTCGACAATACAAGACAGCATTGAGTTAAGGTCAGAGTTTAATGAGCTTATCATATTTTGCCGTTGCAGTTCCACATCCGAAGAGGAGGGATGTGGGTCTGGGAACGAATAAGAAAATCTAAGGGTACTATCGTCAGCGAAACAATTAATTGGATTAGAAGTTACAGACAAGAGATCATTTATGAAAATGAGAAAGAGGGTCGGAGACCAAACGGAGCCCTGGGGCACACCAGCGTTTATATTATGGGTTTACTGACTTGAATCCGTCCAATAGACTGAACGGTTCGAAAGAAAGTTTCTAATCCAACGAAGTAGGGATTCATCAATACCAAAAGCATGCATTTTCGATACGAGAGCCTGGTGTCAAATTCTATCAAATGCCTTTGAAATATCAAGTGCAACAATCTTACTCTCTTCAAAACGATGTAAAGATTTGTTCCACTGTTCGGTGAGATAAACCATCAGATCACCAGTGGACCTATTGCTGCAAAAGCCGTATTGCCGGACATTAAGAAGCTTTCGGTCTTCGAGATATTTCTTAAGCTGATAATTTATCAGCGTTTCCATGACCTTAGAAAAAAGGGACGTAAGTGCAATCGGTCGATAATTGAAGGGAGAAGAAGATTCGCTTTTTTTTGGATTGACTGAACAAATGCTGATTTCCAACTGCTCGGAACGAGCCCAGAAGAATAGGATAGATGGAAAAGCTTACGCAAGGGTTTTGTCAGAGTGGAAGAACACCTCTTCAGAATAATAGCGGGGATACCATCCGGACCAGCGGATTTTGTATGTTGAGATCCTTTAGGACTCTCGCCACAGCACGAGAGCGGAAGAAGATTTGTCCCATGGAATCATTGACGCGCTCGAGAGCTGGAGGAGTCCTGACACTCTCTGGCAGCGAAGAGTTAGAGGCGAACTGGCTAGCAAAAAGGTTAGCGAGATAGCTAACAACTGGAGTGTCACTGTCAACGAGCGTCAGGACCGAGGAAGAAGAAGAATTCTTCATACTTTTAACAAATGACCAACAAATTCTTACTGCCTTTGGGACATTGCAGTATTTTTTGCCTTAATTTTTGGTCATGCAACAACTTGTCCGTTGAATATGGGCATTGTAGGCCTTCCTGGCTTGTTTAAACTTGTTCCGGTTTTCCACAGTTGGGTTGGCTCTAAAACATCGGAACTTTACTTCTTTTTCCCTGATAACCTCTTTACAGCTTGAAGAAAACCATGATTTTTCTTTGGGTTTGATGCTTTTAACCCTATTCGGGATAATAGTTTTCATTCCCAAAATAATCATGTTAGTAATCATATCTGCGCTGGAGTCTACGTCACTATCGAGGAAGCATAGTGACCAGTTATGTAAGAGTTTACTTGACACTTGATTGGAAAAAGTTATGGTGATCTCTTGCGGTTGTAGCCGTCCGACGTCGAATTTTCTTGCAGCATTTCCTTGTTTTGATCGATGTGGGGGTATTCGTAGCAATACCTTGGCTAGGACGAAGTAGTGGTCCGAGTCAATGTTGTCGCCTCAGAAAACTCGAACATCTAGAATGCTGGAGAAGTGCCTTCCGTCGATCGCAATATGATCAATCTGGTTTACGATTACGGTTGACTGATCAGGAGATCTCCATTTTACTTTAAGGATGTTGAGATATGGGAACCACGTGCTTTCTACCACAACATTTCGCCCAACAGCAAAATCGATCAAATTGCAATATTTAAAAATTTTAAAATGTAAACAAAATTAAATTAGTTTCCCGTCAATTTAAAAATTATTCCTCCATTTCAAACAGGTACCTACAATAGATTTCCTTATCTCTATCTAAAAAACAAAAAACCTTGTCCAACTTTACTCCCATTTTTTTTTTTAATAAATAGGAGTGACGACGTTGAATGAAAGAAGTCTCAATATAAAAATTGAATATTCGCTCATGTATCACTTTGCAGTTGAATAACTTCATAAATAACTTTATTCTCAAAGCGAACTCTTTGTCGCTGCCCCAACAAAAGCGAAGTAATGAATATACTAAAAATATTGTTTAATCCTAGTTTTGTTGTTGTTAAACCAACATTTTGTGTTTGTTTAAATTTTTATTTTCATTTTTAATCTGTTGAAAAACAATACAAAAAACATGTTTAATCCCCGTTGACACATTCATCTCAAATGTCCATATACAGCCGTATTTGTAACTATCATCTGTAAGCCAGGATACCACTTATACTTCTCACGTCACTAGATTTAGGTTACCTTTATACAGGATTTGCCTATAAAGTGTAAAGTTGCATTTTCTAAAAATGTAAATTACACTTTTATAACAATGTTTAAGGGTCTTTAGTTATCACTTATCACTTATCAGTAAGTTCCTGGTACCTTCGCTTTTCATACACCAATCAATCGACCTGTAGTGTACTGACTAAAAAAAATATTCAAAGCAAGGGTGACAAAAAACTTTTCATAAATATTCACTCTTTGTTTGTATGTTCCCATCACAATAAAAAGTCATCAGCATGTTGTACTCGTTGATTAGTCGACCATACATGTGCCCATTTGAGTATTAAGTTTTAGAAGCTGCAGAATCACCGGCAAGTGAAAATTTTATATCACCAACAACAAAAAGGGACGAAGGTGTATCCTTAATACCTTTGAGATAACAACAGGCAAAATGTGCTCAAAGTTGCAACTGGTCAACTCTTATTGCTGTTCAGCTTTTTATAGAGACACCAGAGGGATCCCTCTGGCCATAATTCCTGATTTTGTAGCTTAAAAGTTTTTATTTAGTTTTTGTTGGTCGCTTTTTATTGCAATGTCAAATGTACCCGAGTGTAAGTCGAATGGGTTATACCTGGGCTTTTGTAACGATTCAACATTATTTAGAAAAAAAAAATATATTAACACGATGTGTGTGTTGCGATGTGGGATGAACATTATTTTTCATTTCGTGTACATCCTTTGATTAGAATAACTAATACAAGTTGTGAAAAGTTGGCATACCTATGATACATCTAACTTGTCGGTCGTCTAGTGACGTGACCTTTGGGAAAACTAATGTTTCGGTGGTCAGCTCTGACGTTGCCAGAGCTAGTGAAATTTGTTTTAATTTAATTAAACTGTGAACATTTTTTTAACAGTTAAAATAGTTCTTCGCCAGAGAACTTGGTTTGTTTGGACCCAATGTAATTGAAGGATCGCTCTATTTCGAATGCGTTATCCTCCACCTATAGTTGTACTTCTAATATTGATAACGTTTCCTGCAGACTTTTTTCCCCTCATTTATATGCAGCCCCAGGTTTTTTCCCGCCAGTTAATCTGGCTAAATGAGGACTTTACAGCTTGTGGGTTCCTTCCAATGATGATAGATGACAGATGTTCCAGAGTCACGGATTGCTTTCTCCAACGCCAGGTTGAAGAGGAGGCAGGCCAGTCCATCCATTTATCAGACAGATTCTTTAATTTGGCTTGCAACGTTGGTAATGGTCACCCTTTAACCTTATTATTTTTCCGATGCCAAATTCTCTCATGACGTTCTACTGCTGTCGTAGGCGGCCTTAAAGCAGAAACACAATGGCGCTTTAGGCAGACGCGTCGTTGCGTTACGATGCACCCGCTTCACGTGTGCTTTGAATGACAGTTCTCCCTCCATCATCATCAAGCAGATTTGCCACTTTACTCCTTTCGAAGTAGTCTACTTCGATTTTTGAAAAACTTTGAATATCTATTCCAACTTCGCACCATCAAGAATGTTTTGAAATCTACTTCACTCGATTTTACTTGATATTTCCAAAATCTGCTTCGATTAACTCATTGAGTAATTTTATGCCTACAGTTTTCTTATTTTCATCAGGAAAATATATAATCGATAAGTTTCTATCCTTATACACGAACAATAAGCGGACACACTTTACAAACACGAAATGTCAACCCATACATATACGCAAAGTATGAGTTACGTGATTGTATTAAAGTGTTTAATATTTTACGCCGTGCGCAACTTGGGTTGGAATGTTGGTTAAATTTAAGCACTAGTGTCATATTTTAGCTTGCTAGTTAAATTTTAACACATCATATCCGCTATGTAGTGTCAAAATTAAATCGAAAGTCAAGTTTGTATACACATTTTAATACAATTCACACACGGCTCTAATTGTAGATCTGTCTATGTATTCATGGTCAATATAAAATACACTATTTTAAAATCTTTTTCGCTTTTTCTCAATCTACTTCGCTTTATTCCCAAATTTACTTCGCTTCCATTTTTTTTTTAAAGTGGTAACGCTGCTCCAAACAACAAATGAACAAACAGCTGTTGAGCTGTCAGACAAAGCAAAAGTTCAACCAACTTTTCGCAGTTGTCAAAATCGACGGCAAAGCGCCATTGTGTTTCTGCTTTTAAGGTCTATAAACAGATGGTATGTTTTGATGTTGAATTCAAGAAATTTTTCAATATGCTGCGCACTGATATAATCTGATCAATTGTCGGTTTGCTGGCTCTGAAATATGCTCTGTGAGTCTGCGGCATTTCTGAAGTGGCCCTTCACGTTTGATTGACTCGGCTGGTATGCCATCAGCACCTGCGGTTTTGTTATCCTTTATCCGGTTGTTAGCTTTTTTGTCTTCAGCATGATGTTAACATCTTGAAATGGTGGAGCCGTCATTTCTTCGGTAAGCTGACCGTCGAGCAATTCATTAAAGTGTCTTTCCCATCTCTTCAGAATGCCTTTGGGATCGGTGATCAGATTGCCCTGTTCAGTCGCTCCGATCTCTAAGACTAGTATCTAAGATGGAGTTCGAAGTTCTAATGACATTGTTTTTGAGACGTGTCTTTTCTTCCATCACCCAGCACTTTGGAATCTGGATTTACTCCCACCCTCCTCATCGAGCTGTTCGTCGTATCTTAATTGCACAAAGCAGTCATTCTGATTTGAGCCTGAGAAGCAGATGCATTGTGTCGTCTATTTGCCCTCGAAACATTGTACCAAAAATTTAGCATTCCGAGTCTATGTTGGCACCTCGATACGAGCGTATCGCGATTAGAATCGAAGAATGGTCAATTTGGTTACGAATGACTCCATCAGGTGATACGCAGGTTGTTTTTTTGTGGATATCCTTTCGCGGGAACCTGTTTCTCGTAACGACCATGTTCTTCGATGCTTCCAACTAAATGATTCGCTATAAATTGTTATTAGTGTTCAAACTATGGTATTCAATGTATTTCTTGAATACTGGTTCCTGATCGATTTTTGCGTTGAAAACACCAAGAATGACTATCAATAGGTATCTATACCCCAAGGTTAAAAGATGTTCATTTGGAGCTTATATTTCAGCGGACGATGTCGACGGTGTGGTGTAATGAAAACTTCTTCACTTTAAACACTTTCAAGGTATTCACGTTCCAGATGACCGAGGTCCTCAAAAAGGCTACTTTTCAAACGAATTCTGTTTTGGTATCGTACTTAGTTGTTTAAAGTAGTCGAAATTAATACAGAGACTTGAAGATTCTTCTGTTCTAGATGAAGAATAAAAGGTTCTGGATTCACTTCAAAGTGTATCTCTACCAACATCATACCTAAATGTTTCTTCATAACAAAACTAGTTTTTGAATTACGATTTTTGTTTCTGAACAAAGGTTTGAGTCCAGTTCTATGTACCATATTTCAGGCGAGTGAATGTCCAACGCATTCTGCTATTTCCTGACCGATAAATTTCGATGTGGCAATATCTCTTGTCCATCTGCATTTGCCATAGATTTCATTTTTTGTTGATACAACATTCTCTTCCCTTAACTGATGGTGTGTTTGCAACATTATCCTCTCACAAATTTTGTAATGTCTGCTTTTCAACCTGGGTCCCTTTTTCAAACCTCCAACCCCCCTCCCCACAGTCTTCTTTTTACCCACAATCAATTGTGTATGGAGAAATGTTTTCATTAATTAGAATAAATTTCAAAATTCTATGTTTTGTGGCTTAGATATGGTCACATGTTTATGTGTTCATTATTAGTAGGTATATCGGATCAGCATTTGGTATAGTGTGAATGAGCCAAATACACAGATAGAAGAAGTGAGTCCTTTTTCAGATCAACATCTGTTTGGTTATTAAAGAAAGGTATCTGCGACGAGTTGAGGAACCACTCCGTGTAATTTCCTTCGGTCTGTACGATTCGATTCAATTCGAAAGGATTAGGCAAAAGCATGGCCAGTAGTGGTTTTTTGCATATTAATGTTCATCATAATCTTTTGGGTTTTACTAGAAGACTGTGGAAATTCATTATGGCGCTTGTGTGGAATTTGTGGTTTCTCGGTATTATTTGATATCAAGCAATAAAAGAAGAGCAATTTAGTACTTTAAAATAATAGCGTCGGAAAAAGAGTGCTAGTATCCACCACTGTGCAGTTGCCCGTAGCTTAGTGGTTAGGTGCGTTGGCTGCTAAGCAGAACGTCGTGGGTTCGAGTCCTACTCGTGCCCATAAAAGTTTTCATTTCATCTTTCACGGGTACTACCTCTTGCGAAGAATTGAAAAAAAACTTCCAAGAGTATCAATCTGTCATGAAAAAGTGCTTCTCAAGTTTGCCGTTCGGCTTCGGAATAGGAATTGTAGGTCCCTTCAATTTCTTCAAACGCACTCAGAGAATTGTTGATGAGAGTAAGCCACTTAGGCCTTGGCTCTTCGATAGCTGTCGCGCCACTCTATTTATTTTTAATTTTTAGTATCCAGCACTGTGGTGTGTTTGTTACCTTTTAATGGGTAGTTCAGCGTTTAAAGCTTTAATTTAATATATAATGAAATTAAACGTTTAGCATACATTCGCCTGAAGCGATTTATATAATCCATCAATCATGTTAGATACTCGTAATTCATTTATTCATTTAATTTGATTGTCTACCAACTAAATATGTCCAACTTCCACCACTCCTCTGCAATTAAAACAATCGAATCCGCAATTCGCTGCCGCAGAGACTTTCAATTTAAGCGATACCTTTAATTTCGGCAAACCGCATATACTCCGCACAGAGCCATTAATTAAAACTACAACCATGTACACCCAGATATTTTCCTATTTGAAAAAAAAATACAAACAAACAAACAAAATTAAAAAAACAAAAAAAAACTCCCCAAACAAATCCGACGAACAAAAAGTGCCAATAAAAATATTAATCACTTATCCCAGCGGAGCCCGCGAGCCGATCAGAAAAAAAAACCCTCCGACCCTGCATCGCCACCGTTACTAGTCGTCATCGTCATCGTAGAGTATAAGCGATCGGAACAGCCAGCTCCGCCATAAACTTGAACCCACAATGAACAACTCTCATAAATCTTATTCCAATGAACAAATTGAAAAAAAAAACAACAACAACGAAATAAAATAAAATACGACATCGAACGTACACCGAAAGGGGCAACGCTTAAGGGAATGGAATACACACAACCAGCAACATCAGCCATCAAATGAGGTAGACGAAAAAAAGTCGCGTTCGTCCTGCTTTTTAAATAATATAAATGCGTTAAGCCAAATGTACTAAAATTTATCTGCTCTCAGATGAGTTGTGGGAGTGAATCAAAATCGTTCTTCGGATTTGAAGCGCCGGCCGCCACTGTCCTTAGAGGCGGTTGGTCTACCATCACAGGAGCAGGTTTCCCTGAAAAAAGCCTTTCCAAAAAAAAAAAAAAAACGAAAAAATTGTTCAAAATGAAAATAAATATCATCCTGTGAATGGGGAGCGCCAAAATTTACACACAGACCATTAAAATCAATTACCACAAAAACGAAACCATTTAATTTAAAAACATTAAAATTTATTTTATCCTTGCAATCAGTTGACACGCGTACGAGAGTATATGTGGAAGGTCTGGCCAGAGTGAATGGTGGGCTTTAAGGTCGGCAGCGGCGGTAGTCGATATAAAGAAGGCGGCTAGTCGGTCGTATGATTTATCATTATCAGGTAGGGGAAGCTGAATGAAAATGGTTCAATCAAAGGACATCTTTTAATCAGCAAATCGAGCTTTTGGAATATTTTAGAGAAACATTTTCAAATCTTTGACGTCTTGTATAGAATAAAAATAAACACCGCTATGAAGCCGTCGGGAAAAACATTATTTTTCATTCAAAAGAACTTAGGCATTTCAAGTTCAAGTTCTCTTAATTTAAAAATCATTGCAGTTCAAGTCTAGTACCTCAACCGAAGATTCCCGGCTGGGAAGTTGTTAGTGGCAGCAAAGAGGGAGAGAGAAGGAGGCGGTATGCGTCCACCTAGGCATGCATCAACTGTTGCGTCTACAATTCCAGTCAGAGTGAACTACTTAGCGAACAGCTTATAAGGCTACTACGACATATTCGCAGCCCAGACCTATACGGAGGGGTTTGGCCGGCTCTGTCTTTGGAGTTAAACTTAAGTTCTGGTCCTCCATGTTGGGAATCGTGCGTCGCTCGTGGTGACGATGAAGCCTGCCCATCCCGCTATGTAAAGAAAACAAAGTTCCAAACCACCAACAAGCTTTGGATACGGACGGAATTAATGATGACGACCCCCATAAACGATTAAAGGACAACGATTAGCGGAAGCCCTAAACTGCTATAAAGCAGAAATAATCTCCATGTAAAAAATGCGATGTGATGGTCCGGGCTTATGAAAAATTAAGAACTGCAATATCTTATACAGCGGTTGGTACCAACAGTCTCCGCCAGCCAACTCGGTCCCTAGCTAAATTTCTTTCAGTTTAAAACTCCAAGTTGGTTGACGTTCTCTTCCACTTGGGTGCACCACCCAACTTCCACTACTTCTCTCCCTCGGGAATTGTTTCGAAGGTTTTCCAAGGCCAGAATATAATATCGTCTATATAGGTAATCCAGCCAGGGAGTCGTACGAAATCCCCAAAAGACAAAATCACCATGGGGACAAAATCACCATGGGGACAAAATCTCCAAAAAAAAATCCAACTTGCCAATATCTCCATGACAAAATCCCCACGGAAAAAATCCCCAAAGAAAAAATACTTTTTGCCAAAATCTCCTTGAAATCTCCAAATCTCCAATATTCAGGTACGTCTACTTACACCGTTCCTCTCACGACATGTTTTGTTTTATATTCATTCTTTATTTGTTTAAACATTAAACAAAGTTCTTTTGAATTAATTTTTTTATTTATTTTGAATAAAATGAATTACATTTAAAATGAATTACACATTTATTTCAACCATGCAACCACAACCACATGCGTTGCTTATGGGACGAGTTTCATAAGAACATGTATATTCTATTGTGCTGTCAGTTGAAAACGTCAACGCTAACGGACTGACGGATTCTATGGGTCGGCCCCTTTAACTGAATACAATAATATCTCCAAAACAAATTTGTTCAAGTAGTGAATCATGCGATTAAATCGCGCGATTTAATCGCATGATTCACTACTTGAACATATTTATTTTGGAGATTTTGGCATGGAGATTTTGTCCATGGGGATTCTCTCTTTGGAGATTTCGCTGCTGGAGATTTCAGTTTGGGGATTTTGGGTTTGGGGATTTTCGTTTGGGGGTTTTGGCTTGGGGAAAACGACACCAACCCTCCAGCCATCTACGTCGCTGGACTTTGTGCAGTTCTTAAACCTGTAAAACTCGCTGTTGAATCTTCTTCTCCATCAATGCATACAAGGCCATAGAAAACCCGGAAAACTTTCCCCTCGAAACTGCTTGAGGCATTTTTATCCGATTTTGTCAGTGTCCATGCTTCTGCACCATACAGCAGGGCTGGGATGATGAGGGTGTTGTCTTGTCTTACTCTAGTTGATCGAGAGAGAGTCTTGCCACTATTTTTCGTCCGATCTCGACGCTGCGCTAGTGTTATTGCCCGTGTTAACAGCGGAACCTAGGTAGACAAGCATCTCTACTACCTCGAAGTTATATGCGTCTATCGTCGCTGTTGTGTGCCTTTCCTCAAAGACAGCATATACTTTGACATTGACTTGCCATCATTTATTGTTAACCCATTTATGCCGCTTCTGCCTCAATTCTCACAAAGGCGACATTGACATCACGCTGTGTTCTTCCCATTATATCAATATCATCGGCGTACGCAAGAAGTTGAACAGACTTTTGGAAGATGGAGTCCCTGGTGTTGACGGTGGAGTTTTACACTATCTTCTCAAACACGATGTTAAAGAAATCGCATGACAGTGCATCGCCTGGTCTGAATCTTTTTTTTGACATCGAATGATTCCGTAATCTCGTAGCCAACCTTGATGGAGCAGCGAGAGTTCCCCATGGCACAAGCGAACGACCTTGGCAAGGATGCCCAGACTATACATAGATTTATACAGTTCGTCTCTGTATATTGTGCCATACGCGGCCTTAAAATCGATTAATAAGTGGTGGGTGTCGATTTGGATTTTCCAGGATTTGCGGCAAAGTGAAAATTTGGTCGAGGTTGACTTTCCTGGTGTGAAGCCACATCGACCAATCAGATTGTTAACGAAAGGCTTCAGACGTTCACACATTACGACAGAGAGGATCTTATAAGCTATGGCAAAGAGGCTAATTCCTCTGTTGTTGGCGAAGTTCAGATGATCTCGCTTCTTCAGGATCGGGATAACAATGGTGAGGTTCCACACATCGGGTATGTATTCTTCCAACCTCTGACCATGTCCTACAGATCATTTGGTGCATGCTTCTTTGTAGATATGCGCCAGCTGCTTTCAACAGCTTTGCAGCTAGACCATCTTCGTCTTCATCGGGTTCACGGAATTGCTGGCTGTCATGGTGTGCAATGAGTGGCTCCTGCCTGACGGCTGTTCGTCTTCGTCATTAAACAGTCTACAGAAGCGGTCCTTCCAAATCCTCAACATCGACTTGAGGCAGCTGTTTACCTTCCATTAAAACCTATGAACTTCATTCCTGCTGTTGGTTCTCTCAACATCCTCGCTTCTCGTGCTCCCTCTTTTGTTTCTTAAGAAGCCGGTGTTCCTCTCTCTTCTTTTGCTCGTAAATCTCACAAGCAGCTCTTGTCCTTCTATGCAGCGCAGCCGCTTTGTATGCCTCCTGCTTGGCTGCATGCGCGTGCTTACACTCTTTGTCAAACCAGGGGTTTCGCTTTGGTGGCTGTGTGAAAGAAGTCCGAGTCGATGTTGGCTTCTCGAAAAGCTAAAACATCGAATGCTGGGCAAGTGCCTTTAGCAAATCGCAATGTGTTCAATCTCCAATCGGGAGATCTCCATGTTCATTTTTGCGCTCCGCACCAAAATAGATCGGCCTGAACCCGTTGTCAGAAGTTGTGTCGTGCAGGATGTTCTACCAAAGACCCAAATTTGCGTTAAAATCACGGATGACAATTTTAATGTCATAGCATGGACATTGCTTATACGTTTTGTCAAAAATCTAGGAAAAGAACTCTTCTGTGGTGTAGTCTTCTATGGGGTTTTGGTCACTTGGTAACTTTAAAAATCAGAATAGATATAAAAATAGTAAAACTTATTAATTCTCCTGTGAGCCTCGTTTACTCCAGCTTCCACTATTAATTTCCCAAACCACTTCCCTGCCCTGTGCGCCCATTCAACCGTTAACAAGAGAAAATTAATTATAAAAAGCGAATTTTTCTCTTGGCCTTTCATTTTTATTAACATGGCTGCTGTTGGTTCGTTTCGCTTCATTTTCGCTTCACTTTGTCCTGTCCAGTTCATATCAGGACTCCCGCCGCCGCCGCACGATCCAGTCAGACAGAGAATCCAACTAGGAGTCATTTCCATGTGCATTTCCGTACGGATTTCCACCTCTGGCCAATTTTTTTCGGGGGCGTTCAAATGGGTGGTGGTAAATTCAATACAGGAAATAATTATATATTGAATTTATGGCCTCCAACAGTATCTGTGTGGTAATATCGAATGCGTTTATAGGTTTTCCATTTATATCGATGGTCGGTCGTGCTCGTGGTGGCCCACCAAAGCATATCCATCCACTTGGGAATGCCGTTCGTTCTTTAAACGCCAGGATAAACAAAACGATTCACACCGGCCGACAGCAATATCCATCGTCACGGTGCGCTCACTCGAGTGCAATTAATTTCGATTTTATTTCATTTTAAAATCCACAACAATGGCAACACCCACTGTTCGGTTCGTGTTGTGTGGCTGCTTGGCTGCTTCATCATCACAACCAGATGATTTATTTTTATTAATTTATATTTGCACTCCCAGCTTCCAGCTATCCCTCCTTCGTGGCTCCACAGACGAACGAACGACTTTGGAAATGTCTTGACCGCCAGTCGAGGAGTCCTTCTTAAACAAGCATGACAAATTGCAAATCTGCCCTTAAGGCTCTGTACGATTTGGAAGATTCACAGCAAAAAACCAGAACAAACAGACAAAGAAACGATGATCATTCATAAACTGCGCGCTCGTGGAACTGACTGATGGCCAAAAGCAACTTTCGGTAGCTGCAACCAGTGGCAGGTTTAACAAGGACCGCACCAGTTTAAGGGGAACAGCGAACCAAACAGAACATGTCATAAGTAAATTAAGGCAAATGGCTTGTGAGAGCAGAGCGGAGTGCGCGCTGAATATATTGAAAAATCGGGTTTTGACCATCAAGCGAGTGTACGCTTCGAAATCCTATCAAGCAGCGTAATCAGAGAAGCATGAAAAAATTGCTGGACAATATCTCGAGGCGAAATTTTGTTAGCAAGCAGAAGCATTTACAACTTCAACCGATAGTCAACGAGACGCAACGCGACAACGACGACGCACGGAGCATGTAGGTAACGGCGTATTGGAGATGAATCTTTTGGACTATACGGTTACCAGAGGGACAAATCTGCATATAATATTGCTGGGACTGCGCAACAGATTAACTCGCCGGATAACCGATTTGCTGCTGTTCCGGGAAGGTAATCTTCATCGACCATACAAGAAAGCTGGCCATCGACTTCTGGAGGTGTTCCTTTTTTTTGTTTTTTGTTCATATGAGACCTCTGATTTGTGCAACAGGATCCAATCCATGTGTGGTGGCTAACAAACAAATTTATTGACTTGTCGACAAGTGATATGATTTATGATTATTTAGCACGACCGACGGACGATCGCGATCAATGTAGCAAACAGCAACCGCAACAAAACGCAACAAAGTATAGCCGCAAGTTTCTCTTTCATGGCCATAATCAACACCATATGATGGCCATAGAGGAGCGAGGCTGTATGATCTTGCTATTGTCCTCGATACTCATTCTCAGCCTCTGCAGCGTCACATATGAGTCTTCCGTTGGAATTGAAGCTTGAGAAGGTTTATTAATCGATTTTTTCGACCTGGGAGGAACGAGGTGTGCACATAAATTACTAGACAATTTAGTAGCAAATGAAATTGTGTTTTAAGTAATTTTCACATGATCGTCTTGAGGTGGATTAATGGTCGTCATTCAGGCATTGCAGCTTGGTAATTGTGGAACTCTAGCTGGCATCAAAGTCGAGTCGCGTCGTAAAGGTGCATTTCCTCCTTCAGACAACATTTTAAATTTATTCAAAAAACAACCACACACTTTGGATTATAATTCCAATTCAATTTCTAGAATTTTCATGTTCGCTTCAAATTAGTTTTGTAATCCCGAAAGTTATGCCAATGTTTCCATTTCCAGGTAAAGCGCATCAAACCCTTTTTCCCCAACTCAATTTAAATGAAAATGTGGATTATGACGAAGAAATGTACAATTTACATATCAACCTATAAAACAATGTCGATGCCACCTTGTCGTCGTCGTCGGTCATCGTCATCCGTTTATTTAGACATCTCTCTGTCAGATGGGAGTCTCTCTTGAAGTTGAATCTCCAAACTCGTCGTAACGAATTCGTGTTAATTGAAAATCCTATCATCCGTTTGGGTGATTTCTGGAAGGACCGTTCGACAAGCGGGAAAATCGATTTCAAACCCACCAAAGAGCTATTTCATGATTCACTGAATTCGTCTTTGTCGATTTCCAGAAAGGGCCTCCTTTTTTTGACAGACCGATCTTGTTCGTAGTGTTGCCGTTAAATCAAAAAACTAAAGCAAATGGTTGTTGAACTACTTGCGATGAGTGTTCCATTAATTTTTTCTTTTTTTTTTTTGATCTCAGATGGAAGCGTGTACAAATTGAAACGACAGTTTTCGATCACAAGAACAAATGTTGCGTGTGAAGTCGTCTTAAAGTGTTTGAAGTTGTACGAGTAGGTGTGGATGAAACCGACGACGAATTCATTGAAATGTATTTTTCTTGAAAGTAAAAAGGAACAATTAATAATAATTTTTTTTTCGTTGGTTATTGTTTGATGCTTTTTCGAAAATCTTCTGTGAGACGTGAAATGAATTGAAATGTCAAAACCTGTGTCTAAAATTAGTCGGCTATCAATTCAAAATGACTTTTACACATGGCTTCATTAATAGTTTCATGTTGGGAACAAAATCATTTGATTTGGTCATTTGCAGGATGAGTTATGTTGGCTTTGGGAAATTGTTTATTTTTTTGTCAAATTAGTAGCCTCTAAAAAACATAAATGTCAAAAGAACGTATTCATTTGAAATATTTAATTTTGGCTCTCCTAGAATATTTGTCATAAAAAATAGTAGAAATTGTGACGATGATGAGAAAGATTCTTTATTTATATCCATAGTGCTTTGCATAACATGCAGAAAATTAAGGCGTGTAGGTTGACTTGAGACCAGGAAAAAGCGTATTGCGGTGTTGGTCTATACTTGCCCTCCTTTATAGCAGTAACATACATAATTCCGCTGATCCAGATGGTATCCCCGCTATTATTCTCAAGAACTGTTCTTCCACACTGGTAAAACCCTTGGCTTTTCCGTATATTCTATTCCTTTAGGCTCGTGCCGAGTACTTGGAGAACAGCCTTTGTCCAGCCCATTCCAAAAAAGACGAATCTTCTTTTCCCTCCAATTATCGTCCGATTGCACTTACGTCCTCAAGAAATATCTCGAAGACGAAAGCTTCTTAATGACCGGCAGAACGGTTTTCGCAGCAACAGGACCCACTGGTGATCTGAAGGTTTATCTCACCGAACAGTGGAACAAGTCTTTACATCTTTTTCGAGAAACTTAGATTATTGCACTTTATATTTCGAAGGCTTTTAATAAAGTCTGGCATCTTGCTCTTTTATCGCATATGCGAGCTTTCGGTATTGATGAATCCCTTCTCCGTTGGACTAGAAACTATCTTTCAAACTGTTCAATGTATTGGACGGATTCAAGTCTTAAACCCACAATATTCCTGCTGGTGTGTTCCAGGGCTCCGTTTTGTCTCCGACCCGCTTTCTCATTTTCATCAATGATCTCTTATCTGTGACTTCTAATCCATTAACTTGTTTCGTTGACGACAGTACCCTTAGCTTTTCATATTCCTTTCCATACTCACTTCCCTCCTCTTCGGATGTGGAACTGCAATGACAAATTATGATAAGCTCATAAAACTCTGACTTAAACAGCATTGTACAATGAGGAATAAAAAATGCTTCGAAAACTCAATGCCGTCTTGTATCGTTAAGGCGAGACGTACCCCCATTGCCACTGTCCATGAGTGGCACTTGCATCAATGAGACCGAACATCTCGAGATTCTCGGTATGTGCATTACTGACCACCTCTTGTGGAATGATCACATATGCGATGTCGACAAAAATGCCGCAAGATGTTTAGGTTTCTTAAGGCGATGCAAGAAATTTTTCTCCCCGTCCGATCTGGCTATTATCTACAAGACTTATATCCGTCCATAGCTTGAGTACAATTCCCATCTCTGGGCTGGTGCTCCAGTAACATACTTAAGCCTCTTGGACGGTATACAAAAAAGAACCCTTAGAATGATTGGTGACAGAGACATATCCAACTCATTCAGATCCTTAGATCACCGTCGCGTCGTAACGTTTCGTGTCTCTCTCTGTTCTATCGTTACTTTTACGGTAAGTGCTCCAGCGAAATAGCCAGTTGCATTCCTCCCCTTAAACAAGTCGCCCGTAATACTCGCGCTTCTAGGTATGCCCATCAGTTCACCATTGAGCCAAATTTCGGACGTACTGTCACGTCCAGATAATCGTTCTTTAGTCCCACTACGCGAATGTGAAACTCTCTTCCATACTCTGTCTCTCCCAGTCATTGTAATGTTTAATAATTCAAAACCAATGTTCACCGACACCTCTTTTTGCATCCTCTATCCTAATACTCGCACCGTGAGTGCGTGTTGATTATAAAAAAAATACATATTTCAAAGGCATTAGATAGTGTCTGGCACTAGGCACTCTAATCGAATAGGGTTAACGTCCGATCCCCACATAATAACTGCTGGTGTGCCCCCTCCTCAAGCCTAGCCCACTGAAATTTAAAATATGATCACGTCCAGTTTTCGTAAGTTCATTGTTATCACCAAAAAAAGAATACATGAAATGAATTAAGAACTCAGTTGAAACGACATCATTTATGGAAGGATATACTAAAATCAGTGAAGATGCAAACTTATTCATGATATTTTTTTTATTATTGTTTTGTGCACCTAGTAAAAATAAGGAAACTTTTTGTTTATAACGCATTTCTTGAAAAAAATTGACCTCAAAGTCAAAAAATTTCTCGGGGAATAAAATTGAAAACCATTTAAAATTTAACATCTGGCAACCCTAAGAACATATAGGTTCAATATAAACGTTGTTTTAAAGGGTAAGCATTTCTACTAGAAAATGCGGTCCCTAACATTAGAACTGACAGAAAAATTGATCTTGCACTAAAGTAAGCCTTTTTCTTAAATCGTCAAAAAGTGATTTCAAAGTTAAAAATTAGACTTTACTGTAGAACTAGATTATTTGCAAGGATAACATCCCAAAGCGCAGGGTGGCTGATGAATATTGCTACATTAAGAAACTCAAATAACTTTTTTTTTCAGTGTATGGAATTCATTTTAATTTTGTTCATATTAAAGTTCATTAAATTTTAATAAATATAGCTTAGTAAGTTTTAAAAATAATGGATTTTAAATGTTAAAATCAGGTGCAGTAAGGTCAGGTGACCTGGGGGGCCAACGGAATGAGGAGTTCCTGGATATCAGCTTGTTCAGGAATTTTCCTCGCAATTCTATCATAACAGGCCTGGCTATATGAGGAGCTGCACCATCTTGCTGAAACCAAACAGATTTGAAAGGAATTCTCTTGCGGCGTGTGGATAGAAAAACTCTCTCAACATGGTCAAGTAACGGTCTCCAGTAACCGTAACGGTGTGACCGTTTTCTTCGAAGAAATTGGGCCCGACAATGCATTGTGACGAAACTGCACACCATACTGTGACACGAAGTTGATGCAATTCTGTCTCATGGAGTATCTATGGGTTGGAAGCACTCCATATTCGACAATTTTGTTTGTTGATGTTGCCTTCTAAATCAAAATGAGCTTTGTCAGACATAAAAAGATAGTTCAACATGCTTCCGTCCTCTTCCACCATTTGGAGCATCTTCTGGCAAAATGCCAAGCGAATCGGCAAGTCTGCTGCATTCAGTTTGTTGACCATTTGGATTTTATAGGGAAATAAGTCCAAGTCATTGTGCATAATTGACTGCAATGACTGTCTGCTTACCCATTTGAGCAGATAAGTTTCTTGTCGAAACTCTTGGATTATTTTGTATGGCAACTGCTACAGCCGCTATCGTTTCCTCCGTCCGAACTGAAGGATTTCGATGGTAAGGGTTCTTTCGACCGTTCCATGCTCGCAAAATTGTTGAAAAACCTCATTATAGTCAATCTGTTCGGAGGATTGCCGCCAAACGTGCGCCTATATTCTCTTTGAACCACAATTACGGACTCCAGTGCATAATAACGGCGGACAATCCAAATTCTTGCTTCAGTGCCCCAGTTATCCATTTTTATTAAATCTAAGAATCAATCTGCAAAATAAAAATTAAAAGTTACTAGATTCATTAAATTCACCAAAAAGTTATTACATTTTTTTTTTGTAGCAGCTTGCGTCAGCCACCCTGTATAAGGCACACGAATTACCCGGCACCCTGTATAAGAAACGAAACACAAGAAAAACATTTATACTAAATTTAAATCAATTTTTAAAACAGTGATTACTTTCTTTTTCTGTCTAGGAACTTTACAACAAAAAATGAACACATTTTATGACAACAAGCTAACTAAATAAAAAAATAATAAATGATTTCCTGCTATCATATTTTCGATTATACATGCCTACATTCGAAAAAATCAAAATTGTAAAGTAAACATCATGCCATGGCTTATGCATCATATTGGAATTGCCATTGTCAACGTTGACAACTTGTTGATTAAAATATCACTTCGACTTCAAAGAATTACCATCTTAATCATTTTCTTTCTGATAGCTGATAAAAACTCAATCTTTTCCGATCCATGGCTTGACTCATATCTCAAAAACCAAAGCATCAGCACACAGCCGATGAAAAAAAGAGAACTCATCCCATTAATTATTCAATTATTTATTTAATTAAACGTCTCGGCCGTCATAATATTTCACTGAGGCACCCTTTGAGGTCGGACCGCAGCCATGCATATCAAAAGCGGCAACTAACCGAAAAATTATGCCATTTATCATTTTTTTGTTTATTCGATGCAGTTGCCATTAAATCAAATTCATATCAGCCTTGTTTTAGAGAGATGCGTCCAATGAAGACGTAACTGATGTGACCATTGCTGCCTCCGCAGTCGAGCGACGCACGACCGAGACGATCAGGAGCACTCTTCACGATAGTCATTACCACAAATCTTTCGTCGAGTAATTAAAATATATCAAGATGGGTGTCTTTCGGCATCATGGATCATTATCGCTGTCGGTGGCGGTCGTTTCGTGAGGCCGTGAGGGTTATTTCGTCTTAAAAGGTTGTGACTTTTTCCACAAACATTTCAATCAACACAGCAGTCCCGATCTCGATCCTCACGGAAAATTTTGTAATTAAACTGAAACTCCCTCAAAGTCTCTCAAAACGAAAAGGCGGTAGCCGCTGTAAGCGATAAAATTATATATAAAATGTTAAGCGGTTTCCGAGGTCTTAATCTAAAATAATACTTCCAGCTACGCAGCAACCCGAATTGCGGCGGCAATTACAACCAAACACTGAAAAGGAACTCTTTCTCACAGTTTTTCTTTGATGTCACCTATCGCTCTGCCTTCGCGGTAATAAAGTTATTGTGAGGAATTGCATGCGACAGGAATAAGTGCGTTTCAGGACGTCGGTAATTATTTTGAAATACAAAATGACAACGGAAATAAAATTCATATTAAAAATGTTTAAGGGATGAATATAAAGTGTTAAGAACGCCGGCCGCCGCCGCCGATGCCGCTGGTTACGACTTACGATGTAATGCTTGGCCACCTGAGTCGTCAAAAACGGCTTAAGACAGGTCGAAAATTACTGTTTCTTGCACGAACCAAATTCTCATGGTTCCAACTGTTAAAATCGTTGTGGTCATTTCAATAGACTGGCCCTAGAAATACTTCAAGAACCAAATCCCACAAAATGTTGCCATACGAAAGCAATTAAAAAGTCTTAGAAATGTGAGTGTTACCACTTAAGGAAAAAACGTCTCAGTCTAAGTAATAAATCACAGATTAAAAAACGGAAAAAATATGCCATCAATGTTTTTGTGGAGCAAGAGGAAGAATCCCTAATTAGGCAATAAATGTCCACATTTTATATGATTGTTGTCGGTTATAAAAAACAAAACAAAATTCATCGCACACCAAACACCGGCCGGATGGCGGGCGCCACATCATAATATTCCACGCTCATAAGAGTAGAGTAGAACCACCACCGACCCCTCTTCTCATTTTTTGAGATTTAAGTTTCAATAAACTCGTATGCCGGATCCTACTCGTTTTCTATTTGTGAGGAATAAATATAATTTTAGGCTCATCAGAATTCAGAAGTAAGATTTATGATCGTTAGGGTGGGTGAACTATTTATACAGACATATTTCATAAAAGGTATCTTGTCTCAGTGGTGGTGGTAATCAAAAATGACGAGTGCAAGGGTTGGTGGATATTTTTTGGTCTGTCAAAATTGACTACTTTTTTATTACAAAATATTTTATAGCATCTGGTAGGGTTTGAAGTAACAGAAATATTTGACATTTATTGGTTTTCTTGTTTTTTTGAGATTTCTGAAATGGTAGTTCCACTTACAAACAAAAATAGGTTAAATTTTGGAATAAGTATGAAGTCCTAATTGAAAAATTCCACTTCAGTTTGGAAAATCTGAACAACTCGACAATAATTGTTGCAATCAACAATTTACGTGCAGTAAAAATACGGCAATGAATTATGATCTTGTTCCTTAAGGAAAAACGAAGACGAGAAAGGAAACTGCATCTTGTAAAATTATGTTGACAACGTGTACAGCATATCAAACAAATTAATCATCGAACATGATCTCGTAAACCAGAGTTGCCTCATTAATGCAATTATTCTTTTATTGCCACTGCCATTGCCATTGGGAATCAGTCATCCTGGATTCAATTATTGCAAACAGCAAGAGTTGTAAGTAGACATGAGTCGTTCCGGACATGTATAGTTCCAGGAACTATGTCCTCTCCCGGAGACATTTCCTTTCGTTCCGAAGTCTGAACCTAAATAGTTCCGGAAATGGACATGAAAGAACTAAACATAAACATGTTCAATGTTCATAGTTCCGACTGGATATAATATGAAAATGGAAAGAGAACGAACTAAACATGTTCGTTCATAGTTCCGACTGGATATGGTATGAAAGTGGAAAGAGAAAGAACAAAACACATGTTTGTTGAGCAGTTCATAGTTCCGACTGGATATGGATATGTATGATATGAAAGTGGAAAGAATTGCGCTCTTGTGCTTGTAGGTATACACTAACACTATTCACACACAAATGGAACGAATGAATGTGAAATACCAAACCAACCACCATTGTATTAGCATGTGTAGGTAGGTTGAAGATATTATGGATTGGAGCGTGTTTGTATTGTTAATTATGATCAAGAACGAAATGAACGTTGATCGGTCTGATGTCTGATATCTCTGTTAATACTCATAGTTCCGAAGGTTCGTAGTTCCTCGCGTATGACATAGTTCCTTTGGATCGGAGTCGGAACTATGAACATTAAAAGACAAAACTGGTTTGGATTCTAGTTTATTTCGTTCATGAAAGATGAAAATGAAAAATGATGTGCATTTTATTCGTATTGGTATTAGCAATTAAGCATGTGTAGTGTATCTTTGATTGTTTGTTATTGTTTTGTTGGTTTTTGTTTGTGGTTTGTGGATTGAAAGAAACCAACCAAGAAAACAACTCTGCCTTTCGCTATTAGTTCATGTTACCATGTTCAAGTTTTTATGCATTTACAGAACCTTAACAGTTCCGCGGAACTAGTTCCAGGAACTAGTTCCGACTACCAAAAGAACCGTTCCATGTTCGTTCCGGTCATGGAACTGTTTTGCGCAACTCTAGTTGTAAGAACCCAAACAGGATATGGAATTATTAAATTATAAATATTTATGATGAAAACGCTTCTTGTCATAAATGCACATAACTTCGCAGAGGTATAAATCTTGTGAATTTTATTTTTGTTGTCTATTTTAAAAGGATAAGTTTGTGCAGTTAAATAACCAGTTCAATCATTCTGTAGTAGATTCTTAAATTTGAGTTGAAGTGTTTGAAAGCATAGGACACGATTTTGCTGTTGGGCTTGTATCATCCTTATTCAAACGTTTTGCCGTAGGACAAATTAACTTAAAACACATAAAAGATTGTAAACGAATTGGTCGCACAAACTTGCTTCGTTACCTTATAAACAAAAAATGAATAGGGTAGCGTGGATAGCCAAGCCGGAAGTGTGCAGAACCGAGGGGACTTAAAATTGTATGCCCTTTTTTTAATATTTCGCAAAATAAAGCTTTTTTTTTTTTCTTAAAACATATTGTTGGAGGAGCATGGATGGCTGAACAAAAGAAGATATACTTTTTATATACTTTTTAATACGTTTTAATGAAGTATTTTTTGCCATCCAATCTTGGCGGGCTCCGAATCGACAATGTGCTTTTTAATTTCCTGCCAACTGCAGCAAACTTATCTTTAATTCATTTTAAGTGAAATTAATTTTATGTCAAATTCATTTTATGTCAAATTCATACTAAGGCCGTGTGCGAATTGGATGAATTGTGGTTAAAAATGGATCAATTCTTAACCACTACTGTCATATTTTAGCCTGCTCCGCAGTTAGTTTACTTTTAACACATTTTATTCAATCCGGATTGTCAAAATTTAACCAAATGTCAAGTTTTCACCACTTTTTAACTGAATTCGCACACGGCCTAAAGTTTCAAATGCAATGCGCTCATTGAAACTTCGTCTACATTTCAATATATATTATAATTCTATTACCTACATTTTTAAAAATATTTTGATGAATAACAAAGCAATATAGATTAATAATAAAATAAAAGGAGAAAATAAAATAAATAAAGTTAAAGAATTTATGAAGCGGTAACACAGTGTTGAAAATGGTAAAGTAATACCTACCACAGATAAACGTCGAAAAATCAAAAATTGTACATGCATCGTTTGCATTCAAACTGTTACATAAATTGAAAGAAAATAGGACCAAGTAGGGATTCTTGGGAACAGTAATGCAAAATTATCGTAATCTAAGGTAACTCTTAATTCGTCAGTAACAAGAAACAATGCTTAATTAAAAGCGCATTGTGGTCGAAAGCCATACTGATGAAGGCTAAGTAGGTTGTTTGAAGACAGCTTTTTCAGCCAATCTTAAATTTCGCGACCGTAGTGGGTCGTTGCACCATTTTGTTGGAAATATCGTGACTTAACTTGATATTCTGATGAACTAATATGTTTTTCAATTCTTTTATGCCACTTTGTTAATTTACCCATTAAACATAAATTAACCAAATAAAACTCTTCCTGAGAAGAGGTAAGGTAAATAGGCTTTTGACAGCAAGGCAGGTAGGCATATTTATAATTTTATTTTAACCCACTCTCCCTCTTCATGCAGTTCAAAATGAGGTCCCTAACATTCGTATTTTTTAGAGAATTGATCTTATCAACAGGGGTCCAAACAAGGGTACCAAAGTAAATCGTCTAAAAAGTAAGGTATGTCAAAGTTTAAAATCAGACTTAACTGTAGTACAATTTTTTTCTCAGAATATGACCAAGAATTACATCCCAAAGTATGGCAGACGAGTTAACGGACATCCTGTATAGTGGGATACATTTTATATGGTTAGTATGGCGTTTGATAAATTGTGCCACAATCACCTAATTAACAAATTAAAACAACTAACAATTTCTAAAATGGATCCCTTCGTTTAACAAAATCGAAATTCTAGTTTAATTCTTCGTAATGTTTGTACCAGTAATAATTTTATTGTTAAAAGAGGTGTACCACAGGGAAGCCAATTAGGACCTGTCTTGTTTATCCTTTTTGTAAATGATGTAGTCTCAATTGTTTTAAATTCATGTATGCTGGTGACATTAAAGCTCAAGGATCAACTATAATGCAATAATTGCGTTACAATTATTATAGTAACTTAAGCACACTTAAGTGAACCAACGAATACTCAAGAATCCTATGAGCAAACCAATCAAAACAAAAAATTCTAAGCTACGTTCGTTAAATTTTCGTTTAAATTTTAATAGTGTGGTTTCATTCGCTCATTGCTTAAATGAATTTGGCAGCTAAAAGAAAAGAAGGCAAATCCTACTACTTTTGCTAACTTGAGGAAATTTTCGTCTGATTTTTTTCTTTTGTCAAAAGATAGCTTAAGTCCACCTAAGCAATTATAGTTGGGCCTTTATACTAACGAAAAATGACTTGATGTTGATGTACATCATATTTTGTATTTCAGTGCGGTCTGCTTGAGTGGTGGCCTGCATGTTAAGGCGCGTCCATATTATGCCGAATGATGTCGATCGGCCTGGGCCGAACGGCACATTCGGTTTGGCATGACGTCTACATTAATTTGCAGTGTGGACCGTGCCGATCCAAAATACATAAATGTTGTTGTTTATGTGTAGTCACTCAAGTCAGCTATTATTTTTTTCTATTATTTTTTTTCTTTTTCAAATAAGTGGCTGCCAATTTTATTGAATTAAAAACAAGAGTGACGAGGAAGATACTCTTTTAGCAGCAGCTGCTGGAATCCTAGTCGGAGTAATACGTCGCCTTCCCCGGAGATCTTGGATTCGACCCAGTCTACTAAATTAGGAAGGATGTGTTACTTGATGAAGTAGATGAACTGAATTAGGAGTACAGGAATTAATTTGGATTCACATAAACATTAGTGCTTGGTATGCAAACCAACGGCTGACAAATGGTGCGTCCGCCCCACTTCCAGTCTTCCTACTGTCCAGTTTTTTTCCTCTCCGCTGCAAAGTGGCTCTGCAAATTTTTCAGTTTCTTTCCTCTTCATTTTTTTCTATACCAAAGGAATCTTAATGAAATTCATTAAGAAGATCATGTTTTCGATTCCTGTTTTTATATTCTTTATTAAAATTGTCCCAAAATATCGGACGGGCCCGACGATACATTTTCAATAAAATCCAGCGATTGTTCGTCAGTCCAGTCCATTGTTGCACAACTTTGAAAACTGTAGATATTGTTGTAAATAATTATTATAATGAGAACGTAACCGAGCAACACGAACGAAATTTTCTTTGAAATCACTAAATATTCGCTTCAGACAAAAACACAATTCAACGGTAGATATTTATGACAAAAAATAAAAACTGCACAAGCCGTCATCGAAGGTCGGTTCGGCATCGGCATGTCCACACTTTGCAATTCGGTTCGGGTTTCCGTCATCGGATCCATTTGGTTCGGTTTGAATTCGGTTCGGTTCGGGCTGGCCATCGCCATCATTCGGACGCGCCTTTAGGCTCGCACCCATAGATTTTATCACTTAAAGCCCGATTCTCCCCATCATCACTGATATCTTACAAGTCATAAGAAGAGGTGAAATTGATTTTGTGACTTTTTCGTATTCTCCCCCAAAGTCACAACTTGTGAGAGTCACAAAAACAATCGAAATTGTGATCTCCTTCAGAGTAGGTCATAACTAGCAAATTATTTGAGATTTGACATTTTTATTTTTGAGTAGTGAAAAAAATGGAAGTATTCTAGTTGCTCCACTGAAGTCCTCTTACCATCGCGATTTGCTTCTGAAAATATATTAATTAATTTATCTTCTTCAATTATAAACATTTCTATAAAATTTATCATACCTGTTGCAGACATATTGTCGAGCTGAGTTGTTGATTGGCAAATTTGAAATCTTTTCAATTTTTTCAATGATAAGCTGATGACATTTCCATATTCACCTTGGCTGTGTTGAGATTCGTTGTGACTATTCTTGTGAGGATTATGGGAGAATCCGACAAATGTTATCGAATCACAACAATGAACAATCCTCACAAGAAATAGTCACAAGGGCTTATGACTTGTGATTCCTCTCAAGGGGGAGAATAAGGATGTTATTCAAGCCACTTAGTTAGGCTTAGGCGTCTTTTTTTCTACTCACCTTCAGATTAAAGGACAAAATAATTGGATTTACCTCGGATTAATAATTTTTGCATTGCTACCTAAGGGCTCAGTTATAGCTATCAGTAAAATCCATCAGTAAAAATTTTGTTTTGATATTTTGAATACTTTAATTTCATATTTTGAGGAAAATTTTGATGAAATAAGTTGAAAATACTATTTTTTCAACAAAAAAAGAATGCATTTAGTGTTAAATATTATTAAATTCTACTGATGAAATTTCATTTTACTGAACAACTGACTGCCAAATGTCAAAAAAAATTCCATGTCGTTTTACTGATGGCGTTTCATTTTTTTACTGTTCCGATGCCATCATTAAAAAAATTACTGATGAGATGAACAGTAAAAACGAAATTGTTTGCGGCGCGAAGGTGTAAATTTACTGATAGTTATAAACGCTTATCAGTAAAAAATTTCAGATTTCAGATGTTTCAATTTTTACTGATGGATTTTACTGATAGCTATAACTGAGGCCTAACCTGTCAATTTTTTCGTTATGTCTGGGGCAGCTCGCCGCTCTTTAGAAAAGTTTCTGAGAAACTAACCGTTACTTTAATCAATATTCAATAATACGCAAATTTTGAAAAAATGTAGATATGTTAAAAAAAAAACCTATAAATTTGAAATCTCGAACATCCAATTTAATTCAAATTTATTACGACATTGCAATTGCTTTAATTATTAAATAATTGTTTAAAAAAAATCTACTTCCTTTCTGCAGAAAACTTCATACTAATAAATCATAAACTAATGTGACTTCTCGTCCCTGGTGAAAACACTCCGTTGACCACTTTTTCCACAGATTAGTAGCAAAATAACAGTCATTAGCCACTCCATCGCAATAAAAAAAAAAAATTAAAACAGGAACGAATAAAAATAAATATTTATATTTTGTTTAACATTCTTATTTTCTGCATTGAATAATACAACAGCAATTAGAGTTTACATGAACACTGAAACTGATCTATAAAAAGCCAACACGCAACACTTGAAGAACTGCGAGCGCTCCCTCTTTTTCTTGTTCTTATCGTTTTTGACTTATTTTCCTATTTCCAAGCAATTAATTGAAAATACATAATAAATTCATTGAATAAAGTTACTTATAAATATTTAAAAACGAATTAGTAAGCAATTATTGTATTACCAACATCTGCTTTAATTTTAGTTTTTTTTTTTTTGATAAATAGCCCCCAGTCTATTTATCAAACCAGTTTTTAAACATAAAATTGCATGTGTTTCTTGGACTCAGGTTTCAGGCAAGCGTGATGTTGAACAATTTGTTTTTTATGTCTTTGCGAAGAGGTTTCACAAGTTTGATTGCATTTGTTGACATTGAAGTCATAATGAGCTGATTTCAAGTGACAATTGACTGTTCCGGAACTTTGTCATTTATCATAATCTCTTTCCACTGATCGCCCATCCATCAACACTCAAAACAGTCGTTATCATCACATCTCAATTATCCTTGAGTACCAACCAATGTACACGAACCATGCACTCATCCATCGTTCAGAGGAATCAATGTTGACACTTGAATAGATTTCGTCACTTAAGAAACGAATGCCGTCTCCGTACAAATTTACCCCAACAGCTGCTCCGAAGTCTTATTTTGGCACATAGTCGACACAACATGTCATTGGAGTTGAAGGAGTAATATACCCTTTCTCCATATATTTAACGAATTTTTTTTTCCGACGCACACACTTGAGCAAATGATCTCTTCTATGAATCTTGTGATGATCACAGCTGCTTCCAGAAAAATGAATGTGTGGGGAGAATGAGGAGCAACGGAGGGGTGTTGTTTGGTGTCGAGGTCGACGCGCAACAAGAATTACGATGGGAATACTGCATTTAGACGTCCCATAAATATAATCGGCGTGTAGGGAAAATTCCTTTGGGGGAGATAGAGTCACATCTATGAATGTCAAAGTCTGTCAGATAAATGAGATCTTTTAGGACAATAAAGTTCAACAAACATTGAAAATATTTTTCTTGAGTTAATTTATTGTTTGTGTTCGAAGCGGCGGCGTTGGCGGTGGAGGAGCGACTTTACGAGCGTGTGAGTCGAATTTGTTGTGTTTGATATGATTTTCCACATTTTTAACCAATTTGGATCTATTTTGGTTCATTATGAAAATTAACTCACGAATATGATTGACATGGAAATAAAAAAAAAAAAAGTTTTATATTGTCGATTGTCGATCTGTGGCATTGAAAACGAAAGAGCTTTGTTGTTTAAGTGCAAGCAACAAGCTCTGTTCATTACATTAGATGAGATAGACAGGAGAAATTACTGTATTTGATCTCCTCCTATAGTCTGAATAGTGTGCTAGCGAAGGTTTCTACTTGTGACCAATTCTTACTACGAGAGCAAATAACAAAATTGTGAAAGAGAGATGGGGATTCAGTGATTTACCATCTTTTGGCTTTCGAAAATTTGGTTCGTCAGCTTAAATTATGAGCGAAATAAGAAATGATATGCTTGCTCAACTATTTCTTTCTTTGGCGGAAAAATTTGATCCATTGATAACGGAACTCCAACTGTTAAAAGCAAAAATGTTTGTTTTATTTCTGAAAGAGAAAATAAAAACAAAATCAACAAAAACGAGAAGATTTTTTCAAATTCGATTCAGGTTTTTCAGCGATCACCGAACTAACGAAAACAGTTACATTTCAAAGTTGGAACAGTTGACAATGAGTCTTTGTTGGCCAGGCAAATGGGTTTAATTTACGAAGAAACCAAGCTAACAATACAAGATGTACGTTATGTTCCCGATTTACGAGACAAATTGATTTCTGAATTTTGATAGAAAACTGACGAATCTGGAGCTGAGGTTAAATTCTGTGGAGAAAACGCTTTAATTTAGAAAACTACGAATTGATAGCAACAACTCTTTTTAAATAATCCAGTTTGAACCCATAGTTGATTTTTGTAACGTGTGTGTTGAGCAGTTGCCCGTAGCTTAGTTGGTAAGTGCGTTGGCTGCTAAGCAGAACGTCGTTGGTTCGAGTCCTACTCAGGCCAAGTTTTTATTTCATCTTTCACGGGTACTGCCTCTTGCGAATACCTGACAAATCTTCCAAGAGTATCAATCTGTCATGAAAAAAGGCTTCTCAACTTTGTCGTTCGGAATCGGCGTAAAATTGTAGGTCCCCTCAATTCTTCACACGCACTCAGAGAATTGTTGATAATTGTAAGCCACTTAGGCCTTGGCTCTTCAAGAGCTGTCGCGCCACTATATTTATTTTTTTTTTATTTTATGTGTTGAGCCCTGGAAAGGATACATGTCTGTGCCCCTTTCAATATCATTGCAATTTGCGATTCTAGGTATACTTTGTTTCCTTCATCGATGACTTAAGTCATTTTGTGATAATTTTCCCAATCAAGAAGAAGTCTGATGTGTTTTTGAAATTCAAATAGTATGAAGCTTCGACCAATGTTTGATTTTAAAACTAACAATCCCTCAAAAAAATGGTGTCGCTTATAGGTTTAATAGGTAAAAATGGCTGTTCTGGGCAGCCGCTTCCCAGGACCACAATTAGCGCCTGATTGCGCAGTTTTGATAAAGAGGTTTAAAAGGACTCTTATGTAAAAATTCAGAGTAATGCTAATCGAACCCGGAGCTCCAAAGTAAACGTGGAAGAAGCTGGACTTTCTGCAATATACACCATTAATCGCAATCCAGCAAGTTCCTTTGAGATTTTATCAACAACAGCAGAATTGTGTTGAGATCTGAACCAGAGCAAGTTGAGGATATTTGATTTCAATGCAACGCGTGGATTCCAAACCAATGCCGAATGAAACTAGATCCAAAAAGTCGAAAATCTGTTATGGTAGGGTATGCTCCAAATCGATACTATTATTTGAAGGCCAAGTTTTCCAATCAAGTGTCTGGCGGAACAAAAACCTGCTGGGAAAACAAGAAAGAAATAACTTTATGGGGCCAAGAGCAAGAGGGGGAATCTGAACAACTTGTTGAAGCTGAACCTCTAGATACTGCTATGGCTGACAACAAGTTAAGAAGATGAAGAACTTTACGGCGGTGATCTAACGAAGTGAATTCGTCAGTGATGTCCCTATCACCAATAATTCTTAGAGCTCCTGTGTATAGGTGCTATCCAAGATACCTAAGTACGTAGTTGGCGCACCAGCCAAAATAGTAGCCAGATCTAATCGGGAGAAGAATTTCTTGGACCGTCCTAAGAACCCAAACATCTTGCGGCTTTTTTTGCGACATCACATGTGTGCTCGTTCCACAAGAGGTGGTCAATGACGCATAACCGAGAAACTCGAGATGTTTGGTCTCATTGATGCAAGTGTCACTCATGAGCAGTGGCAAAAGGGGTATATCTCGCTTTAACAGCATTGTGTTTTCAAACATTAAACGTTTTTCATTCTTCATTTTACAATGCTGTTTAAGTCAGATTATAATGAGCTTATCATATTTCGCCGTTGAGGTTCCACATCCGAAGAGGAGGAAACGTATTAGAAAAGGATAAGGATAAGAGGTTGCAGACAAGAGATTTTTTATAAAAATGAGAAAGAGGATCGGAGACGAAACGGAGCCCTGGAGCACACCAGCATTCATATTGTGGGTTTCAGACTATTTTTTACAGTATCAGAATTGGTCGAAGAAAGCTTATAGCAAGCATAGTCTTACGACCAATGGTTTGCCAATATAAAAGACTATGTTATACTACCGGCTCATAACTTAGTGCATTGTTAGTTGTTAGTAAGCAAACATAACATAACAAACACTCACATAGGTGAAACAAAAACAAGACAGTTAAAAAACAATATTAATACATAATATATAATTAAAAACATTAGGTAATTGAAATAAAAACATTTAAAAGTGTAGAATACTGGTCTTGAGCAAAGATTTTAATTTATTCTTGCTTAGATTTAAATCAAATAATTCTGAGTTGCAGTTTGAAAGCCTACTCATACGTGTCAAGGGCTCATAAAATCCATTGTTGGTACGATGTTTTGGTTCTTGTACCTGGTCTTTCCTGCGAAAATTATAACCGCCACCCCGATGGTTGAAAGGTATAGAGCCAAGTAGTTCCGGTGCATCTGTTACACCAGAAATAACTTGATGGAAGAATACTATGTCATGTTTAGTCTATTTGACAATTTTTCCATTTGGAGAGTTAGTATAAACGGTTTTCATAAGAGGGGACATTCAAAGGATCACTCAATATACCTTTGATGGAAAAAAAACGAGTAAAATTTCATTGAACAGATTCTAGCCTCTCAATATGAATATTGTAATGAGGTGACCAAACATGGGAAGTATTTTCTAAGTCTTGAACCCGGTTCGAAAGAATAGGTCCGTTTAATTGCATGTGCATTGAAAATATGATCGATTCTTGGGACTCCCTAGCTCTTAAACTTTAAACCCTTAGGCATCCATTTTAAGCGATCTCTGGTTAAAGAACACCTTCGATTATCGAACTCAGATGCCGTATTTTGCTATTTGAAGTATCGTCTGGAATCTTTAATTTCATCACATCAATTCCGTTTGATTTCATAAAATTTTCTGTTTAAAACTTTTCGAGACAACTTTCTGAAACTCTATGATATCGAGTGTTCTCAATAGGGCTAATGTGTTCGTTATTGGAAATCGATGCAACTTTTAATTTAACATGAAAAAGGGTTTGAAACCTTTGAAAACAAAAATTAGTTTTATCTTTCTTTTAACATTGTAAGCTTAAAATTTTAAAATTGCCGCCTTACTGGATGAACCCAATGTTATCATATTTAGATCAACATTAACACAAATAAATTAGAGTCATCTTTCCATTTCGAAAGCCCTGAAAACTGCCTGATGTTTAATGCGACAGGCGACAGTTAAGGCAAACTAATTACGAATATAGTCATTCGCAATTAGTGACAATAATCATAAAAATTAGAAAAGATTTCTCTCTTGATAGTTAAGCAAATACCTTCGAACTGCCAATAGGTAAATGCTTTTACCTTAATGCACATATTTTCGTCAAAAAAGCTAGCTGATTCTGTAAAATAAAAGCTTAAATTCGAGGAAAGTACCTCCTTAATCTCAAGACCGTGTTCTCTTCTTAATTTTAATTATTACCTTCAACTTTCGAAAACCAATAAAACCGAACTAATAAATTCTTGAAAAAGAACCGAAACATTCATGTGTTAAATTTGTTAATTAATTCCCCCGCGTCCGCGTTCACAAATTTCTTCCTCCTCAATCGGACCATTTGAATCTCGCATTAATCTTCATTCCAGCTTGATTTCAAAAAGATGCTCTAACTAGCCGACATTTTACATAATTCAAGCATACGTATTCAGAAGAAAGAAAAAAAATGAAAACCCTTTCTTTTTGGTTAGAAGAATGGTCACACGGTACCTACACGCTTACGCATTTCTCTCTTAGAACCTCAATAATAGAAACAAAAAAACAATCACCTGGCTGACATTTTATATGCTTGCGGTCTAATAATCCCGCAGATGTCACAAGATGCATCTCTACCCTCATTTAGAAAGCCATAAAAACAAAAGATCATTCCGCGGGCTACAAGTACCTACACGCACTATACGCAGTCTGGCTAGGAAGAGAGAAAGATATTTATGCAGTTTGGATGCTCAAATAGGCGGAATAGTTCTTTAAATTAGTGCAGTCCAGAGCGTCAGATAGTCTGGGATGGTTTTTAATTTAATTCAAGTTGTTGTGGTGGTTTCTTTGTTTCGTTTCTGATAACCGCGCGCTAAGGACCTATCACGACGGACAATTAATGTCGTCGGATTGTGGGCCTGCCATAAAAACCACAATTAATCGAATCGAGAAACAATAAATAAATTTCCATTTCAATGGGACAGACGGAATCTTCAAGTCACAAAATTTGGACCCGGCAAAGCATGGCTTAGACTTTGAGGAGCCCATTTTTCGTTGCTGTCCAATTCTTGAAAAAAAGGTGGGTTGAAATATCTGTCTCTTCGATTTTGGTTAAAGTGTGGTCCATTGAAGGTAGGTTGGATCTTTTTTTTTGTCGAAGGAAAGACAAACTCCCAAATACCCACTTTCTTATCAGCATCGAAAATTAATAGTTGCTCGTTCTCCAACAGGTTTGCTTTGATAAGGAACCCATCAACGCGGCGAGTCAGGCGTGCGTTTTTTTTTTTTTTCAAAGGCACCCAAACGTTCGAGAAAGAATTAAAGAAGGAACTTTGAAAACAAAATAACTATGGATACAGTGCGAGTCGTTTGATAAGAGCTAATAGACTTAAAATTAAATGTTTAACCCCCTTTGAGTTTTAAATCCCCATATTATAGTTCATTATCCGTCGGGCCAGGACCTCCTTCCATATCATCTTCGACCGTGTAATTCTGGCATTTGTGGGTTTTGTACGCTCGAAGGTTATTTTTATTAGGTACTTTAATCCCACTCGAATCCAAAAGCTAGATACCAAAAATACATCTTTACAACTGTGCAAAGTAACCCTGCTGTGCACTTAATCCCCTATTCAAAAACCCAATACCCTAAGTCCACTTGTCACGAAAACAGGAAAATGAGGGTAGAAGTAATCTTGACTCAAAACATCAAATTTCTTGATCCTCTACAAAATTGTAAAGGAGAAATATTGGCTGCAAATCCCCCAAAAATCAGTTGATCCCCCAATAACTGCTAAAGGGCTAAATCCCCAATAACTGCAAATGGGAAGAAAAATATATGATACTTAAATCCCCTGAAAAATATTTTAATTCTCAAATCCACAAATCGAAAACATATGTTTATATCCCCATTTAAGAGTGGTTTAATCCCCAAAAACTAAAACCCTTCCTTTCTCGATCCAAAATCTAAATTTCTGATGTTCGGGTTTAGATTTAAAGTGTTTAGTCAATAAAGAGACCCCGAGTGTATCAATTCGCTCTATACGTTGTGCCTTACCTGACTGGACCATCATCGACTCGACCGACTCCGAAACGGTCACTGCAACAGAGTATCCAAATACTTATACGAAAACCAACCAACGGACCACAACCGATCGTCATCAACGCGGTCCAGGTGGTAGAGACTCCACTTAAATATATGTGTTCACCTTCAGACAGCTCTGAAAGAGACGAATCACTCTTATCAAGAGTCGTAATTTTTCATAAGATATCACGAGATAACAATTTTTTTTTTGTGGAGTATGAAAATTCTAGCAATGACTTTGGTGTACGATGGCTGGACATATTGAAGGTGCCTGTTTGGCCTCTCCTCGTTTTCAATGATTAACCATCTGCATTTACAATGACAAATTTTGGGAAAGCAGTGACCAAGACTCGTTATAGCGATCGCGAGCGGTTTGAGTGAGCGGTGGTTAGTGAGGTGAGCGCGGGACACACCCCATATCGAAACGACGACGACAAATGGATTATGAGAGAGTGAGAATAGCATGGAACAAATTTTAATGGTAGCGTTTAGCATTATCTGTGAGACCTTAATTGTTGGACATTAGACATGAACATTGCTTTGTTCTGAACGAGACTTGAAATTGGTATAGAAGATCTTGTTGGTTGTTTTGATCCCATGGAGACGGTAATTTGTCTCCATCATCTGAAAGCTGACTTCTGAAAAATGACGTGCATATAATGTAGCTGGAAGTGGTTTCAAGGCTTCAACGATGAAAAGTTGAAGAATTTTGGTCTTAGGAGAAATGATGATGAATAAATAATGCACAGAACGCGAACGCAGGGATGAGATGTGCAATTTCAAGACTTAAGTGCTATTTCAGAAAAGGATGCACATCCTTCTTAGTAGCCATTCACGAAAATTGTCATAAGGAATATAAAAGTTATTTGGAGCTATTCTGATTCGTTTAGTAAAACCAATACAATTCTCAATCCCATTATGTGGCCGCGAGACAACTTCAAAAAAACAAAGCCTAAGTCTTTTATTCTTTTCAACAATCCCTCAAGTGCATCTAAAGAGTTGAGAGGACCTTTAATTTTATGCTGACTTCAAACAGCAGAGTTCCGAAGAATTTTTCCACAACAAATTGTCAGTTCTTCGTAAGAAACAATACATGTGAAAGATGAAATATTGAGGCTTTACATTACATTACATCCATTAAAATTGACTGTTTGGTTTGATTTTTAATCTGGCGGCATCATCTGTCGTAATTTCATTCGAAATGAGCAGTAAAATGAAGGCAAAGAATTTTGTAAAAAAAATCCGACGTCACCGAGGCTGTTTCTTCATAGCCGTGTGTCGGTCTGGCCAATGAAGTTTATCCTTTCATCTGCGCCACAACCGAGATCCGTCCTGGGCCTCCTTCAGTAAGTTTTTCCATGTAGGGGAGAGTGGGTATTTTTGGGACGACACAGGAGGAATGGTACACAGGTATTTTCTCAGTTCCTACAATTTTTTTTCTCTTTCCTTGTATGACAGATTCTGTCTTCAGTCTTTCCCCATCCCTCAACAAAACAAATTGTGTCTAGGAAAAAAATCACGGAGTGGACATTAAAAAAAGGTAATTTGTGCATAAAAAGTCAAACATCTGTGTAAACTTTGAGTAAATTTTTGTTTAATGTGTGAACTGCAAAAAAGAGTGTAATAATTAGATAGCAACACCATTTTTGAAGTGAATTCATCGTAGTTTTGTTTAATTAGTGCCACACGAAAAGTGATATTATAAATTATTTATTCAAAGTGCCATGCAGGATGATTGGGACATCGCTATTCCACCCCATAGTTGTCCCAATCCTATTGATCGCAGGAGGAATGGGACAAAGTGAGTTGGTTCATGAAATGATTTTTTGCTTTTCTTCTGTCGGACTTTCGCCTTCTTTATAACTGAAAATAGGTTGCCAAAATGTTATTTTATCTTTAGAAATCAATTTTGCTCAGATACGATCTATAAGATATCAGTAAATTTAATGTATTCGAAAAGTGTCCCAAATATACCCACCCTCCCCTAGGTATCCCGATTGTTGGCCGAGCGACGTCGCGTCGTTATCCAGTTCCGCACCCCCAGGTCTTAGGCGTCCTAGTCTACGACATCCTTCCGAAGTTGGTCTGCCACGATGTCTCCTACCATTAATTGTACCGCAAAAGATTTTCTGGGACTAAAGACTGAGGTAGATTCTGTTGGCTTTGAGGCTGTTTAATATTCGAAAAATAGACGAGCTGTCTAGATGGCCAGATGATTTTTGGAAAAAGATGGGTTCATCGGTCATCGGGAATGGCGATTCTCGAAGTGATTATTAGGCTATCTGATATTGTGGGTAAATCAACCACTTACAAATGATACACAAAGCGCGTTCGATTTATTAAAAGCTGGTGGAGACTGCTCTGCATGAGGTAGTTTCACATATTGAGAAAAGCCTCGAACAGAAAGAATATACCTACCCTGGCAGCATTTCTTGAGAAAGCTTGCACTATTGAGAAAACAGTTACTAGAGGCACACCATAGTGAGGGGTCATCTCACCCCTGCTCTGGATCCTCGTAGTCAACAAAATTCTCACAAAGTTTAAAAATCAGGGCATAAAAATTGTAGCATATGCAGATGACATAGTGGTTTTGGTATCAGGCAAGTTCCTTGAGAAAGCTAGCACTATTGAGAAAACAGTTACAGTGATCTTGGATCTCCCGGCTCTGGATGAGTTCATAAGATGCACGGCAGCCAAAACTGCAATTCGTTTAAAAGAACTGAGTTTTTGGAAGCACAGCACTTATGGACACGGGTCAATCTTACAAAGATATGACACGATTCCAGGACTGATGGAGACCACCGATTTCATTCCCCCTTTACTAGATTTCGATAGGAAATTTTATATTTGCATACCAGAAAGACAGGGTTGGGAACAGGTTATCCCTTTCTACACTGACGGTTCAAAAATCAGGAACAGGTGCTGGAGTGTTTTGCCAATCTCTCAACATCAGAGAGTCGTATAAACTCCCAGCAGACTGTATTGTCTTTCAGGCCGAGATCTATGCTATTGGAAAAGCAGTTGAATTGGCACATCATGAAAAGCTAAGTTCCTCGGAGATTACTTTTTTCGTGGACAGCCAAACTGCTATCAAAGCCTTAGCGTGTGAGACCATAAGATCAAAGGCAGTTTTAAACTGTAGGAAGGAATTAAAATTAAATAGAATCTGCCACACTAACCAGGTTAAGCTCTGCTGGGTTCCTGGACATAGCAATATAGAAGGGAACGAAATAGTAGATGAACTAGCCAGGAAAGGGTCAGAAGCAGACACAAGTAGTAGCGACCATTCAGTTAGAGGTCCACTCGTCCCGATTGGGGTACTCAAGAGGCTGGTTCGTTAACGAGCCAGTCTACGTTAATCCCCAATTTTGAGGAGCATCGATGCTAACTTTTATGTTTATAGGGGATCACAATGGAACAGTAGGCCCCCGTGTATTCAACAGTTTCACGCTGTGGCACACCCCTTATCACCTAACCTAACCTAACCTAACCTAACCTAACCTAACGATCTCTGTTCAATATTTATTTTGTTTTTTTTTTTTAACATTTGCTTGTTGTCTTATAAACCACAGTGTTTTGTTTAGTAAAATTTTATTCATCCTTTCCTCTGTTATTAAAAAAAAAATGTTATTCATTCAAAACAATTCCCAAGGTTTATATTTTCTCTTCAGAATTCAACTAATCACGAGGTTCTTTAAACACCAGCAGGAACAAATACTATACAAAACTTCGCCAATTGGCTGAATTTAAGCATGGTCATGTCATTACGTTGCCCACCATTCGTTGCTTTACCTCCCTAGCGAAGCTGCCAGCCGATCGACACATTCGTGAGGTCAATTGCAACATCACAGTCAGAAATAAAAAAAATTGTATTTTCATTAAAAAATAAAACAACAACACAACAACAACTGAGACGACGCGACACCCCCATCGCCATCTCGCCATCACAAGAAACAGACCAAAAATGTGATGCACATCACAGATGGAATTGAGAAGATATGCCGTGTCTGTGCGGATGCGAATGCTGGCTCCTTGCGAGCAACACTTTTCGGGTGGCGCTATTGGCGCCAACAGGTTGCACGTTCCACGATTTTATAGTTCTCCCGTGACTACATCAACCCAAGCCACACCGGAATTTCCGACAGTCATTATTCTTGACATTTATTTAAACGTGCGCAAATTGCGTAGCACAAGATCCATTCTCATCATCTTGCATCGGTTTAAGCTTAAGCTCCTGCTGGCAAAGCGATACTCGTTAAATGCTTTTCGACCGCAGAGACATTTCAGCGAGTTTCTGCATTTCAAATAAGCTGACTGAATGTCGAACGAACGACACGACAATCAACTTGATATAGGCAAAAGGACCTAAACCCGATTTCCGAATCGACCATCAACAACGACAACAACAATGAAGATAGACGGGACGGTTCGTACGCACTTCATCAAGCTTCAAAAAGACATCGATCTCAAGGAGAGTAGTAGCTCATGGGTCCATCTTCGTCACTCGACTACTGCCCGATGATGATGATGATGGCTGCAACAAGGAGGAGGTCAAGTGATTTATTCACATGTCCGATTGAATTGTTTGGCGCGCCCAAAAGGAATTCCCAATGCTGCTGTTTTGCTGGCCCTCATGATCTTGGTTCGGCTTGGGTCTGGCGCAAACCTTTCACAATCAGTCCTCACCACATATTTGACGATCGCTTGATTGATGTCCCATGACCGAAATTGACGTCCTCACTTCTGCGCGCCGCTGCAACTTTGACCGTAGTCGAAACGATGAAGGCGCCATGTTGGAACGATGGGCATCATCGTTGATCTTGTCATCAAATCATTCAACTCGATGCATCATCAAAAAAGCTGAGGTGCTGCGGTTGGATTGAAGGGATTGATCTACTTTGAGATTCGCATGGGATTCATGAGAGTGCCGATCGATGGCGAACAATTGAAATGAGGCAAATGTGCTTTTTCGCTTTGTTTCAATTTTTTGCTCTGCACAGATGTTGGCTGGCAGGCATGCAGAAGACTACTTCTGCTTTGGGTACATCTTCCAAAGTGACAAGTTTTTGTTGCCTTAATTCAATCGGGATCAGACTCTGATGATGGTTCGTCTCGATATCGTTGTTGGTTGCTTATGAAGATGGAGTTGAATTTATGGAGGATTTGTGGCGGCGCAAACGAGAGAAAAGGAATTTCGCTTTGATGTATGCCACAATGCATCAGAGAATCCTCAACATGCCTCGAGATCATCATCGTCATTCGACGACACAAAAAAAAATATAAACGACGAATTTCTTCGTGAATCCTTGGCTGTCATTTTGGTCTGGTTTTTTTTTCGGATGGAATTTTTTTTGTTCATCACTCCCCACAGGAATTATTGGGGAAATTCATTCAACCTCAACTTTAATTCTGAAGGCGCTCGTATAATGGGATTGAGTAAGGGTTCACATTCGTCTTACAAGGATCGATAACAAGCGCAAGAGTTTGGACAAATTAATGCAATTGAGATTGATGAATGATATCGATTGGGTTCCGTGGCGGTGTGGCATGGAGGTTGATTCTTTGTTGAGTTTGAAAACTGTGTGATTTAAAATCGACTAGGAAACAAAAAATATAAAAGAGAACAATAACCTCGCGAGTTCCGACGGCCGACAGAGCTACTTTCTTTGACACGCAATTATTTTTTGACGATGAGTTTCAGGTTCAATTTTATTATCTTATCGTTGAGTAGTATTTACTGAAAAAAAACTGTTAAAGTTAGTAAAAATGTCAATATTGAAAATAGACAAAGTTTTACTGAGTTGCCGAAGCCTTTAATTCCTAATATTATTTTCATATGCGGCACGGCGCGGCGGCGGCCCACAGTGGTTCCCTTCTATGGACATAATGGAAAAAAACCTATAAAAACTTAATGGATGGACCGATTTTGTTGAAATTTGAAATATTATATAAATATTGAAAATTTTAATGTTAGACCTTAAGAAAAAAAAATTTTTTTTTGTTTACATTTTAATAAAAAAACACTAGTAAACACGAATGTTGTAAATGAAGAAAACATTTTACTCTTGCATATATTCATATCTTTTTGTGTATAAACATATTTTTGTATGTACATAACGTGCATTAAGCAATTTCAACATAAATTAATGTTTCTGTGAAACATTAAATAAATATTTATCGATTTTTTCATTGGCAAATTGATTGACACTTCACTTACTTTGAAGATCCTCTAGAAAGCAAATCAGGCAATGTTAGGTTATAGTTTTAACACCGTAATAATAGCTTTTCATAAGCTTTACAATGATGTATGAATCCACGTGGAGCTTTGTGGAGCTTTTTTTTTAAGTCAAAAAAGACAAAAAAACGCCTCTAAAAAAGGTGATTAGATTCGAAGCTGTCTTAAATCAACTGATCAAAAAAATTAAAAACCGTTAATGTCATGTGAAAGATGGATCAATTAGTTATAAATTAAAAGCATATTTTTTTGGAAAAAGAATTTGACTTACAAAAAATAACAACATCGAAATTGTTGAAAAACAGAGAAAGCTGGGCATATGTAGAAATAGGTCTTTTTGTGTTAGCTTAGCTCAGCTAAATCGAACTTAAAAATAAAATCTTAATGTGCTCTTTACCAATTAATATACACTAGTCAAAACAATTAAAGGAACACTTGAAAAAACTCAAAAATGGAGTGGATTTTTATAAGGCTGTATCTCAGTAGAAAAAAGTCGGATTGAAGTGAAATAAAAAGTTTTTCAAAGGTTATCATTTTTTCTTTTCAAATTATTTTGAGTTAAAAAAGTACCGTTAGTCGTTTTTGCTTGAGCGAAAAAAATGTTCACTCAATTTCAAAATCGAAAAAAAAATAAACTTTGAGGTTCTATAAAATGAACGGAAATTTTTTTTCAATCCAACCAATCTAAGATTCAATTTTAGAATTTTGTTGGCTATAATTCACTGTTTGGTTCAGATCGCTACGATTTTTATTCTAATCAAAAAATGGGTTTACATGCAAAAACACAATTTTGACTTTGGACCCTAATTACTCTGCTAAATATTGACTTACAAAAAAATAAAGGCAGATTTGAAAAATTTGTTAAATTTTCTACACAAAAACATTTTGAAAAAATAAAAATATTGCTTTTTTCAATTTTTTCTATCAATTTATAAAAAGGTCCAAAATACGCATTTTTCAACTTTTTCATAAGAACTACCGTTATTTTGTGGTTTTCAGTGATACAACTAATCTGAGGCTTAATTATTAAAGCTCATAAAATTTCCTTGATTTTGGTGAAAATTTCATATCAATACGATTAACCGTTTCTCTGCTTCGATCAATCAAACTTACGAAACACTTTTTTTTCAATTTCAAGGAAAGTGTTGTTTTTTCTTATTTTTCTGTTCTTTTGAATTTGTATATTTTTTAAATTTTTTTTATTTTTTTCATTATCATTATGACTTTGTGAAATTCGGACGAATTTCCTTGATTTTGATGAAAATTCGCCTCAGATTAGTTGTATCACTGAAAACCACAAAATAACGGTAGTTCTTATGAAAAAGTTGAAAAATGCGTATTTTGGACCTTTTTATAAATTGATAGAAAAAATTGAAAAAAGCAATATTTTTATTTTTTCAAAATGTTTTTGTGTAGAAAATTTAACAAATTTTTCAAATCTGCCTTTATTTTTTTTGTAAGTCAATATTTAGCAGAGTTATTAGGGTCCAAAGTCAAAATTGTGTTTTTGCATGTAAACCCATTTTTTGATTAGAAAAAAAATCGTAGCGATCTGAACCAAACAGTGAATTATAGCCAACAAAGTTCTAAAATTGAATCTTAGATTGGTTGGATTGAAAAAAAATTTCCGTTCATTTTATGGAACCTCAAAGTTTTTTTTTCGATTTTGAAATTGAGTGAACATTTTTTTCGCTCAAGCAAAAACGACTAACGGTACTTTTTTAACTCAAAATAATTTGAAAAGAAAAAATGATAACCTTTGAAAAACTTTTTATTTCACTTCAATCCGACTTTTTTCTACTGAGATACAGCCTTATAAAAATCCACTCCATTTTTGAGTTTTTTCAAGTGTTCCTTTAATTGTTTTGACTAGTGTATGTAGAATCAAGATATTAAATCCATTTTACTGTAAAAAAAAAAAAATTAATTTTTTTCCACCGAGGAACCACTGTGCGGCCGGCGGTCTTATTTGCTTACTGTTCAGAATTAATTTTTGCTAGATTGCAATGCTTAACGAAGAAAAAGTAATGCGAGAAATGTGCTCAGACGATTTTTTCCTTTTTTGTCAGTATGAATTTTGTGCATTTATTGATCAGGAAACAATTATTTCTGAGAAAGCAAAAACCATTACAGCCAAATTAATAAACACAGAATAAACTGCTTCTCTGTCAGTTCATAAGATGGCTCCACAATCGATTATCATACACTAGTCAAAACAATTAAAGGAACACTTGAAAAAACTCAAAAATTGAGTGCTTTTTTATAAAACTGTATCTCAGTAGAAAAAAGTGGGATTTAAGTGAAATACAAAGGTTTTCAAAGGTTAGGTATAATTTTTTCTTTTCAAATTATTTTGATTTAAGAAAATACCGTTAGTTGTTTTCACTTGAGCGTAAAAAATGTTCACTCAATTTCAAAATTAAAAAAAAAAAAAAATTAAGTTTCAATTTTTTTCACATTTTTTGTGACAAAGTAAGAAAAATAAATTTCTGTTGGTTTTTCTTTACACTTTGTTGATTTTATGGACGACTTGTAGAATCAAATACGAATATGAGAGCAAAGTAAAAACTTATTTTGAGTACAGGTAGAGTGCTGGTTGATATGAGTTCTAACACGCCTTCCTCAATCAGCGCGCTTTAGCAAACTGTTGCACCGATGTCTTTCATGCATCTGTAGTGTGCTGGTCCAGGAAGAGGTTTAGTGAACACATCCGCTGGCATCATTTCAGTTGGAGTGTAGATGACAGATATTTTCCCATCTCTCAAGACCTGCCGGACAAAATGGTACCGAGTCGCAATGTGCTTTGTTCGCGAGTGACATGCTCCATTCTCGGCTATATGCTTTGCGCCTTGGTTATCTGTCCCAATATTTATTTTAGTAAGTTGAGGCAAATTTAGCTCGATCATTAAATTTTGAAGATATGTTGCTTCTCTTGATGCTTCGGACAGAGCTACATATTCTGCCTCGGTACTAGAAATAGCTACCGACTTTTGTTTCTGCGAACGCCATGTAATCGCAGCTCCACTAAGTATAAATACATACCCAGTGTATGAGATTCTATCGATCTCGTCATTCGCATGATCTGCATCCGAGTAACCTCGAAGACCCAAATTGTCCTTGGTGTATGTAAGCCCGTAGTCTTCTGTTCCTCGTAAGTAGCGAAGAACACGCTTCGCAGCCGACCAGTGAACGTCTTGATATGTCTCGTTAAACTGTGCCAAACGATTGACAGTGAACGCTATGTCTGGCCTGGTTGCAATCGCCAGATACATAAGCGATCCTATGAGTTGACGATAGGGTTTGTCGAATTGATGTTCTTCAGTTTTACGCTTACCAGAAGGTAGTTTCAACTTCCTGTCGCTTGGTGTTTTAACTGGATTCGACTCGTCCATGTTATACTTCTTCAATACTTCCTTGATGTATGCTTGTTGCTTCAATTTTATTTCGCCATCTTTTTGAATTATTTCAACGCCCAAGCAATATCGCGCCAATCCCAAATCTTTGACTTCAAATGCAGCAGCAAGCCCATCACGTATGCAATTCAATGTCTTTTGACTTGTTGATGCATACAGGATATCGTCGACATACACTGCTACGACGGTAAATTCTTCTTTACTTGTCTGGAAATAAAAACATGTATCGTTAGTAGCTGGTTTCAAATCAAGTCTACGAAGTATTTCGTCTAGTTTCTTGTGCCACTGTCGTCCTGCTTGTCGAAGACCATACAACGCCTTCCTCAATCGACAAACTTTATCGCCATCCTTGAGGCTCTTCAGCATCTGTTTGGCCTTTGATTTTACTTCATCATCGTTTCCGTCTTCTTTTACAAGCATTTCTAACGACTGCTGATAATATTTTGGAGTTTCCATGAAGATTTCTTGTTCCAAATCACCGTTCAGATACGCTGCTACAACGTCCATTTGATATACTTTTAAGTTTTCGCGGACAGCCAGAGCCATTAAAAGTCTGATTGATTCTAGGCGAGCCACTGGAGCATAGGTTTCCTCAAAGTCAATTCCCTTGCGCTGTGTGAAACCTCGAGCAACGACACGAGCTTTCCTTCTGTCTAAAGAGCCATCTGCTTTCAATTTATTTCGCAAAACTACTTTGCTTGTTACAATAGCTCTGTTTTCTGGACGCTCGACTAGGTCCCACGTGTTGTTTTTGATAAGCGCTCGAATCTCTTCTTTGATTGCTACCAGCCATTCTTGTGCCTCTGCTCCAGCCATTGCATCTTCAAGTGTCAGCTCTCCAATGTTCGCCAATTCAACTTCACCTTTATCTGTGGCATCAGTGTAAACATCATCATCGGTTTCATCTTCATCATTAGCTTTTTCGGTTCCTGTTGGTTGTTCTATTTCTCTTTGTTTTTCCAAACGCGATACAGACCTTGTTTGATACGGAGCTTGAACATTTTTCTTCTCCTTCGGTGGCTTAGGCTCAACCTCATCATATGTTTCTGATTCCTGTGGTGCTGCCTCAGTTTCAGTTTCACTTTCGTTACTTGGTATCGTAACATAGTTTTCTTGACTTTTCGCAGCATAAGAATCATGTTCTATGACCTTGACGTCTCTCGTGATGACTACCTTTTGTTTTTCGGGGATCCATACACGATATCCTTTGGCTTCTTCAGAGTACCCTACCAGGATGCCCTCAATTGAACGCGCATCGAACTTATCCTTGCCAGGTGACTTATCTAGGACAAAAGTCTTTGCCCCAAACACTTTTAGATGTTTCAAGTCTGTCAATCTTTTGTTCCAAGCTTCAAAGGGGGTGCGTCCATCTAAGCTGACTGTAGGGCACCTGTTACGCAAGTAATTCGACGCCGCTATCGCTTCTGCCCAAAACTTGTTTCCAATGCCAGATTGTACTAGAAGGCATCTTGCCATGTCAACAAGAGTTCTGTTCTTACGTTCCGCGACACCATTTTGCTGCGGTGTGTTTGGAACTGTGAGTTGTCGCCTTATTCCGTTCACTCGCAGAAACTCGTCAAATTCATTGTTGCAAAACTCACCTCCGTTGTCTGACATCAAACATTTTATTTTTCGACCAGTTTGTGTCTCAACTTGAGCTTTGTAATCCTTGAAGGCTCGAAAAACTTCGTTCTTTTTCTTCAAAAATCTTATTTCGCACCAACGGCTGCAATCGTCAATGAAAGTGACGAAATATCTCGATTTTGCCATCGAGTCAACTCGGGAAGGTCCCCACACATCAGTATGCACAAGATCCAACACGTTCGTGGTTCTGTTTGATCTTTTCGGAAACGGCAACCTTGTCATTTTTGCGCTGAGACATACGCTGCAAGCTCCAAGTTTTTCGTTGTCGTTTAAAGCAAAACCAGTAACTAGATTCCTTCGATGCATATCTATAAGGTCTCGTTCGTTGAGGTGACCGAGCCTGCGATGCCATAAGTCAAGCTTAGATGCACTAACTTCTACTGAGCACGCTTGAGTTGTACTTTCCTGGACATAGTACAATTGACCAATTCGGCTCGCAACTACTTTAGTTTCACCGTCACTTCCTCGAACGACCGCCTTTTCTCTATCAAACGTGATAGTATTGTCATGGTCAGTTATTTTCGCAACGGATAGAAGGTTAGTTCTAAGATTCTTAACTAATAATGTATTTTCGAGATTCACTAACCTTTCAGACATCCCGTCTGTGGTGACAATCCTAACCGTTCCTTTCGCATCAACATTCGTACTTGAATCGTTTGCCAACATCAGTTTTCCAGGTGCCGATGAGAGTGTGGATGTAAACAGGTTTTCGTCATTGCACATGTGGGACGTGCAACCACTATCCAAACACCATCGTCCTTCAACTTCGCTCTTCTGCATCCCAAAAGCTTCATCTTCCATTGTGTGGAATGTAGTTTCTGCTTTTGCTGACGATTCAAATCTTGACGTGTTCTTCGGTTTCTTGTTCTTAGTGCACGCAGACGCCTTGTGACCTAGTTCATGACATTTGTAGCATCTGAACCTGAATGCCATTTCTGTGTCATTTGCATTTTCATAATGTTTACGTTGCGCTCCTCGATCGAATTTTGATTTTTGCTGATACGCACCTCGACGAACATACATTGCTTCAGTTTTCTCGTCCTCCCTACGTTGGTTTGCTGCACCGTGTTTCTCGAGAATTTTCTCCCTCAGAACATCAGGCTTGGGTAGACTGTCGTGGGACTCCATTGCACATTTGAAGAGCTCAAAACTTGGGGGCAATCCATTCAAAAGAAGAATCGACAATAACTCTTCATGTATGTCTACATCCATACACTTAAGTTGTGACACTGCATCGAAGAATTCCATTAAATTCTTTCGCATATCGTCTCCTTCCTGGATTTTATACGTCGCCACACGTTTGAGCAATGTTGCCTTCTTTGTTGGTCCCGTGGAAGCGAATTCCGACTTCAATCGGTCCCAGATACTCATTGCCGTATCCAGTCCTTTTACGAGACGCAATAGACTCGGATCAATGGCAATAATCAAGTCTGACTTTGCCTTTGCATCATCATCCAGCCACTTTTGAAAGTTCTTCTTGGACAATTCGTTTCCCTCTTCAAGCGTAGGTTTCGGTGCTTTACCATTAACATGCTTCCATGTTCCAGCTTTTACCATCACAGCTTCAATCTGCATGATCCATGTGTCATAGTTGTCGCTGACGAGTGGTCTTATTGAGTTCATGCTGGCCATCTTCAATTGTAAACGTTTTCTTATTAATCAATTATAATTCAAAATATTCAGTTCCTATGGGGTCTGGGCCCATAACCTGTAGAATCAAATACGAATATGAAAGCAAAGTAAAAACTTATTTTGAGTACAGGTAGAGTGCTGGTTGATATGAGTTCTAACACGACTGACCCATTTTTTTGTGGATTTCTAACCCAGTATGGTGAGTTAAAAGTCCATAATTGATTTTTCCATTATGGACTTTTGGCCTGTGGACTTATGATCCTGCGCATGTTTGTCTGCTTTGGTGTACGTATTTGTGTGTCATTGAAAGTGGGTGTAGGTGTAGGCTTGAAAACAACTTTCCTTAAAATTGAAAAAAAGTGTTTTGTAAGTTTGATTGAGCGAAACAGCGAAACGGTTAATCGTATTGATGCGAAGTTTTCACCAAAATCAAGGAAATTTTATGGGCTTTAATAAAACTAACCCTCAGATTAGTTGTATCACTGAAAACCACAAAATACGGTAGTTTTTATGAAAAAGTTGAAAAATGCATATTTTGGACCTTTTTTTTAAATTGATAGAAAAGATTGAAAAGAGCAATATTTTAATTTTTTCAGAAATTTTTGTGTAGGAAATTTAATAAATTTTTCAAATCTGCCTTTATTTTTTTTGTAAGTAAATATGTAGCAGGTTTTTCGTTTTTTACTCCTGCTAAAACAAATCGGTTGTTATGCATCAAAAACAACAACAAACCCCAAAGAGATTGGGTAAACGGCACTTCACTATTCCAAGTACAAATTATTTGTATATTAATGATAAATTTTAAGCTATGGATTAACTCTTAATCTATGGGTTAGTTAACCTGTATAATAAGAGAAGAATGACCGTTTTTTATTAACACGGTTGTAAAAAACACTTATGAAAATGCTTAGGTAAATGAAAAAATTTAAATCCAAAAAGAAAATGAAGATATATTTTTGTTTTTTGCAAAATACCTGAGCGTTTTTCAAATTTGGACGATTTTAACTGTTTTTTTATCCTCACTGTTTTACATATTTCTATACAGGGTGATTCACGAGCGTTGTGCCAAAAAGCTAGAGCGTGTAGGTTGAGTTGAGACAAGAAAAAAATCGTATGGGAGGGGGGGGGTCTATTCCCCCCCGTTTAGCCGGGAGGGGCAATTTTCTGGAAAATTGACTTATTTTGTTTTAAAAAATATTAAAAATCAACGGCTTCGTTTACAACACCGTGCTATACTTTTCTGAAAAGCCAAAAACTTCTTCTTTCACTTTATTTTTAAATTAAATTGTTTTAACGAATAGTTTAAAAAAAATAAATTTTCAAACTCAAAATTTTCAAAAAAAAAGCAAAAAAAAACATTTTTGAACTAATTTTTTTCAAAATTTTATGTAATTAAGTACTGATTTTGTTTTAAAAATTCAATGTGTTTTTTAATTTTTAGTCGAAAACAGAAAACCGGATGCAAAAATGTCTTTTCGTTTTTGAGAAATTAAGAAAAAACCAAAACCACCTTTTTTCTAAAAAAAATCTTTGTTTTTATTTTTACCTATCTGGACTTTTAGTTTAATTTATTAGTTTAATTTATAAATTTAATTTTTTGTGATTGGAGTTTTACGAGGACTCAATAAAGTAGAAAAGTATTGGATTTTCCCTGGATTAATCTTTTTTTTCATTGATAACGTCTGCCATTGACCTTTCACTTCTACCTCTCAGTGCTCTCGTCGGCGGATTTTTGAAAACATGCTACGACTTGGGCGTCATCTACTGGGATATCTTTCAGGGTAGAGCCTTTCAGCTTCCCGATCTCGACAATAAGTTAAACCGTAGCAGAAGTTCTTGTCCGCTAGCTCTTCTCGAGCGTATGAGTTTGTTATTGTTATGTGTTGATGAGTTAATATTTTAATTGTAAATGGTTGTTTAGTAAATATGCGATGCCTTTTATTTACCTTTAGATTGTAAATTGTTTTTTCATTCAAGAAAAAATGCGGTTTAATTATCTTAAGCCCCTAGTAGGTAGAACTCTTCGCCGGCGAGTGGCCGCGGCCCCAGGTATAGTAAGAAAAAATTACAGGTCAGTTTTCAGATGTTATCAATCAACAAAATGGTTAATCCAGGGATAATGTAATACTTTTCTACTTTATTGAGTCCCCATAAAACTCCAATTACAAAAAAATAAATTTATAAGTTAAACTAATAAATTAAACTAAAAATCCAGATAGGTAAAAATAAAAACAAAGATTTTTTTTAGAAAAAAGTGTTTTTGGTTTTTTCTTAATTTCTCACAAACGAAAAGACATTTTTGCATCTGGTTTTCTGTTTTCGACTAAAAATTAAAAAACACATTGAATTTTTAAAACAAAATCAGTACTTAATTACATAAAATTTTGAAAAAAATTAGTTCAAAAATGTTTTTTTTTGCTTTTTTTTTGAAAATTTTGAGTTTGAAAATTTATTTTTTTTAAACTATTCGTTAAAACAATTTAATTTAAAAACAAAGTGAAAGAAGAAGTTTTTGGCTTTTCAGAAAGGTATAGCACGGTGTTGTAAACGAAGCCGTTGATTTTTAATATTTTTTTAAACAAAATAAGTCAATTTTTCAGAAAATTGCCCCTCCTGGCTAAACGGGGGGGGTGAATAGACCCCCCCCCCCCTCCCATACGATTTTTTTCTTGTCTCAACTCAACCTACACGCTCTAGCTTTTTGGCACAACGCTCGTGAATCACCCTGTATAACAAATATCTTCAATGGTTGACAATATACAAAATATACCTAAATTCTTCACTTTTGGTTATTTTACGTTTCATTTGTTTTCTCTTTTTTTTCAGGTAAGAAATTGGACCTTAAAATATGTGCACTGTAAAGCTTGTTTAATTTTTCAAAGCTAAGCTTATAATGCTGGGTAAGAAAGCATTTATTTTTTTGTTTTAGTTTTCTTAAGTTTTATTTTTCCCAATATTACATTAAAAACAATTCTTGCGCAGCAGTAGCTTGTTGATTAAAGTGAGCAGAGATTACAATTTTAAGAATTAACGATGTTGATTATTCTGGGAACTGAAGTAGATTCTTAATGTAGACGTTCTAAACTTTCATTTGATACCCCATTTGCCCATTTACCCGATGAGGTAGGACGATACCAAAAATACCGTTTTTAAAATGGTCGGACAAAGGGAAAGGCCCAGGTTATTTCTGTCCGATCATATGATTTGGTATCTACGAGAAAATGTCTCTTGACTTCTACTTACTTTTTCCATTGTCCACTGGTACAAGCTGACACCAAAAAACGAAACTGGAAGTGTCATTTAGCCGCCAAAAGGCCTAGGAAAAGTCTGTCCGACCACTAATTTTGAAAATTTCATGTCATTTACCATTAGATGGTGGCTAAATTTTCCACTCTGCTGATGAGGTAGGTAATCTTACGGTCGCCTCCCGGACTATCATAATATTCCATAATTTCAGTCATTTTAAAAATATCGTCAACTTGAAGTGCATATTTGTTCATTGACGAACCAAATGAACCAAAAAATGGGCTTAGCACTGAAGATATGATTTTGCGACGAAATTGATCACCTTGGCGCTTGGCGCATCTTCTCCAGAGCCCAATCGGAGGATGTACGTCGACTCAAATTGTCCATTGGCTTCAATTTCAGTCAGAGCCAGCTTGATCTTGTATTGATGAAAACCTAGATCTTTACGCAAAATACGCCATAATGTCCAATTTTTGAGAACGCTGCGCTGTGCAGTTGACTGATTTGGATCGTTGCTACGGACGCCTGAACGCTAGCGATATTTCAACACTACGACCAACTGAAATTGAGAAGAATTATGATAACCCTCTTAACACCAATATCCGACTCGGAATTACGGCATAGAAAATGTTAATTAATTTGCATACGTTGCTTTTTTGTGTACTTTACCATGATGAAAATGTTGAGTTTTCTGGATAAATTGACCTACAGAGCTCAATAATTAGTTAAGGGGTGCGTTCACATTCCCAACGAAGTGGAGGTATGATACTTACTTTTTGTCAGGATTATGTTTGAGAATCAGCTTTCTGTTTCAAAATCAACAATGGTTTAAAGAGCAACCAGAAAACGGCAAACCCTGTATGTGCAATACAGTAAGTGTGGAAATGATTAAACTCGATGCTAGCTATTTAAGCAAAACAAATTACTATTCTGAAAACTGTTGAACCAATTTGTTGCAAATAGTTCAAATTGTAAATGAAATTAAAAACATTTATCTAAACGACTCAATATGATTAACACCTTTTTAGATAAATTGATCACTTCCATTTTAACGCCTCCCCAAACAAGCCAAAGAGAAGCAAAAGACCTTATTTCAAAACATACCTAATCATAAATAAACTCCCTTGGCTCAATAAATCGATAAAAACACTCAAATCGTTTTCAGTCACGCTGATAACAAAAATGAAAAAACAAACCAACAATCTATAAACAAAGTATTTAAAAACACCTTAAACGGAAAGCATTTCCCGCCAGTCTTTAATAGTGTCGAAATCTATCGCCGACGGCGAGTTAAATGAAATATTCGAAATGAATCGATATACAAACGAATAGCTTCGATAGCTGCTGGCTTGGCCTATCACATAAATTCAAAAAATATCAATTGGAAACACTTACACTGGCTGATAGCCAAATGGGCACACCTATCGCCTCCCTAATCGCAAAACAAAACAAATACCCATGTCTACGTCTATTCCAGCGATAAAGCCGAAGCCAAAACTCCTCCTATTACCAGGCTGACAGGTAGAACCACCTTTCAGATTTAATCGTTTTCGTTTGCGTTCGCGTTCGCGTTCCAGAGTTCGCCGTTCGACACACAGTTTGTTTCTCTTTATTTTATTTTTATTTTCGATTGGAATAGCCATGCCCCTCGCTGACTGGCTGGTGTGGCCCATTCAAAAGTTGGCTGTAATCGTAATCTACGTTCATGTTCCTCTCGCGGCCGTCCTTCACCGTCATCATATGCAGTCTTCGTGTTTGGCATGTTTGTTTGCTTCTTTGGTATCATCGTGGTTCGTTTGCTTTTCGTTGTCGTTGCAAAGCTTAGATGTAAGTAATTCCCAGGTCAAATACTATATTGCGCACGCCTGTGCCGCCGCTGTCGAACCAAACTAAACCGTTTAACTTCTAGGATTTCATGTTTGCGTGACTTCATGGCTTCTGGAAAATCGCGCAAGACATTTACTATATTTTATGGATATGTTGCAATTGCGCAAAAGTATGAGTGCGCGCGCCATATCGGTGGGTCGAACCTCAGACAAGAAAAACGGAATTTAAATGAATCCATCATCATAGACGAGCGACGAGACCAGGTGAATTCTTGATCAGGCGGTTCGGTTTGGCATCTCGATTGAGCGAATGAGATCATAACAGACGTCGTTGCAGTGTCCTAGGTATACTGACCAGTGCTGCCGAATGAATTACATACATTTTTAAGATTTTTATTAGGTTTTTAGTTTTTGAATCTTTAGGTATATATCGACCTGTTTGATGACATTTTAAGAATACAGAAATGCTATGAATGAGTTTTGTAATTTTTGAGATACTGCGTCATTGGTAGAAATAAATCTTAGATTTTGTTTTCAAATAGATCTAGGTACAGAACCAAAACGAATTCGGGATCATCAAAAATTCTTAAATCAAATTTTTTAACGATTGAAACCAATAGCTGTTCTAAGCAAGCAGGAGCAGTAGGTAACTGAAAAAAAATTTAAACAATGTGTGTTCAAAATTCAAATACTAGCAGACCCGAAAAGCGTTGTCTTAAAATGAATCTGTAAATGTTGGTATAATAAAATAATATAAGAAGGTGACACCAATTTACAACTTAGAAAACTAGCGGATCTGCAGACATTGTGGTGATGGTTAATCTAAGAAATCTAACAGTTTGTACGTTTCGGATGACCGCAAGTGCATTTCCTTTTCTGAATCCTTTTTCTGATGTTGAATGATTCCGTAAGTTCATTGCTAACCTTGATGGAACAGCGTGACTTCTACATCGTCATTTTGGGCAAGCGAACGAGCCAGGAATGCTAAAACTACACAGAGCTTTATATAGTTCTTCCCTGTATAGGCTGTCATACGCGGTCTTAAAATCGATAAGAAGTTGGTAGGTGACGATTTAGAGTTCATAGATTTTTTCCAGGATCAGCCGAAAAGTGAAAACAAAAATGGTCGATATAGTTAACTTTCCTGGTCTGAAGCCACATTGATTAGGACGATTCAGATTTTTGACGAAAGGCGTCAGACGATCACATATTACGGCAAAGAGGATATTATAAGTGATGTTAAGGAGGCTGATTCCTATGTAGTTTGTAGTTTAAAGTATCTCCCTCTTTCAGGATCGGGCAAATAATGTTGAGGTGCCATACATTCTCCCGACCATATCTTACAGGTTTTGTTTATTTTCCAATCTAAGAATTTAAATTCAACAGATTTTGAAAAAAAAAATTAAATACAAGTTTAAGGTGATTTGGTGTAGGTATGCTCCTATCCTAGATCGTCACCTGCCGCTTTGAACGGCTCGGCAGCTTGACCTGTTCCTCACTTTTTTTCTGCTCGTAGAGGTCACGACCAGCTCTTGTTCATTAATTGGCTTGGCTGCATGGGCCTGCTTACACTATTCACCAAACTAGAGGTTTCGCTTTGGTGGCTGCGTGAACCCTAGTACAGCAGAGGCGACATCTCTAAATGCTTTCTGGCGCCACTGGTTCTCGGTACTTGATATGCAGTTGGCTGCATAGCACTCCTTAGGAGGTTACTTGACACTCGGTTAGATCTGGCGATCTCTTGCGATTGTAGCCATCATATGTCGAATTTTCTTGCAGAATTTCCTTGTTGTTGTCGTTGTCGGGATATTCGCAACACTACCTTGGCTACCGTGAGGTAGTGATCTGAGTCACTGTTGGCTCCTCGGAAAGTTGGAACATCTAGACTGCTGGACAAGTGACTTCCGTCGATGTCCTCTTTTCCTAGCTTTTGCTGCACTCCCCATTATCACTCATTACTTAGATATTGCTTTTGTCGCTAAAATATCATCTCTTCAATATTGCATTGGACTCTTCTTCATCACGGATGAATCATCCTCACATTTAGAATCAAAAAATATAATTTTTGTATTGACTTGAAATTTTATTTGAAAAATGTTTGACATTTTTTTCATTTAATGATTCACAATCAAAATTTTAAGCAAAAACTCGTTTCAAGTTACATGCTGCCTGGAAATATTTGTTTCGAGTTGATAGACGATAAACAATGCTCGATTGATAAGTGATAAGGCGGTGGTATTACACAGATTCTGTGTTGGTAAACCATTGGTCGTTAAACAGAGTTTGCTATAAGCTCTCTTCGACCAAATCTGAAAGTGTAAAAAACAGACGAATTCGCATCCAAATAGCCGCTTTTATTGCTCAGAGCAACAATTAGCATTGTATACGTAGCAGTTTGTCATCCTCGTTTTGCTCGGTCCATCTCATCACATTTCCTGAATAGTGGTAATGTCAGCATTGTAGCAACTGAGGGTCTCCGTTAATTGTTCTGCAGCACGTGGTCTATTAAGGGACCTAACATTCCACGTGCATATCCGAAGTTTGTTGTCCTTATCACATTGGAAGTCAAACGGTCACGTACAACCCCCAACCTGGATAACCAGGCACTTGATGTTACTCCAAGTGCAAAAGCCGGTAAATCGCTTCTTTTACGGTCTATGCTACAAATATGTCAAAGTAGCCCGTAGAAGGTAGTTCAAATCTGGCTGGAACTGTAGATGCAACCGTTGATTCCACCTAGAGAATTCATCCGCTGCCGTTTGTGTTAAGAGAAATGACCCAGTGGAAGACGATCCCCCATTCCCTCGCTCGTTTGTAACCACCAACAGTCTTCCACAAGGGTTTCACCCTTTCTCCAACTAAGGTACTAGGCATCCGATGTTCACCATGTGGAGGGGAGAGTAGGAGTTGATAGACAGACGCTTCTATGCTTTGAGGACATTTGGGATGCTCTCCTTATTTTGCGGTTTCCGGAGATAGTGGTTAACTGCCAAAGATCGAAGCTCGTTGATCACAAATGATTGTTTGTGTAAGATGTCATGTTAATTCTACTTATTTTTCTGTAACTTAAAACTATGGTAGCAGAAAGAAATAATGAGGAATGCCTCTTTTACAACGTAATTTCTGTCTTACGTGTTAGGATCATAAATTCGATCTTGGTCTTTCAATTTCTTAAGAGCTGCGAAAACGTACTTTTTTTCAAAGTTATTAAATCCACATCACTGCTTGACAGCTGCCATATCAAAAGATTGCATCAAAATCTCCACTCATCTAGATCATCTTAAATTTCGTGTAGAAAAATGAAGTCCCGATTCGACGGCAAGAAACTAATGCTCCCGCGGCTTGATGAGAGCTTCTGCTTAGTCCTCCGATAGAGAGATTTCCAAAAGATGGTCCAAATCCCACCAATTCCAACCGATATAATGCCCATCTCTTCTCCATGGCTTTATATTTGCGTCACGATTTCGCAATGTATTTTACCAAGCTTACAATTCGGTTCGATTGTCTTTATTTATTTCATTGCCGGTATAAATTTTGCAAATCATGACGCGCCGCCGACTTGAGTTTTATGGAGCACTGTTGCCGTTTGGCGTGGTAGCTTCAGTGACTGTTGTTGTGGCTGCAGTTGCAACAAATGAAAAACCACTGTTTTTTAGTCCGCCAAACCGCCTTCAACCGCCAGACACGACTCAGACAGACAGATTTGTAACCAATAGAACGAAAAGTCTGTTCCCAATTTGTATGTGAACTTTGTAATTCATTCAAATTTTTCACTGCCGTGCGGGCTTGGTTTTGTTTTCTTTTTTTTCGGTTTTTGAGGTTTTTTGTAGCCAATGTCGTCGCCGTCGGTCGTCTTCGCTGTTCAGCATTTGAATTGGTTTAATTTTTTGTTACCAAAAATGAGAAAGAAAAACAAAATTAAGGATGTCGGTTGTCGTGATATAAAAACAAAACTGCTCCATCGCATCGGAGAGGTGGAATACCTGACTGCTTTTTTAAACCAGCCATCAGCTAGGTCTCAGTACAATTGCTCATGAATTTGTCGTGATTTAATTGAAATACAATTGCAATTGAATTGCGCTCTGTTTCCGAGCGTGGAAGGCAATGAATAAATTATTATTTTTTGTTAACCATTGTTCATTGTTTTTTTTTTATGGAGCCTCAAGACAAATTGAAGATTAATTTCAAAATAAATTGAAACTTATAGAATTGCTGTGATGTTAAAATAAGCAGAAATAAATGCTCTTTTTGGAGACACCCTATGACCAAAGTTCACAACAAAATTCTCTAACAAACACGAAAAAATTGAATTTTCTCATCCCAAACGAAAGAGCTGATGTGCAAACCTTTTTTAGGAGTATGTCTTCTATTCGATGAATGGCTCTGCAAATAGGAAATGAAATGTGTCCAATCTATTTATACTAAAGTCAAGGCTATTTTTACTCCATCCGCAGGCAATTTTCGCAATAAAAGAATCGAATTCAAGCGATTTCCTCCTTAGGTCAACAAAAAAAAACTGCCAATGTCTAAGCTCCACCGGAGCCATGTATCTCGTCTTTGCATGCATAAATCATGTAATCTTCATCACAACAAAATCTGCAGGAGCTCATAATTACCTGTGCAGGTATAATGCACACAAAACTTAAAAATGATCAAGCCAAACAAACAGACACGAGAAACAAAAAAGAAAAACACAAAATCTGCACAGTGGATGTATGTCTGCGCAGCGATTAAAACTCTTGAAACCGTCTAAATCCATATATAACGAGCTACGATGGATGGTTAAGCCTAAGCTCATTTCCCAAGAAAATAAGCCGCAAGTATCTTTTTTTTTTGGTTCTTAACCATCATCCTTGGTTAACATCAACCACTCGGTAATAATTTACTTATCCACATCTCAGCATCTATTTGTGGTTGTTTTTTATTCGTGCTGTTGCCAACATCACACAGCTAGATACTGATTTTATAAAAGAGCAAAAGGGATAAACAAAAATAAAAATGAAGAGGCCAGACCCAAACGCGAAAAACAACCAAAAATATGAACAAAATTATAAATTAATAAAATTTATGCACAATAAAATTGAGGGGGAATTATTAATGTTGGCGTTCACGCTTTATAATCGCCATAAATCATTGGTATTATTGATATGGCACCGAATCACGGCATTTTGTGCAGTAAGTTAGGGAAAAGTCAATGGCGACGACGACGATGCCACTCGGAAACGTGCGTTTTTCAACAACTCTTCATTTCGAGGTGAGCAGCGTCGTTTCATTCCCTATATGCGGGGTCGAAAAGTGATGGAAAAATGTTTCTCGATTTGCCGTGTTTTTTAAGTTTCAACTGTGAGGGTATTCAGCAATTGTTTAAGTGGTAATGTTTTGTGGTTGCGATATCCTCATTTCGATGTGTTTGTTGCTTTTTTTTCGTTGAGATGTTTGATGGGATTGCACGCACATTTTCGTTTATGGATTAGGACAAGAAACGAATTTGGAAAATGTCTAAATCAGTGATAAGACTTTCAAATGTCTTTTTTTCTATACATTGTATGTAAGCACTTAGCTTTGGCTGTATGCATATCAATCACATTGAAACTGAAAGTACCTAAAGAGGAAGTCAGTTAATTGTATTATCATTTAATACTTTTATAGGCGCGCTACGTATGGTAAAATGCGACTGAGGTTAATTGTTAATCTTTCTATTTTTCCAAAACATGCTCAGAGTTATTGGAGGATTCAAAATCTATTATTTATATAAATGAGAAAATCTGTATAGGGTAGGAGCATCACGCCTGAACCACACCACCGAATAACGCGAAAACGTACTGAGTTCTGCCCTCAGCCTGGTTTAAGGCATGGCTTTTTCACCACAAATCAAAGGGCACGGTAGTGCCCAGTCAAGTTCTAGCACAACTCCCTTTTTACAGGATCGAACTCAAGCACATTTTTAACCTCCCATAACTTTTGCACCCATAGCGTTAGAAACTCTATAAATTACGTATTAGCTTCATGGAGATAAAGGCCCTGTAAAATAAATAATTTTGTAGAGCCAATTCTTCCTGAGATATTGAACAGTAAACATTTCAAAAACCGAGAGTCACTGATCATCAAAATTATGAAGCACTTCTAACAATAGCAGAATCTTGAAATTTGGTACAATGGTAGGTTTTCGGGTGTATACGAAGGAAAAAATCGAAGATTTCAATTTTCTCATTCAAGGGGCGTGGTATCCTCCCACTCTCTTAAAATGGTCGTAGGATCTTGAAATTCGGAATTATAATAGGGTTTTGGTTGAATATAAGGAAAAATATAAGTAAAATATTTTGTTTTCATTTAGGGGCGTGGTTTCCGCCCATTATCTTAAAACGGTCGTACGATGTTGAAATTTAGAATTCTTGTAAGGTTTTGGTTGAATAACATGAACAAAAATGAGAAAAAAAACTATTTCCATTTAAGGGCGTGGTATCCGCCCACTTTGCTAAAATGGCCGAAAACGTTTAAATTCGAAATTCTGATAGGGTGTCAGTTGAGTATAAGAGAAAATATAAGTACAAAATTGCAGTTTCATTACAGGGGCTTGGCTGCCACCCACTTTTTAAAAATGGTCTTAGGATGTTAAAATTTAGAATTCTGGTTTGTTTAACTTCATTAAACTCCATGAGTAACTTTCCTTAATGGTTTCACAATGGACCCTTGATGTCTAAATGTGACATCTAGACAGCCACTCCTAACCTACCTATTACTTATTTATAAATCGGCAGACCAATAATAATGTTAAAGTTTGCAAATTGCTAGCTCATAAGTTATTTCGAGGTTCATGCTTTCATAAAAAAAAAAACTTTGCAAAAAGATGTGAAATCAGAACAAAAACATAAAATGTAAAAAAAAAGAGCCAAGTTCTCTTATGCGCGAACAACACTGTGTAAAAAGTTAGCCACCAAAAGTAATGAGATCTAAAAGAACGCCAAGTTCTTACATGTAAAAGTGTTATATTGAATATTTTAAATCATAGAAGATAATACAACAATATTAAAAGAAAATAGAAAATAGTTTGGATGAAAATTTACGAGTTCACTTGGCAAGTTTTCGTTTGAAGCGTGATTAATAACATTTTAAAACTTGAACAATGAACTTGTAAATTTTCATCCAAACTATTTTCTATTTTCTTTTAATATTGTTGTATTATCTTCTATGATTTAAAATATTCAGTATAACACTTTTACATGTAAGAACTTGGCGTTCTTTTAGATCTCATTACTTTTGGTGGCTAACTTTTTACACAGTGTTGTTCGCGCATAAGAGAACTTGGCTCTTTTTTTATATTTTATGTTTTTGTTCTGATATTATTTTCTTAAATATGGATATTAAACTAGAAGGTTAGATTTTTCTAAAAACATACATTTTATTGTAAAATATATTCAGGTTTACTTACAAGGGGTCTCCTTCGTAATGTAGTTTTTAAAATATTTTTCAAAGACTTTTTTAAAGTAAATTAGAGATTTATAGCCTATTCCCACCAACGTGATTTAGCTAAAACAACTTGATTTAGCTAAAACACATAATTTATTTCATGATTTGCCATACATTTTCAATCATTTGAAATTACCTGATTTATAGCCTTTTCACATCAGACGCAAAACGCGGTTTTGCAAAACTTTTCAAAAACTTGAAGGAAATCAAGTGTTTTCCCATACAAATTTGTTGACAGCCCTGTTTTGCAAAACAACAAGTTTTTGTGAAAACCAGTCAAAACCAAAATAGTGAAAGCATTCAGCAGTCTATAATTCATTATATCGTATATATCGTATGTATCGATCGTATATATTTCTCCCTCCCTCCAATAGCAAGAGTAGATTGACAGTCTGCTTGTAAAATTGTTCACGACTAAACGTGTCAGTTGATATAGGGTTGCCATTTGAGAACATATAAAAATACAAATGAACAAATATTTTTTTCTTTTGAAAAATCGATGAGGAAAACTTTTTCATCCAGTGGTTTTCAATTTTTAATATCTTACACTAACGTGAATCAAACTTGCAATGAAAAACAAAGAGCGAATGTGTGTGAAAAAAGTGTGAATCTTCTAAAAAGAGAACATATGGCATCTCTTACTTGACATCAAAGATTTTTAATGTCAAACAAAAACCTGAAATTTAGGTGTGAACAGATTTCGAGTTTTTGAAAATTGACAGCTGAAAACAGCGTTTTGCGTCTGGTGTGAAAAGGCTATTAGCTTGTTTATTTTTTAATTAGGTATAAATCACCTCGATGATTCCAGGCTGAATGATTTCATGCTCAAGTAATGAATAAAATTCATTTCAAAATCATTTCTATTTTCTTTTTGACAGTGAAAATTCAATTTTGTGTCATATATTGATATATTTTATTGAAAAGTTCAAAAAAAAATGTCAAGATTGTGATAAATGTCAAGCTAAATTAAGTAAAAAGTTCAGTGGGAACGCCTTTCTTGATTTATAAATCAAATAAGCTTAATCAAGTCGGTGGGAAAAGGCTATTAGTTGGGTTATCTCCAAGCGTCTTCTAAAAATTTGGTATTAAGACTGGGTTTCCTTTTTTTTTAACTCCGAGCTCGTGTAAAAGCATGCACGAGTGTTAGTGAATATTTCCTTTTCTTTTTTTTTTATTTCCTTCTCACATAGCCACTTGAAATTTCTAGTTTTCTAGTTTTTGTTTTTTTCACTTCTCACTCAGAATTCAGTGAGCGATATATGTAAGAAATGAGTTTCGCCTACGAAGGTCCACAAAATTGGGATGAAAAAAAACAGGTATTTTCGCATGATCTATTTACTATGTGGAATTGTGGACTGGACATGTCGTGTGGACATACACAAAAATACATCTACATTCTACATACGTTACGTATTATGTTATGTGCAATTAGAGAAAGTAGGAGTAGTATGCATAAATTTTTTTTTTCTTCGCAAATTTTGTAATTTGGGATTATGATGGTTTTGAGGTTTGATGACATTTGTGTTCGAATTGTTTCTTTTTTTGGGTTCCTGACGAACGATTTTAATTTTTCATTGGTTTCATCTTTATATTTATCTATAAAGAAACGTAGAGCTACTTTTTGACAAGCTATGAACAATTAAAAATGTTCAAGACGACATTTTGATCAAAAATGATTTTACGATGATAGAAAAATCAAAAATGTGATTGCCTCAATTCTGTCTTTCCTTAGGTATTTAGGCAAAAGTTACCCGATTGTGTTCAACTACGATTGTTCCTTAGCCGATTTGGGTCACGGTTGGGAAATTATTTTTTTTTTCTTTTTTTAATGGGCAAAAAATTAATCAAACTTTAACATGTTTTTATTATTCCCAACTGCTTTGGGGTTTATTTTTTCAAGGTTTCAAGGAATATAATATAATATTTTTCAAAACCTGCCTACGAAAGAAATAATATTATGAAGAAAAATGATTCGAAGGAATCAAAATTCAAAATCAACACCACCACGAAAAAAAGATCGTTTCCTCAATGTGGAACAGGTTTGTTCTTCTTCTAAAAGATAAAAGAATATTACGATCCTACCAGCCAGCATAGAGAAACGAGAGGAAAAAAATGTCATTGCTACAAAAAACAGAAGTAAAATAATAAAATAAAATTTCCTCATTAGGCGTTTTTCTTTTTTACATCTGAACAGAGCTTGAACTGTCAAACGAAAAGTTGTGTTTCTTTTTTAGTTCAGAGTGTTCAGAGCATCAAAGTTGTGTTACTTTTTTCGTTCAGAGCACTGATTCTGAGTGTTCAGAGTTCGACGGCGCGCTCAGAAAAAAGAGACCGAGCGTAATGAACGAAATGCTGAGCGCAAGCGTGTTTTTCTCAAAACAATTGAAATGGTGGTGGAAACAAGTCGCTCAGGCAAAGATGATTAGTTTTATTTTGAATAATTATTTAATTATTTTATTTATTAATGAAAAAATGTTAATTTCAGCTTTCAAAAATACGAAGGGTCGATGTCTGAACTAAAAATGCTCAATTGCATTTCAAAATGAAATCCGAGCGTTCAGAAAATGTTCAGAGCTTCATTTGTTCAGAGCGTGTTCAGCAAGCTCTGAACACTCAGAGTTCGGAGCTCTGAACTAAAAAAGAAAAACGCCTATTGCGTAACAGGATTTTTCTTCTCAAGCCCTTGCACCTGACTCATTTTCAAAAAATACGCGCATTCATTGATTCGAAATGTATGCATGCAAACATGACAAATGTAGGTAGGTATTCAAAACAACTTTTTCATCGAATACCTACAAAGTACATATGTACATAGTAAGTGATCAGATCACAATTGCCTATCTATATGTCTGCATGTCATAAACATTCCAGAAGTATAAAAAAATGAATTTTCATTCTCAAACGAATTCTATGACAACGTTTGGTATGAAGAATTTTTTCTCTATCCTATGAAAAAAAAACAAAGGAGAAGAAAATGAAATATAAAACAACGCCACCTAGTTCAATTCGTTTGAACTGAGTTCCTTAGTGTGTGAGAGCAAACGCGATTTTTCTTGTAAAAATCTAAAAAAATTACCCATTTTCGAATATTAATATAAAATAAACGGATTATCGTAAAATTACTTTAGTTTCTGATTTCTATATAAAAAAAAATGAAAAAAAAAATACTTATTTGAAAATATTGTTTGCTGCATTCTCCTCATAATTGATACACAAATATTGACTTTTTTAAATGCATTTTTAAATATGTTTTAATTTTTTTCTAAAAACGTTACTGAGTCGAAGAGATATTCAATTTTCATAAAAAAATACTTTTGTTGCTGAGTCAAACTAAATGGGGCTGGAATCTTGTTCGCCGCAGAATATTTTAAGAAAAAAATGCATTTTCTTACTTTGCACTTCAAAAAAATTTAGTAAAATAATTTATAAAAAAAATTAAAAAATTAATGTGATATTATGTATATTTCGAAAATATAAAAAAAAATATTTTCAAGTTTTTATCTTTTCTACTTTAGAAATTATTCCAAATAAATCACACCTACTTTTGCTAAATTTTCCCCATTTTTCGTGTTTTTGTTAATTTTTTTTGACAAAACTGGACAAAATATTAAAAAAAAGCCACGTTACTGAGTCATGAGACATTTTAAGAATAGATAAAAAATATAAAAAGAATGAAAAATGAATTTTTAAGGCAACAAAACTTTTCCACCGCAAACGTCTCCAAAAATTTCATAATTTTTCGTTATGCATGACCCTTTTGGGATGAAATAAATTTTTAATATTTTTTTTAGCTAAATAACTTCTTAGCTTATTAAATTTATAATCTATACTCGTTGATTTCATTTAAATATTCGGAATATTTTGCGAGCTACACAGTTTTACGCAAAAGACCAACGAAATTTTCAATGGGAAACCTAGCCTTAAAATGTAGAATATTGTCTAACCTTTCAAAATAACTTTGATTTTTTGTTCCCCTTTTTTCCTCTTTGGAAGTTATAATAGTTTATGTGACCATATATCCTTTTAATTCCTTGTAAAATTGAGTGAAAAAGCCTAAGAGTCAAGGAACAAGGATATACAAAATTAAATTTTACAAGAAAAAAGTCTCACGTAAAAACAAATGGGGCAGGGACATTACTCCACGGGACATAAGTCCATAATGGAATTATGTCCCACTTAGGTGAGACATAAGTCCATAAATCCATTTTGGACTTAAGTCCCACTTTGGTGGGACATAATTCCGCAATTTTCGTTTGATAAATGGGACATAAGTCCACAATTTTTTAATTCATCAAACACCATGAACAAAATAATTATTTTATTTTAAAATTTGAGCCTTTATGGTCACAATAAACCAGGGTTCGTAAAATATCGATCGCAATCCGAAAAATACCGATACTTCTCACTTTTTTCCGATCTTCTCACGATCCGAAAAAAATAAAATTCTCATACAGATACTTTTCTCGGGATCCGAAAATTTCCGATCTCTCTCGGTACGAATTGAAACTTTTTTTTCTCTTTTTATCATTCGTGAGAAATCGGAAAAATAAAATTCCCCTCAAATTTTGTTCTCTCACGAAGATCAGAAAGTATAAAGATCGAAAAAAAAAATTCTTTGAATGTGTTTTGCGGTGTACGGTTGTTTCTTGATTATTGTTTTGTTTGATCTGGGTTATTTAAAATGGGACGAAAAAAAGACTTCGAAGTGAATAATTATGTTTTTTATGAACAAGAAAATAATATGGCATCATGTTTAAGATGTGATAAGAAATTAAAAGGACTAGTGACTGGCAATATAAAAAGACATTTTACAAAAGTACCTGCCTGCATGGCTCTACATGATACACAACATGGTATGTCGCGACATGCGTTGTCGTCACAACAATGGTAAAATATCGTTCGCGATCTGAAAAATATCGATACTTCTCTTTTTCCGAACTTCTCGCGATCCGAAAAAAATAAAATTCTCATTTCTCATGCAAATATTTTTCGCGTACCTGAATGCATGGCTCTACACTACATGATGCACATTGCCCATCGCACATGCTCACGTCGCGACACGCGTCGCCGTCGCGTCGGTCGGTCGGTCGTCGCCACAACAAGTCGAACTAAACAGCGAACTAATTGAGTTGTAAAAAATATAAAAACAAACTTTCATATTGTATGTTAATTATGTTAATTTGAGTATATTTCAATTAAATACATATGCACACAAACAACAACCGAAATTTTTTTATATTTTATTTAACGATCGGTTCGTGAATGGATCTGTTTTGGATCTTCTGTGATAAATTCGTGATCGAATTTAATTTTCCAGTTCCCGAAAAATTTAATTCGATCGTGAACACAAATTTTATTCTCAAAGAACCGAAAAATAAAATTCGCTATCGAATTTAAAATTAAATTCCCGGTTGAATTTATCGATCGCGATCGAATTAAATTTTATCGTTCTACGAACCCTGCAATAAACATAAAACATTCGAAATAATTTACATTCATTTCTTCTGACTTCACTTAATTAGGTTGCCGTGTCATAAGGCCATATTTCGAAACATGATCATATAACACGTTGTTAAATTGTCATACAGCCATATTGTCACTTTTCTAAAGCGCCAAATGACACTTGTAATAATTTTTTCCTGAAAAAATATCAATATTTCAAAGTTTAAATAGAAAAAGATTTATAAATAACAAAAATAATATATTTAAAAAGGAATTTAAACAAGACAAATATTCATGTAATGTACTTCAACACTGACTACTTTTGATGCTTTCTAAAATTCCTGTGCAAATATTCCAGAGAATTGCGTTATTATTTTTACATGAGTTTATCTTTAGGAAAAATTATGAATTTACAAAGATGGATTATAATTATTTATTTATTTGATTTAAAATTTAAATGAAAAAAAAATAATCGTCATTCGCGCAGCGGAAATTTTTTTTTGCCCCACAGAGAATCAATTTGGGGTGTGAAAATAAAAAAATTCGCGCGAATTTTTTTATTTTCACACCCCAAATTGATTCTCTGTGGGGCAAAAAAAATTTTCCGCTGCGCGAATGACGATTATTTTTCCGCTCACGCGTGTGTTTTATTTTCACATCTCTTGGGCACCCCTCGTTTCGCTTTGTGCGAATAAAGGTTATTATTTTTCCTTTAATTTAATATCAAGAAAATAAATTAAAATGTATTCTTGAAAATTCATAATGTTTTCTGTAGTGACAATAACAAAATGTCGCAAGTAAATATGGCAAAATAACGCTCTTGAAAAGTGACAAATAGCCTTATGTTCCAATATGGCTATATGATAATTTCACAATGTGTCATATGATACGTGACCATATGACACGGCACCATATCCTTTTCTTTCCTCTCTAATGAGTAGCAAGTCAGAAGAAATGTATGTACATTCATATGATTCAAATTATTGAAGCCAATTTATTTGTTTGTGATACAATAACTGTATTTATATAAGAAAATTGTTTGGATATCAAAGCAGAGAAAAAACTGAATAAGAGGAATGAAATCACTTGGATTCTTCAGACAACGGATTTTCAGGACCATAAAATCTCGTCCAAAAGCAAAAACAAAACATATTGAGAAATGGGACATAAATCCAGAATTATTTTTTGCGGAATTATGTCCCGCCAAAGTGGGACTTAAGTCCAAAATCGATTTACGGATTTATGTCCCACCTAAGTGGGACATAAGTCCATTATGGACTTATGTCCCGTGGAGTAATGTCCCTGCCCCAAAACAAATAAGGACCTTTTAAACGTCTTTTATTAACTTCCGACCCGCTTTTATCCAATTTATGAAAATAGCCTAGTAAAAACAAATGTCTATTATCGAAAACAGCAGTAGAGCTAATAAAAACATAGTTTTTTTCAATATTTCATTTATACACTGAACCAAAAAGGTACACCATATTGATAAAAAAGGTCATCTATATGATGTAGATTTCATCAATTTTAGTCCAGTGAACCTTTTCATCCATATGATGAAGCATTGTTCATTAATATGATGAAAATTTTCAGCGACAAATTTCGATCATCATTCATCAAATTTGTTCATCAATATTATGAAAAATGATGAACCAAATTTTGATTTATTTGTACATCAAAATGATGAATTATTTCATCGATCTGATTATCGTATTCATGAATATGATGAAAATTTAAGCAAGTAAATCATCAATGTGATGAATGCATTCATCATATTGATGTTTTTTTTCAGATTGATGATCGTATCATCGTATCATAACCAAAAAAAGCATTTACGATTCAGGAGCGTAATTTACAATCAGCCAGTTATCAACTACGTAAATTATCCTTTTTGTTAACCTCCCCCCCCCACACCATCCCCGTTTCGGGGGGTTCTTGCCTCTTTTTCTCTCTCCCTTCCTCGCCCTTCCCCCGGTACTATATTCTCCCTTCCTCTCTCTCACCTCACCGATCAATCTCCGTACTTCCTTCTCATTCTGCACTGCTTAGTGGCGACTATTTTTTTTTTTACAAATCCGTCACTCCGCACTGCTGGGATTCGAACCCAGGCATGAGAATGCACGACGCGACGGTCTCTTGATCGGCACCTCTACCCACTGAGCTACTTGACGCTTTATAAAATTGGAATTGATTTTCGACCGCATGAAAACTAGGGAATAAATAAACAACACAAAACGTTTTTCTTTTTCAGGAAATACTGTCGTAATTTACGATTCAAGAATCGTAACAAAAAAAAAACAGTTTGGATTCAAAAGTTGTAAAATGCGATAAGAATTCATGATTTAATAAACACCTATTTTTTAATTCAGGAAATATTTTTGTAAACTACGATTGTCTAAGATCGATTCGTTCATTTAGCTTCAAGAGCTTTGTTTTTAGAATATTGAGATCATAAATCTCGATCTTTGATATTGTAAATCAGAATTATTTAGTCGTACAATTTATATCATGCTCCAAATGTTTTAAATTACGAATACAAAATTTGTAAATTGCTCTTACAATGGAAATCTAAAATCATGACATTTTTTCGTAATTCTCAAATTATACAGTTTTGTAAATTTAGACGGAATAAAGATTGATTTACAATATTGACTCTCATTTTACGAAAAAAGGGGGATGATTTACAAAAAAAAGATTTTTCATAATTTACGACATAGAAATTCGTGATTACTGATTTTTCATTTCTTTCCGTGAATATGATGAACATTTTTCATCAATTCAGTGAATATTTTCATCAATAAGATTCACATTTTCATCATATTAAAGATCGTATACATCAATATGATGAACATTTTTCATCAATTCAGTGAATATTTTCATCAATATGAATAATAGGATTCATTCATGCAATGATACTATTCATAAATAAAAAGCGTTTATATTCTTCTTCGTACTGATGATCGACTTCATCAATATTGAGGTATATAATGGACATGATGAAAACACAAGTCTGTTTTATTCATCAATATGATAATCATTTACATCACCTAATTTACTTCCAAATTCAAATTGAAGTCGATTTTTTGATGATAGTCTTCATCAATATGATGAAATAAAATTGTCATTTAAATATGATGAATCAATTCATCATATTGAAGAAGAAATCATCAATGGGATGTAAAAACATTTTTTTTCGTCAAATAGATGCTTTCATCCTATTGACGAAAACTTTTGAACTGATGAACTAAATTTTTATCAAATTCTGCCGAAATTCTCCCAAAAAAAGTTGATGAATGCACTTTCATCTTATTGATGATTGGTTCATCCGTCATCAAAAAGTTTTCATGAATTTATACATAATATGCAAGAAAAGTACATCTTATTGATGAATTACAGTTGATGAACGCCATTCATCAATATGATGACGGCTTTTTTTCAGTGTAATTATGTAATTTTTTGTTACTTTTTCTTTATAATTATGTTCAATTCAAATAAACAATTTTAAATCATATCGCCAGGTTTTTATTGGAAAAAAGCAAGATTAATATTTTTGACCACACTTTGTATGGGCGGTTACCCACTGTGCACTGGTTTGATTTTTTCGGCCAAAAACCAAAAGTTTCAATTTGCTCAAAAACGGCTCCTATTATTTTTAACTTCCCAGAGGAAATATTGTGAATCTTCAGTTTTTGCATATCTCGTCTGCATGTTTCGAGGTCACTAGAATCCAAATCAACCCTTTTTATCATGATATCTGTGTGTATATGTACGTATGTATGTTCGTATGTGCCTATGTCCGTTACGGTTTTTCTGCTCGATTATTTCGTGAACAGTGTAGCTGCCCGTGGTGGTACGTTCGTTATGGCTGCTACGCAGAACGCGTGGGTTCGAATCCTGCTCGTTCCCACAAAGTTTTTATTTCATCTTTCACGGGTACTGCCTCTTGCGAAAAACTAACTACATTCATCTATCATGAAAAAGGTGCTTCTCAACTTTGCCGCTCGGAATCGCTGCTGAATTGTAGGTCCCCTCAATTCTTCACACGCACTGAGAGAATTGTTGATGAGTGTAAGCCACTTAGGCCTTGGCTCTTTAAGAGCTGTCGCGCCACTCTATTTATGTATTTATTATCGTGAACCACTCATCGTATTGCCATGAAATTAGTCTCATTCGATGTATACTTACAAAAATTAATTTAAAAATGTCTTTCGTTATTATTTGTGTTAACTTATTAATTTCTTGTTATGTAAGTAATTTAATTGAATTTGATTTAATTTATATTTGTCAATCTAATTTGCTCAAAGTAAAGCTTGTCACTAATTTATAAGATTATATTATCTTACTGTTTAAGCATTCGAAATAAATAAATATGAAATATGAAAAAAAACCTCCAAGAATTGTTTTAAAAAATCAACACTGTCTTAAGAAATTTCATGCCGCCAATTTTTTTCAGATAAAGTGTGTTTTTGAGGTACCTACATAGGTATTTCGATTTAAATTTTTATTTATATACCAGCAGTTGCCCGCGACTTTGTCCGCCTGTCCCTCGTCCACCGGCCAGAGGTGCGTCTTGAGTTGTGCATCATGCGCACGTGTCGAAACTCTTCTAAACTCAAAGTCTACAAATGTATAATTTTCCCCGTTTCAGCAATACTTTTCACTCATGCTTTGCTCTTATTATTCGCAGCGTAACGTTGTATAGCTTTAAAATGGATAAACATATTCCATATATTCAACACAAAAAGAATTGTTCAATTTGATTCAGCAGTTCCTTAGATCAGCGCGTTAAAACAAAAAAAAAATTGTTTCAAGTTATGCTAAACAAATATTTTGTTTATGTTCACTTCGTTCGACTTTTTGTCAGATACAATGATAAAGGTATTAACTTTCTGAACTTTTCTTATAATGCATAACTCAAAAAGCTCTTTCATTCAATTGCTTGTGACGAAAAACCTTGTTTGGTCATCATGTGTATAAACTATTTCGCAACATTAAATCTGTGCCAGTTTCATTCCAGTTTTTCAAGACGATAAAATTTTTCAAACAATTATTCACTTGTCGTTATCTGAAACAAAATAATTAATTAGCAACTTAACAAGCCTCTACCATGCATCTCACTGCACAGCAGCGCTGCTTCAAGTATCACGCATGCAAATAACGAGCTAAACGCGACGAAAATCAACTCGCAAAAAATTCCGAAAAAAGAGGTGCAATTCCGAATGCAGTAAAGTCAATGAAAAAGAAAAAACGAAACTAAGAAAAAAATAGCAATCTCATCAGTGATTCTTAATTATTGCGAGGAAATTGAAAACATGCGCTTGCAGATATCGCGCACGCTGCATATGCAAACAGTTTCGACTGTAGACTCTTAGAGAAGTTGTCGTTTGGTTGTCCTTGTCGTCTTGGAAGGCGACTCGACGTTGTTTTTGGTTGGCTGGCCATCGCAGATCTTCATTTTGCATCTAATTTGACTCTGGGCATTCCCGAATCCCGAGAGTGAAGAGAAGCATGATTACCATGAGCAGAAAAGAAAGGTGTGTGGCGGGTGGATCTGGCGACATGGGGCAGGTAATCAACAACGGCAAGCAGCATTTGGGGATAAATATTTGCAAATTTCAGTGTTGGGTGAGATGATGCCCATTTGAGCGAGCATTATGATTTCAGGCTCTGTGACCGCAAGGATGCCAGTTTCGCACGCCATGGTAACGACAACTCAGACGACAACGACAATATTCGTGCCGACAACCCATGATGTCATAGCGACAGCGCTGATTCCATTGTTAGAGACTTATGGGTGTTAACCGATTACCCAAATCGAAAAATTCCCATCGTTGCCGTCGATCGTTATCTCTGTGATTCGCCTCCTATTAGTATGGCTATGGATCAATTAAAAAAAAAGGCAACAATATAGTCCAGAGCAAGATTTTGCGACGTCAACGGCGAAGGATGGCGACGTGATGAGGGCTACTGCGCTGGCTACTTGCTCCCTGGGAGATGTGTCATGTTTTTGTCTGCGATTAAAATCTGTCCCCGTAAAGTTTCTTTGAAGAGCTCATTATCAGATTAGCTCCTGTTGCTGGACCAGGCTATACCAACCGCAGCACCGTTCCATACTCCGGATAATACATAGCCACGTATTACTCATTACCATTGACACACTGTTAATATTTTTCAAGCTTCCCGTAGAGCCCCAAGACTCGAAGACCACACACAGCGTTTGTAATGCAACAGATTATCATTAATAATGTGGAACGGCCGCGGCCACAGTGTGGAACTGCCACGTTATATTATTTGTCGCCGCTTAGAATTTGTTTGTTTTGGTTTTTTCCCAAAGTCCCAACAGGTATTAATATATGAATCCCATGTTGAATGTAACTAACTCTCTTCCTAGGAATGATGGTGATGGCGGTGTGGAGGGCGACGAGTGGGTATAGTTTATTTGGAAAGGTATCGTTGTGCGTTTGACCCTTTTGGACGTTTGGTTGGTGTTTCCTAATGGGATGATTGCTGGATATTAATTGCCACTGTCAGTTGCTACTAGAAGTACGTGATAAGTGCTACTTAGATATCCGAGTTATAGAGACTGTGCGGGGACATAGGCGAGTGCGTATCTCCATGTAAACTGATAACGTGAAATTAATTCCGAGAAGTTGTGTTCACAGCGAGAAAGCGAAGCCATTGACTTGATGGGGATTAAAAGTCGAATAGTTGAAACCTTTTAGAAAAGCATAATTCTTCAAATTGAAAAAAAAAACATAAATTACTTTGATTTTCCGGCTTAAAAGCTGCTAAACTTTGAACGACTGAACGACGAATGCTGGTCAGAGATAAGAAGGCTTTTTGAGGAGATATTTGGTTATTTTGAATGAATTCGATTTTAAGAGTTGTGCAATGCGACAATGACTATCAATCAATCAAGTTGCTTTTAAAGCATAAACTAGGTTTTTTCTGGAGGTATAGAACTTTAAATTGCAATAAAACAACGATGGAATATTCGATTGACATGATTTTTTATTCATTCGAAAGATAATCTTGTGGCAATACATTTAAAATATGATTTCTGCCATATGACTGCCACGGCTGGCTCGGATGTAGTCCAATCTGGACGTCCAATTTTCGATGACTTTTTCCAACATTTGTGGCCGTATATCGGCAATAACACGGCGAATGTTGTCTTCCAAATATTCAAGCGTTTGTGGCTTATGCGCATAGCCAAATGACTTTACATAACCCCACAGAAAATAGTCTAGCGGTGTTAAATCACAAGATCTTGGACCTTGGAGGCCAATTCACAGGTCCAAAACGTGAAATCAGGCGGTCACCAAACGTGTCTTTCAATAAATCGATTGTGGCACGAGCTGTGTGACATGTTGCGCCGTCTTGTTGGAACCACAGCTCCTGGACATCATGATTGTTCAATTCAGGAGTGAAGAAGTAGTCATGGCTCTATACCGATCACCATTGACTGTAACGTTGTGGCCATCATCGTTTTTGAAGAAGTATGGACCAATGATTCCACCAGCCCATAAAGCGCATCAAACAGTCAGTTTTTTTGGATGTAACGGTATTTCGTTTTGGGCCCATTTGACGAATCTTCGCCTTGCTTGATGATCGTTTGGCTTCAATTCTTGCACGAATTGGATTTTGTAAGCACGCAAACCAAGATCTTTTCGCAAAATCGTCCATAAAGTTGATGGACACAGATTCAATTCCTGTGCTCGATGGCGGATGGACTCATTCGGGTCTTCCTCAATGCTACACTCTACAGTAGCAATAGCTTCTTCTGTACGCACCGTATGTCGTCTCTGGGGATGCGAGTTATCAATTAGAATAAACGTGGTGCGAAAACGGTCCATGGTTAATCGAATTAACTGCTCTGATGGACGATTTTGTCGACGATAAAATGGACGTAGTGCCCGATACGTATTCCGCACAGAACTATTATTTTCGAAATAAAATTGCACAATTTGAAAGCGTTGTTGAGGCGTGAGCGTGAGTCTATTCATGATGAATTGTCAAACCAAACTGAGAATAAATCACTTGACAGCTGTTAAATCGGTTGCCGTCTTGAAAAGTAATGCCAACTTAAAGTTCTATACCTCGAAAAAAACACCCGTTAGTTAGATTTAAAAGTCTATATTTTCCATCACAATTACATATAATGAAAATTTTGGTACACCCTTTTCTTGCAAAATTAAACACTATCGCTGGTCTCATCTCATTTTATTAAATTTTTTTTCATTTTTTTTTTATCTAGCATTTTCTTAAATTGTTATCTTTTTTGAACTCATTGATCCAATGACCAAATTTCTGTCAGTACTAATTCTTGCATAAGGGCAACATGTTATGCGAATAAATTTTTCCAAATCCTCATTGCGATTCAGTTCAATAGGTTACGTCTTAAAATGGTACGCCATGTTGGTGTGAATTTTGCAATTATTACTCAAGCTCTATGCTGCTGACCGTGCTTAAAACAATCTGCAAAGCAGAAGACATAAATTCACTTCTCCAAAAGCGACTTGCAGCCACTTGGACTGCTAAAGAATTAAATGAAACATGCAAAGCAGGCCAAAGTGTTGCTATATGTACCTATTGGCAGATGCACTGTAGCACCATGCCAATTCAACAACGCATGCAAGCCATTATACCTGCATTTGGAATCGACACTCTCGGATGCGGTGCTTCGCAAGCTCCAAGTGGTGTCGATGGAATGCACCTATATGGCTTATGACGAGATGGAAAACACAACAAATGTTTCCGCCGCTGAAGCAGAAGAATTTGTTGGATCTCTATTATGTCGGATGCTTTAGTTGCATCCATATGAAACCGAACGGTCTGTTCGGTCGGTCAGCGATGGTCAGTGGTATTGTTGCCAGTGACGAAGGTCCACCTTACAAGCAAATGCACTCAAGAGGAACCACATCCCAGAGACCGGAGACCGGACAAGGTTTTCGGTTCACTACGGCTTTTAATTTATTTGTGTTCTCCAACTTGTTTGAATCTCTCATCTCGCTCTGTTTTTGTGTTTATTTTTCATTTTGCTGTCGAATTTATTTTCAGTCCCTAATTTAAATTCAAAGTTGTTCGAAAGGCTTTGCAAAATTTAGGAACTAAAATTTCTCTCTTTTATTATTATAATTTTGTTTTTCTCATTTTTTTTCTGTTATTTTTGAATTCCAAAAGCTTCGACATTGTTGTCGTACGTGGAAGGGCCGCAGATGTTGTCGATGAGGTGTTGTCTAAGTTTTCACACTGGTTAGAATATCCGGAGAGCGGGGTTTGTGGAAATGTTTGATGTAAATCCCTGTTTCTGGAGGATGAATATTCTAATTCTTCGACGGGAATTGTAAGTAGGCAAGTAATTAAGAATTCGGTTTGGGTGGTACACCTGTTGTACAAAAGTTTCTAATCAATTGTTGACACATTTGCATTTTGTTTATTTATAGTTGAAGTGCTTGTTAGAAGTTCATTCTTTTGTTTTTAAGCAAAGACATGTTTAGAAATATGTGTAGATAAATATTGTCAAGAATGTTATAGTTTATTAACTAAAGATTATTTTAAAACTGGCTTAAGCTTGCCTCACAAAAGTTTGAAATTCCTCCGCTTCAATTAAATGTGTCAATTTCGAATGTTGGATACTTGCGTGAACACGATATGGTATGATAAAATCATTTATTAAGAGAATAGTCCGCACTGAAATTGAAAAAAGCACTGAAAATGATAATATACACTAGTGGACCCTACAAACATCGCTTTACCCAACTAAACTCTAGCAGTCATATTAATAAAAAACGCCAATCAATTTTGATCCACAGCTTAACTTACCCATAGAATAAGTGTTAATCCATAGGTTAAACATTTTCATTTAAAAAAATAACTTGTTCCCGGAATAGTAGTGGCGTCGACCAAAAACTGGCTTTGGGAGTGGTGTTCCTCTTCTGTGTTTATTTATTGTAGAATAAACACAGAACAAAAATGTCGCATCAAAAACCAAATCTTTCGCGATTTCTTGAATCTGTCCGGTTTTTCATCAAGAATTCTTTGTTTTTCAATTTCCGTTTCCGTGTCTCGCTTTTCCAACAATTGCACTCGAAATTCTATAAAAGAAAACTATTTTCTGTCATTTTTCTATTTGTCTAATTTCCCGACTTTGCCTTCCATATTAACTAAAATATTTTATTATCGGGCGGTTAAGGACTCTATGCAGGATATACATATAAACAAACAAATACAGCTTAATAAGCAATTTGTTTACCAATCGTTAAAATTTCGCTCGAAATTTTTACCTTTGCTCTATCGTCCTCCGAAAATAAGTTTGCCTTTGCAGTATCGTTTCAAATTTTATTTTGCAAAGAGAAGAGAGAGTATAGCTGATGAATTTCGCTACAGTAAGAAACTCAAATAACTTTTTTTTTTTTAGTGTACGGAATTCATTTTAATTTTGTTCATATTAAAGTTCATTAAATTTTAATAAATACAGCTTAGGTAGTTTTAAAAATAATTGATTTTAAGTGTCCCCCCGCTCATTGATGCATGTGCGACATCTAACCAAAAAGTTGTTCATTACTGCTTAGAGAGTTGACACTGAAATAGCCGCAATTGTTTCTTGAACGGCTTGCTTTAATTCATTCAAATTTGTTGGTTTTGACTTGTACACTTGTGGAATCATGTAAGGTGATTTGTGACTATCAAATGTGATCACATTTGTGACTATCAAATGTGGTCACATTTTATTTTCCGTCTGTGTAAGGTGATCACCAAAAATTATTCGAAGCTTGGCACCACTTGCCACAAAAAACGTTTGACGTTTCAATTTTGACATAAAAATCTTTGGTATGTATGTATATGGCAAACAAGCAATCGATCGTAGCGCCAACTAGTTACAAGCTGAGATAGCTATTTTTTTACATAAGTTTGTATTGATGAAAAAAACGCGATTGTCGATAGTACTTAAGGTATTTCATATACAAAGTTAGAATGAAATTTATTTGTTGACTCCAACTTATTCATTGATTGGATATAGAGATAGACATAATTATAAATGTTCGATGTCTATTGAACTGCAGGCAAATCCAAAATCTGGAAGATATAATATGAAAACGTTTACAAATTTTGTTTTTCACAAATCTATCAAATTTGACATTAACAAATATAAAAATTCTTGGTAAATACAAAACTAACTTCGCATTTGGAAGTTCAAACATATTTATTTTATTTCGAAGGTCTTAATAAACGAACCTCTCTATTTTATTCATTTTCTGTCTATCGCTTATCTTAATTTTTTTTTTTTTTAATAATTGCAATGAAACAAACACGTTCATTTTGTACGAAAACTTTAGAAACATCCACAATAATTGAAAAGCGCGCAAAATTTTATATGCATGTGATTACAAAATAGATGTCACAAGAAAAATTAGCAAATTTGAGATTTTCACTTGTGACTATCACCTTACGTAGACAAAATTTGTGATTTGTGACTATCACCGATCACCAATCACCTTACATGATTCCACCCCGGTCCAGTAAGGTCAGGTGACCTGGGGGCCAACGGAATAAGGAGTTCCTGGATATCAGCTTGTTCGGAAATTTTCTTCGCAATTCTGTCATAACAGGCCTGGCTATGTGAGGAGCGGCACCATTGTGCCGAAACCAAACAGTTTTGAAAGGAATTCTCTTTCGGCGTAATTCTGGATAGAAAAACTCTCTCAACATGGTCAAGTAACGGTCTCCAGTAACCGTAACGGTGTGACCGTTTTCTTCGAAGAAATAGGGCCCGAAAATGCATCGTGACGGAACTGCACACCATATTGTGACACGAAGTTGATGCAATTCTGTCTGATGAAGTTTCTGTGGGTTGGAAGCACTTCATATTCGACAATTTTGTTTTCTAATGTTGCCGTTTAAATCAAAATGAGCTGCGTCAGACATAAAAAGATAGTTCAACATGTTTCCGTCCATTTCCACCATTTGGAGCATCTTCTGGCAAAATTCTAAGCGAATCGGCAAATCTGCTGCATTCAGTTTGTTGACCATTTGGATTTTATAGGGGAATATATAAGTCCAAGTTGTGCATAATTGACTGCAATGACTGTCTGCTTAGATATACCTATTTGAGCAGATAAGTTTCTTTTCGAAACTCTTGGATTATTTTGTATGGCAGCAGCTATTGTTCCCTCCGTCCGAACTGATGGATTTCGATGGTAAGGTCTTCTTTTGACCGTTCCATACTCGGTAAAATTGTTGACAAACCTCATTATAGTCCATCTGCTCGGATAGGATTGCCGCCAAACGTGCGCCTATATTCTCTTTGAACCAAAATTACGGACTCCAGTGCATAATAACGGCGGACAATCCAAATTCTTGCTTCAGTGCCCCAGTTATCAATTTTTATTAAATCTAAGAATCAATCTGCAAAATAAAAAAAAATTATAGATTCATTAGATTCAAAAAAAAGTTATTACGTACATTTTTTTTTGTAGCAGCTTTCGTCAGCCACCCTGTATGTTGTATGTATGAATTGAACTAATTTTACTTGCATGTTCATGGAAAAGAATGAATTTATAAGAAATTGCTTGAAGCCGCATGCGGGAATTATGCTTAAAACTCCGTCAATCAAAAAAAAAAATACGTGGGGCATTGTCAGGTAGTTGGTTTACTAAGGAGGCAATTTTTAAGGACCACAAATTGTATACGGAAAATCAACTTCCAAGAACGTTGAACGATATAACGGTTCACCATCATACCTAGAAGTTCCAGACTCAGAAACCAGCAAGCCACTGATTGCAAAATACGGTGCAGTGCAAAGTTCTGTTATTTTGAGCAAGTCAACTGTTATGTTAGAAGTCTTCAAAAAACATGTTTGACTAGAAATTTAAGTTGACCTCATTTCACTTTCGAAGAGTGGTAAAAGACCAATTTGGACTCATTTTTTAAAAAAAGTTTGCATTATTTCCTTTTCCGAAAGTGAAATAAATCCAATTTCTTCAAGGCGGCCTTATTTCGGTTGGCGTTATTTCACGCAACGTTTACTACCTACAAAAAACCTTGTTTAACATTTATTGATGTACCAAACTAAGCCGAGACCGAGAGTGATTTTTTGTTACACTTATACCACATTAATAGAGCTTGTAGACTATGAATTGTATGGTATCCTCGCTTGCTTGCAAGTTAGTTACACAGCTTACAAAATACGGTTAAATCGTCTCTATGTGGGTATAACGTTATGAAGATTTTCCCATACTAAGTATATATGTATTCATATCCTTTTATTGAGACTATGGTTCAAACCACTTTTCACTGCTACGGTTGCCTTTCCTGAACATCCTTATTTTTGCCCTTTCTTAATTTTCATATTTTGCAATAGTCACTCAAGATCCTTATCAAGTTGTAGAGATTCTGGCGAGTATGCAAGAAGCACAATATCGTCAGCAAACATCAGTGCTTTGATCGCTTTTCCGGCGTAATATATATCGCAAGGTTGGCATTCAACCATAAAAAGAGCAAAGAATGAGGCACTTATTGTGCATCCTTGTCGGACTTTGGTACCACCGACAGCTGACACCGCTCGTGAAAGATTTCGAATAGGCCAGTTCCACCTAACAACATCTCACTGAGATCTCAATGTCACTTTGACTGAGGCAAAATCATTTGGTGGAACATAATTCTCAGTTATCATTGAGATATAATGGTTACCTTACAAATTGTTGTTGCACATATGTCAGCCACGTCAAAATAGCTGAGTGAGAAATAGAATCCAAAATAATCTCAGAGATCTCAGAAAAAAATCTCAGTTCTCAGATGAGATTTTTTGTTCCACTTAAAAAATCTCTGAGATTGCTGAGATCTCAGTGAGATGTTGTTAGGTGGAACTGGCCTAATGTTGGAAAGTTTTGAATTTTGTTTAACATTTTCCTCTTGACAATATAGATATATACACAAAGACAGACAATGCACGCAAAATATTCGACAATATTTAACTCAGAAATTGTTTAAGAAAGCCAATTTTACTGCCCAGCTGCTTCATTTGTAAGTGCATAAGTACTTAAATACTCAATTTATGCAAAAAGTTCGCATTCAAAAATGATAAATCGTAAATTTCATCCTTGACGTCTTCATTTGCTAAAAACATTTTGTCAACATTAAAAATTTACTTCGCAAAAAAGGTGCAAAAAGTAGAGTAAGGAATTTAGACTTAATTACAGCCACCTTTTTCTAATCTCGCAGAAATGCAATTCAAAAACTAACTTGACTCGAACCACGTCTTGCAGATAAAAAATAGTTGTCTTGCAAAAAAAAACAAAGACAGCAACTGATGTTATTCATTGTACCTACTTGTCTCTCTATTTCTCAATTAGCAGTCACACTCTCTAAGTACACAATAACTCGTGCAAACAACACAAAAGCGACATAAAACAATTAATTACTACATCAATCCAAACGCAGAGCCATAAAATATCCAATCCGATCTCAAGTTTGTTTTGTTTGTCAATAAACTCGACGTGTATTTATAAAAGGTCTTGCCTCTTATTTAAGACAAAATATACCTATTTACAGCTCAAGACTTTTAATTACCCCTCCCAGAGAGCTCCTCGTTCAATTTTTTGTGTTTTTCTTACACATGCTTTGGACATGTTAAGACATTTATCCTTCATGGTGTTCATACTCATACTCACACGCCTACTGTCACATTGTCTTATAAGGTTCTTCATTCTACTAAACAACACAACAGACGACCGACGGGTGTATATAGCAACCGGCTATCTATAGGCTTAAACGGGTCTTATAATGCAATTCATTAAATGCACTCATTTTGCAAGCAAACATTATAAAACAAGACCATAAACCAGCAGCACAGAAAAACAACGAAAAAACAAAACATTGTTCAAAAAAACAGAGCTCGTTCTCTAGAGTTGTCAAGTTCCGTGCGCCCTGCCCCATTCTCTCCTTATAGACGATCCCAGATAAAGAACAAAATCGCTTTGGCAATGTTGTATGCGAAAAACACAATGTCCGACATGTTTTAATTATTTTTATAGAAATTTAAATTATTTTCTCATAAAATGTGCATTCGGTCACCCCTTTGCAAACCAACAAAAAAAAAGTTCTAAAATAAAAGAAGTGGGTTTGACTATGTCGATGGCGATGAAGACGCGAGGAATTTTGTTGGAAGGTGAGGACGACCAAAGAAGCGTTGAAAAAAAGCTCACCGTCTATTACGCTAAACTGTTGAGACTATATTTAGCAGGAAGACCCTTTGCTTGCATGCATATCATGGCAGCTTGAGGGTTGCATCAAAGGGTTAGTTTTGCATTCATTAATTTACAAAAACCAAAATACTCTTGTCTCCTGTGTTGCTGCTTTGTTGAATTTCATTTTTGTTATTAAATTAATAAAATTAAATTGAATGGAATTGAATCTGATTGAATGGAATTGAATTGAGTTGAATCAAATCAGTTTCTCTTTTTTTCATTAATTGAATTTAATTGAATTAAATTGAATGAAATTGACTTTGATTGAAAGACTTTCTCGCAGTCTTATAAACCACAGGTTTGTAGATATATCGTTATCACTCAATTAAATTTAATGTCAAAATAAGAAAAAAAATTGGCAACACTTAGATCGCGTGCCGTAGCCCTAAATAAAAATTTATAATTTTAATGGTTAATGACTTTGATGTGCAGTAATTTTGTAATAAACACAACTGCAATGATATTATACAAGGTGCGTTGTTTCGACCGACCCACAGATATAATATGCAACTCGACAGACTTGTAAAAAGTACAAAATAACTGGAGCCCGATGGTGCTAATGGTGAATTAAGTTGTTCCGGGTGTTGGTTAAATCGTGTGTGTTAACTGCGTATTTTCTAACTTAGTTGTCTGTAACAACAGTGCTAGGTATGCAATTATTTTATAATTTATTTTCCTGCGGATTTATCTTCGTAGGCATTTAGCTTGTAAAAAAGTAATATCGTTGAATGCAAAGATTGGCAGCCATTTTAACTTGTGGAGGAAGAAAGCAATTGATATCAAGTGGGCTGATCTTTGAACACAGCCTTTAACAAATCATCCAACTATCATTTTCACTTTATTCAGTAAACTCAACATTCCCATACATTTTGTTCTGAAATTCGGAGTCGGTAACCGGTCGTAATTCTCGCCCTAGTGGACAGTCAATAACAAGTTTAGTGTTCTCATGAATTGGACATAGCTCATACGTCATCCTACAGTATGGCGTATTTTACGTAAGGATCAGGGTTTTAACTCATACAAGATCAAGCTGAATCAAGAAATTCATGCGATGGACTCTGGCTAAGATGCACCAAGCTGATGAATTTCTTCGCAAAATCGGTAACGAAGCTCATTTTTGGCTAAATGGGTTCGTCAATAAGCAAACTATGCTCAATTTGTCGGGTGGAAATCCAGCCGTATATAATTCACACCCAGTTTTTGTAAGAAATATGCATAAGGGAGCGAACCGGAGCGACATGAAACTCCGTTGATAAACCAATTCAAAGCTGTTAATGATCCAAGCCTTGTTGGTAGCCGATGAAAAGATCGTTGATAGCCGGAGGAAACTCCGTTGATAAAAAAGGAAAACCTTGTTGATAAACGGTTTCCAAGCCGTTGAAAGGCGTAGGAGACACCGTTGTTACACTAGGGGAAACCCTAAAAGACGCACGTATACGGTGTGCTTATCTTAAACTCATCACAGATCCGAGAAGTACATGAGCCGTGAAGGAAGAAAGTTATCACCAGGAAGAAACTCCAGTCAACTTAGTCTGATACCGAAAATGAAACTATATATCTATGTATACTAATATATAAAGTAAGACTTTTGTTTGTTTGTCGGTTGTATGTTTGTAGTCGATAAACTAACAAACAAACAAAAGTCCTACTTTATAAATGACGCAAATTTGTTATTCCATGCACTGATTGTACAATAGGAGGTTCTGAAAATAAAAGAAATAATTATTATTAAGGGCAAAAAACATCGATTTTTAATTAACTTACCCGAAATTTTGTATTTAAATTCAGGAAACTGACAGCCGACATCAATTTTTTGAAATGTCTCTCTATTTTTCATTTCATTTCCTTTTCATTCTTCCTTATTATATTTAAGGCTGAACTCATACTTAAGCTTTTGCACCAAGACAATGTTAACACGCGAATTCTTGGGCACAATTCTCTGTTCAAAAGAAAATTTGAACATCGATATTCAAAAAAAGCATGGATTTTAGTTTCCAATATCTGTGCATGTACATTTCGCATTATGAATATTAGTTACATTTCGGTCTCGGTAAAAATTTGGCCTGTGTCGTAAGCTCATTGGTTTTCAAAGGGAAAATTGCATGTAATTGTAGGTGCACTGATTTACAAATGGAAAAATGGAAAATTTTGGATATGGAACTCGGAAAACTCTGCGAGAGCACGAAGAACTTCAACACCTAATATCAAGCTTTTGCATAGAATTTAAAGTGCATTGGTGTGTTTGTATGTCTAGTAGGGACTCTTAATCTGCTCAATCCTCAATGCATTTATATAAATTTTCATTGCAGGTATAGGCTTGGTAGAAACAAATTTTTAGGACAAACTTACTGGGAAGTCACTAAATAAGGGGGACAATCGAGAGCTGTATTCAATGTTGATTTTTGTGAAATGGTCAAAACACACCGGAAAAACGAGAATTTGTTGAATTTTTCAACGAAATTTGATTTTACTGCATGCTGAGAGTAGAAAGTTAGTTTTAAAGCTTGGAAAAATTCAGATATGTAATTTTATATTTAATTGGATTCAAGCAAATCACATTGCATTTCAACAATACCTGTGTTAATAACAATTATTTTTGAGTTGCTCTGAAGGGTGGTGAGACGAAGTTCGCAGGGTCAGCTAGTATTATATTAAAAGACATATACATTACGCACTCGATAAAAGCAACTAAGTAATAGAAATTTTGGCGGTTGCGTTTATTGAGTTTGTTGCAATAACCGAGTCACAAAAATTTTATCCCGTTCATTTAAAATTGAGCTTAAAACAAGAGGGTTTGAAATTAAATAATATTGTTTGCTATTTAAAAAAAAGTTAATTCATTTTATTAAATCCATTTTCAAAGAATATAACAGTTAAATCAATACATTTTTTAAAAAAATATTTTGGAAGAATAACATGAAAATTGGAAAACCAGCCGTTGCTGGCATTAAAATCTCCTAGGTTTTCGCTAATTTTTAAATGAAGCGAGCATGCTTTTGTCTTTAAAATTTGGGTCGAAATTGGGACGTTTTGATTCCGCTGTCTCTGGAACCAATCGTACACTTAATGCTTTTTCCATTTTTTGGATATTCACATTTTTTTAAAGTTTTGCGTTTTCCCGGACCGGACTCTGAGTTAGAAACAAATTTTTTCAGCACTCTTTAATTTTTTTTATTCTGCAAATTGTTGCCTTGTTGCATTCATAACTTTTACTCAACGATGTTGCAGATTCACCATTACTCAATTTAGTTAAAATTTCAGCCTTTTGCTAAATTGACAATTTAGGGACTTTTTTAAAAATCGCCATGACTCACAAAATCTACCGACCGAACACAAGAAAATTTAGCGAAGACTGAAAAAAAACAATGTCAAAAAAGCAATGCACCTACGATTAAGACGGTTACAAAATTCAAAAAAGTAAGCATACATTTAGAACAAATAAAAAAAATCAAAGTTGGAAAGTTGTGTTTAATGAGACACACTTTTTTGAAAAGTTGCGATTACTGAGTCACTAATGGTCAAAAATTGGGTGTTGCTTTAATCGAGGGTTGCTTTTACCGCGGGCGTACTGTATTACTAAGAAAACTTAAAATAATACTTAGCTATATAAATAGAATTTTTTAATTAAGAAACATCTATCTTGCTTCTATTGGACCGAACTAAGTTTTACTGTGCCTACCTTAGTACACCTTGGATCCCCTGAGGATACCCCAGCATTTGATAACAAGAAACATCACACTACAATCAGATGATGTTGAAGAGGCTGCATAGATGAGTTAAAGTCTTTTATTTCTCGTCTGCAAGACGAATCACGGAAATCAAAATTTTCAAAAAGCATAGACAAAGACAAACGGATATGTCGCCATTTTATTCAATTGTACAATGGAGCCAGGAAGTCAGTGTTCAAAATAGTATAAAACCACCTTTGTTTCTAGAAGATCAGCAAGAACGACACGCCCCTGTTGACACTTAAAACAAGAGGCTTAAGCTCTGATGATTTAAGAGGTATTTGGCCTCTCGTGGCAATAAAGACAATCGATCTCCGAAAATGCTTTTATGAAGCAACGGTCAGACAGCAGTTCAGGTACAAGTGACTGTGAATACTTATTTTTGATACTAAAGTACGGTTCGTAGCTAGTAATTATGGTACTTTTAGTACGAACACACGAGATGCAAAACTTATATGCATTTCATGTTGGTCTGAGGTCTCACATAGAATCCACGTTCAACATTGTCTAAGATCTTAACCGTTAAAGTGCTTATGTCAATAATGTTCTTAAAAAGTTTTTTTTTTAAACTCGCAAAAAAAAACTGTACAATATCTTAAACACTTCGAACGACTGAATAATTTTGTTTAATTAATTTAATTTCCTCATCGAATTTCAAGGGTTTTCAAAATGAGTGTTCCTTTCCAACAAATTAAATGCCGTCATCGAGTTTCCCAGCAAAGCAAATAATCTCGCACACGCCTCTTCCATTTTTTGGAATTTCTCAACACAATCCACCACTCGCCTCAGTCTCTTCGGTCCCCATGTGATACCCGGATGATGTGAAAATAATAAATTCTCCGAATTCCTAGTTCCATCTTCCTCTTATACAATTTGACGATGATGGGCTGGTTCCAAAGATACATAGCACAAATTGTTCCACTGAACCAGAAGTGGGAAGAGCTAGATATATCGCCAAAACGATATATTCTGAGGTCTTCATATAGATTCTGGTCCTGATTCAGATCCGAATTGTAAAGAGCAAGGAGGTTGAGTGCATTCGAAGCAGTTGAAATCGTATAAATTACTTAGTTGTCATGTACCAAAAATCCTTGTGTCAGCTGAAATGCCTAAGAATGGCAGAGACACATTGTCTCGATCCTTAACAAGGCAACAGTTCTCTCTCTGATATCACTTTATGGCAAACGCAGCAGCAAACACAAGACGCTCGATAAGAAAATTGTGCGGCGCCCGGCCCCGATGTGTGCTTAAATGAAACCCATCCGCTCGTCGGTAGTATTGAAGGTATTTTCAAACATCAGGAGCAGGAGCTAGCTGGATACATTTAACTAACAACAATTAATACCAAAAGATACGTACACAATGATAACATGTCAAATGGATATAAGCGATGAGCTTGAGCATTCCCACTGTCTTCTTCAGTCTCTCCAATTGCCAGGAGCATGGAGCAGGCATTCAACAATTCACAGCCAAGTAGCATGAAACCGACACTCTAGGTATAAGTTGCTATTTGCCACAACCCCAATTTTTGCCATCGTCGTCGTCGTCGATGACGACAACTACGACGACGACAAAGACAACGACAACAGTCATGTGAGAATTTCTTATTTGCAATCAAGGATGTATCCTTAAGTGAGTAATTTATATTGGGGAAGGAAGCAAAAGACAATCTATCCAACCAGAATAAGAAGGCTCCCGAGTAAACTGGCAGGAACAAGAATTTGCGAACATCACTGCAAATTGTGTCTCAATCTGCAGCAGTCCTTTTTCGTTTGTTTTCCCAACTTTCATTTCAGCTCCTCCGCAGAACAATGTCTATGTCATTTCGTTTTGTTGTTGTTGCTGCTATCAAGAATTTCAAGTAGTGCAAGTGACAGTGTACTGCAAGATTTAACTGCATCCCTTTTGCACTAAACTAACAAAATGTTTCCATTTAAAATTGTTATGCGTATAAATGTACCGCGACTGCAGCTTCCATCAGGAGCAAATCAAAAGGATAAGTTAATTAAAAACGGAACAGCTAATTAGAAACTGAGCTCCTTTGATCAGTGTGGCTTCTTGTTTTAGTTGCTGCGCAAAATAGAAAATTGTTACATGTCCTGAGTTGTGATTTTGTGACGGAAGGGAAAGAAGGAATTTCGAGGATTAATTATTGTCGTGTGTCCTCGAGCGTTGTAGGTGGGCGGTCGAATAAAAACTCAAACAAACAAAAACATACCGCAAATGTCAATGGATGAAAAAATGAGGCAATTAGTTGGACAACTTAAAAAGCCTCCAAGGATTAATTAAGTAGAAATGGAATTTCTCGCTAAAGGCCAAAGCCTTAAAATAAATAAGTTGAGAGGGATGGTCAGACATTTGGGGTGTGCCGGGCGTTTTTTCCACTTGAACTTCATAAATGCCACGAGCTTGATTAATGAATGATAATAATATGTCAAAATACTTATTTTTTGATTTTGGAGTTGTATATGAGTAAGTATGCGGCCGAGGTTAACCGAAGTGATTAAGCACTATCCTCTGAATTTGGATAAGAAGAAAATGTTTAAACATGTTCTTTAAGTCAAGGTATAGTTTCTTAATCATAGGAAGAAGAATGTTGTCCACCTTTCAGCCTTCCCTGGGACTTCCACAAATTACCAAAATTAGCCAAATCAGAACATACGTTCTATAGTTTTAGCGAGGCAACCGAACAGCAATTGATCTTTATTTACAGGGTTTTCTAATAAGGACTTGACAACTTCTTGCTTAAATAAAATGCAAACGATTTTGTTGCGGGGCGAAATGTTGTGGTATCAATTACGTGGTTCCCACATCTCAGCATCCATTAAGGAAGTGGGGATATCCCGATCAATCAACTGTGAACTAGATTGATCATATTGCGATCGACAGTAGGCACTTGTCCAGCATTCTTTCCGAGCAGCCAACATCGACTTGTTGCCAAGGGATTCGTAGTACTCCCGACAACAACCAAAACAAGGAAATACTGCAGGAAAATTTGACGTTAGATAGCTACGATTGCAAGAGATCGCCAAGAGAGTGTCAAGTAACCTTTAAAGGAGTCCTTATCAAGTATCGAGGACCAGTGGTAGTATTGCCAGAAAGCAGTTAGAGATGTCGCCTTTAACGTACTAGGAGTTTTACCTGAAGGTTAAACAGCTGGCTCAAGGTCATGGAGCAAAAACCGATGTCTGCAGAGATACAAAAAGGAACTTCATAGTAGAATCGCAGTCAATGCTGGGGATTTGGAAAGACCACTTCTGTAGACTGTTTAACAGTGAAAAAAAAAACAGAATCCCGCCGTCAGGCAGCAGTCATTCATTGGGCACGATACACCCGACCTAAACGAAGTGAAAACGGCAATATCACGGCTGAAATCCAACAAAGCCGCTGGAGCAGATAGTCTAGCAAGCTGTTCAAAGCAGCAGGCGACGATCTTAATAGAAGCATGCACCAAATCATCTGTAAAATATGGTCGGAAGAATGCATGCCCGATGAATGGAACCTCAGCATTATTTGCCCGATCCTAAAGAAGAGAGGTCCTCTACACTGTGCCAACTACAGACGAATTAGCCTCCTAAATATCACTGATAAAATCCTCACTGCCGTAATATGTGAACGTCTGAAGACTTTCGTCAACAATCTGATTGCTTCTTATCAATGTGGTTTCAGACCAGGAAAGTCAACAACGGCCGAATTTTTACTTTGCGACACCCACCACTTTTTTATCGAATTTAAGGCCGCCTATGACTATGACAGCATCTACAGGGATGAACTGTATAAGGCTATGTCTAATTTTGGCATCCCTGCCAAGCTCATTCGCAAAATGACGATGGAGAACTCACGCTGCTCCATCACGGTTGGAAACGAGCTTACGGAATCTTTCGATGTCAAAAAAAGATTCAGACAAGGCGATGCACTGCCATGCGATTATCTTAACATCGTACTTGAAAAGATAATGCAAAACAACACCATCAACATCAGAGGCATTATCTTTCAAAAGTCTGTTCAACTTTTCACTCACGCCGATGATATTGACAATGAAAAGAACACATGCGTGATGTAAATGGCGACTTTTTGAGAATTGAGATAGAAGCAGTAAAAATGGGTTAAGCGGTAAATGAGGGCAAAAAGAAGTATATGCTGTCTTCGAATATAGACAATGAACACTAACGATTCCGACAGAACGTCACAATAGACGCATATAACTTTAAGTAAGTAGAAGAGTTTTTCTACCCAGGCTTGACTAGTAACACGGGCAAAAATACCAGCGCCGATATCAAACCAAGAATAACGCTTTCCAACCGCTGTTACTTTGGGCTAAGAAAACATTTGAGTGGTAAAGCCCTCTCGCAATCAACTAAGGACCTGCTGTATGAAGCAGAAGACTGGGCACTGAAAAAATCGTCCTAGGCTATTTCGAGCGAAAAGTTCTTCGGGTTATCTATAGTCGCGTGTGCATTGATGGAGAATGGAAAAGAAGATTCAACAGCAAACAGTACGGGTTGTACAACTACACTGACCAAGCCAGAAGGGTCAAGTTCCAGCGACTGAGATGGCTCGGTCATATAGAACGAATGGACACTAATACTTCGGCTCGGTAACCCATCGACAACATTCCCGAGAGACGAACACCGCCACTCAGTTTGCTCACCTAAGAGTAAAAGGACCTCAATCAATTTAGAGTGCAAAACTGGAGACAGCTAGCTAGCTAGGGACCGAGCTGGCTGGCGGAGACTGTTGGTTGAAGCCCATAAGTCCACGCATTTCGGCCGCTATTTCGCATTCAATGTTGTCTCTGAGCTCTTCCATCGTATGCGTCGTTGGATTGTTAGCATAAGCCAAAGCCTCAACGTAGCCATAAAGAAAAGAGTCTTGAGACTTTGAAACGCGCGACCGAGGCTGGCCCATTTCTTGAGATACCGCGCACATCAAACTTGTTCTTCAATTAATCGGTTATGAGGTGTTCTGTGTGGCTTGTTACACCATCCAACGAATATGTAGACTTTGACTCAAATTTTTGCACTAAACTTGTTATTGCACGAGAATTACGACTGAAAACTAAAGTTGACGCACTTAAACTTTCGGTCACCAACTCGAAATTTCGGTAGAAAATGTTTATAATTTTCAGACGTTGCTTGTTCGTGAGTTTTCCATCATGATAATGTTCGGTTTACTGAATAAATTGACAATGACAGTTCGATGATTACTTTCAGTTGTCAAGTCCCTGTTGGAAGACCAGATTCAAAATATGTAGTGTCGTCTGAATTTTCACAATTTGATTTAAGATTTTGTTGTTTGAGAAACCGACATCAGTGCCAATTAGAATTTTCAAGGCAAGAAGAGGAGGAAGTCCGAAATCTTCTTGATTACATATCATTCCGTAGAGGGATGCCAAAGGAAAAAGAAAGCAGTTCCAGTAACTGACTGTGTGAATTCTGATTTCACAATGTGTGTATCATTAGCGCTACGGTTTAGTATTATTATCATACCAGTCGCGTTGAACCTAAGCTTTCTTACCTATATGACCAAGTTTTGCACCATACCTTAAGACTACTCAACCATTTCCGACTAGTCCTGCTTCAAAAAAACACTTACCATAACGTCGGCTTAAGTACAAATACCCGTAACTCCAAATTTCAAGATTTTTTTTTTTTTGCAGAAATAGGTAATTTAGGTAGATAAGCATGTCCTAAAACCGTTATTTCTTGGTAATTACGGTAAGAAACGGGTAAAAATTGGTTTTGAAAAAATCTTTGCACATTGGTTTATCATGGGCACACACCACGTTTTTTCCTCCTCCTGTAAAATTTACCTTTTTGGAGTTACGAGGTTTTGTACTCAAGCCGACGATAAGTAAACCCGGTCCCAAACACTTCAAAAAATAAGGAACAAAAAATTTTAATCTCCACAATAATAAACCATTTAATTTACAAACCCCGTCTGACTACTACACTTCCCATTAAAAAGCATGATTCCAGCAATCTTAACAGCAATTTGTACATTTCCATTTCTCGCATCTCATATATGCCAGCCATATATAATGGGGTGGTCCTTAAGCGTTCGTACGTGCCGAATGGCCATCCACTTTAACTTAAATTAAATCGCCCATCAGACAAATTATATGGAATGTAATGTCCGAGATATTAAAGAACTCTTTTTTCCCTCTCGTCCTCATAATCTCCCTTTTAAATGGGTTTAAAATTGCAATAAAATTCGTGAGCGCTCGCTCGTTCGCAGGAAGCTACCACAAGCCCAATATAATTGCGAACAGCAATTTGAAACTTGCTTTTTGACATCGCCATCTTCAGAATTGTGAGAAACAATGTGTCCGGGAACACCAATCCGGGATTCACTTTCTGTCGAAAAACAAAGAAACAACAAAACGAATAAATTCCCTAACCTAGATGAGAAGATAAAGCAATAAGCCCATTTCGCAGAATAAGAGTACAGCTTGACATTCATCAGGGCCTGAATGAATTAATCAAGACGAACGATTCCCATGGGGGGAAGCTTCCTTAATAGGTAAGCCTCGCAAATTACCTACCTACTATACGACTCGTTGTGAAAACCATATCGTCTCGAGAGTAGTCGGTCGGACTAATCAGAATACCCTTGGTGATGGGCTGATGGCCATGGCCAACCTTGAAAGCTGAGGAATCCGATGTTGTTGCGTGTCACTTAAATGCTACCTCAAATTTTGCTTCTCTGATTAACTAGCAAAGGCGACCAACGACGACGACCGGCGATGAGGACGAGCTCACTATCGCACATGCCAGCAGCAATGGCCAGGTACCGTCGCGTCGTCGCCCCACCAAACGACCACGAAGATGAATGGGAACGGTGGGCTCATCATTAAGGCAAGAAGAAGAAGAAGAAGAAGAAGAAGAAGCAGCAACTACAACTGACTAAACGATCTTCCTTAATTAATTAATTGCCAGGATTCAGGTTGCAGATAGCACTCGGATCCGATCGCACCGGACTGGACCCTTTTTTTGCGATAGCTGGATGCTAAATTGAGAATGAGGCAGTTGGCGTTATATAATTCCAGACTGGGCAGATAGAGTGACTAAGCTACAATCTCGGAGCTCCTGGTTTTTGTCGTTTGGTGTGCGCTTGGCCTATTTTTGCAGCTTTACGGGCGACATGAGGGCGGCCCACGAAATGACGACGATGATGATCGCTCAGAAGATTTTGCTGGTCAATGAATTACCAACTCATTTAGTGCTGCTCGATTTTTGAGTATCGACTGATATTTTTTTTTGTCTCCTCAAGATTCTCGCAGGTATACCTTGGTCGCAGGTTTAATCAACTTCAGGGCCGCCACAAACAACTGTGTGTGTGTCCTCGGGCTTTTAATGACAAACAATCGGGGACTTCTTGTGAGGTTTGCGCTGCCTAATTAATTCCAAAGTTTTTCGTGTATACCGCGCCAGTGCAGTGCAATCCCGATCTGTGAGGGTATTTGTTGTTTTTCTTAAATATTCCCATCTCGTGCATTTTATGGTAAATAGTTTGGAATTGAATTTGCACGAAAATCCACCCGAAATACGAGCAGACACATTTTGTTGGCTTGCTCGCTGGGAGGTGGTCAGCGAACACAGGAGACGAGCGAATTAAAATTCAGTAAAAACTTGGAAATCTCTCAATTAGTTAAGCAATTAAGTTGGACTTAAATTTGAGGAGAGAGACATCTTGCTTTTGTTTGTTATATTTCCTGTGGATTGCTTTTTTGTGTCGTTTTGTTTGTATTCAATTCGTGATCGATGTCATTGTTGTCATGTGAAACCACCCGCAGAAGGAGGAAGCCAAAGCCACCCTGCTGGGAAAACTTGTCGCCGAGTGAAACTTTGATTTATGTTTTCGTTGTCGGTTGAGTTTTTTGCCACCATTTGATGACTTTGGGTAATTAATTCGAATATGTTGTCATTGAATAGGAATCACGGGAGTCGTCACGAATTTGTTGTTTTTTTGTTCAAAATTAAGTAGGTACTCAGGAAGCAGCCTACATTTTTGTATGAATGAATTTTGTTTACATTCACTACATTATGTACATATTTTTGATGGATCCTCATTCAATCTGACAGTAAATTCGTCGATCAAATCAATAGAGCTTGTCAGCGTGAAAGTCAACGAAAACATTGGAGTAAAAACTAGTTAGATCATTTATAAAAATAAATAAAATAAATAAAATTGGTCCTAATATAGTCCCCTGAGGCACTCCAGAAGTCAACGCTTTCAAATCAAATCAAAAGATCTTCCATCATGAAAACCTCTTTGATAACGATTTAAAAGGTATAGTTAACTTTTAAGGGAACAAATATTTCCCTAAAACCGAATCTAAATTTTAGCTTCTTACCCAAAAAAAAATCCTGTATCAACCGCATTACAAAATTGTTTCATTCAAATATCTCGATATTTGATTCGCAAGTTACTTCTCCAAGTATTTTGATGGACGACATGGTTAGATACTGAAATACTGAAAGTTGTATTGTTCCGGAATGGCCGATTCGGCGGTAAGAGCAGGAAAAGCGTGTGGAAAAATACACTAAATTGTTTGCTACGGTGAATTTGGCGTCAAGATTGCGTGATATCACACACCTTTAGACTATTTTCTCTGGTGATACGTGATAAGTGGAGTATCACATGACAACATGTTAAGGCTTTTAGCTATCAAATAAGTACAACGATTGCCGAGTGGTTCCTCGAATGTGGGGTCACTCCGTGATGATGGCAGTGAAGATCCACACAACGCAAGATTCCTCCAAACTAGAGGAGGAATTCATTCGGTACAGGTTCAACATCTTGGGCCTAAACGAAAAACGTTGGTTGGGCCCCGGTAAGTTCGATTTACCATCGCGTACCACAGTATTGCTCTAAACCGCAAAAGCTCCAGGAAGCACACGTGAACTGGGGTTGGGCTGCTTCTACCAAAACCAGATATCAGTAGTCTGATTTCGTGGGAGCCTTTTAGAAAAAAGAATAATAAAGGAACGATTCCCAACAAGAGTACATCCCGTCACCATACAGTAAGTCCCAACGGTGCACGCATCACATGTGGAGAAAGAAAGCTGCTAAAGACGGCTAGGACCTGCACACTGCGCAGAGATAGTAAAATAGTTATATGAGACTTGAATGATTAAGTTGATAGCAACAACGATGGACTCAAACATGGGGTGGAGAACTGTCCGGAACTGGCTGGTGCTTGCAGTTGCGAACACCACCTCATTACAGACTCAGATGACTCGTAACTTAGTTCGGATGAAGTGATAAGGACCATCTGAGAAGTTGGAAGGACCATTTTGCTTCGATATTATTCGATAAGCTAAGCAGTAGGACTTGATGGAATACTTGCAGAGCGTATGTTTCCTAGAAAATAAGTTTATCCTTGCGAAATATAACGTTCTCCTTGAGCCAGGATAATACCTCTTTTATCGATATTACTTCTGCTTGGAATACACTATATTGATTTGAAAGTCTATAAGATGGACTGATATTCAGTTTTTCTGAGTAGATACCACTTCCAACGCCGTTGTCGGTCTTTGAACTATCAGTCAAGAACTGTTTCGTGTTTTCTTCCAGAGGTCCACCTTTTTCTCAAAAGGTCCTTGAAGGAATGGATATCTGGAAGTTGTTATCGAATACCATATTCGGGGCAATATAGTCTAAATGATCTGGAATATTGTCTAAAATATTAGTATAGCCAGTGTTGTTACTGATCCATTCAGAGGTGGCTCTCCTTTTGTAGAAGATGTCGAAAGGAGTTTGGTTTAGAAGTATCTTCAAAGCTGCAGCTAGTGTTGAGCAAAGTGCTCCCGCTGGACTTTAGTGAGTTTATTTACATTTACCATCTTTTCTTTACACAAGTAAATATCGGCCTGATTGCCGTAGTATATAGCCAGTAGGCTATCTTTGGGGAGCCATCTCATTTTGAACCTATTTTCTGTTTCTGTTCTGTTGTTGCAGTACAGCACCTACAGCCGTATTTGACGCGTCGGTGGTGATGCTTAAAGAACCGTTGTCTGTTGGGTGTGTAAGCAGCGTAACTTCGGATAAAACCTGTTTTTGAAAAGGCAGTTTCACACTCCGGAGGCCTATAAAAATGATTCTTGTTTTTCTTTATTTTTTTGTAGAGTTGCAATATGAGTTTGAATCGGTGACAACAATTCGGCCGGATTTGGAATGAACCGATTGTAATAATCTATCATCCCAACAAACTGTTGGATTTGTCGAATCGAACTTGGAGGGGGCATGTTGATAATTGCCTCAACTCGTTCCTGAGATTGAGCGATTCCATGCTCAGAAATAGTATGACTCAAAAAATTTAAACTCGATGCACCAAATACACATTTTGAGGGAATAAAACTCAGGCCATAATCAGAGAGTCTTTGAAACAAAATCTTGAGGTGTTGCTTATGCTCTTCTTCGTTTTTGCTGCCTATTAGGAGATCGTCTATGTATGCAAATACAAAATCCAGATCTTGAACAATTGAGTTAATGAACCTTTGAAATGTCTGACTGGCATTTCGGAGGCCGAAAGGCATCCTAATAAATTCGAATAAGCCGAATGGCGTAGTTATCGCGGTTTTATGCATATCCTCAGGAGCGACGGGTATCTGATGATAGGCCCTTACTAAGTTGATGCATGAAAACACCTTACAACCATTGAGATTCAATGAAAAGTTGTGTATGTGGCTAATGGGATGTCGATCAGGTTCAGTGGCATTATTTAAGCCTCTTTAATCTTCACATGCTCTAAAACTATCACTGTCCTTTTTGGCTACCATATGCAGTGTGGAAGAAACAGGTGAGGAAGATGGTCTACAAATTCCTAGACTAACCATGTTTTGAAATTCTAAATGAGCCGCTTTATGTTGTTTAACATTCAGTCAGGGTGGTTTTGTAAAAGGTAAACGACTTTTTGTTATGATGTGGTGTTGGACAGTATGTTGTCTTCGAAGTCCAAGATTAACCTTCATAAGTTTTGTACCAAACGTGCTTATGGAAGTACCATTAGCGGCACAAAGTGATAAAGAGGTATTTGTTTCTTTTGCTTGAAAAAGATGGCTTGGAAGAACTGACAAATCGGCACCAGTATCAATCAAAAAGGTTTGGTTGTGATCAGGATCTCGAATAAAAAGACGGCTTTGTAAAGAACAAACCGAGCTGTGTGCCGTAGAAACAGCTGGATTATTTAGTTTTTTTCGTTTTTGTTTATTTTGCTTGAAGAAGACAAATGTTTGTTGAAATTGCAAGGACTAGAACAATTCCGGGCATTAGATCCAAACTTTGAAAGAAACTAGCAGATATCTGATCTGCTACGCGACCTTTGCCTTCTCCGGGAATTGTTTCTGCTGAAATTCGGGTGCGACCTAAAATTTTGTCCACTGAATCTAGTTGTAAGTTGCTCTACCATTGATCATAATTCACTTATTTCAGAACGAAGTTGAGATTGGTCGTCAGAAAAATTCGAAGTCTTTTTATTATTTGAATGTTATTCTGAGATTCCAACTACTACAGCAGAAGCCTTCCAAATTTTATCTGCCAAACTAGTTATCTCAGCTTCCGATTTGGGACCTTGCGAAATGAGTGCAATGCTAATAACTTGAAGAAGTCGTCGCAGCCACAGCTTTTTAAATAAATCACTGCTAACTATACCTGACGCTGTGCCTGCTAGCTTATTTAAAGATCGCAGAAACTCGGAAGGTTTTCTATCACCTAGTTGTTCACTGGATAACAGCTTCTCTATTCGGCGCTCTTCACTTCTTTCGTAAATGAAATATTCAGGAAACTAAGGGGTAGGTGGGTGGGCTAATTTGAAAAAGTGTGTATCTTCTCGTAAAGAATATTAGTTTCGTCTTATGTGGAATGTCGTCCTTGCCACAGTACCTTGCCCAATTTGAGAGTCTGTTTAGATATATTGCTGGAGTTCTGAAAAAATGTGTGACTATTTCCCAGGTACAGATATTGGAACATCATCGGCTTAGGCAATCCCTTGAAACCCCCTGCTTCCAGGGGTCATTTACTTCCATGTTCCATAGAAGAGGCGATAGGACCTCATATTTAGGGATACCTCAATTCACCGATCTGGTGGTAGTAAAACTCCATGAGACTTAAAAGATCTATGAGTTATTTCTCTTAATTATTATGCTTGCTAATGTTGCTGTTCAAGGTTCAAGTTTGATAAGGCTTCTGGAACTGCTGTTATGCTTATTCAAGTCAATTATCTTAGTTAATATTTATGTGATGTTCCCTTACAAGCAAAACATTATGGAGCACATATAGAGAAAACAAGCCGGGAAAGAGTGTTTGGTTGGGCACTGATGTTACAACTAGAAGACATAATTAAGTGGATTTATTATTATTTTTGTGTAACATTGTTGTTATATATGTTAAACATGAAAAATCACAGTAAGACTCGACTCTGCGTCTTGAAGAAGATAACCCTGTTCCTCCGTATTAATTTTTACATTACCTTGTTGTTTTTTTTTTAAAGAAATTAACACCGAAATGTTCAATGGGTTGCAAACTTTCTTTAAAAACTTTTTCGTCAAAGCCTTTGAAATCCCCCAACAAAATAAATTTCTCACATCATAATTGCATTGTACATCGGGCCAATAAAATCGTCCAACAAGCAATAAACCTCTCATACAATCATGTCGAACATGAAATTATAAAGCAACTTAAGCGGGAAGCACTGCTCGTTTTTATACAAACGAGGACTCTCAGAAGACCCCTTTAAGTTTTAATTTGAATAGCTGCTCCTTCGGCTGATGTGCATCGCTCTAACTTGACTAATTGGATTTCATTTTAATGACGCGAGTTTGTATTGTTTTGGGTCCGGAGGTAAGGTTCTTCCTTTCATATGACCCCCTCCAAGAAAAAAAGGAGAAAAGAAACTAAAACCTCCTTTATTCCTGCTTTATGACCAATTTGGATTATTAATTCTTTTTCTCGAAGGATAACTTTTATGAGGTATTTAAATGCGCGAGTGCACACAACAGAATCGAAGGATTATGACTCTTGGGTTTGAGTTGGATAGTCTTGAAGGATTGGCTCCCGTGGTCTGGTGCAACTCTGAAGCCAGCTGATTTTATTTGCCTGTGCTCGAAATGGCGCTTGAACATTTATTTTTGCTTCACCTCTGAGGCGGCCGGACATATACCCTTCGCGTGTCGAGTCTACAGTCGTCGCGTCGTCTTCGTCGTCGTCGTTGTTGTCCAGCTTTCGAACAGCAGGAATAAATATTTAAAATGATTAATTTATTTTTTTATTATTATTTCGGCTGGTTTATTGATTTATTGCTGTGGACTCGGAATGTTTATGGCAATTTATGGTCATCTTAAGTGGTGATTAAGGGAGCCTCGTCTGAATCACAGACGAAGAGAGCAAGAGAGAGGAAGATTCGGGAAACACCACAACCGAACCCAAGATCAACATCCACTTGCTGTGGTGTGGTGGTATGGCGCTTGAAGTGAAACTATTAAGGGATAAGCTGGAATTTGGGATTCATTAATGAAATTGTCTTATAAAATTTTGACTTGGGCGGTTTACAGCCGTCAACAGACGTCATTTGGTTCTCATTCGGTTTTTATTCATTGATTTGAATCATAAATAATGCGGTGACGTTTTGTTTGTTTTAGTTTTTTTTTTCTCGGAGTGAAGATGAATTTCGATGAGACTTTGCTAAGCGGGTGGTAGGCGACAAGGCGAAATTAAATTGACAGGTTTTGATTTAGGACCTTGAGATGTTTTGGTTTTTAAGGGTTTCTGGTTGATTTATCTCTTGATTATTTGTTTCAATAAGAAAAAGAAAAACCTTTCGAGAGACTGATTATTGTTTTATTTCCAACCTTTGTGTATTTGAATTTTATTTTCATAACAAAATTAAGCAAATTGTCAATAAAATTATTAATGTGGCTTTTTCTCTTTTCTTTACAGGATCCTACAACGGTAAGTGAGATATGGAACTTAAATATTGGGTTATCGAGTAGAAATACATAGACCAATATGTGTAGGTTGGACAGAACGTCATAGGATAAAATGGTTCTATCTTAATAATTTCTTAATACGAAACAGAAAAGCTTGTGCTCAATACATTTTGGTGCGACAAGAATTAGTATTTTTACTCACTCTTCAAGATTTTTGATTATTCTATTGTATTTTTTCTCTAACTTATTCCTTCCGTTTTTCGTTTTGTTCAACTGTACAAGCCTGTACGTTCGGTTTTATACTCCGCCTTTGCGCAAACGGCTCTCCTGGCGCCGACCGCCTTCGTTGGTGGTTTCAATCAGGGTTGGGACAACTCCTATTGGGATATCTTTCAGTGTATAATCTTTCTGCTTCACGATCTTGACCCTAAGCTAAACGTTAGCAGAGGTGCATGTTCGTTAGCTCTCTCGAGAGTATGAGCTTGATGTTGATATCGTAATGTGTTGATGAGTTAATATTCAAAATTACGATGCCTGTTATTGGACTTTGGGTTGAACATTTTTTTTTCCTTTAAGAAGAAAGATTAGTTGAAGGCGGGTCATATCCTTCCAGATACAATAATGGTGGTAAGGCTACCCCATCTGTAGGTTGAGAAGTTCGTGACTCTTTTCGTGAGTGATCTATGAAGGGCCCATCCTTGCCTGACCAGCTCGTCAGCCCATTTATTACCCTCAAAAGCGCTATGACCTGGAACCCAGGTAAGAGTTGCCCTGAGTCCGATGTTCATGCTCGCGAGCTCACTTCGGCATTGTTGGACTAGGTAGTTTAGATGATGATGGGAACGAGTCAATAGCTTGAAAAGCTGTATTTCCATGTATACTAACCACATATGTAGGTATTTAATCTGCATGTCGATAAAAACATTAATGGCATCAAATGGACATGAGCGCAAACCTCCTGTTGAGCAAACACTAGCTGTTTTTTTCAGTTTTGTTGTATTGTATGTTTTGATCAATGCGGGCCACCATACAATCGAACCGTATAGGTTAAAATTGGGCGGACCACTGTGTGCATTCTGTGTACGTCTACAAAATCCGTAATTTTGACATATTTTTTCGGACATGATGAGTTTTTCCCTAGCGATTTTACTGATAGATCAAATCGGAATTAAGTCTCAAACTAGGCATTGCCTTCAACATCTTCTCAAGCTGTTCTTATTCCAGAAACCATTTCGAATTTGAATTTATCATGTCCTGACACTATTTCTCAGACTGCATCGGGAAACCTTTTTTCTCCCGAAATGATTATTCCGTATCCAGCAGTTCTTGCACGAGGTGTGGTTTTACAACCGCCTCTTCAACGTGTTACAATTGGTACAACAAGAAGGACGGTTGTAACACTCGACTTTCATCTGTTTTTTCCAGCATAGACTCGGAGAAAGGGTGAAGTTGGATGGCAAATCAAGGTTAAATCTTAGCCAAATGCAGTGGCGTAGATAGGGGGGGGATCAGGGGGATATATCCCCCCCCATTGGGATTCATAATTGTTCAACATAACCAAGTCATGCCAAATAAGTTAAAGAAACGCACTCTGAAATTTAGTACCTACTTCGTACGTGAATCAAGTCTTATTAGTACTCACAGGATTCCTAAAGGCATTGTAAATTGTACATTCTATACCTACAGTCTACGGGGAAAACACAAAGTCAACTTCATCTGAAAAAAATTATTACTTCGGCAAATCACAAAATATTTTGAATTTCTATTTTATATCGATTTTTAAAAAGTGTTTTTTAACGTCTCTCCCTAATTGATAATAATAGGTAAACGTGCAAGAAAAAGAGCTTAACTCCAGCTTTCCACAAAAGCCCACACCGTAACAAAAATTAAAAGATATTTAGTTTTTTTCTCACCGTGTGTCACATTGTTAATTTGGTGTAAGAAACTGCCCCAAACACGCAACACACTCATCCATACGAACACAAATGTTCGCACAACTGTGGTGAAGTTAACGCAAATCCTAACGGTAACGATTACTCACACTAGTTCATTTTAACCAGAAAGCAAAATGCGCTATTACCCATTACATAAAGCATGCCGTACACAAGCGGCAGATTGACAATCATTCGTCGTAATTTTGCGAGTTATTTGTGCGAATTATTTTGAGTGGCTTTTTTTAAATTAATTTTATATATATAAAATATTACGAAAATTTCCTAAAATTAATTTGGTTATGCAGTATTCAAGAATATGTAAATTTACATTTTATTAGTGATTTCGATTTTAAATATTGATCCGATTTTGAGGTATAGAATTTTGAAAAAAAGTTTATAAATGTTTTTAAAAATACAAACAAATTTTTAAAATTTGTTTGGAAATAAAATTTTATTTGGGCAATTTATACGTACTTTCAGAAAAAAAATTAGTAGCTGATCAGGGTTTTGTTTTTCGAAAAAATCTTATGTGAAAAAAACGATTCTATGAGAGGTAACGTTTTGGAGGAAGTTTAAAAAAAATCGTTTTTGAGAAAATTGAAACTTTTAGTTTTTGGCCAAAACAAATTGTATGGTGGCTTCCCTAAGTTCTTATCTTTAAAAAAAAAAAAAAGCACCAACGAACCTCTAGTTTTCAAGTTTTAAGTCAATCGGACCAGTGGTTAAGGCTGCAGGTGCGTTTACAGAAAGACAGACAAACACTCAAAACTTTTCATATATTCTATACTAGCAGTTGCCCGCGAATTCGTCCGCCTCTCCCTCACGCTCCGGCCAGAAGTGCGTCTTGACTTGTGCATCATGCGCGTGAATTCGGTTGCGAAGTTATTTTAAAATTGTATATTAGTCGACTCTCCCTAAGTCAAAATTCTTCTTAACTCGAAGCGTTCAAATATGATTTATTTTCCCCGTTTTAGTAAGACTTTTCACTGAAGCTCTGCTCTTATTATTTGCAGCGTATCTTTGTATAGCTTAAAGGCTTCCTCGATAAATGGACTTTCAACACAAAAAGAATTTTTCAATTTCATTTAGCAGTTCCTTAGATCAGCGCTTTCACACAAACACGCGTTTCACATTTTCCACTGATTCTTCGCTCCTATTGGTCGTAGCTTAATGCTATGCAGCCTAAAACTTTCCTCAATTAATGGACTATCCAACTCAATTACAATTCGAACCAGTAGTTTCTGAGATAAGCGTATTAAAACAAACAAACAAACAAACAAACAAACTCTTCAGCTTTATATATTAGTATAGATGTCGGAAGTAAAAATGAGCGAACTAGATCTATCCCCCCCCATAGCGAAAAGCTATCTACGCCACTGGCCAAATGTCCACTCATTAATAAATATATGTGTTGTTTTATTTTGTTACGTCTTTTGGATTAAAAGGTATGGTACAAAATGTAAAAATTGTTACTTTCGCACCAACTCTCCCCTATACGCTATACTAGATGGAGGGCTGTCTCCGTAGACTCTTCCTTAAGGTAGGCGTGTTGGGAACTTTTTAATAGAAATGGGATATGGTATTTATTGCCCAGGAAATATTTTCCTTATTTATAAGGGGATCGATGTGTTCTACGCCAGCCGTCGACAAGTCATTAGAGTTTAGCGAGTCAGGTTTGCTGTTCTCACAACCCGCAAAGTCCGTCGCCATCAGTAGCTCCAGGGGCTCTGCAGAAGAGGCTTCCCAGGATTCGTCAGACTTTTAAAAAAAAACAAGATAGACAATTGCTGTCCATCTGTCTGGACAGCAATTGTCTTCTGCAGAGCCCTTGGAGCTACTGATGGCGACGCACTTTGCGGGTTGTGAGAACAGCAAACCTGACTCGCTTAAATTCAAATTCGATAAAACCCTACTCAATCTGGCGGGTTCTTTTATGTCTTCGATTGTGTGGCAGTAATTCTTCCAGCTTTCCTGCTTAGATTTAGCAATGTCTCGCTTATAGACTTTTAAACAGACCTTGTACAGTAGAATTTGTGTTTGTGGCAAATATTAAAAATCTTTTTAGTCTTTTTCCTGAGACTTGCCTCAAAAGCCTTTTTCTTAGACTTTAAATCGCAGAGATGCAAATTTGGAGCAAAAATGTAAAGGGTCCGCCAAATAACTTTTTTTTTTTGAAATGCTATAAAAAAAAACTTCTGAATATTTTCTCAAAATTCTTTTTCTTTCAATCCTTCCGGTCCTTCAAATGGCTGCCTCGGCTGGCCATGCAGTAGCCTACACGATCGGACCAATTTTTAAGCACATTACCGATTGCGTGCAGCTGTATTTCACCAATGGCCTTACGAATATTGTCCTTTAAAGCGTCAATTGTCTCTGGCTTGTCGACGTAACACTTATCTTTTACGGCACTCCACAAATAATAGTCCAACGGTGTCAAATCGCAGCTGCGAGGTGGCCAAACGACATCAGCTCTGAAGCTGATAGTGCGATCTTCAAAAACAGGGCGCAAAACATCGATCGTAGCTTCGACTGTATGGAACGTAGCGCCGCCGCACAGTGTGGTATATATGTCCAAAACATGGCCAAAATGGTATTTTTTTGTTTTCAATTGCCAACCTCGGTTTATTATTTTCTGAAAAGCTTAATAATCAGCTCATCAAAATTCGAAACTTTCAAAGCTCTATCATGTCCAAGAGTAAAACACGGTCAGCCTAAAGTAAACAATTGAGTGAAGTGTCAGATCAATTTTCGATAAAGTGCAATTTTACTGCAACATACAAATTTTGTTTAAATTTAATTTTTGGTTTTTTTTTGTTTAACAACTATGGAAAACGACAGACTAGGTACTTATCTAAATATCTAATTAATGTTTTTGATTCGTACTTAGGTATTTTTTGTGTATACAGACTTTAACTTTATCCTTACGTGAATTGTTAGAATTTATGTGCTTTCTTTTGTTTAAAATGTATTTTAATAAGTTTCTAAGTGTTTCTAAGCAGTGAAATTTGTTTTGTTTTGTGAAGTTATAAATATTGAAGTGTGTTTTAAGAGATTTAGCCGCCCCAAAGCGCCCTTTTGTAAAATATTGTGTTTTGTTTGCGTGTACATTAAGGTGGTACTTATTTGCTTTTTTTCGAAAATTAATGAAGACATCTGCTCAATCGTCTCCAAATAAATAAAAATAAATCCTCTAATTTTTTCAGACTTTTATCTTACCCCTTACTGGCCGGCCCAGTATCAAAGTGAAATTCTAATACTTGGGACTTTACGGCTGATTTTTGGATTGTTCCCATATATCTCCATTTTGGATTTACTAATTTTGTTGAAATTTTGCACATTTATACTTAACATTATCCTTAATCATATTGCATTCCAAGATATGATTTTAAATATATTCTTGAATAACAAAAAAATCGGAAAAGAAATCGATTTTCGTAGTAACTTTTGTGTTTGTTACACTCTTTTCTAGATTTCTCAAAAACGGCTCAACCAATTTCTTGCAAATTTCGTCAACACGTTTATGTGCAATGTCTTTTAAAAAAAACCACTATCACCTGATGTCTTTAGCTTGCTATCAGGCACTGGCTCTTTTATACATGATAGCGATGAAGAAAATTCAGATGATTAAAAAAAAAAAAATTTTTGTTTTGTTTCTACGTGAAAAAATACTTTTTTCTATTGTTTTTTGTATTAAGACTGCAATATACAGGGTGATTCACGAGCGTTGTGCCAAAAAGCTAGAGCGTGTAGGTTGAGTTGAGACAAGAAAAAAATCGTATGGGAGGGGGGGGTCTATTCTCCCCCGTTTAGCCGGGAGGGGCAATTTTCTGAAAAATTGACTTATTTTGTAAAAAAAAATATTAAAAATCAACGGCTTAGTTTACAACACCGTGCTATACCTTTCTGAAAAGCTAAAAACTTCTTCTTTCACTTTGTTTTTAAAATAATTTGTTTTAACGAATAGTTTTAAAAAAATAAATTTTCAAACTCAAAATTTTCAAAAAAAAAAGCCAAAAAAAAATTTTTGAACTAATTTTTTTCAAAATTGTATGTAATTAAGTACTAATTTTGTTTTAAAATTTCAATGTCTTTGTTAATTTTAAGTCGAAAACAGAAAACCGGATGCAAAAATGTCTTTTCGTTTTTGAGAAATTAAAAAAAAACCAAAACCACTTTTTTCTAAGAAAATCTTTGTTTTTATTTTTACCTATCTGCACTTTTAGTATAATTTACTAGTTTAATTTATAAATTTAATTTTTTGTAATTGGAGTTTTATGAGGACTCAATAAAGTAGAAAAGTATTGGATTTTCCCTGGATTAATCATTTTGTTCATTGAAAACGTCTGCCATTGACCTTTCACTTCTAGCTCTCCGTGCTCTCGTCGGCGGATTCTTGAAAACATGCTACGACTTGGGCGCCATCTATTGGGATATCTTTCAGCGTAGAGTATTTCGGCTTCCCGATCTCGACAACAAGTTAAACCGTAGCAGAAGTTCCTGTCCGCTAACTCTTCTCGAACATATGAGTTTGTTATTGTTATGTGTTGATGAATTAATATTTTAATTGTAAATGGTTGTTAAGTAAATATGCGATGCCTTTTATTAACCTTTAGGTTGTTAATTGTTTTTTCATTCAAGAAAATTTGCGGTTTAATTATCTTAAGCCCCCAGCAGGTAGAACCCTTCGCCGGCGAGTGGCCGCGGCCCCAGGTAAAGTAAGAAAAAATTGCAGGTCAGTTTTCAGACGTTATCAATGAATAAAATGGTTAATCCATTGAAAATCCAATACTTTTCTACTTTATTGAGTCCTTATAAAACTCCAATTACAAAAAATTAAATTTATAAATTAAACTAGTAAATTATACTAAAAGTCCAGATAGGTAAAAATAAAAACAAAGATTTTCTTAGAAAAAAATGGTTTTGGTTTTTTTTTAATTTCTCAAAAACGAAAAGACATTTTTGCATCCGGTTTTCTGTTTTCGACTTAAAATTAACAAAGACATTGAAATTTTAAAACAAAATTAGTACTTAATTACATAAAATTTTGAAAAAAATTAGTTCAAAAAAATTTTTTTGGCTTTTTTTTGAAAATTTTGAGTTTGAAAATTTATTTTTTTAAAACTATTCGTTAAAACAAATTATTTTAAAAACAAAGTGAAAGAAGAAGTTTTTAGCTTTTCAGAAAGGTATAGCACGGTTTTGTAAACTAAGCCGTTGATTTTTAATATTTTTTTTTACAAAATAAGTCAATTTTTCAGAAAATTGCCCCTCCCGGCTAAACGGGGGAGAATAGACCCCCCCCTCCCATACGATTTTTTTCTTGTCTCAACTCAACCTACACGCTCTAGCTTTTTGGCACAACGCTCGTGAATCACCCTGTATAATGAATAGTGATATAAAATATTTTTGGCCAGGTTTTTGACCCATATACCACACTGTGCGCCGTCCTGAAACTAAATGTTGCCAATATCCTCCTTTTCAATTTTTGTGAACCAAAATTCGTTCAACATGGCCCGATAACGATCGCCATTGACTGTTACGGCAACTCCTTGCTCATTTTCGAAGAAAAATGGCACAATTATGCCTCCGGACCAAAATCCGCACCAAAATGACTCGTTTTGGGTGTATCGGCTTTTCAATGTATGCGTTCGGGTTTTATATGCCAAATGCGACAATTTTGCTTGTTTACATACCCGCCAAGATCAAAATGAGCTTCAACTGAAAAAATGATCTTTTTGGCAAAATCGGTATCTTCTCTAACTCGATCGCAGGCAGATTTTCAAAGTAATGTCGCAATATTTCCCAGCATTGTTCAAGCGTATACACAACCATATTCGTTCAGCGGAAGGATAGAACTAATTATCTGTCAAATCAAACATGAGCTAAGTTTTACCATTCACGAAATAAGCACTAGTTGAAAAAAAACCTTAGGTATGATTTGATTACTAAATAGATGATAACTTCAATGAAATCATACTAAATGTTCAGTTATTCGTTAAGATCAACATTTCTTCTGCAAAACAATATAAAAACTTGATTCCCCAGAAGAGAGGCAACCAAGAAAACAAAAATAATGCCAAATGAATAACCGTCATAACGGCCACTATTTCCATCCCTCCTTATCAAAAATTAAAAAAACCTCTGTGGCCTTGTTAACTTGCAATTACTATCCAAATAAACCTAATGAATGAGCTCTGAAAAATTGCACGGCAATCACTCAACTTGCCTCCTGTGCTTGTGCTCCCTATTCATGCCTGCAAGCTCTATCAACGTAAGGATGAGAACTTATATGTTCCCTTCCTTCTTTTAACATTAACAACTTTATGTGTCGGCATTTATGTCAGACTCCTTTCAAAACATCCATTGATACGATGATACACATTTCGACAGGTGTATGTTTCTTTAGGCGTGCACAGCGACGAGGACGACGGAGACACAAACAGGACAACGACTTGATGAGGGTTTGAAAACTAAAAACTGATATGACCTGAACCAACAGGTGATTCCAATGGATTAAAATTATTATTATTAAGTTATTAACGAGAATGATGCGGATTGCACTCTTCACTTCAAATTGTTGTTTTAAATTTGGCCTTTCATTCCAATAATCCTATAACAAGGTGGCAATGGCCAATTTTATGATAATCTGATGAATTACTGTGTCCGGTCTCGGTTTGGGCTGGTCGCTGAATATTATAATCTCGAGCAGGTTTCTCTTCGTTTTTTAATGACAGATGAGCAAGTGTCATATTTTGAACGTTTGATAAACTTATTTGAAGGCAAACATGTACTTTGGTTGAGGCAATTGGCGTGAAGTATAACACGGAAGGGTGTTGTTACTGCGAATAAGTTAGGTTTACTTCCACTCATGATCAACTTTGACAGTGTGCAATTTTGTACCAAAAATAAGACGGTCTGCGGAAGTGTCAAAAAGACTACAAATATTGCCAAACATATCGCATCTGTTGCTTTCCGGTACACTGACCATTTGGCCATCTAGTCTGCTCTTGTTTTCCGCACCGTTCATACCTAGTTCACAATTCCGCCAAGCAGATCAACCATCAATTCACATTTGGGGCACATAACCTACAATTATCCTTCATCATCATCGAACGCCGCGTTGGCCGTCGACGTCGATCAAAACCAACAGAAACTTCTCTATTCAAAAAACAAGCTTGTTATCCTATAATTACAATAAATGGGAGTAACTGGCACATTTCCACCTGCTTACGTTTCCATCATTATTATTTTTGTCGCCCATCGAAAAGTCAACAAGCAGGTCGATTTTTTTTTCGTTTTTACCCAAAACGGAACGAACTTGTGAAGACAAAACAGGAACACCGAGAAAAAAAAGAGAAATAATTGAGAATGAAAAATTCCCTCTCAAAACAAACAATGTCATTGTTTTTCTTTAACGTCATCGTTTAAGTGCTCATTTCCAAGGGGTGGGTGCAAGTCCTTAACGGGCCACTTAAATTAATAATCCGCGTAATTTGGGGTTTCAACAGTTCTCCAATACAAAAAGAAAGAGAATTGAGGAGAGTAGCCCCTGCTCCCGTATATGTGTATTTATGTCATTAAGATTGTTTGCGTTTGATAAACAGTTTGAATGAAATATTGCCAAGTGATACCCTCTTTATGTCGGTCTTTGTGATTGTTGGCGTTTACGGTGGCGGTGGCGCGGCTAGAGGATGAAAATGCCATTCTATTGTGTGTTAGTTCCGAATGGGCACTCGACGTAAAGAATATTCATCAAATGGCAATCAGTGTTTGTTTGTTTTTTTTTCCTCCTTTGGGGTTTCTTTTCTTCTAATTCATTGTAATTATTTTGATAATAACATGTCCTGACAATGGCATCAAAATACCTAGTCAAATGCGTCAATTAGGATACGCTAGCAATTGAAAATTCCAGAGTCGGATTTTGGTTGTGAGCAGTTAAGGCGACAACGTATCATATAGCCCAAATTGTTGATGATCTATAACTCACTTACTTACTTACTTGAGGTGGCGCTTCAGTCCGTTGTGGACTTAGGCCTATAGTCTCCGCTAGCCAGCTCGGTCCCTAGCTAACTGTCTCCAGTCTTGCATTCCAAGTTGACTGAGGTCCTCTTCCACTTGAGTGAGCCATCTTCTTCTACTTTTTTGTCCCTCGAGAATGGTGTTCAAGGCTTGCCGGGCCGGAGCATTGGTGTCCATCCGCTCTATATAACCGAGACACCTGAATCGCCCGCCGGTCATTTACTCTTCTGGTAAGGTCCGTGTTATTGTTCAACCGATAAAGATCGCTATTAAATCTTCTTCTTCACTCTCCATCAATGCACACGGGGCCGTAGATTCAAAGAACCTTCTTCTCAAAACAGCCTAAGGCACTTTCATCTGATTTTGTCGAAGTTATATGCGTCTATTGTGACGTTGCCCGTAGCTTAGTTGGTAAGTGCGTTGGCTGCTAAGCACAACGTCGTTGGTTCGAATCCTACTCAGGCCAAGTTTTTATTTCATCTTTCACGGGTACTGCCTCTTGCGAAGACCTGACAAATCTTCCAAGATTATCAATCTGTCATGAAAAAGTGCTTCTCAACTTTGTCGGAATCGGCGTTAAATTGTAGGTCCCCTCAATTCTTCACACGCCCTCAGAGAATTATTGATGAGAGTAAGCCACTTAGGCCTTGGCTCTTCAAGAGCTGTCGCGCCACTCTATTTATCTATTTTTTATTGTGACGTTCTGTCAAAGCCGTCGGTCGGTGTTGGGTGTCCTTCCTCGAAGACAGCATATACACCTCGCTTTGCCCTCATTTACCGCTAAGCCCATTTTTGCCGCTTCTGTCTGAATTCTCACAAAGGCGCCATTGACATCAAGCAGTGATTATGACAATATCTTCGGCGTACGCAAAGTGTTGAACAGACTTTTGAATGAAGTTTGCATACTATCTTCCCAAGCACGATGTTAACAAAATTGCATGACTGTGCATCGATTTGTTTGAATTCTTTTTTGACATCGAGGGATTCCGTTAGCTCGCAGCCAACCTTTATCGAGCAGCGTAATGCATTTTGTACAAGCGAACGAGCTCGGTTGGGATGCCAAAACTAGACATAGCTCTATACAGTTTGTATCAGTAGATTCTGTCATACGCGGCCTTAAAATCGATAAAAAGGTGGTGGGTGTTGATTTGGAACTCATAGGTTTTTCCGAGGGTCTGCCGCAAAATGAAAATTTGGTCTATCGTCATTCGTCGACGATGCCCTTAAGCCATCTGTTTTACCTTCCGATAAGACTCCCGAACTTTATTCCTACTGTTAGCTCCATCAGCATCCTTGATTAGACGCTTCTCATGCTCCTACTTTTTTCTTCCTATCTCTTCTTCTGCTCGTAGAGCTACCGAGCACCTCTTCTCCTTCTATGCAGCGCAGCTTTGTATGCCTCTAGTTAAGCTACATGAATCTGCCTACACTTTTCTTCCATCCAGGCTTTTCGCCTCGTTGGCTGTGTTAAATCTATCAGAGCAGAGGCGGCATCTGTAACTGCTTTCTGGCAATATTGTCACTGGTTCTGGGACGACATAGGACTCCTTAAGAGGTTTCTTGCAATTGATCAGAGGAGGATCAGGGATTGCAGCCATCCGAGGTCCAACTTTATTGCAGCATTTCCTTGTTTTGAACGCTGTCGAGATATTTGTAGCACTATGTCTACGACGAGTTAGTGGTCCAAATAGATAATGGCTCCTCGGCCTTCAGTCGATCGCAATGAGATCAATCTGGTTGACGGCTGATTGATCGGGAGATCTCCATGTTTCTTTATGGATGTTGAGATGTGGGAACCATGCGCTTGCTACCACAACATTTCGCCCTGCAGTAAAATCGATCAGCCTGAATCCATTGTTGGAAGCGGTGTCGCGCAGGCTTTGCTTTCCGACTGTTCCACCAAAGGTGTCCTTTTTTCCCAGATTCGGATCGACACATAATGCGTCCGCTTACATATTTGAATCTCAAGACTTTTACCTAAGTCTGCTTCCAACGCGAATCTGCATTCAAAAACCGCTGTTGTTGCTCCCGGTAACAATTAGGTACCACAGTTAATGTCAGAGTTTTTCATCCTCCTTTTGCCCGGTCCATCCCATCGCATTTCTTTGATAGCGATAATGTCTGCTTTATAGCAATTGAGGTTCTCCGCTAATTGTTCTGCAGCACGCGGTCTATTAAGGGACCTAACATTCCAGGTACATATCCGAAATTCGTTGTCCAAAACATACATTTGGGTCATCGTCAGTATATTCGTCCATTTCAGAGAGTTGTTGTTGCTTGGCAACTAAATGCTTTTCAACGTAGCCGGAAAGTCACACCGACAGCAGGCACTTAATGTAACTCAAAGTGCGAGAGGCGAAAAAACACTCCTTTTTACTACTCACTGTTACCAAAGGTAAAATCCTTCGGTTACTCCACTAGACGACTTTTCGAAAGATATAGAAGACTCTCTTAAGTTGAGCTCCCTCTGAGCCAAATCTCTCTTACTCGAACTTTTCGCCATATTCTAACTAAGAAGATCCGAACATTTCTCTTACTCGAATGAATACTTTTATCCCTTGACAATTTGACCTAGAGAAAATCGAAAAGGATATTCGAAAGTCCTTAATGGTCTTCGAATAATCTTCAATATGGAGCTTAACCTTATTTTCCGAAAGTATTTTCTTCGCTTTCTTATTCCATCTTTGCTCTAGAGAGAGAAAAAAGAGAGCGCCCATTATTTCCTTTGACACCCTCAACCCACCCCTGTTTCAACGCTCCAATAACCCCTAATATTCCTATCTATTTAACGAAATACCTTCGTTGCCTCCGAAATTTGAATGCCGATTATCTTTGATCTTTTAATTGATTTCGAATCCATTCTCTGGTCAACTTGACCTGTGAACAGAGACAGTTGTTAGTTTTATTTTGTGTCCCAGTGTCCCACATATAATTACCCAACATTTTCTATTTCCAACAAAACAAGAATGCTAATCACACGTTTTCATTTCTATCTCTTTTCATGCAACTCAACTGCGAACTCGGACATGCTGCGAACAACCAACAAAAAAACCACTCCTGCCACTCATGGCGTCATTCACGAATGTATGCCAATTATTATCATATTGGGATTCCATCATGTGGTCGCGGTCGGTCAAACTGCACTCTGCCACACTCGTTGCGTCTCATAATTGCACACAACACCGCACCGTCATCATCGTTCGTTCATCATTAATAATAACAACGCCACCACGCACCGTGTCTCTTCTTCGTTATTCCTTCTTCGTCGTTTTGACTGACAACTGCTCCTGCTGATCATCGACACTGACACCGACATCGCCATCGACACTCTCGCACTGACCACCACTCAACACATCCTCACTCATCATATCATCGTGCCGAATGACAAATGGTTACCGGCTGCATCTCACCACCGCTACGACCGATGGAAACATTTAATTAAAACGGGAACAAACGAATTGGACAAAAAACGTGATAATGGGTTGCGACACACAACACACGATCCTGCGGCAATTTCTACAGGGCGTAAGTATACACTCAAAAATAAGACTTTTCAAAACTGCACTTGTTGTTAAATGGGTGGGTGTTGCATGAATCCATGTAGGAACTGTCATCAAGGGGGTCATTAGCAAAACCAACAATGCCAAAGGAACAATCTCATGAGTGTCATAGGCCAGTGATTGATGGGATCACCTCTGTCGGTGATAATTGGATCTTACAACCATTGTTGGCCATCATAGATCTTCATCTATGCAGCAGACCGTTCCATTGTTGTCGATTTAGTGAGAGCGGGTTTGTCTTTGTTTAGGAGGGCATAAATTCGGGCCAACTAATTTGAGGCTAATATCGGTTTGACAATGGTGTGCTGGGCGGTCGGGAGAGGGACTTTGTTTTGTGATCATTAAAGTGTATCTGAAAATGCGGTATACCTACACCTTGTTGCAATCTGTGGATGATCATCAGTAGATCGTTTGGTTCGGAGAAGATGCGAAGTCGTGCCTTGCGGATATTGTTCCAACTTCAATACTTCGAAAAGACGCAACGATGCGATGAACGAAGAAGAAGAGCTCCAATGTCCGATGGGCCTTCGAGATTAAGTCTGGAAATTGGGTATTCTCATTTGTTTCAAATATGGCGACAAATAAATTGCCCTTCAATCGATTACAGTCTTCCTTTTCGTTCGTCGTTCGTTGTTTCAGTCGTTTGGTTGGGTCCAGTTGGATGCTTTTAACCTTTTCCCTTGAGAGTTGATACTAACTGCATTCAGGTGGCAAAGCCAAATTCTCTTCATCTCCATGGGATGCTATTGTTTGGGCTCTTGGTAATCAGTTAAATCAGTTTGGGTTAATTTAGGACGGAATTGAGATGTCTCTGTGGGCTAAGTTATGGATGGTTGCACCAGTTGCTGGTTTTAGTCAGGATGGCATTTCCGTATATAAAGAAGTTGGTTTCTGTGGAATTTTAAATAGGAGTCAGTACAGCTAGTAATGACTAAATATGGCCGGATAATTTGTGATGAGCAAATGTGTATAAACCTTCCCAGGGATACGCACTTTTGAACAAACTTATTAGTGGAGCCTCACTTTTATGACAAAAAAATAACGAACGAGCTTTGACCACTTTTATCTAAACGTTCTCAGGCAGTGCTGGAACATAATTAATGAAATGTCGGTTAAATATTGTTCACTGAAAAAAATTGTTGTCAACACCGTTTTGAAAAACCATACAGCGCCGTTGCGAAAGTATTTTTGTAATTTTTTTTTTCTTAAGAAAACGGACCATTGAAATATGTACATGGGTTCTTCAGTTATCCATTGGGTAAGCCTTGACGTGGCGAAGGTGCTTACGGTTACGGCCTACGACTACTGGTATGAAGCTTAGAGCTGTGCGATTGCGAAACTTTTTTCGCAGAAGGTCCTCCCATGGTCAAAGTGAAGAAGCTGTTGCTATCAATACTTCCCCAACAAAGGAAAGAAGAATACTTTTTTTAGAATAAGCGGTAGCCTCTTGAGTTCCAGTTAGGCCGAACAACTTAATGAACACCTTAATACGGACATTTTCGACATATTTTAAGCCCAGGGCGTAAAAAGGAACGGTCTTCTGGCTCTCGCACTAATAGCGTTTTCTTTTGGTAATCCGGAATTGTACACAGAACTGTCCGATTCCGGATTCCAAACGAACAGGCAAACACATTTTTTTGCTTCTAAGGGTTGAATGGTTGTGTATTTGTGAAACCTCATATAAAGAATTGCAGATGACATGACATTGTTTTTAATTTCTTTATTTGTAAACATGGCAGCGAGTACGTATATGCGAGTGTGTGCATGTATGCGTGATTCTGTTTTTGATTCTGACTTCAAATTCGGAATCGTTTTTCTGTTCTATTTAGAACAAGAACTGTCATCTTGTGCCAAGTGAACGAGTACAGAACTGTTCGCTATAAGAGTCACCAGAAGTGCCTGGTACTCCAGGTTGGGGGTTGTACTGCGCGGCGGGGTGACTTCTCGGCTACGTTTAGAAAAGCATTCAGTTTCCAAGCAACAACAGCCCTCCGAAACGGACGAATATACTGATGAAGACCCAAACAAATGTTTTAAGACAAATAGTGCAGTCATTGAAGCAAAAAATACGGTCTTACCTCCGAATTTTTTTACTGTGAACCGATTTGCATGAAATTTTGGAATTAGGCTCATCTTACCCTTAACTTCAAAAGTGAAAATGATTTGAACTCCGCAACCACCCTGGGGGGGGTTGCCACCCCTTCTCGGGGGTGAATTTTTTTTTCAAAATAACCTCGGATATCGATAGAAGGCCTAATTTTAAGCAAAAAATCATTTATAAAGTTTTTCAAAAAATCCAATACCTACTGTTCAAGTTATTGGCATTTGAAAATTCGCAATATTCATACTCTGAAATTTTCAGTTACTAAGTAGAAAAATATTTATGATAAGTTTTTGGACCATAACTCCTTCAATTTTCATGCTATCACAATTTATAAAAAACCATTGTAAAGGTAATTAAGAGAGCTACTACATCCTTCATTGCAATATATAGTAAAAAAAAAAACAAAAACCTTTTTCTAAAACGGTGAAGGGTTTAAGGACTTAAGAGAGGCTGTGACAATCATATCTCCGTCATTTTTTGTTTGACAGAAAAAACAGAAAAAAACAAATTGTTTGTCAGAAAAACACCTAAATTTTTAATCCGTACACTTTTATACGTATCTGTCGTCACTTTTGAGATATTCACCCCTGTTCTGATTTTCGTTACGAATTCAATTCGTTTACGAAATTGATTTTCGCAAATCTAAAAAACTGTGTTCCTAAATTCGTACGAATTTGCCTTCAATTTTTGACAAATATTTCTCTGAAATGACTTAAATTCTTAAATTTACGATTTCAAATTCGGTCAGGAAAATCGAAACGAAATCAAAACGAGAAATTTAGAACACCTCAGCTTTAAAAACGAAAGTATTGTTTTCGTAAACGAAAATCAGAACAGGGGTGATTATGAAAAAAAAAGTAGGTTTTTTAAAAATTTGAAATTTTGTGTTTTTTTTATCGGGTTTTTTTTTGAAAAATATGTGTCCTGAAGCAGCCAAATTGATACTATCTATCAAACTCTTCATTATAAAGTTAATTCTAGGCGGAATACAATTAATTTTAATTTTGGTGGAAATGGCACTTATGAAACCCATTGATTTAAAAGAAAAAACATTAGATACTCCCCTTATTTGCAATACAGATCACTTATTTTACGTGCAAAAGACTTTTAATAGTGCTCATTTTAAAGCTTATTTCAAGCACTACAAAACCCTTTTGTATTAGAATGCATAAAATGCATCTGTCAGGGTGGTCAGAAGAGAAAAAAGACGACACCAAAGACAATTTCTACGAGTTCCTTGAGCAATGTCCTTGCTATGACATTAAAATTGTCCCCGTCGCGTCGATTCAAACGTGGAGCTGGGAAAAGAGGATATCTTTGGTAGAACAGTCGAAAAGCACAGCCTGCATGCACCACACCACTTCATACAACGGATGCAGGCTCTTGACAACGTTACAAGCTCTTTTTACAACATCGTTTCGCCAACATCCATAAAAGAACATGGAGATCTCCCGATCAACCGTCAATCAGATTGATTACATTGCTATCGACGGAAGGCACTTGTCCAGTGTTCTAGATGTTCTAACTTTCCGAGGAGGCAACATAGACTCGGACCACTACCACGTCGGCGTCGTAGCCATGTCTCGACAGCGGCCAAAACAAGAAAATGCTGCTAGAAAATTCGACGTCGGCCGTGGACGGCTATACAATCGCAAAACATCGCTAGATCCTTCTCTGATCGAGTGTCAACGTCAAGTAGCCGCCGACATCAAGTATCGAGAACCAGTGGCAACATTGCCAGAGAGCAGGTAGACCCATGCAGCCAAACAGGATGCATACACGGTTAAAAATTTTGGGTTAGATTTTAATATTTTGAGGGTTACATATATGACAACACCAGAAAAATATTAAAATCTAATAAACTGCAAATATTAAAAGCAGAGAAGTAATAAAGCAAATATTAAAAGTTAAAACTGATGAGATATTAAAAATTAATACTTTTTGTATTAAAACGTAATACGCTTTTTATTAAAATTTAAATAAAGGTTGTATTAGATTTTAATAAAAGTTTATTAGAATTGTTAATATTAGAGTATTAAAAGTTAATCAAAGCGGTATTTAATATTAATACAATTTTGTATTAAAAATTAATACAATTTTGTATTAAAAATTAATAGAATTTTGTATTAAAAATTAATACAATTTTGTTTTAAAAATTAATAAAATTTTATATTAAAAATTAATACAATTTATTATTAAATATTAATAAAATTCTGTTGTAAAATTTAATACAATTTTATGGATTTGTATTATCAGCTGAAAAATATGGAAATTCAGATGAATTCGAAAAATATCGAAAAGAAATACTTTTCTGTATTACTTTTTGTTTTGGAATACAAAATGTAAGATACTTATGAATACATCAAATTAAAAGCTGTACAAACCATTTTCATCGACCCACCAATAGATAAGGAAATGGTTGGCCATACTCTAAGAAGCTGTGAAACAAACGATGTACATAATAAAACTCACAATTTTTATTTTTTCAAATATTTATTATATGTATCCTTTATTAATTTTAAATTAATTTACATAATGCAAACAATATCTCAATACGAATAGATTTCGAGAAAACACTATTAACAAACTATTCTTTTAATGCATTTATGATGACAAACCTGGAATGTATGAGTCCCTTTTGATTGTGATTACCAGGGGGCCTAAATTCCGCAGATGTTTAAAAACAAATATCCCTTCCCTAGGATCGAATAAAATCTAAAAAAAAAATGTTTTCATTAAAATGAATGGTTTTTTTATTTAAATATTACTTACCAAATCTGTATGACCCGAACTTTTCACTAGCGTTCTACATAGTGACTTTTTTGGAATGACGCTACGCTACAGGCAGATGTCAAACACCAAAGTGATTTTTTTAATAAAATTTTATTAAATTGCAATACGAGGGTATTAAAATGTAATACAAGAGGGTTTGTTTTTAATAAAATTGGATTACTTTTTAATACATAGGTATAAGAATATAATACAAACGAGTATTACATCTTAATACGAATGAAATGTAATACAAACGGGTATTACATTTTAATGCAAGGATATTAAAATGTAATACAAACCGTTATTATATTTCAATGCAAGCGTACTAACCTGTAATACAAAAGGGTTTGTTTTTAATAAAAATGTTTTACTTTTTAATACATGGTTATTAGAATGTAATACATCTTAATACAGTTGAAATGTAATACAAACGGGTATTACATATAAATGCAAGGATATTAAAATTTAATACAAACGGGTATTACATTTTAATGCAAGGGTATTAAAATGTAATACACGAGGGTTTGTTTTTAATAAAATTGTATTGTTTTTCAATAGATACCCTTATTAAAATGTAGCGCCAACGGGTATTTAATTTTGGTTTTAATTCCAAATGTATTAAATTCAAATCTTTTTGTATTACAAATAGTAACTTTAGAGAAAAATATTAAAATTTAATACAAACTAAATTAAAAATGAAAAAATTAATACCAAAATATTAAAATTTAATACAAAATTTATTAAAATTAAATTTAATAATTTGAGAATATTAAAAAGTAATATTTTGTGTATTGTATACAGTTGTAATACAAGAGCTGTATTAAAAAATATCCCAAAATTTTTAACCGTGTACAAAACGGCGCTGCATAGAAGGACAAGAGCTGTTCGTGAGCTCGTGGCAGAAAAGAAAAGAGGAAAATCGGCTTTTAAAAGATTAAAGAAGATTAAAGAGGGAGCATAAGAAGCGTCAAATCAAGGATGTTGAGAGAACCAATAACATGAATGGAGTTCGGAGGTGTTACCGGAAGGTAAAACAGCTGGCTCAAGGTCATCGATCAAGAACTGATGATGCCTGCATAGATGAGCACGATAACATCATAGCAGAATCGCAGTCGACGCTAGGGATTTGGAAAGACTATTTCTGTATACTGCAGCTGTCCATGGCTTAGTGGTAAGGCGCATTGGCTGCTAAGCAAAACGTCGTCGTGGATTCGAGTCCTACTCGTGCCCATAAAGTGTTTATTCCATCTTTCACGGACACTGCCTCTTTCGAAGAATTGACAAAACTGCCGTTCGGAATCGGCGTTAAACTGTAGCTCCCCTCAATTCTTCACACGCACTCAGAGAATTATTGATGAGAGTAAGCCACTTAGGCCTTGGCTCTTCAAGAGCTGTCGCGCCACTCTTTTTATTTTTTTTTTTATTATTATTTCTGTAGACTGTATAACCAGCAATTCCGTGAACCCGCCAAAAAAGAAGTGAAAACGGCAATATCCCGGCTGTAGAAGTTGGTCTAGCTGCCGAGCTGTTCGAAGCAGCAGTCGCCGATCTAGATAGGAGCATGCACCAAATCATCTGTCAGATGTATTCGGAAGAATACATACAAGATAAATGGAACCTCAGCATTGTTTGTCCGATCCCGAAGAAGGAAAACCATCTGAACTGCGCCAACTACACACTACTTAACATCGCTTACAAGATCCTCTCTGCGTAATATGTGAACGTCTGAAGCATTTCGCAACAATGTTATTGGTCGTTATCAATAAAGCTTCACACCAGGAAAGTCGACCTTCTACCAAATTACTTTACGGCAAACTGTAGAAAAAATATAGGAACCACCTTTTTATCGATTTTAAGGTAGACTCAGGAAAAAACCTTAGAAGTTCAAATCGACACTCACGACCTTTCTATCGATTTTAAGACGACGTATGACAGCATCTACAAAGACGAGCTGTAGGTATAAAGCTGTGTCTAGTTTTGGTTGCCCTGCCAAGCTGGTTCGCTTGTACAAAATAACGATAGAGAACTCACGCTATACTCCATCAAGGTTGGCAACGATCTTAAAGAATATCTTTTCGATGTCAAAAAAGGATTCAAACAAAGCGACCGTCAACACCGGAGGCAGTTGATCAGATCATCAGCCAGTCTTCTCTTAGTATTTTTTAGAATCTTACACACCAATGTACCAACCTTTGATATATATTATGGCCGCCGACGACGATCCTTAGACTTAACAGGAAATGTCCGGAAACTGCGGGTACGCGGCTCATGCTTAGTTGAAATACAACAAATACTCATTGTTGTTGGTAAGATAGCACGAGCATGTGATGTACAAACTGTCATACAATGCAAAATAATGACTCTGAATATCTCCACTCAAATCTTTCAATTTGTTTCCACACTTTTCGACTAAATTTCAACATTTCCGCTTAACCTAAACAACAAAACCAACAAATCCGAAATCGCAACAAAACGCCAACAATCTAAAATACTGGCATATACAATCTCTTTGTATTTCAAAATAAATTTAAACGTGTTAAGAAATCTCAACTTCAATCATCTTAATCATAAATTTCCATCGCGAGACACCGCAACATGAACTTCTTTTTAGTCCTTTATGAATCGAACGCATCATTAATAATCGCATAATCAGACAAGTCATACGCAAAACACCAAGTTAGACGATCAGCGGCGGCGCTGGCTGTGGAGCCCCGATGACCTGCCAGCGAATATTATATGAGCGAGGCATATGCTACACATCACATTCGTGTGTCCTAGGTGCTGGTCCATTGAAACCAAAGGAAAGGGTTCATTATGCACAGGATGCGAGCATTAATTCACTTCCAGAGTTTTTTTTTTGCGCGTTCGTTCAAAACGGCACACCATCGCTTCTGCAATGGCGAACCTCCTTAGCTCCAGCTTGAAGAAGACGCGTTTCTTCTTCGTCAAGCCTGAATATGATTCTCAGAGAGTCAGATCAGTGATTCTCATCCTTCGTCCACGCTAAACCACGATGAGGACAGCGACGCGTACTACTGCCAACCACCAGGCAGAGGCACCCCAACACAGCAGCCGAACTATACTCCAGCTCAAGTCGTAAGACAAGCGTCGACCATTTAAAATCTATAAATCCTAATGTGCAGAGGTGGGCGTATAGAGCTGTACGCCATAATTAAAAATTTAAATCAAATGGACTTGTCATTTGTTTTTTGCCCCAACAGCGCCGGGTACCACCATCGACCGGTCGTTGGGAGTCTTATCATGACCAGCGCTCGACATGCATCCAAAACGATGAACGAACACGGCACAGGATCGCGAATCAATGTTCCCCAAATGACCACTAGGATCTCTGGCTGATTCTCTGACTTCTCGCTTCATATGCGATTGACTCCAGAGATTTGCATATAGTCGCAAGGATTCCACATTGGCAGTCACATCACATCAATGCGGGGCCCTATATCGTGTCTGCTGCCAGTGCTGTAGCGCAACGCACCCCATGGTGGCTCCAAAATGGAACCCCGCAATGATTATGACTTCGAATAAGTCAAATTAATTTTGCCGATTTATTTCAATAAAAACTCGCGTATTCCCTTTGCTATATTCAATGGAAAGGGCCTCGCGCTGCTGGCTGGCATTGCAGTTCGCAGCACTAATTCAAGTGCTCACGAATGCGAATTAGGTGTTGAAAATAATATTACGTGTATGAGTGTTGTTTGTTCTTTTGTGTTCATTTTCATCGTCTGTCGTCGTCTCGTCGTTGTTGATTTGTTTGATGTGGAAAATGGAATCCGGGACGCACAGTTTGTACGAAGCGAATTGAAGAGATTGAATGAAGAGGCGCGTGTTTCATGGCAATAATCTGGGAGAGATTTGCGTTGCGGAATGCTTAACATTCGACGTGTAATTAGGGAACTGTGTTTGAATGTCAGATTTAAATTTTGTTTATTATTAAATACACTCAATGAAATCGACCGACAAAAAATGTTTCACATGCAAGCATTGAATTTATTCATTTAACATTGGTACAGTTGATGTTAGATGCAGTTGTACAGTTCAGAGAAAATTTTCAATTGCAATATCTAAAGGAAACTATGTCTTAAACAGTTTTGTTCAACTTTGCGAAAAGACGTACTTTCACCTTGGTTTTGACTGTGGGGAATGCAGCTAGCTTTTTCTGTACAATGTAATCGTCCTTATAATCCCTCCATCTACAAATTCTTTTTAATGCTCCGAAAGGTTCAAGTGAGTTTGTGGAGCACCTGCCCAATTATGGCAGTGCAGAGGATGAACAATATTTCTTGCACCGTCGGAAACGTTAAATTCGACACGATTTTTTAATCCACATTTGAAGATGTTGTCGGAATACAAATTGAATTGCTGTTGAAATTCTTTCAAAAGATAGAAAAAAATGGAACCTGTCCAAAGTATCAAGCCGAATTTGCTGACCACCATGCCGTTTGAATGTTCAAAGTAATTCAACAGGATTGAAGCAACGCCAGAAGATTTCTTAAGAATGGCATATGGTATTGGAGCTTGGAAATTCAAAACTGACGTTTTTCTGTAGAGAGCATGTAAACACCAACTCAAATGCACACCTTCAATCCACCAAAAAACAGCATAACTTGACTTTCATTAAAAGTCAAAGTTTGGACTTTGGCATTAAGTGTGAAAAAATATATAATTCAAATGGCCACCTGGTGCCTTGGGAGTTCTTGCAGCATGCGATTCTTTTGAGGTGATTTTTTACCACTTTTTCGCACATATCGGACGGTATCTCGGCCAAAACTTGAGTAATGTTGTTTTATATGCGTCGAGTTCGGGGACTATTAACGTAAACACGATCTTTTGCGTAGCCCCACAGAAAAAATCTAGCGCTGTTAAATTGCATGATCCTGGTGTCTAATTGACGTCGCCAAAACGTAATATTACTCGACCAGGAAACAATAAGGCCATAATTCGTGGTACTGTGCGGCTTGTTGCCCCGTCTTGTTGGAAATATACAGGGTGTCCCAAAATTCAACGATAAGCCGGAACCAGGGGATGGCCCTATTCATGACTGCATGGAAAAAATATATAAAAAAAAGCAAACGCCATTTTGTTTCAAATTACAACAAAAAATGTAAATTCTCAAAATAAAGAAATATCTCTTGACATTTTTTGCTACTGTGACCACAAATTTTCATTAATTTTTGATTTTATATTTTTATCAGAATCTTAAAACATAGAGCATCCTTTTCTAGTTTCCAGAAATTCCAAATTTTAAGCGGTTTTTCCACGACAATTAATCAAAAAAGTTTTTTTCCATAAAATTTTATTTTTTTTAAGTTTTAGTCCACTTTCAGTCATCGTGGTTATAAAAAAATGTATTGACACTACCATGGCGTCTTTTTTGAAAAATTGGCGCAGGTTATCAAGATTCTAAAATGGTATAACACTTTGGCTAAACTTGCCAGAAAAAGAAGTAATGCATACTTTTTCATAACAACAACCGATTTTCAAACAAAAAATTTGTTCAGAGAAATCACTTCACTTTATGGAAAAAATTGGTTTTCTGATGCGCTTTCTTCAAAATTTAGTACGATCTGTTTCCACTGTTTTTTTTATTCCATTAATGTGTTAATTTCACGTGTGATTTTGAAATTGTGTACTAGTTTTTGAAAAATCCTTGAACTTTCATCATTTTTATCATGCCATTGCCGTATGCCCCCTTAAAAACGTAAACATGCACATAGTGTACGGAGAATGCCGGTGCAATGCTAATTCTGCTACTCGAATGTACTGAGAAAGGTTCAAAAATGCTGGAAGATATCCATATTATCGGGTTTTTATAAATGTGCATCAAGAGTTTTTGGAAGGGCGTTTAGATAGAAGAAGTACTAGAAGACCAAGAGCAGATGGTATTGATAATAATTCACGGAAACTGAAAACAATTCAACAACATCGTAGATTGATGCAGGTGGCAAAAAATTCGAACATTTACTGTAAAAAATAAATAAAATATGTTTGTACTCCTAAATGGCACTTATGCATTTTTTCTTATTAAGAATTTTTGTATTTTAAATAAATGAACATTATGACGATTTAAAATAAACAAACAGAAAATATATGGGCCCAAATAAAACGTGCTTCATTCTGAAGACTCATAGGGAAGTGATTTATTTGAATAGAAAAAGTTTTTGAAAATCGGTTTTTGTTATGAAAAAGTATGCATTTCTTCTTTTTCTGGCAAGTTTAGCCAAAGTGTTATACTATTTTAGAATCTTGATAACCTGCGCCAATTTTTAAAAAAAGACGCCATGGTAGTGTCCATACATTTTTTTATAACCACGATGACTGAAAGTGGACTGAAACTAAAAAAAAATTAAAATTTTATGGAAAAAAACTTTTTTGATTAATTGTCGTGGAAAAACCGCTAAAAATTTGGAATTTTTGGAAACTAGGAAAGGATGCTCTATGTTTTAAGATTCTGATAAAAATATAAAATCAAAAATTAATGAAAATTTGTGGTCACAGTAACAAAAAATGTCAAGAGATATTTTTTTATTTTGAGAATTTACATTTTTTGTTGTAATTTGAAACAAAATGGCGTTTGATTTTTTTTATATATTTTTTCCATGCAGTCATGAATAGGGCCACCCCATGGTTCCAGCTTATCGTTGAATTTTGGGACACCCTGTATATCTCCGAAGTCATGATCTTCAATCGCCGGGCAAAAAAAAAATGGGTTTTCATCCACCCATATCGCTCCGAATTGACTAAGTTCGGATTATCAGCAACACTTGTGCTTGAAGCAGCAACACGCCAGTGACACTTTTCCGCACAGTTTGGAACAGGAGAACACAGCTTTTTGTGTGTTTATTGGGACATTTTTTGTTCCAAACTGTTCTGATTTCGTGTTCATTGAGTCTGCCTAGAACACTTTGGAATAGTTAAGGACAGGATTTTCTGTTGCATCTCTTTAGGTTAAACATTTAAGTGTTCTGAACTCTTCCAAACTGTTCTAACATTTCACATGAAGCTGTACTGAGCTTTTTTTCGCTACTAACGTGCAGTGTGGGTTTTCCGACATGAAAATACTTCTTGTCAAAAAAGATGAGTTTACGCTCGAAGCTGCAATGTGGAAACGAATGAACGTCTTAAAGATGAGTCAATTGTACTTTGTAACCGAATAATTCGACATCCATTGTTAAAAATTGTGCTCAGAATACTACGTGAAACGTTGAGTTGTTGAGATCGATAGCAACTTCGTGGATTCTCTTCTATAGAAGTCAGATTTTTGTCTGACGACGAATTTGTCACGAATTTGCATGCAGGCAACGCGATGTGTGCCTTATTTCGCCCAAGACCATTAAACAAAATACATTTTCAAAAATGCCTCTTAAACTCTATATTTTGGATATTTACCTTAAAACTCTTGAAATTTCATTCATTCTTAAATTTAGCCTTAAAACGTATAGTTTTCTTAGACCGTACATCTAATGCATTATTGGAACTTGATACAAAGAATTTTGTTTTGAAAACCCCCTATCAGTGATTATTTGTCTATATTTGCGAACATTTTCTCAAACTCAATCTATAAGCGACATCACTCGCGTAGACCGTACTCGATATGAATATGCACTGAACAGGACAATGATTCCTGTGAACTCCCTGATGTCCTCGATATTTCATTGGCTATGGCCACAAACATTAAATGAAAAATAAATTGCTTTAATGATCCCAATAACGATAATGAGGGCCATATGAGTCGACGTGCTCCTTAGTTATGCGTATAAGTTTCGCCAATGACGATGAGCAGAAGCAGTCCATCGAGGGAAGTATAGTGTACCCAAAGGCGGCAATAACGGCCAGCCCCAGCAACAGCCAGTATGCTTGCTTAGTGCTGTACACATCCTCGAGGCTCGAGCGCTTTTATTTAGATTGAAACTTGATATTTAAGTGATAAGACGCGTCCGACATATCCTGTGGATTATTTTGCCACCTTTCTACCTCTCTTTTTTTCCACCTGATGGAGGTGGATAGTTGATCGATAGTCCTCACATATTAAACTCCTTGTCAAACATGCATTTCGCATAAACATACAAATGCGAGTAAGTGCCTGCATCTGATGGGTTCTCGAGAGGTCTGTGCGGCTACAGCGGCGGTACGCAAGATTGCCATCGTAAAGCTGCACAATTGATTGCTGGCAACATGATATTTTTGGTGTTCACATACTACTCTGTGACCGCATTGTGCTGCGCGGATGGGGTTGAAGGTGCCACAGGGTCTCGTAGTGTGAAAACATGTAAACAACTCTTGCGAAAAGTCTTCCTATCGTTGTTGTTCGCTTGCAAATGCAACGACGCGACCGACGACTAAGATGTTGATGTTGACGACCGACAACGCAACTCGATGAATCCATGTGGGCAGAGACTTGAGGCAGTGTGTCCGGAAATTTGACGTATTTCATAATTTTACTCGTCAGGGGTCATATCAAGAAGTGTTTCATTTGTCCACGTCAACAACATAACACCTGCTCTTTGTCCGATATGAGTTGCCTGATAGATTAAAGGTCTTCGCAAACTCTGACGTAAGTGGCAAGGTGAACTTCTTAGTCGTAGGCTGGGGCAGTGGGTAACTTTAAGAAGATGCAGCGACAAAAATTAATTACTCTGTTGGAATGAAATTTTAAGTTTTTAAATAATAATTATTTTATCGTTCCCCTTAAGCTAATTGCATTTTCATTTTTCTTTTTTATTTCTTTTCATGTATGTGCCGCTTGCTGACCTTGTTTCAAACTATAATATTTCTGGTTTTGGTGCCGCTCCGCTTCATGACGTTAAAGTATGTAAGTATGATGAAAGTTAAGTTATAATTCCTTAATCTTCTAAGCGTGTTGAAATGGTAAGGATTGTATAGAAGCAGGGAAAGTACTCGTGTTTTAAAAAGACGGACTTGTTCTATTCTACTGATGCAAAATTAACTTAGCGTTGAACTTTATAAAAATATCCACAGCTCAAAACTCACAATATAGGACATAACCTGTTTTTTTTTTTTTTTAACACTATCAGAATTGGTCGTATGGGCTTATAGCAAGCACCATTTTACGACCAATGGTTTGCCAACACAGAAACTGTGTTATACCACCGGCTCATCACTTAGTGTGGTGTTAGTTGTTAGTAAGCAAATAACGAAACAACTGTAAATGTTAAGTTTCAAAGACTTTGAAGGCTCGCCTTCAGGTCAGGTCTAGCAATTGGACAACAATACTCCTGCTCGTAGAACCTTAATAGTCCGGGAGGCGACCGTAAGATTACCTACCTCATAAGCAAAGTGGAAAATTTAGCCACCATCTAATGGTAAATGACATGAAGTTTTCAAAACCAGTGGTCGGACAGACTTTCCCTGGGCCTTTTGGCGGCAAAATGGCACTTCCGGTTGCGTTTTCTGGTGCCAGTTTATACCATATGGTGAGTGGAAAAAGTAAGTAGAAGTCTATAGACATTTTGTCGTAGATTTTAAGTATTTCATTTGAAAAATTATTAATTTTTGGGAATTCTTCCCTACAAACAAAACACTTTTTAAGTTCAGATGCCATTATATTCCAAATTAACACACAAAACTTAAACTTTTTATTAAAAATGTGATTTTTGTAAGAGTGAAATATAGTCGAAGAAGAAGTTTTCCAGAACAAAATAAAATTTCATACAAAACACACGATGTTCATGAACGATGATTTTTCAGTGAACAGGAGAAAAAATTTAATAAAATGCAGAATGTATTTCATACAGAGCATTTGATACGTGGATTTACATTTATGTTGAGTGAAAAACAGTCAAAGTGAATGGTGTTAAAAAAAGACATAATTTTTCTGTGAAAAAAATGGTCAAAAACTTATGGTAACCAGTTTAAGTAGTTTTTTAAAGCCCATAACTATATTTTTGGATTAGCCAGCTATGATATCATTCATCAGTTACCTATTTTATATAGATTTAACACCAAAAAGTGAAGTTTTGTGGGGTGCGCTACTCAAAGAAAACTCTCTCTCAAAAAATAACAATAAAGTATAAATTAGCTTATTGACAATATCTATAACTAAAGATGATTTGCTTCGCGTGTTCTAATAACATTGAACGTAACTCAACATCCAATATTGAGTGTTGCGACTGCAATTATTTTTTTCACTTAAATTGTGTTAATCTAACGAAAGATGATGTCTCATATATTCAATCAACCGGATCAAAATTCCGTTGTGATAAATGCTCTATTCTGAAACGACGTTCAATGCAAGTGCCAACCTGTGATGCTCCTACACTTTCCAATAACAACAACACTACAACAACAGCGGTAATAAACAATGAAGCAGCAGAGTATACTCTCCAGATGGTGTATCTAAAATTAAATGATTTGGAGAAAACCAATCGATGTTTCTTAGAGAAAATCAATGAATTGCGATCCGAAAATAATTCACTTAAATCTAAAGTTAATTTTCTGGAAAGCAGGCTCAATTGGCAACAACAGCTTACACTTGCTAATGACATCGAAATTGTTGGTGTACCTAATGTCAATGACTCAAATTGCCTAGTTAAGACGAAAGAAGTTCTCTCTAAGGCATTGTCTATAGATGTCTGTGACAGTGAAATTGCGAATTGTTTTATCAAAGTTAACCGCACTAAATCAAAATCATCGATTTGTGTTAGGTTCTCAAATTTAACAACAAAACAACGCATAATGATCGCGAAGTCAAAGAGTAAAAAAAACCTCAGCACATTTTTTGCATCAGCAACCGATGACAGTAGCGAAAACAACGGCAGCAGCAGCAGCAGCAGCAGCAGCAGTAATAACAAAAAAAGCAATAGCAAAAAAACTTCTAAGAGTATTTATATTAATGAGTCTCTCACTAAATATACACAGGCTTTACTTATGAAAGCAAAAGAAATAGGTAAACAGTCAGGTGCAAAATTTGTCTGGTATAAAAATAACCAAATTCTTGTAAGAAAAGTTGAGGGAGAAAAAGTCATTTCCATTAAATCATTTGATGATCTCGCTCGTATTTAGAGCGTTTGTATTTTATTAATACACTTATAAAAAAAAAAATGAATGTAGATGATGAGAATTTAATGAATGACTTTTCCTTCCTCAATAACTGTAATAATTCAATAATTGATAAATTTTTTTCTGATAAAGCCTATTTTAGTAACAAGTTTTTCATTGTGCACCAGAATGTCAGAAGTTTGAGAGCAAATTTTAATGTATTGATTACTCATCTTGAATCATTCTGCTGCATCCCAGATGTTGTTTTTGTTTCTGAGATCTGGATTTACGAATTCGAAAAAGACGATTATGTTTTGCCCGGGTTCAATTTCGTTACCAAAACTAATGATAATTATGCCTCTGGTGGAGTTGGGTGTTTTGTTAAAGAAGAATTCAAAATACTAGATTTCACTTGTGTCAACTTTAAATGTGCAGATGTTTTAAGGGTCTCAATTGAAATTAATCATGATGTTTATACCATACTTTGTTTCTATAGGTTCCACTTTTTTGATTTATGTATATTTATGGATGAATTTTCTGGTTTGCTTGATAAGGAACACTCAAAAAATCTAATCATTTTAGGAGATTTCAATATCAATATCCTTGAACACAACGAAACTAATTCTAATTATTTATCGCTCTTAGCTTCTCACGGGCTTATTTCATTTATTAATGTGCCTACTCGTCAAGCATCAGGTAGTTGTTTGGACCACATTTATGGTCGTTTTGGTAGGATTTCTGAAGTTGAATGTGAAGCGTGTGTATTCGATCTAATGATAAGTGATCACTCTATGACGAGTTTACTCATTAATAACATACATAAAAGAAAAAATTTTCGGTTTTCTAGTAGTGACAATGAAAAAGGATCTTCTAAAGTAAATATCTGTAAGTTAAAGGATGCTCTTGTGTATGAATTTTGGGAAGATGTGTACTCGTGTGCTGATGCGTCAATGTGTTATATGTTATTTATTAGTAGCTTAAGTAAACTCGCAAACTCTACGGAGGTGATTCAACCTAAGAAACAAATCAAAAGACTGAAACCCTGGATTACTAGTTATTTAATTAACAAAGTAACATTAAAAAATAAATTAAGGCATAAATGCTATAAGAATCCTAACAATACTACCCTTAAACGCAAATACAAAATTCTGTGCAATGAATTGAAGAAAGAAATTCCGACTTGCCGAGAAAATTTTTACATGAATCAGTTCAATTCTGTCAAAGGTGACTTAAAAAAAGAGTGGAGAATAGTTAACAGTATACTTAACAATTCCACTGTGTCTAAAATGCCGGAATCTATAGTGGTTGACGACTGCAAAGTCACAAACAAAGTTTTGGTTGCGAATGCGTTTAATAAATATTTTATTGGTGTTGCTGGTAGTTTACAACCCTATCCTTGTGAACCTTTTCTCGAGTTGAATGAGCCAATTCAAAGATCCAGTTTTGTTTTTGAGTCGATTTCCCCTTTAGAGATTCTAAAAAGTATAAGTAGCCTGAAAAACTCTAACTCGTCTGGTGCTGATAATATTTCTAATTTGGTTGTCAAACAAATTGCCTTTTTAATAGCTGATGTTTTGGCTTTCATTTTTAACAGCTGTGTTTTCGCAGGTGTATTTCCTGAATCTATGAAATGTGCTGATGTAATTCCGCTGTTTAAAAAAGGTTCCGCAAGTGATATGTGTAATTATAGGCCTATTTCCCTTCTTCCGGTTTTCAGTAAGGTTTTTGAAAAATTAATTAAGACTAAAATGATAAGTTTTTTATTAAAAACAAATTTCTTTAGTCCTGTGCAATTTGGATTTTTAAACGGAAAATCAACGGAAGATGCATTGTTGCAGTTCTGCGACCAAATTATGTCTAATCTAGACAGAAAGAAGTGCACAGCGGGCTTATTTGTAGATATAACCAAAGCCTTTGATATGGTTAACCATAACTTTTTATTGAGAAAATTACACAAAGCTGGTTTTCGTGGTTTCATGTTTAATTGGCTCAGGTCGTATCTTGGGAATAGAAGTCAAAGAGTGAAATTGAATGAGTCCAAAAGTGATATTGGTTACCTTCACCTGGGTGTTCCCCAAGGTTCGGTTTTGGGTCCTATTTTGTTTCTGGTTTACATAAATTCACTCTTTTCACTTAATTTTAGAGGTAGGCCTACTGCGTTTGCAGATGATATTGCCTTGTCGTATGGTTCAAACAGTCGTTTGGATTTAGCATCTGACATAAATTGGGATCTAGATCTTTTGAGAACTTGGTTTGCTGAACATAATTTAATTATAAGCTCAAAAACGAAGATTGTGTTTTTCAGTCTAACCTCAACTCAAAATTTTGATGTCGAGTTCTATTTTCACGCTCCTGAGTGTCAAAGATTCAAACTGCCTTTTATAAACTGTTCACCTGACGTTGTATCAAACTATTCTTTTATAAGTAACATTAATTGCTGTGATAACTGTTTTCTAGTTGAAAGGGTAAATGATTTTAAATATTTAGGACTTACTATTGACGCTAATATGAATTTCTTTAAGCACACGTTGAATTTAGGAAAGTATTTACGCTCTACGTTAAGATACTTTTATTACCTTCAAAACATAGTATCAGCTGAATTATTAAAGAATATCTATTATGGTATCTTTCATTCTAAGATTCAATATGGCATTGTATGTTGGGGTGGTACTCATTTGAATAAAATTAAGCCTTTGTTAATTCTACAAAAAAAAGTAGTGAGGAAAATCTATCGCAAACCGAGAAGTCACCCAAGTTTCCAATTGTTTAGTAACCTGAAAATTCTTCCCTTGCGTCATTTATATTGTTTCAAAGTCCTGAAGTCCTTTTTTATGAAATCGGGTAGCCGTAATTTTAGGCTTATATCAAATTATAATTTACGTGGAAATTCTTCAAACCTTATAACAGTTCCTGCATTCCGTACAACTGCGTTTCGTAATTTCTATTCAATCTCTTCTTGTCGTCTATTTAATAAGCTTCCATCATCTTTGAGAACAATTACTACCTCTGGTCTGTTCACTCGATGCTTAAAGCTATGGTTATTGGGCTTAGATTATTCTAGTCTTGACATTTTTATTTCTGGTATTCTGGTTTAAATCTTTTGAATATAATAAGTTTGTTTTTTTTGCCTCTTTCTTCTTTCTTAAATTAATATCTAAACTTACTTCAATTAGTTTATTTATTTAGCTAATTTTATTATGAAATCATCTTTAATATTAAATAATTATTGTTTTTTCAACGACACACATATATGTGTTAAAAAAAAAAAATTGAAATCTGTATTAAGGGTCACCCCACCCATACTTAACACAAATCATTGTTTTTTTTAAATATTGAAGTGGCATTCAATACTATTTTTTTACATTGTAATTAAATATAGAATGTCTCATATTTTTTTCTTATTCACTTTTAATTATTATTATTTATTGTTATGGAATTTATGATTCATTATTAAGAAAATAAAATAAATGAAATGAAAAAATGAAAATGAAAAAAAATGTTGATGCTGAGTTGAAAAAAACATTAAAGTAGTTAACAGACTTTTTTTGAAAAATGCGGTCGGTCTCGTGATTGGCCCATGCAAAGTTTGTCCGACCAGTAGATTCTTTATGTTGACATTCTAAGATTTCATTTGATACCCCATTTGCCCACTCAGCCGATGAGGTAGAATGTCAGCAAAAATACCGTTTTTAAAATGGTCGGACAAAGAGAAAGGCCCGCGTTATTTCTGTCCGACCATATGATTTGGTATCTACGACAAAATGTCTATAGACTTCTACTTACTTTTTCCACTCACCATATGGTATAAGCTGGCACCAAAAATCGCAACCGGAAGTGCCATTTAGCCGCCAAAAGGCCCAGGGAAAGTCTGTCCGACCACTGGTTTTGAAAACTTCATGTCATTTACCATTAGATGGTGGCTAAATTTTCCACTCTGCTTATGAGGTAGGTAATCTTACGGTCGCCTCCCATACTATAAAGTATTCGTAGAAGAGGAAGACTGCATATAAGTGGTACGGGCAAGTTGAAGTTGTGCTCAATTGACTTGGAGCCCTCTGAGAGGCAACTCTATTAATGGATGGATCGAATAAGCCAGATTTAAATAAAAACTTTTACGCCCAATTTCTTCACAAAGTTCTAAATTCCCCTTAAAACTCGATCTAGTGAATCTCGGTTTAACTTTAGAACTTAGTTTTTAGAATATTTGGAACTCGGGCATTTCTAGAACTCGATCTAAAATCATAACTGAGTTCTAAGCGCTTAGAACTTGTCATTTTTAGAACCTAGTTCTAGCATGTTTTTAAAATTTTTGAGTCACCAGGCAGCAATTTTTGACAGATTTTGCTTTAAATTCAAAACAAAATATTTATAATTTTTGAATTTTCCCTTACTTTTTTTGTGTATGTGTGAATGGTGTATCTATGTATGTTTATGTTGTGAATAATTGTGTTGTGATGCCCGTGCGCGGTGGCGTGTAAGTTTTGTGTGTTTGCTGTTACGCAGAACGTGGGGTTCGAATCCTTAGCGTGCCCATAAACAGTCAAGAAAGAATGTGCTCCGCCGTTCGGAATCGGCGTTAAATTGTCCTTCACATGAACTCAGAGAATTGTGGCTTACACTTAGGCTTTGGTTTTGTATACTTCAGGTACCATTTGCTAACCCGATTAGCAACAATTGATTCTGATGCAATGATTCTAACGTCTACAAAACCTCCTTCAGACGATTCTCGTGCTCTCTCGTTGAACAAATAATTACAACAATTCAAATGACCCCGTCTAAACCGTCAATTTTTCACCGACAGCTCATGTGTCTACAGCTTTGTCCACTGAAACAACGGTGCCGCGGTCGTCTGACAACACCAACAATAATTTATTATTAGCAACACCAACAAATGCTACAAAGTAAATATTAATTTTTTCCCAACGAACGGTCCATTTGTTGCTGAAAGCATAATTTTGCTCTCGCAACCTATAACTATTCCAATACTCTCTGGTTGAAAAAACCACAATAACCAAAACTCTATTGACCCCGTTTCAAACCGTCAATTTTCCACCGATAGCTGCATAAGTATACAGCCTTACCACCGAGACAACGGTGCCACGTTCGTCTGACAACACCAACAATAATTCATTACCAGCAAATGCTACATTGCAAGGGCAAGTCAAATATCAAATCAGCAAATTCGATTCGCTCGTTGAAAAAACGAAATTCTATTAAAATCAAGTTCTAAGGCACTAGAACCCCGAATTTGAGGGTCCAAATTTATCGAAGTTCTAACTATAACAAATTTCTAAATCGGAGTTCTAACGCGTTAGAATAGAACTTGGTGAAGAATTGACTTAGAACTCAAATGAGTTCTAAAATTTCACTAAACCGAGTTTTAAGGGCTAGAACTTTGTCAAGAAATCGGGCGTTAAGCTTTTAATCGAGTTGTAAAAAACGTTCAATCCCCATACACACTCCGAATTTTAGTAAGTCCCCAAACAGAAAGAAAACCGGCTCTAAGACTATTAAAGAAATAGTTTATAAAAAATTGAAAATTGAAAACAATAATGTTTTCTTATTTAACCTTAATAATATTTATTTATTTGTTTACAATGAGCATTGAGCACGCACTCAAGGGGTTTATATTCCCTTTTTATTCTAAAGCACAGTGCGAGCGCTAGGGAAAGTGGGATAGACGGAGAGGCTGTAGGGAGAGGTTTCTTGAACATTGCAATGACTGAGGAAAACAGAACGTGGTAGAGAGTTCCACATTCGCGAAGTACGGCTAAAGAACGTTTCTCTGTACATGACAGTACGTTCGAAGCTTGGCTCAAGGTTTTCCTGATTTTTGTTACAAGGAAATTCAAACACTTATGAACATTTGCAGTATGCAACATTATTTAAACATTGCATATAAACGTGTAAGCGGAATTTGCAAGAAATTGGTTTAGCCGTTTTTGAGAAATCTAGAAAGAAGTGTAATGCCCAATTAGTGGAAGTTTGAGCTTAAGATCAGGTGAACCTGAACTTAACTTTAAATTTGAAGTTCAACTCCTCTAGTTTCACAGTGTGCTCTGAACTTCAGTTCAATTGAACGTTGTTTAATTAAATTGTATGAAAAGAGTTTGGTAGCATTGTAAGTCATGTGACGTAATGTAAGCAATATAGCTGTTCATCGTTTTTTCTTTCTCTCTCTGAAGCGAGGAACACGTGAAACAGCAACAGATATTTTGTGTTTTGTTGACAATCGGGGAAAATTTGTATTGTTTTAAAGTACCGTTGTGAGTTGTGATTTCTGTGAGCTTAAACGAAAAAATAAAAATAAAAATGGAAAACATAGTGAAAATTAATAGCAACAAAAAAAGAAGCAACAACTTTTCATCAGCAGATATAGATTTGCTGATGGAGACATGGAGTTGATTATGAAAAACAAACACATCATTGAAAACAAAAAAACTGATCGAGTACATTGGACAGAAAAAACAGCGGCATGGGAGTCCATTGCAAACGAATTTAATTCAAAGAGTGGCTCCCATTACCGATCATCGGATGTGTTGAAGACAAAATATGAAAATTAAAAAAAAAGAACAAAACAAAATTTTGCTTCCGAAAAGCGAAAGCTTTACCAAACTGGTGGTGGTCCTCAGGAAATAAATACGGTTGTGTTAGACAAGACGATTCTTGACCTTCTTGGTAACCAGGCCCAAGGACTACCATCAGTTTATGACAGTGACATTTTAAAACCAAAAAGTAAGTTTTTAAACAAGCATTTTGTGTAAATGTAAACTAATTGCTTTAATTTAATTTAGATGCTACCGAAAATGAAAAACATGAAGAAACTCTGATTGAGCAGCCCGAAGAGAAAGAAAACCAGAGCCCGGGTTCAGTAAATTTGACAAACGAAGCCAAAACTAAAAACATATGCTTCAAGAAAATCCACAGTTCTTACTGTTCGGAAAAGAAATTTAACTGACGACAAGTGGCAGGAGCTAGCTGAAGAAAAATGCAAGTTAGCGAGACTGCAACAGGATAAACAAGCTTTAGAAATTGTGCAAATGAAGGAAGTGCACCAAAGAAAAAAATGCTTATTTTGGATGCTGAATTGGAAAAAATTAAAAAAGAAGTTTTGAGGATGCATTGAATAGGTCCAACATTACTTTTTTGTTATTATTATTTATTTTAATGTATTTTAGTTAAAGCTAAAATTGTTTGCGTTTTCCTATTTTTTTTATAATGAAGTTCAGTGTTTTGTTTTTTCTTTTTTTTTCAATAAATTTGATATTTGTTAAAATGAAAAAAATCGTATCTTATTAACCTAAAAGACTTCGGAAATAGTCATTAACAAGCGAACTTCGCACAGATGTATTTTCATTTTGAGAGTTCGAAGTTCTTTCACTATCATAGCCATTGTTCATTGCTTCATTAATTGAATTGTCCGCCGCTGGAGGATCAGCTTCGTTATTTATACAGCAAATGTTGTGCAGAACAGCTGTTGCAACAATGATGCTCTGAATTATTGTTAGTTTTACTTTTATTCCTGTTGATAATATAGGAAACCTTCTTTTCCATACTCCATACGAGCGTTCAACACAATTTCTTGTTCTAATCTGAGATTCGTTATACAATGTTTCTTGAGGATTGTTACAATTACGTAATGGGGTCATCATATAGCGCCTGCATTGGTAGCCACTGTCAGCAACTATGAGATGGTTTCCAAAATCTCCATTTTCAAATCTAGCACAGATTCTAGAATTATTAAAAATTGTGGAATCATGACTCGATCCAGGCCACCTTGCAACGATGTCCATTATTTTTAATTTTGAGTCACACATGGTCTGCACGTTGAAAGAAAAATAGCCTTTTCGATTCCGAAATATTTTGCCATTCGCACCTCCTAATAAAGTTTGTGTACATGTACATAGTAAGTACATTAACAAATGTGTTCATGTTTTAATATTACCTGGGGACTGAATCCGTATATGTGTACAATCTAAAGCAGCTATAACGCGAGAAAACCTTGCAAATTGGTTAAATCCATTTACAACTTCAAACTTTTCCTCAGGTGTCGCCGGGAACTTTATGTATTTCTCCTGAAGTAGAGCAATATGATGAGAGACTATCTTACAAATTCTGGTAGCGGATGATTTAGAAACACCACAAAAGTCTCCCGCAGTTATGAGGAGAGAGGAGTGATCCACTGGCATACAAGCGCAAGGTTAATAAAAGCTTGGTTTCGGCAGATATTGAATGGTTCCTGCAAATTAAACATTTTAAATTTTATCATTACACAATATTATTATATTTTTTCTTACCATTTACTTGCATTTTCAATTTGGGATCGGATTTGCTCCAAAACAATGTAGATAGGCTGAATTCTTCGACATTCGAAATCTGTCGAAGAATTCCATATCGTCCCAATAATTGAAATGATTTGTTCTGAATTGAATGAGTTTTTCTCTTCTCACATTCGCAACTAAAATGAAGTTTTCCTCATCACTAATATCTTCAATATAACTTTCTGAACTCGACATTTTAAAATAACAATATACTTTTTATTAATATTTTTATTGAAAATAGGATAAATCACCATCATAAATTAATTCAATATTTAATATGAAAATGGCAGCTATTCTGACAACTGTTGTAGTGCCTCAACGTTGAACTGAGGTTAAACGGCAGAATACTGGCGTTTAACTTAAACTACAGAACGAACTCAGTTCAAGGTTTAAACGAAAGTGTGAAACCGAATAAATTGTTGAACTGAAGTTTAAACCAAAACCGAAGTTTAAACTTCTACTGTGAAACTGGGGGTAATAAACGTATTAGGTAGATACTAAAAAATGCATTTCCTTTTCGATTTTTTTGTGAATGAAGAATATATTTTTCATAATATCTTGGAATGCAATATACCTAAGGATAATTTTTTGTTTAATTTTGCAAAATTTGAACAAAATCAATGAAGCCGTAAGAGAGATATATGGGAATAACCCAAAAATCAGCCGCAAAGTCCCATGTACTGGAATTTCAATTTGATACAGGGCCAGTAAGCAGTAAAGGGTATAAATAAAAATCTGAAAAAAATTACAGGTTTTTTTTTTTTTTATTTATTTGGAGACGATTCAGCGGATGTCCTCATAAATTTTCGAAAAAAAAGCAAATAAAAACCGGCCTAATATATTTACAAGAACAGTTTTTTTTGTGTTTCGTTGGCTAACCGGCTGGTTTTACGGATTTTCTGAGTATTTTTTTGTTTTTGAAACTAGAGAGGAATTAGGGCGGAAGGTTTACGATGATCAAAAAAATAAATATTTTATCGAAGCAAAAACGGTGCAAATTGTAAAATTCTTTTCTCACTACAGAAAAATATATCAATAGGTATACGAGTTCGTTTGAAAATTTTGTCAAATAAATTTTGTTTTTCATAGAAAAACTGTCAGTGAAGAAGAAATATTTTTATCTTATAATGTTTTTCATCGACGAAAAAAATGTCAGTGAAGCTAGAAAATATTTTTTTTTTAATTTATATTTCTTGACAATGATTTCACAATGACAAGTTGTATACTAATAAAACAAAAAACATAATAATATTGTAAGAAATAGAAATAGCTGAGTACAATCTTTTGTCTGACAGTGATGAAAGTATTAAAAATTTTTACTAAAATGAAAACAAGATAATACCTAAATATACAGGGTGATTCACGAGCGTTGTGCCAAAAAGCTAGAGCGTGTAGGTTGAGTTGAGACAAGAAAAAAATCGTATGGGAGGGGGGGGGGGGTCTATTCCCCCCCGTTTAGCCGGGAGGGGCAATTTTCTGAAAAATTGACTTATTTTGTAAAAAAAAAAATATTAAAAATCAACGGCTTCGTTTACAACACCGTGCTATACCTTTCTGAAAAGCCAAAAACTTTATCTTTCACTTTGTTTTTAAATTAAATTGTTTTAACGAATAGTTTAAAAAAATAAATTTTCAAACTCAAAATTTTCAAAAAAAAAAACAAAAAAAAACATTTTTGAACCAATTTTTTTCAAAATTTTATGTAATTAAGTACTAATTTTGTTTTAAAAATTCAATGTCTTTGTTAATTTTTAGTCGAAAACAGGAAACCGGATGCAAAAATGTCTTTTCGTTTTTGAGAAATTAAAAAAAAAAACCAATACCACTTTCTTCTAAGAAAATGTTTATTTTTATTTTTACCTATCTGGACTTTTAGTTTAATTTATTAGTTTAATTTATAAATTTAATTTTTTGTAATTGGAGTTTAATGAGAACTCAATAAAGTAGAAAAGTATTACATTATCCCTGGATTAACCATTTTGTTCATTGATAACGTCTTAAAACTGACCTGCAATTTTTTCTTACTATCCCTGGGGCCGCGGCCACTCGCCGGCGAAGAATTCTACCTGCTAGGGGCTTAAGATAATTAAACCGCAATTTTTCTTGAATGAAAAAACAATTAACAATTTTAAGGTAAATAAAAGGTATCGCATATTTACTAAACAACCATTTACAATTAAAATATTAACTCATCAGCACATAACAATAACAAACTCATAAGCTCGAGAAGATTTAGCGGACAGGAACTTCTGCTACGGTTTAACTTGTTGTCGAGATCGGGAAGCCGAAAGACTCTACGCTGAAAGACATCCCAATAGATGGCGCCCAAGTCGTAGCATGTTTTCAAGAATCCGCCGACTAGAGCACGGAGATTTAGAAGTGAAAGGTCAATGGCAGACGTTATCAATGAACAAAATGATTAATCCAGGGATAATGTAATACTTTTCTACTTTATTGAGTCCTCATAAAACTCCAATTACAAAAAATTAAATTTATAAATTAAACTAATAAATTAAACTAAAAGTCCAGATAGGTAAAAATAAAAATTAACATTTTTTTTAGAAAACAGTGGTTTTGGTTTTTTTTTAATTTCTCAAAAACGAAAAGACATTTTTGCATCCGGTTTCCTGTTTTCGACTAAAAATTAACAAAGACATTGACATTTTTAAACTAAAATTAGTACTTAATTACATAAAATTTTGAAAAAAATTAGTTCAAAAATGTTTTTTTTTGAAAATTTTGAGTTTGAAATTTTTTTTTAAACTATTCGTTAAAACAATTTAATTTAAAAACAAAGTGAAAGAAGAAGTTTTTGGCTTTTCAGAAAGGTATAGCACGGTGTTGTAAACGAAGCCGTTGATTTTTAATATTTTTTTTTACAAAATAAGTCAATTTTTCAGAAAATTGCCCCTCCCGGCTAAACGGGGGGGAATAGACCCCCCCCCCCCCCTCCCATACGATATTTTTCTTGTCTCAACTCAACCTACACGCTAAAGCTTTTTGGCACAATGCTCGTGAATCACCCTGTATATTGGTGGGGAACAATATATGAACATATGACATCAAATGTAAATGAATAGTACAAAAAAAGAATATTTGAATTCAAACAAGTTAAAAAAAAAAGTAAGCAATTATATTGTTGTTGTAAATAGAGCATTAATTATAGAATGATTAAATGAAAAAGCCATTTTTTTTCAACATTACATTACATTACATTTCACAGTACTTCGCACATAAATGTAACGAACTACAGACACATAGCAGCACTGGTGACTGAGACCATCGGCTGGGACAGAACAAGACATACAACAGAGAGAGACAGATAGACACATAGAAAGAAAGCACACATAACAGAAACCTACGTGGCTCAGAGGAGGAGACTTAGATTTGTATTGTCTCATGTTATCGCACAGGTGGCCTCAGATAAGCTGGCGATTTTTGTAGAAAAAGAGTGCTGCTGAAGCTGGGGTTTGAATCCGTAGTGTTCGGCTTAGCAATCCACTACTCTATCCTATGGCCATTTTTTTTTTTACTTTTGATAAAAATACAGATTTCACCCTCTCAAATCTTAAAATATCAGGTAAATTATTATAAAGGCGCGGTGCAGAGACATAAAAACAATGAGTAAAGTGGGTTTTTTTAATGTTTGGACAAGTAACGACGTTTCTTGTGTTAATTCTCAAGTTATATTTTGAATGAAATCTAAAGAATAAAACCCGGAATTACAGAAAAACAACTTTAGAACTTTATAACAATACAAATGTCTTAAGGGGAGAATTTCAAGATTTTTGAAAAGCTCAAAACTGGGAGTTGAACAGTGAACCTTACATAAAATTTTTATTGCGTGTTTTTGTTTGATCAACAAGGGTTCTAATTTATTGAAATAGGTACCACCCCAACATGAAATACCATAATCAAGCTTAGATTTAAATAAGCCATTATAAACTAGTTTTAAAATTGGCAGATTGCAGTACATACTTAGATGGAAGAATTGTCTTACTACCCCATTTAAATACCGTTTGGTCGAGAATTATACCCAAGTACTTGATACATTCAACACGCTCTATTAACTTGATTATTAAAAATCATATCGTCCATAACAAATCGACTACAGGTTGGTGCATGGTAATGAAAAGAAGTTCATCATAACTGTTACCTTTTATATTGAAAGTCATGAATTTAGTTTTATCACTAATAACGAGCTTATGTAAGTTGAACCATCCTCTTAGTATATCTAAATCATTGCAAACATCTGCATACAAGTCAACTAAATTGGTATTTGAAAATAAGAGAGAAGAATCATCTGCAAATGCTGTAATCTTTCCTTTGAAAGGTTGAGAAAATAGCGAATTAGCATAAATAAAAAAAGTATTGGACCAAGTACTGAACCTTGGGGAACACCCATGCTTAATGATCTTTTTGTACTGTAGATGTTCTTAATCCTAACAACTTGATTACGATTCGACTAATAGGAGGAGAACCATTTGAAAATTGGGCCCTTAAAGCCCACTTTAAAAAGTTTACTGAGCAATAGTTCATGGTTTACCATGATAAAAGCTTTACTTATATCGATGAATAAGGCAGATGTAAATTTGGAATCGTTTAAACTTTCATAAATTTCTCCTGTTAACTTCAACAACGCTCCTTCAGTGGATCTTCCACTTCTGAAACCAAATTGACTATCATTTAAAAAATTAGTTTTATTTAAAAACGATAATATTCTACATTATTTAATACCCTTTTCAAACACTTTAGAAAAAACAGATAGTATTGAAATAGGACGATAGTTTTTAAGTAATTTTGTATCACCTTTTTTATGCAACGGTAGAACTACTGCAGTTTTTCAACATTCAGGAAAAATACCTTCTTGCATGCAAAAATTAAAAATAAAACAATATGTTTTAACTACATACATGTACATAGCTGACCCGTCAAACTTTGTTTTACCATATTTCTAGAGTATGAAAATGTATTGTATGTTCCTAATGCATAGGTATTGAATAATATTGTAAGATTGAGCGGATGTGGTATATGAGTGAAAGAGGCATAGAACATTGTGAACGTTGGCGTATTATGTCGTTCCATCTTTAATTAACACAAACAAACGGAAGGTTTGCGCACTCGAGAGCTTGCCACGTATAATTGTCCGTGTGAAAACATGATGTGCTCAAATCTAAGCCACAAACATAGGTACATTGTTTGGCCTTGAGTTAATAGTCATGGCAAATGCCAATCTAATGGGGAATTAAATGCGCTTGAATTAAATTGGAACATCAATGAGTACAATAGGCATTCGTAGAAGTAATATACTTTCACACCGGATTGGGACAGTTTTGATTGGTTGCTAATGTGCCGAAGATAAACGATCAACAAAAGTATGTGTAAGACACCATTATGCAAGGTGTGATCAATCAGAGCGGTCATATAAACTTTTCAGATGCACCCGGAGTTACGGGCAAACAGTTTTTGCTATCAATTTAAGCATCCATACGATCTGAAAATATAACCATTCGCTCTAGCTTTTTCTGAAATTTGAGCCACGTGATTAGATAACGGCCGTACAGAACATTCTGCTCTTAAATTGCCTTTGAATGCAGGTTACCGGAAACAGCAACATGCATTATTTCAAAAATGTCGGAAATGGCCAAATTGCAACAGTATACAGTATGTCAGTTTACTGTGTGGGATGAGAGCACAATTCCGCACAACATGTCACTTGAAGCCTTAAATCGCACCTTGAGCGATCTGTGAGGTAAATATTTGTCGTTGAATGACTCTTTTAGCTAATGACTTCCGACAAACTTTGCTTACTACACCGCACACCACGTTCCGCTGCTGCCGATGAATTAAAGGCCTGTTTAAAATCTTCTTTTTTGCCGCGGTATGTCAAGAAACTAACACTGGTAGTTAAAAAATGTAGAAGCGATAATGGCTGATACAAATAAGTGTTTGTGAAATCGATGTTCATCGATTTTTAACGTGATAAATGTATTATTTTTTGCCTACAAATGAAAACGATGTAGTAAACTACCCGACGGAGTTTTTAAATTGCTTGGAGATACCAGGACTACCACCACATTATATTTAGGGCTGAAAGTATGAGCGCCAAGTTTAATGCTTCAGAACATCAATAGACGTAAACTTTGCAATAGTACGACACCTGCCGTGAAAAAATTAATAGCAAATGTGATGTAAGCCCTGCAAAGCGACTAGGGGTTTTGCTAGTTATTATTTAAACCAAGTGCTTCATTGTCAGTCTAATAAACTCAAAAACCCATTCTAAAAAGTATATGTTGATATAGTTGGTAAGAAAGCACTTCAGACGATATTAGCAGTCGTGTTGCAATTATAAACCCAGAAGCTCTCCAACATTATGATCATAATGTTGATGCTACAGCTACAACAGCCAATTAATGTGTCGGAAATAAGTAGGTTTCATAACTCAATTAACATCTTGTTGTATGATCGTGCATTCAGTTACCAATCACCAACGTCGGAAACTATGTTTTTATTCCTTTTGTTTTCTGCCATCTGCACAATAAATTTGCAAATTCACAAACAGCGGGCGTTGACGATTTGTTAAACAGTTTTATTCAACCATCTTATATGATGACGAGAGTTTTCTTTTTTTTCTAAGTTTTCCAATGCATGCCGATTTGATTTTAATTAGTTTTTATTTTGCCGCTCTAGTAAAGGCGACTTTAATTCGCGTGTTAATTTGTTTTTATTTTCCCCAACAATAACTGCCACAGGACGGAATTGGACGGAACTGGCAGGTAGTTTGAAGGAAATTATACAGAGGAGTCAACTCACTGTTTCGCTGCTGCTGGTTCATGTTAATAACAGTCTTGGGAGTTGTTAATTGTAGTGTAAAGTTTGCGAACTATAAAAGTGCATTTCATTTGGTTAAGTTGATTAAATTTATAGGTACACGAATTGCAGGTTTGTTTCTGGGTAACTGGTAGCCGATGTCGATGTATGAAAAACAGGCTCCTTAAATCGTTCATTGGATCTTATAATGGATATTAAAATTTGTAGGGACTTCGGACCGTCCCCGAATGAATTTGCATCTTGTTAAATTCAAATGACTTCCGCTGCATTTTGGTTAAGATTTAAAATTCACCAATTCCAAATGTAATTGATGTAAGACGGAATCACACCAAACCGTGCTAGTTTATGTTTTTCTCCTTATTAAGATTTTCAAAAGGAAACATTTTATGAGCAATTAATTCGACATTAATGTGAGTACATCCGACACTGATGGTATTCGATTGTGCTTTAGTATGGTTTAAATTAAGGCTTCTTACATATAAACTGCAAACAGGTGACTGGTGTACACAGCTCTAAACAACACCTGGTAAAAGAAGTGGACGGTACTCTGCCAAGTTCGGAGGTTGGACAAGTCAGAAGGTGGAAAGGACACTTTTCCTCGGTTTTAAACCAAGTGTTTGAGAACAGCGTTAAGCCAATGCCTTCTGAATTTCCTGAACAAGCCAATCACCGAACCCACAACGCACCTCCCCGTAAAGACCAGATCTTAGCCGCAGTTAAAGCACTTTAGGACAACTAAGTGCGGCTTGTAGGAATGAGAGCAGAGCTTTAATTTCGGCGCCAACGTCAACAAGCGAACGGCCTGATCCGCCCATAAAAGAAGCCTGGACAACCGAAAGCTTCCCCGAAGTGGGTATGATCGTCAAGCTCCCAAAAAACGGAGATCTTACAAAGTGCTAGAACTGTAGCTAGAAATAGTAGCAAAAATCATCCTGGAACACATAAGAGAACATTTAGAGGCCACACTCTATGCCGAAAAAGCAAGATTCCGCGTTGGATCCTCCTGTTTTGATCAAATCAACACCTTGCGGGATGGTAGGTTGTCGAACGATTTTGAAATCCACTGCGGAGTCAGGCAAGGCTGTTTTGTGTCACCAATATTGTGTTCGTTAGTGGTAAGCGATGTATTGGGCGCATTTTTGTCACATCCTATTAAAAAAATCAAGATTACGCGGACCACGCCGACGCGACGTTTTCTTACTCTCACATAGCATCATGGACCTCCATCAAATGCCAAATAGGTTTGAGAGAGAAGCGGAAATCGTGGGGCTGAAAATCAATTCCAGCTAATCAAAAATGATCAGTCTCGATACCCGACTATCCACTCAAATCATTATTTCTTCTCAACCGGTGGAGAAAGTGGAGAGCTTCCAATCCATCGAAAGCGGAACCGAACAAGACGTCATCTGCCACATTGACAGAGCAAAAACGGCGCGCGTTTGGTATGCTGTCCAACTTATGGAGGAATAACTCTCTCACTCTAAAAAACGAAGCTTCGACAGATTTATGTAGTGAAAACGACTTACAGAGGACGGAAGAATATCTGGGCGACCTAGCAGCAAATGGCGGAGGACAATCGAGCGTCACAAGACAGGAGCAGCACAGTAGAGCCCTATCTCCAAGGGAGTTCACAGGGGTGACGCCCTAAACATTGATCATGGTCTTTATTAAGTGTCACTGTCTCATTGTAAGAACTAAAGATTTATTATATTCTTAATTTGGTGGTTTCACGTGCTTCGGTGCTGTGAATTCATGGCTAAATGGCTCATCAAATTAAAGATATCTCAGCTGGCCCTGGAGTTCTCGAGGGTTTAGGGATAAAGCCTTTCACAGTACCTTTATATGTAAAGAAAGAGCTAGAAGTTTTTGAATATAGTGCCTTTAACGTTTCCCGATTGTTGACGAAACATCGAAGACACAAAGAGGATGCCTCCAGCTCTGAAGCAGCTGGAAACTCTTGTTTTCAATATTCTAGCTCAAAAGTACGAAACTGACACTCCTGTGGATAATTCTTTTATAATTTTGACAGTTTAGTCCCTATGCCCAAGTCACTGAGCCCAAATTTAGAAATATCCTTCTCAAGCCTAAAACGTTGCCTTGGCGATAAACAAATAACTCAAAGAATCCCACCGAGTGCCTTTTTTTTGCATGAAGATTATGTCCAGACCAATAAATTCCTGTCAACGAACAAATATTTTCAAGGGCACGTCCATTGTTCGAAATCCATGGGAGCTCTTGGGCTATTTCTTCCAAAACGACTCATTCGAAAGAGATTCCTGTTCCCGAAAAAGTTGCATCTCTACCCCCACTCGATATCAAATTGTTGACTCTTGCAGAGCGATGTGGAGAGCTTCATAAGTCAGAGGTGTTCCTGCACAACATATCGTCGTCGACTGCGACGAACGTCGAGTCGAATATATTGTTTGCTGTTTCAAGCGGCAAGCATGAAAAAGATCTCCAACTTGGTAGTATAATCAGATTAGATACAAAACTATCTTGTATTTATGCTTTGTGGTCGCACTAGCAGATTTGGTTGCTTCATTGGCTGGCTGGCTGTTGCTGTTGCGACTTCTGCACACATCTCAGAAATTGCACAATCCACACCACTACTACGACGAAGACGACGAGACGATGCGATGGAAAGGACAATAGGATCAGATTAAATCCCGGCAACAAAAGATCAAAAGATACAGGTGCCAGGCTGCCTGCTCATCGCATAGCAGCGCAGCAGCAGCAGCAGCGGCTGGAAAGTTCCGATGTCGGTTCCATCCAACCAGTTGCTGGCTCTGGAGTGCGGAAATATTTGTTGTCCCCCGAAGGCAAAGTCCAAGCAGCAGCAACAACATCGACAGTCGGCATATTTATACTGTGGGAAGCGAGTCGATTATGTTTCACTAAATTATTATGTTAACATGGAAATAATTGAAACAAGAATTCACTTATATGAAGCAATTTATTTATTTTCGCTACTTGCGATGCGAATACGAGGAACGAGATACCGATTACGGACGATACGAAGGCGGGTGAACGAGTGAGAGGATGATTCTCAAAAAGGTAAACAAAGTGCGGCAAATGGCTTTGACTTCGATTCGGCGATTCCATAGGGAAAACAGGAGTCTTGCAAAGGGAGGATTAGTACTTATCTCCAGATGTTTTCTGCTCCAAACAATAAGAAGCTTCTATGCTGCTGGAAAAGACAAACACACAAGAGCAACACTCTGTGGTCGAATCTCGATTGTCGATTGTGGAGAGAATTTTCCGATTTCGATTTCGATTCCGAATCGGAATAATAAAAATGTCAACAGTTGGACAAATAATACCAACAGTTTAGGATTTTTCTTCTTCCGATGCCATTTCTCTGTATATCTCTGTTTTGGGCATGGAATGAGAGGACGACAAAAAGAGGATGTTCTTGTGTAATATACCGGCCGGACGGACGGAGACGGGACGTTTGGGTTGGGTATTATTTTTCTTATTCGATTTGTTATTACCACATGTAAACATAAAAGAATCTATTATTCACACCTCGGAGACGTTAATAGAACATAAAGTGTGTATTTTATTGGTCATTGAATCCGAATGATGGAGACATTAAAGGCTTACATGAATGCATAGTAGGTTTTTGTGTTTTGAGTTTGCGACACAAAAAACACTTTGGGTATAGTGAAGTCATGAGAGAATACATAAAGAATTTATTGATGTGTGTAGGGATTTGATATTTTGTTTGCTTGACTGTGAAACGGTTTTTAATGTTGAAGGATTACATGCGATAAGTGCAGTTACTGTTTTGAAAGTTTATTTTTGATGTATTTAAGATTTTTTATGATATGTCGTTATTTTCAATCGTTCAGAAAAAAAAATACTAGATACGTCAAATTATTTATGTCAGAAGCTTTCAATGCAAGTTGAATGAGTGCTTTATTTCTTTTTATTATGGTCACTCGAGCTCATGAAAATCAAGGAGAACAATGATTGTAAATCGTTAGGTTTGATTTTTTAGTGGACTTCTCTTTGACAGATAACGTGTGACTGCCTGAAACTTCTTCGTCACTTTTGCTCAATATCATTCGTCAAGTCATCAAGTGAGGAAAAACTCACACCACAACCGCGTCTCCAAATTTTGCAGATGTATTTGGACAACCAGCATTCTTTGAGAACTATTTTTTGTCCGATTCGAGGAAACTGCGGTGCGCCAAATTCCTTTAATCCCAGTTGACATTAGTGGATGACCGGTTAGACCATATCCTGGTGGAATATTTGAACCATATTTCTTCAAAAATGAGGATAATCAGAATATATGCATTCAATTCTGGGCAGCTTTCAGACAAGAAGAATTCTCAAGGGAAGGTGTTAGTCAGCTGCTACTTCCATTTGACCATTCAAATGGCTTCAAAACTCTTTCATCAAAGTCAAAGTATACGAGTCCTCTCTTCTTAAGCCAACTGCAGAGCCTTGTGACAAACTTTAAGTGAAAAGAGGAAAGAACACTTTCAAGAACAAAATTCTTCTATGGTAATTTGGAAGGAAATAAAGAAAAAAAGATTTAATCAGGCACTAAGAGCTGTTTCGAAAACGCAATCTTACTAATTTATTTAAACCTCAGACCTCTTAAGTTCGTGGCGGATCCCGAAAGGGACATACTACGCCTACGCGCCATTGTGTTTGGTTTCCGGAGATGTGTTTCAGCTCCCAAAAACTCTTGCCTTGTAACGCTGATTCCTCCTCGACTGTCCTTCGCCATTTACTTCTCGGTGACGCAGCTCTTCTTCCTTCTTGCGTGATTGGGTTCCTAAATCCTAAGGATGTTGCGAAGACATCTTTTGACGAAGGTTTGCAGCTTCCTTGTGATGGAAAACGTAACTTTTCAGGTGCAGCACAGATTGGACAGGTGTGCGAATCAGTCGTAGCTTTGTTCTTAAGCTGAGAGAGTTATTCCTCCAAACTTTGAACAGCATACCAAACGGCGCTTGTGATTTGCCGATGCAGCGGTCTTGGTCGGTTCCACCTTCGATGGAGAGGATACTATTGGAAGCTCTCCCTTTCTCCAACAGATGAGGGAAAATATTTATTTGGGAGGATGGTTGGATTGATAATTTTTCAGCTATGCGATTTTGTCTTTTCTCTCCACCCTAGTTGCTTAAGATCCGTGATTCTATGAGAGAGTAAGCTAACTTCGACCGCGTTATCTAGGTGATTTAAATAGGACGTCTAAGTCAGTTGAATCTCTTCGCTACCTGACAAAACTGAACGCTGAAGGCTTTTTTTCCTAAAGCTTACCAGATGTTCTCCCTGTTGAAGATATCAAGACCTTTTCGAAGTCGAGGAACTGTAGTGGCGATCGATATTCAACGCAGTGGTCAATTATGATCCGCATGGTGTTGATGTGATCAATACAGGAGGATCAAGCGCGGAATGCTGCTTATTCAGTATTGAGTGTGGCCTCTTGATGTTCTCTGATGCGTTCCAGAATTCTTTTTCCTACTATTTTGGCAACAACAGGAAGAACGCAAATCACTCTCCAGTTCTTGCACTCTCCTTATTAGGAGCTTGACGATCATTTTCTTCTTTCACTCCTTGGAAAACCTTGTGATGTGCTTTTTGCTTTCCAGCCGAGGTTATGCTCGTCGGATCGCCAAGGTTCCTTCTGAAGAAAAACACTAAACTTCAGTGAAAAAGGTCCACAATTTCTTTATTATTTATTCAATATTCCTTAATTAATAAATAGCCTTATGTTAAACTAAGTAAAGAAAAGTAACCTCCTCTTGGTCTGGATGTTACGCGTCTCTCGTAAAGTTTAATATGAAGGTATGTCTGGTTCCGGTATTTCTTCAACTGGATGTAAACCGTTTCGTCGGGTACGTGCGGTTTGCGTGACGGTGGCCTCGTATGACTCTGAGAAATATAATAGAAGAGTTATTAGTAGAGTATCTGGCAATACTGGTGAGCGGCAGGTACTGTACGGCCCCTGATGGCACGCAAAACAGCAGGATTAATGGCCCCTGGTAGCACTAAAACAGCAGGCAATAGCTCTGGTAAAACAGCAGGATTTATGGCCTCTGGTAGCACTAAAACAGCAGGCAATAGCTCTGGTAAAACAGCAGGATTTATGGCCCCTGGTAGCACTAAAACAGCAGGCAATAGCTCTGGTAAAACAGCAGGATTTATGGCCCTTGGTAGCACTAAAACAGCAGGCAATAGCTCTGGTAAAACAGCAGGATTTATGGCCCCTGGTAGCACTAAAACAGCAGGCAATAGCTCTGGTAAAACAGCAGGATTTATGGCCCCTGGTAGCACTAAAACAGCAGGCAATAGCTCTGGTAAAACAGCAGGATTTATGGCCCCTGGTAGCACTAAAACAGCAGGCAATAGCTCTGGTAAAACAGCAGGATTTATGGCCCCTGGTAGCACTAAAACAGCAGGCAATAGCTCTGGTAAAACAGCAGGATTTATGGCCCCTGGTAGCACTAAAACAGCAGGCAATAGCTCTGGTAAAACAGCAGGATTTATGGCCCCTGGTAGCACTAAAACAGCAGGCAATAGCTCTGGTAAAACAGCAGGATTTATGGCCCCTGGTAGCACTTAAACAGCAGGCAATAGCTCTGGTAAAACAGCAGGATTTATGGCCCCTGGTAGCACTAAAACAGCAGGCAATAGCTCTGGTAAAACAGCAGGATTTATGGCCCCTGGTAGCACTAAAACAGCAGGCAATAGCTCTGGTAAAACAGCAGGATTTATGGCCCCTGGTAGCACTAAAACAGCAGGCAATAGCTCTGGTAAAACAGCAGGATTTATGGCCCCTGGTAGCACTAAAACAGCAGGCAATAGCTCTGGTAAAACAGCAGGATTTATGGCCCCTGGTAGCACTAAAACAGCAGGCAATAGCTCTGGTAAAACAGCAGGATTAATGGCCCCTGGTCGCACTAAAACAGCAGGATTTACGGCCCCTGGTAGCACTAAAACAGCAGGCAATAGCTCTGGTGGATCTGCAGGTACTAGTACGGCCCCTGGTGGCACGCAAAACAGCAGGATTTATGGCCCCTGGTAGCACTAAAACAGCAGGCAATAGCTCTGGTGGATCTGCAGGTACTAGTACGGCCCCTGGTGGCACGAAAAATAAGCCTGATACTCTTGAAACCCCTTACCACTGGTGGGGGGAAGTTCCAAGAAAATAAATTATTTAATAAATTACCTCTCGGAGCCGACCTGCTCCGTTCTGCTGCTGAACACCGACTGACTGCGAAAAAGCAATATGGGCAGAAGGTGGTTGATAATAAATATTATCCACTGGTGGGGGGAAGTTCCACAAAGTTTATAATTACACAACCACTTACCTACGGCGACGATCCGATCTGCTTCGCGGTCAGACACCGACTGACCCGAAATCTAATATTAATTTTACTACCCGAGGTGGCTTATTATCCCACCACACTAGCGATCTGATTTTATATTTTTACCACGGCGGCGGACTGGTTTACTGGTTTGTGTTTGTTTTGATTGTGTTGCTGTCTTGTTCTGGCGGAGGTGTGCCCTCTGTCTCAGGTATTGATTGATGATTCACCACGGCGGACTGTTTTACTCTGGCGGCGGTGTACTGTTTCACCACGGTGGACTGTATTTTGTGTGTTTCGTGTAGGCTGCCTTATGCTTTTCTGTGGGATAACTGCATGTGAGCTGTATTTGTGTGAAAGGTAAAATTATGTGTAAATGAAAATTATGTGTGAATGATTGCTGCTGGTGACAAACATGGGCGATGCCGGTGGCCATATGTCTCTTAAAAAAAAAAGGTGAGCATGTAACGCTTCGTTACAACCTTTCGGATCCCCAGGCATCTTTTATGAGTGGGTGAAGCCGTTCGCAAGTTGACGTTGGCGCCGCTTGTAAAAGCTCTGCTGGAATTCCACCAAGTCCCGTCGCTTTGTTGGTCTTAAGTGCTTTAACCTTTGCTACGAATGACAAACATCTGGAGATGGCAGAGCTCTTGGTTAAGACGACTGTAGGATTTACTCTGTTGACCCAAGAGAATCTGTAGTGTATTAGATTGGGTCCCTCATGATGGTGAGTAAGTTCAAGCCACTTTTTCGAAGAGCCTGTTTTGCCTAAGTCTTTGTAGAACTTTCAGGTCTTGTTATTAGCAGAGGTCATTCCGAGATCTATGAACTTAGAAGGTAGAGACGTTTTTTTCGGACAATGTATGGTTTCCTTCGGTGATCTCGGTAGTAAAACCGAAGATGGATGGGTTGCTGGATGATTGGCTTCAATTGAATGACTTTTGATCCAAGTCAAATACCTAGGACGACGAATACGGACCGAGATAGTGGCGCAATCATAGTAATATCCAGGATAGGTAGAGGTAAAGTCTTCCTGAGGACAGATTCCTGTTACTGAGTACCATCTTAGCCCCTACAGTCTGGAATAATAAGACAAACTACTAACTAATAAATAAACTTGAATCTAAACCTAGTCCCTTGCAACATAACCTGGAAATCTTCTTGCGGTAATATTTTTTCAAACATTCAATATTTAATTCGAATCCTCATTTTTCCCCAAAATCAAATCGAAAAAATCTCAGCAAATCAATTCGCATTCAAGCCCAACATTTTTGGCAATAAATCTGCCTGCCATTTCAGCGAGACACTCTAAATTCCAAGCTGTGAATTAACAAAAATGTTCCATTATGCCTTTTCTGCCTCACAGCATTGCACACCTTCAAAAATCATCTATGCACGACGACGCGACGATTCTTTGGTTTCTGCTTAGATGGGATGCAGCTTTAAAAATCACAACGCAACAAAGTCCGTCGAGCGCTAAAGTAGTCAACACCATTTTTATGCAAATAACCTCAAACATTTGGTCACAATTTGGGAGCATTCCATACTCAAACGTCCAGCATTCCTTATTTATACAAACGAGTGCGAGTGTTACTTGGTCCGCAATTTGGAATCCTTCAACCCAGCATGTGAGAGTGTAACACGCGGGGCTTCCAGATTCAGGGATTTTATTTGGTCACGGATTTCGAGTTGTGGAATTTTTCACAAGGTGCCAGTTAGTATTATTATTATTTTGTGTTTGGTTGGCTCAGTCCTCTGAATCGCTGCTTGTGTCCGGTCCAGAGTAAAGAGCCTGAATTCCGTTTCATGGCCAGAAAGTGAAATGTTTTTTGTTCGTCTTCGACTCCTGAAAACCACATGCAGGAATTGTGCAGATTTTATGTTGAAAGAATTTATGGCATTCAGCTTCCAGAAGACACCAAAAGTCGTTTTTGTTTGTTTTAATGTCATCGTTGTCGTTCGGTGTCCCGATCGTCGACGGACGGTCGTTTTTTGCCTCTCCACAGATTCGGACATAAATTTCACTGTCCCCAAAATGTTTGGCATAGGCTTTGGTTTTAGTCACCATCTTGTGGGCCTTTCAAATAGCTGCAAATAATTCTAACGCACAAACTTCATCCATCGTCGTCGTCGTTCGCGTCGTGTAAATTGGCAACAGCTTGATGGTGCATAAATCTACTGTGGGAACTCTCATCAGTGTTAAGGGACAAAGTTCTTCTGTTCTAGGAGACAAAATCGAGAACGACCATAAAGTCGGATTTTAATTCAGTAATTTACGTGATTAGAATAAGACCGCTGCACATTAACATCATGACTCGTCGCTGCCGCCGAGCGACGCTGCTGTCTGCCTGTTGATTGCTCTTTATCAGCATTCAAGGCGGAGCGTATCAACGAGCACGAGTTCCATGTCCCAAAGACGAGACCCCACACAAATCCCTCGAGACTTGAATGAGCTGCAGACCGAATGCGATGTTCCTCGTTTGACTATTAACGATTTAAGTGCGCTGAGGTTACTTTATGTTTTTTGGCTTTTTTTGTGACTCGATTTGCATATCGGAAAAAAAAAGTTGGAAGCGAATCACGAACATTTTATAGAGGGTGCGTGTGGGTTGAACAATTTGGAGTCGGATTTGTAAGGGACCGAAACGAAATCGACCGCTTTGATCGCTATTTGATATCCTCTGATTCGTTTTGTAATTTTTTGGTGTTCTACGTGCTCAGTGGATTCTATCGAACATATTTATTGGTCAGTAGATTAGCTAACGGATGTAAGGATATTCTATGGATCGACGACGAAAGACGTGCGCCGACAACAAGAACTTAGACATGATGATGTCACAACATGCACGTATTACGCAGTAGCGCGTGTTCTTTATTTATTATGATGGGCGACATGCACTTCGGTTCGTAGATAAATAAGTAGGTAATATAATCAACAAGTATTGTTAAAAATCAGGCAGATTAATGAGGTTATATTGACCATTTATTTTCATCAAAATTTATGTGCGTAAACTTAAATTTATTTAATTTCTTTGTGAATGAATATTTGATGAATTTTCTTCGTCGTTAATCCGGGTTTGGGATATGGACAATTGAACCCTCCAACTTATTAAACCCGTCTGAATAATAAGTCGTCTCCAGAATCTCCATGTATGGTGCAGCAGTTCGTAGTCAGATTTGACCAATTTGCCGGTACGTTGTCATGGTGGACCACTTTTTTCTATGTTAAGTGGGGCAGTTTGTTCTTCAATTGAGCTTCTAATTAGGCAATGGCCTGTTTATGTTATACTCTTCTCAAAGTAGTTAACGTGGACCACAACGTGTGAATCCCAAAAAACTGTGGCGTCACCTTTCCGGCCGATATGTGACAGTCTTTGGCAAGTTCGCTGACTTTTCATGACAAATGTTAGGTTCATGAAAATTGATTTCTTAACTATGTTTTGGGAGTGTATTTCGTTTCTGAGCACATAGTAGAATATGGATTGACCCTCGGAAGGAGTAAAATAATACTCAAATGCTGTCATTTGGGTCGGTGTTATAATTCCAAAAATCGAAATCCCGAAAAATTGTATACAATGACAAATTTCGCAGACCCGGTTGTTGCACTTTTTATTACCGAAACGAAACCGAATTAAACTATTTCAAGAAGGAAATATTTGGTCCGTTCGTTTACTCCATAAAACTGCCCAAAACTTCCATATTCTCCCACTTTTTCGTTAGTTTACTGCCACTTATTGTAAAATCTGTCACTTTTGAAGGAGAAAAAAATATTTCCCCTATCTGCAGATTTTAGCCACAAAAATTTCTTGTGGCAGTTTGTGTAAGTTCTGTCAAACCATAAGAAGTACATTGAATTTTGTTGACGTTTGACATAATTTTGTGCATTTGGCAGATTTTTCGTGTGAAGCGTTCTTTTACTTTTTGGGTGAATCACAAAATTTCGAGGAGTGGGGATGATTTTTAACAGTTTTTACACAAACTGCCCAAAAAGTAAAAGAACGGACCTATTAATTAAACCCGGGAATAATAAAACCGAAGGAAAAACCAGTATGCACGAGGTGATGAATTGACAGATGAAACTTGAAATTAATGAAATAGGTTAGGTAGTTCACAATAAGTGCAACAGGCAGCAAATAAAGTGCTGCCACCGCGACGAGCTCAGTGAGGGGTGAGTTCGATAATTGATTAATCAAGGAATCGATTAATCGAAAGTTTAATTTGAACGATTATATTTTATATCAGGTTGATATAAAATCTTGTTGGTGTTGCCACACTGTGGCTAATAAACGAAAAAAAGAAATTGCAAACCTTTCCAAAGCAAGAATAACGATGAAATTCAATGGAAGGAATAAACCAACTCGAGTTAGAAATTAAGAAAGTTGGCAGATATTTTTTGATATTTGATTTTTTTATTATTAAGGCCGGGGAAACCTTGCAAAAGTAGGATAAAAACCAAATAGTAGCAAATTAAAAGCAATATAATTTGTGACAATTAATTAATTGGACCAAGATGGACCGTTAAGGTCTTATTTAAGAACCACGAAAAATGAAAACGCGATCACCAGAAAAAAAATAATAAATTTGTTAAAAATGATTTTAGATAAATACAACCTTTTCTTTTTATATTTACCAATCCTCGATTATGATACTCAAAAAACTCCCAGAATTTTCCAAAATTTTCCAAGTCTCCTCGAATTTTTCAAAATGGCTGTCCAATAAAAATTTCCAAAAATTATTCCAAAATTTAAGTCTCCTGTAACCTTTCAGATTCTCAGCTTGTCTTGTTTTGTCTTTTCTAAGTCTCAGATAAGAGTGACGTTTAGGCTCACCTAGGTCCTAAATCGCCTACTCTTGTTTTTTGAATTCGCCGTGCTTTCAGCCAATCTGAAGTGGCGGATCTTCATCACCTCATCAACGGCCAGTCATAATTGGCTTTGTTGAGAGCCACTTGTGAGAAGATTCTCGCGGTCCTGCTTACTCGCTGTAGTTTCTCTCAAATTTTCGAGAGTCATCCCGAAACTCACCGACTTTGGACGATCGGTTTGGAGATGATTCACAATTGATGCAATGTTGTACTGAACGAATCTTAAGGTTGCAACAAAATGAGTTTAAGTGAATTTAACCAATAATATTCGAGAAGACTGAAGAAAGTATTTTAATTAGCCCGTATATGGCTTAAATTGAAAACGTTATCAAAAAAAATGATCGCATTATTATCTATATAAAAAGAGGTCCAAAATATCTTTGGGAAACAACTCTTAAGAAATACTTAATTAAATTTTCCATTGAGTTAGAAATACAAAATTCTTTACAAAATTATTAACATTACGTATAAAAAAGAATTGAAACATATTACAAAAAATTATGTTTGTGATAAATGATAGAAAAAAAGTCGTTGGGCACACAGCTGTTCTTAGCAAATCGCGTCCCGTGTAAATCCATTCATAATTTCAGACCGTCCCACAGTGCGTCGATTGTATGGAGATGGTGGACAAAATTCAATTTTACAAAACTTTGTTAAATTTCGCCAAAATAATTGTTGCTAATTAATTAAATAATAAGTTTTACGAAATTTCAGGTAATATTAACGCCCCCTGCCACGCCCATTTTTGAATATCATTTGATATCTTGAGAACGACTGGCAGGAATTGAATGAAATTTAAGGAGTTTAATTTTCTAGATAAGGTTATTAATACAAAAAAATATGGACTCAATCCGCCCACTGCCACGCCCACTTTTAAAATTGTTTATTTCTTATGAACCGCTTGGATGTTAATATGAATATTTTGGAAACAGGGATATGGGATAGAGACAGATTTGTGATATTTTTGGTAACATCTTTAAAAAACAAAAAAATTGACGCCAAAAATGAAAGAGGAAACCTCATTTCTTCAGTTTGGAGTTGAAAGATTCGCAACTCTTCTTTTTCCGTCTTTTTTGGCGCGTCTAAAAATGAAGTTTCTGGTCCATAAAAAGGCGGTACAGTAAGAAAATTATGTTAAATGCTATCGGGAAGTGTAAAATTATTTTTAAGTCAAGCCTCGTAGGGCTTATCTGAAAGACTATGGGTCTTTGAACATTGTCGTTCTAAGCTTAAGTCAAATATTTAATTTTCGATTCAAAATCACTTTTTATTTTAAATGGACAGTTATTTATATTTTAATAAGCTATAACAAAAATTAAGACATCCTTAATTATCGATTTTTTATCGAAAGAAACCATTTTTCATAAATAACTTCATTTTTTATGACTTGCACTTGTCCTACAAAAAACGAAATGTTTCGAAAGTTTGCAAAAATTAGCAATGGAACTCTTTGTTTTTAAATAAAATGATAGCAGGGGATAACAAAAAGACTTAAAATTCAGATATACTTTGATATATTTTTTTTAAAACTCAACTTATTTAAATTTATGTGCCTCAAAAAATAGCACTTTTAAATAAATTAATTATAAAAGTAATATCACATAAAAATAAACCAAAAAACGTTTGTATCACCTCTTTATATATCCATAATTAATATTCAAGAGAAAAAAAATTTATAACTAGAAACACTTTCTTGAACGAGATCAATAGTTGCATATGAAAATCGAAATCAAAACTAAGAAAAAAAATAAAAGTTCTTTTTCTGCATATAAAAATCCCGCTAATCAATGCAGAAGAAAAAAACAACAATTGAAAATAATAAATTACAGTTGCTAAACATGTTTTTGATAGACTCCACAGCATTGTAGATCTTAAACGCATATTTAGTTTTTTGATTTTTGTCCACTGGTCGACGCACTGTGCGTTCGTCTGTTTTGGCATCACACAATGTCAATCCCCTTGAGTTTAATTCGAGTTTGGTTCACAATTCACAGTACCTGTGAAAGAAACTTATCTTCACGACAATGAAAGAGAGAACCATTGTCAGAAGGACTATGGCCGTCCCGCTCTCTCTCATTCTCGTGTGTGAAGATAGTGACATTTGTCAAATTTTATTTTGCTATGCACAATGCATTTTCATTGTTTTCAATTTCTTACGAGCTGACTCGGTAAGCGTTGTTTCATCATATAAATATAAGAAAGCACTCATACGCCACAGTGTGTCATCCTCGTCGTCATCATAATCATCAATTGGATTCAAATATGTAAATGACATTGCATTTTGACAAAATTTATGTTATATTATTATTCTTTAGTTCATCTAAAGGGAGGCGAGATAAGGTTCGCGGGGTCAGCTAGTTTTGACATAAAATTTTAGCAATGAGACAATTTCAGAATTTTGGCCATTCGGGTTTGTGGGTTTTCGGGATTGTGTCCGTCTAGCGTGTCATTTTTGTCAACATCTTAGAATCTACAGAACGATGATGAACATCGTCGGTTTGGCCGATAAGTTACTGCCTTCATCTGCGCTACAACCGGTATCCGGTCCGGGTTCTTCAGCGAGTTCTCCCACCTATCCGGAATTAAATTTTTTCCTATGTGGATTCTGGATCACTCCAGCTTTTCATTCATTTGGGAGTGGTGAAGAATCATATCTCTGAAACCTTCACTAATCATATAAATCAAAGAACTACAAAATATTGATAAGGATATGGGATATCGACCATTTTTGATATAAAACCCACCCAAGAGCTATTTTCAAGGCCAAGATAGAACAAAGATCAGTGACCGGAACTGAATTCCATACAATGCATATTGACGCAGCTATAAAAATATTCAACAGAAGATAATCTGTGAAAAATTCGTAAACAATTTCAGCCAATTTTTCATCGATTCTCCGGTGTTTTGAATGGAGATTTTTTTCATTATTTACGTGACTGTTCATAAGTGTTGTTAGAGACTGACGAAATTATTGACATTCTTTCTTTCTTGACAGAAGATGTTTTCAGCGGTTTAGATGGAATTCAACTGTAACTTGAAAAAAATGTTTGTCTGTATTTCGAATTGTCTTTGAAACCAGGAAAATACCATCAATTGCAGGTGGTCATGGTTCAGAGGATAGTGTAGTTGACTGCTAAGCCAAACGTTGCGGGGTCAAGCCCCAGCTTCGGCAGCAGTATTTTTCTACAATAATCGCCAGCTTATCTGAGGCCACCTGTGCGATAATATGAGACAATATAAATCTATGTCTCCTCCTCTGTGCCTCTGTCCCATGTAGGTTTATGTTATGTGTTCTTTCCTTCTATGTATCTATATGTCTCTCTCTGTAAAAAAAAAAAAAATTAGAAGAACGCTTTTACATTCAGGCATTTTGTCCCTAAAGCATTTATTGCTTATTCTGGAGTCCCTTAGGGGTGATATCAAGGGCCTATTTTTTTTTATTTACCTATAAATGATGCTGTGAGAACGAATTACCGAAATTCTCATTTTTTGTAGATGAAATAAAGATTCACCAAAAAAATATCTTGAAGTAATTATCGTTCAAATATCACTGCTGAAATCCAACAAAGCCGCTGGAGTAGATGGACTAGCTGCCGAGCTGTTCAAAACAGCAGGCGACGATCTAGATAGGAGCATGCACCAAATCATCTATAAGATATGGTCGGAAGAATGCGTGCCCGATGAATGGAACCTCAGCATTGTTTGCCCGTCATCGTTCTTGAGAAGATAGTGCAAAACACCACTGTCAACACCAGAGGCACAACGTCCAAAAGTCTGTTCACTTCAACTTCTCGCGTACGCCGATCATATTAATATAATGGGAAGAACACAACGCAGCGTGATGTCAATGGCGCCTTTGTGAGAATTGCGACAGAAGCGTCAAAAATGGGTTTAGCGGTAAACGAGGGAAAAACGAAGTACATGCTGTCTTCGAGGAAGGACACCCAACACCGATGCCGACGGCTCGGACAGAACGTCACAATAGACGCATATAACTTCGAGGTAGTAGAGGAGTGTGTCAACCTAGGGTCCGCTATTAACACGGGCAATAACAGCAGCCCCGAGATTAGACGAAGAATAACTCTTGCTAATCGCTGTTTCTTTTGGCTAAGAAAGCCATTGAGTGGAAAAGCCTCTCGAGCAACTAAGGTAAAACTGTATCACACACTCATCATCCCAGTACTGCTGTATGGTGCAGAAGCATGGACCTTGACAAAATCGGATGAATGTGCCTTAGGCTGTTTCGATAGGAAAGTTCTTCAGGTCATCTTTGGCCCCCGGTGTATTGATGGGGAATGGAGAAAAAGATACAACAGCGAACTTTACGGGTTGTACAAGGACCTAGCCAGAAGGGTTAAGGTCGATAGACTCAGATGGCTCGGTCATTTAGAGCGGATGGACACCAATGCTCCGGCCCGGAAAGCCTTCGACACTATTCCCGAGGAACGTAGAAGCACAGGTAATAAATTTATACAGATGTCTCACCCTTATGGCAAGAAATGATATATGAAACTGAAAGCTACCATAAAAAAGCTTTAACGCATTCACTTAATGCATTAAAAATCTATTTTCCCTCGCCTCATTGCCCATAAATGAATACTTAGGCAAGGAAAAAAGCTTCAAAAAGCTCCTTGTCTGTTAAGGCGTTGTCTGTTAAGAGCAAAATATGTTTCATTTTTTTCTGCAGGGATGAGACATCTGTATAAATTTATTATTTGTGGTAGAAGGAAAGGAAGGTCGCGACTCAGGTGACGCACACAAGTAGAAGAGGACCTGAAAACTGGAGACAGAATTTTTTTTGGGGTCATACTAGTATTGTGTTAACAGATGAAGTGGCAGTGTCAGGGGCTTAGCGATGATGTACAACTGTCAGAAATTGGCAATTGAGAATGTATCAAAAATTTATCATGATTCTAACTTGGTACACAAGAATATATACAAAAATGATTTGTATAAACAAAAAAATACTAACACTTTTTTTGTTTGTTGTTTCTAAATTCTAACACTCATTTTTACTTCGCCATTATTATTTATTTAAAAGCCTTGTCGCCAACCTCATTTGGGTATTAAAAATTTAAAAGGAACTTGCATTTAAAGTAAACACACGAATAAAATATTCCACCGAATAGGTAAAAAAAATCAAAACACGGTTGCGATAAATTTTAATTATATAGAAATTACACGACTCGATTTGCTTCACCGGAAAAAAATCGTTTCTTTTTTTTTGTTTCATGTCACCAAACCATTAGCCATCAAAGTGCAACTATAGATTTAAATCCTTCTGCCTCTGGGGCCTCTGACTCTAACCATATCCTTGTAAAGGATTATGCTTGGTGTTCCTTGTCAATAAACGTGACAAAGCAAGCAAACTATACCCACCTGTGTGTGACAGAAATGCATTTATGTTCCTCGCTATCGACTATCGAGTTACCTGAATTACGCTGTAATGACGTGAAATTAAAAACAAGAAGAAAAAAAAACACGAAAAATAAGTTAACAACAAATAAATGTATCTAAATACAAATTAAATGGTATTATTGTTGTTCCGTTCGGTTAACTACTTTAGTCATTAAATATAGATTTTTTATTTCTGTCTCTCTTGCGACTCTCTCTGTTGCTGACCGAACTATAATTATATTTTCATGTTGACACGTTTTCACATTTTCCATCAGTTTTCACTCAGCAGTGAATGTTTTCTTCTTTGTTTTTTTTTTGGTTTAATAAATAAAAAAAAAACAAGTGAAATGGAAAGAAACTTTATATAATATTTTGCTAATGTGACGGAGGTTTTTTTTCATTTTATTTTTAACATCAAAACCTTTTTAATTAATGGGAATAATAAGGGAAATTAAATAAGTTGCATTATTTGTCTGGAGAGGGGAAGGGCGAGTTTTGTTGAAGGTTTCTGTTGCAAGTAGATTTGTTAGTTTTTGGAGAATGTTCGGAATGACAGGTAAATTGGAGAGTTTATTTAACAGTTGTTATTTTTTTCATGCTGGCCATGTTTTTGTGTAGTGTAATTTGATTTTAATGGGAACAACAACTTAAACCCAAATTGAAGTAGATTTTCCTTTTGATTTTTGATTTATTAGTGGGAATTAGTACTTGTTACTTATATTAGAAAGTCCCTTGATGTAGAGTCGTAAATAAGCTATGGGTCTTTGCGTAACATAGTTGGTTCGATGCTTTGCTACTTTTCAATGTCCTTCCTATGAATTTTGTAACACTCTAGCCTGGACCTAGTCTAGGATTGGTTTGTTTAAGGATGCTGTTAAGGTGCACAGACAAGTCTTAGTAGAAAAAAACTATCAGGATCTCCTAATGAGATAGAATGTGTAAAAATGTCCTGCGGACGCGATAATTGTAGATGAAAATTTCGGTAATTCGTTCTCATAGCATTTATAGCTAAATTACAAAAAAAAAAAATAGGCCCTTAATAACTCCTCTGAGGGACTCCAGAATAAGTAAGAAATGCTTTAGGGACAAAATGCCTGAATATAAAAGCGTTCTTCTAAATTCATGGTATCTTCCTGGTTTAAAAGACAATTCGAAATACAGACTAACATTTTTTTCACGCTACAGGTGGAATTCCATCTTAACCGCTGGAAACATCTTCTGTCAAAAGAGAAAGAATGTCAATAATTTCGTCAGTCTCTAACAATACTTGTGAACACTTGAACAGTCACGTAAATAATTAAAAAAAAAATCTCCATTCAAAACACCTCCGCCACGTTAAGGCTTACCCCATGGAGGGTTTTGGTTACTGCTACTGGAATAAAATGAATTGAGTTGAATTGAACTAGGGTTACCCATTCAATAGACATTTTAAGTTCTAACTATAGCGAAAAAAAATGAAGACCAGACTTTCCAACCTCAAAAAATGCATGAACAATGATGTGCGCTAAAAATCCTGGACCAACCCTTTGTATAATTTTTGACCTAAATGTTATCGTGTGGTACAGCAAAATTGGCAACACCTTGTCCCGAAGCTGCAATTCAAATCTTTTGATGTGGTTAATATAATCCTATTTTCATGTACATGTCTATTTATTATTCTGGGCTATCATAAATCCATCAACATAAGAGTTTGCAGATTGTAGAGCACCAACAACACTCTGAAATAGTTCTCATTTGCTGACGCTAGCGATGACGAATGGAATTCCATACTGTACGTATAAGCAATCGGAGATGTTGTTCTAGTAGTTTAATTCACTTAGGGCGCCTTTCATTAGATTTTTTAAAGAAACATGGTGTTTAAGTGGCGCGCCGCCTCCGCGCCGTTCTAATTCGAAAATGAATTCCCACATGTTCTTTACATGCCTTGTGCATGAATAATTATTGTATTTGAAATTTGAGGCGAATCAATACCTTTACCTACTCATTACTGCATATCAAGTCAGCGCCGGAAAATATTTAGCAAATGTTCATTTTTCGCAAGTTTTTTTTTGTGCTGATGCAAATTATGTGTTAAGTAAGTTTTTCCGGCAGTTGTTCTGTTCCGGAAATTGTGTTTTATGTTGTTATCTGTTGGATTAATGAGAGATCAAACTTGTTGCTGTATTGTTTTTAATTATGAGAAGAAGTAAGAGTTTTGAGTTAAGGAAAGATGCACAAGAATTTTCAAAATTTTATATTGCCATCGTGTACTAATTCAGCGTAATTTTCATTCAGAGCTTGCTGAATCTGTGGATTGCAGTTCCGTTCTTTTCATTCTTTTCATTTCATTTTCAGACATTTTACTGTCAAAAATTTGTCTACGAAAAAATCGTTTCGATCGTTGCAAGGCAATGATGAGCATAATGCAATCAAGAGCCGTTAAAAGTTTCGTTTGTAAACCCATTTAGAAATTTTAGGAAAACAGACTGGAATTCGTTCTGTATAGGAAAGTAGGACAGGGAATTAAAAACCCGGACACACTTTTAAGTCAAGAACCTGCGTCAGAGTTATTCTGAATCAAGCTTTAGAAAAAAGCTGTCCCATCAAACATAATATGGGAAAAGGTAGGAAAAACCCACCCTGGTGGACCACTGAAATAGGCAACCAAAGAAAAGAAACTAGAAGACTTTTCAATGTCGCCAAAAAGAGCAGATAGAAAAGAAACTGACTGGGAATTTTATAAGACCAGTCAACGTACATATGTTTAGGTCGAAACTAGAGCTCTTGATACCCGGGTACCTGATCCATGGACCGGGTACCCGATGATTTCGGGAATTACCCGGGTACCCGAGTACCCGGGTATTTGCATGGTTCGGGTACCCGGGTACCCGGGTATTTGAAACATAACGATCGTGTTATGTACCCGGGTACCCGGGTACTCGGTACGCTTACGCAATGAAGCTAAAGTTGTTTGAACAAATGGATGCGTTTATGAAGGAAGTTTTTAATAACATTTTGCATTATTTGTTCTCGGTTAATAAAAATAATGATGGTGGTTAATTATTTGTCTATTTCAATTGCAAGGAATTGCAAGTTGGAGGTGGATTATTATAAATATGTAGTTTATTATTGTCATTAGATTAGATACTCTTAGGATGGATTTCGCTAGTCCTTATAGCAATAGTTTTTTGTGCTGTTTTTTTTTTTCATTCATTCATTAAAAAATGTCATTGGTTATGATTTTATTAGGGGTTGAAAAGATATAAAACCGATTTTGTGCGTCGTCGTCGTCGTCGTCGTCGTCGTAGTCGTAGGTAGTCGTAAATAAAGAAGAAAGAAAGCTGTTGGCAAATGTTTGTTGATTTATTGTTGTTGCAAGATGGTACAAAAAAGAAATGCAAGTTGTTTTTGGATAATGATAGTTGAAAGGGATGATTTTATTATGTTCGTTAATCACTGTCCTGGTATAATCTATGAGTGGAGTTTGCGATCAGTTTTGTGTTATTTTTTTCTCAATTTACCTACATTGTGCGTTACCATTCATCGTAATTGTTAAAAATGCTCTGGTGTCTACGCGTGGGTCATGTAGAGAAACCCAAACATTAATAAATTTTTATGACATGCAAAAACCCAAATTAAAAATCCTGCAACTGAGGTCAGTCTTTACTTTTATCGTAGAGATCCTACAAACCCTTGCCAACAGATTTTTGTCTTCTTTATTGACCTGTGGCTAAGAAAAAGACCAATCATAAACAGATGAACGACGACAACACACAAAATCGGTTATCTCAATTTTCAACCCCTAATAAAATTATAATCCATCTAATATTTTCTACCAAATGTCATTTTTTATGAATTAAAAAAAAAAGCAAACGCACCAACTACCTGGTCTTAGTATTTTGTATTCGTAATTATCTTTCAAATTTTAGTTGGTGACAATCATAGAAATTTTTTATTTGTTTCCTCAGAATCTCAAAATTGAGAAAAAAATAACACAAAACTGATCGCAAACTCCACTCATAGATTATACCAGGACAGTGATTAACGAACATAATAAAATCATCCCTTTCAACTATCATTATCCAAAAACAACTTGCATTTCTTTTTTGTACCATCTTGCAACAACAATAAATCAACAAACATTTGCCAACAGCTTTCTTTCTTCTTTATTTACGACTACCTACGACTACGACGACGACGACGACGACGCACAAAATCGGTTTTATATCTTTTCAACCCCTAATAAAATCATAACCAATGACATTTTTTAATGAATGAATGAAAAAAAAAACAGCACAAACAACTATTGCTATAAGGACTAGCGAAATCCATCCTAAGAGTATCTAATCTAATGACAATAATAAACTACATATTTATAATAATCCACCTCCAACTTGCAATTCCTTGCAATTGAAATAGACAAATAATTAACCACCATCATTATTTTTATTAACCGAGAACAAATAATGCAAAATGTTATTAAAAACTTCCTTCATAAACGCATCCATTTGTTCAAACAACTTTAGCTTCATCGCGTAAGCGTACCGAGTACCCGGGTACCCGGGTACTCGGATACACGATCGTTATGTTTCAAATACCCAGGTACCCGGGTACCCGAACCATACAAATACCCGGGTATCCGGGTACCCGGGTAATATTGAAAACTTCGGGTTCCCGGGTACCCGGATACCCGGGTATTATTTCGAGTACCCGGTCAGAGTCAAGAGCACTAGTCGAAACACAGCGAGCAAAACGATGCTCATGGAGGGCCCTCTGTAACGAAATAGATAACACAGTCTAGGATCCCTCAAAAAACCGACAGGCAACTGGACTGAATCCTTAGTGAAACCCTTGAGCTCGTTTTGAATACTCATTTTCCTGGCTGTGAAGCTGCGGTTATCAGCCAGTCCAGAAGCTCTAATACCATCGAATATTATAACGGAAGAAAGGATTAAATGGGCTATTCAATCCTTTTCTCCATATAAGTCCCCTGGTCTAGATGGAATCCTTCCTATGATGCTTCAGAAAAGCATAAACCTTATCACCTTATAAGCATTTTTATAGCAGTCTTAAATGGGGATATGTTCCCCTATCGTGGCATGAGGTAAAGGTAGTTTTCATCCCTAACGCAGGTAAACCTAGCCATACAGAGGACAAAGACTTTTTTTGCCTACACAATAGGAAAAAGCGTTGATACAGCACTGCATAGTGTTGTCAGCGTCATTGAAAAATCACACCCTTGCAACGTTCTTGGATATTGAAGGAGCCTTCAATAATGTGACGAACGAAACAGTTAAGCAAGCTTTGACCGACCACAAGGTCGAAAAAGCAATAAAAGAGTGGATTATGAGTATGCTAAGGAAGAGACAAATAAACTCAGAGTTGGCAGAGGAAAGGGTGAGAGTATCAACATCCAGAAGCACCCCACAGTAGGGAGTCCTCTCACAGCTACTCAGGGTTCTTGTCATGAACGGCATATTCTAAGCTGAAATCAAGTGGAGTAAAAATAATAGCCTACTCTGACGATCTTGCATTGTTAGTGACTGACAAGTTCTTATCCACTAAAACTAGTGCTATTTACTAACAAACGTAAAATATCCGATTTTAAGGTACCTTCAATTGAAGGCTGTCCTCTTAAAATCTCTGATCATGCAAAGTATCTCGGTGTGATCTTAGATAAAAAACTAAACTGGGGTCTGAACACCAAAGAAACATTTAAAACGGCGTCGATCGCCTTTTACTCCTGCATCAGAATTATCGGGAATACCTGGGGACAAAATCCTAAAATTATCAGATGGATATATTCGGCAACAATTAGACCAGTACTAACCTATTGTAATCTGGTTTGGTGGAATGCTGTAGAAAAAAGCACGAACCTCAAAACTTTGACTAAAGTACAAAAACTTTCATGCACAGGCATGACAGCTGGAAGCTATCCTCAATTTAAAACCCCTAGATCTCTTTTTGTTCAAAAGTCTGCAGCTAAAACTGCCTTGTGACTTAGTCAGACCAAAAATCTGGGAAAACAGTTCCTCAGATCCTTCATAAAGTTATGGGTCATAGTACTACGACAGACTATAAAAAACCCGAACTTGATTTTCACAAACTATTCCATGCTGCCTTTCCAAGCAGAGAGGAATGGATAGATAATATACCATACTCCAGTGAGTCATCAGTAGCTATCCATACAGATGGCTCTAAGATGGATACTGGTTTAGGAGCAGGCTTCTATTCTGAATCTCTCAAGTTAACCGACTCGCTTAGGCTTCCAGACTACAGTAGTGTGTTCCAATCGGAAGTCCTGGCAGTGACAACAGCTGCTAAACAGGTATTAATGATGGCGATACCACGGGCTGATATCGCCTTTACATGGATAGCCAAGCGGCAATAAAAGCGATTGCTGCAACTGTGGTAAAATTTAAGCTTGTTTCATGCTGCTGCGAAGAGCTTAAGGTTCTTGGCGCACAGCATAACGTTAGACTCTGCTGGGTCCCAGGCTACAGCGGTTTACCTGGCAACTAGAAAGCCGATGAATTAGCAAGATAAGGATCAATGCTTAACGTACCCCAAGCTCAGCTAGTCAGCACTCCACCCTGTCACTTCAAGCAGGAAATCTCAAATAAAATAACTTTTACGGCCGATGAAAGGTGAAATCTTCTTGACACCTGCTGCACTACAAGAAAGATCTGGCCCTGTTTTAACGAACAAATAACGAGAAAAATTATGCAATTAAATAAGAGATCTATTGTTAGTATAATCACCCGACATAATCTGTTAGGATATCATAAGAAAAAGATGAGAATCAGTTCAGATGATCTATGTAGAGGATGCGGTGACGAGGAGGTGCATGAAGACACTTCACACTTTCTATGTCACTGCCCCACACTTTCCCACCAAAGGAAGAAATTGCTGGGCAATTATTTCTTCGGGGACTTGGAAGAACTCTGTAGTACTCCAGTTACTAACATTTTGAACTTCATCAATGCCTCCAAATGGCTTGATTAACTGAACCCATAGGTTTTTATCTGCTTGAGTAGCAATGCTCACGGGTATCACAATGAAACTGTATTGATCTAAGTGTGACGGTAACGACATCAACTGTCAGCCCATCAACCTAACCTAACCTAATCCCATTTTGGATTATTTGCTGTTTGATCTGGTCACCTATAACAACTCTCAATGCTAAAAGTAGTAAGTTCAACGAAGGTTCTTACGATATTGTTTCCGTTTTCTTCTTTAGTTTGGTACTTCCAAAATACTCGCAAAGTTTGCTTTTGATAAATCTTCCATCACTTGAAAACCTTCGAATATTTTACTCCATCGCAAAATCTAAAGTCCATCTGACTGGCTTCAGCTGGATAATTTAAAACAAACAAAAATGAAAAATACAAATCTCCCTCAAAAACTAGTGTTTCCATTTATAAGAACAACAAAACACCTCTACAGATAGTTAACCAAACTCAAATAAAACATTAATTTGAATAAATTGATCCACCCGTGACTTTTCGCACCATTGTTCCCGATCTGTTGACACATCCTCTGCACGAGACAATAACATTAATGGAGGGCGATCAGCTCTACAATATCACAGTTGTTGTCGTCTTTGCAATTCGACATCGACACGACATATGGACAATCGAGAACAAAGCCGAAAAAATTGGCTGAACAAATTTCTCGCCTCGTTTTGCTCGGATCAGTGCAAAACTCTGGCAGCGAAATTCTACCAAAATCAGCTTCCCAACTTCTTCGTTTATAAACTCCTAACTACTTTGTTTGTCGGTTGAGCACTTAGTGGGGCGGTAATGGGTATAATGGTGGTTAAACACATTCATTGAATTGAATGGGCGGGGGAGGGGCCAATGTTAAAAATATGTCCATCCATTGAACATTGAAGTGAGCATGGGAAGCGCAAAGCCGCCGCTGCTGTGCCCCGTACCGCCGGAAAAAAGAATGTACATACAAGAAAAGACATTGTAAATGTGACAAGAAACCAAATAACGTGCTGATTTAGTGTTGCGCGAATGTCCTCCGCACTTTTGTTTGTTGTTGCGATGCGATGAGTGCGTTTAGACCAGTGCAGCGGTGAAACTGGCGGCGCGCGGTGGATGGCAGCCTGTGTTGGTAATGCGATGAACGGAAAACACGCGTCCTCATAAACGTGAACACATGTAACTTGTTTGTTTAAATTTCTATATTCTATGTAGTTATCTGTCTCTCTGGGGAGCTTATGTTCCATTGCGAGAAAGCAAGCGTTTTCTCAAATTAAAAGTTTTTACGCTCACTGGATGAGGGCTGTTAGTGCAAACACAGTCATTTTGCACTAGATTTTGTTAGATTTTCTGAAAGTTCATTTTATTTCCGCAATCAAATTGAGAACAGTATTGACATTCAATAATCTGTCTTCTAATCAGATCACGTATAGTTTTGAATTTAGTATCAATGTGTTTGGAACGATAAGAAAATTTATGGTCGCGTACTAGTTCGATACAGCTTTGATTGTCTTCGTAGATAAGGCTCGGAGATTGAATACGTTCTTTCATTTCTTCAAGTAATTGACGAATCCACTTACTACTTTTGCAGCTTCGAATATTGAAATAAACTCTGCTTCACACGTCGAAGATGCAACTAAAGTTTGCTTGTTGCATGACCAACTTATAGTCCCTCCGTTCAAGTTTAAGTTTGAAAATCCACTTTCTAAGAATTGCCTTTTTCCCGCGAGGCAAATCAACAAAATCCCAAGTTCCATTTTCTTCATGTGAGTTATTTTCTTCTTGCATTGCAGACATCCACTCTTGCTTTTCATCAGATTCAAGGGCTTCAATATAGTTAGTTGGTTCGACAATTTCTTTTCTAGCATTTATTTCTTCACATAGACGTTTAGGGGGGACACCTTTTGTTGATCGACTTGAAATACGTACTTCAGATTTCTTATCTTCTTTAGATTCACTTCTTCTATTGTGACATTCGTCCACTGAAGTTAATATTCATTTTCTAAATCTTGATTATTTTCTTGTCTTGATTTTGAAACGTCAACTACAACACCATTTTTGGGCTTTAAGCAGAAGTGTACACTGTACATTTACATCTCGGCTTATGATCACCTTTTGAGCATTTTTATCGAAGCATCTGTATGCTTTAGAAATTTCATCATAACCCAAAAAAATTGCTTCAACTCCTTTGTTGTCGAGCTTCCTTCGTTTTAAATCCAGAAACATAGACAAAACATTTTGAGCCAAATACTTGAAACTGTTCAATTTCTGGTTTAGATCCGTTCCATAGTTCAAAAGGTGTCACATCCGATGTTCTTGTAATTTCATTTAATTTCTGAATGAAATTTGCAGTTGATATTGCTTCACCCCAAAAATTGTTAGGTAGTTCTACATCTATCAACACACAAAGTCCCATTTCAACTAATGTTCTGTTCTTTCTTTCAGCCTTACCATTTTGTTGAGGACTATAGGCTGCTGTAAGCTGTTGTTGTATTCCCTCATTCTTTAAAAATCTTCAAAGACTTGCACTTCCACGATCAAATCTGAACATTTTTGGTTTTTGAGAAAATCTAGTTTTGCAGAATTCTACAAATAGCTTTATTGTATCTTCAACTTCATCTTTATTCTTTATCAAGCGAATTATAGTGAAGGCTGAATAAGCATCTATAAATGTCACGATATATCACTTTCCAGCGTTAGTGGGAGTTTGCATGGGGCCACATACATCTGTGTGAATCAAGTCTAATCGTGATGTCGATTTAGAAAAACGTTCCTTTGGAAATGGAAGTCTGGTCATTTTCCCTTTCATGCAAACCTCACACACTTTCTTAATACCACAGTCAACAATGTGCAAACCCTTGATCATTTTCTTATTAGACATTTGATGAATCGCATTTGGATCTCTATGTTCCATTCTTCGGTGTAATTGTTGTATTGTATTGTTGTATTGTTTATTTCAAAATCGCTTACAAAGTAAGACATAGTCTTATAAAGTTTTGCAGCCTTTAAATTAATTTAGATTTTAAATTTTTTAAACTTAAAAGAACAAAAAAAGAAAAGAAAAAAAGGAAAATTAACATTACATTATAAATATTCACAAATAATACGAGAAAAAAAAGATAAACAAAATTAATGAGGCCCTACCTAATCAATGATTTGCCAAATAATTAAAAACTAGATTTCGAAACTGTTTCGCGCTTTTTGTACTTCTCATCGCAAGAGGGAGGGAGTTCCAAAGGCGTGTAACGTGGACAAAAAATTGACGCTCAGTAACAAGATAATTAAAACGAGGTTGTATGAGTACAAAGGTCCTCGTTGAACTGGGGAAGTTCAGCCTGGAATATAGATAATCCGGTTGTCGAGTTTGAATGATTTCGTGCAGGTAACATAACGATCGGAAGTTTATTAAATTGTCTATATTGCAGCCAGAAATACGTGGCACAAAGTTGGATACGTGGTCATACCGTCGCAGATTAAAAACATAGCGGGTAATGTTATTGTATGCAACATTTAATTTACGGCTAGTAGCAGAGTCCAAATTACAAAAAACTTCACATGAATACAGCATAATTGGTAACAAGAGGGTTTTGGCAAGCAGCAATTTAGTTTTTGTTGGGGTGAAACTTCGAGTTACCTGAAGAGCGCGAAGACTACCATAGACTTTTCCAATAGCACTATGAAGGTGGTCATTCCATGTAAGGGTGCGGTTGAAGATAAGTCCTAGGTTCCTAGCTGTGCTTACATAATCGATTATTTCGTCTCCTAACTTTAAGGGGTTAAGGCCCGGCAGATCAAAGGCTTTACGATGAATCGGAAGTGCTGTTGATTTGAGAGGATTTAAGCAAAGACGATTCCTTTTTGACCATTGCAGAATGCGGTGTAGGTCCTCATTCATCAAAGCCACGGCTTCATTTTTTCCTGCAAGGTGACGACTTATAAAGAGCTGCACATCATCGGCATACAGATGAACCTTACAGTTTTCAACAACACGTGGCAGCTCGTTCACATACAGTGAGAAAAGGATAGGTCCGAGGATAGATCCTTGAGGCACTCCAGCAAGAACATTTAGAAAGGTGGAAGACCGTTCATTTGCCAACACGCATTGTTGTCTTCCGGTAAGGTACGAATGAACCAGCTTACAAGATTCTTGGGAAAAACCAAAACTATTTCTTAGCTTTTGACAGAGAATCGGGTGACTAACAGTGTCAAAGGCCTTTGAAAAGTCCAATAATGTTAGCAGTGTTATTTGATCATTGTCTATTGCGATTCTTATTTCATCAGTCACAAGAAGTAAAGCGGATTTGCAACTGCGCTTTGCACGAAAACCAGATTGGCAGGAGTTTAAAAGATTGTTGATGGTTAAGTAACTCTGTAACTGCTTTAAAATAGTTTTTCCAAATACTTTTGAAAGAAACGGGAGAATGGCAATGGGCCGGAACTCTGAGGCCGTTCCATTTTTCGTTTTAGGGACAGGTACAACTTTGGCCTTTTTCCAATCCAATGGGAACCTCGATGTTGTTAATATGCTGTTAAATATGTGAGCAATGAAGCGTAGAAGATATGGTAGCAACAGCTTAACGAACTTAGGTTCCAACAAATCTAAGCCTGTGGCATTTGATTTGATTGAAATAATGGCTTCCACAATATCTTCCTGTTGTATCCTTGCAAAGTTGAAGGAACTGTTTATACCAGTTGATTCATCTTCAATTAGAGGATCCACGGTCGAGGCTAAGTTTAAGGACGTTGGTGCGGTAGTAAACTTTTCATTGAGAGCATTACAGTCGATGTCTTCAGTTGACCTCTTACATCGTTTCCCTATACCGATTTCTCGCAAGTTGTTCCATAATTTTTTACCAGATGTTAGGTTACCAAGCTTGTGATCGTAGTAGATTCTTTTTGCCGTTCTAATCATTACGACGACTTGATTGCGTAGTCTACAATAGGATTTGTATAAATCCTCCAACTTGTATCGCCTCCAATGACTGTAGGCGGCATCCCGACGTGACATCATAGCAGCAATGTCGCCATTCAGCCAAGGAGGGGTACTATGTTTAACAACACGGGTTTTTAGAGGAACATGCCGTTCGAAAAGGAGGTTGACATTATGACGTAAAAAACCTACTTGGTCATCTACGTTTTGCATAGCGTATAATGAGTTCCAGTTAATGCATTCAAAGTCATTCAACAACTCAGTTGTGTTTATGTTCCTATAATCTCGATATTGAAATTTATATTGATCAACCTGACATGCTACATCCAAACAGAGGAAAATCATATCGTGGTTTGAGAAACCAGGTGCAAAAAGCTGGGTATAAAGAAGTACCTTACCAGCGTCACTAGAAAAATAGAGATCTAGTAACGTACTAGACTCTTTAGTAAAGTGGGTAGGGGTAGAAAGGTTAACAGGACTCAAATTGAGTGCCCCAAATTCACTTAGAAAGTTTTCGGCTAAGCGCGTATTCAACAAGTTGCAGTTAAAATCACCACCAATTACAGTGTACGAATATAGGCAAGATAAAGACTCCAAAGTTGTTATTAAGGGAATGGTACTAATGTTGTTGTAAGGTCTGTATACAGATCCAACCAAAACGCTCTCAGTGCTACCAATAATACTGACAAACACATATTCTAAAGGACAACTATCATCTGACCTACATATAAACTTGCAAGTAAGCCCCTCACGCACGTATAGCGCGGCACCTCCACCTGAAGAGAATCTCCTATCGGCCCGATAAAGCCTGAAACCATTCAAATTAAGGACATCATCACATATGTCTGGTCGAAACCAAGTTTCGGACACAGAGATGATATCCACCTTCGAATTCACAAACAGATATCTAAATTCCCCCAATTTATTTGTCAGACTCTGGGCATTTAAATGACACATATTCAATCCGTTGTTATTTTGAGCCCTTAAAATTCTTATCATGTCGTACAAGTTCGTATCCATGGTACTACCAGTGAACCCCCTCATGTTGTTAGCTGCGCTCGCGATTATTGACTTTGGAATAAATAGCAAATGAGAAATATGAAGCAGCGAAAATAAGAATAAAAATAATATTTAGAAATATAAAGAAAATTTGGCAAAACATTGTCACAATAAAAATAATTATAACTTAGAGGTGGAAGCACCTCTAAGTTGCTATCGTTGTTCAAACAAACAAATAAAATAAAAACCAAAGCAGCCTGACTGCGAGTGTTAAATAACACAAAAACAAACTAATTATATAATAGTTAAAAATGGTATTTTTTAAAGAAAAATGAAGATGAAAAAAAAAGCAAATAAAGAAGGCTGTACAGAAAAATTTCAAAATAATATGATGAAGTTTCAATATACGGCTTACTGCAAGATTAATTTGACGTCATCACGGCAGCTTCTAAACATTCCAAGTTGTTAACAGCAAAACTCTCCCCATCAGCTGTAAGTTTAATATAGACATTGCCATATGATGTGTACGCATTACACAGTTGGTGATTGTTCCTCATGCGGACTGCATGATGAAGAAGAGTACGGGTATTATGGGATAGACTTTCATTCAAGAAACAAGCGTTGTCGGACTCTATACCCAAATCACGAAGTGAGAGTTGATGACGTTGTTGTTGTTTACGGTAGATGGCAATGTTCTTCAGTGTAGAGTTCCTCTCTTGCACATTATTAAACTTTAGAATGATAGGTGGTGCAACTGCACTTTTAGTTTTTCGAGATCGAGAGCGAAAAATATTCTTTAGAGCGGGCGCTTTGCAGTTAGCGGCTAAGCATAGATGGTTAAACAGTGATGTTAAGTTTTCCTCTCCTAAACAAGGAACTCCAAATAAAATAGCATCAGCCGCAAACTCTTTTTTCTCAGCGGCATCGATCTGTGCTTGCAATTTCAATAGCTTAGAGTTCAGCCCACTCATGTCAGTTAAATTTGTCTCGATACGGTCAACTCTCAGTACAACATCGGCTATCGTGGAGTTCGTTGTGGTTAACTTTGTGTCAAGAGCAAGTGCATCAGCTGTGTTGGATTCGATGCATTCAACCCGGCTCACAATATCGGTTATTGCAGTGTTAACTTTTTTAAGCTTTTCAGACCAAATTTTTTCAGTTTTCTCTAATCTTTCAAAGAGCTCACATCGAACTTTGGAAAGCTCATCGGTTATGCGATTTATAATCATATCAGTGTGTTTCTTTAAGTGATTTACCAATGCTGAAAGTGTAAGATATGACTCAGCTTTCTTGTTGAGTTTTGTTTTTATCAGAGCTGATTCTGAAGGAGAATTGATCTTCTGCGTCGGCGGTGCGGAAAGAGGAGTTAGTTGCTGTTGTTGCTTAGCATTGCTTAGCAGTTTTCCCGTTGCTGGAGAATTGATGCCCGATGGTGGTAGTGCAGATGAAGAAGCTGTGGTCGATGTCGATTGTGTGGGTAAGAGAGCAAGTTGCGATGCTGTAGATGTTTTTGAACGTGTGGTAGACATTGTTTATGTATGTAGTGAAATGTGAAAATGGTGAAGAAATATAAGAAATATCAAGAAATTTCAATAATTGAAATGAAAAATTCTCTTTTTTCACTGGTTGTCGCGGCGATTTTTTAAATGCAATGTTAGGCCACTACTTTGGCAAAAATAAATTCGCGCACTTAAGTAATTAATGTCAGCGATAAACAATGTAAGAAAACTTTGTCTGAGGACGTCTTAAAATTGCATCTATTCGTTATGCATTATTATTTTGATCAATGAAATTCTCATTATGATCAAGATCGGTGCACATTCTTTGCTTTCTCAAGAAATATAAGAAACCTATCAAATCTGCAAGACCAATGATCTTATCAGCGAGTTATCAAACTCAACACGCATACCTCCTTTTGTTAAGTGACTGACCGAAAGTAAATTGGTGGTCAGATCAGGTGGAAACAAAACTTCATTGGCTCTTTCTTGATAAATATTTCCTTTTTCATTAATAAAAACTAACATACCTGTTCCAATGCCTTGAATTTCTGTTGAATCCCCATTCGCTAAGAGTGACTGAAGTCTTGTAGCTCTTCTTGTTTTCTGGACTCAATGGAAGTAATAAGAGCATTGTAACTCGGTGGTAGACTACTCATTAGCATCGCTGAACTCCATGTATCTGATAAAACATCTTCGTCAAGATCACGTTATTTTGAAAAATATTCTTGCATCTTATTAATGTGTTCCCTTGCATCACATCCTTCTCCCAATCTAAGAGAACAAATGGATCTCATTTAAAATACCTTATTTGAAAATTAGTTCTCTTCGTGATATTATGTTTTTAAAGCTTTCCAAGTTGCTTTAGCTGTAACACAGTTCCCTTTATGAGCAAGTTGATCGTCATCAATAGATAAACCTATTGTTCCTCGGGCTTCATCATCAAGACTTTCCCACTCGTCAATTGCTTTTTGGTTTGTAACTATCCCTGAATTAATAATTGGTTCCGCTTTTTCTTCTATGATCGTCTTCTTCCATAGTTTTTTTTTACGAAGCAATATTTCCATTCTGAATTTCCATGTTGCATAATTCGTGCTGTTTAGCTTTACAAATTTCGTTGCTTCGGCCATATTTCCCTTTAAAATAAATTCAATGGACAATTAAGTCTCATAATCTGTTAGATTTTCTAAAAGTTCATTTGAGTTCCGCAGGCCAATTGAGAAATAAATAAGTTTTATAATAACAGAAAACAACAATCTTCATTTCATGAGAATTAGTTTTGAAGTGAAAAGTTTTACAAACAATATTTCATATTTCAGAAAGAAAATTAGAAGTAGAAATGAAAAGAATAAATTAAAGTAAAGTATGTAATATGTATTGAACGTAAGGTACATTCTCCAACACTATTTACGTCAAACAAGAATCTTCCCGCTTTATTAGTAATTGTATCTTCATAATCAACTACCGACTTAATTCTCTTTCAATTTCTATGTGCACCTAAGACGGCATCCTCAACAACTATCAAAATTATAATTTTCCAACAACATAATAATTCTTATTGTTTATAAGTTAAAATCCAATTCTTGCGGGTCTAACGAAGTCACTATAAACGAATTTTATTATTTTTCTTTATTCCAGACCGCACTGCACTGGGCCGCCAAGCACGGTAACGAAGATGTTGTTAAACTTATTGCCGGCACGTACAAAGCAGACGTTAATGCCAGGACGGTAAGTACCTTACCTTCTCATAAAAATATGACCTAACAAACTTCAAAGTAATAATAATAATTTTTTTATGTTTTTCTTTTTACAACTTTTGTGTACATGCTTCCTACGACGTTGCTTATGGAATTCACTTATGAACAAAACCATTGAACTGACCTGGGTAACAGAATGGGGTAAGTTCTTGTTCTTCTAAAAATTCTAAAAATAAATTATTAACAATTTTAAGTATTCAAAGGACTCCTCATGAGTGCACTTGCATGTTTAGAGAACAATGAACACAATTTATTAATGAACAAACATCTAATGTCAAAGAAATTCTCATTTGTATCTGTCATCTGTCAAACTGACTGCGTGGCCATTACAAAAAAAAAGTTAAATTCCTTCTAAATTAGTTAAATTAATAGAAATGCATTTGTCAACAGGAATACGTGCCAACGAAGGGTCATACGTGGTATTTCTCTACGCGGCGGCGCGGCGGCGGATGATCCCAAATCTAATTCTCCGATCTTAGATAAACGCGGTCGGTCATTCCTCACCTTTATGCCGATTCCCATCAGATTTAAACCCAATCCTTGATTCCTTTGTTTTCTTGTCAAAGAGGGTATCGCTTGTGGTTACCTTTTCCTCCAAGTCAATTGTCCCTACAGCGTGCGTCGTCATACCGTTGCGGTCAGTGCGGTGGTTGTGGCGGATGTAAGGCACTATTCTCTCTTTTGTGGATTACCCACATTAATAACGCCAATAGACCTGATATCGCCGTTGAAATGACATTCGAGAGTGTATGGAAAATCACATAAACCCACAAATTCTCCAGACCTTATTAATGACAGTAATTTCTTGAATGGTCATCAGGAGCACCGAAGGTTCTCTCGAGTATAAAACGCCTTTAGAGTTGATCTCACAACAAAAAAAAACTATTGCTCGTCCAAAAGATCCTCGAGATTGTAAACTAGACAGAGAGATCGGCAGTCGCATTATGATGGTGTGATTGTAATGTGATGTGAATTTTGAGAAATTTCTACGGCAACGCTGCAATGTGTAGTGTGTCTCCAAAAGAGGTGTGTATACTCTTTTGGGCATTGTTAGTAAATCGGAGTGCCACTGGGCATTGGCTGAACGATGCCGCCGGCAGACTTTTGACTTTTTCTTCTGTTTATTTCTGGGTTATTCCTTGGAATGGTCTTTGGTCTTGTTTTCCTTTTTTTATGAATTAAATTATGAGTTGTAATTTTTCATCTGTCATATGCAACTGCTACTGGTATTCCAAGGAAATCTGTTAAACGCGCGCCGCCACTGAAGTTAGTCAGCCATGCGTTTGTCGTGGTCGTCTGGGATTTGGCTGGGTTTAAGATGAGAAAAAAAGGGATAAGTGCTACATGATGTTGAGAACTAAGGTCCTACGAGTAGTTTTGTGTTTGGGAATACAAGTGTTTGATTAGGAAGGTTGATTTGGTTTTGACTCATTAAGATATAGTCGGTGATTAAAGTTGGACATTAATTATGAAACAGGGTTTGTTTAGCTAACTAGGGTAATTTATAATTCAAGAACTTAGTTTTAAATTTTGTTTTCAAGATTTCATAAAGGTACAGTGATTTTCGTGTTTAGTTTTCAAATTAAATTAGGAAAATCTTACTGCCAAGTGTTTGAAATATATTTTTATAAGAACTAATTGCTTAGATTTCTTTAATTGATTTGTCAAGATCGTAATGATTTATTAGACTTTGGGTTTTCTGTTAAATCTTCTTCTCTAGGTATTAGCAACAAAAAGACCAAGGGTCACCTGATTTACTTTTCTTTTCGTTTGCTAAAAAGTATGACTAAAATGATAAGACCATTTGATGAATCTGAAAAGAACTTTTCTGCTCAGTTACCTCCTTAAACCAGCGGTTGGCTAGACTAATTCTTCGTTTGATATCAAATATGCCGAATTTCGCACATTGAATTGGTGATGCTCTGATGGCTAAGTTATTGCAGTTGGTGGTCGTTTTTGCTTGTTTGGAGCTTGATATAAGTTCTAACACGCCTTCCTCAATCAGCGCGTTTTAGAAAACTGTTGAACCTATGTCTTTCATGCATCAACAGTGTGCTGGTCCAGGAAGTGCTTAAGTGAACACATCCGCTGGCGCATTACTTCAGTTGGAGTGTAGATGACAGCTATTTTCACATCTCTCAGCACCTGCCGGACAAAATAGTACCGAATTGCAATATGTCATGTGCGCGAGTGAAATGGTCCATTCTCGGCCATATATACTTTGCACCTTGATTATCTTTCTCAATATTTGTTTTCCTTAGTTGAGGCAAAATCAGCTCGTTCATGAGGTTTTGAAAATATGTTGCTTCTCGTATAATTCGGACAGAAATAGCTACCGACTTTGGTTTATCGGCATCTTCAGCATCTGTTTGGCCTTTTCTCTTACACTCTTACTTTTTTTCGTCCTTCTGGATATATTTTAAAGTTTCCCTGAAGATCTCTTGTTTCCAATCAACCTTCAAGCACGCTGCTACAACGTGCGTTTAATAGACTTTTAAGTTCTCGCGGACAGATTCGACTAACTGATTCTAGACGAGCTACTGGAACGTAGGTTTCCTCAAAGTCGATTTCCTTGCGCTGCGTAAAACCTTGAGTAACGGCAAGAGCTTTCCTTCTGTCCAAAGAACCATATACTTTCATCTTATTTCGCAAAACATCTGCTTGTTTTTCTGTTTTCTGCACGCTCGACTAGATCCCACGTATTGTCTTTGATAAGCACTCTAATCTTTTCTTTGATTGCTACCAGCCATTCTTATGCCATTGTAACTTTCAAGTGACAGCTCTACGTTGTTCGCCATTTAAATTTCACCCTTATCTATGACATAGTGTAAACGTCATTATCTGTTTCATCTTCATCATCAGCTTTTTTCAACTTATGTTCGTTGTTCTATTTTTTTGTCTCTGCCTTACTGAACGCGAAACAGACCTCCTGATAAAAGTTCTAACAGCATTTACATTTTGAAAAGCACACCACTGTAATGTTTGACGACACGTTCAAGAACAGTCAGCGACTGATACATCGTATTTAATAGCTGAGTTTTGTTGGCATCCAAAGCGTTAATTGCAGAGGGCTTATTCCTGAAGACCTGAGGTTTAACATATCCCCAGGGGAGACAGTAAAAAGTTGTGATATCGCACGTTCTAGCTGGCCGATTTATTTTAATAAACCGTTGAATAACCAGTTCTCATGGATTTGCTCATCAGCCCAAATATTGCAATTTTTTTTCAAGCCTCTGTCTGAAGAGCCCATTCCAGTCATGATGAATCACCCACTTCTGAACTGGAACTGCAGTAGCTTAGTTTCTCACGTACTGTTTGTGTCTACTTTGCATCCAAATAGAAACTGAACTAAACCGAGACTTTCATTTCGAACACTGGTTCACACTTGTTCGGAGCCTGCTGAAAACTAACCAAACTGGGCCAAACCGTATAATAGTGAAACTTTTGCTTGGCCTGTTATACAAAGTTGTTGATTTACTCCGTCAATATTGAATTTTCAAGAATTTTCAATGCCTTACATCGGAATTTTTGACGTCTGTCGTTACATTTATATCAGTATACAGTCCAAATTCTAAGCACCGAGTGCCTTTCACCTGTAAAATGCGAGTTATCCGCTATACTTGATCTGAAAAGTACATATTGTGATCTTTTGCTATTGGAGACGTCTAACATTGAGCATTTTCTTGTTTTAGCGAATGTGTGAACATTTTAATTCGTACAAAGAGCAATGCATCGAGTTAAAGTAAAGTCCTTGGAAAGTCGAACATCCATAGTACCAGAAGAGTACCTTGCGTCGATCGCAATCTATTTGGTGGTTAACGGATCTTTAGAACCCTATGTCCCTAGTCCCTATGTGAATGTTGCCTTGATGCTTGATAATTTTCTTTTTACTTGCCGCGCCGGGATGTTAACCCGATGACAAAATCTCCCAATGTGAATGACCGGGTTCCTTAAAATGCTGATGATATAAGAACTTAGCTCAAAATATGTTGGATGAGTTCACGTAAAATATGTTTACCGAATAGTTTATCCTTGCTTGAACAAGTAACACTACGATACAAGTACGTTTAGAATGCCAGCAGAAAACATTTTTGCGCACCCAACTTAAACACAATGTTAAATGCCACGACATCAGAAAGTTATTGTTCCGAGTTTTTCTACATTCTCATCAGTAATCCAAGCTGTATAAATTAAAAACATATACCAAGGAATCTCTAGCTAAATTTCTTGATGACTTTAAAGCCTCATGGTCTTAAACTTTTAGTTATCTGTCTCTCGCTTACACCTGTTTAACTTGAGAAAATAAAACATGCAACTAATCGGACGTACAATTTTGTACTTTTTCAACCCAAACTACAAGACAAATTGTAAAAGTTGGCGAAATCGTTTTGTTTTGCTCGAACATATGCAATGAATCATTTTAATTGCAAGCACGAAAGAAGATTAATCGTCACTTTCCAGAAATTGAAGACAAGACCTCGTCAAACGCAAACAACAAGAATTGCAACCAAGTTGCTGCATAATTGCTTACGAGTTTCGACTTTCATTGCACTGCTACTTCAACCAATGAATTCAGACGTTCTTGTTGCAAATTGAGACCAGATTTGTTTGTAGCACTTTTAACAACACACTGACCTTAGTTGACCTCATGAAAATACATGACACACTAGATAAGAGGGTTACCAAGGGCGAACTAAACTTAATTGTCTTAACCGACCCTGCCGAAAAAATTCATAACAACTTTCCAAAAGCCGCTCCAATGAACAATGATCGACCCCAAAGTTTATTCGAAACTCCAGCAATAGACGAATTTGGAATCCATGCATCATGTTCATGAATCATGACTAAACGCGACGTCATCGAAGACTACATACGACTAAACATTGTCGACTAGTTGAAAGAGTTGTCTGTACCGGCAAAGCATTAGTTTCCTTGAATTTGAATCACTAATCAAGTCAAAAAGTCAGACAGCAAAGCCGACGACAAAACCGACTCGACGCGACGGATGCGCGACATTATCAACGACCAAAAACATGAAGTAAACACGATTTAATGCCATTTTGTCAGGTTAATCGACTAAGATAACAGAAACGACAGCCATACTCTATTGACAGTGGAGACAGGTAAGACGACCTACCTCAGTGTTGGCCTCCGTCGTCGTCGTCTTCGTCGGTCGATTTGCTTAGGTTTCAATGTAGGTAAGATTTGTCAACGAGGAGGCAAACACCGGTCAAAGGTGGTCGTTTCCGCTTGTGGCTGGCAGATCGTTTGCCAGTGAGATGTGTAGTTCAGATTGAAGAGGACAATAATTGGTCCTAATTTGTGATTTGATATATTTCTTTATTGTTCAAATGTTTAAAATGAGTTTAGCTGAATGTTTCAGTGCTTCGTTTTGTTTTTGAACATGTGAGATGCAATTATGAAGAAATGTTCTAATTTTTGTATAGTAGCATCTTAGTTCGGGTCTGACAAGATTCTTATCCAGTTTCTACAGCTCTCCCTAACTGTCTTCAGTTTCGAATTATAATTTGGTTGTGGTCCTATTCATAGCAGGCAGTGCGACGTTCTTTTTTTGGTTGGATTTGACAATTTGTCGAGCAATTTGCTGTACACACGGTGGTTGCTGGTTGCTGCTTATAATTAAAAAAAAAGATATTTTTTTAGAGATTTCAACCCCTAATAAAACATAAACTACCAAAACAGTACCAAGCCAAATCTTTATTTTGTATTTAAAAAAATAAAACTACCTGATTGAGAAACCACAAAACTCATTCAAAAATAAACGCGTGACAGCAATAAAGTAAAAAACTAAATGCATACCCTTTCTTATCCCATTCTCTCTATTGCACGACACACAAAAAAGCACCAAGCACCTACACATTGCAATCTTCCTCAAACCCATCATGGATCAAACGCGCCATTAACATTTTACCAAATTTTCAACCCCTAATAAAAAAATAATCTACAAATTATCCACAAACGAAACAATTTTTTTCCTCAATTAAAAAAAAAAACCCCAATCTATTGAAAATAAATGCCTGGCAATCACAATAATAAATTAGCATAATAATTTAACACCCTTTCAAATAAACTTGCATTTCTAATCCATTCAAAATATGCATGTGTTGAAATAATTTCATAAATGAATAATACTTTGTTACATTTCTTTTCCAAAATAACTAGGAGCTAGGACCAAATCTAAGACCATGGTGTTTTATAAAAGTTTAAAATATGTAAATATTTGAAATATGATATTTGATATGACAGTTTCTGTTCATCACAAATTATCTTCCCGTTTAACCTTTCAATAGAACTCTTATGCGTCAAAGTGACCATACAATCAATAGTCTTTTTTATTTTAAATGTATATATTCCACCAAAAAGTCCTGTTTCAGTGTTTAATGAACTCTCATCAGCAGTTGACTATGTCATAGAAATTGCTGGTTGTGAAAATAATATTCTCCTGTTAGGTGATTTTAATCTCCCAAACGTAGATTGGGTTTCTTCAGACTACGAGTCTTATCTTGAAGCCTCCGCAAGTTCATCGCAACAGGAACTTCAATTTCTGGACAATATTATTTCAGCTGACTTGCAACAAGTAAGCTGTATAAAGAACTGCATGAATCGCTTACTTGATTTGGTATTCTCATCAAATGCTGTTAGTACAGTAGTTGTTGAATCTTCCTCTGCCATAACTAATATAGACAAATATCACCCACCACTTGACATTTTTTTTGACTTGAGCGGTCATTTACTAGAAAATAGTAATTCTCACGACTGTTCGTACAAATACGACTTCCGCAGAGCTAATTTTCAGCAGCTTTCGGATAGTTTAAGAAATTCCGGTATTGAAAATATACCGCTTTTAAATGATATCGACGCGACTATCTCAAGTTTTTACTGTGTTTTAATGAGATCCATTAATGAAATAGTACCCAAAAGAAAAAGCTTTAACCCTAATAACTCCAGTCACCCTTGGTATACTAAAGAACTGAAAATCCTTTGAAATAGAAGGAACAAAGCTTGGAAAAAGTATATCAGTTTCATGTCATTGGAGAACCAAGTTGTTTATATCTCTCTTTTCGAAGAGTTTAAAAGACTCTCTTTTGATCTTTACAGTGAATATCTCATAAACATGGGAAATTCACTGAAACAGAACCCAAAAAGTTTTTGGAATTTTGTCAATTCTAAAAGAAAATATGATGTTTATCCTATTAACTTCAATTACAACAATATTGTCTTGAACTGTAACTCAGAAATCTGTGATGCTTTCGCAAGTAATTTTAGTCAGTCTTTCATCGATACTCCTATTTCCTTGGATACTGACTTCTTTGCCTATCTGCGAAACTGTCCCCAGGTAACTTTTAACAACGTTCTTATCGACTTTGATAAACTTATAAATTGTATGTGCCTTCTTAAGGAAGACTATTCTTTTGAACCCGATGGTATTCCGCCCATTGTTTTAAAAAAATGTAGGACGGTCTTGGCTATTCCTTTACATAATATTTTTGAATTGTCGTTAAAGCTAGGAAAATTCCCTAGCATGTGGAAAAACGCATACATAACACCTGTTTTCAAAAAAGGTGACAAGTCAGATATTACTAATTATAGGCCCATATCTAAACTGTCTTGCATTCCTAAGATTTTTGAGCAAGTTGTTTGTGAGGATTTAGCCTTCTACAGTAAAAATATTATATGCTTTGAACAACATGGCTTTATGCAAAAACGTTCTACGGTGACAAACCTTCTAGCGTTTTTGCATAAATGTCTGAATTCTGTAGAAAGTGGACAGGAAGTTGATCGTGTTTACACAGATTTTTCCAAAGCGTTCGATCAACTTTCGCATACTACACTAGTCAAAACAATTAAAGGAACACTTGAAAAAACTCAAAAATTGAGTGTTTTCTTATAAGGCTGTATCTCAGTAGAAAAAAGTCGGATTGAAGTGAAATAAAAAGTTTTTCAAAGGTTATCATTTTTTCTTTTCAAATTATTTTGAGTTAAAAAAGTACCGTTAGTCGTTTTTGCTTGAGCGTAAAAAATGTTCACTCAATTTCAATAACGAAAAAAAAATAAACTTTGAGTTTTCATAAAATGAGCGGAAATTTTTTTTCAATCCAACCAATCTAAGACTCAATTTGAAAATTTTGGTGGCTATAATTCACTGTTTGGTTCAGATCGCTAGGATTTTTTTTCTAATCAAAAAATGGGTTTACATGCAAAAACACAATTTTGACTTTGACCCTAATAACTCTGCTAAATATTGACTTACAAAAAAACTAAAGACAGATTTGAAAAATTCATTAAATTTTCTACACAAAAACATTTTGAAAAAATAAAAATATTGCTTTTTTCAATCTTTTCTGTCACTTTCAAAAAAGGTCCAAAATACGCATTTTTCAACTTTTTCATAAAAACTACCGTTATTTTGTGGTTTTCAGTGATACAACAAACCTGAGGCTTAATTATTAAAGCTCATAAAATTTCCTTGATTTTGGTGAAAATTTCACATCAATAGAATTAACCGTTTCTCTGTTTCGATCAATCAAACTTACAAAACACTTTTTTTTAAATTTTGAGGAAAGTTTTTTTTGTCTTATTTTTCTGTTCTTTTGAATTTGTTAATTTTTTTATTTTTTTTTTATTTTTTTCATTATCATTATGACTTTGTGAAATTCGGACGAATTTCCTTGATTTTGATGAAAATTCGTCCGAATTTCACAAACTTATAATGATGTAGAAAATTTAATGAATTTTTCAAATCTGTCTTTAGTTTTTTTGTAAGTCAATATTTAGCAGAGTTATTAGGGTCAAAGTCAAAATTGTGTTTTTGCATGTAAACCCATTTTTTGATTAGAAAAAAAATCGTAGCGATCTGAACCAAACAGTGAATTATAGCCAGCAAAATTCTCAAATTGAGTCTTAGATTGGTTGGATTGAAAAAAAATTTCCGCTCATTTTATGAAAACTCAAAGTTTATTTTTTTTTTCGATTTTGAAATTGAGTGAACATTTTTTACGCTCAAGCAAAAACGACTAACGGTACTTTTTTAACTCAAAATAATTTGAAAAGAAAAAATGATAACCTTTGAAAAACTTTTTATTTCACTTCAATCCGACTTTTTTCTACTGAGATACAGCCTTATAAAAAAACACTCATTTTTTTAGTTTTTTCAAGTGTTCCTTTAATTGTTTTGACTAGTGTATTATCAAGTTTAAATTGAATTCATATGGATTTCCTCCAGGATTCGTCAAATGGATTTCTTCTTATCTTGATAATAGATCTTACCAAGTTAAATTCAGAAACTCTTACTCAAAACCTTTCATCGCCAAATCGGGTGTTCCACAAGGTAGTCACTTAGGACCCCTTTTATTTATTTTAGCTATTAACGATGCTCCGTTAAGTGTTCGAAGTAGTAAAATTCTTATCTTTGCAGATGATATGAAGATCTTCAAAAAGATTTCATGCAATGAAATATCATCAACTGCAAGATGATATAAATAAGTTTGTTGTATGGTGTGAAAAGAATTATTTGAATCTTAACCCAAGAAAATGTCAGACAATGACAATTTCCAAAAAGCGTAATCCTACATCTTATGATTTTGTTATATCCCAACACATATTATCCCGTGTCTTTAAAGTTAGGGACTTAGGAGTTCTTTTCACATCTAATTTAGATTTTTCAGAACACATTAATAACATCGTCAATAAAGCTAATTCAATGTTAGGGTTTATTTAGCGTTGGTCCAAGGAATTCCTTGACCCTAAAGTTTCCTATGCATTGTACAATATTTTGGTTCGACCCCATCTCGAATATGCATCACAAGTTTGGTCTCCTCATTATGCGATACATATTGAGAGACTAGAATCAGTTCAACGCAATTTTACACGTTTTGCCTTTAAAGGGCTTCAATGGTTTGACCCCAATAATATCCCTTCTTACGATGATCGACTTGCATTTTTCCAGATGCAAAAACTGTGTCAAAGGAGAACAAATAATGATATAGTTTTCCTTCATCAAATTATTACTGGTGTCACTGATGCTCCAGATATCTTGAGCTCTATCTTCTTTAATTACAGAGGTGGAGATTATATTTTGCGTTCTCATAATTTGATTAAAGTCTCCCAACATAGAACTAACTACGGAATGCATGAGCCACTGACAAGAATGAGTAAGCTATTGAATGCGTATGAAGACTTATTTGACTTTAATATCAATAAAAACAAGCTAAAACTAATCCTTAAAACCAGTGTTCCACGTTCTTAAATGTTTTTTGTATTGTTTGTCTCATTGTACTTTTACTTTTTTACTTACTTACCTGACAAGTGTCTTCTACACACTTATTTATTGTTTTTTTTATCGTGTTCTTATAATTTTTTGACTTTAAAATTTTAAAATTTTTGATTTTAAATTTTGCATTTTTACTTTTTTTTTTGCTTTTTGTAAGATTTTTTTTTAAAACTTTGATTTATTTTGTTTTTCCTTTTTGTACCTGCTTGAATTAAGCAGTCCCTAACTCTAGCCTTCCTAACGTTCGAATCGCCATCGCTTTTTTTATTTTATTTATTTCAAATAAATTGTAATTAAGTGCCGATACGACTAGCAACCGTAATTGCAATCGTACTCGGTGAAAATGGACCCCAGCGCGTGCGGTATCTGGGGGGGGGGGGGGGGAAGAGGCGTGGGAATTAAAAAAAAAAAAAAAAAAAAAAAAAAAAAAAAAAAAAAAAAAAAAAAAAAAAAAAAAAAAAAAAAAAAAAAAAAAAAAAAAAAAAAAAAAAAATCAATGTAACCTACCTCTCACTTAACTCACTTTAGCTTAGCTCAACAGCTCAGCTCACCGACAGCTCAGCTCATCCAACAGCTCAGCTCACCGACAGCTCAGCTCAACCATCAGCTCAGCTCACTTTCAGCTCAGCTCACTTTTAGCTCAGCTCACTTTTAGCTCAGCTCAGCTCACTTTCAGCTCAGCTCACTTTCAGCTCAGCTCACTTTCAGCTCAGCTCACTTTCAGCTCAGCTCAAGTGAGCTGAGCTATTGTACATAGCTCAAAAGTGAGCTAGCTTAAAATTTGAGCTGAGCTGTGAGCTGAGCTGAAATGTGAGCTTTTTGCAACCCTGTAAAACACACCCCAGCCATGCAAGCCTAGCCTGGCTAGATATGTCATACAGTCCGTAGACTTCACATGAAGAATTGTTCGCCGGAATCCAAACGTTCAGTCATCCGTCGACATCCGTCTGCAACTGTATAGGAAGTCCGATTCGATTTGACATTAACAACTCGATCGCAAAGGGCAATCTTGTTGTTGATTAATTTATGAAAGGTCTCCATAACCCCTTGGTGGATTTTGGTGGGAATCGTCTAGTTCATACTATAAAGCCTCTCCCCGTCGATCCGCTATTTGTTCAGTGTGTGGTTAAAGGGCCTTAGATTCAAGTGCAAAGCAGATCGAGATCCGAAATCCGTATTTCTTATATCGTTTGCTTGTTTCATTTGTGCTCTTTATCATCGGGACTCGGGAAGTCATTGAAGCATAGATTTCAAAACCAAGAAGCCAGCCAAACAGTTCCGTAAAAGCCAATTCTCCGAATAGAAAGCCCTATGATCAACCTTCGGGTGAATATTTGCCCGATGGTAGACTTTCATGGTCTTGACCTTGTGGGCGATCAGGAATGCGATGCTGAAATTCCATTCAGAGATCATCATCTCGTTCGACAACCAGCAGTTGAGCAACAGCAGCTCTTGTGCTGTTTTTCTACCGATTTAAGCTTAGGGTCTTACATCTCTGATGGACCGTTTTAACTGATGTTGACAGCAAAGGACTTACACATAGGTTAAGAACGATCGGGAAAGCACCGGGCAATCACTTTCGATCGGTGTTGGTCCTAATCGGCAATGGAACTTCCTAAAGTGAGGCAGTAGTAGATGTCATAGCTACGCCACCGAATTCCTTGCTTGGCAGTTAGGTATAACTGCCTAGTAAAAACTATGGGCTTTCGCTAATTGTTAGAAATTCGTTGGACTTATATTGTTTGTGTTGGTCGTCATAATTGAACCGTTCCGTTTCGACGGCTTGTTTGAATTTCGAAACGAGCGTTTTCTGTATGCGGCGAAGCAGTCACACTGGTGCAAGATTCCCAAGCTAGAGAGTCATATCTTAAGTTAAACTTCAAAGACTGCCGAGTTCAGCTGTCAAATTTATCATCAAATATTGTAGAAAATTAAAACTGCTATAAACAAAAACAATAAAAGAACTCAACAAACTTGCATGAATGAATCTGAAAATGCGAACAACATTCCATTTTCTCAAAGCAATCGAAAAAGTGTCTTCATAATGTTCAAATATTAAAAATTGACAATTGTAACTGAAACATCAATTATGTTTCCAATATTAACACAAAGCGTCGAAATGGACCTTGAAACATAAAGAAAATGAAAATAATAATGTTCCGTGTAACAACATCAGGCGTGTTCGCAATATGTCAATCATACAAAATGTCAAAATCAAAAGAAAGGGGTAGAACGTCACAAGCAAATCGAATTTTAAAATTTTATTTAAATTCTCTTCTTATTGAATTTGTAACACTTTGTGGCAAACCCCTTTTTGTCGTCTCGTTCGACATGCCCATCAAAACGTCCTTCTTTTGAGAGTCCTAATTTAGTGATGAATTACTTCAAATGTCAAAGAAAAAACAATTGTTGTGTTATGTGTAGCTTTTCGAATTGCTTGCGCATTAAGGATCAAAAATTTAAATTATGTATTTATTATTAAACAAAAGAACATACCGTTTTCACTTTGTTGAATTCGACGCAACCTTTCAATTTTCCTGACTTTTAATATTGAGTTGTAGAACATGAGTGACATAAGGCCATATACGACATGTTTGCTTCTGTGAGACGGTTGTCCGTCGCCGTCAGTGATATGGGCTTCGGTATTTTCCTTGGGAGTTCTGACTTTAAAGTCGAGCAAAGAGTTGAAGGATATCACTTGAGATAAGGACAGAATGGGGCAAGTGTAACGTGACGAAATTGAGAAAATGGAAAGAGCTGTTCAAAAACATGACATTCCCTAAAAGCGATTGGTTTTATTATAAATTTTGTATCATCAACCCTTTCGAGGATTGAAAGGAAACGATTTCATTTTGATGGCAAATAGTGGTTGGGAAATTGCGAAATATTTGATATTTGAAAAAAGAAGAGCGTTGTCTTGAATGCTTTGATTTATTTAATGGTTGAACTTCTTTTTGTTTCAGGGTTATACACCTTTACACCTTGCGATGCAGTTTGGACGAGAGGACATTTTTGCCTTGCTGTGTAATGTTTATAGTAAGTATGATTTTTATAGGAATTTTTTCACGTCTCACTTCCTTAATACCTTATCCCGCTCTCAATCCTTGTAGAACATCAGACTCTGCTTTCAAAGATCATCCAGTCGTGGAAAACAACGTTCGTTGTTCGTTTCGATTTCCCTGGTCGGATGGGATGATGCGATAAGTGCTGTGGGTTTCTTCATTATATCCATATCCTGTTCCTGATGCAGGTTTCAAATCTTAAATTTGGACGCTCACAAAGTACCCCGATAGCAATGATAGTTATTGACAGACATAGAATTGTGGCCTTTCTCTGTGATAGCTCCTCAAGAATGTTATCTGATCCGGCGGCGGATCTGGTATTTTTGAATTTTTTTCTAATGGTTTTTCCTTTTCTTGCTTGATTTGGTATTCATTGACCGATCTACAAACCCATGTGCCTCGACGCCTCGTCGACTATAAGGCTTCATTAACTTTTTCGAAAGGCATATTCTAGACTTTCAGATCAAGCCAAATATTTCGAATTGATCCTGGATGAAAGACCAAACCGCGGTCCAACGCTCATAAACACTACGCCACGGGATTATCATAGAAATATTCTCGTAAGTGAAGTTTGCGATTTAGGGAAAGAGCAGGGCATGTAATGTACAGAAAAGATGATAGATAGTTTCCTCCTCTTCTTCGTCTAAACAGCCTCTGCGGTCGTTTGAGGTTACACCAAATCGTGTTGTGTGTCTGTTGGTAAGACTGGGGGCTGCGATGAAAAGGCTTTCTTGGTTGGAGCATTTTCGTGCCTTCGCTCGATATGGCCGAGCCAATGTAGTCGTCTTTTCTTGGCTTTCTGGACTACATCCACATCTTGGTACAGCTCGTATAGTTCTTCTCAATTCGCCATCGTCACATATGGGACCGAAAATACGTCGAAGAACTTTTCTTTCGAAAGTGTCCAATATTCTTCCCCTTTTTTGTTAATCGTCCAACACTCGGCGCCGTAGAGTAGGACTGGTAAAATCAAAGTCTTGTATGGCAGACACTTTGTCTAACGAGTGAGGGTTCAAACCGAGTTGTTTTGCCAAACCGAGGTAGCAGCGATTCGCTAGGGTAATTTTTCGATCTCCACTGTCGTTTGTGGGATTGATGTTTGTTCCAAGTCCAAGGAAGTTGAACTCCTTAACTAACTCGAAATTGCTGCTACTAACAGTGACGTTTTGTCCCAGTCGTCGGATAGGTGTTCAATTGTTGGTTGATAGTTACTTTGTTTTGTCCTCATTCACTTCAAGACCAACATGCCCAAAGCACTGCTCTGATGATGTCAAGTCGTCCGCATAGCCTTAGGAGCTTGGTGGATTAAAATTATTCCACCTTAAGCTTGTTAAGGCTGTTTCTTTGAGCATGAGTCTACATGTACCCTTTCAAGTTAGATAGGTATGGTGGTTCCATTTTTAGCGAGTTTTTTAGCTGTTCAATTTCCTGTAATGTCTCTGTGGCTCTTGTATAAGCATAACAGGAGCGTACTTCGACGGCATTTTCATGGACGACCAGTTTCTACCACGACAATCAAGCCGAAGCTTGTAAATTGGTATCCTAATGAACTTATGGTTCTTGACGCAGCATAATATTATATACTACTATCTTGTACGTTGATGAGCTCTCTTTACGATTTCTTGTTAGCATGTTAGCAAGTGGTTTCCATGGGAAGAAATTGCGATGACATATACCAGAGTTTGTAAAGATGATTACTTGCATGAAAACACTGAAGACACTATTTTCTGCCCAGCACTTTGCAAAACTAGATATAAATATTTGGTAGACATTTCGTCAACAATCAAAACAATTAAAGAACTCGAAGGCCTTTCAGGAAACAGTCTCTAAGGCAACACAAAACCCTCGAAGTAGCTGGAAAATGACAACCAATAGAAATCGTAGATTGATATTCCTTCTTTCAAGAAAGTTACAATACTCCAAGGTATCACAAGGAATCTACACTGATCGAAGTGTGGCGACGGCTACACTAATTTTCCTGACCTAACTATTTCGTAAGGCCTGTGCTCCGATTCTTAACCGGTTAGCAACTCTTTAACTCTCTTGTAGGATGTTGCTGTTGACACCGGGCAGCTAGAAATATTTGCTGCTCTTTAATATCTCTTTTTGTTCGATTTTCATCTCTTTTTGTCTTCTTTTTCCATTGTTAACGTCTGGTGCGAGCTTGTGTATTGCGCAAATTTACTCACTTAATTGCTCACTGTAGTAGGATCTGATTTTCTCAGGGTCCTAAGCACCTTATCTACCAAATATATATTGCGTTGAAGAATTGACCCTGAGACCAATTTTGACGACCTATTTTACATCTAGGAGGTCTCAAATGTCTTCTTGATTTCCTCATCAGTTTCATCTGTTGAGCCTGATGAGATTCTGGTTCCTGGATCACAGTAATGTCTGCCATATAGCGGGTGAGGATAGCTGAAACCTTTATTGGCTTTGCTCACCTTAGACATAAATCAATCACCAAAAGAGTGCAATATGTTGTAATCACCAAGAAAACAACCAAAACTCTTTTAATCTACTTTCAGTAACTTTTTCTATTAAGGAAAGTTCATAAATTTCGTCGAACTCTCTCAAGTGTTTTCCAAATATTTACCCAAATCTCAAACAACCCATTCCGATTGATTAGTCAACACCAAACAACAAACCATCAAAAACGGATGTCCAAATTAATATCGTAAGCTGATCGCTGTCATTACTCCCCAAAATGATCTAAGGCAGCCGCTATTTAATTTGTCTTATCACCTGTCAATCAAATACTCATCAGCCTTTACCACACATGCATTTGAAGCACAACACAAATAATTCGAGTAGGTGCTCGGTTGTGATCGAAGATTAGTGACGTTTGTTGTTGCCGGCATTGGATCTGGCTCTGTTCGATTGATTGATATCGATTTGAAGGAGAAACTTCAAAATTTGACGTTCGTAATTGTCTAATTGACATTTACCTAAGCAAGATACAGTTTTGTGATTAATTTATTGTATTTGCCTACACATATCCCTCTCTAGGGGCGATAGTGGCGGCTCTTTTCTTTTTTTTTCCCAACTAAAAGTAAATCAGAGTTTTCCTTGGAAATCGATAGATAACGTTAGGGTTTGTTTACCATTAGCTAGGGTTATGATAAGGCTTGATTATGTTCTGAAATGTTTGTTTTTTACATTTTCCTTGACAGAAGCTAACCGAGACCTCATGGACTGGAGTGGCAACAAGCCCTTGGACTATCACAAGCAACGCACAAGTGTGTCAGCGTCGACTTACAGCAGTGAGTATGATGTTTTAATGCCTGAACTGCCGGCGAAATTTCGAAATCTTAGCGCTGGCGGAACGGTTGGTTTTTCGCGCAAAAAACGTTCTCAGGGGCGATATGCAACAATGTCTGGTAGTTCGCTTTTGCGCAATCAGTCAATTATGGCTAGCAAGAAACGCAAGGGACTGCATTCGCTGTTGGACCCAGAAGCAATGCTCAAGCCAGCGCTGTCGCCAGATAGAGCTTACACTCCAATATCAGACAATAACAATGATGTCGTAGTTAGTTCTGACTCCGGATCGCCGTCGAATAAGTACTATGGAACAATTCCGAGTCGTCGCAAGGAGAGCTTTTTGCGAAAGACCTTCCGTGCCGCTAGCAATAAGTCGGATGTGGTGACTAACAACCAGCACTCGGAATAAATTACTTACAATTTTTATTAATTTTTCTTATTGTACTAATCACAAACATAGTTCTATTCAACTTGCTTTGTTTCTAACAATTTTATTTATTTTATAATTTTATTGACTATCCTAAAATGGCTTTGTTAATTTTTTTCTTTATTTGTATGCATGTTGTTACCACTTTATAAACAAAAAGTCGATATGATTAAAAGTTTGTATTTAATAACCACTTGATTGGAATTTCTTTAATTATTTTTTGCACGTTTCTTTATGTTGATTTTTTTTAAAGATTTTTTCGTTTTATAAAAATTGTATTATAAATGTAGTAAAATTTTCTTATTTTTCAATTATTTCTGCTGCAAATTGGAAACTTCATTTTTAGAAATTCAAGCAATGCGTTTGCAATTTCTGAACAGTGATGGATATTCATCGTGGAGGCAAGTTCAATGTGATTTTTTGAGAATGTGATGATTTTTTTCTTTTAACAGGGATAACAAAAGAGTTAATGATTTTGCATTCCTTAAAACCGCTATTTTTTATTAATATACATATTCGAACATTGAATTGATTAACGCTTTTGTTATGAGAAACATTTTTATCTTTTGGTGTGTTTTTTTGGCAAAACTGTCCGTAGTGAAGTATAATTTCCAAAAAAAAAAAAAACGTATCTGCAGTTTAGTTGGATCTAGTGTCAAAATAAATATACGGATCTGTTCGCAAACTTTAGTTAGATTTTGGATTTCTCAATTGCGTTTTTCATAAGAACGTTATTTGCGTTTTTCCTATGAAAATGCTTTCGATAAAACATGAAATCTCAAAAAGTGCTGTAAGCCGTTGCTTTCCGTCAAAAATGAAAAATTTTAAACAACAAACTATTTATCGTACTCTATGAACATGCCCTTGCAACACTTATTTATATTGTAGACTCGAGTAAACGTCAAAATTCTACCCTTCTTCTTCTGTTATGTTTATGTACGTGTAAAATCATACTTCACTACGAATAGCTTTGACAAAAAAAAAACACACCTTTTAACTACAAAAAATTTCAAACAATTAATATTTCTTTACGAACACGAACCTTGAAAATATCATTTTGCTTTAACTTTAAAATTTCGAAATACAATTTCAAGCTGTCATTAAAAGGTTTCCGGAGAAAATTTCGATAAAAAACTCTTCGTCTTCGTCTTCGCAAGCAGTTGGGCTGTCAAACAAAAAAAATATTCAGCAAATTTGATCTAGAGCTTCCGTTTGAAGTCACATTTTTTTTTTACGTACGAAACGTGAGGTCGATGCTTCCTTGTGATAGCATGAATTCCTATGATCGACTTAGACATCTCTGCCGGGCAATAGCTGTTGTATTTTGAAGTTTAAAGCGTCAACATCGATAGTTTTTGCAGCTAAAACAGCTCGTAGAAATTATACATTATGATAAAACAACGTTAATCTGGTCAGCTAGTAAAATGAAAAGCAGCTCGTAGCCTGCTCCTGCTTCAAAGCTACCCCCTATCAGTTTTGAGTCAAATTGGTTCAGCCGTTCGTAGAAATTATTTGTACCATAAAACAACGATTAACGGTTCAGCTTGTTGGGTAGAAATTATCTTATAGCCATATAACTATCCCCTGGTTTCAACCTACCTTCCTATCAAATTGAGCCAAATCGGTTGAGCTGTTCTAAGATATTACGTATATGGCAAAGCAACGTTTACCGGGTCAGCTAGTAAGATAAAAAGCTACTTATTACTCCCCACTATTTTGAGCCAAATCTTACCAGGGCAGCTAGTATGGGTGATTTGTGATTCTAAACCATCTAGGTCACCACCCCAAATGCATACAAACAAATCATTTAAATCGTTCCAGTCGCTTAGGAGGAGTTCAGTGACATACAATCGTTCTTAGAAATTACTTATATTGCAAAATAAAGTTTGCTAGGTCAGCAAGTAGGACAAAAAGTATTCTATAGCTGCCTCCTGATTCTAAGCTACTTCCCCACCAATTTTGAATTAAATCGGTTCAGCCATTCTTAGAAATCATTTTTATGGAAAAACAACGTTAACTGGGTCAGCAAGTAGAATAAAAACTACCACACCTACACAAAATGATTGAAATGAATGACTCAGCCTTCTAGTTGCAATAAAGATAACAACGCCACCTTTCAGGCTGATTAGTGAATCTAAACCATCCAGGTTTAGAACTTGAACCCATACTGGAGGAGTTTAGTGACATACACACGTACTGTAAAATTTTATATATGAAAGTCATATACCTAAATAAAATTCTGAAAATGTTGGCCTTACCAATAAGAGCGATATGATTTAAAATTGAAATAAAACATAGTAGTTATAGCCAAATTTAGTTTTTGTTGGTTTATTTCAAGCCATTTATGCATTTTTGCACTTGCTCATCTGGACGGACCAATTTTGGATCATATCGGGAGGAATGCCAGCTATGGTTGCTCAAATGTTACTCTCGAGCACGTTAAGAGTCTTGGGTTTATTCGCATAAACCTTTGACTTCATCTCACCTAGCCCTACAAAAATTAGACCAAAGGTGTTAAATCACATCATCTTGGTGGCCAATTGTGGCGGCCATTTCTAGAAATCTTCGATTCACTAATCTGTTGACGCAATAATTCATTGTGACGTTCGCTGTTTTCCATATTGCGCCGTTCTATTGAAACATAATGTCCCCAGCGTCACCATCAATATCATCGATTTGGGGTAGTAAAAATTTGGTCAACATGCCTGATACCTAGCGCCCACCATTGACGTACTTTGATAAAGTACGCGGTCAATGATGCCCCGCACCGTACCATAATCCACACAAAACAGAGATTCTTTAGAGATGAAATGGTGATTCATGAACCACTTACTGATGACAACTGACAGCTATATGTCATATGTTGGGCATCCAATATGGCTCCCATAAACGTTTAAAACCCTATCATACATTTTAGTAAACCCGATGTTGCTTTCACTCAAATGTATTGCAATACTTTGATACTGCACAGCCGACTTATTCTAGAGTCGATCAAACTAAATCAAACTTAAATCTGAAAGTGAAGTGGTTTGTTTTTTTCTTTGGTAGCGTAGCTTAATTCAAAACTTTGAATATATGCGTCGAAAGAAATTCTGCATTAGTTGAAATAAGACAAGTATAAACAGAGTTTAATGCTTCCACAACCAAATTCAGTCTTATTCAAATGAGAGTGACACTTGCATCAATGCAACAGAAAATATCTAAACTTCTCCGAAAATCTATCAATATTTTTGGGCTTATTAAGACAATGCAAGGAGTCCCCTTATGATGTGGCTATTATAAAGGGTGTTTTTTAAGAGGTATAGAACTTTAAATTGCAATAAAACAACGATGGAATATTCGTTTGGATTATTGATTTTTTATTTATTCGAAAGATAATCTTGTGACATTACATTTTAAATATGATTTCTGGCATATGACTTGCACGGCTAGCTCGGATGTAGTCCAATCTGGACGTCCAATTTGCGATGACTTTTTCCAACATTTGTGGCCGTATATCGGCAATAACACGGCGAACTTTGTCTTCCAAATGGTCAATGACTTTACATAACCCCACAGAAAATAGTCTAGCGGGGCCATTCGACGAATCTACGCCTTGCTTGATGATCGTTTGGCTTCAATTCTTGCACGAGTTGGATTTTGTAAGCACGCAAACCAAGATCCTTCCGCAAAATCTTCCATAAAGTGGATGGCGGATGGACTCATTCGGGTCTTCCTCAATGCTACGCTCTACAGTAGCAATAGCTTCTTCTGTACGCACCGTACGGCGCGTCTCTAGGGATGCGAGTTATCAATTAGAGTAAACGTGGTGCGAAAACGTTCCATGATTAATCGAATTAACTGCTCTGATGGACGATTTTGTCGACGATAAAATGGACATAGTGCGCGATACGTATTCCGCACAGAACCATTATTTTCGAAATAAAATTGCACAATTCTCAAGCGTTGTTCAGGCCAAACCAAACTGAGAATAAATCACTTTAAATCACTGTTAAATCGGTCGCCGTCTTAAAAAGTAATACCAACTTAACTTCGAAAAAAAAACACCCGTTACAACAGAAAATATCTAGACGTCTCCAAAAACCCAGTAAATTTTTTGGGTTTATTAAGAAGATGCAAGAAGCCCACTTATAATCTGGCTTGAGTATAACTCCCATCTGTGCGTTGGAACTCCAGTCATTTAAGACTCTTGGATGGTATTCAAAGCAAAATGGCTTGTGAGAGAGACATAAATGGCTTTCTTCTTCCTCTCACTGTTCACACAGTGTATTAAACATTGTAAAGGAATAAAAACCTCTTGAGTGTTAGCGAATAATAGAAAAGAATTGCAATCATTTTTAGATATTTTATGTTCAATGCAAATTCAAGACTAGTTTAAAAACAGGTTCGTTCGTCAGCTCTTTTGTTTGATAATACAACTATCAATCATCATCTCGAGAACTAGCAGGGCTGACGCGGTCCCTACGTTTATGATAAAGTGAAGTCTTGATTCTTGAATGACACGGTTATTTATTTAAATTTTGTTCAAAAATTGTCTTTTTTTTTGTTTTTAACCAAACAAACAATGTACGACGTACGTAGGTACATATTATATGAAATCCCTTTCTTTCTAAATATCAAATTCAAAAAACACGGACAAGGTTGCATCTCACCATTGTTAACAAAGTAAAAAGGACTTTACGGGTATATACATAATTCTATTTATAGTCAAAGCTGTTTATTTGCTTTTAAGGGATAAGAAAAAGTCGATTGGATTTTGGAACATTTTGGTGATGTAATATAAACCCTAGACGTAAGACAAAACAAAAACAATCAATTAATGTACATAGACATACATACTTCTACCGGCACTATAACATGCATGAGTTTTTATATAAAAATTGATTGGTTTTACAATTTATTACATTTAATCAAAATAACTCATCACACACGATAATTTTAAATCAATATTACAGAAATCAAGGCAAGGAGAAAACATACAGGTTAGTTTTTCCCTACAAAAGCAAAAACTTTTTTGGTCAATATAATCTTGACGTTTCTTTTTTCTTTTGGATTTATGAAATAGAAAAAGATTTGGGATTCCTGCGGATTGGTTCTTTGAATGTGAGAGTGAAGAAGACAACCGAAGCATTCAGCAACTTCTTGGGAGTGGGCAATGGCAATGGCAATGCGAACACACTTCCAGCAGTCGGTCATCACCATACGCATCTCCATCCGCATCCCCATCACCATCACCGACACCATCATCAACATGCTATAACAGCTGCGAATCCGATGTTGCGGACGATCAAACCCTTAGGGACGTCGACTCAATTGACAACTCGAGCGAGTGTTCCCATCAGTACGAAGAATAAATTTGAACAAATCCACAAAACTTGGGGCTCGGCTGATAATATTCCTCGTGGCGATGGCAATGCTGATATGCCACCGCCAAAAGGTAGTGACTCATTGAAAAATCGTAAATCCAAAAGGAGCAATAACACTTCGGAAGGTCGAACATCTTTGACGGGATACAGTAGTATGCCAACAACTCCGAATCAATTAAGGGCACCGATTGGAATATTGTCAGAGCAAGTGGATAATATTGGCGATTCGGATTCAGATGTTGCTTGTGGTTTTGGATCGAATTGGTCAGTGAGTCAAGGTAGCAGTCAGTCCAATGCCCCAGCCCCAAGGTTTGGGTAATTTTTCTATTTTTTCAATTTTTTTTCACAAGTTTTTATAGAGTACATTTGTGTTTGTATTTTTTTGTAACACCCTACTGTGTCTCGAATATGTTTTTTTGTAATAAAAAAATTAAAATAATGTTTTAAGCAAAAAAAAAATGTTTAGTGCTTTAATCTTTTAAAATTTTCTTGAGAGTGCCAACAGTTGAGAGTAATTCTTTTGACAGGTGACAAACTTGCTTTTTGAATGGCGACGGTGGTGGTACTTAAACGCCAGTTTCATCAGTTTTATGACGTTTTTACCTTGCAATTGTTGTATGCTTAAAAATCCCTATGTCTATGCCCTTTAGCTATTTTTTCAAAGATCATGCGAATCACAACTGATGCAAACGTACTGAACATTATACTTACATGAAGTGGAACACCTCTAATGAAAATGTCAGTTTGACATTTAGAAAAAAAAGTCAACTGTTAACTTGCGTTTCCGTGTTTGATTCATTCTTCTTATCCAGCCACTAATTCGGACGTGCTCTCTCAGAATATTAAATATTATATATTAACTGTAATAATCATTTACTTTTTATGAAAATGCTTGATTTGCATGACATGTAGTTTCAACAAGACGGTGCCACATGCGACACAGCAAGCGTAACAATGTACCAATTGGTAGGCCAGTTCGTTTAACAGTTTATTTCACGTTTGGGGCCGATCTATTAGACGCCTAGATCGTGCAATTTAACGAATCTATAGACTATTATTTGCGGGACGCACTTCGCATGACGCACTGAACGTCAACATTGAAGCATTTATTCGTAAGATTCGGTCCCAAATGATGGAAAAAGAATGTCTAATTTGGGCTAAGCGGATGGACACTTTGAGGTGTTCGTAGCGAAAATGTCAAAAACGGAACATTCGTTACTATCAAACAAGTATATTGATGAACTTTCAAAAGGAGTGTTTAATGAAAAAAAAAATATACGGATACGGGGACCAAAAAAAAAAAAGATTCACACAATATGAACGTGTCTCATAATATCAAGTCACACTTATTTACTTGGCGCTACAAGTCGAACCAGGGCCTCATCCAACAAGCGTCTCTAGCCAGCTTGGTCCCTAACAAGCTGTCTCCAGTTTCGCACGCCAAAATTGTTCAGGTCCTCTAGCTTCCGGATTGGATTCGAAGACTCTACGTGCGTCGTTGGACCTTAAATTTTCTGGCTAGGTCAGTGTCGCTGAACAGCTCGTACAGTTCTTGATTGAATCTTTGTCTTCATTCCCCATTTAAGCAGACTGCACTAAAAATCACTCGAAAAATTTATCTCTAAGTAACCCAAAGCGTTTTCATACGATGTTGTCATAGTCTGTTACCACGTTTACAAACAGAATCGAGAGCTCGAGTTGGATTAGGGTTGAATTCTTGACCCAGGTTTTTCGTCATTTGAATTGAGTACTCCAGATGGAGTTTAGTTGAAAAAATTTTGAGATGACAACTGCTGGCGTATCTCAAATCATCGGTTGAAGCTCATTTCAACTCAACACAGGTATACAAAGTAGCGAAGTGAGTTTGAATCTCGCTTCAATACCTCTTGCAAACATGGTAAATGTCTCTGCACCTACATTAGGAACGGGATGATGACGGTTTTGTACAGTGACATTTTAGTTGCTCGAGACAGGACTTTACTACTCAATTGCCTTATAAGTCAAGAGAAGCAGCGATTGGTGTCGCCCTCGTTAACCGCTAGACCCATCTTCCTAGCCTCCGTCTCAAGGCTCACGAATGCTCCACTGACATCACGCTTTGTTCTTCCAATTATATCAATGTCGTCAGCGTATCCTAGTTGCTGGACATACTTTGGAAAGATTGTGGTGTTGACGTCAGTGGCGTAGCTACCGCTGTATCAGCTGTATCCATGTAACAGGGCCCCCGAGATATAAGGGCCCCCAAAGATACAGAGTACAAGACGTGTGTAAAAAAAATTCACTTAAATATTTAATAAAGTTTTATTACAAAAAATGTTCCGATGATCATTTTTTACATGCGTCAAATATTTTTTTTCCTGTGTATATTTTTCTTTTGTTCATGTCCTACCAACCAACAATACTACAACTTCAACCTGCACTTTTTTATTCGAGCTTTCAAAATATATCGTCCTGCCTGACACAGCCACCAACTCCAACATCACACAGAACCATTTTGTTAAGGTTTCTGTCTCCTTTTTGAGTTTTAAATTGATTAAATTAAATTGTAAAAAACTATATATTAGTTGAAAATAAAAATATATTAAGTTTTGGTTTTAATTTTCTTTATTTCTAATAACTTTCACAAAAATGTAATTTTACTTTTGGGAGGCGATGCGTTTCGGACTCAGTCTATCATCGGGCGCAAACTTGCAATTTAATTTAATCAATCACACAGAAATACAAACCAGGGACCAGCGGTAGATTAAAAAATACTAAGGTACTTGCATGAACTAACACCTGAAAAATTCGAATACTCCATTCCGAACCCTGTATGTATCTGCAACCAAAAAAAGTCCCGTTAATTGTCGGAGTGAAAACCTTACACCTAATCAATTTGACCGCAACAAAATAAGACGAACGAGACGAATGTAAAAATATTATAAAAATTTTAGAGACCTACGACTTTATTGTGTTGATGTTATTGTTTTCTTCGCTGTTTGATATTATAAGTCCAGTTTCCAAAGCCCTTCAAGATGAGGAAAATGACTTACAAAAAGCAAGTAAGTTGCTTAAAAATCTTTTAGACGGTCTATAAAAAGAAAGAAATCAAAAGAAATTCAGTGATTTACTTAAAAAGTCCAAGGATTAAGCCAACGATTGGGGAGTGACGCCTGTCTTCAAAAATAAAAGGAGGAAAATAACGAAGCGCTTTTTTGATGAGTTGGCAGAAGATCATAAATATTCAATATTTACTATTCCTGCTTGGACATTTTGATTGGACAAACTCAGCAAAGATTCCAAAGCCTTCATAGTCTTAGTAGTATGTTTGAAGTGTTGGAACCGGATAAGGTTTTATCGTTCTCAATTGATGAGATAAATCAAGGATCAAAAAAGCTAGTGGAAAAGTACAATACAGACATATCTGGTGATTTCTGCAATCAACTAATTGCTCTAAAAACATGCCTTAAATCCGAAATCCTCAAAATTCATTCCATAAAAGAACTTGCTTAATTATTAGTTATCGAATTTAATGGGCAAGACCAGTTTTTCTGAAGTAATAACTGCATGCTTTCTCTTTTTGACTCTTCCGGTAACTACAGCAACAGCTGAAAGATCTTTTTCAAGCTGAAAATAATAAAAAATTATCTCAGAACGTCAATGGGACAGAAGAGGTTTGTCAGATTTATCACTTTTATCAATAGAAGCAGATAATCTTGAAAAACTGAAATCTTCTTTAGGTATGGAAGATTTAATACATAAACAAATTTGCAGAAAAAGTAGTAATTTGGTAGTAGTAAGTAGCAAAGGAAGTAGTAATATGAGAAGAAGTGCAAATATTATTTTTTTAAGCTTTATAAAACATGTATCAATATATGTATATGTAGTATGCATTTATGTTAAAGTTCCTAGGGCGTAATACATTGAATTAAATTTATCTTTTTTATTGACGTTAGTCTTTTAATTTAAAAAAAGAGTATAAGGTTATGGCCCAGTTTTGGTAAGAGATGGTGGGGGCCCCAAAAAAAAAATTGGATACAGGGCCCCAAAGGTCTAGCTACGCCACTGATTGACGTTGATTTTTCTGCTCCTCCCAAATTGGAAAAGTGGTCTTTCCATATTCTGACTGTGGTTCTACTACTAACGTTTCAAGTACAAAACCGAAATTCGCTGTCCGTAAAGCCTGGAGGGCCAGATCAGTAAGTCGGCCAAACCTTATAGGCCTGTGCTGCGAATATGTCAGTAGTAGCCTTATGAGGAGTTCATTAAGTAGTTCATCGTGACTAGAACTGTAGACGCCACCGGGGTTTTTATCTAGGGATTTCTTCCGCGCTGCAGCCTGTTGAAGAAAAGGAGGGATGCCTTTGTGGACGCATACCTAACGTGACCATTTATTTTTTTTATTCATAACAGGACATCCATGTCCGTCGACAGGGGGGGGGGGGGGGTAGAGTGTTTCCTCCGAGCCCGGATTTTCAAAAAAAATCGATAAGGTGTGGTCTGCAAGAGTAAACGCCATTAAAACTTTCATCAAACAATTTTCTGGAACACAAGAAGCACTTGACGAAGTGAAGGAATTAAAGCGGAGACTATCCGGGACATCAAAGGTATTCAAAGATACATGAATTCGAATTAGAATGTGTGATGTCGTCGATTTGGTTTAAAATTTTGATGAGGTACCCTACAGGTTGAAATTGTAAATCTGAAGGCTCTCATTTCAGATTTATAGTTCAAACGACATCGATGGGGGATGAAAAATTAATGAAACTTTGCCAACAATTAGCAATGTAATGGAGACGCAAGCCCAGAGCTCGACATCATTTCTGAAGAAGAAATATTCAAAACCAGGAATTTCCACCCTCTCATCTATTCCGTCATTGCAAAAATGACGAAAAGATTCAAAAAGTACAAAATATGAACGAAGTGTTTTCTTTTTTTTATTGAAATTCACCTATTTAGATGAAGATACTCGGCCCAATCGAGGTAACCGTCGGAGCGGAATTTTCTCCGATTTACTCCGAATTTTGCTTCGAGGTAGTTCTCCGACAGGCAAAATGTCTCCGATTCGGAGGAAATCGGAGAAAATTCCGCTCCGACGACGGTTACCCCAATTTGTCCAGACGTCTGCCGGAGAATTAGCTAATTGTCTCCGAAAGATGAAATCATCATGTATGTTGAAATGTATTAAATAAATGCAATGTATTTTTGAAAATTTTATTTGAGTATATCTAGTAATATAATATAATATAATTTTAATAATTCTTCTTGATTGAACACGTTTTCTCTTCGACGAAAATTCTAGAGTGAATCCGTTATTTTTTACAAAAATGGTTCTTCTTTCTTTTTTACTTATTATTCTACTTTAAGTTAGATGCGGTTCTTATATTTCGTCTTAGGACCCGCTCACAATGACAACAATTCTTAAGGTCTGTAACTACATTATTTAGATTATTTCATATTCTTACAACTCGGCCTTCCTGACCATTTGATCAATTTATGGATCAGTGTCACTCTTTTGATCTGTAGGGCTCAGTGCTGGGGCCAACCACCGGCGTAAACGATTCGACTCAACCACTCCGTCATAAGGTATTTGGCTTACTTGAAAACTCTCAATATCCTTAAGAACATATCTGTCGTTGGGTAATTTCTTTTCTATAACATAAGGACCTTTGTACTTAGGAATAAACTTTTTATTTGTACCAACTGTGGTGTCTACATTTTTCATAACTACAAATTCTCCCTTTTCAAATGTCTTTGCTGGTACACTGTGCTTTAAAAAATAGTTAAGGTTGTATTGCTGTGATTTCTCTATGAAACACATTGCTTCCGATCGTTCCTTTTCTAAGTCGCGACTGTGGTTTTCTGTTTTTTCCTCAATATATTCAGTTAATTCATCTATAATCCTACCTCTTTGTTCTATACCAAATAGCAATTTACAGGGAGATGTCCTCGTTGAGGAATGAACTGTGTTATTTATAGCAAATTCTACATTAGCTAATTTTGCAACCCAATCGGAATGTTCAATTGGCTCAGTGAGCTTGGCTAACATCGACTTCAACACTCGATTAACTCTCTCCACTTGACCATTGGCCTGAGGGGAAGCTACAGCAACCTTTATATGTTTTATATTGTTCTTTTCCATAAACTCTGTGAATTCACTAGATGTAAAACATGCTCCTCTATCACTAACTATTCGCCTTGGTCGACTAAAGTTGTCAAAATATTTTTGTAACGAGGCACACACTTCTTTAGCGCTAGTGGTCTTGACCGCATATAATTTCACATGTTTGGTAAAACCATCTACCACTACTAACAAATGCTTCCTAACAGAACGTACCGAAGGTAATGGGCCAAAGTGATCTATATGAATTGTGTCAAAAGGAATAGGCGATTTCGGAATATTATAGAGATTATGTTCATTACATCTCGAAGCTGGTGAATAGATTATGCATTTAACACAATTCTTAATATATTCATTTACTTTTTTCCTCAGTTTTCTTGATCTGATCAGTTGTTTTATCTACGCCTAAGTGACCAATTTTCTCATGAATGCTTCTTATTATATTGTTCTCCATCTCACAAGTTACATAGAGCTGGAAATGATTTGAATTCTTACCTATTTTAAAAACTAATCCATCTTTAAGTTCAAAATGCTGAATAAACTCGATTTCAAGTCTGTCTTTAAGTGCCTTAATTCTAGCATCACGACTTTGTGTGATTTGAATATTTAAATCTAACTCATCAATATCATCACTAGTAACTAAATGACATCTACTAAGTGCATCTACATGCCCCATTGAAACCCCGCTGCGGTGCTTGATCTTGTAATTATAGTTTTCAAAACTAAAAACCCACTTTGCAATACGTTGATTTACTTGTTTCTTTTTTATCGCTTGTGCCAAAGCATTACAATCTGTGACTATTGTAAACATTATTCCCTTTAGTTGCGTTTTAAATCGTTCTAAGGCATAAACTATAGCTAAGGTTTCTAATTCAAAACTGTGTAAATTAGTCTCATTTTCAGAAGCGGTTTTGGAAAAATACGCAATTGGATGAAACTTCTCATCATCTTGTTTTTGCATCAGGGCAGCACCAAAACCTAACTTACTTGCATCAGTATGTAACTCGGTTTCTCTATGAGGGCTATAAATAGCTAAAATAGGTGCGGAAGTCAATCTGTTCTTAAGTTTACGGAAGGCATCTAAACATGTATTGTCAAAATCAAAAGTTACACCTTTTTTTTGCATCTGAGTGAGTGGCTTAGCAATCGTAGAAAATGAGGGCACAAATTTTCGGAAATAAGAAAAAAGGCCTAAACACTGTTGTAACTGCTTATAATTTTTAGGTGCCGGAAAATCTCTGATTGCTTCAATATGATCTTTGTTCGGACGCAAGCCCTTTGAATTTACAATATACCCTAAGAAATTGATTTCCGAATATCCAAACTTACACTTGCTCATTTTTAACTCCAACCCTCTTTTGTATAATCTTCCTAAGACTTCAGCTAAAATCGTAATATGGTCTTTAAAATTTTCAGTAGCAATCACTATGTCATCCATAAATACAACAATTTTTCTCGACTTAACTAGATCTCTTAATATTTCGTTATTAAATCTTTGAAAGAATGCTGCAGCATTCTTTAACCCAAATGGCATCCTAACATACTCATACTGATCTGAAGGAGTCACAAATGATGTGTATTTAATCGAGTCATCGTGCATTTCCACTTGGTGAAATCCGTTCTTCAGGTCTAGTGCCGAAAAATAGTTTTTTCCCTCCAGATATTCTATGCACTCTTCAATTATAGGCATTGGGAAATTATCTCTAATAGTCTTCTGATTTAAAAGTCTATAGTCTATACAAAGCCTACCTTCACCGCTTTTTTTTCTAACCAAAACTATCGCCGAGGCATAAGGAGAATTACTATATCTTATTATTCCTTTACTTAACAATTCGTCAATGATTGATTGTACTTCTGTTTTTTCATGGTATGAAAGTCTTCGCGGCGTGCTGTAGAAAGGGATGTCGTCAGTTAAATTTATTTTCATCTTACTTTCGTAAGGTTTTATTTCAAAGTCTCGTCCTGGGTTACAGTAATTGTCATAAATTGTAGAACGCAAAATCTCTTTCTGACTGTCATCTAATTGAACATCAATGTCTACAATCACTTCTGCCTCGGATTCCACAATGGCAGAAATTTGCTCTAGCTCGAGGTAACAATCTTCAAATTCTATTCTTTTTGGATCAACCAACTCAACTGCATAAACTTGTACCCTATATTCTTTAACAGCAGGCAAAACCGAACACCTAAGGCTAGGAACACTACTAACCACCTCTTCTGTATTTAAAACTAAACTATCGGGAGACTGCGTCGACCCACCACCGCACGCCGGAAGTGACCCCGTAAAACACCGAGCACCACTCTTATCAATTTTCCTTAAATTAAATCGATCAAACACACCATGATTCAAAAGCTCTGAATTAAAATTATTATTATTATTACATTTTTCTTTCAACCAAAGAAGTTCATTTTTTGTATATTTCTTAATTTTAAGTTTACATAAGAATATTGAAATTTTTTTCAATAGGTCTCTACCAATAAGCATCGGAACAGATAAATCAGAAGTCGGCAAAACAGAAAATAAATGTAATATTGTTTGGTTTTCAATTGTAATTTGGCAAAAAACTTCATCAAGAATATTAAGGTTTACATTGCCGATGGCACGATACTTCGATGGCTTCAATGTTGAACTGATTTTAAATGGTACAGCAGATGCATTAAGGAAACTCTTCGGGCTACCGGAATCAAAAAGAGCCAGAACATTTTTACTACTAGTGTGTTTGCCCGATTTATTCAAAAAAGTGACACTTACCATCTGTAAAGCGCTTATGGCTTTAACTACTCTTGACTCCTCCCTGGACATTTGAGCTTCAGCTTCAGTTGCGTCTTCGATAGCTGCAATCATGTTTTTCTTCTTTGGACATCCTTGATGAAAGTGGCCTGCTTCGCCACATTTAAAGCAAGAACCCGGTACACGCTTCGGTTTTGGGCATTGGGACTGATAATGCCCGTACTGGGAACAGTTGTAGCATCGCGGGTTTTCATTAAGTTTGGCCGGAGACTTATTTGCACTGGCAGCCAATGTCACAGTCTTCTGTCTCTGGGCAACAGTAACACCAGCCTGTTGCGAAGTATGTGCAGTTAATTTTGGCCGTAATTTTTCATACCGATCCAGCTGCACCCGAAGTTCACGAAGATTTGTGGCCTGGTACAACATCGTTGTCAGGGACGATTTGTCATTGAGGCCGCCAATAATGATATCAACTAAGTCAAATTCTGGTATCTCTGCTTTTCCGGCAATGTTTCTCATTTCGATAACATACCTTTGTATTGACTCGTTAGGTTTCAGTTTCCGAGCTCTGAGTTCTTCATAAACATCGATGAGTGAATGCGTTCTTCCAAACTCTTCCAACAAATTAAGTTTCAGGTCGCTGTACGCATAAGCACCAACGGTTCGGACAAATAACTTGGCGGTACCATCCAATAAGCGACGCACACATACAAACTTGGTGCGGTCATTGCACTGGATCAGTTCAAAAGCATCTTCCAAGTCGCGGAACCATTTCTTAACGTCATAAGAGTCATCTCCAGAAAACCGATGGTTAGGTTAGGTTAGGTTATATGGGCTGACAGTTGATTTTGTTACCGTCACACTTAGATCAATGTAGATCCATTGTGATACCCTGAAGTGTTGTAACTTCTGAAAAAATGATTTAACCTATGAATTCTATGGTTGATCGAGCCATTTGGTGGACTTGATAAAGTTCAATAGGCGATTGCCTGGGAGTTCAGATAGTTCTTCTAGATCATTGAAGAAATAGTTGCCTAAGAATTTTGATCTGGTACGGCAGAGTGCTGGACAGTGGCATAGAAAATGAGCCGTGTTTTCGTGCTCATCCTCATCGCCGCAGCCTCTGCATATGTCGTCCGTACTAAGCCCCATCTTCTTTTTGTGGTAGCCAAGTAGGTTATGTCCCGTTATCACACTTACGGTTTTTTGAGAAGTAAAATCTTTTTGGATTTTTCCTTGTCATAATGAGGCCAGAGTTTCCTGGTGTTACCGCAGGTTTCTAGTAGGTTCCATCTATCATTTGCTTTTTGAATGATTTTATTACTAATGGTTCTCTTTAGTTCGCATTGAGGGATTCTGATGTTGTGGTCTATGAGAGAGGGAACAAGTACCGAGCCTTCTCTTGCAAGCTCATCCGCTTTTTCATTTCCTGGCACACCACTGTGACCGGGAACCCAGCAGAGTCTTACGTTGTGCTGAATACCAAGAACCCTTAGCTCTTCGCGACAGCAAGAAACAAGCTTTGACTTGATTTGCGTGGCAGAGATAGCTTTAATTGCTGCTTGGCTATCAATGAAAAAGGTGATATCAGCGTCTGGTATCGCCATCATGGATATTTGATTAGCAGCGTTTTTCACTGCCAAGATCTCAGCTTGGAAGACGCTGCAATGGTCAGGAAGTCTGAATGAACTGGCAAGGCTAAGATTTTCTGAGTAGAAACCTGCCCCTACCCCAGTAGTCATTTTCGAACCATCGGTGAAGATGGTAAGATTCGATTCGTTAGTGTAGGGTACACTGTTTTCCCAGTCCTCTCTATTAGGGAAGCTGGTAGTGAAGTTTTTATTGAAGTCTAGATAAGGGGTCATGTAATCAGTACGAACGTTACTGCCAACGTATTTTGTAAGGATCGTGGTATGGCCGTGTTGACTAGATCTCCAAATATCGGTCTGACTAAGTCGGAGAGCGCTGTTTGCTGCTGATTCTTGTGCAAATAAGTCTATGGGGGTGAGATTTAGGATCGCTTCGAGACCCGCAGTTGGGGTAGTCCTCATCACCCCCGTAGTGCTAATGCATGCCATTCTTTGTACTTTGGTAAGGGTTTTTAAGTTCGTGGATTTCTCCAGAGCTTGCCACCAAACCAAACTGCCATAAGTTAGAATGGGTCTAACAATGGCTGTGTACATCCACATGATTATCTTTGGATTTGGCCCCCAGTTTCTTCCCAGAATCCTGTTACACGAGTAGAGTGCAATCATGGCTTTCTTGTATCTTTCCTGTATGTTTAGACCCCAGTTGAGTTTCTTGTCCAAGATAACTCCGAGGTATCTTGCTTTTTCTGAAACTATAAGTGGGGTGTTGTCAATTTTTGGTATCTCAAAAGAAGGTATTTTCCTTCTGTTGGTGAAAAGTACCAGTTCTGTTTTCCGGGGGTTAACCTTCAGACCGCATTTCTTGGTCCAGTTGTTGACCATAGTTAATGCGCCTTCTAGTTGTTCGCTTACCGTGGTCAGGTATTTACCCGTCGCTAGAAGCGCTAAGTCGTCGGCATAAGCTATAATTCTGACACCGCTGTTTTTGAGTTTGATGAGAATTTCTTTCATCACCAAAGTCCAGAGGAGGGGTGAGAGGATTCCGCCTTGTGGAGTCCCTCTAGATGTGTACATCTTTATATCAGAGCTACCTAGTACGCAATGGATTTGTCTGCTTTTCAACATACACGTAATCCATTTTATAAGTGTAGGTTCTATTTTAAGATCAGTGAGAGCTTTTTCTATGGCACTGTTGTGGACATTGTTGAATGCTCCTTCGATATCAAGAAAAGAGGCAAGGGTGTATTCTTTCACCGCGAGCGACTTCTCTATTGTTCTAACTGCACAGTGTAGGGCTGTTTCTACACTTTTGCCTTTTGTATAGGCGTGCTGAAATGGTGATAAAGATTCTGGCTTTAAGTTGCTACGGATGTGCATATCAATCAATCTCTCAAGTGTTTTTAGTGCGAAAGAGGTTAGACTGATAGGTCTGAAGTCTTTTGGTTCTGTGTGACTGGGCTTGCCAGCTTTTGGTATGAAGACGACTTTAACTTCACGCCAAGCCTTTGGAACATATCCTAACTTAAGACTGTTAAGGAATATGTTTATCAAATGTGGAGTGATGATATCACTGCTTTTTTGCAGCATCAAGGGGAAGATGCCGTCTAGGCCTGGGGATTTGTAAGGAGAGAATGAGTTAATAGCCCAGATTAACTTTTCTTTTGTTATCAATTCCCTAGGAATTTCAGGTACCGAGTATATGGTGTTTATTGACTCGTTTACTAGGTCTGCACTACATCCTGGGAAGTGTGTTTGAACCAGGAGTTTTAAGCTTTCTTGACAAGACTCTGTCCATTGATCATTAGGTCCTTTTAGGGAGCCTATGGGTGTGTTTACTTTGGAGAGTATTTTCCTTAGTCTTGCTGAATGGTTAGTACACTCAATGCTACTACAGAAGTTTCTCCATGAGCTTCGTTTCGCCCTTTGAGTTTCAATTTTGAATTTTCTTTGACTGGTTTTATAACATTCCCAGTCGCTATCTAGTCTAGTGCGTTTAGCCCTATTGAAAAGTTTCCTTGTTTCTTTCCTAATATTACTGAGCTCAGTAGTCCACCAGGGCGGCTTATTGTTTTTCCTCGCCGCTGTAATGAGTGGACAACTTTTGTCAAAGGCGTTCCGCATAATCCCCGTGAATTCCACAGTTAATTCATCTAAGCTATCTGAATTAAGATTAGTATCGGTACTAAGCTAACCTATGTTCTTAATAATTTCGCTGTTAAAGACGTGCCAATCAGTACGTCTATTGTTTCTAAAGGGTTTGCTTTCCCGTTTAGTATCAGGGATACAGAATTCGATTAGACGATGATCTGCGAAAGATGCGTCGTCTAGTACCTTCCATTGCTCTACCTGACAAGTATCTGAGTTGCTTGTTATGGTGATATCGAGCACCTCCTTACGGGTTTTTGTAACAAAGGTGGGAGTGTTACCTCTGTTAGCTACTATAAGGTTGTTATCAATAATATATTCAAAAAGGGACTCGCCCCTTGTGTTAGTATCGGTGCTTCCCCACTGCACATGATGTGAGTTAGAGTCGCACCCTACGACTACGTTAAACTTGTTCTTACTTGCATAGGATATCAATAGATTAGTGATATCAGCTGGTGGTCCTTCCGTACCGTCGTACGGCATGTAAGTGGATGAGAGAATGAGCGTTGGGAGCCCTTCTCGCTCCAGTTTTACCGCTGTTTGGTCAATATTGCTGTAAGTAGTCAGAAGAAAAAGATTAGACTGTTTCCTTGCTACGATGCATGTTCTGGGATTACTGTTTCGGCTGTCAAGGTTGGGCTTGTACAGCAGAAGTTCTCTCGAGTGTAGTCCCTTAATTTTGCCGCCTGATACCCAGGGTTCCTGTATAAGGGCTACATCGTACTGTCTACTCTCCATGAGGTAGACTAGGTTAGCGCTGGCGGCTTTACTGTGTTGGAGATTGATTTGTAAAATTCTCAATTCCATTATATAATACAGTATTTGTTCAACGCTTTACTAACCTGTTTCTTTTTGTTGGCAATCAACCTCAGCTTGCATCGGGTTATCCCGACACGCACTTTGAAGTCAGCTTTCCTGAGAAGTGGGAAGGCTTTTTGAGTCAGCCTAACTTCCACCTCGGTGCCTTCCTTGGTTTTTTCCGTTTTTATAATCTCCCAGTCTTGGCTAAGGAGATCACTATTCAGAGATAGGATGTATCTCTCTAGCCGGTCGCTGGGGATGGCGGGGCCTTTGACCACTAGTTTGCCTACTGGTCTGCACTGCTCCTTAATCGCTTTCACCTCGATGAGACGAAGATCAGCGCCTTGCCATGGGGCTGACGTATTTTTGATAAACTCTCGGAGCCACTCAAGAGTCACGTCATTCTCACAGTTCAGCACCTTGAAACCATGAGTTGTCGTGAGGTTACCGAAGAGTGGCACTTGCCTACTCTTAACGATAGCCTCGTTGACTTCCTCTAGGATCCTTAGTTCAAGGAGCTGCCATTCATCTTCGGTTAGCCTACGTGTGGGTTTACCATAGTCAGCTATAGCGACTTGGTGACCCTTAACGATGGCTCGAGAAATCTTCACTCTCTTCGTTGCTGCATGTGGCGAAGAGGTGGCTGGTGAGTTAGTGGCATTCCTCGCCCTTTTCGAGGAGCATGTTGCTTCTTCCGGGGGGGGGGGGGGGGGGGATTGTGACCGCCTTGCCAGCAACCGTAATTTCCGACGCTGTTTGTAATCGGGACTTGGATTTCTCAAACGCTGCCCTCTCCTTGGCCGTAAGAGACTCGGGAGTTCTTTTGGCAAACCGTCGAACGATTCTCTCAGCATTGCGTTGCTGACGTCTACGAATATCGTAATCGTTGAGAGTGCCGGTTTTGCGTTGTTTTATCCCTTTTCGTAGTACCGTAGCTAAGCTGTCGATTGTGGTGTCAATCGTTTGGTTTTCGGGCTCAGAAACGGAGGTTGTGTTAAGGTTGCCTTGTGAGCAATGGCCTACTAGGTTACCCTCGCACTCTCTTGTATCTTTACCCTCATCTGGGGTGCCCATCACATTCGCTTGGCTAATCGGACCCCTAGGTTCCGGGATTAGTTCGGCTGGTGTGGTTGACCCCCCGATGTGTGTCCGCCCGATTTGTTCCGTGTTGTTGTCGTTCTCTTCTTGTTGTTTGTTGATTGGTTCTATGTTCACTAAGTGTTTTGAGGACTTAGCACCAGACGTTGATGGGGTGCACCCTTTCCCGCGCTTGGAATTAGCGTTAGGAGCAGGTGGTCCCATCTGTGTCTTCGAGCTCGAGTTTTCTGGAGGGGGATTACTTGATGTCAGGTTGTCCTTAACCAAGATATCCCTATCCAAAAAAACACGAGCGTTGTGCAGCCTCATACGTTCCACTTCCGACAACTGGTCCCAATTTAATTGACCAAATCTTTTTATTGTGCGCTTGCAGTTGGAGATTCTACTCCGCCTGGAAACGTTCGATACGTTGGAGACGTTCGAGCTAGCGACTGAGGAGACCTCGCTGGCGTCATCGACGTCAGTCGCACTAACTCCGTCCTTCATACCGAGATTCGCGAAAGGATCGAGGAGGAGATTTTCTTCCTCCTCAGTCAATGGCATGTGCTTTGATGAAGAGCTCATATTTTCTTCTAATCTCTGCTTATATTTTGAAACTGTTGAGCAAAAAGAAATGAAAAAGAAAAAGAAAAAGAAAAAAGAAAAAGAAAAAAGAAAAAGTTTCGAAAAAATAAGTAGGGTTGTCATAAATATGAAAAAATGATGTCACTGGCGACTTCTCCTCTCGATATTGAGATCGCGAGGCAAAGCCAAAGCCGGCAGTCGTGACTACTACCGACCGTTTAGCGTATATCCCCGCTATGGTTTCGTTCATTATTTTTAGTTCTTCCATATTCATAGGGGTGGGCCTCTCTTAGTTTGCCCAAACCCTAGCTGGTAGTTGAGAAACTGCTCGAAAGCTAGAGACTGCGACTGGCCTGCTTGAGGTTTGAGTGTAAGCCTCCTCACCAACGTCAAGGTGGAGACCCGTCGAGGAGGAGAAAACCGATGGACTGATTCAATGATGGAAGGATCCATTGGCATCTCGTGTTGAACCTGGTCATGAAGAAGGCCAATCTCTTTTCGCAACATCAACAACTCCTTCTGTTTGTTGAGTAAATATATCTCCTGTTCAATGGTAACTACAGCACTGTTCATAGGCACTGAGGAAGGGACTGAAGGGAATAGTCCACTATCCGTTCGGATCGCACGTAAGTCTTCTTCAAAATTATGAGTAGCGTCTGTTTTGTTTACATCTTCGGTTACAGCAACAGCGGGGGCATACGTTTTAGCAGCAGGGACTGAAGTTTTTGGAACAGAAGTTTGGCCACCAGTATTAGTTGTACCGGTCAATACGGCTGTGATAGGAACTTCAACTGTTTCTTGACTCGGGGGCTCCGATTTTTGTCGGACACATCATCGACGGTTCCCGTCTTTTCACTGTTGAACATAAATTTCATAGAGCACAATCCCAATTCATCGTAGAGAGGGCGAAGCTGTGCGATGGTTGCAGTTTCTGGGAACTCGATTCCCGCATCCGTTAGCACACGTGCTATCTCCCCTCGTGTTATGGATCGTGTCGTTTTTTCCATTTTAATTTCTATCCCACTTCTGAGGTGAAATGTATTAAATAAATGCAATGTATTTTTGAAAATTTTATTTGAGTATATCTAGTAATATAATATAATATAATTTTAATAATTCTTCTTGATTGAACACGTTTTCTCTTCGACGAAAATTCTAGAGTGAATCCGTTATTTTTACAAAAATGGTTCTTCTTTCTTTTTTACTTATTATTCTACTTTAAGTTAGATGCGGTTCTTATATTTCGTCTTAGGACCCGCTCACAATGACAACAATTCTTAAGGTCTGTAACTACATTATTTAGATTATTTCATATTCTTCCAATGTATATGATTTTGAAGAGAAGCTTCCTCCATTTAGATTGCTCAACGCAGTATGTGCAGTGTTCACTCAAAAAACCTGCAACATGTTCTTTTTTTTCTAATTTCTGCGTTACATTAGCGTTACATTTTGTACTCTTCCTGTCAGTGTTTAAAAACTTCCAAAGATCTTACTACACAAGAGGATCTAATTGGTCTGGCGACTTTATGTTTGGAGTGGGACTTGGCACCGCAGTTATCGATTCATTGTGATTGATGTTTTTATTGCATTTTAAATCTATGCGTATGAAAAACGGGACAATTTGGCTTCCCGAGATCAATTACCGGGACACCGGGACGGGTAACCGTTTAAAACGGGACGTATGGTCACGTTTAGCATACTCTCTCTCTCTCTCTCTCTCTCTCTCTCTCTCTCTCTTTGCTACCACCAACAACTTCCCAATGCGGTTAGAACCTAATCTTCGGTTGAGGTACTAAGCACCCAATGTTCACCGTGGGGAGCTGGAGAGTAGGAGTTGATAGACATAGGTTGCGAATTAATCGCCCCGAAGTCTCAAAAATGTTTTCAAATGATTCCATATCCAGAAGAATACAAAATAAAAACACCAGTTGGGTTTTTGCATTGTGAATGAACGACTCAAAATCGTTCAAATTTTAGTACTGTTTACATCGCCACCTGTTGGCTGGTAGAAATCAATAATATAGTTACTTTCAAAGCAGAGCCCTTCAAACTTGTTTAAGCGTGCTTTACACGATATGGATTTTTCATATGGACTGTCGCTTTTTCCATATGGAAAATTATACAAACGTGTAAACGTATTAAGAATCCATATCGAAATACAGATGAAAATTCCATATGGAATTTTTTCATTTAGAACTGTTTCTAAATTTCATCTGTATACAGACGAAATCGGATTTTTAAAACGACAAAAAAAGTTTACATTTAAACATGGAGAGAGGGAAAAAGGTGAGTTTTTATGGTTTTTTTTTGTGTCTTTCATAAAAAAATAATAATAATATAACACATTTTAGGTGTTTTGGACAAAAAAATGTTTTGAAACTACAAACGAAAAATCCAAATCGTCTAAATGCTTTTTTGATTTTACAAACAAAATCCAATTTGACATACATATGAAAATACATTTGGAAATGAAAAGTGACAGTCCATATAGAAAATCCATATCGTGTAAAGCACGCTTTACTGGCTATTTTATCAGGGCTGGCTTATTGAAAACATCACTACCTTTTGCGAAGAGCTGTTTGGGTTAGTAAATCTCAAATCGTAAATTTGGATTTGACAATCTTCAGATGCAGAAGCAATAGTTTTGTGCTTTTATTCTAGAAAGCTCAATAGAGCTATCAAATTTGGACAATTTTCTGTTCTTTCACTCAAGTTTTCTATAATTTCTGTCAATGTTGAAGAAGGAGAATATCTCCTGATTTTACACCAACAAATTTCTTGCGGGAAATTTGTGCATTCTCTCAAAGCTGGAAAAATACATATATAAATAAATAAATAGAGTGGCACGACAGCTCTTGAAGAGCCAAGGCCTTAGTGACTTACTCTCATCAACAATTCTCTGAGTGCGTGTGGAGAATTGAGGGGACCTACAATTTTAACGCCGATTCCGAACGGCAAAGTTGAGAAGCACTTTTTCATGACAGATTGATACTCTTGGAAGATTTGTCAGGTCTTCGCAAGAGGCAGTACCCGTGAAAGATGAAATAAAAACTTGGCCTGAGTAGGACTCGAACCAACGACGTTCTGCTTAGCAGCCGACGCACTTACCAACTAAGCTACGGGCAACTGCAAAAATACATACGTTTGAAAAAAATGTGAGAAATTGTGATTTTTGCTCGAAATTTGACATTTCATAAAACTCCCGAAAAAGTAAAAAAACGGACCTAATAAATAGAGTGAACAGTTTGATTACACTAAAAAGAAAAAAATAACTCAAAACAAACCATCAAACTAATGCCGTTTTTAATTGGCAATCTGGAATCTAAAAAGAAGCATTCTGTTTTTGAAAACAGAAGGGAAATTCTCTTCTTTTCAGAATGAGAACTGTCACTTTTGCCCAATTGAACGCTTTCAGAATGCTTTTTTCTTACTTCCAGATTGCCAATTAAAAACGCCATAAATAGTTAATCTCCTACCATTTTTTTTTATTCCTTACTATTCACTACGAAAAAAATACAATGCGCAGCCCTGGTAACAAATGTCTCCAGCCGGCACAAATCAAATGTCATTTTTTGAACTTTCAGCTGTCAAAACATTTCCATGTGCGTAGTTTGAATTAAAATTGTTATTCGTTCTATTTTTCTCTAAATTATATTAATAAATCTTTAATAAATAAAAATGGGTAAAAAAGATAAAAATAAGAAGAAAGGCAAAGGTGCTGAAAAGACCGCAATGAAAACCGACAAGAAAAACGCCGCCAAGCAGAAGAAACTCCTCGAGAAAATGGGTGAAGTAAGTCTAGTCGTCCAAATTTAAAATGGGCTCTACTCTCCTTTCATTAAAATGTTCCTGATAAACAACCTTTGTTTAAATGTTTTAAAGACCGACATTGCTGAAGTTGTGGCAAAACTTGAAGCTGAGCAAGCTCGTCTCAAAACTGTTGTCGAAAACGTCTGTCAACCACCCAGTCCACGATCAAGCTTCACACTCGTTGCCCATCCCGAGAAGGAGGAACTTATAATGTTTGGGGGAGAATTCTTCAATGGACAAAAAATTTGCATTTACAATGACTTGTTCTTCTACAACATTCCCAAGAACGAGTGGAAGCAAGTCCAATCGCCAAGTGGACCCGCGCCACGAAGTGGCCATCAAATGGTTTCAGTGGCCAGTGATGGTGGACAGTTGTGGGTAAGGTGCTTGTTCTAACATTCCGACTTCATATCTACAGTTTCCAATGTGTCATAGTTATTTGGTGGCGAACACGCAAGTCCCTCACAATTGCAATTCTATCATTACAAAGACCTCTGGGTGATGCGTTTGAAAACAAAAGCCTGGGAGAAGATTGTCGCCCCCAATGGGCCAAGTGCTCGTAGTGGTCATCGAATGGTTGCTTCGAAGAAGAAGTTGTTTGTCTTCGGTGGGTTCCACGACAACAACCAGTCGTACAAGTATTTCAATGACGTCCATGTGTTCTCCCTGGAAACGTATACATGGTCAAAAATCGACGTACTAGGAGCGATTGTTCCACCGCCAAGATCTGCGTGCTGCATGGCTGCCTGTCCAGATGGGAAAATTTTGATCTGGGGTGGATACTCTAAATCTCAAGTGAAGAAGGACGTCGATCGAGGAATCACCCACACGGACATGTACCATCTAGTTCCAGATAGTAAGTTTTCCAAACCAAATTTTGTAGATTTTAACGATTTTTCGCGTCTTCCGCAGAATCTCTGGATATTGAGAAATTTAAATGCGTCACTGTCAAAGCTGGTGGAATCAATCCCCTTCCCCGAAGCAATGTTGGATGTGCAGTAGCCGCAAACAACAAGGCATACTGCTTTGGTGGTGTGATGGACGTCGAGGAAGACGAAGAAGATCTTCGTGGACAGTTTGGTTGTGATTTGTATAGTTTGGATCTCGTCTCACCGACATGGAGACTCCTTGAAATCGGCAAAGCCTCCAAATCAAAGACTACTGATGAAGAAATTAAAGATAACTCTGAAACCACTGCGAAAACCACTAGCTCGGACGGGGTCTTCACGATTACAGTTGGTGGAAGTTCATCGGCGGCTGCACCTAAAATGCCGAGCCTCTTCAAAACTCCCTCGAAATCGGCTCCATCGCCGAGAATGAATCCAGGCATCTGCATCTGCAAGGGAACACTCTACCTCTTCGGTGGCATCTTTGAGGAAGACAAGAAGCAATACACCTACAATGATTTCTATTCCTTGGACCTGCACAAATTGGCTGAATGGAAAACCATGATCCCAAATAATTCGAATCCACACGATTGGATAGATTCCGACAGCAGTGGAAGCTCCTCCTCAGAGAACAGCGATGACGATGAAGACGAAAGCTCGAATTCCGACTCGGAAATGGACACAGATTGAAAGAACGACTAACAATAATTGTTTTACTTCCTTTTTTAATATATTAAAGTGCTAGAAAAAGAAATGCTTTAAGCTTATTTAAATGCGATTGATCAATAGGAATGAAGTTTTTGTTGAAAGCTGAGACGAGCGGCTTTATTCGAGTCCGAGAAGTTCGGTCAAAATCCTCTTCGTGTCATCGGGGGTTGCCACTTTGTGTTCAATTGTCCGTGGGTCGACAAATATTTCATAATCATTGCCGCCAGGTTCTGTCTTGTCGCCAAAGAAATGAATCTCCTCGAAATTGTGGTACTTCTCGATGTGCCTCAAGCAATAGGTTTTGTCCCACCCGTGGGGGAATACATCAAAGCTAATCTGTCCACCAATGCTGTAGGTCAAATCAATGTCACTGAATTCGCGTGTCAGGGCGTTTATCATCGTCTTTCGAACGCCATGTTGGTTGTCGTATTCGGCGAACATATTCCGTTCTTCTCGACTGCACTGCCGGCCAATGGGACAAATATTCATCATTCCATTGCGGAACTCCAAGAATGTGCCCCTCTTAAATGGCAGTTCCAACTCGGACAGGTACTTCAGAACGTAGTTGATGAAGCGCTGCAGTGTTTTCTCGCCCAGATGCTCTTGAATTGACTGTTTGCCAACTTCTTTGCCATTTTCGATTTGGACAAGACCATTTTCGGGAAAGACGAAGTCGAATTTATCGAGAATCTTCCTGCCATTGAGTTGCTCGAACATTTTCTCCAAATCAGAACCACCGACAATGCCAACTGTTGCTCGCGGCTGCACTTTGGAATAAAAGAATTCCTCGAATTCGGGTGTAATTACTGTTCGAGGGAATGTCAATGTGCCGTCCACATCGAAGAGGAGGAGGATTTCATTTCGTTTCAACTTGGACATTGCGGAGGATTTGATTTACACTTTGAAAATGATTTTTGATCAACTAAATAAAATGTTTGGCCTTCTCCACGTAGTTAATTGGTTCTTATCATTTAATTGATAACAAATGAAGATCATGATGACAGTTCACAGGTCACAAAACGAAATGTCATTTTTTAATAAGGCGTGTTCATTTAATGGTGTGTGTAATTGTTGAACTTTGGGTTGGATCCGACTTTTTTTTGTTCATGTTACAAGACAACAATTTTGGACAAAATACCAAATTAATAAAAACTGATGTTTTTTTCCAAAGATTTCACCAAGTTAACATAAGTTTTACTACAAAGACAAATGCAACCTAACAAATAACAGTGAATGTTTCAAGAGTTTTTTCCGGCTATCGATTTACGCTCATCTATAAAAAAGGGGATGTAGCCAAAACTACAGCGATACATCCTCTCTACGTCGATTTACGTTGATTTACATCAAATCTTATTTGAAAAAAATGCTAACTCAGGACAGGAGCCATCCCGGGTTTATGCACAACAACTTTTCCAAAGATTATTACATGATCAAATGTGTAGTTTATGAGTCTATGGCCGTGTGCGAATTGGATGAATTGTGGTTAAAAAATAAAAATGGATGAATTTTTAACCACTACTGTCATTTTTTAACCTGCTCAGCAGCTAGTCAAATTATGCGAAGTGTCAAAATTTAACCAAACGTCAATTTTTAACCCATTTTTAACTGAATTCGCACACGGCCTATAGGTAATATACATACCAATATTCTTTTTTATATATATAGATACTATGACCAATTTAAACCGGGTTTTGAGTTGAGCCTCTCGAAATCGAAATAACTAGTCCATGAGGGCAATGATATGAGAAATATGCAGCGATTCCACATATTTCGGCTCATCTAGCCTCCTATTTAAACCAAAGCACTAACTTAAATCGAACAAACCCTGAAATGTCAAAATCTAGTACATTTTTCGATTTGAGTTTTGTTTTGTAAAAAAAAATTATACTGAAACTTGGGCGTGTCGACAAAAAATGAATTTCACACTAAACTAAATTTTACCTCAAAATTATAATATTTAAAGTGCCTTATTTATAAATAAAATAATCATGCCTTATTTAAGAATAATTTGTTCTATATTATTTGTCCTTCCGTTTATTTACGGTTAGTAAAAATTCAAGTGACCAAACTTAGTGACTCAAGATTCCTGAATGCTTGTCTTGTGTCTTGGGCGTAGCTTGAAAATCATAGAGAAAACACACAAATTGAATCATACCATTAAAATTGTTATTAATCGAATTAAAGTCAAGAAAATGTATTATTTAATTTGGAAAGTAATTGAAAAACGGCAAATATTACTTGTTTAGGGAGAAATGCCTTGAAAAAATGAAGCTATTTGCTCAACAGGTGTCATGGCGTCACTTAGGAAACAAGTGTTTGGTTCACTTTTTTGGTGTAGCGTCAGTGTTTTGATCAGAAATCTAAGTAATTCCTCTCTTGCAGCTCAATATGGCTACTTGGAACAGAAGCCCACAAAAATGATTTGGTGTACAAAAAGTCTGCAGGAGCAATACAAATGTACAAACCTAACAAAAGCAATCGAACGTGATGTTGCCTATTTCGACGAAGTTTTACTCAATCTAACATGTTTCCAAGCATACAGTGCCCAGGAGTGCATAGAACACATCGACCGAGAACGTGCTCATATCACAACACTCGACGCTGGTGATGTGTTCCTTGGGGGCCGTTATCATTCGTTGATTCCGATAATGCATGAGAAATTCGAAGGTGGATTCACCAACTACTATTCCGTGGCGGTGATGAAAAAGAACGACGTACCCGAACTGACGAGCATTCGAGATCTGAGAAACAAAAAGGCTTGTTTTCCATGGGTCGGCAGCTTGTCTGGATGGATTATCCCAATTTATACGGTAAATTTCTTGACAGATTGTGTTTCTACCTTGAAATTCATGACTCATTATGTTTCTAGTTACAACACGAAGGTGGAATGGAAGTGATTGATTGCAACAACCAAGTCAAGACGGCGGCCAACTTCTTCAACGATTCCTGTGCTGTTTATTCCCTGATTGACAAGTACAATCCGATTGGCGATAATTCTGACAAGTATGTCCTTCAACTCTTTTCTTTTTCAAACAAACTAACGACAATCGAATATTTTGTAGACTCTGCAACTTGTGTACTGGTAAGGTGCAAGAAGGACGATGTACATCGAACGATCCCTACTTTGGCTATCCCGGTGCCTTCAAATGCCTCCTTGAAGCTGGCAATGTTGCTTTCCTCCGACACACCACAGTCAAAGAAATGATTGAAAGTCAAGAATTTAGTAATTTAACCTTGTCCTTTGTTTGGAAACATTTTTTTCAATGACTGCTTTATTTCTAGATACCGTGTCCGCAGATCGTTTCGAATTGTTGTGCAAAGATGGACGGCGCGTTCCCATAACCGAGTACATGAATTGCCATTGGGGTCTAGTTCCGTCCGATGCTGTTGTCGCTTCCTCAGCTCGAACATTTGAGGAGCGCAAAAAATTCCAACGTTTCCTCGAACGAATTGCCGAGGTCTATTCGGAGAGTCCGGCCTTGAACAACACAAATCAGGCACTAAATGGTCAATCGAATCGAAACTTTAACAATCAGCAGCGTGGCGGTAACAACAACAACAACCGAAATGACTACAACAATCGAAATGGCTTCAACGAGTATGGATTCTCCCAGAACACCTACAATCGGTACGACACTAATCGCAGGCGCAAACGACAAGTTGATTCCAGTTTCCGAACATCGACGGATATGAATTTTGCTGAGAACAACTCGAATCAGTCGGTTTTGATTGAATCCTTTAAGATTTTCGAGTCGAAGAGACATGGCAGACCGAATTTGCTGTTCCAGGTTTGATTAAAATCTTTCATAGTTTTGTATTTTCCTTTTTTGACGATATTTGTTGTTTCTAGGATGTTGCTAGGTCACTCGTGCGAGTACCTGAAGAGGAACAGTCGTTCAGTAAATATTTGTCGAGTGTGATGCATTACATTTATGGAATTCGGGAGTGTCCAGTTGGCAGGATGACTTTGTGCGTGACGTCCGATCCGGAGTTGGAGAAGTGTATCAAAATGAGGGTGAGATGTTTTTTGTTTTTAATTGTTGAAATTCATCTTACTCCCTTCTATGGCTTGGTTTTGTACAACAACTACGCCCAGATTCGAGAATCTTCTTTTTCCTTCAAGGGAAACGGTCGAAGCTTGCAGCTTCCCCTGTCAGCTGGTGTAATTTTCCAAAAACCTGCTCTGCATTTTAGCGCAACAGCTTGCTCTAAGACCGGGAGTTATTGCTCCAAATTTTTGACAGCATGCCCAACTTTGTGTCCCTCGTTTCAAATGATACTTCCAAAAGCGAAAAGTGTTAAAATATCCCACTTTTCGGCAACAAAACGATCCCTATCTTGCTCAACTTTGTTTCAAGCCGGTCGAAAATCTAGCTTCGTGCAGAGCGTTACTTTAAGCTCCTCCATTTGGGTGTAAATGTTTTCAATGCTGGAGGTTCCAGTTCGAACACCTGCTCTTTGTGGACTAAGTCTTCTTTCTAGGTGTTGTCCGAGGGTTCAGTGAAAACGCAAATCCTTCTCTAGTTTTTGCATTGAATCGCCATATCTTCTCTTCTTTCGGGAGCTTTTCCTTTTTCCACTCATGCAAGAAGCCTTCTGGTTCCCACATCTCAACATCCATAAAGGAACATGGAGATCAATCAACTGTCAATCAGATTGATCACATTGCGATCATGGGAAGGCACTTGGCCAGCATTCCAAATATTGGAACTTTCCGCGGAGCCAACATCGACTCGTAGCCAAGAGAGTACTACGAATATCCCGACAACGATGAAAACAAGGAAATACTGCAGGAAAATTTGACGTTGGACAGCTACAATCGCAAGAGATCGCCGAGAGAGTGTCAAGTAACCTATGCCGCCAACATCAAATACCAGTGGCATCGTTGCCAAAAAGCAATTAGAGATGCCGCCTCTGGCTGTGCTAGGTTCCACACAGCCACACAAGCGAAACCCCTATTTTGATAAAAAAATGTAGACAGGCGCATGCAGCCAAGCATGAGGCATATAAAGCGGCGCTGCATAGAAGGACAAGAGGTGCTCGTGAGCTCTACGAACTACGAGCAAAAGAGGAGAGCGGAACGCCGGCATGTCAGGAGAAAAAAGAGGGAGCATGAGAAGCGTCAGATCGAGAATGTAGAGAGAGTCAACAGCAGGAATGAAACTCGGAGGTTTTATCGGAAGATGAACCCGTTGGCTCTAGGTCGTCGAGCAAGATGAGTAAGGGAACATCATAGAAGAGTCGCAGTCGATAATGATGATTTGGAAAGACCACTTCTGTAGACTGTATAACGGCGATGACGAACAGAATACTGCTGTCAGACAGAATGCATTATTTGGGCGATGGAACCAATCAACTAAGGTAAAACAATACAACACCCTCATCATGCCAGTCCTGCTGTATGGTGCAGAAGCATGGACCCTGACAAAATCAGATGAATGTGCCTAAGACTGTTTCGAGAGGAATGTTCTTCGGGTAATCTATAACCCCGTGTGCGTTGACGTGCAATGGAGAAGAAGATTCAACAGCGAACTTTACGGGTTGTACAACGACATGGACCTAGCCAGAAGGCTCAAGGTCCAGAGACTCAGATGGCTCGGTCATTTAGAGCGGATGGACACCAATGCTCCGGCCCGGAAAGCCTTCGCCACTATTCCCGAGGGACGTAGAAGGAGAGGAAGACCGCGACTCAGGTGGCGCACACATGTGGAAGAGGACCTCAATCAACTTGGTTTGCAAAACTGGACACAGCTAGCGAGCAGACTGGTTGAGACTGTTTGTTGAGGCCCATGTTCACAGCGGACTGTAGCGCCACCTTAAGTAAGGATGAAACTTTCGGTTACCCAAGTTTGAGTCTGTGGGAATCCCATTACAACCCCTACATTTCTTCTGTCTGGTTTCATCGACTTTGAGGAATATATATGCAAGAGGGAGAGTACCAGTCCTACTCCAGCTCCAGTAGACCAGTTCTACATTGTTGACGACCCGGATTTCGAAGCCTTAGATATCAATCCTCTTCCGTACGAATTCTATTTCTAACTTAAGAAATCTGGCACAATGCGGTTCTTCACTTTCAGTGCGAGGACGTTCCTCACACTGAAATCCTTAATCTTAACCTCTTTACTTCTTGTCTCTTTAGGGGAAATCTATATTTATGTGTTTTTCTTTATTGATTTCCAGATAGCTCTGAAGGCTCAAATATTAAAACCCGAACTGCTGTGCTACAAGGCCCACTCGCACATCACCTGTATGCAGTCAATCCAAACCGGTCGCGCTGACATTGCCGTTCTCGATGCCGGCGACGTATACACAGCCGGTTTGAACTATGGCCTGATTCCATTCATGTCTGAAGTGTACAATCTGGGCGAACCGGCCTACTATGTCGTAGCCGTTGGCAAAGAAGAAGATCCAGACACCGAACTCACCTACCTCAAGGGCAAGAACACTTGTCACACCGGAATCAATATGGCTGCCGGTTGGACCTACCCAATGGCCTATTTCATTTCGAACGGCTGGATTAGACCGTACGGTTGTGACAGTATTCGCGCTGCAGCTGAATACTTTACAAAGTCGTGCTTACCTGGTGCGATAAGCAGTGAGTACAATACTGGCGTTCCATACGACAGTATGTGCGATTTGTGCCACGGCACAAGCTATCGCTACTGTCGGCGAGACGCCTCTGAGGACTACTACGGACACACTGGTGCATTCAGATGCTTGGTTGAAGGCGGCGGTCATGTAGCATTTATGAAACACACCACAGTGATGGAGAGCACCGGTGGCAAACGCAAGGAATGGTGGGCTCGCAACACCTTGAACGATGACTTTGAATTGCTCTGTACAGATGGTAATTATAATCACGCTCTTTAATACAAAGAAAATGCAATCTGAATGCATTTTTAACTGTCCCATTTCAGGTACCCGCGCTGAGTTGAACGAATACGAACGATGTAATTTAGGAAAAGTCAAGGCCAACGCCATTGTCACCAGAGGCGGAAACGGCTACAACGAAACCGAATTGAATGCCTTCATCAACCTGCTCACCTACGCCCAGCAACTGTATGGCCGCAAAGATGTGGACGCATTCAGTTTCAGTATGTTCTCGTCGCCGGCTCCATACTACGATTTGATTTTCCAAGATGCAACGCGTCAATTGCAAATCATTCGGCCCAACCAACGCAGCTACGATGTGTACTTAGGGGGCAATTATATGAGAGCGCGTCGAATAACCGATTGCTATGCGGGCGCTAGCCAAGTGTCTATGATGTCTGTTTATTTAATGTTTCTGATAGTAAGTCTAAGTGCCGTTCTGAGAATCAATTAAGAACAATCATAATTTGTGTAATTAGTACAAGTTGAGTTAAATTGAAAATGTGTCTCGAAATAGTTTCTTTCTGTTCAACTGTAAACGAAAATAGTATTTCAATCATTCCGAAGCATTCCGGTTTTTCTCTACCGGAATGTTGACTTGCACATTAAAGTAGAATCTCGTAAAACTAGGTAATTAGATTAAGATTAAGGTTTTCTTGTGAAAAACAAAACTTTGTTTATTTTTTGTAATTATCCGTCCATTTTACATTTTACACCAAATGACAAAATACATTTTATATATTTTTAACAAAGGTTCTTGTTTTAGTTTTGTTCCGTCTTTTTTGTAGAACAGATGCTTAGGTAGGTAGACTGTTCATGGATCTTTTTGGAAACATTTAAGATCCCAAATAAAACCTAGCACCTACTGGTGGAGGACCACCTTATTCTACGCCAAATGGGCCGTTTTTTCTTCAAACCCACGTCGACCGATTGAAATATTTCGGCACAGTACCAGTACCGCTCGAGATAGTTTTGGCTTTTCCTCAAGTAGTCGATGTGAATCATAGAAAAAGGTGGCCATCGCCTTTCCTTCCGATGGGACATTCTTCACCTTCTACGGCTCAAGTCCACTATTTCGACTGTTCCTTGATCTCATGGTAGTGGATCCATGTTTTGTGTTACGAAACGACGCAGAAACTCCTTCGAATTGAGCTCAAACGCTATTCTGAAGTGGCCAACTATTCTCCGTAAGACTTTTCTCTCGAACAGGACTAAGAGTTCAGGGTTCCTTTGGATAAGCACCCGGGTCTCGGATCCGCAAGTGAGTACTAGTAAGACTATCGTCTTATACAATATTAATTAATAGAGCCTTTAAAGACAGATAGAGGTTCGGTTGGCTTTGAGCAACCGCCGCGTATTTCTTCTTTCATATTGTTATCGGCTGCTACTACTGACCCAAGGTAGTTGCAGGATCGCACTACTTCGAAGTCGTGCTCCTCCAACTTCATAGTGAGCATAGTGCCAACACTTTTTTCCTACCCAAAATTGCATGAAGGATATGACCCACGTGATCATTTAAAATGCTTTATGTCTCCGCTATCTGGCGCACATAGGTTAGGTTAGGTTAGGTTACAGTGGCTGCGGATACGGGATCCACACACTTAGGCCAAAAGAAAAGGCCCATTGTGATACCACATGAATCTAGAGAATTACTTCTTACTAGTCGAACCATTTTGAGCTTTTCATAAAGCGAAGAAGATATTTGATATCCTTATTAGCTAGTTCACTGGGATTATCATAAAAGTACTCTCCCAGATGAAGTTTGCGCCTTAATGAAAGAGAAGGGGAAGTGCAGAGAAGGTGAGAGACTGTTTCCTCTTCTTCCTCATGCATACAGCTCCTGCAGAAGTCATTTGAGGCTACACCAAGTCGTATTGCGTGTCTGCCTATAAGACAGTGTCCCGTAAGGACACCTACTAGGGAGCTAATATGAAGTCTGCTTTGAGATAACAATTCTTTAGAGCGCTTTAGGTCCAGTGAGGGCCATATGAGTTTTTTAGCTGCGCACGTTGGTAAGTTGTGCCACCTAGAGTTTGTTATCGTTAAGGCTGTTTCTTTTAGCAGAAGTTTACATGTAGCTATCGGTATACCTATCATCTCCCTTTCAGGTGAAATAGGCATGACGGTTCCATTTTTAGCGAGCTCATCGGCTCTACAATTTCCTTTGATGTCTCTGTGACCCGGCACCCAACAGAGGTGAATATTAAATTGCTGCGCCATCTCCATAAGAGACGATCGACAATCGAGGGCCGTTTGAGATTTGGTTGAGACACCGTCGAGAGATTTGATAGCAGCCTGACTATCAGAGAAGATGCGGATATCAGAAGTTGATATCACGTTTTCTCTTAGCCAGGAGAGAACCTCTTTGATTGCTAAAATTTCCGCTTGGAAGACGCTACAATGATTAGGGAGGCGGAATGAGATGCTTAGATTAAGCTTTTCTGAGTACACACCACTACCAACTCAACTTTTGTCATCCAGAAGTTTTTTGTCTTCCCATTCATCTCTGGATGGAATGGATATCTGGAAGTTTTTACCAAATTGGGGTTTTGGAATGGTGTAGTCTATGTACTTTGGTATAGAACCGAAGAAGTTCAAAATGATGGAGTGTCCCACATTATTGTGGTCCATTGAGATGAGGCGTTGAGTCTTATAGCTGTACTCGCTGCCACTTGTTTGCTAAAAACGTCGAGGGGTGTTGGATGGAGGAGAGTGTCTTACGCTGCTGAGGGTGTGGTTCGCAATGCCCCGCTTATGCAGAGACCTGCAGTGCGTTGGACACTGCTCAGTTTGTCGCAGTAGGTGACTTTCTCCAGTGCAGTCCACCATACTTCAACCCCGTAAATGAGAATTGGTCGGATGACCGATGTGTAGGTATAGCCAATAGGTTATGCGAGGTTGAAAACCCCATTTGCTACCTATGGCTTTCTTACAAGAGAAAAGAGCTACTGTAGCTTTCTTGGCGCACATAAGGTCGATGAATTTTGTTACGTCATCCTCCGTGGTAACCATTATGGGACACTTGGACTTGGCTCCTCAAATACCGATGCGTGAACTTGACCACGTTGAAACTCGTTGAACCAATTTTTGATGGTCGCCATCGAAGGAGAAGAGTACAGAGCATCACATCGCTCTTTGATTTCGCTTCGCGTTTTCCATTTCAATAAAAAGAATCGAATACGGACCAATATCTCAGGTCCCTTATTTCTTGCAGACTTTGTTTCCACAATCCACACGAGATCAAAACAATGCTGCAAGTTTTTTTTTAGCTGGCTCCCAATCCATGTAGGATCTCAGCCTGGGACACATCACTTTTCCATCGGGAACGGTCTCTCGCATGCATTCTCCAGTCGTCGAAACCAAGCGCTCTGGCATCCGCAGTTAGTTGGTCTTGGTACCGGAGGTTCGGTCTTCCTTGTCGTCGTGAACCTGGGTGCTGCGAAGTGAAGCCTTTCTTATCTAGAGCGTTGTCCAACATTCACTCGATGTGGCCGAGCCAATGTGTCGTCCTATCTTTCTGTATTACATCCACATCTTGGTACAGCTATCACAGTTCTTCTCTATTCGCCATCGGGGCATACTTTCTTACTTACTTACTTAACCGGCTCACAATCCATAAAGGATCTCAGCCTGAGATACTGCAGCCTTCCATCGGGAACGGTCCCTCGCATGCACTCTCCAGTCGCCTAAGCCTCTGGCACCCGCAGTCACTTGGTCCTTGTACCGTAGGTTCGGTCTTCCTTGTCGTCTCGAACCTGGGAGCTACGTAAGAAGACTTTCTTGGCTGGAGCGTTGTCGCCATTCGCTCGATGTGGCCGAGCCAATATAGTTGTCTTTTCTTAGCTTTCTGGACTACATCCACATCTTGGCACAGCTCGTACAGTTCGCGGTTGAACCTTCTTCTCCATTCGCCATCGGCGCATACAGGACCGGAAATCTGTCGGAGAATTTTTCTTTCCAGTATAATTTTTGCTTTTTTACCTATCGTCCACTCGGCGCCGCCGTAAAGTAGAACTGGTAAAATCAAAGTTGTATAGAAGGTGAGGAATTTTGAACCCAGTTGTTTGTCCAAACCGAAGTAGCAGCCGTTCGCTAGGGCAATTCTTCATCGGATCTCCACTCAGGTGTCGTTTGTGGATTGATGTTTATTCCAAGGGAGATGAACTCCTTAACTACCTAGAGGAGTCTGATGATCGGCTTGGCACCCGCGAAATAGCTATAACTCCAGCCAAACAGAAATTGACGGAAAAAGCCATTGGTGGAAGCACCTCTAAGTTGCTATCGTTGTTCAAACAACATAAATTATTAGGCATTAATTCCACAGAACCATTATATTACTGTATGTATTTTTTATTGCAAGACTCTACTCCAGAGTCTCTTTTTACAGAGAGTTTTTCATAATTCATATTCTGAATATTGTTCCAAGAAGAATACATTGCAACAGAAATTAATTGTGTCAAAACCAATAAATTACCGTTAAAAGCTATATTAGATGTTATTTTAACAAATCAACTTTATAGTTCGTCAAACAAAGAAAATTCACCCTACAAACAAGATTTTCATCTTTTTTCCGCATTGGAGCGAGACAACTACACACTCTTCAATCAAACATGTTTAAATGACACACAAACACAAACGACAAAAAAACTGAAAAAACCGGCTGTGCTAGAGCAAAATGAATTAAAAGAATAAAATGAAATGTCAAAAATAGGTTAGGCGCTTTTGAAGTTTATCGCTCCTGCCCTCGTTCATACTTGGTTTCATACAAATTAGTTAATCGTCGTTCGATTGCAGACACTTGAGGTTGAGGGTGGCTTGCGTGAATCATCAAAAACCGTTTCCTTGTGCATACGATTTTTTCTCAATTAGTTTTTGCTCCCTGCTGCTGGCAGATATATCTGTGCATTTCCTGACATTTGATTTATCAAATAAAGAAAAAGAGTTAATAAATTTTGTCGCGTTTTTCTTGTGTCGTCAATAAAAATTTGTGTTCAAAGATGTCCATTAATTTACGTACAATTTATGCTTTTGCACGGGAAATGTATCCAAAAAATAACAGCGAGAAAATTCAGTACGGAACGGCTGGATTTCGTGGAAAGTATGTGAGAGTGCATTTATTTTTAGAAATAGTATTAGTAAAGTTTTATTTATAATTTTATTATTCCTGTCTCCTGGATGTGTCCCAAATTAAAATAACTCGAACGTGATTCGTGTCCAGATTTTTGTCTTGAACGAAATAGAAACTGAAACGTCATCAAGAAAGAATTGAAAAATTCTCAAACGTGGGTGCATTGAATATTAAATATCCCATTCACCTTGAGGTGGTTCCTTGTGTGGAATATAGATAAGTTATTGTTTTAGGGTTGAGTTTTTTTGTAGTAGTAGTTTACATAGGAAGAAGGAAGCCCATAATTAGGCTTTTGTGACAGTAGGCAATATGATACACAAAATCGCATGACATATTGAGATTAGTTGTTGGAATTTAAAGGGAGAGTCGAAGTCGAGTCCGAGATCAAGAACCATTCATCAAGTTTTTATTGTTTTTTTTTTCTTTTTCTTGAATGGCAATGAAGTGAAAGTGTGATAAGATGTTATGTTTATTGGAGAGTAAGAGAGAAATAGATAACTCAATTCAGAACACAGTATGTTGTACAAGAAACGGACTATTTTTGTTTGTTAGTTCTTTGTACTCACTGTCTCCAGTTTTGCATTGAGATCCTCTTTCTCTTGTGTGTGCGACCTGAGTCGCGGTCTTCCTCTTCTTCTGTATCCCTCGGGAATAGTGTCGAAAGCTTTCCGGGCCGGAGCATTGGTGTGACCGAGCCATCTGAGTCTCTGGACCTTGACCCTTCTGGCTAGGTCCATGTAGTTGTACAACCCCTAAAGTTCGCTGTTGTACTTCTTCTAAATTCCCAATCAATGCACACGGGGCCAAAGATGAACTTTTCTCTCGCAACAGCCTAAGGCACATTCATCCGCTTTTGTCAAGGTCCATGCTCCTGCACCATACAGCAGGACTGGGATGATGAGGGTGAAAATTTGGTCGATGATTGAATTTCATGGTCTGAAACCACATTGATAAGGACCAATCAGATTGTTGACAAAAGACTTCAGGCGTTCACATTTATTACGACAGAGAGAATCTTGTAAGCGATAAGTAAGCTGATTCCTCTATAGTTGGCGCAGTATAGAGAATCTCCCTTTTTCAGGATCGGGCATGCATTCTTCCGACCATATCTTACAGATGATTTGGTACATGCTCCTATCTAGATCATCGCCTGCTGTTTTGAACAGCTCGGCAGCTAGATTATCCGCTCCAACGGCTTGGTTGGATTTTAGCCGTGATATTGCCGTTTTTACTTCTTCTAGGTCGGGTTCACGGAATTGTTGGCTACCATAGTGTCCGATGAAAGGCTCCTGCCTGATTTTGTTCCTCGTCGCCGTTACACAGTCTACAGAAGTGGTTTTCCCAAATCATTGACTGCGATTCTACGTTCCCTTGTTTATCTCTGCAGGCTTCGGTTCTTGCTCGATGACCTTGAGCCAGCTGTCTTACCTTCCGATAAAACTTCCGAACTTCATTCCTGTTGGCTCTCTCAACATCCTCGATCTAACACTTCTCATGCTCCTTCTTTTTTCTCCTGAGAAGCCGGCGCCCGCGTTCCTCTTTCCTATTTTGCTCATAGAGCTCACGAGCGGCTCTTGTCCTTCTATACAGCGCCGCTTTTTATGCCTCCTGCTTGGCTGCATGGGCCTGCCTGCATTCTTCGGCAAAGGGATTTCGTTTTGGTGGCTCTGTGAAATCTAGCACATTAGAGGCGTCATCTCTAACTGCATTCTGGCAATATTGCCACTGGTCTTCGATACTTGATGTTGGCGGCATAGGACTTCTTAAGAGGTTACTTGACCCTCGATCAGAGAAATATCTGGCGATCTCTTGCGAATGTAGCAGTTCGATTTAAAAAAAAAAAAATGGAATTTAAAAGTAGATAGTAGATAGCCCGCCAATGGCTGTGAGCCTTTGACTTTTGTCCTGAGAACAAGTCATTGATTGGAATTGATAAAGATGTTTCAAAGTCGAACAGGCAATGCGAATTATATAAACTTGCGATAAAAAATAAAACAGTTTTTCTTATTTCTCCCCAGGGCTGAGTTCCTAGACAGTGTTATGTTTCGCATGGGGGTCCTGGCAACGCTGAGATCACGCTTGCGAAACGGTGCCGTCATTGGCGTTATGATAACAGCCTCCCACAATCCGGAACCGGACAACGGTGTCAAGCTGATCGATCCCAAAGGCGAGATGCTCGAAGAAAGTTGGGAAAAAATTGCCACCGATTTGGTCAATGTCACAGACCAAGAACTCGAAGTTGAGGTTGGCAAGATCATTAAAGAAAACAACATTGATGTCGGTTCATCATCCCATGTCTATGTTGGTATGGACAATCGTTACCACAGTCCCCGCCTGCTCAAGGCTGTAGCCGATGGTGTTATAGCCGTCAAGGGCAATGTCAAGGAATTTGGCATAGTCACGACACCAATGATGCATTATTTTGTCGTTAGTGCTAACACAAAATGCGCTTATGGTATGCCATCCGAAGAGGGTTACTATACGAAGCTAATCAAAGCGTTCGAAACCATCCGGGGAGATAAGCTGGAGAATGCTAATTACAAAAACAAATTGCTCTTTGATGGTGCCAATGGCGTGGGTGCACGGAAGATGTTGCAATTCTTGAAACGCATGAAAAACTCCCTCAATGTTGAGGTCTTCAATAGTGGCGGCGGAAAAATCAACCACGAATGTGGGGCTGACCATGTTAAAGTCAAGCAATGCTGTCCGATTGGAATGCCCGCTGCCGAGCCCAATACACGGTGTGTGAGTGTCGATGGTGATGCCGATCGTATAGTTTATTTCTTCACAGACGAAGATGGTCAGTTTAATCTTCTTGATGGTGATCGGATCGCCACCCTTGTGGCGGATTATCTGATGACTTTGGTTAAGAAGTGTGGACTCGAACTGTCAATGGGTTTGGTCCAAACAGCTTATGCTAATGGTGCTTCGACTGACTACATTAAGAACGATCTTAAAGTCCCAGTTGCTTGTGTACCAACCGGAGTCAAGCACTTACATCACAAAGCTCTCGATTACGATATTGGTGTGTATTTCGAGGCAAATGGACATGGAACTGTAGTTTTTAGTGACAAAGCTAAAGCGACGATAAAAAAGGCTGCTGCTGAAAATAATGACAACGAAAATGCTAAAATTCTGCTTAATGTTATTGATCTCATTAATGAAACTGTGGGCGATGCCATTTCGGATATGTTGCTGGTCGAGACGATTCTACATTCCAAGGGCTGGGATGTCAAAGACTGGCTTCGTACCTACACTGACCTACCCAACTTGCAGCTGAAAGTTAAGGTACAAGATCGTAATGTCATTACGACAACAGATGCCGAGAGGGTGTGTGTAACTCCGTTGGGGCTTCAAGATGAGATTGACAAACTTGTAGCTAACTACAAAAGAGGACGTGCATTTGTTCGACCCTCTGGCACAGAAGACATTATTCGGGTGTATGCAGAGGCATCTACAAAAGAGGTTTGTCTTATTTTATGTCATCATTGTTTTCTTACCAAATCTAACAATTTTCTTTAAGGACGTCGATGATCTGGCATATCAAGTGAGTGAACTTGTTTACAAGATGGCTGGTGGTGTTGGTCCTGAGCCCCTTAAACCCGCTGTTAAAATCAACTCTCACATCTAATAAGTGTTCGGGACAAGTCTAAAGTTTGCTTTTGCTTTCGATTGTTTGTTTGATGTCTTCTTCTATTTTAAGTAAATTTAATTAATGTTTTTAAATCACAAATCATAGAGAATTTATTTTATACCATATTTATAACAAAAGAAAGGAAAAAATATTATGTAGTGTCTAGATAGGTATGATGCACGTTTACTTATTTGCTACATTCCACTGCCGTTTTTGAAAAATGTTTGAAGTGTAGCCGTTGATGTTAAGGTGTTTAAAGAACAGAATAGAATTTTATTGTTAATCAAAGTCAAACAAAGTCCTGAAAACAAATGGAAAACCTTAATTCGTTATTTTTTTTTTCTTACGTGCCTTATCCCATCTACCTAACAAATTAATAACCTATAAAAAATATAAAGTTAAAACATTTTTAAAACTGATTTTTTTTTATTGAGAGTGGGATCTGATCTCATATTACAAAAGCCGTGACAAAACCATTTTGGTTATGTGACATAACCGAGGAACGCAAGTCCATTATTTCCGGTGTTTCTGTGGTAAAACGATTGTGACGGTCTCAAACATAGAGAATATATAATACCTAGAGTCGCGACCTTTTCCTCCCTTGCCGAAAACACCCTCAAAATTTTTCTGAGGTGAACTCTCACAATCCTCTCTTTTTTTCGTGTCCGTGAATCTGTGTAAGAGGTGAAACCAAAAAGTGAGTACTCTGCCGTGGGCAAAATTTTTTTCCTGTTGCTCAAAGTGACAGATGAAATTTGTAAATAAAAAAAAATTACAAATCAAGCCAAAATCAACATAAAATGTCCGGGCATTCTGCTAAAAAGCAACGCATTGATGAAATTTAATTAACTGGTAAGTCAAATCATTTAAATTCTTTTAAGAAGGCAAAAGAAATTTTCTTGTGCTTCATACCAGAAAACACATGACGCGCCCTAACGAATCGAAAATTGTAGAGCTGCGAGTAAGTGCCAGGAGTCACAGAATGTGTTCACCGAAGAACACGCCAAGCAAAGGCACCAAAAGATTTTACTGACCGAACCAGTTCCAGATATTTTTCATCAAATCGAGGATATACTCAAACACCGTCAAATCTATCATATTTGTTTGTATAAGGCGTTGATACATTTTACAGGTATGTACTTAATCGAGGTCTTGTTAATGTTTGTTATGGAAAGTAAATGATTTCTTTTAGCTGATTTCACCCATTATTCACGGATACTACAAAAAAAAATAAGAACCTGGATCAAATTGCTTGAATTCCGAGACACTATGAAACTGCTGAAAACAAAGATACCACCAGCACTGCCACTCCATGGAAATCGATGAAGAACTTTCAACTCGAGTACCCATCCAACCAGCACAGGAACAAACCAACGAGAAGGTTGAAAAAGAAAAAGAATCGCCATAGGCGAAAATTAATTATGAAACAATGACAGATCCCGAAAATGCATCTTCAGTGCAAGTACTGGACGATGAAGAAGACGGTCTACTGATGATCGATACGTCACACAAAGAGTAGAACGAGATCGAGAACAATATAGACAATGAAACAGCCACTTCGGCTCCGACAACCGATTCTAGGAGTGATGGTTCATTGGAAGTGTTCCATGACAAGGAATGCTTACTACGATCCGCCGACTGTTCGATTGCCATTTGGTAAGGCTGATGTATCAATCAACAACAGACATTAAATTCATTCATTTGAAACTTTTAGGCTCACGAGTTGCTTATTTTGATGCAACAATTCTGTCGAGAGGAAAAGAGAAAATGCTCATCCCGAGTGCATTCTATCCCGGAATCATTGCTGAGTCACTCAAAGCAAAAAATTTAGGTATTTGGTATTCTATGACGATGGCTACTTCCAGTATCGGAGAATATCTGGGAGGATGTTCACCATCAATCGCGTGAATTCATTCACAATTATCTGACTCAATATGCAGTCAATCGGCCAATGGTGCAGGCACAGAAGGGTCAGATCATGTGGATGGATTACAATGGCAAGTGGATTTATGCTCGTGTGATTGATGTTGATTGCAGTTTGGTGCAAATGTTGTTCGAGGGACAAAGTCGATCGGAATGGATTAATCGTGGTTCGACACGATAGGGGCCGGTTTACAAAGAATCGAATAATTTGCCGCAGAAAAACACACAACAATACAAGAAGGGTGAGACATTTTTTTTCTATACTTTTTAAATCAACGACGTTCTTATCTTTATATTTCATAACAACAGAACACAGAGCCCTTCATTCGCTACATAAACACAGACGATACATCATCACAACAAGCTCAAGATCAACAACCCCCTCCTGCAACGAGAGTCCTCCCCGCAACCGGTAACGGTGAGATTCGTTCAGTTGCAAAGAAGAGCGTTAGTTGCGTTGATAATTCAAACAACAACAGCATTACATTAGCAGCAGCCCAACAACAACCAATTCCAACATTCGTCATTAATTCGACAATAGTTGTCGATGACGATAATAAACCCAAAAGAAAGGCAAGTAATTCTCTACCTAAACAAAAGTCCTCCATGCTTTCATTGATTACATTTTTACAGGTGGCTTACTAGACAGCTCGAAAGAACCTACCACCACGAAATTATGTTCCTCACATCTGTAATCCATCGTGCCCCTTCAATATAACTCACAATCTGACATTCTACAGCCCTCTGGCAAAACCCCTGATGTCGGGCTGGGAAAGACAAATATTCAGACAGAAATCAAAGAAGTTTATCGTATACCTGGGACCTTGCGGCAAGATTTCTGCGAGTCACTGACAAGACAACGAATTGACCGACCGTGACCGAGCCAAAGAACGACGCACGTTTGAAATACGGCGAAAGTGACACACCACCACCGAATCGCAGCAAAGAGCGTTTTGAGAAGGGAGGCTTCATTTTGAAGTGGAAGCTTTTCTTTGAACTTGGTTACAGAGTGGAAGCGAAAATGAAGGGAAAAGAGAAATATTTAAATATAATTAAATTACAAGTTGAAAATTTTATTGTTCCCATTTTTATTTCACACTTCGCATTCGAATTCGTTTTGAATTCCCTCAAACTGATTGTACAAATTGAGCAACTCGTCATGATTCATTTCAAAATTGATGTCCTCCCCGGCAGCCGTCTTCAAATTAGGAATACCGCCAAAGCCATCTTCTCCTTCTACTGACAATGCGATGAGATTTGAACGTTGAGTTTCCACGCGACATCTTCGATTTTGTTCGATTCGTATTCGCCTTCAAAATTGGTTTGGTATTCTTAATCCAGAGCTTGATGATGGCATCGACCTTGTCTTCGTTGAGTTTATCGCGTAGTTCCATTTGGAATTTTGTTGGTTTGATTATGAATGTTGATGTGCGTTTGAGGACGTAAGAGAATGTTTTGATTAAAAGAAGGAAATTGAAACGGGGTACTCCCACGAGTTTCTCCAGTTGTTTGAGGGCATTTTTAGGTTCGCTATGATCTTCATTTGGATTCATGTTGCGATGGACGCAATCGAGGACAGTGCAGAAGACGTCGTAGTTTAGCGAATTGATCATGAGCCCTTAAACACGAAATCAACAATAAAAATTTGTTTCTTGTTTGTTAGACTGAACATAAATTTCAGTGACGGTAACTTCGATAGGGCTGATTTTATTAGTATGATGATGATGACTGTGTTGGTGGTGCTGGTGATTTTGGTGATGATCCTCTTTGTGGTGGTTCTGGTCAGCTTTCAGTTGGCCATACCACCGCTGGCCTTGAGATACCGCTGACGAAAGAATCCTCGTTCGGTTTTGCAATCACGAATTGTCACCGATTCACTGTCACATCGGTGATGACGACTATGTCGGAGACATTACGCTTGCCTGGAAGCTAGAAGCATGGTGCAGCCGCTTTGGGCGATAGCGTCGGCAGCGACTCAGATCGTGACATCTCGACAGATCCTGGCGACGTTCGTCTTCGGTCATGTTGCGCATTCTTTCGATTTCCAGTTTCTCACGTTTGGCACTGAAATTTAAGGAATTCATTTTTAGTAAACAACCGAAATGGACGAGGTGGGATACTTACTTCTCTCTCTCCTCGCGATCTCGAGAATCTTCAGCTCACGCAGTTTCCAAGCCTCATATTCGACCTCGTCATTTTCATCGTCAGTGCAGATATCTTCGATGTTCGGTTCCATGGCATCGGGCTTGATTTTTTCGAGGTCCTTCTTTATACTATCCTCGACCAAGTGCAGAGTGTACCGTGTACGTTCTTTAGCGACCTTTTTGGCTCCGGCTTCGACTTGCTTCTGTTTGATGGCTTCACGTTCTTTTTCAATGACTGTGGCTCGGTCACGCTTGCGGATAAGGAGTGGCTTCATACAAGGTATTTTTCTTCCTCATATTCTGAGCTTTCAGATTCGGAGGATTCGGATTTGTTTTCGTCTTCTATTTGAAGGACCTGCAAAACATACGGTTATCGAGATTTCATGTGTTTATGATTACCGACCTCTTCCTCTTTTTGCTGCTGCAACATGCGTTGCCTGAGTTTCTGTCTCCTCAACTCGATTTCGGTGTCACTGAGATCTCCATCCGAAGCGAGGGTGATCTTCTTCGATTATCCCTGATTGTCATTTTCCCTATCGAGTTCATCATCTTCTGAATCCTTGGATTCCTCCGACTCGGACTCGACAATTTCTGGTTCGTGAATATGTCGATGATGTTCCAAACGAACTTCCGTTGGTTCATTGTCAGTAAATTCGGTAAATTCTTTCGAGTTTTAATATTTTGATAAATTTGCAATTTGCATATTTTCAAATTCAAATTGTCAAATATTGTTGACATTAGCTGTCAAAAATTTCACCACTGCAAATGCGAGACTTAAGGCACGATTGCATTTTCCTTGTATGCTCCTAAGATGTAAGCATACCATTTCGACTTTTTCTTGTGTTCTTTTTAAGATTTTTTAAGTTTTTTGATACAAATATTGGTAAATAATAGTGCAATTATATATAACAAGTGCAAAGAAACAATACAATGTATTTATTTTTTATATTACATGCATTTTTTTGTATGTTTAAGTTTTTTTGAAAGTTTTGAGCTCAACGGAATCTTATTTTTGAAATCTGAGCCCAGGACACCCACCTCGACTCAAACCTGAGCACTGTATCTAGGTCAGTGCGAATGTATTGGTGCAGTCTCCCATTTAAAAAGCATTGGAAAACTAACACATTCTCACTGGGTTAGTATAAAACGAACAAATTTCAGCTTGTAGGCAAAAAGAGAGCGAACACCCGAAGTCGCGACTCTAGGTATTATATATTCTCTATGGTACACAGGCAAAGCTCAAAAAAGGATCCTGGTATATAAAAATGAAGAAGAACGAACTTGCGTAATCTCTGTTTTCCTTGTTTCTTTTTGCAAAGGGGTAATCATAGAGGACATATATTACCTAGAGTCCCGACTTTCCTCGTCCCTTTCCGAAAACACCCGCAGATCTCTTCTGAGGTGAACTCTCACGATCCTCTCTTAATTTCGTGTCCGTGTAAATTTTAGAAAGAAAAAAAAAAACAAAACTTCACCTCAACCGTGGGCAAATTTTTTTCCGGGCCCAAAGTGACAGAAGCCAAAAAAAGAAGAAGAAGAAAAAAAATCATTTGTTTATTTGTTCAAGTTTTGCTTATGTCGAAACAAATTAACAAATTATGTCCAATTTCTTGTGGATTTATCAAGGAACGAATTGTATTTGGAAGAGGGTGAAACGCTCATAAGAGATATAAATTTATTTCTTCAATAAGGTAAGTTCAGAAGTCCTGAAATTTTCTAGTTTATGCTGTGTGCTTCTTGTTTCCACAATCGCCATATTTGCAGGTCAAATAACTCCTACAAAACATCGAAGAAAGCACTCAAAAAGCTATTTGCGAAGCAAATGAAGACCTCAAGCAATGCATCAATGAACTCAAAGAAAGAAATATCAATCAACCTCAAAGTCTCGTGCAAAATCCGAATTGATGATTTATTCTAGTCTCGAAGAAGCCTAATCCAATAAAGAATACCACATTGTCATGGACATTGTTGGCAAACTCAAACACCTCATCGACGAAAGTTAATCAAAGTTAAATTATGTCTCCAATCTGATATGCTCCTACAAAATATAAAGGAATGCTTGGATTGTTTGGCACAGTTTAACGAGAAGAATTTTCAAAACACCAAATCAGTAACGCTGAAAATTTCTAAAGAAGAAAATCAACTCCAAGACACGGTCCTGGCTTTATTCAACGCCCGTTACGATCCGAAGAAAATCTGTGAAATCCGATAATTGCTTTGTGCCATTGTTTTGGCATTGATTATATTAATGAATGTCTGAAAAATGCAGTTCTCAAAACAATGGACGAAATGCACGAATCAACGCTGGTTAAAAATGTCCTGAAGACGGAACGCTATGAGATCCTCATGGCTTACTTGGGATTTTTGAGGACGTATGCGAGGGTGGGTTTACGGTTTTGAGTATCAAAAACTATATTGATGGTTTTTTGAAATTTTAGCTTGGTCGAAATCGACTGTTCCAGTTGGAAATTCATAGCCTGATATTTCTATTGCGTGAAGGCTTTCCCCATATGCACGCTTGGCGCTTCGAGTGTGACATTCTCGCTACGGTCACCACCAAAAAGGAGTCGATAAATCCCTCCAAATAACTCCTTCGCAATATGTGTCTACAGATTGCTTAACCTTGAAAATGGCTTGGATCTGCTGAGGTAAATCAAATATTGATTTATTTTATTGATGCAACTTTTACGTTTAAAGACGTCGATTTTCTCAAAATCCGAACTCTCACCCCTGGAAGCTCTCATCTACACACAACCCAAACAGCGAGACACATTGCGTATCATCCCAGTAGTCACTAGCTACATGAACAACATCTTCGATCGTTGGCTGCCGCTGCTCTCATGTCGACTCCTGAAACGCATCTCTCTCGAATTCAATATGTCACTTCTCAATAAACTACCCATGGATTTGGAAAGTGACAATTTGTAAATCGCCACTCTCAAGCTATTCGAGGCGTGCATATAAAAAGCCAGGCGTGACGGAGGCATTCTTCAATGTGAACTTCTCGCGTGACAAGACAAACGATAAGAAAGCAAATTTTGGCGACAGTATTGTGACTTTTATGGAGGACTATCTCGAAGCAGTTGCTAAGGTACCGAATGCTGTGGAGGTTTGTTGCATTGCAGTGTGTGCAATTCAACCCTAACTACATGATGTTGGCATCGGTCGGCGTGCACTAACTAATATTCAATACCCACGACGATGACGACAAGGATGAGGATCTCTCAATAAACGAATTCTTTGAAATTCAATGAACAGCACAATAAAGAAAACCAACAGCCATAATCAGAACCAAGCCAAAAGCCGCAGCTTAAAGCCAAGCAAGAGAAAGAAGAGAATGACACGAATTTGAAGAACTTCTTCAACCAATATCGCGAATACCTAAACCTGCTCTACGAAAAGCAATAAAATTCAACATTCTTCCACTTTTTACTTTTTATTATTTTGTTTTCCTTGAATGTACATTTTCGTTGACGATGGCGACGGATCCTTCATCGATTCGGAATACTTTCTCAATGGAGTCCTGACCGATTTGACGTCACGCTTGAGATCTTCGTCGACTTTGATTTCGTAGGTCTTTTGCAGGATTTTTGGGAAATTGGCTGTTTCCTCCTCCTCGATCATTGACAATGGCCGGGAGACGGCTGGTGTGACGGTCGCGGTTTTGTTGAAGACAATTCCATCACAAGGTGCTTTGAAACTTTCCTGCAAGTTACTCAGAGCCAAGTCGGACTTGTCCATGTGTTTCATGTCGAAGGTTTTGTCGTTGATCAGTGGCGTCTGAACGATGTTGAGATGAGCCGCATCGTTCTCGTAGTTCTCCGTGTTGTCTTGCTTTTCAGCTGTTTCAGCTTTGTTTTGGTTGCAGGAGTGAATTGCATCTGGTCGATGAAATCGAGGACATTGCCTGGCGTCAAGGGACTTACATTTTCCTTGTGCGTGTGTGATGCTGTACGAGTAATTGTGTGTGGTGTAGCTGGTGGCAATACACTATCGACGATCCTGATTTCTGGGACATTGCGTTCTAGCAGCGGTGAGGTTTGTTTTTTTTTTTTGAGACAAGTAGTGTTTTTTAGCAACTGGAGACACTCGATCAGTCTTTTGAGCTTTGTAGTTTATGGATAGTCGATTGCCACGTTGTTGGGTTGTGTCATTTGGCTTGTAATGGGTTGGCGATTTGAGACGGAGCGCTTTTGTGGGGCCTGATGTTGACGATGGCAATGACGATGAGATCGTTGGGAAGCGTTTAATGCTCTTATTTGGGATAGTTATTGGATTATGTTGGGAATTTCAGGAACTCACTTTAGCAACGTAGTCAGACACTTTTTCTTGATTCTGTGACTCAAAACATAGAGGTGACTGTGTCGGCATTGTCTTGAGCCTTCACAGTAACTTTATCTTCATTGTTGGCGCATTTTAGAATTTTTGTCATGCTGCCGAGGTTGCTTGAAATGTTTCGGTCACATCGGTATTTATCGAAACCCTCAGATCGAAGGCTTAGAGACACCAATGAGACATGCGAATTGTCCATTGCTAGGAGTTGGATTCCTGAATCACTGCATTCGAAAGTTCCTTCGTTAATGATTAACAGTGGAACAATATTAACCGTGTCTCCGGTTTCGATGGTTCGAATGCAACGTCCGGTGACAATTTTCCAAACTGAAAGAGAGAAAGGTTTTCGAAAGATTGTTCTTAGAAGCAATTGTGATAGAATTACTTTTGACTGTAGTGTCAACCGATCCGGAAACAATGTAATCGCCTTTGGGCTCCAGACTGACCGATCCGATGATGTCCGTATGCCGACGATAGACCATGCTCTCAGTGGTTGGGAACGCTTACAATTCTCTCGGACTTGGAATCTTGGGAATAAGATATTCAGCAACGATGTTCAACTTCATACGCTTGGCCTTCGGACAGAAATACAAAACCAAACAACGAAAGAATCTCTCACGCAGGTATCGACTTGTATTTTGAAGCATAAAACGCAACTTACGCTTCTGCGGCTCGTCCTTCATGCGCTCCCACTCCTTCATTTCATTGGCATCGAATATTCTGGAGGAGGATTGTAAGACTCAGCATGACCGGGAAGATGTATCTTCGGAGCCAAGACTGGATCGTGAATTCGAATACTTTATATAAGTCCTTTGATTTGCTCCGTACGATGTCTATTGAATAGCAGCTCTCGGACAACAGATGCATGCGCTAAGGGCATGTTTTCGCAAACAATGGAGTTGTGGGTTGAATCTAAAATTATTCTCAATAAAATTATAAAAATATAAAATATTGTTTGCCATACTTACCCTTTCCTTGCATTTTTCTATTATTGAAAAATGAAAATGTCAAATATTGTTGACATTAACTGTCAAAAGTTTCACCACAGCAAATAAGAAACTAAAGGTGTCGCGTACTATTTCGATTTTTTTGCGTTCTTTTTAAGTTTTTTAATATTTTTGATACAAATATTGGTAGATAATAATGTAATTATATGCTTAAAGTGCAAAGAAACAAAATTATATGTTTATTTTTCATATTACATGAATTTGTTTGCATGTTCAGGTTTTTTTGAAAAATTTGAGCTCAACGGAATCTACTTTTTTGAAATTTGAGCTATAGGTTTTACACCACGACTGTAATGAGCACACATGCCTTAAAATTGCATAAGTATTAGGTCTGTTTAATGAATCTGTTCCGCACAGAAAAGTACAGAAAATATCCAAAAAGTACACGTTTGTGTGTTCCATGAGTAAAAACCTTGCCCCAAACTCTTCTACAATCTGTCATTTTGTGTTCCATGAAGTTGTCTATCTCAGTTTAGTACACATTTTTCTGCCCCTACTTTTTTGATGGTACAGCTTTGTAAACACTATCAAATGTCAAAATTTCAAATGCCAAATTATTTTTATTTTTTTTCAATCAAACAATTTTTTGAAATTATCTCACTCCCAAATAAAAATTTCTCTCAAAAAACTAATAAGCTATTCAGAATCTTATTTCCAACAAATGAAAATTTGCTTCAATTTGATTTGACTTGGAATATCTATTTAACAGCTGATTTTATTCTGTCACATAGGGAGCTGATCTTTTCTGTTCTTACTTGATCTGACAGTTTTCATTTACTTGTGCTGTTCTGTGCTGTTCTGTGCTGTTCTGATCTGGTTTAACTTCATTAAACAGTCCTATTAATGAGAGTTCCCATAAGAAATGCATTGGGAAACTAACACTTATGCACTTTTAAGGTATAAATGTGAAAAATTTCAGCTTGTAGGCCGAAAGAGAGCGAACCACCGAAGTCGGGCCTCTAGGTAATATATGTCCTCTATGGGGGTAATGATAACGGCATCTTGTCTCGAAAAGAGTGAAACATTGTTAATGTTAAGATTCGTGACTTCATCAAAGATTTTGTTAAGTGTGCTATTACACGATGAAACTAGTTTCATGCAACATCTTCGAATTCTGCTTTGTTATCATATCCTGTTTCTCGACTGCTATGTCCGGTATTACACGGCGCATGTTTGTTCTCGCATGAATGAAGTGCGAAAGAGAAAGGAAGGACAAAAAGATGAAACAGAAATAAATCTCTTTGAACATGCACGGGTTGAAATTTCCTAGCATGTTTCTGACGTTCCTGCTTTCTACTCTTTTTTTTTTTATTTGCTTTATTTCATGTTTGTATTTTTAATGTTCATGTCGTTTATGAACGTACGGATGAAATAATTTATTTTTTTGGAAACTAAACACATTCAATTGAAGGTTGATTATATGAATGAAAATGACTGATGAATTCAAATCGAGCAAAGAATTAACTTCTGCGCTCATTTAAAATTATGAAATTTTGACTGTTCTGTTTGATGAACAAATTTTTAAAACTTTTGTCTTCCATTTTTGCCAGCGATATTATTTTTTGTAAGATCTTAGCACTTCGGCAAAGAAGATGAAATGAAAAGAAATGTCAAATACATGCGCAGTACTAAAATGAGGAAAAGTCTTCGTGTAATAACTTGCGCGTTACGGAATGTCTGCTCAAAAGAAAATAAACAAGACTTGCGCATTAAAGTCATGCGCCGTGTAATACCGGACTATTACACGTTGAAACTAGTTTCATGAAACTAATTTGACAATTCTTTTTTAGTTCAATTTCGTTGCCCAAAACTGTCAAAAATACGCAACAGTCTAATTTTGAATTTTGAAAATGTTGCCATATAAAGTTCAACTTCAAATTCAAATAATTAAATGAAATTTACTATGATTCGCAAATCACGCGGTGGTAGAGGACATGGAGTGGAACGACTACATCGGGAAGAGCTAAGCCCCAGTTGGATATCTCTGGGATCGGTGAATATTTCATCTTACAAAAATGACCTAAAAAATTTAAGTGTTCTTCTTCCAGAAAACGAATAGGTACATTCTCATGGCAGCCAACACTCCTTTATGCCATGCACCAGAAAGGGTCTAGAACAAGAGCTGCTCCAAAAGTCGTCTATGAAGTTTTCTCAGATTCTAAATGAGTTTGTTTTGTTCAGTTTTATGTTTTGGTTATTCAATAAAAAGTGGACTTCTTAAGAAAACTAAGCAATATTAAACTTTATAAAAATTTGTATGTATTTCATTAATGCTGCAGTGCACCAAAGCTCTTCCTATCATCTCCACGCTTCACCAAGCCAGATTGTTTCCAGCAGGGAGAAACAAAGGGCTTCGCTGGTATCCTCCTTGCGTTTTTCCTTTTTTCTTGTTGGATCGGCTAGAAAATACATTACTGTAATCCATACAAGTTGTCCTAAAGGAATCTGCCAAGAACCCAATTGTTGTTAATTTTGGTACCGAATAGAAAAAAAAACAAGACCTATCAACGTTATAAGATATTATTGTCTTTATTTAATAAAAAGCATGGGTATATTATCCACCGCATTGTTTTCATGCGTAAGACGAATCATCTCCTCGAATCATCGTCTTTAAGATTAAATTTGCCAGCCTTCAAACCAAAGAAACGAATCGAGGTCAATTTTCCGTAATTCGGTTCGGCCACATGAATATAGAACGATTGGCGATAATTTCGTTCTTCATGTCATCGTCCCACAAGTCCAGCTCGATTAGGTCCTTAAGCATATGCTGATTGACAATCTGGAACTCGTCGGACAGAACTGGACGATGTTGCTTATTGGACTTCTTAGCCTCCGGCACTGGATAATAGTTGACATCGATGATTTTGAGATTTTTCGTCCCTATTTTGGTAACTTCTTCGAACTTCTGGAAATCCGAGATAATTGGTGACTTTTCACTGGTTGCTGCATCGGTCATATATTACCTCAGAGAATGCTTTTTTTTTTGTAAATTCGAGACAACAATGCGTGTCGCTGAATTGCATAGTCGGCATGGTTTGTCGTGAGCCTAGCTACTGTTTCGGTCAGATTATCCAGCTCCTGGGTTGTTACTCCAGCATAGAGGCCATTGAATAATTTGAAGGTAATTGCAGGATCAACGAAATCCATGTTCAAGTTGTACCATAGCTTTTGGATGTTGTCAAAATGGATTTCTTCTTTGCGGCCATCCCGCTTGAAAATGTACATTTTTTTGGCCTTCATCTGAAAATATACTAAAGAGAATTTTGATGTTTTTCTAATATTGTGAAAATTTGCATATTAATTACCTTTAAACAAGTTATGCTCAAAACAAAACATTACCTTAGTGCTTTAATGTTTCATCAGAAGAAGTTATGCTACAGAAAAAAACTAAAACATGATTTGATAAATTAAAAAAAAAAAGAAGACATGCTTTGCCTATGATTTTGCAAAAAAAAAAACTGACTGCTCAATTTCAAATTTTCAATGAAGTTAACGAAATCAAATCAAAAAGAATAGCAAAAAACAGAAAAGAGCAAAGAGAGACGTCAAGTTGTTGCACGGAAAATTTTACCCGTGCGACTCGAGTCGATTTTCTTCCGTCTCATGTTTTCGAATTTTGTTTCTCTTTTGCACTTATGGGGTTCGAAAAGTTGCACGCAACCAGTTTCATCGTGTAATAGCAGACTAAGAGCTGACGCGTTTAAGTAAGTACTAATATTTATAAATAATATAAAATGTTCAATTATTTTCAGAAAACAAATACGTACATTATTCATTATTATTCCTTTTCTTTTGCAGAAGCACAAAGGCGAAGAAACTTGAAAAAAAAAATTAAAATTATGAATTGGTTGAATGGAATTGAACTGAAAACCTTCACTTAAACGAATCATATTATATTCATTTAAATGATTCAAACAAGATTCATGAAGTAATCATTTAAATGAATATATAGAACATTATATACGTTCATTTAAATGAAGAATTTTAAAATCCTAAATGATTCCCTTTAATGATTCAAATCGGTGTCTAAGAGCCCAGGTAAAAGAATTCAAAATGATTCTTTTCTGTATACTTTTTCGGTCGAGTTGTTCACTTTTTTGATTCATTTCTGAATGAAAATGTTTGCTGGGACGTACTCGTTGCCATGTTTACAAATAAAGAAATTAAAAACGATGTCATGTCATCGGCGATTCTTCATATGAGGATTCACAAATACACAACCATTCAACCCTTAGAAGCAAAAAAATGTGTTTGCCTGTTCGTTTGGAATCCGGAATCGGACAGTTCTGTGTACAATTCCGGATTACCAAAAAAAAAAACGCTATAAATTACATTTTTCGCACTTCAAATCATTTGCTTTTATTTCCCGTGTTCTCTTTTTCTGTCTCCTGTCTGCCTCTGCAGTCAGTGTAAAATGGCTGCACAATCTGCCCGACGCTGATGTTATTTATGACGTTTATGAACATGCCTACTGCAATTCATCTGCGTTTGTACGACGCAGTTTCTGAGTTTATGAACAGATTTACGTTAGGCCTAAGTTAGGCTGACGTTTATGAAAACACCCGAACCCTTAACTAACTCCAGCTTAGCGATCTTCCAGTTAAGGCCCCGACCCATAGAATCCGTTTCATCCGTTCCGGCAACGCATCCGTGTACGTTGCCGGATGCGATGAATTTGAGGTGACCCAATGAATGCGTTGACGTTTTTGACAGTTGTTGTGAAAACAAGTTGCAGATTTGTGAATTATCAAGTTGAGTGGACACATTCTTATAATTTTGCGAAGTAAAAGTACTTTTATTCTTGTGTTTGATTTGCAACTTAATAAAAAAAAAGCAAAAAATGTTTATTATATTTTGTTTATTACATTTTGATTTCAATCTGTCACTTTCATCGCATCTGCCGGAGGGGAAAGTTAAAAGTTGGGCTACTTTGTCCGTTGCGTTCACCGCATGCGTTGCTTATGGGCAGCAGCCCATAACAACGTGTGTGTTTAATCCAGCTGTCAGTGCAATACGTCGACGCAACGGATGAAACGGATTCTATGGGTCGGGGCCTTTATGCGTAGGTAAAGATGGATTGCTGATCTGAATTCTCTGGAGTATATCCTCCAAGCACGAAGGTTCAGCTGGAATCCATGTGTGGGCTCTAGGTCTGCTAGGGATGTCTTCCTTAGCAACAACTTCGAGCTTCGCACCTGGCCAGATTTTGCCTAACCTGCTAACAGCAAGCTTATACAGATCACACGACATCTGATCGTCACAAACGATGAGTTGGACATGCCCTTGATGCCAACCTCCATCGCTTATGGAGGGAGGTGAACCTGGAAATTCTCTTAAAAGCTTAAAAAGCCCGCTGAGAGTTTCAGCTTCACCACCTGCCACCGATCAGATGAAATCGTGCCATCTATATCGCTCCTGTCGATAACCGCAACAACCACCTTGCCTTTTGCCACGTCGCTGTAAGGTTTACGAAGAAGAGTGGGATTGAGGGGAGTGCTGGTGTTCTGCACACAAGGCCGTTTTGGTGTCGAAGTGGCCCCCTCCAGAGATCGCTCGCGCTCCTATTTGTTGAAAGGACGCTTTGGGCCTACCTAATTCGGGCATCAAGCTTCGAGGTCCCTCCAGCATCCAGTGATTCACCAGATTCTTTCAGGATTCTCGCAGCCTGACGCCTTTTGTTATAGATGACCTTAGACGGTCTCTGCCTTTTCTGGTCGACTTGTATGGCGGGAGATTTACTCCCTAAAGCAATGGGGCCGTTATTCACAACCTCGCCACTGCACAAATTAGGTAGCACTACCTGCCTACTCTCGCTGCAACTTGCAACAGAAGAAGGATCATGAGTAGCCACAACCACCTCTTTTGTGCCAGCCGCAGGAGGAACGGCAAACAGCTTTGAAGCCGTGCTGCCGCCCGGTTTTGAAGGAGTGAAGGTCTCATTTTTGTTTTGTTTTTGTTTTTCTTCATCTTTAATTCCACGAGTTGTGAAGAATAAGGCTGGTTAATCCGGAGGTCGCCAGTTATCCGGATACTCCGTTAGAGACTGAACTATTTTTGAATTGGGCCCTCAGCCAGGCTGATCATCGGCACGGGTCGTACCTATAACACCTTAGATCCAGCCCAAGTTGGGAAGTGATGATTTTGGAAGGAAGAGGTGGGGGTAAGGAGTCAGACAATGTTAGACATCAATCTGACAGGAAGGAAGAGGATTAGGATCTGTAGACAGCGTTAGCCGTGTTACAGAGAGGTGGAAGGAAACGATAGACAATCATGAGATCGTTCTGAAGTGTAGGAATAAAGGGGCCGACCCATAGAATCCGTCAATCCGTCAGCGTCAATGCGTACGTTGCTGCCAACGTATTTGCCGGATTGAACCGTCCCATAGAATACGTTGTGTAATTTGACAGTGTCATTTACTTGGTGTAAAAATAATTCACAAAACTGCAAATACGAACAAAAAATTTTAAATTAAAATCTGAAAATTATGTCAAAATTATTTGTTCGCACAAAATTTTCATCATCCATTGCTTTTCCTTGTTGCTGTGGGAACACATTGAATTGACTGCTCGTCAAATTTAGTTGTCAAGAGATCAACGGACGCAAAAAGTAGAAAGCTAAGTCCGGTATTACACGGCGCATGACTTTAATGCGCAAGTCTTGTTTATTTTCTTTTGAGCAGACATTCCGTAACGCGCAAGTTATTACACGAAGACTTTTCCTCATTTTAGTACTGCGCATGTATTTGACATTTCTTTTCATTTCATCTTCTTTGCCGAAGTGCTAAGATCTTACAAAAAATAATATCGCTGGCAAAAATGGAAGACAAAAGTTTTAAAAATTTGTTCATCAAACAGAACAGTCAAAATTTCATAATTTTAAATGAGCGCAGAAGTTAATTCTTTGCTCGATTTGAATTCATCAGTCATTTTCATTCATATAATCAACCTTCAATTGAATGTGTTTAGTTTCCAAAAAAATAAATTATTTCATCCGTACGTTCATAAACGACATGAACATTAAAAATACAAACATGAAATAAAGCAAATAAAAAAAAAGAAAGAGTAGAAAGCAGGAACGTCAGAAACATGCTAGGAAATTTCAACCCGTGCATGTTCAAAGAGATTTATTTCTGTTTCATCTTTTTGTCCTTCCTTTCTCTTTCGCACTTCATTCATGCGAGAACAAACATGCGCCGTGTAATACCGGACTAACCAACTCTATCCGTCGTATCCGTCACATGCGTTGCTTATGGGACGAGTTTCATAAGAACGTGTGTATTCTATTGTGCTGTCAGTTGAAAAAGTCAACGCTGACGTACTGACGGATTTTATGGGTCGGCCCCTTAAGGAACGTCGAACAGCTTTTTCGCCGTGCCAACGTGGGAGGTAGGAGCGGAGTTGGTGACATAGGCTAGCTTCGCCATACCTTTGTTGGAGTGGAAAGGATTGGGGAAGGGTAGGGGGATATGGGTCGCCCTTTAGTTTCAGGACTCATCTGGAGAAAATTCTTGAGAATCTTTGACCTTACTCAGCTTCTTCAACTCGTCAAGTTCGGCGCCCGGGAAGAAGATAGGAAACCGTAATTTATGATTTTCTGTTTCTGTAATCTGTAAATTGTATTGTCCATTTTTCTTACAGCATTTCCTTGTTTTGGCCATTGTCGGGATATTCGTAGCACTACCTTCGCTACGACGAGGTAGTGGTCTAAGTCGATGTTGGCTCCTCGGTAAGTTCGAAAATCTAAAATGCTGGACAAGTGCCTTTCGTCGATCGCAATGTGATCAATCTGGTTGACGGTTGATTGATCAGGAGATCTCCATGTTCCTTTATGGATAATGAAATGCGGGAACCATGTGTAGGTACTTGCTACCACAACATTTCGCCCCGCAGTAAAGTCGATCAGCCTGAATCCGTTGTCAGAAGTGGTGTCTCGCAGGCTGTGCTTTCTGACTGTTCCACCAAGGATGTCCTCTTTTCTCAGCTTTGCGTTAAAGTCGCTGAAGAGCTAGGGCGTTGCTCATATGTTTTGTCAAGGGGCTCGTAGAACTCGTCTTTGGTGTCGTCCTTTTTCTCTTCCGTTGGGGCATGTGCGCATATTAGGCTGTGGTTGCCGAATTTAGCCTTGATTTGAATAGTCGTGATATGTTCGTTTTGAAGCTCAAGACTTTTTGCCTGAGTCTGCTTCCCACGACGAATCCGCATCCAAAGAGCCGCTTCTGTTGCTCTCGGTAATGTAAATGTCGCAGTTTTTCATCCTGTTTTTGCCCGATCCATCCCATCGCATTTCTGGATATCGGTAATGTCTGGTTTTTAGCAGTTGATGGTATCCGCTAATTGTTCGGCAGCACGCGGTCTATTAAGGGACCTAACATTCCACGTGCAGATCCGAATCTCGTTGTCCTTATTTCGTTTGCATGGTTCGTCATCAGTAAATCCGTCCGTATTCGACGATTGTTGTTGCTTCGTAACTAGTTTTTCTTTATGTGATTGGGAAGTAACCCCAAAGCACGACCCCCAACCTGGAGGACCAGGTCCTTATTTTAACTCCAAGGGTAAAGAGCCGGATAAACCGGTCCTTATCAGCCTGAGCTCCAAATATGTCTAAGTAGCCCGTATAAGGTGTTGACTGAGGAGTTCAACCTAACTGGAACTGCCAAAGCCTTTCATAGAGGTTTTCACCCTATCTCCAGCTGAGGTGTTAGACACACGGTGGTCACCGCGTGGAGGTGAGGGTAGGACATGGTAGACGCTTGGGTCCGCTTGCTACGAAAATTTAAAAGGAATGATGTTCGTCTTCGTGAACACCATTGAATAAGAAGTACAGGAAGCGGTGTAAGCTACACGTACAGTGTACGTGAGTGAAGCAACAAAAATTTCGGATGATGTAAAATACTGGGACACCATCTGTCAAAATACTGGGACACCATCTGTCAAACTGGGCATGTGCTGTCATTTTGCTGAGCTGTGATTGGTCAAATGTTGTTTTGTAGTTTCATCTGTCAAAAAACAAAAACTCGAGTTCAGGGGCGCATTTATTTTTGTTGGTGATCGTAAGGCGCTACACAATTTCTTGTGCTTTTTAACACTTGATCAAGTTGTTCATAGAATGCGCTTTCGAATACGACACCAAAAAGGACAATAAACATGATGAATTAAGGATGAAAAATGAAGAAAATGTAACGAAAAATTAAAAAAAAAATTATAAAAATCGTGCATGTACACCTTGAACGTTAAAACACCATGTAGTCCAAGAAAAAAATTGAAATTGAAAAATAAAATTGATGCACAATCGATATAAAAGTTGAAAATAATGAGTTAAAATCAAAAGTTATCTCTCTCGAAAGTAGACTCAATTGGCATAAACAAAGTTCTCTGAGCAATTGCATTGAGATATCGGGATTAACCGATGTTGAGCAATCAAACTCTTTGTGCATAGCCCAGAAAATCTTCCACAATGCATTGGGTGTGCAGGTTAACAAAGAAGAAATTGAAAAATGCTATGTTAAGAGAGTAAGAAATAACAGAAACAATGGTTCTGATAACACTCGCTCGCCCACCAACAATAAGTCAATCATCTTCGTAAAGCTTTCTGATTTGAAACTCAAACAAAAAATTATGGAAGAAAAGTTCAAAAGAAAAAGCAATTTAAACTCGAATGTTTTGGGTGACATCGCCAGCGGTAGCAGAAAGAAGTCTCTCCTTTACATCAATGATGCGCTTACCAGTTACACACAGGCGTTGTTTATGCAAGCAAAAGAGAAGAAGAATGCAAAGGGCTACAAATATATTTGGATCAAAAACAATAAAATCCTACTGAGAAAAGTTGAAGGTGGAAGTGTCATCACAATAAGATCATTTAATGATCTGTCTTTAATTTAGTGCTTTTTGCACTTTTTTCTTGTAAGTTGTTATATTTCTGTTTTTTAATATGAATTTTGAAGATCTTATTGATAATGATATTTCCATGTCCAATTCTTTTTCAAATGTTGAGAATGTTTTCATAAACAGGTCTTTTTGCGATGAGAAACTTTTTTTTATTCATCAAAATGTAAGAAGTTTGAGAGAAAATTTTGGGGCTTTCGCTTCTCACCTGGAAGCTTTTGCTTGTTTACCTGATTTTATATTTGTGTCTGAGATTTGGATTTTTAACTCCGAGATAAATGATTATTGTTTACCAGGATTTAATTTTTTCATAAACTCTAATGAAAATTATGCTGCAGGTGGAGTGGGTTGCTTTGTGAAGGAAGAATATAGTTGTTCTGCTACTAAGGTTGATTTCTTGAGTGCTGATGTATTGAGAATATCATTTGATCACAATAATGTGAATTATGTTATTATGTGTTTTTATAGATTACAAATTTATAATTCATTCATATTTGTGGAGGAATTTTCAAATTTACTTGACTCAGAAAAAAAATAAAAATCTTATTATTCTTGGCGATTTCAATATTAATACTTTAGAAGATAATACCATTGCTTGCAAGTACTTGGATTTGTTGTCTTCGCATGGGCTAGTATCCTTCATAAACGAACCAACAAGAAATGATTCAGGTACATGTTTAGATCATATTCATGGGAGATTTTCCAATATTTCTATGGATTTGTGTGAAAAATGTGTGTTTGATCTTAAAATAACCGATCATTCTATGACTGGTCTGCTAATTAACTTACAAAAAACTAAATTAAAGAAAAATTATGAAACAAATGATTAAAAAGAAGTAGAATTGACTTAGTTAAACTAAAGTCTCTGCTATGCATAGAATTATGGAATGAAGTCTATGAAGTAGAAGATGCATCTAGGTCTTACGATAACTTTATCAAAATATTAACAAATTACGTTCAACAATGCACATATACAGTTCGTTTAAGAAACACCAACAATAAACTTAAACCCTGGATTACTGATTTTTTAGTAAAAAAAATAAAAAGCACTTAAACCTCAGGCTAGTTCTCATGCATGTAACTTATGTAATATTATTAACAATGAACCTTTTCAAACCAGCAGTTTTGTCTACGAGGATATAACTGCCTTCGAACTTTTAAAGGCAATTGGGTCTTTGAAAAATTCTAGTTCTTGCAGTTTTGATGGCATTTCAAATAACTTATTGAAAAATATAGCATGCTTTATTATTGACGTTCTTGCTTTTATTTTTAACAAAAGCATTTATTCTGGTTGTTTTCCGGAAGGACTTAAATGCGCCGACGTAATTCCTCTTTTTAAAAAAGGTGAACCGGATAATGTCCAAAATTACAGACCTATTTCGCTTCTCCCGTCAATAAGCAAAATCTTTGAAAAAGTTGTAAAAAGTAGGATTATGAATTTCTTGAATAAATTAAATTTTATTTTTAATTCCTCTGAAAATGCTCTGTTAGAATTTTGTTCTCAATTATTTACTAATTTGGATAAAAAATTAAATACAGCTGGATTATTCGTTGACATAACCAAAGCTTTTGATATGGTTAATCATAATATTTTGCTAAACAAACTTTATAAAGCGGGATTTCGGGGATTTATGCTTGAATGGTTTAAATCCTACTTGACTAATAGAAGTCAAAGAGTTAAAATAGATGAAATTCGAAGTGGGCTCAAATATATGAACATAGGCGTTCCACAAGGATCAGTTTTGGGACCCATACTGTTCCTTATATACATAAATTCTCTGTTTAGTCTAAAGTTTAAAGGTGTTCTTAAAGCATTTGCAGACGACATAGGTTGTGTATATGGTTCAGTCAGCTTTTTATAACTAGTTTCAAATATAAATTGGGATCTGAACCTATTCAGATTATGGTTTTCTGAACATAAACTTGTTATTAGCTCTAAAACTAAAATGATGTTCTTTAGCTTGTCCGAACAAAATTTGTCACCCATAGATATTTTTTATCATGCACCGGAGTGCCAGAAATTCAAACTTACTTGTGCTTGTGACTCTGGTACTACTTTTTCTAGCAGTGTTAATTGTAGTAGTAATTGCTTTTTAATTGAAATAGTTAATGATTTCAAGTACTTGGGCGTAATTTTTGACTCTAATTTATCTTTTTGTAAACATATTGATACACTCAGAAAATATTTCCGATGTACATTAAGATATTTTTTTTATTTGAGAAGAGTGTGCTCTACAAAGTTATTAACCAGAATATACTATGGTATTTTTCACTCCAGATTACAGTATGGCATCTGTTGTTGGGGTGGTACATACTATAATAAAATTCAACCGATTTTGATTCTTGAAAAATATGTTGTGAGAATAATATGTAATAAACGTCGTCATAGTTTTCCTCTGTTTCTTGACTTGAAAATTCTTCCAATTCGTCATCTATATTGTTTTAAAGTTCTTAAGTCTTTTTTTGCTAGATCTGGTAATCTCAACGTTAGAGTTCTGGTCAATTATAATCTTCGAGTTAACCGATTAAATATAGTAAATGTACCGGTTTTCCGTACCACTGCGTTTAAAATTTTTTATAGTGTGACATCTTGTCGTTTGTTTAATAAACTTCCACTCTCATTAAGAGTATTAAGATCATCAACGCAATTTTTGAATAAGATTAAAACCTGGCTGTTTAGTTTCGATTTTGATTCTATAGAAAATCTACTTAGTATACAGACTTAAAAAAAAAACACAATATAAAAAATAATAAGAAAACTCTCAAACTTCAACTTTTATGCATGTTTTATTTTGTATCTTGTTTTTCAAATATGTATTTTGCTTGCATTCATTTTTTGGTTTTTTATTCGCTTTTTGATTATTTTATTTCAAGTCATTTAAAAGGGTCACACCACCCATTATTTATTTGTTAAGTTTGTATTACAATTGTAAGGGGCATTTAACACTATTTTACTTTAAAATATAAAATGTTCATTTATGTTTCTCATCTAAATCAAATATGTTATATATACTATTATGATAAGTGAATTAATGGAATGTGAGAAAATAAACAAAAAAAAAAAAAAATCTTGATTCAACCATATTTCGCTTGGCGCCCCTGGGATTAACCATTCAACTGCAGACCAGCCCTGTTGTAATGCGTTGGTATTTGTGAAACTCACACTACCTAGAAAAATGCTTCACTTCTTTTTCATAAGACCCCTTCCTGTACTTCTTATTCAATGGTGAACACTGATCAGCTATAACAACATGGGAAAGCTTGCTGTCAAAATGACATTTGCTTACGAACTAAAAAGCAGGTTAGCTGCAAGAGTATGCGTGTTATTGTAATAATGATACAAATTGCCTACATAATAAAAAGCAAGTTTGCTGTAAGAGTATGTGTAAAAATAAAATTGGGGCGATTTTCCATTAGATAAGCCGGCCTAAAAATTCAATTTTTTTTTACAGAGAGGTAGGCATCTCTATAGAATAGCTTTAAAATATTACAGCGAGGAAACCCCCTTAAATACGATTAAAAAATGTTTTAAGTTACCCCAAAAAGGGGTTTTATTTGAATTTTTTTTTAATAAAACAGCTACAATAAGAATATCTTGGTAATACAATTTGATGAACAAATAGTGATAGTTGTTGTTTTCGAAATTTTTTAACTTCAATTTGTATTTGTTTTCAATTTTTAAAATGTTAATATTTTACGAATAAAATCTCCATGTAAAATGGCATCTAGAAAATTTCTTGCCTTTTTTTCACAGTGTGGGCAGATGTTATTTTTTATGTCTGACTTGTTTTTGATACGACACGAGGAAAACTGAGTGATCAATAAAAAAAATTTGCGCTTATTTTGACAACAATTTTGGATTTCATGTTAAAACAATATTAATAAATTTCGCGCGAAATTTTTTAATATTGTTTAAACATGAAATCCAATATTGTTTCAGCAATATTAATAAATTTCGCGCGAAATGCCTTCCAATAATCTGTGTGGATTATTGTACCAGGCAGCACATGTTTTTTTACTAGAGGAGTTAAAACCTGGAAAAATTAGTTGCTCAATACACACATTTTAAGTTGTATAATAAAAAAAAAACCTACCTCGGTGCTCCGTTTGTTATCAGGACAAACCTCCAGCCTTAAATCCTCAGAGCCGTCCTCTATCATTCCCAGCACCTAATGCCCATCCACCCTGCGACCTTTGTTGTACTTGCGCCGTCCAAATTTACTTTCGTCAATTTGGACGACGCGACCAGGGCCTCCAATCCTAGCCGATTCTTCCACCGTCTGCAGGTAATAGTCGACGATCACCTCGCGGCAGTAACTGTACCAATCCGCGATGGTTCTCGTCGACAATGTAGTGGTTTCAGTACTAAAATCCTCCTGCTGGACGGTGGCATACGGGCACTTTTGACAAAAGCAGAACATGAGATAAAAAATTGTTCGCAACGGAAATCGAGCTTCCTCGAACCACGTTCCTTTTGCACGCTGAACTCTTTTTTTCCCTTGCAGCTGCTTTTATCGCATTGGAAAAACCCCAGTGAACTGTTGCAGGTGTAAATGGGCATTGGGCACCGGTGAACTCTACAGGTTTTACATTTTGGTATCATTCCCAGCTCCTCGGCGAATTAGACTGCAATTTTCTCATCGACTACTCGGTCGCTTATCTTCTTTAAATTCCTATAATCAACAAAAAAATATGTTTTTTTAAATAAACACAAATCAGAATTAAAAACTTACCATTTCTCTCTAATTTCTTTGCTTGTTAGTTTTTGTTTTTTTTGGCCGGACGGGCCCGCGAGAGCTGTGTCTTCCTTCGACATTTTTAATGGAATGTGACATGTGTGAAAAGAACACAATATAAACGCAAAGACAAATGCTTATTTTCCGTTAATTTCAATGGAATGTGTGAAAAACAACAAACGCATAGACAATGCATATTTTCCGTTAATTTGTTAACTCAAAGCCAACTTTGTTAAATGTCGGATATTGTAATTCAAATTTAAAAGGGAAATTTAGCAAAAGAACAAAAAAATCCCAGAACTTAAAACGCAAGAACACCCCTGCAAACGCTTACGAAAGGGAATTTTATACCTACCTGTGTGTTAGTATTAGTGCGAACTGTCAAAAGCAAGACAACAATTTTTGTTTTCATAGTTTTTGCAGTGCAATTTGTATGAAAATTGAAAGATTTAAAAATTAATAAAAAATAGAAAAACCCGTTTCCTCGCGATAAAATTAATACTGTCGATCATTCATAAATAAATCTTTTAAATAAAACTAGTTTCATGTAAAAAAAAGTTCTTACCTAATGGAAAGTCGAGCCTTCGTGAACAAGTGTGAACGCAAAGTCAGATGTTCGGTTTCTTTTTCATCGAGCCATTGTCGTAGAGCATGTTCGTGCATGTGAACCGCCCTATTGAAAAAAAAAGTTTAATCATGTCAACTTTTCTTTTTCTATCGTGCATATCCAAACGCAGCCGCCAGCTCTGATCTTATAACATCCCTGTTTTTTTTTTGTCTTGATAAGATTTTCAGTCTCTCTTTTGATATGTCATTTCGTGCGGTTCGACATTGCAATTTGGAAGCGTCTATCGTTATGCTTCATTTTAACACTTGTTTCAATTTTAATTAAAAACTGATCAAATTTAACTTATATTTCCGCTATTGTATGCTGATAAATATAATATTAATCTAATACATCCAGAAAAAACTAACTTGACCTCGTTAAGTTATGTCTGCTGAAGTCAATACAACGCCCGAAGTCCCAAGTACATCCGACATTTCAAGCGAGGTAAATTCACATAAAAAAAAACATTCCCATTCCCAGTTATCCAGAACTTAACATCAAAATTTTCAGCAGACAAGCAAAAAACCAGAATCCCATTCAGAGAAGACTTTTGCACGCTACAAGTATCTGATTCTCAGCGAGTGTGGCCATAAAATCTCAACCACAGAGAATCATTTGAAGCGTTTGCTAAACTTACGCAAAGAATTGAATTATCTTAAAGAAACCGAGTGGATGTATGATCCTCTAGATAAACGTGCCGGCCAACAATAAACCTTAAAAAAAAGTTATTTGTTCATCCTTGCTGGCAGTAAAAGAAATTCGATATGTTTTCTCTCATTAAACACATTTACAACCTCCTCGATTATGATTATCAACGAGAGCAGTATGCTAAAAAATTCGAAGAAGAAACCGAACACTTCGAAGAGGAGCTCAAAAACGAACAAGTGATTGAGGAAGAAGTAAAGACACCAGAAAAGAAGCCGGCCGAAGAAGAAGTTGCTTGTTCGCAACGCACGGGAGTTATAACTGCGTTGCGAAGCAACAATGGAACAATTGATAATTCTCTATTTTTTGATGCCTCTGTTGCACCGTATTTCCATGAGTTCAGGGTCGGCGCAACGGTGGAGTATTTGGCCTATCAGAATGTCCAGTCGGATCATTTGCGAGTTGTGAAAGTGGAAATGACGCAGGACAATTTATGGGACGAAGAAGTCATAACTGAAGAACAGGTAAGTTTATGTTCCAACACAACAGGAGCTGAGTACTGATCCTTAGCTTGGAGTAAGATTTGACATTTAATTGAATGATTTGGACTTTTGCAGATAAAAGAAACACTCGAAACATTGAAAGAAACTGGCCCCAAATATTTCAATACCCATCAAAGGAGTGTAATTGGCCTAATTACATCTCGCAATCGTCAGTTCCTAACCATTGACACAGATCATGGAAAGATTACTGTTGACTTAGATGAAGTCTCTATTGAATTCATTCCGAAGGAGGGAGATCGTGTCTATTTAAACTGCAATGTCCAAACTGATGAGAACTTTGTCGATTTGGCCGGTGAAATTTTGGAAACAACTGCTGTCCATCCAGCTAGAAAAAAGCAAGATCAAGGTGTAGTCACGAAGCTACACGACAGCTGGGGTGTTGTAAATAACGATTGTCTCTTTACAATGGACACTATTGACAATGCAGATCAACTGAACGAGGGCGATGTTATCAGTGGTGAAATGATTGAATGCGAAACGGTGAGTTTTCAGTATCAAGGTTCTTATGCTGTTAAGAAGGTTTAAAACTAATGATGGAGCGGGACAATCTAAACTAAACCTATTTCTTTTGTACCTACCAAGTTTTTTTTGGGGGATTGGGCTACTTTTTCTGTTTTTCTTACTTAGCAGGCTCTCAATCCATGTAGGATCATAGCTTGATCCTTCCATTGGGAACGGGCCCTCGCATGCACTCTCCAATCGCTAAAACCAAGCGCACTGGCATTCGCAGTTAGTTGGTCTTGGTACCGGATGTTCGGTCTTCCTTGTCGTCGTGAACCTGGGTGCTGCGAAGTGAAGACTTTCTTGGCTAGAGCGTTGTCCAACATTCTCTGGATATGGCCGAGCCAATGTATCGTCTTATCTTTCTGTACTACATCCACATCTTGGTACAGCTCGTATAGTTCGCGGTTGAACCTTCTTCTCCATTCGCCATCGGCGCATACAGGACCGGAAATCTGTCGGAGAATTTTTCTTTCCAGTATAATTTCCGCTTTTTTACCTATCGTTCCCTCTCGGGCCCGTAGAGTAGAACTGGTAATATCAAAGTCTTGTATAGAAGGTGAGGAGTTTTGAACCCAGTTGTTTGGACAAACCAAAGTAGCAGCGGTTCGCTAGTGCAATTCTTCATCGGATCTCCGCTCAAGTGTCGTTTGTGGATTGATGTTTATTCCAAGGCAGGTGAACTCCTTAACTACCTCGAAATTACTGCAGTGACATTTTGTCCTAAGTGGTGGACAGATGCACTTTGTTTTGTCCTTATTCACTTCAAGACCAATGAGTTTCCCCTCTTCACAGGCCTCAGACACAGCTCCGATGCTTTCTATTCGTGCACATAGCTTTGGACCTTGGTTTTCCGTAGCTTACACCTCCCTTTCGCGCTATCTGCCCAAGGACTATGTGGAAGAAATCACATAACAGCGCATCTCCATGTTTAAACTCAGATGAGCTGTTACCCATTTGCACACTGCACTGCGTATTGTTTAGCGTCATGCGGCACTTGGTCCTCGTACCGGAGGTTCGGTCTTCCTTGTCCTTTCGAACCGGGGGCTGCAAAGAGAATACTTCCTTGCCCTCCATTCGCTTGATGAGGTCGACTACATCCACATCTTGGTACAGCTCTTACAGTTCGCAGTTGAACCTTCTTCTCCATTCGCCATCGTTGTATACGGGACCGTAAATCCGTCGAAGAATTTTTCATTTTGAAAGTGCCCAGTATCATTTCCCCATTTTTACTTATCTCCAAGCATTAGGCGCCTTGGAGTAGGACTGGTAAAATCAAAGTCTTGTATAGGAGACACTTTGTCTTTCGAGTGAGGAGTTTTGAACCCAGTAGTTTGGCCAAACCGTAGTAGCAGCGTTTCGCTTAGGATATTCTTCTACGGATCTCCATTAAAGTGTCGTTTGTGGGATTGATGCTTGTTCCAAGGTATGTGAACTCCTTAACTAACTCGAAGTTTCTGCTACCAAGAGTGACGTTTTGTCCTAGACGGTGGACAGATGTTCTTTTGTTTGTTGATACCATGTTACGTTGTTTTGTCCTCATTCACTTCAAGACCAACGAATTTCGTCTGTTCTTCAATCGCTGTGAACAGCTCCGATGATGTCTATGTCGTCGGCATAGCCTAGCAGCTGGGTGGATTTGTTGAAGATAGTGTTTTCTGTGCTCACACCTGCCTTTCGCACTATCTGCTTCAGGATTATGCTAGGGAAGTAACATGAAAGAGCACCACCTTCTCTAAGCCCTGCGCCTATTTGAAACAACTTGTTTGAGCTGTTACCCATTTGCACACTGCACTGCATATTGCTTAGCGTCATGCGGCACAGCTGGATGAATTTTTTTTCGGGATCCCGAATTAAATCATCGCCACCATAAGCTCTTGGCAATGAATGCTATCATCTGCAGCTTTGGAGTCGACGAAAACATGGTGGGTTTCGACTTGGAATTCGTTGGTATTTTTCACACTTTGTTGATGACCTGGTGCATGCGGTTCATCAAAACACTTCCACCATATTTAAAGATTTCCGCAGGTATGCCATCCGACTCGGCCGACTTGTTATTTGGATGGCTCTTTCTACCTATTCTGTGCTGGGGGCTGGGTCTTGCTACTCTTCCGTCATTGGTTCGCTCGACATTATGCACATTCAGCAGCTGTTGGAAGTGCTGCTTGAAAACATCTACAATTCCTTGTGCTTCGGTGACTAGGTTTCCTTCACTCTTTTTATGAAACCAGAAGCTAATTGCTTCGACCTAAAGAAACGCCGGGTGTTGTTTTTGGCCCGAGACTCTTCTAGATCTTTGAGCTGAGAAACTGCGGATTCTCTTTTCTTCCTTCGCAGGGTCTTTTTCTCATTTCTCCTTTTTGTTCGGTACTCTTCTCTTGCTGCTCTCGTTTTCCGTTGCAGCATCTGAAAACGTGCATTTTCTGTCTCTTTTTTCAATAACGCGCATTCATCTTGATACCACGGGTTCTTTTTCGGGGGTGGCTGGTAACCTTTAGTGGTCTCGGCTACATTTTTTATTATTTCGCGATATTCGTTCCACAAGGACGGCGGAGAGTCGCTCGCTCAGGCGCTCATTGTAGTCTCTGGCATTCTCCGGAGTGCTCAGTCAACCGACGTTGAACATCTTTCCTTAGGCCGCACGTCTTTTTTTGTCGTTTGATAATCGAGCTTTAAACATTAACATTAACTTACTAGAAAGTGGTTAGAGTCGACATTCGCTCCTCGGAAAGTGCGCACATTCAAATTGTTGGATGCGTACCTTGCGCCGATTAGTACATGGTCGATTTGATTGGTGGTTCGACCATCCGGAGATCGCCATGCTGTGCTGTGTAGGTCTTTCGTCTTGGAAACCTAGTGCTACTTATCACCGTATTACGAGATGCAGCAAAGTCGATTAGTCGGAAGCCGTTATCTATTGTAACTGCGTGGAGGCTGTGCTTTCCAACTAATCCGCCAAAGATGTCTTCCTTCACGATTTTTGCATTGAAGTCTCCGAGTACGATTTTGACGTCGTACTCTAAACAGGCTCAGTAGGCTCTATCCAGGAGGTCTTAAAAATCCTCCTTGCTAGACTCCGCAGCATCATCGGTAGGGGCGTGTGCACATATTATACTGATGTTTTGTAGTGTGGTCTTGATGTGGATTACAGCCAAGATCACTAATTGGTTTGAAATCCACGACTTTTGATCTTAGCCTATTTCCCCCGATGAATCCGCATCCAAATACGTTATGTACATTCTTTGATGACAGCTGTCGTTGTCCCTGATCCTAACCCTCATATTTCCTGGATCGCAGTAATGACTGCCTTATAGTGGGTGAGGACAGATTCAAGTTCTTGAGTAGCACCTGGGGCCTATTTCAGAGCTTCTACATCAACTACAATGTAGTACTTTGAAACTTGTGTTACATCAATTCTGTTTCAAAGCTACAATGAATTCTTTGTTGTACTACACAACTGTAGCTATGGAGAATACACTGGAATTATTGGAAGGATGTATGATTCTGTTTCACAGCTTTTGCTGTCAAATTGTTGTAGTACATAAAACAGTAAATTTGTAATACATTTTTACATTGAAATTTTGTGCAATAATAGATGTTTTAAATTCAAAATGCAATGTTGAAAATGGAAAAACGTTAATGAGAGCATTTTTTTTTGTCGAAAACATCTTATAGTTCACTAAATGCTGGACTTTATTTCAGCCGGTGCATGAAAGCAATGAGCTTTCCCACCTTGGACGTAATCAAGAGGGACTGAATAAAAATATACGTAATATACACATACATATGTACATTTTGTTTGACACAAGTAGTGTTTAAATTTTATTATTTCTCGGGTTCACCTCTCGTGACACCCTTTTGCGACAATGCATTGACTACAGTTTATTAAGACAAGGAAATATGTATTTCAATAGTGAGTTCCATAAAATGTTTCTTTTACTATAATTTAGTCATACATATGTATGTTTTGTTGAGGAGTTTGATCATGGGGAACAGCTACATCCTTGGATTTGGTGTACCGCCCATAGTGTTATTTACTGAGGATCTCTACCAAATTGTGAGATACTTTCCTTAATCCACTGCAGTGTGAGAGGTCTTTCAAGCCAGCATTACCGCGTATATAAGTATCTGACAGGCATAAAAATCCAAATGTTTCAAAACGGTAGTTGAGAGTGACGACGATAACGTTTTTCCTGCATTTGTGAAGTCAGTTGCATAAAGACCAACAACTCGGGCGTCATGAAATCCATGCAACTTCAATACTTTTTTATTAACTCACCTTAGATTTGCACAAGATGTTCGTTCGGGACTTGCTTTCAAAGTAAACCATAGCATGTGAAGTCTTGGTACTGCTTCCATTTTTGTTGGAAATTATGTTTTAATTTTTTTTTAAATAAATTTTGACCAAAAACTTTTGGTTTAATTAATATTTGTGAGAAATTATTTGCTTCTTGGGCTTTGATGATCAATCAGTTGGATGCGATTAATAATAAATAAAACTAATCCATCTTGGTTTTACCCTACGTTTCGCCAGTTGTTTTCCAGCTTCTTCAGGGGATTTATTTAGCTACATATATATTTGAATACATTGTTAGTACAAAACATTTCTTATAACAAAATTTTACAATTAAAACTTACTATTGTATATTAAAAAATCATAATTAAAAGTTGCACAAAAAGTGCGAAAAGTTTTACTATGGACAACACTGTAATTAAATAGGAACAATATGAAAAAATAATTTAACAAAAAGTACAACAAAAATTAACCTAATATCACAGTATTAAACAACTAGTGTCACTAGTGTCTTGTTTTTGTAGGTTGGGCATAATGAAGCTTCAAAACCCTTGCCTTGAACTGAAAAGCAAGAAAATTACTCTGCTGACAAAAAGTTTCTGAATTCTATCGTTGCTTTGTAGTGTCCGTAAGTTAGTGGTAAGGTGCGTTGGCTGCTAAGCAGAACGTCGTGGGTTCGAGTTCTATTCGTGCCAATAGTTTTTATTTCATCTTTCATGGGCACTGCCTCTTGCGAAAAATTGACAAAACTTCCAAGATTATCAAAAAGTGCTTCTCAACTTTGCCGTTCGGAATCGGCGTTACATTGTAGGTCCCCTCAAGTCTTCACACGCACCCAGAGAATTGTTGATGAGAGTAAGCCACTTAGACCTTGGCTCTTCAAGAGCTGTCGCGCCACTCTATCGTTGCTTTCATCTCTGCTTTATTTATGCAATTGTTTATCATTCAGACGTATTAGTTTTATATGAACTTTCCTCATACTATTTCTAGGGCATCTTTGTGTGGCGTTGCATCTCAATCGAAATCCTCGAACGTGCCGAATCGACAGCAAAAACCATAGCAAAAGCACCCACCGAATCGAATAGGAGCAACACAAATCAACCAATTTCCATTACTGACCACATACGCTTCAACTTCGACAAAGCATTCGAAACCAAACAACAAAATATCGAAATTACAAACAACAGCCAAAGATTATACAATATTCTACGAATGGATTTCACCGGCAAGCGTCGAAATTCCCAGTTAAAACTCGACGAAAATATCTGCCCCCTGAAATTGGAACCGGGCAAAAGTGCCACGATCGCAATTCAATGTGAATCCCGCTTCTATGGCTTGACCAAAGAAAAGCTTATTTTCTCATTTAGCACATTCAAAATTCATCGTAATATTGAGATTTCCGTTGGTCTAGAGGACAATAACAAAGAGAACAAGGATGAGGCTAGTAATTACACTGCGAATAGGAATCGCTCCCGCAACTATGCCAATCAAGTTTGGTCAAAAAAAAAGGAGATCATTCCGGGTGTGAGAACGCATGTGATGCGTCGATTTATTGCCAATCGAATTGCCTGCTTCGAAGTGCCGGCTAAACTTCGTAATGCTTTGCTGGTCGATTGTTCGCGAGCTGATCAAATTGCCAATCTAGACAATCTCTATCCGGTCTTGAGCAAGGAATTAGATATAAAAAACTACACGAATAAATTCCAAACGTTGCTGTTTATCGAAGAGATTGAGCACTTTGTGAATTTCCGTCAATTCGATAGGGAACGTGCGCATTTTTCGCGTGAGGGCGAATACCTTGCGTTGACAATTGAGAATCTGGCCGAGAAAAGGCCGTCACTGGTAGTTGGCGATACGGTGCGTGCTACAAATCCATGGGCCGACGAAGAGGATAATAAGGCCTACGATGGCTGCATCCACAAGGTTCTTTTCAATCGAATCCTTGTCAAATTCAATCCGACATTCCAGAACAAATACAACGGCGAAGACTACAGACTGGAGTTCTATTTTTCACGCTACGGCTTCCGAAAACAACACCACGGTGTAAAGAATATTGTTTTGAATCGAGGCGAACAGTTCTTGTTTCCCACGAAAATTGTCCTCAGTGAGAAAATACAAGTCGATGCTGATTTAGACGAACAATTCAATCTCCTGATCGATGGCCAACTGGCACCCAAGCAATGGTGCAATAAGAATTTGAATGAAATTCAAAAGAAAGCAGTGAAAGAAGTATTGCGCGGGGAGGCACGCTTGATGCCTTATGTGATCTTTGGTCCGCCCGGCACTGGCAAAACCATTACATTGGTGGAGACAATTTTGCAGATCCTTTTAACCATGCCGAATAGTCGAATTTTGGTTGGAACTCCATCAAATAGTGCTGCCGATTTGATTTCCACGCGACTAATTGATTCGGGAATTTTGAATCCGGGCGATTTTGTGCGTTTGGTGGCACAGAGGTTGGTCGAGAAGGAAATCATTCCGGATCATCTGAAGCAGTATTGTGCTACGATTGATATTGCTATGGACGGTTCGGCAAAGGATGAGGTAAGTTGTTGGTCTTCTAACGATGTGAATTTTAGTTTGCATTTTCACCTTTTTACAGATGACCGTCACCGAATCAGGAGTGAAACTGAGATGTCAAATGAAATATTTGGGTCGTCACAAAATTACCATCAGTACCTGTTCGACTCTGAGTAATTTCATTCAAATGGATTTCCCTAAACATCATTTCACACATTTGATTATCGACGAGAGCGGTCAATGCACCGAACCCGAAATAATTTCTCCCATGTGCTTACTTACCAAGAATTCAGGCCAAATAATTCTTGCCGGTGATCCTCTGCAACTTGGACCGATAGTTGTGAATAATTTCGCTGGCGATCGCGGTTTACGACTGTCTTTCCTCGAGCGTCTGACAGCTCGGTTTCCATATAGAAAAGACAAATTGCGTTTTCCACAAACCGGCTATGATCCGCGATTGGTGACAAAACTGGTTTACAATTATCGTGCCTTGCCGAGTATACTTCACGGATACAGCCGTCTCTTTTATGATTCGGAATTGCGGGCGCAATTGAGCAGTCGAGGTAATCGGGAGTTTGAACTTTTGGACAGTGTTAGATCTCTGTTGCCAGTCTCGGAAACACGATCAGAAAGTCATGCTACTTTTTTCCATGGTATTCGAGGAGTTAACAAACAGGACACCGATTCGCCATCGTGGTATAATCCAATTGAAGCTAAACACGTTAGTAATATTGGGATTTCTTTCATATTCTCGATGTCATACGTCTTTTATTTGACAGATTTTCTTGCTGACCATCCAACTCTACCGACTGAATGTCACACCCGAACAGATTGCTATCATAACACCCTACCTAAAACAAGTCAAAATGTTCCGCACTCTGTTCGCTGAAGCCGATGTAGCAATGCCAAAAATTGGTACCGTCGAAGAGTTTCAAGGACAAGTAAGTTAAAACCACAAGCACTTCGGTCAAGTATTCATTTAAATACTGAATTTTCAGGAACGAGACATTGTCTTAATTTCAACTGTCCGCTCATCATCCGATCTAATCAAAATCGATCTGAAGTACGCACTTGGATTTGCCTGCAGTCCGAAACGTATGAATGTAGCCATATCGCGCGCCCGAGCCCTGCTCTACGTTTGTGGCAATCCGCATTTGTTGTCGCACACTGGCAAATGGCTGGAATTCATACAATACTGCGTCGATAATGATGCTTACATCGGATGCGACTTGCCTGAAAAAATCGTCCTACAAACAACAGCAACAAACAAAAGTATTACGAACGAAAACTGATAAAACAAATGTGAATTATGGCCGTAAGTTAAGTTTTTCTTTTGTTTTTATATCATTTAATGAATTATAATTGTAGTAATGTAGTTTCGGACAAACATAGAATATCAAATGTTTAAAAATTTATGAGATAAGACGCCATGAAGTGTATCTATTCCAATTTATCAGTTATAAACAAAGCCGTGCTCAACGTGAAGATCAGTTTTAATCGGGAAACATTGCAAATGTTTCTTTTTTTTTTATCTAACTTAATTGATTTGATTATGACTTTGAAAACTCAGTGATGAAGATGAACCGTATACGGTCATGATGTGCTTGTATGGTGACTGTGGCAACAATAATTCCGAATCCTGGATCAATGGTCATTCTTATTACTAAACCATGTTATTATGTTGATAGCCATTTTACCATGAAAGTCGTCACACAAACTTTTGCTTTTATATCTTAATGAAAAAAAATTATTTGTTCCTTGAGCATCATTTATTTAGGTCTTCATCTTTTAAAATATAAAGGGTGTTTTTTTTAAGGTATAGAACTTTAAATTGCAATAAAACAACGATGGAATATTCGATTGACATGATGTTTTATTTATTCGAAAGCTAATCTTGTGACAATACATTTTAAATATGATTTCTGGCATATGACTACCACGGCTGGGTCGGATGTAGTCCAATCTGGACGTCCAATTTTTTATGACTTTTTTAAACATTTGTGGCCGTATATCGGCAATAACACGGCGAATGTTGTCTATAATTTATAGAATAATGTATTTAGTATTTAAAGATGTCTCTCAGATAAGGTATTAGTAAGTTCCTTATTTGTATTTTTAAGTGTAAATATGATCAGTCCGATCAAAATTATAGCAGAGCGAGAGTTAAAAGACGCGTGTTTATTTGACGAAAGTAGAAACAAGAGTGAGGTTTTATTAAAATAACGAACATAACGAAAGTTACATAAAACGAATAAATAAATAGATCAGTTCACATTTATGAATGTTCAGATTACAGAACACCTACATAGGGTGTGTCTAACACTCCTCCTTAAGCTGGAATTCATTAGTGGATCCCCATCTGGTATCGAAATGCTTCGAGCTTGGTTCTGTCCAGCGGCTTCTTGAGTGCATCGGCTACCTGTTCAAGGGCATTGTTTAATTCCAAGTTCCAAATTCTGCTTGACTGCTTCAGTCCGTACAGTGCATGGCAGGCGTCAAGCTTTCGATGGATTTTTCTTGTCAACATACAATGGTGGCTGCTCCATATAAATGTCTTCATTTAGTTAGCCTTGAAGAAATGTAGTTATTGCGTCCATTTGATTGCAAAAAGGTATCTCAGGGAACTATGACGTACTACTGGGGAGTATGTCTCCTCATAGTCTACCCCCTTTCGCTGAGAGTAGCCTTTTATCACCATTTCACCAATCGTGCCTTGTAGCGATCTATGCAGCCAGTTACGTCACGTTTGGTTCTGAATATCCATCTGCATTTGATTGCCTTGCGGGTTGGTGGCAAGTCTGACAGCGACCAAGTTTCGTTGTCCTTAAGCGACTGTACTCCTCTTCCATGGCCAGCTTCCATTGATTTGCATCTGACCGTGACAATGCTTCTTCTGGTGTTCCTGGATCGTCCATGTTTGTCTGTAAAAGTTCTACTGCAGATATATGATTTGCAACTAAATTTAAGGGATACTTGCCCTGAAAAACGGGCCCCTCAACGCTAGGCTTGGACACTTGTTGATTTTTGGTCAAAACTGGTCTAGTGTGATGCGATGGAGGCGCAGCAAGTTCGGAAAATCCTTGAAATTCACTTTCCGCCGACATCGAGTTTTCGTCTCCTATGATTGTTGGTTGTTCTTCGTCTGATTCACAAGATTCAAATGAAGAATCACTTTCAGGATTGATGATGAAGTCATTTAACTTTGTTGGTTTCTTGCTGATTCGTTCGCTGCGTCGTTCTTCTTTTGGTTGATTTGACTTTGATGAGGATGGCATATTTTGGGCTCTTTGTTGATCATCGTTAGTCATGTCAATGTTGTGTGTCTTATCCGGTTCATTTTGTTGTATGAGTATTTTGTTGTTGTTTGTCACATCTGGTTTTATTAATATTTTGTTGTTGTTTGTCGCGTCTGGTTCTTCGAATACTGTGTTATGTTTGGGAAAACTTTCGTTCGCTGTTTGTACTAGCTGGCACTGAGTGACGTTAGTGTTTTCATTTATGAATGACACATTTCGGCTTTTGAATATAATTTTTCTGACAGGATCGTAGAGACGATATCCCTTTGTGTATTCATCAAAGCCCGTCATGACACATTCGTGTGCTTTTGCGTCCCATTTAAGACGATTTTTTTTCAGTATATGAACCATAGCTGTTGTTCCATACACTCTGATCTGTGACAAATCCGGTTTTTTTTTCACTCCGTGACTCTTCAGGTGTCATTCCCGTGCCTTTCGAAGGTGAGCAGTTTAGCAAATAAACTGAACAAGCAACGGTTTCGGCCCAGAACACCTTTGGTAAGTTAGCATCGGCAAGCATGCATCGCGCTTCGCGCCTTCTCAACTATTGAACGGTTGTTCCTTTCGGCTACGCCATTTTGCTGTGGTGTGTACAAATTTGTGGTCTGGTGATTTATGCCTTTCTTTCTAATGATGGTTTGAAACATCTTATTGAGGTATTCTTTGCCATTGTCTGTGCGTAAGGTTTTTAATTTTCGGCTGGATTGGTTTTCGGAAAAACAACAAAATTCCTTAAACGCTTCAGAGACTTCATGTTCAGTTTTTGTTCTTAGAAAATAGACAAAGATTTTTCTTGTCTTGTCATCAATAAACGTAAGAAAGTATCGTCTTCCACCAAGAGATTCATTTTCCATCGGACCACATATGTCCGAATGAACCAACTCTAGAATATCGCTTGCTCTATGGCCATTTTTGTTGAAAGGAAAAAATATTTGCTTACCAATAGGGCAAATTTTGCAATCTGCTTCGGTTAGCTGGTGCGCAAAGTTTATTCCAGTAGCCAATCCTTTTAATGTGGTTAGACTGTTTTGGTTCAAGTGTCCCATTCTCCTGTGCCAGAGTCCACGACTAGTTGTTGCTTCACACGCAAGTGCTTTGTCTTTGGGTGCTAGATCTAGTCTAAACAAATCATTATGAAGTGTTCCGGTAACAATTACCTTATGATTCCGATCAAACACTTGGACACCTGTATTTTCGAACACGACTGTAAAACCTCGTTTATCAATTTGACTTACAGAGAGCAAATTAGTGCTTATATTTGGTATATACTGCACGTCGTTAATTTCAATTAAATCGTCATTATCGTTCTTTTTAACTCTTAACATCAGTTTACCGGTACTTTCGATTTGCATTTCACTGCCATTAGCTGCGATGACCGTTCCTGTAGATTCTTTGGAATTGCTAAATAAATCTTGGCATAAAGTCATGTGAGATGTTGCGCCGGAATCAAAAAACCATTTACTAATTGCCTTCGTGTCTTTATCTACGTCGATTGGAGGTTTGGGCATACCATTCTCATCAACATCATACTCAATAATTCCCGACCATAAATTGTCCAAGTCCAGAAAAGCCTGCATGGCAATTTTCCAGTTGGAGTAATTTTGTCGTCCTAGCAACTTTTCGAAGGAAAATCCATTGTCGAATTTTGCCATGGTTGAGTTTTCAAAAAAACTTTTTGTAAAAAATGCTTACGCGATTTGGATTTTATTAAAGAAATACAAATTTTTATTCTAAACGTTTAATGCTGGGCACATAACCTATAGCAGAGCGAGAGTTAAAAGACGCGTGTTTGTTTGACTAAAGTAGAAACAAGAGTGAGGTTTTTTTTTATTAAAATAACGAACATAAATAGATCAGTTCACATTGATGAATGTTCAGATTACAGAACACCTACATAGGGTGTGTCTAACAAAAATGAAGCGTAAAATTTTCTGCTTGTGCTCTTCACAGCAGCATGTTGTCAAACAGTTATTAGTTTGTAGCCTAATGTCAGTCAACCAAGTATGTATGTGTGATTTTCACCTTAGTGTGGTACTTGGAGAAGTCAGCTTTGAAAATTGCCTCAACTTTCCTTACAGTTTCTTCGAAGATAACCGAAGGAATAGTAAGTTTCCCAAACTTGGAAGTAGTTGAAACAGTGTTGTAAGCTTTCAGTTCCACAAAAAGTGTTTGTTTTGAATATCTTTCTCAATAAGATACTGAGAACAGATTTGGCAATTAAGTCGTTTTGTAAGTTTGGCTGCTGCAAATGCCGCCGCACTCTGGAGCTTCTCTTGTGGAAGAAGTGTCTTGCAGTATCTTGCCATGATGCTTTCTTCTCTGTCCTCGGCTTCGTGTACATCCTGTTCATCGTTGTCTTCTTCGTCTTCACGAGAAATGTTCTCCTCACCAACAACGAATTTATCTTGGGCAGCACACTCCACTAGATGCTCGATCATGTTTGGTTTCGAAGTCTTCGAGCTCTTGTCCCTCTATGTCCTTTAATTTTTTTTAAAATTGGCCCTATCTAACAAAGGTGTAGTCTTTGCGTCACTATTACCGGAAAGTGCAGCTGAGCCTAGTTTGTGAAACATGATCTCTTTGAGATTTCTCACAATCATCATCAAATAGCAACACACATTTTTTATCTAACGGGCTCATAACCATTGCTTTGCCCTTAAGCATGGTCTTAACCAAATCTGTCATTTTTTTTTTCTTTGTTAGACCATGGAGCATTGGTCTTGTGAAGAAATTGCGATGCTATGAACGCTTTTGTTCCTCACTAAAATCTCTAAAAACTGTTTTTTCCCATACATAAGATCATTTTTAATCCTCTTCGGGGTATCAAAAATCCTTCTTGGAATGAAGCATCATTTTTTACCTTGGTTCGGGCGCCTTATACGAATGAAGACCAGGCGATGGGAACTGCGAAGGAGAAATTGGAATGTTGAAGTCAACTGGTTCCAAGGAATAGTTTCTCAAATAAGTGCGAGAAACATTAATCGGCATGTCAATCAATGACAAAGCAGGACTTAACGATTCTGGATGGACTGTACGACGTGTTGGTGGTGATAAGAGGTTTGGATTAAGAAATTCGGATTGGGACGAATGGGGAACTGCAGAGTCAGCTGCAGGATTAGCATTTGGGGTAAGAGCTGGAGTAGAAGTAATAGCAGAATCTGAAATGACCGTTGAGGTCGGTTGTTTCTTATCCGCATAGACCAATGACTTTACATAACCCCACAGAAAATAGTCTAGCGGTGTTAAATCACAAGATCTTGGAGGCCAATTCACAGGTCCAAAAATGAAATTAGGCGGTCACCAAACGTGTCTTTCAATAAATCGATTGTGGCACGAGCTGTGTGACATGTTGCGCCGCCTTGTTGGAACCACAGCTCCTGGACATCATGATTGTTCAATGAAGGAATGAAAAAGTTAGTAATCATGGCTCTATACCGTTCACCATTGACTGTAACGTTGTGGCCATTATCGTTTTTGAAGAAGTACGGACCAATGATTCCACTAGTCTATAAAGTGCACCAAACAGTCAGTTTTTCTGGATGTAACGGTGTTTCGACATACACTTGAGGATTAGCTTGACTCCAAATGCGGCAGTTTTGTTTGTTGACGTAGCCATTCAACCAAAAGTGAGCTTCATCGCTAAACTAAATTCGCTTATGAAAATCGGGAATAACGACCATCTCGTTTTGGGCCCATTCGACGTTGTTGCAAGCGTTGTTCAGGCGTGAGTCTATTCATGATCAATTGCCATACCAAACTGAGAATAAATCACTTGACAGCTGTTAAATCGGTCGCCGTCTTGAAAAGTAATGCCAACTTAAAGTTCTATACGTCAAAAAAAAAAACACCCGTTATATTTGTTGAAATTATTATTTAAGAAATTTGTATCATTAGGTATACAAAGAGTGTTTGAATCAGTGGTGGGCAAACTTTCTTAATGGTGGGCCAGAAAATTCAAGAAATCGCAGAGGACGGTCAGAATTATGTGAAAAAATGCTTTTTGTGTTGAATGTTTTATTCATTTAAAATATTACAGCATTACACACTTGCAGAAATGTTTAAAAATACAATTTAACTTTTATTTGTACTCCTCCGGTGCTTCTATTTTGTTCGGGAAGGTGGTTGGTTGGATTATCCGAAGGAGGAGCTCTTAGGACTTTGTCTGGTAGCGGTACACTTTGGTCACAGCATATATTTTGCAAAGCAGCACACACATTAATTATTTGTGCCGTTTTTTTTGGGGGGGGGGTATACACACATACATTGTTCTTCAACGGTGGTTTCTCGTACATCCAAAACTGCCAGTTTAATGATCGGGCTGGTTGATCGGTCCCTGTTGAGGTTTTGATGGTCGCCTGCCTAACTTAATTGTCCTTGCCAACGATTGTATCTAGTACTACTCCTTTTGGCCAGCTATTCGTTGGTAAATTTGGATCAATAATGATGACGATGTCCCCCTTTTCGACTGGTTTAACTGGATTGAACCATTTGCTTCGTCTGGTTAATGTTGTTAGGTATTCTGACGTCCAACGTCTCCAAAAGTGGTTGGCGATTTGTTCAGCTCTAACATAGCATTTACGTAGGGTAACACCGTCATCAGCGAAGGTTTGAATAGGCTTTGAACCATTGGAAGATCCCAACAGAAAGTGGTTGGGTGTCAATGCCTCATCTTCATCCGATTCTACGGGTATGTAGGTTAAAGGCCGGGAATTGATGATTGCCTCTATTATCAATAGCGTGGTATGTAGCTCTTCTTCAGTTGGTGTTTTAGTTTTGAGAACTTCTACCATATTCGTCTTAACGGACCGTACAAGTCGTTCCCAGCATCCACCCAATGGAGAAAGTACAATTTGCAATTTGTTGATGTTTCATATTTTGATAGGCATCTTTTAATTCTCTACTGGCTCCACGAAAGTTCGTGCCGTTATCACTATATACCTCAAGCGGTGTTCCTCTGCGAGCAATAAATCTTCTCAAACTTAAAATACAGGAATCAGTTGATTAGGAGGCTGCCAGCTCAAGATGGATCGCTCTGGTTGTCAAGCATGTTAACAGCACTCCCCAGCGTTTCTCCACTCTTCTTCCTATTTTGATGTTTTCTTTTAAGATGAAGATACCGCTATAACCTCCAATTTGCCTCGCACATCCATAATGTAACAGCCTCATGGGCTGTTGCGATTTCATACGCTCGTTTGAAATCTAATTTCTGTTCGCTGAACAGTCGCTTCTGTAGTGATTCATCGGTAACACCACACACAATTTGGTCTCTCAACATATTGTCCAGTTCCATGAAGTAGCATTGTTCGGTCAGCTTCCTCAAATCTTTAACAAAATCTGCTATTGTCTCGTCCTTCTTTTGGCCTCGCTTATGGAATGTAAAACGTTGTACGATCTCATTGGGTTTCGGATGGAAATGACCATCCAACAACAACGTTTCTTATGCGCCTTGACTGCAGCTTTTAATTTGGGCATGTAGTATCGTTGACGAATTTTGTTTACAACTGTTTCCTGGTTTAAGTGGCAGTATCCGATAAGAAGATTGTTGACGTGATGATTAGATGGTAATATTATTGGTCTCTTTGTTTCTTGTGGAGCCTCCGATTCGTCTATCCGGCCTTGGATTCGTAGAACTTGATTCTCATCTAGGTAGGGATTCAGACGGTATAGCGCGCTTTGTGGACTTAATGATTTGTTGCGTTTTAGTAAACATATCTCAATGGAGTAGCATTCAGTCTGTGCTTGGCGATATAAGAGCCTTTCTGCTTTTACATATTCATCCGATGTCAGGTTTCCTTTAAGTGTTGGTGTCTGTAGGAATCGATTACGAAGATTGAATACATAACGAAATATGAAATGCCAAACTAGTCAAATTTGATTGTTTGATGGTACGGTTTCATCACCGCCAACGTATACCTCAACTTCTGCTCTTCTAAAATACTCCTCCACCGTGATAAAAATATTAAAATCTTGTTAGTGCAGTGAAATTTGAGGAGATGGATTAATTTTACTTTTCATAACCCCAATGCATCTTTCCACCGTGCTTCTTGCCTGGGAATGCTTAAAGTTGAAATGCGATTCGGTTGAATGCTCTGCTGCAGTTCTATAGGGAGTAATTAAGAAAGGGTTCCAAAGGGTAGCCACTGTCGCCTTATCCAATGAAAAGAAAATAATGAGTACATTGTATATTCATCAAAGTTTTTGTGAAGTAGTACCAAGAAGCCATGACGATGTTCCACCTGAACAAAACTCCAAATTTAGCTTCTCCCTTTGTTTACTCTGTCTCCACATGAAACTATCATGGGAGTATCCTCCATATTTCGCGTTAATGGATAATATTTTGTAATTCTCATCGCAGATCTGAAATAAAGAGATGATTAGGATATTTCACTACTTAATTCGTATAAATTGACTTACAGCCATTGCATTTATGCTGTGTCTTCCTTTTCTATTGAAGAACATATGTTCGTTTTCCGATGGGCGAAGCATCATAATGTGGGTCCCGTCAATGCAGCCGATTAATTCCGAAAATATTGTAGTTTGTTAGTTTTTGTGCTTAAATTTTTCATAATAAAATAATGTCTTTTTGTTGTTTCGGAGGAGACAAATCTTATGAATGAAGGGCAAAGCTTCCTTTCCATTATTTTTAGTGTAGCAGAAGTTATTTAACTCACCGTGCTTTGTCCCATAGGTAGAATATCCATAAAAGAGTTTATCGAAAAGGGCTGTCCTATTCTCTTGAACCGTACGCTCACCTCGTTTGCCTCTAAAGTCTTCATAAACACACGTTCTCTGTAAATACAAAACATACTTTGCATTTGGAAGATCGAATATATCTATTCTACTGCGTAGGTTAAGCTTCAATAAGCGAACTTCTCTGTTGGTTTCATTTTCTCGCGGTGTATTATTTTCGTTTCTATAAAAAAAAATGTACTGGCACAAACATTCCGTCGATGACCAATCAGTTCAAATTTGTCAATAAAGTTGCAGCGAGTGGCCATATTTTCCATTTCTAATACGTACCGGCGAATGTTGTCTTTCTTGTTCCACTTGTGTTTCATAAGCATCTGGTATATTTCGTTGCGGCCAATTGTACGACCAAACTCTTTCAGGAGTATTGCCTTCAGTTCACCATAACCAAGTACATCTTTGCTGAGGAGCAGCCAAGCAGTGCCAGTGAAAGAGTTACATAAAGACGTGTAGCGGAATAGGTCATCTGCGCCAACCATATTCATGACTCTCTCGAAATTTCTCAAAAAGTCATGCACATTGTAGGCCCTGTATTCGCCATCAAACTTAACGATGGCATGTTCGATGTCTCGAAAAGTCAGTCGAGATGTTGACGCTACAGATGGCGTAGAATTTTGTGTAGCAAATAATGTAGGTTGTACTTCAGCTTGCTCCAATCTGGCTATCGATTGCTGCAGTATGATTACTTCGTGGTGTTTGCGTAGGAGCATTAATTTGTGGTCGAGTTCTGCCTCGGTTTCCTCATTTACAGCAGGCTCCTCGGTAGGGTCTTCAACTTCAGCTCTCTGTTGGACGTCAGCATATACTTCGTCATCGGCTTCTCCAGTTGGGAGATTTTTGGCAGCGGCATCGTCAACGTTTGATGGGTCGGCAGCTATAACGTAACGATTTTGATACATCAGCGTCAGCCGGGGGAGATTGATTGTCAGAGGCACATCAATGCCTGCGCCTTTTAGCGCTTCCATCATCTCCTCCTTTGTCTCAATGTGTTGGTCGGCCATGGTGCAGAAATTGTTTTTTTTTTTTTTTCAAAAAAAGGTGAATATACCCCACACCTGATGTTTTAATGCACTTTTAATACTTTCAAATAAAAGGGTTTTTTTATTTTTACTTGCGACATATAGAATATATGGCAAGTATTGAATTCGTAAAAAAAAAAAAATTTGAGATGATGATGAGATATGACATTACGATGATAGAGAAGTCGAAAAAAGTGGGTCCGGCGATTCCGTCCGTCTGTCTGTCGGGAAGTTTACAGGCACCTACAGCCTTAACCACTGGTCCGATTGACTTCAAACTTAAAAATTAGAGGTTTGAGCAAAAACTCATATCCCAGTTTTTTCATTTTTTTTTAAGATCAAAATTTAGGGTAGCCACCATACGATTTTTATGGCAAAAAACCAAAACTGTTAATTTTCTCCAAAACGGCTCCTACGATTTTTTTTAAACTTCCTCGAATCTTATTTTTTTAAACACTCATGTATTTTATGTAAAAAAAAAAATTTTGTATTGCTCGAAAACGGTACCTCCCATAGAACCGTTTTTTTGTTATTAGATTTTCTCGAAAAATAAAACTCTGATCAGCGTATTTTTTTTTCTGAAAGTACGCATATATTGCCTAAAAAATATTTTGTATTCAAAAAAATTTCAAAATTTTTTTTGGATTTTTAAAAAATATTTTTAAACTTTTTTTTCAAAATTGTGTATCTCAAAAACGGATCAATATTAAAAATCGAAACTTACTTATAAAATGTATATTTACATATTCTTAAATACTGCATACCCAAATTAATTTTAAGACATTTTCGATAAATTTTATATATAAAAAATTAATTTAAAAAAAACGGCTCCGACGATTTTCAAAAAAAAAATTCAATAAATCAAGTATAAGGTTTGAATTTGTTTGGCATTTAAATTTTTGGAATTAAATGTATTTACGAGGTACATTTTCAAATTTTAATTTTTTTTTTTTAATTTGAAAAATCAACATAAAATTTGGAATACAGGAGCAAGTTCGTACGACCGAGTCGTGCACATTTTTTCTTATAAAATACAAAATGGTATACACAAGATCAAAATTTATCAGAGCTGATGCAAAACGAACTTTTCTTCTTGACTTCTATTTTTTGTGTGTCGGCCGTTATTATCTTTTATTCAAATTAAATCAACGAGCTATCCTATTGGTAGATAGAACGAGTGATCTAATTGGTTGAAATAGTTCGCGTTCGAGATGAGAAATAACAGGAGGTTTACATAATAACAGGAGGTTTACATAATAATAGGAGGTTTACATTTTGCGTTCTACATTAGTCAGTTTTCACATCATATTAATTATCACAGTATTACAAATAAAATAAAGGAATTTGCTTACATTTACTTAGTGCTAAACGATGCACCGAATACCACACGCGAGAAAAATTCCCGAATCGCGGAATATTTTTTTAAAATAAAACAAGAGATATTTTTCTATTGTATATTCCGTGTTTATTATTCTGAATTTTTGTTATCTTGGAAGATACGGCCGCTGTCTCAATGCGGGGCTGCACCGTATTGCTTCTTTGAGTTTTTCTTAAAAACTAACTACAAAATAGCTGTCGGAGGGGACGAAAACTATATCAGAAGAATATCGATATCGAATATACATATGAATCGATATTCTTTTGTTTACTTTATTTTTTTTTTTGTATTCTTAACCGAACCAATGCATTCACCTCCTAGTGGGAACATATAGCATACCCAAGCAATAATGATTGTGAGAAACTATGACCCACAATCAATATTGCTTGTGTTTAATTTTTCAAGTGTGCCTTCAATTTCTCAACAGGTTAACCGAATGCATCGGTTTGATTTTAGTTTGCCGCAATCGTAAATTCTTCACTCGGTCATTTATTGTGAAACAATAAAATGCATAATTAACGATGTCATTTATTGCGGAGAATTTACGATGGCAGCAATTTGATAATAATAACATTTATTGCGGAGAATTTACGATGGCAGCAATTTGATAATAATAATAAGTATGGTTTAGGACCAATACTTAACTCGCGCGGTTGTTGACTTATATTATTTTGAAATACGAGTCAAGTCAACAACCGCGACTTGTATTATTTGATCGTCATCGTTCTATTTCCTGTGTTCAAACAGCAGCTTTGCAAAGCACGTCCTGGTGGATTATACAAAGTAAGAATACAACATTGTGATTAGGATTTTGGTTCCGAAATATACCTAAAAATCACGCTTTTTTTTCAACCATGTTTGGGGCTCCATCCGTCGTTATATTGCACAGTTTTGAAATAGGAGCATTTACATTTTGAAGACCTCCATGTTAACTTCACCTAAATTTATTGTTAAAATTGTTCTTATTTATTTCTACGCACTTAGCAAACTCGAGCGAGCGCCCAGGACCGTTGATGTGGAATGAATAATTTAAACTCAACCACCAACTTCACTCGATCGAGGTGCTTGTGCAGGCGTCTTCCTATTTCTCTGTTCCTAATGAGTGATTGGGATTTTGCCACTCAATGCGAAATTAACCTAGACTACCATCGACCGTCAACAGTTCGGCCATCCGACGAATCACTGCCCTCAGTGATCTTCTACGACCTTTAACCTAATAAATTGAAGCTCTACGTATTAAGTTACCTTTCTTTAACACTGTTAATTGTCTGTATACTGCATTCTGCTTACCTCTAGGCATGATCACAGCCTTTCCGATCCTCGGAATGATTACAGCCTTTCAAACTTCGGCATGATCACAGCCCTTTAAAACCTCGGCATGATTACAGCCTTTCAAACTTCGGCATGATCACAGCCTTTCAAACTTCGGCATTTCTTTTTTTAATTCTTCCAATTCTGCCCGAATCCTACTCATCTTATAAGCAAGCCTCCACCGTTCACTCGGAGAATAAGAAAAACAAAAACAGTGTGTAACAGACAAACAATGGAATGGTATGCGAATTCCCGTTTTCATCAGACACAAGCACAATACATGTGAATGTCACTCACCATCATACACTCGAAGAAAAAGTAAAACCAAACCAGTGTGTAACAGACAAACAATGAAATGGTGTGAGACTTCCCGTTTTCATCAGACACAAGCACAATGTACATGAATGTCACTCCGCGAAGGAAAATAAACAACAACAAAAAACAATTGGTAGGAGTTATTGAAAGGGAATATAAATACACACATAAAGTTGACCGTTTTTTTCTCTCAATGTCCACAATTCAAATTCTCACTCAATTTCAGTATACACTACTTTATGAAGAGCAGTGACAAGATACATAAGATAATAATGCTAAACAAGGAGAAAGTAAGTTGGTGGTGGCAAAAAAAAACTGCGTATGTACATGGGAAAATAGCAAAATAATCGTTTTCTTCTTTTAACACTCGAAATTCATTTTTTTTCTCGGCTTCAAGAATTCACATTTTTGTTACTGGAAATGTTGGAATTTTTACTAAATTTAATGCAAGCAACGACAAGACAAACAATTCTGTATGTTGGGAATCAATTCTTGCAAAAAAAAAAGGCGTACACGAAAAAAACAAACAAGACACTCGGAATTCAAAGGCAACAGTTGGTGGTGGCGTGTATGAATAATACATAAAACAGACGCACACGTAAAAACACGTTGATTAGTCACAATTCAAAGTCAATTCTTAAATACAAATAGTTTTAGCTCTTTTTGTTGGTTTTATCCCACTTCTGATTAATGTAAACTTCACCTAAATTTATTATTAAAATTGTTCTTATTTATTTCTACGAACTTAGCAAACTCGACCGAGCGCCCAGGACCGTTGATGTGGAATGAATAATTTAAACTCAACCACCAACTTCACTCGATCGAGCTGCTTGCGCAGGCGTCTACCTTTTTCTCTCTTCCTAATGAGTGATTGGGATTTTGTCACTCAATGCGAAATTAACCTAGACTACCATCGACCGTCAACATTCAGATTTATCGTTTCGTTTTCGTTTTTCCCTTTAGCGATTGCAAACAAGCTAGCTCTTCAGTAATATTAAATTCATCATCAACGCCTCTAATGAAGATCAATAACTGAGCAGTGTCACTTCTATATGTACTTTCATCCATTAAGTTTGATGCAATGTATTAACAAACGTAATTGAATTTAAACAAAAAACATAAACTTAGTATTGACTCTCGCGAACTCGGGAAGACGCCCGTCCTGGTTAGTGGTGCAAAGAGCACTGAACTCAATATACCCTACCACATCCACCGAGCTGCGACCGCAGTCCTACACTAATACTACTAAGCTACCTTATGAACAGGCGGGTTTTCCCTGTCCATGAATATACCATACATTTTTGTCCGTTAACACGGTGTATCAAGCCCCTGGATCGAATAGTATTAATTAGTTAAATAACCACATTAAGTACATGGGTCATATTTATTGCAGCTTTGCAAGGCACGTCCTGGTGGATTATACAATCTAAAAATACAACATTGTTCTGAAGCAGTGTCACTTCTATCCGTACTTTCATCCATCAAGTTTGATCCAGAGGCATCAATTCGCGTTGTTACTGTTTTTCGCGATAAGCTGACAGACTCAAACTATTTTTTCACTACTCATACTCACCATGCAATCTTTAAGAAACTCTCCTACCGAGTATGGTTTGTTATTTTTGGCAATTTTATAAGCCACGACATATCCAGCAAGTGTAGAAAAGCCTTTTGAACAGTGTTTTGCTTCATAAACATATTTCTTTGAGCAGTCATTGTTTTTTAAAGTTTTCCGCAGTCACCTTCCTTTCTGCGTCATTCATCAAAGCATATTAAGTTTTAGCATGCCAATTATTAAAATGGCGAGCCAAGTTAAAATCTTTAAATACCGCCACTGCTTCATTACATATTGTGATGTGGTGGTGATGAGATGACTATAAGTACACTGAACCAAAAAGGTACGTAAATACAAACAAAACGTTTATTGGGACAATTAATTTAGTGATGGAATTTGTCCAATAAACACGTTTATTGTGACAATAAATTCTCGTTTATATTTTCATGGTTCGAAACATTGCTAACTCTTAATTATTTTCATTTGTAATAGTAATTAACCCGTTTATTAATCCAATAAACAAAATTAATTGACTTTGATGAATTTGTTTATAAATATAAACAACCGTTAATTATTTTCGTTTATAAAATTAATAAACCCGTTATAGCTTTGATGAACAGAGTTTATTGATTTTAATAAATGCGTTTATTTATATAAACAACTGTTTATTACTATCGTTTATAATATTAATAAATCCGTTAATAGGCACAATGTACATAATTTATTGATTTTAATAAATGCATTGATAGATATAAATAACTGTTCATTAATTTCGTTTATAATATTAATAAACCCGTTTATAACCTTTCATAAACGCGTTCATTAATATAAACAATTAATTTACTAAACCAGTTTATAATATTAACAAATGAGTTTATAACCGCAATAAACATAAGTTATTGATTTTAATAAATTTATTTACTGCGTTTATTTAATCCATTTATTATAATAACAAACGGGATAATAATAATTATAATAATAAATTAAGATATTTCAGCAGGATAGACTGGTCGACAGTGGATCATTTTTCGCTTGATGAGCTACTTTTGACACAAATATTATATGAAGTATATGTGATTTTTTTGATAGCCCCTTTAGCATTTTCGCTTTAATTTAAGCCACAAATTTTTAAGCTGAACGAGTTTCCAAAGGAGAAAAAAAGTATTTGAAAAACACCTTAAAAGTGATCCACTGTGTAAAGGGGGTGTTCTACAATGAATCAGCTTAAATTATACAGTGGATCAGGAGTCAGGAATCAGTTGATTGTATGAACCTACATGTTAAATAAAACATCACAAATTCAGTTTTTTTTTTATAAAAATAACTTAAGAACACAAAAAAAATCACAAATTCAGTTGTTTGAAATTAAATTAAAAGTTACAATAACTTAAAAAAAAAATCTAAAAAAAAATCACAAGTTCAGTTGTTTAAAAATAATAAAAAATCACAAGTTCAGTTCATTAAAAAAATAAGAATATTTAATAAAAGTTAACGTATATCCATGTTACAAAAGTTAATCGTAAATGAAAAATTGGAATTCTGGAGCCTTGAAGTGCTTCCATGTTCAATGGGCTTTGGCAAAACCATTTTTATGTCGTGTTTGAAAACTATGGATGTGTCTGGAACATCTGGCAGTGAAAACATGTATTTTGTCACTGATCTTTTCCTAAGAAAAGCAACTTCATACCCATTATCTACTTGGGCTTAGACCTTAGCGACAAAGTAAACAAAGCTTTTTTTCCCCTTAAACTCCACTAAAATAAATTCTCCTGGGACGGCATCTCTGACAGCTTCCTCGGATTCTAGTCCCTGGCTGACATCTACAATATCATCTTCTTCAGACTTCTCGTCCGTCATTACGTCATCCGCTTCAAGGATCATATTAGTATCCGAATCCGAAGAGGAACTGTCAATTTCTTGCAAAACCTTTCTTACAGCCTTTCGCGGTTGGTTGTTTTTTTGTGGATGCAGCTTTTTGACTGTTTTCCTTGAAAGCTCTTCCTTTTCTGGAGTTTCAGTTGCGATGAGAATTCTCCCTTTCTTTCGATTTTGCCTGTTGTTTTTCCTTGTTTTAGCTTTCAAGGGCTGTCGAAAATCTGCAGGGGCTATGAATTGTGTTGCATCTATATTTTCGCCCCTTTCTCTCACCGATCAGTCAGGCTGATCAACAGGATTGATATTTTCAAGGTCCGCAGGATATGGACGATCAGTGAATGAGTTTTGTAAAAATTCTATATTTTCCGCCCTTTCTCCCACTGTCCCAGAGTCAGGCTGATCAACAGGATTCATATTTTCAAGCTCCTCAGGATTTGAACGATCAGTGACTGAGCTAGGCAAGAAGTCAATATCCGTAAAAATCATACGGTCAAACGGAAATATGCCAGATTTTTTAAAAGCATTCGTGATAGAAACAGGTTTTTGGTAAGCTTCACCAACAAAAGCACCCACCTCGTATATTGTTATCGGCTGTCCTGGATGCCTCATCATCCATGAATCCATGCATGCGTTGTATGCGTTTTTAAATGGTTTAAAAAGTCCAACATCCAGGGGCTGTGTTTTGTGGGACGAATGAGGCGGCAGAGTTAGTACTGTAACTCCATGCGTCTTAGCAAGGTTTAAGGATTCAATCGATAGATGGGATTCATGGTTATCTAGCAAAAGAAGGGAAGGATTTTCCATAGAAGAACAGGAATATTTGATGAAATGTTTCATCACTTCAGGAAACAGTTCCGAGTTCATCCACCCGCTTGGTGTAGCCAAACCCAAAGTACCTGGTGGTGTGCCTATACATTAACGAAATAATAAAAAAAAATATGATTAAGACACAATAGTGGTATTTAAGTTTTTTATCTTACCGTGAAGCATATGGGTTTTGAAATTTTTTTCTCGGGAACACTATAACGTGTGGAAGAGAATGTCCACTGGCACAAATTATAGAACATGTTGTTGATAGGGTGCCTCTTTCTCCGCTAGTAACCTTAGATATGCACCTTATGCCTTTCGGAGCAAGAACTTTTGGTGGTTTTTGTACTGTTGAGGTTGCCGTCTCATCCAAGTTGTAAATTCTTGTACCATCGGCGAAGCGTTGGTGACGTTTTAGTACGTTTTCCAAATTATAAAAATACATTTTAATATTGTGCCGATTGAAGCCTGTAGCACGTGCTAAGCTGCAACTCTCTGGTGTCCTGAGAGTTAAATCACAGTGACGGTGACGGAAACCCCTTAGCGCCGGCCAAACGATCGCGTCTCCATGCCTCTGGAACAGTTATTTTGTTCAAGAGAGCTGTTTCATAGGCCAACTTTCGACAGTCAATGTTTGATAGCCCGTAAAAGAAATATGCAGAGTCCTTAAGATAGGTAACTACTGTCTTTTCCTGATCTTCAGTAAAAATTTTGTTTATTTCATAGTTTGGAACAAGTCTGATATTTTCATCTGGATTGCTATGCACTGTTTTGACGTATCGATGTAGCGTTGTAAAAGCATTTTTTTGGATTAAGCAGCTTGTCTCATGCTTATTCCTTGTTTGACCACATCCAGAGCTCCTCGCATTTGTTCCGCAGAATGCGAACCCACTTTCCTTGGTGGTTTTGGGCCTCCCATATTCATCTAATGACAAAAAATGTTATGTGGATATCAAGGTGCACAGTCAATTGCAATTGTTGCACAGTGGATCACTGATCCACTGTCTAACAATTGTAACTGATTCACTGTTGAACATCATGGCATTTTTCAAAAACACATTAAAAACTCTTTAACCATTGCACCATTTTACATAATTCTAAGTGTTTTTAAAACTTTTGCAAATACGATAATGAAATGAATTTTCTGCAAACACTTTTTTAGAAAAATAAAAAAAAATAAAAAAAAAATGTTACTTACCGGTGCAATAAACAAAAAAACCTGAACTCAACCGACCTTCAAGTTACAAACCTGGTTACAGCGGCAAAGAGTCGTTTTATCCTGGATCATTTCATTTAATAATATGTAAGTTTTAGCATTTATCTCTTTCTTGTTTTTTTTTTTTTTTTTTGAAATACTGTGTTTCAATAAAACCCCAAAATGAGGAACATGGAACAAGGTAACAGACATTGAATAAAAAAAAAAATTTAAGCAAATATCTACAGCTCTTAAAAAGCTTGTAAACATAAGCTTGATACCGTCAAAATACAAAAATATTTCCTTGAAATTAAAAATCGAGTTGCCATGCACGATGATAAATGGTTGTATGTTTTCAGATGATTGTTTAAATGAAACAATGTGGTCTCCAATTTCTTGCATGGTCTTCCCAACGAACGAATTTTGAGAGTCTTTTATTGTGAACCGCGTACATGTTCTCTTCCCATCATTGTCTTTCTTAACAATTTTTTGGAAACTGCATCTTGACATTCTGAAAAATATTAAAAATTAATTTAGGGGAAAGGTTGGAACAGTGAGACACCTTTTTTTTCAAACTGTTATAAGTCCGAATTCTTTTGAGCTACGAAAATGAATTTTTGATGGTATCTTACGACATATTACCCCAACGTTTTGCCTTAAAAATATAACTAAATAAATCAAAAACAACTTCCTTATAAGTTGAATTATTGTAGAAGGTCAAACTGTCTTACTGTTCGGCGGGGGTTCGAAGACTGAGACAGCGTAGGCCGCACAGTGGGACAACATAATATTTTTGATAAAAACTCGTCTTAAACTATTTCTGATTAAAAAAAACACGAAATATATTTGTTTTACGTATTGCGTATATTTATCAATTAATTCAAACAAAACTCACATTCAAGAATAAAATAAAATAATACAAACTAAAGTCACAATTCAATTCACATTATAAAATAAAAATAAATCACATACGAGTTGGTAAATAATATTTTTCTTTGTTTTAAATAATTTAGCAATAGGTATAAAAAAAAAAAAATAAAAAAAAAAAAATAAAAAAAAAAAAAATTAAAAACCACATTTCAGTTAGTTACCTAATGGTTATTTGTAAAAAAATAAAAAAAATTATTTGAGGTTAGCTTTGAAAGTAAACCTCGAAAATTACCGATGATTTTTGTCGGCTAGTGTGATCACAAAGAGCCGGTGTTGGCAACACCCTTTCGATTTCATCAATTTTTAAAGAGGCAACATCTTCAACCAAGGGCTCTGAAAATTTGTTGGATGTTCCATTCCTACGGAGATAAAGAACTTCGAAGTCCTTGTTTTCATCCCTTTCTTTTAAAATTTGGCCGATAAAGTAAACATTATTCTTTTTGACGTTAAAACGGACAAGAACATATGTTCCAACTTTAATATCTTGTGGAACAGGATCCTCATTTGAACAATTTCCGGTGAAATAACCATCAAGAGAAGAATCTTGGAAAATCATCTCATGGCCGCCGTCGTCATCTTATTCTGATTCTGATTGTAGATATTTTTGTTTTCTTGATTTTGTTTGCGTTTTTTATTTTGCTGTTTTTTACCATCATCTGATTCGGAATCTTGTTGCAAAACTTTTCTCTTAATTGCAGCTTGTTTAACTCCTTTTTTAATTGGCCGTTGTTTAAGCATCTTGTTTTGAAGCTCCTCTTTTTCCGGTGTGTCTGTAAGAATTATGCTCCTTCCTTTTTTTCTTGGTTTTCGCGTGTTTAATCTAGGCGAAGCTTTGGGGTATCCTTTGAATTGTTCCGGGCTAATAAATCCAGTTACATATGCAGTGTCAGCTAATTGCTCTGAAACTGTTTCTAAATATTGGTTTATTTAACAATATTATACCTAATGATCAAAATCGAAATGAAAAACTATTACCATTTATGTGAATTTCTTCAGTTTGGTTGCTAAGTGTTAGTGGCCTGTCAGTTACATCGCTGCACATAAAATCGACATCGGTGAATACCTCTCTATCTGGTGGATAGATTTCGGTCTTACGAAAGCCTGCTACAATATTTGACGGGGTCATTGATTTTTCAAATGCATACCCGGCTGCAGCAGCAATGTCGTAGATAGTAAAAGTCTTTCCGGGATTCTGCATCATAAAGTTGTCAATTGCATTGTTATAAGCTGTTTTGAATGGCTTATAAACGGTAACATCTAGGGGCTGCATTTTGCTGGAGGAATGCGTTGGTAAGGTTAGGTAGTATTACAACTCCATTATCTTTGGCAAAGTTAAGGGCGTTTAAATTTATGTGGCTCTCATGGTTATCCATTATTAACAGAGTTGGGTTTTCTTTCGAACTTAAAGTGAAGTTTACAAAATGCTCCATTACTTTAACGAAACATTCCGAATTCATCCATCTAGATGGATTCGCCAGCCCAAGTGTGGCCGGTGGTGCACCGCTCAGCATATGATCTTTAAAGTGTACCCTCGGGAAAATCATAACAGGCGGAATGAATTGCCCGGTTGCGCTTATTATGCAACATAAAGTTACCAAAGCTCCTCTTTCGGCACTTGTAACTTTATTTACCTGCCTGGTACCTTCCTCCGCCAGAATTTTTGCTGACACCTGCACCGTTGTCATCCAGATTATAAATCCGGGTTCCAGACGAAAAGCAGTTGGGCGACCTTGATAGAACTTCAAATAAATTATTATAAAATAAGCCCACGTTATGCCTGTTGAATGAGGTTGCCCGCGACAAACTGCAACCCTCTGGTGTCCGGAGTGAAAGTGATGGGTTCCGTTTGCAAAATCGCTTTAACCAACCATCAGTGGCTTGCTTGTGTTCTATCCATATTTTGGAATCGTTTTAGAATTTGTTATGGCAGTTTGGTACGCTAAGCGTTTGACGTCGTCTAAGGATAACCCATAGAACATTCATTTTTTTACATACGTCGCAAAAGACTGTTCTTCTTCAGCGGTGAAAATAGCATTTACTCATAATTAGGGCTCATTCTGGCCAGGAATGAATCATTATATTTCTTTACATAGCGTGCAAGCGTTTGGTGGGCCACTCCATTATTTTCTGCAGCCTTTCGCAGGGAACATCCATCTTTTCAACAGCTTTTTTCATGGCATCTGGAGGCGTCTTCCCGTAGCTGTACCGTTTATCCATAATTTACTGCCTCAGAATGTCAAGGATACCGAAAAAGCTATATAAAGTAATAACATAACAAACAATAAATAAATTGATCATGAAGGCCGAACAGTGAGACATGTCTCACTGTTCGCCCTTTGAATCTGTCTCACTGTTTAATTTGTGTCACTTTTAAGAAAAACTTTTTTTTACAAAAAACTGGTTAAGCTACCGAATACTTTTTTTTAAACAGTGATAGCACACATAATAACAAACCAATTAAAAAAAAACACTAGTTCACTTACCTGAATAATTTAAGTTGCTACACAAATTTTCAAAACACGAAAAAAAATACTTTTACTCTTTATTTTCGGTCTTCACTCACTGAAAGCACATGCGAAACTGGCTGTTGTGCGGAAACAAAAGTTGCGGAATGGAAAAGAAACGTTATTGTCTGCATCGACATGTCTGTCAGTGTTGCCATAAAATATTTTTTGAAATCTGGAAATTCCACATCAAAAATCTGGAAAAATCTGGGCATCAGTTAAAAGAAAATAACGTGTGTGTGTAAACAGCACATGCGATTGAAGTTATACTTCCCAGCTTCAAACTCACATAAATTTGGTTAAGAAGCATAACCCCTTGTCTGAATTGCGTTTAAATTTTGACACTTGCGTGGTTAATAAAGTAGGTTCAAATATATTCTCATGTAGAGTAAATTATAAAATGGTGAAAACAATTCGAAGTTTTTACTTACAACTATCGTTGTACTGTGAATTTAAATATTGGTTAAGCCCAGCACGCAAAATTTTAGCTGACATACAAAATGAACATTTGGAAACGAAAATATGATTTTTCTGATCAAGCGCTGCACGACCCGGTTGAGTTTTAAGAAAAAGAACTTTATTATTTCATATTATATTTATTGCAATCATTAATGTTTCTTTTACATAGATATAATATATACATACATGTATCTTAAAAACAAAAAAAATAACAAAAAATAAATATTTTTTTCTAACAGCCTTTGAAAATTCGAAAAATAAAAATTGTTTTCATTTGAATTCAAATTTTTAAGTATGCAATGTCATAGTTGTCAAAAAATGGAAGCAAATTCATTTTTCCTTCAACTGATAATAATCATTTACATAAATGTTAATATTAGATAAAAGTCATCTTAATTTTAGATTCCATTAAGTATACATTTGCTTATTAATTTTTTTTGAACAGTTATTCATTATTTACTTTTAGGTTGAAACAGTTACATTCCTTCATCTTAAAAAAGTCTTTAGCAAGTAAGATTCCCTCCAAGGTATCAACATCAAGACGATTTCTGACTTTTGTTTTATTGAGATGTATTTGAGAAAAAGTTCGTTCAACATTGGCCGAAGAATTGGGCAGAGTTAAAACGGAAAAAACGAAATGTACAATTAGTGGAAAGGCTACGGTCTGATCATTTCTTTTGATCGAGCAAACGATTTTCCAAAATGTTTCAATTTGTATGTTGTCAACTCCTTCAGGTATAAGGCTTTCGAAGTCCAGATTTCTAATTTCTCTGTATTCAGAATCGTTTTGTTGGATTTCTGATGAATAAACTATATTTGGAAACATGTTGAATAGATTACTTAATGACTGAATTTGCTTAGAAACTGTTTTTTTTTTCGGATCTAATAAAGCTAAGGCCATAAATATTTCACTTTTAAAATTAAATCTTTGGAAAATTTGATGGCAGAGTTCAACATAAAACATCACACAGTTATTTTTAAATCTTTCCACTTCCGAAGATAAAATGAGATTTTTGTCCAATTGCAACTTAACATCGCTGCCAAGATACAAGTCATCATTGTTTGACGATGTTAAGGTAAAGGTATGCACATACTTTGCTGAGTTGAAAATCTGGAAAAAAACCAATTTTGAAACACAAAATCTGGCAATCGTAAATAGCTCTAAAAATCTGGAAAAATACGATAAATCTGGGTGTCTGGCAACGCTGATGTCTGTGCATGTTTTTGGGAAGCTAAAAAATAGAATGTCTCACTGTTCGTACTGTCTCACTGTTCCAACCTTTCCCCTACATAATTTTTCATATCACCATTTAACAAAATGCTCGGCAACAGAAAGTTTGAAATCAAATAGTGGAAAATGGAAGTCGTTTTGACGACGCCAAATAATCCACGCATTCACTAAATATAATTCTTTCATATGAAAAAAGATTCTTTTGTTTTTTGTATCATTTTTGGATCGCAAGGAAATTCGGTACAATCCAAGCATTGAATCAAGCAAATCGACGCCGCCCATATCGTCGGTATCCTGCAAAAATATCTCAAGTCACATTTTTGTGTTTCTGAGTTATTGAAGATTTAAAGTTTATGGCGGCTGGAAAAATCACTAAGCAGTTTCGATTTGAAAATTGTAATTAAAATCTGATAGTAAAAGTATTTATAAATAAGATGAAACCAAAAAATTTAACTCAATTCAATTTATTCAACTTTTTTTATACAAAAATTAAATGAATCTTGGACATAGGTCTTTTTTGCATTAAAAAAAAGGTTTAAAGGGACATGGGTTTTTTATGAAATTTTTTTTTTTTTTTTATGTATTAATCTTAGTCTGATTCCGAATCCTCATTTATATCGGGCTCTGGGGCCTTATTTCTGGTGATTTTGCTTGTTTTTAAGTTTTTGTACCATTGGTGAAACTCTTCCGGTATGGCTCCTGACTTGCAAAGACTAAGTAAATCTTTTTTCTTTTTCACACTTATAGGGAGGCTGCTGTTATAGACTCTTTTGATGGTAACTTCTTTTAAATTAATTGGACGACCTTTACCAAAAACACGTATCTCTTTATAAGTTTCAGTGTGGTCATATTTGTATTCCATCACACCAGGTTTTATCTTTTGGTACCTAGAAGATTTTACTTTTAACCAGTTAACCTTGTCTCCATTTTCGTCCAAATTTTTGTTTTTTATAATATCCGACAGTTGTGACAAGTCCAGAAAGTCAGTGTATCGCATTTGGGTTATATTATACGGATTTCCTTTGCTCTTAAGTCTTTTGGAACGTGCGAGTCTGAATATAGTCAGCCAGTCCTGGATCGTATAGACTGGAACATTCTTTTTTTGCCTCTCGATTGCGCTGTGCATGCTATCAACTTCCATGTAGCTGTGTCCACTTTCCAGAAATTTGTGTTCAATTATATCTAAATTTAAAGTTTGAACCAAATAGAGAAATAATATTGAAATATTTTTATTTCTATTTTGGCCACTGCACGTAACAGAAAAAAAGACACTTCTTTTATTTTTGGTGATAGTTGATGCAAATACTTATACAAGCACGAACCAATTTCATTGCTTCCTCTTTTGCCATCAGTTTCTGTCCAAAAATAGCAAAAAGCATCGTTAGGTGGAACGGCGTTGTAAATAGTTAAGTTATATGCACATAGTTTTCGGCTGTAATACATTGGACTTACATCGCTTGAAGGAATTTGCAACACCGATTGCAAGTCGAATGTGCATGCCATGAAATTAGGCTCCTTGATGGCCCTTTCTTTGTCCAAGGATTTTGCTTCTGAACATTCTTTTTTTCTCTTTAAATGGGCAATGTAATCAGCATTTTGGCTATCTTTGCCTTTTTCACATGCTTGGCATTGATCTTTCTTTGGACGAAAGAACGACAAATTGTAGCACTCACCGAAAACTTTCCTGTAGGTAGTCGATGCAGGTATCTTTGTTGACGTGTCACTCTTGTATTTTTCTAAGAATAAGGCATACATTTTTGATATACTCAGATTTGCATCTAAATACATCCGATTGGAACTTTTGCGGCAGTAGTGAGACTCTACAGTTGGAAAGCTTTCGATGTGGTCCTTAATGCGTGTTAAATTTTCATCCGATATTTTATTTGCGGGTTTTGATCTGCCCCTTTCGTCTTCTTTACAAAAAACTCCGGTTGGCCCTTTATATTTAAACGCCGTTTTAACTGTGCTACTCGAAATACTTAGGGTCCCACAAAAAAAGTCGCGACAAACCCGTACATTGGAGTTTTCATTTTTCAAAAAGTACGATCTAGCTACACTACGGTTAACTTTTTTAATTGAAGATCTTACTCGGGGCCTTTGTATCTGCGAATCGACGACCGCCTTTAAAATGAAATATTTTTGGCGTTGATATGGTAACTTCCAAAAGTCTTTGCACATTTTTAGTCGCTGTTCTTCCGTAAATTTGTCCTTGCATTTAAAACGACATTTTTCACACTTTGATTGCTTGGGATTCTTACCTCGTATTAAATCAGCATGCTTTAAATTTCGTTTCCATAGTTCTGGACACGATTTTCTCCACCTTCTATTTTTCTTTTCAGTGATTGGTGTTTCTGCAGTAGATTCTTGAGGCGCCTCCAAAACCACGACATCTCCTTCACCATCATTATCGCTTGATTCGTTGTTGTTGTCAGGAATATAATAAAGGTCATCATCGTCGCCTGAAAAATCTTGATCAAGGCTTGATTCATCCCATTCTTTTTCACTGTTTTCTTTACTACATCCAGGAATGGGTTCTTGAATATCTAAACATAAAATTCAAAATCGAATTTAAGCCTTACATACATCATGAAATGATTTTCAAAAGTCAGGAAGTACCATTTGATACCGTAGATTTTGTTTTTGAAGCTCTTGAAGTACTGGGTTTGTTAAAATTTATAATATCACAATTTTTATTGGAATGTTCTGAAAGTAATTAATCATTCAGTTAAAAAACGTTCTAGCTATTCTGTAGAAGAACAGCACTTCGGCTTGAGAAATTCATTTTTCTTAAAGTAAAGTAAAAAAGCTCAACCTATTCACATGAACAACTTTCAATAATGATCATTTTTCTTAACGTAAATTCAAAGCAAAAGTATTTGGGAAATCCCCTAATAAAAAAATTCAAGTAGGCCATGAAATAGTTTTTTATTTGAATTTCAGTACTTGGGCTTTTTTTGCAGAGAAAATGAAAAAAAGGAAATAAAAGAGTTGTGCAAAAAGGGCCCAAGTCCACTTGGGTCTTTCTTGCTCTACGCATTTGGATGTTTTGGACATAGAATGGATGGTTTTGATACAATAACTACATAAATACTTTAAATAGAGATGGGATTTTTTTTCACGACATGGATTATGACTTTTGGGACATTTTTGCATTATTAACTCTATTTCAAAAAAAAAGTGGACTTGAGACGTTTTTGCAGGATACCGACGATATACTTGTTGTATACCTCCACAGATTTAGGAGCGGAAATATTTTTATACTGTTTATCCTTTCTAAAATACCGGCGTCTCTCTACAATTGGTTCGCTTCCAACATAAGCTGACATCATGCTGACAACTCTGTTGTCGAACCAGGAAACCAAACTCAAGGTTACTCCATCTGCCACTTTTTCAACCATGCCTCCACGTCCTCCTTTCTTCAGTTCCTCAGTGGTCATTCTTGAGTTTGGCGCTCTGTTCAGCCTTACGGTACCCAGTGGTAAGAGCCCATTTTTGGATAAATGAACGGGCTATTGTACTAATTGTCAAAAAATATTGTATGGTTCATATGTTTTTCTACTATCGATGTAAGTCTTGTAACAACATTTCCACTTACTCCCAAATCAGGTGAACCGTCAGAAATTTTGTTACTCTGTTCTCCTGCAAAAATATCGAAATCGTAACAGAAACCAGACACTCCACTTAGCACTTGGTTTTTGTAACCCCATTTGTGAGGTTTGGCCGTGTTGTATTGTTTTAGTATCTTATCATCATAAGCAGGGAGATGGCCCTTCTATGTTGTCCCACACATAAAAAAACTACGTCTATGGGTTCTCAGAAATATAAAGAGACAATCGTGTCGAATCTTGATCATTCGTTTCTGACGGAGAAGAGAAAAAAAAATACAAACTGATAAGGCCATATTTGGCTTTGTATGCAGTTAAGGGTTAAAAATAATGTGGAGACATGAAGCTGTTCCGGATTTGTATTCATTTTTGAATTTCGTCTTCAGTATTCCAAACACGCATGTTTCTTGGTACTCTGGGGTCACACAGTTCCAGAAGTAGATGATTATTGTAGTACGAAACAAGTTTTTCCTTAATTTTATGCTGCCCGAATTCGTCGTCGTTTTACAATTGTTGTCCATGTGAAATCACAAGAAGTCCATACGCCAAAATAACATTTTTCGTGGCCAGTAATATGCAATTTCCCTTGAACTTGGTAATTGTAATCGTGTGTTTTTTTTAGCTCTCAATTACCACCTTGTTTTTGCAGATAAGCTATTTTTTTCAATCCTACAGCCTCATCTATTGTCATAGTTTTTGCTATGGAAGGACATTTTCCTTCACAGATAGCAGAATTTCCCACCAAACCATCAGCGTTGCTCCCAGAAAATGAATTTCACTATCAATAACAAAGTCACATTTTTCCACGTGAATTACTGCTTGTTCTTCCAGTTTTTCTATGGCTTTGTTTCCATTGCTCAGGCAACACTCGAAGAGAAAAATAAGCCGTATTATGATAGCTGACTGGTGTTCGGACCTTACATATCCTTCCAAAGTTTGAAGCTGTTACCATTTCCTTTCTGAGTTCATGCCATTTTTCACAATTCGCTTCTTGGTCTCTTGTTTGTTCTTCGATTTCATGCCTTAGTCTATAATTTGTATGCAAACGTTCCTCGATTTCTATCTTCCTTTTTTTTCCATAGCCTCATCGGGTAAGTCGGTTATTTGCAGATCGTCAACATCAACATTTCCGTAGTTTCTATCAGCAGGAAATTACGATTTCTTTTTTTTTGAAGCAGTTTTTTTAGAACTTCGAAAAAGTTTCCTCTTGTGGAGCTTATTCCGTCTTTTTTTTTCACTTCGTACTAGAATTTTTTTGGTTTGTGTATTTTCTTTTCACTGTGATTGCGAGTTTTAACAAATTCGATGAACGCCCTCTTTGAATTGAACTGAACGACGGCAAGAGCACTTCTATTGTACTATTGGCACAAGGAATAGTTGATTCTTTTTCCACCCACGTATTGGCAGTTGGCACCCACGTATTGAATTGTTCGCAAATATTAGAGTCATACCCAAATAGAAGGCTTTGCGCATTTTGTTTCTCCTGGTTATGTATAGTTTGATACAGTCCAGTACCCCATCAGCTTCAAGTTGTTGGATATAGTCCGACGCAAAAGTACTGAGCACACTTCGAATGACTTCCAAAAACGTGGTACGGTACATTTAAAATATCCTCCTGCAGCATTTTCACCTCATCTTTTGAGTCCTTTTTTCTAGAGATGATGAAACAATTTTTCTACTGCTCAGGTTATATCTGGTGTTTTTCGTTAATTGCATAAATTTTTTTCGTAAATTCCGGTACAGATGGTTTACACATTCAATTTTTTGGATGCTTCGGCTAGGAAAAGGCTTAGTTTCCAAAAGCCTTCTGTAAACATTGCTGTCACCATCAGCAATAAATTTATAGAATATGACTCCATGTTTTTCCCAACAGTATTTAAAACCATCCACCAGAATGTCTGATTGCATTTTTGTTGATGCGCCGTTGTGGTTCTTGTTGCAACTATGTTCCGGTATGTCAGGTTATCCCTCGCTGATCTTGCATTTGTAGCAATATTTGTTTTTTACTCAATAAAAAAGTACCTTTTTAGAATTGTGTCCAATGACTGTCGCAACGCCCGATAGAGCTTTGAAGTTGGATCCATATGATCTGTGTGACCAAGGTCCGTCAGTTACTACTGTGATTAGAGCGTTACCGTTTCCATCGATGTTTCCAATTACCAATTACGCCCGGGCAGCCAGTTTTTTGAAAAAAAAAAGAAAAAAAAATATTTTTGTTCTCTTGCACTTCTTGATCTGTCGTTTTTAGGTTGATCCAGACGTTGCAAAGGGTTTCTTCTACGATTACCCCCAATGTTTCCTTCAATACATGTGAGAAGGTGACTTTGTTGTTGCCAATGCAGTTTCTTTTCCAAAAGTTACACCACTTTTCGAGCAACTTTGTGCATTGTTGTCAACCGAGATATTTTGCTCATAGTCGGGCTGATGAACAGAAAGTCTCTTTTTTGTGAAGCATTTCTTACAAAGGTGCTTTGGCCAACGGGTAATTTGGTAATCTTTACCCACACCGTTCTGATAATTTCCTTCAGCAAAAAATCTTAAGCATGTTGCCAATTTATGTAGTGGTGTTATGGCATCGGATCTTTTGTAACGATGAAAAAGAAAGTATGTAACAATAATTTATACATTTATCTAAAATGAATGTCAATAAATTATTGTTACATACGAAAAATAATGTATATCGGGACAATGGCTCAAAAAGGGGTACCTGGTCCTCAACCTTAACCAAAACTCAATAACCGCACATAATTCTCTCAAACTCAAGGCACAGATAGTAGAGGATTGCCTACTCCCTCTACCTTAAAGGGTTGAATACGCGCTGCTGTTATGCGTATTCAAATTCGTTACTAACACTTCGAAAACAAAACTCGACCTAACGATAGTACATTTCTAGATATCCCAAGTTCGGATGAGAAATCACCACAGGTACATATCTTCTCATAAAAACTTGGCTCGTTCTTTTTCGAGACAACCCCGCGTCAGACATATAGGACCAATGACTGCATCCTCATGGGCCCGTCCACGCCCTAAACGGTGTTGTTGCCTAAGTTCCCTTTAGCAGCAGCGGCCTGCTTCTGGGTGCCATCGCTTAAACTCGCCGGATGGGGGGGGATCTTGTGCTGGGGCTAGGGTTGCCAGATGAATTTTAGAGCTTAGCGGGACAAATCACAAAATATTCAAAAAATCCCGGGATTTCGAAAGTTTTCCCGGGACAAAATAAAAAATCAATTTTTTCCATTAATAAACAATTTTATTACATAACTAGAACTACGTATATAATAATTTTTATGTGAATACGTTGTATTAACAATTTATGAATAAAAATAAATAAATCAAAACAATCTCTTCAGTTCAGTTCAGTTCAGTTTTTGAAAATAAAGTTTAAAAATAAAATTATCTACTCACAATTAGTAGTATATTTAAAGGAACTCTTAGCATGTTTTATTAATTCTTTATTATTTTTTACATAATTATAAAATTCCATGCAGTTTAAATCATAGTTAAATGATGTTTGTAGCTCGGCTTTTATTAACTCCGCCTTACATTTATTTCGAACATCTGTCCATTTTAAAGCCATCTGTGAAAAAACTCTTTCTGCGAAACAATTGGAACTTGGAATACTGAATACAAAAGAAATTAATTTAAAAATATTTGGTATATCTCCAATAGAAAAGCATTTCAGTATTCCATTCCACTTTGTTAAGGAGCTCATTTCGCTATCATTTAAATTAACAATTTCATCCAGAGACTTTCTTATTAATTGATATTCTTCATATAAGGAATCAGCATCTATTTCATTAATTTGTAATAAATCCGCAGCCATTTCAAATTTTTCAAAATTTAAATGATCGTTTGAATTTAAAAATGCGAGCTTGGACAAAACATTATTATCGGAAAAATCGTAACGTTTCTCTATATATTCAATAAAATTAGTATAAAACCTTAAGAAATCATTCTGTATATAATCCTTTATATCAGGTGTAAATTCAGAAAGAAACGCCTTTGCCCTGCTTCCAAAGAATCTATCTTTAAGTCTGTCTTTAAATTTGTCTCGAATGGTGTGCATTTTTAAATGCATTTCAAGTACAGTAAGAGAATCTGATTCGATTATTTTAATAACTAGTAATTGCCCGCTGACACACGACTGTATTATATTGCCCGCTGACACACGACTGTATTATATACATATATCTAACTATATTAAATACATATATATATATCCAGTGTCGCATTACGGACAAATATGCTATTTAAAATTTCGAAACAAAATTACCAGTAAATTCATGCACGTGCATCTGGTAGGTACAGAAAAATTGTAAATTTACAAAATTTCCGGATATACAACGTTTAAAGTTGTACGTTCCGGCGCAAGCAGAACTAAATCTTTTGATGAACCAACACGCGAAACTCCTACATAGAGTTGGCCATGCGAAAAACAATTGTTCCTTAAGTCTATGCCAGCAAGTATTAGCGTTTGGCCTTGTGCTTTGTTAATTGTCATGGCAAAACAGACTTTAACAGGAAACTGGAGTCTTCGAAACTCAATAGGATAATCAGTTGGTTCGAGCGGTATTTTAGGAATATATACCGTTTCTCCCTGAGCTGAACCAGTTAAAATTGTCGCCTCTATAAGTTGAGTGCGAAATGATTTGACTTGCAATCGCGTACCGTTACATAATTTGGGAGGAAATAAATTTCTCAATAACATGATGGGTGACCCTATTTTTAATCTTAATTCATGCACTGGAAGTCCAGGCGGATTTTGTGAATTCAAAAATTCCACAGGGTACTGTAATCTTTCATTGTCATTTCTACCTGAATCTACTGATTTATAAACTATTTCTTGTTCATCAAACGCTTCCATTAACAATTCGTTAATATTATTTGCTCGAGCGTTTGTTGGACAAAGAATAGCACGTTCGCAAAACCAATTCACTGTTTTTTGTTTGATATTTTTAATATCTGGGTATATTTTTTGAATGAGTTCATCAATTGTTTAAACAACTGTACCCAAAGTCTCAGGTATTTCAATGAGACCATCTTTATTTTTATATGAACCATTGCCAATTTTCAGTAAAAGGTCTGCGAACAAACCAGCAGATTGAGGGTCATTACTCAGCTTAACACGCAAATTTTCGTTAAGTGCGATTTTTTTCACTGACGGCCACAATATTGACTTTTTAATGCATGCATTTACTTCGTCAGGCCGAGTACCTCGTGAAATTACTGGAAGAGTCTGTCTAAAATCACCAGCTAATAAGACAGTTATTCCTCCCATTATGTCAAAACTGTCGCGCATATCTTTTAAACACCTATCGAGAGCTTCAAATGCACCTTTGTGCATCATTGTGGCTTCATCCCATACAATTAATTTACAGTCCCGAAGGACATTAGCCAAATCGCTTTGTTTAGATATACTACAAGCGGGATTTTCATTACTAACTAAATTTATTGGTAACTTAAAAGTTGAATGGGCTGTTCTACCTCCATCCAGCAAAGTTGCAGCAATGCCAGAAGATGCTACTGCTAAGGCAATTTTACGATAACAACGAACTGTTGCAAGCAAAAGATTCAGAAGGAACGTTTTACCAGTACCACCAGGAGCATCTAAGAAAAAGATGTTCCCTTTTTTCAATTCAATGTTGTTTAAAATGTGATCGTAAATTGTTCTTTGTGTAGGTGTTAGCATACCTTTTTTTGTGGTCACAATATCAGCCAATACAACTGTGTCATAACTTGTTTCACGGAGATATTCTCTGTTAGACAAGTTATTTACAGTTCTTTTTGTAGCCGGAAGGCTATAATTTGGCAACAATTGTCCACCGATCCTTAGCACTATATCTTCTATTTGAATGAGGCATTGATTTAATATATCATCCATAACAACGCTTGGTATATTTTCTTGGTCTCTTTCTACCCGACGAATTAAATCGTCTGCCAAATTTAATTTAAATTGATCCCAGAGTGCAATGGGATTAGGTAAACTACAGAAGACCAGCATAATTGAAAATAATTCACGCATTTTATATGGTGTTACATAAATCGATGCCTCTTCCAAGGCTTTGACCCAATGTTGACCATCCTCAAGTAACCCCAAAGCCAAGCATGTCTCTTTGAAAGACTTGAGAATGACCCCGTCAACAGTTTTTAATTGATCAAATGAATTGGGTCCTCTTACTACGTGAAGTAGCATACGGAGATGATAACATTCCGTGTCACTGGGGTGCACAGTGTAAATTCTACAAAGCGCAGGAGATTTAACAACTCCTGGCCAGCCATCAACGGCTGTTCCTAATTTCCTCCTTTGAAAGAAACCGCGCTTTTTCGGGGGCTCAAAACTTTCATCTAGAGCAATTATCCACCGATAATAAGACGCAACCTCGATATATAAGAGGGTTTTTGCAAAATCGTCTTTAGCACAAATTTCAAAAAAGCCTGTTAAAGTTGTATTTATGCTATTTCTCAATTTTTCACTAATATTTTTCTCAGTAAAATAAATCCTCTGCCCATCTTCTAAATGAACCGCAAGATGCATTACGGTCGGAAAACATTACTGCATGCTGAATTGTAAAATCCGCCAAACAGCTTCATTAGTGCTAAGATACCGACCAGTTTCGAAAAATTTTATTTCATCTAATTCGCGTTCTAGGGATATTGCAGCTTGATCAGTGCCCTTATTTATATATTTTAATATATATTTAATGGCCTTGATGTCATTGCAATATTCCACATTAATGTGTGCATCAAAATGTCTAAGAAGGACGGGGTTATACGGAACAACCCAGCCATTGTCCAAATCGTGTTTCCTAACGTGCACAGTACGGCCTCCGTTTGCAACCGATCTACGGCGGTACATTGGGTAGCCATTATTTGCTACAAATGTTTTTGTACTAAGCACTTTAGGATACATTTTTGAACAACGGCCTCTTCGCATGCATATATTCTTTGGATTCATGTTACCGCATGGACCATGCATCATATTAGTTTTAACGATATTAAATAATTTCGGGTCATTAATTGGGTCAGGTATTTCAGCACTAATGAATGTATCTATTTGGGACGGAACTAACTTATTTTCTAACCATAGTAGCATATGGACGTGCGGAAGCCCACGTTTTTGCCACTCTACAGTGAACATGTAACATTTAACATCCCCAAAGATACAACCCTTTGTCAGTAACTGAATCATTTTTTTTACTTTTAAGTGAAAAACTCGGGCTACGACATCATGGCGATCATATGACTTTTTGACCTGAGAAAAGAGCCTCAGTAATTTCATGCCATTTAGGATTACATGTAAATGTAATGAAAAGATCAGGTGTACCATAATGCCGTACGTACGTCATCGCATCTTGCGTACGTTCGCTTAAATAACGTGCCCCTCCGACGAAAGTTGACGGTAAAATAACCCTTTGCCCAATGTTGTTGGCAGTATTTTCGCAAGTGTTTGTATTTTGTGCAGTGTTATTAGTTGACGCGGGTTCACGATCGGTAATCATAGCATCTCGAATTGCTGCATATGATTCCACCCTTAGCTTTGTCTGATTATGACGAAGATAATTTAATCGCTCAGTTTCTATTTTTGCATACATATCAACTAAGTATTGGCTTAATAGCGAACAGTAATGCGATAGCCGATTGAAATCATTATCTCTTATCATAATCCGATAAGCATAAAACATTGCCGACGTTAAATGTTTGCCTGGCAAAGGATTGTGATCAATGGGGTTTGATAACATTAAATTAATTTTATACCCATCTTCACCATAAGGAAACATTAAGGGATATTGTAGTGCATCATATGAACGATGTATTTCACTAATTTGTTTTAAAAAACCCCCACGCGAATGCAATACAATATCCCTTTTGTCAAACTGTTGCCCAATCATTACTAAAGCTACCTCATTTGTAGTGGGGGCATTGCAACGGCCCCTGTGAGTATCAGCGGGAACCCTATTAGAATGAATAACAACCTGAAAATCTTTGCTGCGGTCTGCTCCTGCAATATCAATAATAGTCTTTAGGTCCCTGATGTAGGAATTCTTTTCGTGCAGCATACGCTGCAAAACCTTGACCAATCCCTTTTTGACATCTTTGAAGCCTGTACATCTATCTTCTAATTCCCGCTGATCCTCACCTACAAAATAAATTTGCAAATATCTTGCTCTCTTGTTTGGGTTTGGAAATAAACTACCAGCCTTATGATAAACCTGACCTAATACTTTGAATGCTAATATCCGATTATTGCTAGTTGTTGAAGTAATAATTTCCCTGGCCCCAAATGATGTCATTTGGAAACAACCATTATACTTTCGGATATTTTTCAAAAAGTGTTTGTGCTCAGGGTGGTTGTCTGTTAACAAACAATGTAATATGTCAGGTAACTTATCATAAGGCGAAAGCCTAACCTTACCATTTTGGCAGCACATGCTAGGGAATTCATCTTTCCATTTAAGCGCATTACAGTGGTTACATTTTTGATTCATAGAACCAATAGACATTTCCGCTGTAGCTTCATATGGCTTTCTAGGATCATACGAAAAACCTGTGAGAGCCATATGTTTCCATGGAAGCGAACGTCGAGTTTTTTGTTGTCATCTGACCTTTTCCCTTACTTGACTGGGATGTGCTTCCTGAAAGCGTTTTGCTGAAATAGCATTAATTCCTGGGTTGTCGTCGGCGTACCTCTTCACCGCTTTTCGATGGACTTCAGGGTGTTGCTGTGAATACACAGCAACTGCCGTTTGATGAATCTTTGGATGTGTTTGAGTATACCTACGAACAGCATCCCGATTAACTTCGGGATACTTCATATTGTACAATCGAACACATCGCAGGTTATCTAGCGGGTGGCGTTTTTTGAAGTTTGTCACAGAATTTATGTGTGCCTGAGGATTTGCCGCTGCGTGCTTCTTTGCAGCTCTTTTTAACTGACCTTTACGCGCGCGGTCAGTAAACCGTAATCGGCGGCATTTTTTTCCCCCAGGAGTCTTTCGGGTAACCTCCTCTTCACCGGCCGTTTTCTGAATTTGAGATGGTGAGAGATTTACGTTTTGAGAACTTTCTACTCTTGGCGGTGAAGTTGAAACGTTCAGTTTCTGTTCTTCAAGAACATCGAAATGTCCATTTGAAAGTTCCCCTAAAAGGCGCATCCTTTTAATAGGTTTAGTTGGTTTACCTAAAGTGAGATATAGATTCCCATCTTTAAATAACTCAAACCTATAACCGTATAACTCTGAAGCAGCCACCATCTCAATGTAGCCACCGTCAGAATGCAATTGGTTAACATTGCTCCTATATAAAACCCCTGTCCTAAAGTTAACCAAATTGTTGCATTCATGTTTCACATTGCGCAGCTTCTTGAAATGCTTGACCACATAGCTTAAAATATCTTTTCTTACCCTAACCGCATCTATTTTACTATCATTTATTAAAAAAGATAATGCACTAAACAAACTTAATTGCTTAGGCATTTCTACAACATTAAAAACCCCATTACTACATTCTTCTACATTTTTATTTAAACTAATACTACTATTGCAAAGTGGTAGGCATGCACTATAATGGCCATCAATGCCACCAATACTACCTTCGTAATGAAGTCTCTTTACTGTGTGGTTTTCATCCCCAAATATAACCGAAAGTTTCTTTTCCCTATAGACTTCAATACGCATTTCATAAATTTGAGAAGCTGCGCGAACTTCAGCTAAGCTGCCATGACAGCTATCATGTCTCATGTCATGGAAATAGACAGAAGAATTGTCATATACATTTCCATCGCGAGTGACAATTAATATTAAATGCCGTCGGTTTAAGTTTTTAAAAAGACTTTATTTAATATCCGGATCCTTAACTTAACAAGCGGAATTTATGTTATTTTTAAAGTTAATTAGCCTAAGTTAATCTTATTCAATATTTCTTGATGCAGATGTCAATACTTTACAATGAATAAGAAAATACTCTGCGGATCTTCATATCAGCAGTAGTATTTATACAGTTTTATTCTTAACTTATCTACAAGGGTCTCATATTTGTATTTGTGTGCATAAGGCAATAAAATGTATTTTATGGTTTTGTGTACGTATAACCAATATCCTGTTTTGTTTTTCTTTGTAATCATTGGGACCGTATGCAAAGGTAATAAAATATTTAGTTCCTTATCTTTCATATGAGAGTCCTTAAAGTATTTATTCTTATATTTTAAAGATTATTTTTATGGTAGCCATACTTTAAAGTGTTTTATCTTTTAAGTATTGATACCTTCAGGATAATTTTATTTTGGGTATGGCAGATATGTTATCTATAACTTGCATTCGAAATTGTTTCTCCCTCAAGGGCAGTTCCTTCTGATCTTGGGCCTACTTTCTCATTTGTTTCAATAACGCCCGATTTCTTGACAAAGTTCAAGCCCTTTAAACTCGGTTTAGTAAAATTTTAGAACTTCGATAAAATTAGACCCTCGAATTCGGGGGTTTAGTGCCTTAGAACTTCGATTTATTAGAATTTCGTTTTTTTCAACGAATTTGCTGATTTCATATTGGATAACGGCGTCGACCGTTCGTTGGGAAAAATTGGTATTTACTTTGTAGCATTTGTTGGTAATGAATTATTGTTGGTGTTGTCAGACCGCGGCACCGTTGTTTCGGTGGACAAAGCTGTAGACACATGAGCTGTCGGTGGAAAATTGACGGTTTGAGACGGCGACGTAGGATATTTATTAGGTTTGTCGATTGCAAAAAAATAAAAAGGAAAAATAAAAAAAAAACACGGATAAATTCTGATATGACCTTCGGTCACTAGCTTTAGATACGATACCTCGGAAAACTAAATAACAAAAAAAAGGAAATGGACACTGGCTGAGTCAGGTATCGCGAACCCTTTTCCGCGGTTCTCAACGTCACGCACGAAACTGATCTTTAATCGAAAGGTATTGGGTAATTTCTGACTACTAAGCTATCTATTATTATTCCATTAGATTTTCTCTTTTACGAGTGAAATTCTTCCCTACACCTGTTCATGAATATACCATACATTTTTGTCCGTTAACACGGTGTATCAAGCCCTTGGATCGAATAGTATTAATTAGTTTAATAACCACATTAAGTACATGGGTAAAAACTCTCCTACCGAGTATGGTTTGTTATTTTTGGCAATTTTATATCCATCAAGTGTAGAAAAGCCTTTTGAACAGTGTTTTGCTTCATAAACATATTTCTTTGAGCAGTCATTGTTTTTTAAAGTTTTCCGCAGTCACCTTCCTTTCTGCGTCATTCATCAAAGCATATTAAGTTTTAGCATGCTAAGTATTAAAATGGCGAGCCAGGTTAAAATCTTTAAATACCGCCACTGCTTCATTACATATTGTGATGTGGTGGTAATGAGACGACTATAAGTACACTGAACCAAAAAGGTACGTAAATACAAACAAAACGTTTATTGGGACAATTAATTTAGTGATGGAATTTGTCCAATAAACACGTTTATTGTGACAATAAATTCTCGTTTATATTTTCATGGTTCGAAACATTGCTAGCTCTTTATTATTTTCATTTGTAATAGTAATTAACCCGTTTATAAACAAAATTAATTGACTTTTATGAATTTGTTTATAAATATAAACAACCGTTAATTATTTTCGTTTATAAGATTAATAAACCCGTTATAGCTTTGATGAACAGTTTATTGATTTTAATAAATGCGTTTATTTATATAAACAACTGTTTATTACTATCGTTTATAATATTAATAAATCCGTTTATAGGCCCAATGAACATAATTTATTGATTTTAATAAATGCATTGATAGATATAAACAACCGTTCATTAATTTCGTTTATAATATGTATTAATAAACCCGTTTATAGCCTTTCATAAACGCGTTCATTAATATAAACAAGTTCAAGCTTCAAGTTACAAACCTGATTACAGCGGCAATGAGTCGTTTTATCCTGGATCTTACTATCGTATCAAATTTTGCTGAAAATTGAGAATTCCGAACTTATAAAAAAGACCATGATAATTTTATTTTACAGTTTTATTTTATGAAGTTTTTAGAGTTTCTATTTCATTTAATAATATGTAAGTTTTAGCATTTATCTCTTTCCTGTTTTTTTTTTTTTTTTTTTTGAAATACTGTGTTTCAATAAAACCCCAAAATGAGGAACATGGAACAGGGTAACAGACATTGAATAAAAAAAAATTTAAAGCAAATAGCTACAGCTCTTAAAAAGCTTGTAAACATAAGCTTGACACCGTCAAAATACAAAAATATTTCCTTGAAATTAAAAATCGAGTCGCCATGCACGATGATAAATGGTTGTATGTTTTCAGATGATTGTTTAAATGAAACAATGTGGTCTTCAATTTCTTGCATGGTCTTCTCAGCCCAAACGGATGAATTTTGAGAGTCTTTTATTGTGAACCGCGTACATGTTCTCTTCCCATCAGTGTCTTTCTTAACAATTTTTTGGAAATTGCATCTTGACATTCTGAAAAATATTAAAAATTTATTTACATAATTTTTCATATCATGTTCGGGCTATTGTACCAATTGTCAAAAAATATTGTATGGTGCATATGTTTTTCTACTGTCGATTTAAGTCTTGTAACAACATTTCCACTTGCTCCCAAATCAGGTGAACCGTCAGGAATTTTGTTACTCTGTTCTCCTGCAAAAATATCGAAATCGTAACAGAAACCAGACACTCCACTTAGCACTTGGTTTTTGTAACCCCATTTGTGAGGTTTGGCCGGGTTGTATTGTTTTAGTTCATGGCGACCCTTTGTTGGAATTATCTGCTCATCCACCGCGAGGAACTCTTCTTTAGGTATCAGCAGTAACCGCTCCCTTATTTTCTCTAACAGTGGCCTTACTTTAAAAAGTTTATCGTAACCTTCCGTTCCATATTTTTTGAAATTTGTGTTGTCATTGAAATGGATAAATCTTCTTATAGCTTCCCATCTGAACAAGATTCGTTCCTGACGGAGAAGAAAAAAAAATACAAACAGACAAAGCCATATTTGGCTTCGTATGCAGTAAAGGGTTAAAAATAATGTGGAGATATGAAGCTGTTCCGGATTTATATTCATTTTTGAAGACGAACTTCAGTATTCCAAACACGCATGTTTCTTGGTACTCTGGGGTCACACAGTTCCAGAAGTAGATGATTATTGTAGTACGAAACAAGTTTTTCCTTCATTTTATGCTGCCCGAATTCGTCGTCGTTTTACAATTGTTGTCCATGTGAAATCACAAGAAGTCCATACGCCAAAATAACATTTTTCGTGGCCAGTAATATGCAATTTCCCTTGAACTTGGTAATTGTAATCGTGTGTTTTTTTTAGCTCTCAATTACCACCTTGTTTTTGCAGATAAGCTATTTTTTTCAATCCTACAGCCTCATCTATTGTCATAGTTTTTGCTATGGAAGGACATTTTCCTTCACAGATAGCAGAATTTCCCACCAAACCATCAGGCGTTGCTCCCAGAAAATGAATTTCGCTATCAATAACAATTTTTCACGTGAATTACTGCTTGTTCTTCCAGTTTTTCTATAGCTTTGTTTCCATTGCTCAGGCAACACTCGAAGAGAAAAATAAGCCGTAAAGAGAAGCTTTCACTTTATTATGATAGCTGACTGGTGTTCGGACCTTACATATTCTTCCAAAGTTTGAAGCTGTTACCATTTCCTTTCTGAGTTCATGCCATTTTTCACAATTCGCTTCTTGGTCTCTTGTTTGTTCTTCGATTTCATGCCTTAGTCTATAATTTGTATGCAAACGTTCCTCGATTTCTATCTTCCTTTTTTTTCCATAGCCTCATCGGGTAAGTCGGTTATTTGCAGATCGTCAACATCAACATTTCCGTAGTTTCTATCAGCAGGAAATTACGATTTCTTTTTTTTTGAAGCAGTTTTTTTAGAACTTCGAAAAAGTTTCCTCTTGTGGAGCTTATTCCGTCTTTTTTTTTCACTTCGTACTAGAATTTTTTTGGTTTGTGTATTTTCTTTTCACTGTGATTGCGAGTTTTAACAAATTCGATGAACGCCCTCTTTGAATTGAACTGAACGACGGCAAGAGCACTTCTATTGTACTATTGGCCCAAGGAATAGTTGATTCTTTTTCCACCCACGTATTGGCACCCACGTATTGAATTGTTCGCAAATATTAGAGTCATACCCAAATAGAAGGCTTTGCGCATTTTGTTTCTCCTGGTTATGTATAGTTTGATACAGTCCAGTACCCCATCAGCTTCAAGTTGTTGGATATAGTCCGACGCAAAAGTACTGAGCACACTTCGAATGACTTCCAAAAACGTGGTACGGTACATTTAAAATATTCTCCTGCAGCATTTTCACCTCATCTTTTGAGTCCTTTTTTCTAGAGATGATGAAACAATTTTTCTACTGCTCAGGTTATATCTGGTGTTTTTCGTTAATTGCATACATTTTTTTCGTAAATTCCGGTACAGATGGTTTACACATTCAATTTTTTGGATGCTTCCAAAAGCCTTCTGTAAACATTGCGGTCACCATCAGCAATAAATTTATAGAATATGACTCCATGTTTTTCCCAACAGTATTTAAAACCATCCACCAGAATGTCTGATTGCATTTTTGTTGATGCGCCGTTGTGGTTCTTGTTGCAACTATGTTCCGGTATGTCAGGTTATCCCTCGCTGATCTTGCATATGTAGCAATATTTGTTTTTTACTCAATAAAAAAGTACCTTTTTAGAATTGTGTCCAATGACTGTCGTAATGCCCGATAGAGCTTTGAAGTTGGATCCATATGATCTGTGTGACCAAGGTCCGTCAGTTACTACTGTGATTAGAGCGTTACCGTTTCCATCGATGTTTCCAATTAGCAATTACGCCCGGGAAGCCAGTTTTTTGAAAAAAAAAGAAAAAAAAATATTTTTGGACTCTTGCACTTCTTGATCTGTCGTTTTTAGGTTGATCCGGACGTTGCAAAGGGTTTCTTCTACGATTACCCCCAATGTTTCCTTCAATACATGTGAGAAGGTGACTTTGTTGTTGCCAATGCAGTTTATTTTCCAAAAGTTACACCACTTTTCGAGCAACTTTGTGCATTGTTGTCAACAGAGATATTTTGCTCATAGTCGGGCTGATGAACAGAAAGTCTCTTTTTTGTGAAGCATTTCTTACAAAGGTGCTTTGGCCAACGGGTAATTTGGTAATCTTTACCCACACCGTTCTGATAATTGCCTTCAGCAAAAAATCTTAAGCATATTGCCAATTTATGTAGTGGTGTTATGGCATCGGATCTTTTGTAACGATGAAAAAGAAAGTATGTAACAATAATTTATAAATTTATCTAAAATGAATGTCAATAAATTATTGTTACATACGAAAAATAATGTATATCGGGACAATGACTCTTAACCAAAACTCAATAACCGTACATAATTCTCTCAAACTCAAGGCACAGATAGTAGAGGGTTGCCTACTCCCTCTACCTTAAAGGGTTGAATACGCGCTGCTGTTATTCATATTCAAATTCGTTACTAACACTTCGAAAACAAAACTCGACCTAACGATAGTACATTTCTAGATATCCCAAGTTCGGATGAGAAATCACCACAGGTACATATCTTCTCATAAAAACTTGGCTCGTTCTTTTTCGAGACAACCCCGCGTCAGACATATAGGACCAATGACTGCATCCTCATGGGCCCGTCCTCGCCCTAAACGGTGTTGTTGTCTAAGTTCCCTTTCTTCTGGGTGCCATCGCTTAAACTCCCTGGAGGGGGGGGGGGATCTTGTGCTGGGTACTAGACTGTGTTACAGTTTGAATAAGCAGACCTGCCAGATATAATTGGCGAAAAATATGTTGTGATTAGGCTGAGGCTCGAAGTCGAGGAGGGCAACCGATGACGGCAGGATGAAACCTTCTAGAAAACTATTAGCTAGTCCACGTTTGACCAGGCTAACATACCTTACAGCAGGGCCGGCCCAAGCCAAAATTGCGCCCTGTGCAAGATTTTCAAAAAGCGCCCTTTATACATTATTTATACGCAAATACATACATACATACAAACACACACTGAAACACACATAATAAGCCCTTTCCTCATTACCCAGGGGGTAGACTTTCAATGCGTTTTTTTTTTACTGAGGTATCCCCAGTAGGCCTAATCCTCACTAACAAACAAATACTTTTACATATACGCAGGCCCGGATTTACCATGCAGGCACAGTAGGCAGTTGCCTCGGGCGGCAAGAATTGGAGGGCGGCAAATTTTGAGAGAAAATTTCAAAACTTGTTATATTCGTGGGAATTGAATTTCCCAACTATTTCGTCAGCACGCGTACCAACATTATGAGTGTAAAATGCTCGAATCGAAAAAAATCGATTCGGACAATTCTCGATATTGGCCTAATATCGAATATTCGATAAGTTTCTGCATCGAAAATCATCTTGTTCAGGCTTGTTCTATATCCATCCTACAGTATTCTGATAAACATAACCTTTTGTCTGTCGTTATTACTGAAAATTGGTGAACGATCATCAACGTCATTGTTTATGTCAACAGTACGTGTCACAAGTTTCAACGGCACCAATTTCCTTTCTTTTTACTTTCCAATTTACTTTTTCAACCAAAATTGACAATTTCTTTTATTCCTAACAGTTTTGTTTGACGACTTTATTCAACGATACATTTTGTCATGAGTGACAACCGTAAAAGTTTCGTAGGGCGGGGGGCGGCAATTTTCGCAACTGCCTAGGGGCGGCAAATTTCTAAATCCGGGCTTGCATATACGATTATATGTATGAGTGTGTTTTGCATGTAATTTAATGTATTTACAAAAATAAATTAATAAATAAATAAAATTAAATAAATAAATAAAATTATAAATAATATGTATATACACAAAATAAAAATACTACGGGACTTCATAAAGGAACTTGAGTTAATTTTTTTAAGGAAAAAAAGTAAAACCATTTAATAAAACGCACCGAAGAAATCGGCAGATGTAACATTTAACCTATAAATCTAACTTTTCTGGCTTTCGCATTCGCAAATTCAGAAATGAGATCATCGTTGTCTAAGGAATTTAGTAATTCCTTTTCTATTGACATCATGGACACCAATCTTTCTTGAGTCATTGTTGTCCTGAGGTAGTTCTTAATAATTTGAAGTTTAGAAAAACTACGTTCTCCTGAAGCTACTGTTACCGGAATTGTATTGAGAATTTGGAGAGCAATGACTAAATTAGGAGCAAGGTCTTCAAGGCTTGAACTAAAAATAAAATTTAACACATCTAAGCTTGAGCATTGTGGTACAACAAGTGGGGAAATGACTGCTAATTCTTGAAACAATTCTAATCCATCTAAATCCTTAAAATTACCAAATGTTAATACATTCTGCAAATTAAGGCATGAAGCACGCAAATTATTATTTTTTAAGCACTCGCCTATATTATTTAAAAATGAAAAATTGATATATGATTCAAGCTGATCAAACCTTTCTGAAATTGAATGAATGGCTTGATCAAGTATTTTGAAAAAAAATCTACTTTGAAAAATCTAATATTGTTTCAGGACACTCATCAACATAAAGTCTTTTTTTCCGTCGAGATCGCAATGATGAAGCTTCCGGAAAATTATTTGGTATTTCTAGGGAACTACAAATATCCTCGCTTAATTGAACGTACTCATTGAATTTTTCATCAGAACGCATTGCAACTAAACTGTTTTTTGTATTTTCCAAGACTTTTATTCCTGTTGACAGACGGACGGACTTTGCAAATACTTGCTTGTTTTATTGATACTTTCTAAAATATCAAACCAAATGTGCAAGCAACAAATAAAAGAAAAATCAAAAATTTTATTTCCTAACGATTCAGCAATGTTTTTTGCTTCAGGATTTCCTATTTCAGATATTTCTATAAGGGCCTCATATATATCCTCAAGATTTGTTTTTAAGGGCCTCAAGGCATCTAACCTGCTCTCCCATCTAGTATCAGAAAGGGGTTTCAAAGTAAGATTTGTTATTCTTGATTTATAAATATCCCACCGTGTTGTGGAGCTTGAAAAAAAATTGTACAAACATTGAACAGTATCAAAAAAAATTAACAGCATATAATGAACACCGAGCAGCATCATTAACTACTAAATTTAAAGAATGGGAGCAACATGGCACAAAAAATGCTCTTGGTTCTAGGGTTCGAATTCGATTCTTAACACCTGCTTCTTTACCGTTCATGTTTGAACCATTGTCATAGCTTTGACCACGACAATTATTAATACAAATTCCATGCAGTTCAAGTTTATCTAAAATTAATTTGGTCATTCCCTCTCCTGTCTTGTCTTCCGCTTTCAAAAACCCTAAGAAATGCTCTTGTACTGCAAAAGTTTTCTGATTTCTACTAACAAACCTAACGACCACAGTAACTTGTTCTACTCGACTTTTATCGGTTGTGGAGTCTACAATAATTGAAAAATATTTTGCTTCTTTAAGCATTGAAACAATTTTATTGCAAATAGTTGTTGCAAAAATAAGAATTATTTCATTCTGAATATTTTTACTTAAATACCTATTTTGGGTTTCTTGACTTGTTATCCTCCTTAAATGCTCTCCTAATAATAAGTCAAATGAAGCTATTTCCTCTACAAGTTTTAAAAAATTCCCATTATTGAAATCATATAATTTATCCGAAGAACACCGAAAAGCTAATGACTGCGAACCTAGAAATTTTACAACACCGAAAAGTCTTTGTAATACCGCCCTCCTTTTTTTCTGCTTCTACCGAACTTACAAATAATGTGTCAATTGACGTGCCTGATTTCAAACCATTTTCTAAAAATTTCCATGATTTAAAATTTTCTGAGTGGAAAAAACTAATCTCATGACTTTTTAAAATTGTACTTAAATGTGGCCAATCGGAACTACCTGTGCTTGATAAAGCATGAAAAGTTTTATTTTTTGCAAATAAAAAGCAGCAGAAACAAAACACAGAGTCCTTTGATTTTGAATAAATCAGCCAAGTCCTCGGAACTACCTTGCCATTGGCCAATGTGCGTACAAAGCTTGCCACTGAAAATTTTCTATTATTTTTCTTTGGAAACGGATGATCGCTAACTTGCTTTGGTCCCTGTGCAAACTCGAATGAACTAGATCATAGTTTTTTTTTTTTGCATGCGTCAATCAATGCCTTGGACAGGTGATCTGCAATGGTGCCGAGCCAGATCGGCTTGCATTGCTTGATTCTCGCGAGTGCAACTCGGGCTGCTTTTTTCTGAAGACTGGTGTGGAAGAGGAAATAGCGTAACCAGCCAACTGGATCCAGAGGGCTCCGGGATAGATCCCGCCATCTGATCTTCATCCTGCTCTTCTTCTTCATTTTCTTCATCACCATCATCTTTGTCTACAGGTTCTACAACAGGAGGATTGTTTGAAAGTTCATTCATCTTCAGAGCTTCTGCCTTAGCTTCGGGAGAGCCGATACGCACTCCCAGATACGGTGAAGTGCAATATACGTATGCGATCAATGTACCATTTTTTAAGGTATTTGAGACGTTTGTACTTAGCAAACATCCCGCATTTAGACCTCTGACTTGACCTCCCATTGCGAGAATCACATTACTGATGTAATATATACAAGGGCAATGAGAGGCTGAGTAGGCGGTTTTTGTGACTAAACCAAAGTCGGACTGATATGGAAAATAGGAATTGTCTTCATCGTACTCTTCATCCGGTTTAAACATACTGATGGCTTCTTTTTCCAACTCGGTTGTAAAGAACCATTCTAACAAATCCCACGGGCCAGCCATGCCAAGAAATTCAAATGCTTTATACAGAGAGGTTAGCGCTGCGCAATCCTTGTGACGGATGCCTAATGTTCCGAACCTAGCCACTGCATAGTCATGATTCGGATATGCATGAAAGAACATATCGTAGGCTGCCACCATTTTGGTGTAATTTGGGCTTCTGTTAGGGCTTTATTGCTCGAGATCTTTTTCATCAACCCAGAGAATGTTCCGGAGAGTTTTGTACGCTGCTCTTGGTTGGCACGGGAGAAACGATATATGGCCAGCAAATATGTCAAGATAACAATATCATCTTTCTCTGTGAAAGCACCACCTTCATTTAGCTTGTCGAATGGATTTGGTTTTATGTTTATTTCAATGAAGGAGAGTGGGGTAACAGATCCGCCACTCTTCGCGATGGGTACTTTGTACGAAGTCCAATCTTGTTCAAGTATCTCTCCTATTGTTTTACCTTTTAAATAGAGGAATAGGAGGGCCTCATGTTTGATCATCACGCCGGCTTGAATAGCCAATCCTACGGAATTTCTTATCTCATCCAATGTGATAGGTTTCATTTCTCTTTGTTCTTATTCAATTCAAACCACTCGGAAGGATAATTAGCTTGTTTTGTAACGATGATATTCCGGATGGTTATAGGTTCATCTTGAGATACAAAATGTAGCTCTTTCCCTTTGATATGTGTCATCTTGGTGAGTTATATTGAGGCTAGGTTTCAAACGCTTGAAACCATCACAACTCCAGACGAGAAGAGGAAAACAACTGCCATAGCAATTAATTCCAATGGCTGCGTTATGTGTAGCGCAGGTAATCACAAAATATATAAGTGTAAACAATTTTTATCTCTTTCAGAAGCTGATCGCGAAAAATCAGTTCAACGTACACACATGCTCCAAGTGCAGACATGCTGCTATCAGCAAAGGCGTGTAGTTCGGTTCTTATCGGGTTCGGACACATTACAAATCTAGGTATGCTGATGTTTTCAAGATCAAAAAATTGATGAATGTAATCCTTCCACTTTCTTGCCAGATCCATGGGAAGCTCGTCATCCCATGAGAAATTTGTCTTCCACAAATCTTGTACAAAAAGCTTTCCAAGCATTATGGCTGGACTCAATAAGTCTGATCCCTTAGGGATCAAGATCTGATAGTACAGTTCTGCGTGTAACCGTCGCTTCTGATGTTTTAAATTTGTCAGAGTTAAATCCAAATTCAAAATGATCTATAGTTGGATTCCAAATTAATCCCAAGGTTTTAATAACATCAGATTGATGAAATCTTACTAGCCTTTCTTTGTGTTCATCAGGAATATTCTCTAATATAGTGTTATCATTGGAACAAAATTTTCTTAACTCGAATTTACCTTTTTCTGGGAGGGCTGTTATATCTTCAAGCAATTCTTTGGCTTCCAAAACTGTGTCTGCTCCAGCAAGTAAATCGTCAACGTAGATGTTTTGACTTATGGTTTGCGATGCTTTTGGCTGAACCTTTTCATAATTTTGTGCATGTTGAATAAGACATTTTGTTGCGAGGTATGGGGCAGAAGCGGAGCCGTAAGTTAATGTGTTAAGTTTGTAAATCTTCAGAGGTTGATTGCTGTCAGTTCTCCAAAGAATGAGTTGAAAGGCTCTGTCTTCTGGTCGGACCAAAATCTGTCGATACATTTTACTGATATCAGCTGTAAACGCATACCTTTCTAGTCTGAAACGAATGATAATTGAAAACAAATCAGGTTGAACTGTTGGTCTTCCTGCTTCTGGGTGCCATCGCTTAAACTCGCCGGATGGGGGGGGGGGATCTTGTGCTGGGGCTGTGTTACAGTTTGAATAAGCAGACCTTCCAGATGTAATTGGCGAAAAATATGTTGTGATTAGGCTGAGGCCCGAAGTCGAGGAGGGCAACCGATGACGGCAGGATGAAACCTTCTAGAAAACTATTAGCTAGTCCACGTTTGACCAGGCTAACATACCTTACAGCAAGCCTTGCGATCCTCCGAGAAGCGGAGAGATGGCAGATGGGAGTCGCAAACATCGGGGCACATAGATGGTCGTGGCCCCTTGGATGAACGTGTCCACTCGTATATACTACTCCTCCTAGATGCTCTTGGTAGCTATACTTATGGGAGGGGGAAGGAAGGTGGTAAATTTCCCCCTTTGCAGTCTCTAAACCCACCCGTTGGCTGGTCTACGATCAACTCCACAGACTCAGTCAACCTATGATCTGCATAACTGCGAATTATACAGGTTAGGCAAATCCCCAAATTAAAAAGAATCTGTAACGTAAATAAAATTGGACCATCCTGTATCAAAAGAAAGGTACCTGACTGCATGGGAGTAACCCAAAAAAAAAACTCAAAATCTTCGCTACACAAAAAAAAATTACAGGAATTGTCACTCCTTTCCATCCATATGAGCCGCCCCGTGACATCAACCACCGCTGTCCGTGGTTAGGGCCGATCACATACGGAAGGAAAGGGTGCCTATGATCGACCATCGCTTTCTTGATCTGCAGCAACCCTGCCCCAATGTAGCTCAGTCTAGGGAGTGGGCTCTTGCTCTGGGATCACAGGCGGTTGTTACATCAGTTTATCCTGCAGATCTGGGTTTTGGTTTTCTAAACCCTAATACATTTTAAAGTTGCTGGGGCCCGATCAACACAGACCCTTGACCGAATATATGCTCTGGTGAATCTTCACCCTAAGTGGCTCCCCGAATAGGGTGCCAGTAGAGGAGCTAGAAAGTCCAAGGAGTCAAAAAAAAATATACTTCATCGCAGCCCGCCGCTGTCCAGGCACGAACCAGGCTGAGGCATATGTAGGTGGTCGCATATGCATAGAACCAAAAAAATTTACACATCCAATTCCATCACGTGTTCTAAAAGAAAAATTGGAAGGATGGAAGGATATGAGGGGTGTCGATCGCGACACAAAAAGGGGGAGGGGATTAAAGGTGTCGTAAAAATCCCCAATGGCCTCTCAACCCACCCATCGCTGAAATAAGGGGCCTACTTTTCCCCTACTTCAACTGACTCGTCGTACTTAATGGACCGCAAAAGCAAATATTGTTTAAGGACCCCTAACTCATCCGGAGTATAATCGGCTATACTCCTACCTTCCACGTACTCTTACCTCAGGATTGTTGCATCATCCTCCCTGAACCGTTTGAGAAATCGGTTCCACTCCGAACATAGTTGATCTAACCAGTCATACTGGAATATTCTCACCAATAAAGGAAGACAAACTAATTCTAAAAAATTCAGGTTCTGCTTCACGTTATAATTTTTTTTATTCTTTCTCTTTGTTAAATTTCCTTAATCCTAACAAAATTCATACTTTTGGGACCTAAATAATTCTTAATATTAGTTAAAACTACTTCGCAATTCACAATCGATTACTTAAATCAAACTCTGAAATCATTTCAGAAAAAGTAACTTCGTTCGTACTATCGAACATCAATTTTATTGATCTTATAGTCTAAATTCAAAATTCAACACCGTTTAAATTCAAAAGGAAATCCATTACGTTATCTCACTGGCCTGATTCACGGCCTTGATAGTTTTAACTATTCTCTCCTACAATCCATCGAATCATACACCGGATAATAATTCCGTATCAAAATACGCACGAGTGTTCAAAAAAAAGGACGTAAAAAAAAAGATGTACCTGACTGAGCAAAAAAAAAAGTACATGAACTGCGGTCACTGACTCTGAGCGCTTTATCTCAGGACAATTAACCTCGCATAACTTCGTCAAAAAAAATGATCTATTCGAGTGAATATTTCGCGATTCTGATCTCCGGATCTTAATACCGTACGCGTAACCGAACGTGTAGAAAAGGGAGGAGGTTTAATTCCCAAAAAAAAAAAAATTTCCAAACCGTTTGTTCGGAGGACCAACAACTACTAAATTTATATGTATGTGCATCAATAAAAATAGATATGTATATGTAAATATGTCATAATCAATTAATATAAAAGGATATACAAAATTATAGTTTTACCATCACTCATGGGAGTTTACAAATACAAACTTCCCATGGGCCGTCGCAGCAGTGCACTCCTGTCTGGCTGAAAACGAGAAAATTAAAAAGGTGGACAAAAAAAATGAACAAAAAAAAACATAAAGGATACTAATGACAACATATGTACATTCATATACGAGGATAGACAACCACCCGACGATGTCTCGATGTTTGCCTTGGATCATAAAAACTTTCTTTTTCTTTTATTGCTTTACGATTCTGGGCGCGGTGCTGTATAAAGATATGATGGTGCCTATTCTGAGCACTCTTTCATACCATAGGACTATGGGAAGGATGATCTCGTATCAATGATGAACCACGATAGACAAACGGAAGGATAAAGCGCAAAAAAAATATAAGGAAAATTTACTGACCCGAGTTCTGGCTCGACTACGGATTCAACGTATAAAGAAACGATGAACCAGGTCGCGGCGCGGCGTTTGCGTTTCTAAGTGCCGAGTACTTGTGATTTTCAAGTATAGGGCACTGGTGCAATGTTCTTGGTGACTACCAGAGAATCGCGATGAATGTATGTCAAATGGACCGAGAGTCTAGCATTACACTTCATACAGTATGAATTCAGGCATAAAAGGAATTCTTCCTTGAGGAAATTGAGTGCAAAAAAAAAAAAAAACAGTGATACACAACAAAAAAAAATAACAAACAGGTAATAAAGAATATCTCAAGAAGGACAATTTTTTTTGAAAATAATTAGCCTAGAGCCTAGGATAAATAAGTTACATATAAAGATTAGTGGCACTGGATTCCGGCCGCAGGTAGAGACTTCTTGTTTGTCGTCGTTGTGGGAGATTCCCATTCGTGTTCCTCTATGGGGGTGCTTAGAGCTGTCGTCGTTCCTCTACGACGTTCGAGGGCAGAGACAAATTCGAGTCTTGTTTGCCACATTCGCTTACAATACGTAAAAAAAAGGAGGGCGTTTACCTGGACTGGCCGAGGTTAGGGTTCGCTTGATTTTTCGGTTTATGGCTTCGTGAACTGTACCTCTTGTAAGTGATGCGGGGTCTTGGGACTCCTGACAGTGGTTCTTATGTTGTTGGGAATTTGTTAATTACGGTTGGCTGATGGCTGGACATATCCGGCTGTAGGGATGACGACGCCTCCGTGTGGCGCAGAGTTGGGCAAAATTTATTCGAATAATCATTCGAATAATAAATAATCATTTTATTCGTTATTCACGAATAATGAATAATTTCATTTATTCGAAGAAAATTTATTCGAATGACGAATAAATTATTTTATTCATTATTCGAATAACGAATAAACGAATAACGAATAAAATAAACACAAGAAATTTAGTAGAACAAATAATATTTTAATTTTTTTAATTTTTTTTTTAATTAAAAGTTATTTACATGGTTATTCGTTAAAGCTCCTTAGATTGGACTTCATCACTTGTCTTTGTTTAAACATATTGGCAAGTTTTTCATGGCAGCGTATGAAAAAACTCGTTCGACTGATGCAGATGAAGGCAATGATGTATTGTCCCTTTCCCTTCTGGATAGCAATCCAAAACTTTCAGCCTACGGTTTGGGAATCCTTTGATTTTTACAACTTTAGGTTCACACTTTGTACATTTCATCAAAATGCTTTTACCACTAGAATATAAAGAGTCGTACTTAAAAAAATGTTCCATTCAACAAAGTCAATGTGGTTTTTGCACAGCTCTGATTAAACGACACATTTGTAGCACATTCATTAGAAATTGTAAAGATGCTCGAAATGTTTGGATTTCATTGAGATAGGAATATCAGTGCCCAAATTTTAATTTCTAAATCCATAACTTCATTTAAGGCTCACTCATTTTATAAATCAAAAGTACATCACAACACAACTTTCATTAATAACGGCACCAACTGCTTTATATGCAATATACCTATTAGAATAAAATATTACTAGATATTTTTTAAATTTAATCACTTTCGAGGATACTTCAGGGGATGAGTTAAAGGGGTTTTGCATTGGGTTGGAAGGTGCTATTGCTAGGTAGAATTGGTGAATACATTTTATTACGATCCTAATCCTAACTTGTGTACTATTATGTTGATAACAAAAAATAAACAATTTTTATTACTCTCTCTAATAATTTCCAAGATTTATCAACCACGGATCTGTATTTTGTTTTCTTTTTTCAATATATTTACAAAGAATTCGTTCAAAAAATTTTTCTCAACAATAAAGAATGAATGAAGGAATTCGAGCGTCTAATTCCAAAGGAAACGTAAATAAAAAAATTTAAGAGAAACAGACAAAGAAAGAAGGAATAAAGTCGATTTTATTCGTTATTCAGAATAACGAATGAAATCACGAATAAATTACGAATAACGAATAAAATCACGAATAATTTATTCGCGAATAAATTATTCGTGAATAAATTAGTGGCGAATAATTTTTTATTCGAATAATTATTCGAATAACAATTTATTCGAATAATGCCCAACTCTGGTGTGGCGGGACTCCGTCCGACACAGGGCATAAAGTTTCTCTGTCTTTCTCGACCGCTCTTGAGCGTTTTGAAGGTGGGAATAACTCGCCACTGGGAGACGATGTGTGCTCAATGGAAATGGTCAGGATTCCTGATAAAGGAATAAAGGGGAAAGTTCGCATTTAGAGAGTGCGTAACATTTGTTTTATGGATTCCCACGAGAAAGTTTTTTTTTTCTTTTTCTTTCAGGAATTGGGCAATCCGATTTACAAATAATGGCAAAATAGTTATTTGCTTACCTTTTTCATTGCGGGGGTGAGTGAATTATAACAAATTCTTTCTTAAAAGAGAAGAGAATTTCGAGACCTTGCTCGTGAAAAAAAACTAGTGCTGATGCAATTAAAATTACGTCTTGACTCGATCAATGGTGGAATATGAATGAAAAAATGGCCGTCGTCTGGCTTGCTCTTAGGAATTTGCTGACATCAAAACGCGTGTTTCCGTCTTCAGCGACGGCATTGCCAGATATGCAAATACTCTAATTCAGCACTGTTCGCGGACTTCGCTACCGACAAACGTCAAAAAGGTGTACACACATTATAGGATTATGAATAACTCAGCGAAACCAGTTTTCGTTTTACCACTGGTTAACCTAGTTCTTGATTGTTATCCAGTATGAACACTCTGAATCATTCCTTTTCAAAAAGTCATTTTTTGTGAGGTGAAGTGAATAGGACAAAAATATATATTTTTAGAGACATTTTAAGACGGCAATCATCTGACGAGACAACAATAAATCAGCCGTTAAAGGGGACATGACAATGAGTGTTGACAGCCATGGATGTACTTATGATAACGAATTTTAATTAACTTTTCCTACAAATCCAAAAAAAAAAAACCTTTACTTTATACTTACATACTGTAACCTAAATGCTCCCTAACTGTAAATAATTCCTAACCAAAAGACCTCATTAGAACATAATTCCATACTAAATGATAGTTAACTTACATTTTAAATTCTCGGTCCAGCTCTTCGTCTTCCATGTTCACTCACTTCAAAAAAACTTAATCCATAATTAAGTTCATCCTAAATGATACTAAAAAAGATTGTCCTCAATACTTGACATGTAATCGGTATCGTCTCAGATTACATAAATACGAACGATAAATGTTTAGACTTTAATTATAACTTTATTGAATACTAAAAAAAAAACTTACACTAGCATACTATATTTTATGACCATCATATATCTTAATAATATTTTCAACAATACAATTTGAATCTTCATAAAATGAGAATTAAATATATATATGTAACCTAGGACACCAGGTCCGATTCATTATCTCAAGGTCAAGGATTATTAAAATTTCATTCTTATAGTCACAAAGTTATTTGGTTCTGTGGTCAAAGACTTTCTTTATATTTCCTAGCTCTCAGGTACACGGGACCTGTGGAGGGTCTTGACACTTCCAGGTGTCTTATGATTTCAAATTTCACACACAAAAAAAAACAATAGCGTTTGGGTAGCGCTTAACTACTTTCACAACCTCGTTAAGTCTTACGTTAAGATTAGGGTTTCTGATTTAGAATCTTGTTCAATTTCTCAAAGTTACCAAATCCAATAAGAAATAAACTTCAAACGACTCACCGATCTTTATGTTGACTTACTACGTCAAACCGTTGGTTTTTCCGCTTCATCCCTCGAGGTAATGTGCACATTGCCCGTACTCGGATGTTGTGGGTGTTGTCTTTCTTGGAACGGTGTTAAAATAGTTTCTTGACTTAGGAATTTGTATCTTTGATTTGAGATGACTTGATAGGACTGATGGTATTCTTGTTCTTTCATTTGATTTACAGAAACATTAACGGATTTTGGAATTCAATCTTGATTATTATTGTGATATATCCTGGAGGATATCAAAGTGAAAACATAAAATAACAATGCAAAAATAATAAGATAAAAACTAAAAATTAAACGGTGCCAAATAATACATAAAAGTGATAGATGAATAAATGTGTTGATATGGGATCTAATGAGGATCCGGTCCTTCGATTTTTGTTTCGTGTTCTGAAGGATACACTGGGGGAGGAATAATTCGGGTACTCCCAGTACCAGTTTTCTCTTCCGCAGCTTCTGATTTTAGGATGTCGACCAGATGCGATTCTGGGTACGGCCAGGGGCTGTAACCAGGATCTCGATAAGTACAAATTTGCTTTATATGGGGTCTCGGGGAACTCCTCGGAGACCAGAATGAGGCGTCCAATTAAAGGAAAGATAGGACGTGGATTTCGTGTTCCACACAACAATGATACTCCGAAAATTGTAATTAAAATGTAGCGGAGAATTCGTCGTATATTTAAGGATATTCCATAGGATATAGGATGTTAAATTTTAAAAGTTGTGGTGAGGATTAAATATGGAATTCGCTAAATTCACGTAAAAACGCTAACTCTCGTAAAACGTTAAAAGCCTTAAAAATTGTAGCGTGCCAGGATACTCTCCGTGGGGGGCGTCACCTGCGGGAAATTTTGGATCGGATTAGTGACGTCCGCGGGAGTCTCATTATCTCTGAGATTGGGGTTAAGCCCCTAAGTCTTAAGGATAAGAAATTATATGGTTACCTGTTGTTTTCTTTTCTGTGGAGGAGGCTTTCTCTCCTTTTCTTGAGTTTTTCCTGTTAGACGGCTGTATCGATGGCAAATTGGCGGGATATCTGAAGCAATGACGTCGTCGTTAAGCTTCGGCGGCTTGCGGTATCGATAGGCAAACGATTTGGAAAAGATGACTTCGTCGTTTCAATTCGGATTGAGACACGTGGTCTCGGCTGGCAATCGGGTTCGAAATTTTCTCGCGCTGTAAGTATGGAAGCGCCAGCCAGTTTTTTCCAGTTAATTTTATAGTTTACTTACTTGGCTGCCGCAGCTTTGTTACAAGCTGCAGCAGGACCGCTTCTTTAATGGCACGAGATGACGAGACTCTTTGCTAAGCTATTGGCAGTGTCCCAACACTTATTATATGCAGCGGTGGCAGATCCAGCAAATTTACAAACGAATTTTAAAAATTGTTCTTAAAAAAGCACACACTGATTACTTAAAAATTAACATTTATTTAAAGGTTATTTGAAAGAATTACAAGTTTGAATTTTATCGTTTTAAAATTGTGTTTTTACTGCCGTTTTTTTTCTACCATCTGACCACCGCTGCTGAACTTTGCCAACTACCACGAGAATTTGCCATATTGCAGTTAACGAAATTAGCACAAAGACGAAAACGATTGAAAGACCTCTTGGTCTGGCTCGTTTTAAATTCATGAATTATCGAGAGTCGTTCGAGGGTCGTGGTAGTGGGCAAAAATCCTAGGGTGGAAACAGTTGTCAACAGGGGTTGATGAACAAAAAGTCTCTTTTTTGCGAAACATTTCTTACAAAGGTGCTTGGCCAACGGGTAATTTGGTAATCTTTACCCACACCGTTCTGATAATTGCCTTCAGCAAAAAATCTTAAGCATGTTGCCAATTTATGTAGTGGTGTTATGGCATCGTATGAGCGGGACTCAGTAAGAATGACTACTTCTCCTGATATCTATTCTGCTTCAGCAAAAGTGACAGGTTTGTTTGCCTTGCGTTTCTCCATAGCACTTAGCATTGCATCCATAGATGGGTCTGCTCGATCTCCTGGGTTTGAAACTAAGGAATTTGGTCCTCCGGTGTTCCTTCTGACTGATTTTTCCTGCTTCGGAGGGTATGGAGTGCCTGATTTTGAACTGAGCTTTGGAGGCATGATCGCTGAGATGTGTTTTAGAGGGCACAACCAGACCACTCCCAGTTGATTTCCTTATTTTGAGTGCGCACCAAATTATGTGTTTCCATATTAAACTCGCACAAATAAATAACAAGGCGAACTGATTTAATTTCTTACAAACATAAAATTTATTTTACAAAATGGCGTACAAAACTTGTCGTGATTGGAAAACTAATTAGGTGTTGCTCGATACGCTGATAAAAATGGAATGATGAACCAAACACGATAACGATGACAGCTGGGTGTTCAGGGAACGAAATCGTTCAGATGCGGATGTTGCTTGGTTGATCAGATAACGCTGGTAGCAGGTTCTCAGACTCCGAGGAGTCTCTTCGGCTTATGTCTTCTTCGCTGCTGGACTGCGAATTTGTCGCCTGGGATGCTGTCGTTGTGTCACTGCTTTTTCTCTTATTCTTGAGCAGGGACAAGTCTTAGTCTCGACTACCACTTTCGCTTACAATTAATTCTAAGTTGCAATATGCATGAGTTTACCTGATGACAGGGGTTAAAATTTATTTGTCTACATCTAAATTGTCCTTATTTTTCTTTTCATTTAGGGATTTGACCTTGAATTCCGTTTCGGTACTTCTCGACTCGTCCGATTTTCAAGGATATTAAATTTTCGTCGTCTGGCTTGCAAGCTGAATTTCGCTGACAAATATGGCAATGCTCCGTCTTTTGCCGGGGCATTGCCAGATATGCTAAACCATGAATTCAGCGCTTCTCGCGGACTGTGCTATCGACACGGTTCCTGAAGGTGCAAATACATTGTATCAGTGCTAATAATTTAGCAAAATCATAATCTTTCGTGGATAGTTAAATACGCTTTCGAGTATTTTACCAAATGTAAATACACAAGACTATTCGTTTCCTAGATTACCAACACGAAGTGAAGCAAAGAGGACAAGATAAATATCTTGTGAGATATCTACTGTGACAAATTTGACAGAGCAACAATATGACCATTAAGGGTGACAAGACACCAAAAAAATAACTATAATGGGCAATTTCCTGACTACTATGCTTACTAATATTATTATTATTATTTTTTTTTGAATAAAATTCCTCCCTACAAATTTTGGGCTTCTATAAAGGAAACAGTAATGGATGATGTAATTATTTACGGAAAATTTGAACCACATAAAATTAAAGAAGGGATTTAAAATAGAGCTATACTGTGGTTGAAATTGGTAAGCAACATCACTTCTTATATAAACGGCAAGGCCATAGTGGGAAAGGAATAGTGGCACTAAGTTGTACCCATGAATGTGAAATTCAGTAAGATCAGTAGCCTCACCTACTTGGGTTTCGCTTAGTGCCAAAATCGCTGGCCTGTTTAAAACAGTGTGGAGGTACGTCGACAGAAAATTCGTTCAGTGTTGTCCTCGTCATAATTCCGTACCCTACATTACTTAAAAATGATGACACTGCATCTAAAAGCGGATGCTTGGGTGTCGCAGTTTATTATTACAAGATAAATACCAGAAGGGTATATGCCATAATCCAACATTGTAGATCGATACAATGTTGTATTGTTTTTTTTTTATTGTGGAGGCGCACAAGTGATATCGGATAAAACTTACATAGGGGAGATACGCTATGAAACGGACGTTTTACTTTGAAGCAATATTACATATTGAAGCTAAATACTTATTAACTTGTGAAACGTCCTTAATGATTTCGGATATAATATTGTACAATTACTTATACACCATATTTTATGAAAATTATATTTTTTATTAGAAATATTTTGTTTTCTTATAACTCCCTCATGTCCTTTTCATAACACAGGTAGCATTGAATAGGACAATAGGGGTCTTGAAGCGGACAAGGAAGCAATGACATACTTTTATCGATATGAATACACAATGTTTAACAAATTCTTTGCTATTACGCAAAAACTTTTATTTGAATAAGACAAATATTTTAGTTCAACATAAACTGAGATCAAAAAAACAAAACAAATTAATACAAAATCAAAAAAAAAAAAACATAAAATAATTACTCTCAACTTCTTAGTCTTGATTTCAATATGGCGAAAATAAATAGCTCTCCGGTATCTATTGGAGAACTAACTGCAATTATTACAAAAATAATTCTTAATGCCCTTTAAGCCACATGTGTCATGTGCCCATTTCTTACAAATAGCACACATTAGCCAGTCAACATTGCTGCATAAATAGGCCCCTTACAAACAGTACAATAGTCCTCATCATGATTGTTTTTCGGTGTTGCGGTGTTTCGTATCTTGCGCTTGTCCCTAGCAGAAGCAGATGTAGTTGGTAGATAGTATGTAGATTTAGTAGAATCATCTGATTCTCGGAGTGAAAAATCTGCATCCGACGACTCTGAAGATGACTGTACTAGCTTTTTAATGTTTTTAGTTGTTTTCATGTTGATAACCTTTTTATGTACTTCCTTTTTAGCTGAATGTTTTTCCATTAATGCATCCTTCTCAGGCGTGTCAGTTATGATCGTGCTCTTCATCTTCCTGGATCGGTTCTGAGTTTTTTTTCTAGGCAATGCCTTTGGATAGGGTCGAATACATTCAGGAGATAAAACCAAGGTTGATGGTTTTGATTCTGAGCGTGTTATTTGCGGAGTGGAGCTAGACAAGATGGCAGCAGACGTTGTGAGTTCATCGCTGGTAGATGGAAACTTAGCAATTGTTCCAGGAGCATTATCAGTTGATATTTCGGCATTATGGAGGTCAGGTATAGGTCTATCAGTGACAAAGGATGTCAAGAAATCATCCTCAGTGAAGGTATTTCTATTAAATGGATGTATACCAGTTTTCTGAAACCCCGAAATATTATTTTCCATAGAGAATGCGGCAATATACGCGGTGTTGGCAAATTGAGCCACCTCATAAATGGAAACTGTCTTTCCGGGATTAGATAACATCCATGCATTCATGGCCTCCCTATATCGAGCTTTAAAAGGTCCATTAACTGAAACATCCAGCGGCTGAAGGCGATGGCTGCAGTGAGGTGGAAAGGTTAAAATTGTTATATGATTATCTCTCAGTGACCCTTTTGGACCACCTTGTAGCATAAATTCTTTGAAATGCACTCTAGGAAACACAAATACAGGAGGAACGGTGACACCAGAAGCATTAATGAATCCAAGCATCGTGACTAACTGTCCTCTCTCTGCCGATGTCACCTGTCCAACTTGCTTACACCCGCGGGTTGCCACTACTTTTGTTGGGTTGGTCACTGTTGAGCATCCAGTTTCATCAAGGTTCCATATCATATGAGGTTCAATTTTTTTTTAATTTAAAATGTTGGCAAGATTTTCGTAAAATTTGCTTACGTTATCTTGGTTGAAAGATGTAGCCCTGGATAAGGATGTATTTTCAGGTTTTCGAACCGATAGGGAAGGATTTCTTTTCATGAACCCACTAATCCAATCCTTTGTAGCCTTATTTTTTTCAATCCGTTGTGGGAGATTCCCATTCGTGTTCCTCTATGGGGGTGCTTAGAGCTGTCGTCGTTCCTCTACGACGTTCGAGGGCAGAGACAAATTCGAGTCTTGTTTGCCACATTCGCTTACAATACGTAAAAAAAAGGAGGGCGTTTACCTGGACTGGCCGAGGTTAGGGTTCGCTTGATTTTTCGGTTTATGGCTTCGTGAACTGTACCTCTTGTAAGTGATGCGGGGTCTTGGGACTCCTGACAGTGGTTCTTATGTTGTTGGGAATTTGTTAATTACGGTTGGCTGATGGCTGGACATATCCGGCTGTAGGGATGACGACGCCTCCGTGTGGCGGGACTCCGTCCGACACAGGGCATAAAGTTTCTCTGTCTTTCTCGACCGCTCTTGAGCGTTTTGAAGGTGGGAATAACTCGCCACTGGGAGACGATGTGTGCTCAATGGAAATGGTCAGGATTCCTGATAAAGGAATAAAGGGGAAAGTTCGCATTTAGAGAGTGCGTAACATTTGTTTTATGGATTCCCACGAGAAAGTTTTTTTTTTCTTTTTCTTTCAGGAATTGGGCAATCCGATTTACAAATAATGGCAAAATAGTTATTTGCTTACCTTTTTCATTGCGGGGGTGAGTGAATTATAACAAATTCTTTCTTAAAAGAGAAGAGAATTTCGAGACCTTGCTCGTGAAAAAAAAACTAGTGCTGATGCAATTAAAATTACGTCTTGACTCGATCAATGGTGGAATATGAATGAAAAAATGGCCGTCGTCTGGCTTGCTCTTAGGAATTTGCTGACATCAAAACGCGTGTTTCCGTCTTCAGCGACGGCATTGCCAGATATGCAAATACTCTAATTCAGCACTGTTCGCGGACTTCGCTACCGACAAACGTCATAAAGGTGTACACACATTATAGGATTATGAATAACTCAGCGAAACCAGTTTTCGTTTTACCACTGGTTAACCTAGTTCTTGATTGTTATCCAGTATGAACACTCTGAATCATTCCTTTTCAAAAAGTCATTTTTTGTGAGGTGAAGTGAATAGGACAAAAATATATATTTTTAGAGACATTTTAAGACGGCAATCATCTGACGAGACAACAATAAATCAGCCGTTAAAGGGGACATGACAATGAGTGTTGACAGCCATGGATGTACTTATGATAACGAATTTTAATTAACTTTTCCTACAAATCCAAAAAAAAAAAACCTTTACTTTATACTTACATACTGTAACCTAAATGCTCCCTAACTGTAAATAATTCCTAACCAAAAGACCTCATTAGAACATAATTCCATACTAAATGATAGTTAACTTACATTTTAAATTCTCGGTCCAGCTCTTCGTCTTCCATGTTCACTCACTTCAAAAAAACTTAATCCATAATTAAGTTCATCCTAAATGATACTAAAAAAGATTGTCCTCAATACTTGACATGTAATCGGTATCGTCTCAGATTACATAAATACGAACGATAAATGTTTAGACTTTAATTATAACTTTATTGAATACTAAAAAAAAAACTTACACTAGCATACTATATTTTATGACCATCATATATCTTAATAATATTTTCAACAATACAATTTGAATCTTCATAAAATGAGAATTAAATATATATATGTAACCTAGGACACCAGGTCCGATTCATTATCTCAAGGTCAAGGATTATTAAAATTTCATTCTTATAGTCACAAAGTTATTTGGTTCTGTGGTCAAAGACTTTCTTTATATTTCCTAGCTCTCAGGTACACGGGACCTGTGGAGGGTCTTGACACTTCCAGGTGTCTTATGATTTCAAATTTCACACACACAAAAAAACAATAGCGTTTGGGTAGCGCTTAACTACTTTCACAACCTCGTTAAGTCTTACGTTAAGATTAGGGTTTCTGATTTAGAATCTTGTTCAATTTCTCAAAGTTACCAAATCCAATAAGAAATAAACTTCAAACGACTCACCGATCTTTATGTTGACTTACTACGTCAAACCGTTGGTTTTTCCGCTTCATCCCTCGAGGTAATGTGCACATTGCCCGTACTCGGATGTTGTGGGTGTTGTCTTTCTTGGAACGGTGTTAAAATAGTTTCTTGACTTAGGAATTTGTATCTTTGATTTGAGATGACTTGATAGGACTGATGGTATTCTTGTTCTTTCATTTGATTTACAGAAACATTAACGGATTTTGGAATTCAATCTTGATTATTATTGTGATATATCCTGGAGGATATCAAAGTGAAAACATAAAATAACAATGCAAAAATAATAAGATAAAAACTAAAAATTAAACGGTGCCAAATAATACATAAAAGTGATAGATGAATAAATGTGTTGATATGGGATCTAATGAGGATCCGGTCCTTCGATTTTTGTTTCGTGTTCTGAAGGATACACTGGGGGAGGAATAATTCGGGTACTCCCAGTACCAGTTTTCTCTTCCGCAGCTTCTGATTTTAGGATGTCGACCAGATGCGATTCTGGGTACGGCCAGGGGCTGTAACCAGGATCTCGATAAGTACAAATTTGCTTTATATGGGGTCTCGGGGAACTCCTCGGAGACCAGAATGAGGCGTCCAATTAAAGGAAAGATAGGACGTGGATTTCGTGTTCCACACAACAATGATACTCCGAAAATTGTAATTAAAATGTAGCGGAGAATTCGTCGTATATTTAAGGATATTCCATAGGATATAGGATGTTAAATTTTAAAAGTTGTGGTGAGGATTAAATATGGAATTCGCTAAATTCACGTAAAAACGCTAACTCTCGTAAAACGTTAAAAGCCTTAAAAATTGTAGCGTGCCAGGATACTCTCCGTGGGGGGCGTCACCTGCGGGAAATTTTGGATCGGATTAGTGACGTCCGCGGGAGTCTCATTATCTCTGAGATTGGGGTTAAGCCCCTAAGTCTTAAGGATAAGAAATTATATGGTTACCTGTTGTTTTCTTTTCTGTGGAGGAGGCTTTCTCTCCTTTTCTTGAGTTTTTCCTGTTAGACGGTATTCCGTCCAAGAACTTTCAGACAGCAGCTTCAATACCAGGGAATGATGGAATGCCATCCGATTTGGAACTCGTGTCCTGGGCACGCGGTATACGGACTTCTAGCCAACCCGAAGGAGGAATAATTTTTACAATCTACTCTTCACTTTTCACTTAATTTTCTAAAATCACTTACTTGATGTATTACCACTTTCAATAGACCAAAAACGAAAAGGAAAAATATACGGATTCAGAAAAAGTTTCATTAACGTGTTCAAACTTGTTGTAGGAAAAGATGTGTGCTTGATGATTCGGCTGCTCGAAGAAAAAGAAATCCCAATCAGATTTCGTATTGGCAATTAGCGTCGGTATTGCACTCCGTTACTCATTATTCTTGCAGTGGTCCCATTGCATTTTTGTTGTAATTGCCACGTTGGCAATTTTCTGCAGGAATGACAAACTGACAGCACAAAAACTGCGTTACCTTTTTTGTATGAACGTTCGCTTATGTGCGAACTGGTAGATGGCGTGCGTCAGAATTAAGGGTCTGTTTTCAAGTGAAGATTTATTAATCTAGTTGGTGGAATCCGTGAAGGATAATCTTGATGAAATAACTAATGATGGTGGGTGTGAGCATTCATGAATTATTATTCATGAATGCAACCGACGACGATATTATTTTGGAAAAATAAATTTTTCTTACACTTTTGGGTTTCATAAATTTGTCTTTAATATTGTCGAAATTTCGAAAAATTCGAAACGATTTTGTCGGCAATTCACTTCGGCGGCTTACTGTATCGATGGCAAATTGGCGGGATATCTGAAGCAATGACGTCGTCGTTAAGCTTCGGCGGCTTGCGGTATCGATAGGCAAACGATTTGGAAAAGATGACTTCGTCGTTTCAATTCGGATTGAGACACGTGGTCTCGGCTGGCAATCGGGTTCGAGAATTTTCTCGCGCTGTAAGTATGGAAGCGCCAGCCAGTTTTTTCCAGTTAATTTTATAGTTTACTTACTTGGCTGCCGCAGCTTTGTTACAAGCTGCAGCAGGACCGCTTCTTTAATGGCACGAGATGACGAGACTCTTTGCTAAGCTATTGGCAGTGTCCCAACACTTATTATATGCAGCGGTGGCAGATCCAGCAAATTTACAAACGAATTTTAAAAATTGTTCTTAAAAAAGCACACACTGATTACTTAAAAATTAACATTTATTTAAAGGTTATTTGAAAGAATTACAAGTTTGAATTTTATCGTTTTAAAATTGTGTTTTTACTGCCGTTTTTTTTCTACCATCTGACCACCGCTGCTGAACTTTGCCAACTACCACGAGAATTTGCCATATTGCAGTTAACGAAATTAGCACAAAGACGAAAACGATTGAAAGACCTCTTGGTCTGGCTCGTTTTAAATTCATGAATTATCGAGAGTCGTTCGAGGGTCGTGGTAGTGGGCAAAAATCCTAGGGTGGAAACAGTTGTCAACAGGGGTTGATGAACAAAAAGTCTCTTTTTTGCGAAACATTTCTTACAAAGGTGCTTTGGCCAACGGGTAATTTGGTAATCTTTACCCACACCGTTCTGATAATTGCCTTCAGCAAAAAATCTTAAGCATGTTGCCAATTTATGTAGTGGTGTTATGGCATCGTATGAGCGGGACTCAGTAAGAATGACTACTTCTCCTGATATCTATTCTGCTTCAGCAAAAGTGACAGGTTTGTTTGCCTTGCGTTTCTCCATAGCACTTAGCATTGCATCCATAGATGGGTCTGCTCGATCTCCTGGGTTTGAAACTAAGGAATTTGGTCCTCCGGTGTTCCTTCTGACTGATTTTTCCTGCTTCGGAGGGTATGGAGTGCCTGATTTTGAACTGAGCTTTGGAGGCATGATCGCTGAGATGTGTTTTAGAGGGCACAACCAGACCACTCCCAGTTGATTTCCTTATTTTGAGTGCGCACCAAATTATGTGTTTCCATATTAAACTCGCACAAATAAATAACAAGGCGAACTGATTTAATTTCTTACAAACATAAAATTTATTTTACAAAATGGCGTACAAAACTTGTCGTGATTGGAAAACTAATTAGGTGTTGCTCGATACGCTGATAAAAATGGAATGATGAACCAAACACGATAACGATGACAGCTGGGTGTTCAGGGAACGAAATCGTTCAGATGCGGATGTTGCTTGGTTGATCAGATAACGCTGGTAGCAGGTTCTCAGACTCCGAGGAGTCTCTTCGGCTTATGTCTTCTTCGCTGCTGGACTGCGAATTTGTCGCCTGGGATGCTGTCGTTGTGTCACTGCTTTTTCTCTTATTCTTGAGCAGGGACAAGTCTTAGTCTCGACTACCACTTTCGCTTACAATTAATTCTAAGTTGCAATATGCATGAGTTTACCTGATGACAGGGGTTAAAATTTATTTGTCTACATCTAAATTGTCCTTATTTTTCTTTTCATTTAGGGATTTGACCTTGAATTCCGTTTCGGTACTTCTCGACTCGTCCGATTTTCAAGGATATTAAATTTTCGTCGTCTGGCTTGCAAGCTGAATTTCGCTGACAAATATGGCAATGCTCCGTCTTTTGCCGGGGCATTGCCAGATATGCTAAACCATGAATTCAGCGCTTCTCGCGGACTGTGCTATCGACACGGTTCCTGAAGGTGCAAATACATTGTATCAGTGCTAATAATTTAGCAAAATCATAATCTTTCGTGGATAGTTAAATACGCTTTCGAGTATTTTACCAAATGTAAATACACAAGACTATTCGTTTCCTAGATTACCAACACGAAGTGAAGCAAAGAGGACAAGATAAATATCTTGTGAGATATCTACTGTGACAAATTTGACAGAGCAACAATATGACCATTAAGGGTGACAAGACACCAAAAAAATAACTATAATGGGCAATTTCCTGACTACTATGCTTACTAATATTATTATTATTATATTTTTTTTGAATAAAATTCCTCCCTACAAATTTTGGGCTTCTATAAAGGAAACAGTAATGGATGATGTAATTATTTACGGAAAATTTGAACCACATAAAATTAAAGAAGGGATTTAAAATAGAGCTATACTGTGGTTGAAATTGGTAAGCAACATCACTTCTTATATAAACGGCAAGGCCATAGTGGGAAAGGAATAGTGGCACTAAGTTGTACCCATGAATGTGAAATTCAGTAAGATCAGTAGCCTCACCTACTTGGGTTTCGCTTAGTGCCAAAATCGCTGGCCTGTTTAAAACAGTGTGGAGGTACGTCGACAGAAAATTCGTTCTTAAACCACGAATATTACTATAGTCGACCCTGAAATTCTCGGTCATTGCAATGTAAGAAAAATTCAAAACCAAAACAAAGAGCTCTAAGAAGACCACTGAGTTGAATGCCAGACTTCTTCTCGACTCAGCGCCTCTGTTAGTGTTATGTATAGCCTTTGTAGCTATTTTATCACTTCGTTTAATTGAAGAAACACTTAAACGATGTCCTTTTAAAAAGTTTTATTTGTAGTTCAATAAATAACAATTAATCTTATAGATTTTGCAAAATGATTTTTAAATTTTGGAGAGTAGCTCCGCACACTTCTATGACTGAATTATCTCTGAATAAAAAAAAGCAATTGACTCCAAAGAGGATGACAGAAAAATTTAATAAAGTTTTCTTGCAAGCCACCTTGACAAGATAATACACGTAAGGGGATGCGTTCGTTGATTCTGGTTTTCTGACATTGAGAATTTTGTCGCTCACATTAAGAATTCTGTCGCTCGCGATTTTGTGTTCGATACGTGACGATGATATTCTTATGTCCACTACATTATGCCTTAACAGTGGCGTGAACCGATCCGACCCTGGAATTCAAAACAATAATTCTCTATTCGTCTGTAGTTGTTTATGTCATATCATGTACAAATTTTAAATTAAACTTCTTTAAAACACTTTTTAAAAAAGAAATAATTTATTAGTTTTGAATCTTGGAGGTTGAATTAAGATACGAAGAATCTTGTTCGGTGGTTGACTTAAGATTGAATTATAATTTTGATATTTGGAATGATCCAACTGGCGATCGATACAATGTTCTTTTGTTTAAAAAAATGATGACACAGCATCTTACAGTCGCTTTAGCGGATGCTTGGGTGTCGCAGTTTATTATTACTGTGGGTCCTTACCTTCCTTCGTAAGGAAAACACAGATTCTATTTTTTATTGTTTGATATTATTTAATGTTTATTGTTCTTTTGAATAAAAAAAAAAAACGAAATACAAAATTATGTGGATACTTCTTGAAACTATTCAAACGTTCATTATTCTTTAAGGAGCAAAGAAAAACAAAACTACGTCTTCTTCGTTATTCGAACCGTTTACCACTGAGTCCTTCGTTGAACTAACTCTGTCTCTTCTTTTGTTCGTTATGTTTTTCGCGTCTCGTTCAAAGTCAGTAATCTTCGTTTAGTTTTATACGTACTATATAGTCAGTGTTGTCCTCGTCATAATTCCGTACCCTACATTACTTAAAAATGATGACACTGCATCTAAAAGCGGATGCTTGGGTGTCGCAGTTTATTATTACAAGATAAATACCAGAAGGGTATATGCCATAATCCAACATTGTAGATCGATACAATGTTGTATTGTTTTTTTTTTTTTTATTGTGGAGGCGCACAAGTGATATCGGATAAAACTTACATAGGGGAGATACGCTATGAAACGGACGTTTTACTTTGAAGCAATATTACATACTGAAGCTAAATACTTATTAACTTGTGAAACGTCCTTAATGATTTCGGATATAATATTGTACAATTACTTATACACCATATTTTATGAAAATTATATTTTTTATTAGAAATATTTTGTTTTCTTATAACTCCCTCATGTCCTTTTCATAACACAGGTAGCATTGAATAGGACAATAGGGGTCTTGAAGCGGACAAAGAAGCAATGACATACTTTTATCGATATGAATACACAATGTTTAACAAATTCTTTGCTATTACGCAAAAACTTTTATTTGAATAAGACAAATATTTTAGTTCAACATAAACTGAGATCAAAAAAACAAAACAAATTAATACAAAATCAAAAAAAAAAACATAAAATAATTACTCTCAACTTCTTAGTCTTGATTTCAATATGGCGAAAATAAATAGCTCTCCGGTATCTATTGGAGAACTAACTGCAATTATTACAAAAATAATTCTTAATGCCCTTTAAGCCACATGTGTCATGTGCCCATTTCTTACAAATAGCACACATTAGCCAGTCAACATTGCTGCATAAATAGGCCCCTTACAAACAGTACAATAGTCCTCATCATGATTGTTTTTCGGTGTTGCGGTGTTTCGTATCTTGCGCTTGTCCCTAGCAGAAGCAGATGTAGTTGGTAGATAGTATGTAGATTTAGTAGAATCATCTGATTCTCGGAGTGAAAAATCTGCATCCGACGACTCTGAAGATGACTGTACTAGCTTTTTAATGTTTTTAGTTGTTTTCATGTTGATAACCTTTTTATGTACTTCCTTTTTAGCTGAATGTTTTTCCATTAATGCATCCTTCTCAGGCGTGTCAGTTATGATCGTGCTCTTCATCTTCCTGGATCGGTTCTGAGTTTTTTTTTTCTAGGCAATGCCTTTGGATAGGGTCGAATACATTCAGGAGATAAAACCAAGGTTGATGGTTTTGATTCTGAGCGTGTTATTTGCGGAGTGGAGCTAGACAAGATGGCAGCAGACGTTGTGAGTTCATCGCTGGTAGATGGAAACTTAGCAATTGTTCCAGGAGCATTATCAGTTGATATTTCGGCATTATGGAGGTCAGGTATAGGTCTATCAGTGACAAAGGATGTCAAGAAATCATCCTCAGTGAAGGTATTTCTATTAAATGGATGTATACCAGTTTTCTGAAACCCCGAAATATTATTTTCCATAGAGAATGCGGCAATATACGCGGTGTTGGCAAATTGAGCCACCTCATAAATGGAAACTGTCTTTCCGGGATTAGATAACATCCATGCATTCATGGCCTCCCTATATCGAGCTTTAAAAGGTCCATTAACTGAAACATCCAGCGGCTGAAGGCGATGGCTGCAGTGAGGTGGAAAGGTTAAAATTGTTATATGATTATCTCTCAGTGACCCTTTTGGACCACCTTGTAGCATAAATTCTTTGAAATGCACTCTAGGAAACACAAATACAGGAGGAACGGTGACACCAGAAGCATTAATGAATCCAAGCATCGTGACTAACTGTCCTCTCTCTGCCGATGTCACCTGTCCAACTTGCTTACACCCGCGGGTTGCCACTACTTTTGTTGGGTTGGTCACTGTTGAGCATCCAGTTTCATCAAGGTTCCATATCATATGAGGTTCAATTTTTTTTTAATTTAAAATGTTGGCAAGATTTTCGTAAAATTTGCTTACGTTATCTTGGTTGAAAGATGTAGCCCTGGATAAGGATGTATTTTCAGGTTTTCGAACCGATAGGGAAGGATTTCTTTTCATGAACCCACTAAACCAATCCTTTGTAGCCTTATTTTTTTCAATCCACTTTTCGGGTGCTACATGACTTGCATCTGCAAATTGGTAAGCTAATTCCTTTACCTGGGTTGTCGTGAGTCCATAACACATCTTCGATGACCTTTTTAAATACTCGGCAAGTTGTCCCTCTTGCTCATGTGTGAAAATTTTCCTGTTTCCAATATTTGGATCATGTGTAAACGATGTTGAAGATCCTTTAGCTTTTTTAACAAGATCCGCCAAATATGATTTCGATATCTTGTACACAGATGCAATCGACCGAATGGACTGCCCTTTTTTAATTACTTCGTCAACAGCAGAGCAGACTCTATTGCAGATTTATCGGGACGAATCCTCTTCTTTGGCGGCATCTGATGGTAATAGGAATAAATAAAACCAATTTTATGGAATAATAACAAAAGAAATTAATAAAACAATGCAGGAGTTATGAATCGGACAGTCAAGGGCGGACGTCCGATTCTATGCGACGGCACCTGTCCGATTCATTACAAATCTAACCTTAAAACACATTGACTAAATTCCATATAATTAAGTTTTGATATAACTATAACTCACCACTCCGTATCTCTTTGACAAATTTTCACAACCAATAAAACAACCACAGTTGATTTTCAAGATAATATTGACCTTTTAATCACTTCACAAATATTTCCTTATTTTTACAAAACCAGCTAGCTTTAAACACGTGCGAACAAGTAAATGAAATAATGGCTGCCGGAGTCTGTCATTACTGTGGGTTTATTATATGATCATCAGTGTAGCCATGAGCCTAAACATGAATTTTTTCGTTCAAAAGTTTTTAAGATATCTATAGTGTCCGTTTCATAACCCGTCCGTTTCATCGCGTATTCCCCTACATTGTATGAGCAAAAAAAAAACGCATTGCAATGTAATACACATGATAGGCCATACAACTGTTTATGCTAGGGAGCCATGCTGGCACGTTGGACATAGACAGCGTTACATTTGGCCAGTATCCGCAACGAAAAACTTCAATCAGTTTGTAAAGAAAGACATGAATGGCTGCACGAACATCATGGGATCAAAACCAAAAAGTGCACCTTGTGCAACTTGAAAATATCCGGTGGAAAATTTCACATTGAAAGACACAAAAATTCGCTGAGTCACACAAACGCTGCAAAAGCAGCAAAACAGTCTGTCAAAATCGTTCTGAAAACAAACAAAGTGTCCAAAAACGCTAGATGCTGTTATTAATTCCTGTAATTGAACACAAAATCTCAATTTTCGTAATCAGTTCTTTTTTTTTTTTGCGAAAAACCGTACAACCACGCTCCACTTCGCACACTTCCTTTTTCACTTGTGTGTTCACGAAAAGTACACCTTTTTTTAATTGTTTTAGGACTTCGCACACAAAAAGGATCACGAGCACAATAGTTTTCAGGGACACGCGCAAGACAGATCGGCAATAAAAATTATCTCTATTTTTTTTTTTTATGACTGCGACACAGTGCCGCACACACACACAAAAGGATTAAGATTATAACAGGCAGACGCGTCAAAACACACAAACCACAGACTTATGGGCTATCCCACTTCTGACTTGTTGACCAAATAAAGATCTGCATCTGTTCTACGCGAACTCGGGAAGACGCCCTTCCTGGACAGATGCACAAAGAGAAGTGAACTCTATATGCCTGCTGTTGATAAATAGTTAGCTGCGAATTCAAATTCACACCAAGATCGGTTCCTTAAAATTGCCGTATATTGGTCTTTCGCCTAGTAGGCTAAGTTCACCCTCGAGTCTTTCGGCGGCTGTTATCTCATAGGGAGAGTGAAACGTGCGTATATTTCCTTCTGGTATACCTCTTTGGTAGTACGCTTCAAGTGTTTCACCTGCTAGTCTATCTGGCAATCGTAAGCTTTCTTGGCTGTTGCAAACGAATATTGCTCTTCTCCCCGTACTCTCGATGCTCACCGTACTCCCGACCAACTTCGGAACATGTTTCTAAATCGAACTGATCCATGGTGTTATTCTTATTCCATCCCGTGCAAAATCGTCTGTTGTGTAGCCTGCTGATATTATTTCGTCAGCGTTCTGTAATAGATCGTTTGCCCATATGGCGCCTGGATTGCAGTTTCTTAAGTGAAACGCTTGTCGGTACTGTAGCGGGGTGTTGACTGAAGCTAAAGCTTCTACTACTTTCCGTAAATTTCCATAACGTACGCTCTCAGGGGTTGGGACAAATCTTTTCTGTGCGTCCTCGTGATCTTTATCAAACGTTGGAATGTAAAGCGTATTCCCGTTCTTGACAATTCCAACTGTATTGATAACAGAAGTAACAGGTTTCGGAAGGAATATAACAGTCCTGCAGATTCTCTCGAAGTCAGCTGAATTATTAAGCTGAGCTGCGGACTCGACAAACCTCGGTGGTATTGGATAGCTACTCTTTAGCGATTGGACTTTGCTTCTAACGTTGCTAAGCAGACACGATATAAACTATATATGTTCGGAGCGGCAACATCATTCTTTTATGCAGTAGTAGTAAAAATTGAACTTAGTAGATTTGTTCCTACTCCGCGTGTCGTTACTGATAGCATCTGAGCCTTTTGGTTGGCTACCTCTTTGAGTCGGGACTCAAGCTTTTCTGGCTCATCCAGTCCTGATAACCACTTTTCTTTTATCTTTAAATTGTAGTTCCCCACGTACTTATCACCTTGCTTCTCGCGATAATCTTGAGCTCGTTTATTATTGAAGTTCTTACGGCTCGGATTATTCCTGGTTCTTTTGTGATCATTGTTCTTTTCTCCATGTTGGCTATTGCCGGTACTCTTCTAGAAGTTTGGATTGTACTACGTTGAACGTAAGCTCCTTTTCGTTGCTAGCTCGTGTCTCCAAGGCTGTTATAAGCGTATCATAGCTTCTTGGCAAGCTACTTAACAGCATGGCCACACTCCACTGTTCGGATAATTTTTCTTCCCCAATTGCTGCTAGACGTTCAAAGAGATTCACCATCTCTGCAATGTGCTTCTCGACGTTTCCACCTTCATCGACCCGTAAACTGCAAATTTGCCTCATAAGCTGGACCTTGTTGCTCAAGGTGTTTCGTTCGTGATAGTTTTTCAAACTATCCCACGCTTCCATCGATGAAGTGGCCTTCCTTATATGCTGCAGCTGGTTGTCCTCTACAGAGAGAGCAATGGTTGCCCTTGCCTCATTGTCCTTTGCACTCCAATTTGTAGTCACCGGATTTGGTTTTGTTTCAGCGCCGTCCACATAACCCTATAGCCCTTCTTTAACAAGAAGCATCTCCATCTTTTCACTAATGGCTTCACGAATATTGTCCTTTAAAGCGTCAATTGTCTCTGGCTTGTCGGCGTAACACTTATCTTTTGCGGCACCCCACAATTAATAGTGTGTCAAATCGCAGCTACGAGGTGGCCAAACGACATCAGCTCTGCGGCTGATAATGCGATCTTCAAAAACAGGGCGCAAAACATCGAGTGTAGCTTCGGCTGTGTGGCACGAAGCGCCGCGCCGGAGATCTGGGCTATACGACAAAGCACAACGGCAGTACAATCGCTTATTTCCATCGCAAACATTTCTTGTGGGTTATTCCGCTTATGCCGCTACGGATTGGATCGTACCACCGTACAAAGACTACGGCCGTTTAAGTGATCAGCAAAAAAATGTTTAATTACATTCATTCTTCGGATTACTTAAGGGTAGATTCAGGAGAATAAACAAGTTCACCGAACAAAGAAACTTAAATTCAATTAAAAAACTCATTGTGAGTGCTTGCGTTTTGCACAATTTGTGCATTCTCAGCGCTGATAGCATCACACTCGATGACGAACCTATTCCAATTGAAAATATGTTATAGCCCAACAGCAACTCTAACAATGAACCAAATGTAATTGGAAACCGAAGAGAAAGACTCTTCAACCAACTCTTACAACTTAATATAATTTAATAAATAAAACAGAAAGTCATTGAAGATTCAAATACATTTTGTCCTTTTATTTGTTGAACATTTTCATGTACATATCTTTCTTTTGTTCGAAGCGCTGCTGCCTCTCTTTCATTGCTTGTATCTTCAAATCTTGTTTTTTCTTAAATCGTTCTTCTTCCGCCTTCATCTGTCGCTCCTTCTGCTCCAGTCTTAACTTCAAAAATTCTGATTTTGAGAGTCCATTTGGTCGTTTTGTCCGTGTTGTAGAAGGAGCAGAAGGAACAGAACGCGAACCAAGAGAAGCTGAAGAAGAAGCTGCAGGTGTATCCAGTATAGGTGGAAATACAAATACAGCAGCTGCTGAGGGCGTATCTGGAGAGGTCGGCTGTGATACTGATGCATCTGAATCCTGAAAAAAAAAACAAATATCTTAGTATCTAAAAATAACCATTTTAAATTAAATTTTCTTACCGTATCTATTGTTGAGGCGCCGACAGAGATAGACTCACTTTTGGTATGCACTGGGCTATCGCCAAAGATCTCCTCCATCTCCACATAGAAGGGAGGTAGACATGGAGATGAACCAGTTTCACCAGCATTGTCCTTTGCGCATTTATACGCCCTCAGCAGTGTGTGTATCTTAACTTCACAATTCTCTGGTGTTTTTTGGTCCTGAAACAAGTTTGAATGCAGTTATGTACATTTTCTTTTTTTATGGAATACAAAATATGTACTTACAAAACCGGCAGAAATCATGTCCTCGACGACATGCTTGAAACCCTCTCGCCTCTTCCTCGGAATACGGAATTCTCCTTTCCGAGCATTATTAAATCCAAGGAAGGCCTTTGTTTCGTCGTGTGTCCAACATGTATATCTATAATCAACACAAAATATATGGGTTATATCTGCGCCATCCTTCGCACTGAGTCACAGCACAACCTGTTGATTGTTGAGTAGATGATGAGGCGGAATTTCGATTGTAGTTAATTTTGTTGAATTGTCGAATTATGAAATACGTTAAAGTTGACAAGGACTAAGCTGATCCCAAAAATTCCGAATCCTTTGAGCACTGGAGTATACAGTTCCTCATCGCAATTAAAATTGAGAGCAATTGATTCTCTCATATTGAAAAACCATTGATTTTTCGTTGACATCTTCGTGATATATTGTTTGCGTCCAAAATAAAAGGATGAAACTTATTTTGGTACAAATCAGTCAAAATTGATAGCTCAGTTGTTTGGCGACTTTGGATTTCAAGTAGTTTAGAGGTAATTAATGAGATTATTTCATTAATCTCCACTTTCAATTTCGTCGCAGCTAACTCTTTTATTGTTGCCGTCGCGAAATTTTCAATATCCGTGGTAAAGTTTTCGAAACTCTTCCCAATTTTGCCCACCTCTTCTGTTAACGTTTTGATAGGTTTACTGAGCCTATCAAAATTGGAATTTGCCACCGTTATCTATTTCGTAATTAAATTGAGCGTTTCATTTTCGTTGGTATCCAAGTTGCTAAGATGGTCATAAATCTTATCAGAATCCTCTTTGTCTATAGTTCCAAAAGCCCAATGGAAGAAATGTCCAATTGTTTCTATGGCTCTCTTATTTCTTCGGTGAGAGACCATATGCTTTAATCGCGTGTTATTTTGCCGAAGGTTGGATATGATCGCTTTCAATTCGTCCGTTCTAGTGTTGCAATTTGTTTTGAATTTTAGTTGTAGAGGTGCGCTGTTTGATCTTAGCGTCACACTTGTCTACAAAATTCAGAACTTCCGAAAAATCAATGGGTGTTATTTTTGTGAATATGGTCCATTTGTTGTTAAAGAAAACAGCATTCCCAATGCCTTCAAATAGTGCCGGAGTTAAAGTAAGGTTTTCTATTTGATAAGGAGTTGATGCTGTTACGTTCGGTATGTTTGCCACGAGAAAAATAAAGCTTAGTTTACACATTAAAGAAATATTTAAATGGGTTTGTTTGGCATTAAGTAATTCGTACATTTTATATTTTTTTTACCAGTCAGTCAACAATCTAGAAAGTAAAGAAATAAAAGAAATCAAATTTAATTATTACAATAAGCCTTAAGTTGGTTGTTGTGTACCCTTTTGATTTTCCTACCTACTCGAATATTGGTATTTACAATATCATTTACAGACACCACCTCGTAGGGACCCAACCAAATAGAAGAGAACTTATTTTTCCTAGTTGGATTTTTAAGCATGACTTTGCTCCAACTGAAAACGAAACAGGGTTGGTTTGACGGTCGTATTGCTGTTTCGATTTTTGTTTTGCCAGTTCGAGATTCTTTCTTGCAAGTTCATGAGTTTTCTTCAGTTGATGTTGAAGAAGTTTCGGATAGTCTTCATCATTATACAGAAGTTTAGGTGTACTCTTTAAATTTGTCGGCATTTCGAACTCGAAACCATACTATTGCTGTGGCTAATAATACTTGGCGATAACTTTTGGAAAACAAGACATTGTGATTCGTTGTTGGAGTGGACTGTATATGACGATGATCATTTTGAGATGAAGATGAGGCTAGAGGTAACGAGGTACCATGAGACGAAGAAGAAGAAGAAGAGGAAGCTTGATATGCTGGATTTGCATCACCTGGAGATGGGAGAGTTGGAGCCCTTTGATTAGTGGCATTATTAGTTTCGGATTGTTTGCGTTCGAAATGCAACAAGGTGTGATGTTTGCCTTTGCATCGAAGGCAAGTGCTTGTACTCTGACATTGACCCAGATTATGAGTCACTGCGAGACAATTGAAACAAAATTTATGTCTCCGTCTTATGTCTTTCATCGACAGACATTTTTAAAAATTTCGGGCAATTTCTCAATGGATGTTGCTCACTGCACACCTGACAGGCAGGAATAATTTTAGCGTGGAAGTTTTTCACAGATTTATTTTTCATTGCTTGTCCCGACCCAGGCTTAGTGTTTTGTATTTTGTTAGGAGAATTGTGTTTCATTTCAGAAACGCTCTCAAAAATTCGGTGTCAAAACAGTGTTCATGCTGTTCCATGATGGAATTTCAGTAGGTTTAGTCAAAGAGGCTTCCCATAGACTTAATGTAGTATCTGGAAGTTGAGACGCACAAATAAAAGTAATAATAGCGTTCCACGCGTCCGTTGGAATTTCATAAGATTTAAGTGCTATCAATGCATCGTTAATACTGCTTTGTAACATTTTAATATCCTTAGCGGATTCGAAAAATATGGGTTTTTGATTTAAAAGAATCTGGATTTGATTCAAATCCGTTTATTTTCATAATGCTCCTTTAGAGCGTTCCATGCGAGTTTGAAGTTAGTGTCAGTCAAACCGAATTTATTAACTATATTGAAGGCGGCATCTTTAGTTTTTGCTCTTAAGTGAAAAAGTTTTTGAACATCACTCAGCTTGGTATGATTAATATACACTGCTGTAAACATGTCCCTAAAGGATGGCCACTCTAAATAGTTGCCATAAAAATCTTGCGTATCGCACGCTGGGACTCTTATATTATGAGAATGTTCGTTAGCTAGAACAGCCTTTTCAATATTTGGAACCTTTTCACTATCTACCTGCTTTGGATAAAGCGCTTTAATAAAATCTGAAATTTCACTTGAACATTGGAAAAAAGTTGAGGATGTACTCTGATACTTTGCTTTTACCTCGCCTATAGAGCCTTGCAGATCTTCATCACCTCGAAGGCACTGCACGTATGCAAATTTCACGTCTTGCCACAAACATTTCAATTCGGTTTGATAAGCTTCTAACAAAGACACCGAATGAGTGCCAACTGGTTTGGTCTTAAAGGCTGCATAAAACTCGACCAATTGGTCGGACGCAAAAATTAAATCATCCAGGGAACTCATTATACCGATAAAGGAAAACTGCGTATCTATGCCGTGAACAATTCGACAACCACGAAAAAACTGTAATACAAGAATCGAAATGTACGATAATAAGGAAGCACTTTGTGGCAATGTAAATCCGTACATAAAAAAAAACGAATTTCTGAATCACCAAATATAATTAAATATACCAATATAAAAATACAAATTTATTTTATATACAGCACTAAAATATATTAATACAACGTACCTTATGAAAATGATTTTACTGGTATGATGAGAAGATTTTGATAATGTGATGGTAATGACGACTTTAACGATGCACTATGTAGTAAAATGGTGAAAAAACGAGACAAAATTATTTTTTGTATTAAATGGTTTGATATACTCCTGAAAAGATGTTTTAAGGCATTTTGAGCATTGTTTCAAAAAAAAAATTTTTTTTTTGTTATAAGGAAAAAATCGCTTTCTCCATCGGAATTAAAACTGCCAACATCCTCTGAGTCATGTCTTAATTATTATTGGAAACTGGATTTCCATCGCATTTCTCGAAAAACATTTCACTTTTATCAAAAGGAGGTCTCAGAGTTATAATAAAGGGTCAGTTGTCAATAATTTAATAATAAATAATTTTTGGAAAAAGGTAAAAAATGCATAAAACACCACATTTTCTAACACGCATAACATGTAAACCTGCAAAAACCTGCAGCCGATTTTTCATTAAAACGAATCTATACGTAGCTCTTAATCATGTTCCATAAAAAGTACAACGGAATTCGACGGAAAACATAAACAAAACGACTATCAAAGAAACCATGAAAGTCATAAAAATAGACTTTAAAAGGTATTATTTTAATTTAATCACAAAAAATATTAAACTGCATTCTTTAACTAAAAAAAATTATGAATTTAAGAAAACACACCTGCAACTGAAGTATTCATTCAAAGAATTGTAAATAATAAGTTAAAATATAGTATAAACAAATAATTTAAATCAACACAGTTTTTTACTTAAAGATAAACAAAAATTATTACTCTTTTTTTTCGCTGACTTTGGACTTACGCTGCAGCGAAACTAGTTGGAGTAAAAAAAAGAAAAATACAGATTATTGTTCTATGGGAATATAACAATCGTTTGGTATAAATTTCACTTTTAAATTTTACAATTTAGAAAATTGACTTTTGACTCGTTTTTGGAAGCATTTACTCCAAAGTGCGATGGCTTGTTTGGCGTTGATAATTTGAGATGGTGATTGGTGGTGATGCGACTGACGATGGCTTGGATGGCGATGATAAGACTTGGATGATGATTGCTCAGATGACGACTGACGATGGCTTGGATGGCGATGAAAAGACTTGGATGATAATGGCGCAGATAACGACTGACGATGGCTTGGATGGCGATGATATTTTGTGATGGTGACTAGTGGTGATGGCGACTGACGATGGCGATGATAAGACTTGGATGAAGATTGCGCAGATGACGACTGACGATGGTTGGACGGCGATGACAAGACATGGATGATGACTGGTGGTGATGACGACTTTGAAGATGATGAACTCCAAAAAAACGATGTCAAAGAAGTGCCACAATGCACAACAACGATGATTAAAAACGATTGTCTTGATGTTGACCACGATGATCACGATTACTTGAAGATTTTTTGCCATGCAGTTCCCAAATCGTGGCGATATGGTGCTTCCAATTAAAATGAAACACGCTGGATTGATGGCAAAATTCAACAATTCGGATGGTTGAGCAATTTGTGGATTTCTTTCCCCACGTGGAATCCGGCTCGAAAGACCAAATGTTGGTTTGCGCAAAAAAAATATGGCGCAGGATGGATGATGAAATATATGGTGCCGATTAACAAATAAGAACACCGTAGCAAAAAAGTTTTGGTTTCGTTGGTTTTATTTTTACTTTTAGCTTAACTGCACTAGTTTATAAGTTTTATTCCATTACACTAGTTTGTAAGTTTTAGAGGACACTAGTTTATAAGTTTGATTTAGTTTTAAGATTTCTGCTGTTGCGTCGATGCTTGCACAAAAAGGAATGAGGAATGAAAAATTTTAGTGCACCAAATACAATTGAGAAAACGGGAAAGCTAGCAAAAAAAGCGGTTGGATGATTCTAGTAAAAACCCACGTCTGCCAACTGAGAAACGAAAAATTAGGGTGCGTTTCGTTGACAGCAGTTGGGTGCGTTTTTTGTTTAATACGATTGGAGTTTGTTTTCATTTTAAGTAATTAGGTGATTGATTTTAATTATTGGTTTTATGATTTCAACAAGCTCTTCGTTGGTGTCAGTTTAGTGGCGGTATGCACCGTGTTGTTGTGGACATGCATTGCCTGTCTCAGCCACTGGTCCCAACACTGATCATCATTGTCAACAAAACTCCTTAGATATTCCGCTAAGGGTCTGTGACTGCGTTCAAGTGAACCGTTGGCCTGTGGATGATAGACGGTAGTGTGGATCTTTTTAACTCCCAGAAGCTTACAAGTTTCGGAAAAAAGCTTCGAAGTAAAATTTGTTCCATTATCTGTGACTAGAACTTTGGGTATACAGAACCTTGTTAAGCCTCTTAGTAAAAAGCTCTTGCTACAGTACATGCTTCAGCATCAGGAATTGCCACACAGGTCATATACTTCGTTAAGTCGTCCTGGAATGTTAAAATGTATCTATTACCTGAATACGTCAGTGGAAGAACACCGACCATGTCCATGTATACCTTTACGAAAGGAAAACATGGGATATCTGTCAATACCATAGGCATTCTGGTCATATTCCCTGACTTATTCTTTTGGCATTTGTCAAAATTCCTGATGTAATTTGCAATGTAATTTTTCATCCCTTTCCATCTTAACTGACGACGAATCCGTGCAAAAGTTTTTATCATCCCTTGATGTCCCCCTAGTGCGGAGTTGTGAAAATCGCGAAGGACTGTTTGTATGTCTTCGGGATTTTCTAAAATTTGGAAGTCATTTCTATTTCCTTTCCTCGACTGTTCTTACCTTTCTTACCATTTTCTCTTTCGATGTCGTTTTTAATATTTATATTGTTTCCAATATTAAGAACATCTCTATTCCGTTTGGCGTTACTCCTTGTCTGTACAATTTTGATACAATCATTATCTTTGTGTATCGTGCTCAACCCATCTGCATTGCAGTTGGTTTTACCAGGCTTATAGGTACATGATTTTACCTTGATATTCTGTATCATTCCTTTTAAACATTTACAAATTAAGGTTCATATGTCTTTCAAGGTTAAGGGAGTGGGATTAGGACGTTGCTTGACGATTATACGAGGCTTCTTATCAGGGTTTGCCTCGAACCATTCAGAAGGTTTTTGCGGCTCTCCTTTCTACTGCAATACCCCTGACATCATCTCTCATTACGAAGTATACATTTTCTGATCTTTTTCTCATTTTGACTACCGGCTGCGCCAATGTTAGATATAACTTTCTTGAAAGGAATATGACAACTGTCGCGGTTTGTGGTTACGTCAAAACTCAACTTGGGTTCAAGAGACCAACCTGGAACTTTATGAACTTCTAAAATACATTACTCAGTTTTTGATTTACTGAGTTTAGTTTTGGAAGTTGGCTTAACCCACTGAGCGTTGTGTCAGATTATTTATCTATTTTCATCCTTACCTGCGCAGTTGGCATAATTATGCAAATTTCCTTCTCTTTATAATTAAAATTCAACTAACAATTTTCGGTTTAATTTTCTTATGATAAGAGTTGTACACTCGTTTCTTATATTAATTCCATTAATTGTAGCTTATTTGACATTATTATAACTTACAAGGTTAAATTTCACAATTTTGTGGAACGTAATTGTAGAGTAAACTCGCGTGGTATGATGCTCGTAGACGGGAAATCGAACACAGTTCTGCATATAACAAAAGTATAATTATATTTTCCATATTGATTCAATTGAAACGAATTCAAGTGAAGGCCTTGCTGCTGCTCAATTGAAAAAGGAGAATAACGAAATAAAAACCGTAAGTAATTTTTTTTATCCAAGATTTCGGATCATATTAGGTTCAAAGTGAAGACTGCATACAAAAAAGGATTTTATTCCGTCATCAAATGTTTGTGCATTGCATGATTCAATTGCACGTTTCCAACGCTCATTGACAATGCCATTTCGGAACAATCTAAAAGTACAACACAATGTAAAGACAAAATAAGCAAAGACATTTTATGAGATTTCAGTATATACTTACGTATGGAAAGACAGACCGCTATGAGGATCTTCTTTCGAAAAACATCCAATAATGGAGCACTTTCTCCATCCCATGTTGAAAAAAAAATGTTTTTAAACAACGAATTGAAAAATTCAGTTTAGTATTCTTTATTCAAAATCAATAATTTACTTTGTTCACAGTGTGAAAAATTCAGTTTGAAAATACTTTGAAACAGATGTTTACAACCAAATCAAAATGAAATTTCAACATTTAGAATTGAGAAACTCAGTTTTAAAATCGTTAACACAGATGTTCACATCCAAATCAGAAATTAGTTTAAAAAAAACCGCCAACATCAAACGTAAAACAAATTAGTTCATCTTATCGACGCTACGCAAACAACGAGGGCTACGTTTCGTCCGTTACAAGTGGAATCATCGTGAAGTTGGCTACTGGCAGTCCATGTATAGTATGTCAATGATTCGCACATTCTCCCCCGTCATCTAGTGGTATGTAGTACGCAACATTATATTGATGATTTGGTATGACCATTCGCACTGCCTTGGGTAGTTTGGTATATCTCTTATACTACATTACCGACATATCTTGTCATCGATTACTTAATTGCATTTGACATGAAAAGAGAGAGAGAGAGAGAGAGATTATAATAATGCTGATAAAGGAGATTCCCTTTTGGTCTGTCCTGCTATTCCTGCTTCCTCCTGTGATTTAGGCGACGACGTTTTACAAAAGAGGGTCTTAGTCATTCTTTCTCCTACTTTTCATGTACATTGCTCCTCATTTTCCCCTTCTCCTGTACCTGAAGAACCGTAGCTTCGGCCTTGTTGAATTCCTTTAACGGACAGATGACGCTGTTGTAATATTGTCTTCCTGGATAACGCACACATGACCCTTGTCCTTCACGAGCTCTTGCCTTGCACGTAAATTGAGAGAGTTGAAGTCTGGACAGCACCAGACTTGATGACTGGGTGACCTACAGGATAGACAAGGCATTTGCTTCTTTCCTGCTTGTTCCTGCTGCTTACGGTTGACCATACCTGCTCTGCTTGTCTCAGGTTTGTTCACGGATTGGCGATTTGGAACCTGTTCTCGCTGCCTGACTCCTGTTCCTTCTAGGCCTTCTGCTCTTTTATCCAGGAATTCCTGCGCGGTTGGCTCCTCGGAGTTGCGAACTTCTTCCCACTTGCAAGATGTTTACTGGTCAAGCTTCTCCAGGAGAACATGAATTATTATTATGTCCCATGCTTCCATGGGAATTTTATTGCTTTATTCGTGTACAGCACGTCCTGCTTATTTTGATGGCTTGCTAGGAGTGAGTTTCTTATTAGAAAAACCTTGAGATCCAGTCAAATTGTTGGGTACTGGACTAGATTCAGATTCTATGCTTCGAGCATTTAATTTGTACGGAGTTCATCAGTCATACATCAACTAGGAAACCGTCTATATCAGTAGGAAAATTATCACTAGCAATTCCTGCTCTTTTTAGTTTGCATTTATTGGAGAATTAAAACTCAAAGTGTACTTCAAACGTTATAATAATGGAATGACTTTTATTCATAGTACGTTGGTTCTTATATAGCATAGGTTTTAGGTTCTAGTTGTAGGGTTTATTATTGATGTAAATCAAAGTCTCACCGAATCGAATCTTAAGCTTTTTATCGAATTTGGAGATATTTTTACCCAATTGACGTAGGTTGAATCGCTGTTCCCTTTCATCAGCAGTGTAGTCTCTTTGGATGTTATGTCCGTACCATCAAGCTTTCTTTTCGCAGACAGAATATTATTTACTTGCAGTGCAGATTCCATCGTAAGTACGTATGACAGTCCATTTTTTGTTTTTAATTGACGAAATTCAGTAACAAGAATATTTGTATTAAGAACTCTGGAACAGATGTCACGAAATTCGTCTACAGCCGGTTTTGCATTTGGGTTTTGCAACCCACTAACAATAATCTTCACACGCCGAGATGTTCTGCCGATAAGTTCAAGCCTTTTTTTCATTTTACTTAAGTCTTCCCTTAGCATTAGGTTCTCGTTACGAAGGTTTTCGATTTCCTGGTGAAGAGGTATTAAGTCATCTTTTTTTGCAACATCTTCCAGCTTTTTATACAGCATATTTCACATTTTTGGTCATATAGATGCCAAGCAAAGACATCGGTTGGTACAGCAGTAGTAGCAGCAGCAGGCGAAATAACAACAGGAGGAACAGCTAAAGGTGGCGGAGGCACTGAGTGTGAACCGTATAGCTATTATTGTTATTTATAGTTTTGCTGAACATTTCTGCTTGCAAATGGTTTTTTTAGCGTTGTTAGATACATATTGTTCAGGCGATGTTAAAAGAAGCGCTCTTTTTTTCACAGTACCCATCGCATTGCAGCAAACTCACTCGCTTGCAAATGGGTAATTTTTACATATTAGCTCGGTAAAACAATGAAACACAATAATTCATTGGCACAATTTTTTTCTTTTTTTTTTTGAATGCATGATTTTGTAATAATTTTATACCAAACCTTACATTGAATAAATGTAATTTCAAATTATTAAATGAAAATGCAGACAAAATGACTTACCTTTGAATATTGCGATGTAGGCTTCCAAGCCCCACTCATTCAGTAGGCATTCGACGTCGTCCATTTCACAAAATAAAATAACTTCACAAACTTCGCAAATAGCACTGATTTGTATCTATGTTTTAACTTTTGTATTATTTATTCTTTCAAAAAGAAAATGATTTAATGTGAATTAGAAAAACACTTTAGCATTGCAGAAGGACAAGATCTTTTTTCTTCGAAACCTGCTGCTTATGGTTTACCATACCTGCCCTGCTTGTCTCAGGTTTGTTCACGGATTGGCGATTTGGAACCTGCTCTCACTGCCTGACTCCTGCTCTTCAAGGGTTTCTGCTCTTTTATAAAGGGGATAGCAGAATTCCTGCGCGGTGGGCTCCTCGCAGTGTCGAACTTCTTCCCACTTGTATGCTGTTTTCAGGAGAACATGAATTATTATTATGTCCCATGCTTCCGTGGGAATTTTATTGCTTTATTTGTGTACAGTCTACGCTCTAATTTTAACGTTGCCCTAAGCGTTTTTCGCATATCCTCAACTGTCCCTACTACTAAACCGCGGCATTCTATTTCATAAGTGATCTCATCCTGAGATAACCTATTTATTTGGCTAACGTCCATATTAAAAAGATTTAAAAAAAATATATAAATTCTCAAATTCAAAAAAGAAAAAAAGGAACACCCTAAATTAATAAATTTGATTGAAATTCAAACACTACAAAATCTCGAATAAAAATCAATAATGACAATGTCTCAAAATACTAAAAAAAATAAGGTTCAGAAATTATAAGTAAATAATAATTTAAAAATGCAGTTGCAACTTCTAATAAAATCAAATATCGATATAAAAATGTATATTCAAAAGAAAATTTTGTTTTATAACAAAATTTTAAAATATTTAAGGAGTTGTCAAAGTGGCAACCCTGGTAACGCAATTCCAAGTTCTAATTAAATAAAATTTATATCAGATCGTATAATCAAATATTTTTCCAAAAACAAAATTTAAAATATTTGAGGAGAGGAGTTGTCAAAGTGGCAACCCTGTAAAGTCAATTCCAAATATCCAACTAAATACTAATACAAGTTAAATGCAACCTGGCACGAAGGTATGAGTGAGACAGCAATATTTCACTGATCACAAAATGGTCGACAAACTAATGAAATATATCAAAATCCAAAATTGAAATTATGTTTCAATATATGAAGGAAATTTAGGCAAAGCCAGATGAAATCAAAATGTTACAATAATTACAAAAAGGAAGAAGAAAAAAAAACTCACTTTGTTTTCCACCAAAATTCACAAAACCACCAACTGAGTGACAATTTTCCTTCCTTCTTTGTTTTCAAGGTTGTTTTATTCCCTTAGGGCTCTTGTGCCCATAAATCTCACGAACTTTTACCTAAATAAAAACAACACCAAGCAAGTAAGAGGTTCTTTCCCAAAAGATTTAAAAGTTAAAGTAAGAAAAAAGTAAATCAAGGACAGGATTTGTGCCCAGGGACACGAAAAGAGAGAGAATAAAAGGTAGCAAAAAGCAAACAAAATACAAAAACCAATCTAATCAAACCAATAAAATACTTAGCTTTTTCTTCTTAAGTTTCCAAATCCGAAAATTAAAATGTCTCCTCCTCTTATCAAAATGTTTCAAATTTCTCCCAGATCAAATTTCCGAAAATTTCCAAAAAAAAAATGGCTTCTCAAAATCTCCCACACGTCTGCACGTTTTCGGATCATTTCTCAAAGAGACCGACAAAACTTGCAAAAATATGGTGGCTGAAGCTTTTCCGGTCACTTGGCCCTAAGGCCTACCCACTCTGACCTTTAGCGTGGTGAAGTTCTGTCTTGGTCCTGCACTTTCCTCCGTCCATAAGACTGGGGTGTGCGACAGAGAAACCATGAAGCATTCATCGCACGCGGTCTCGTACGAAGAGTGATACGATCACTCCGCAACCAATGGAAGAAGTCAGGCCCATTCCGTCAATTCCCTTACGAGTGGAGAGAATCCGAGAAGCGCTTAACCGAGCCATTAGATTGGTCAATTTAAGGAGGACACATTTTAAGAAGAATTGACAATTTAAGAAATCGATTCGGTTCGAACCACCATCGCGAAAATCTTAAAGAGAAGTTGGCCTTGTATAATCTTTCTTACGTGTTTGGAACTATTTATGTTGGGCACTCGGCCATACTAATTTTACGTTGGTGTGATTACAATTCACACATCGTTGGGCATGGGTTATTTCTTCATGCCTTTTCCACTCAACCCAAGGATAAGTTTATCATAACTGTGGACCGCCCGTCGCATAATTCGTTGGTGTGGACCACCTGTCGCACACTTTTATTGAGAAACCTGTTGGGAGTACGTTCCTAAAATCCTAGAAGAGCAGGTCACTGGCTGATGGCCCATGTTTCAACTGAACTCTTCGAGAATCTTAGGGTCGCAAAAGAAAATGATTAGTCCCGGGAGAGATGAAACTTGTTGTGGTAAATTTTACCTCAACAACAGCACTTCCTGCTTACTTTGATGGCCTGCTAGAAGTGAGTTTCTTATTACAAAAACCTTGCAATCCAGTCAAATTGTTGGGTACTGGACTAGATTCTAAACTGGGACTTCGAGCATGTAGCTTTGTACGGAGTTCATTAATCTCACCAGCTATTCCTGCTCTTCAATTATACTGCATCGTCTCACAGAGAGCATAGCCAATGAAACGGTTATTCCATTCGAAATCTTCCAGTTCCGTTCTGCAGCTATAGAAATAGTAGAAAAATTAACAAAATAACCACTATGATCATACTCATAAGGTTTAGTATTAAACTAAGATTTTTGATTGCGATAAGGACACTTCTGCAAGGAGAGCCTATTGTGGGCCAATCATCATCACGATAGGCATTAAAAGAAGAGGGAAACAGCTCTTGGTTATTGATGCTGGGGGTCAGGTTAGTTTCAGTCAAAACGAAGACATCAAAAGGGAGGGAGTGTGACTGTCTTTAGACCGAATTGGTTTTAGATCGAAGACCTCTTACATTTTGATAATAAATAGTAACAGGGAGTCGTTTGTGAGTTTGAGTGGAGTTTCGTAACAGATAGAAAAACGGACATTATTAAATTGCTTCTTCAGCCGACCACTTCTCTAGCAGGCCAAAGTCTTGTTTATTTTTACTATGCCGGTCCTTGTTGCCGCCACCAGTTTGCCCTCTTATTGTGCCACCTACATCACAGCTCTCGCATACCCAATCTTGATCAGCTATATTGCTTGTGACGTTGACACACTTAAAATGGGACCATCCATCGCAGACATCACATTGAACCATGTCTTCGTTATCCAAGTCATCGCACAAGATGCAGCTGCTCGTGTCTTCCACTGCCTTCTTCTCACTAGACATAACGTTTCGTTTTCTCGGAATTTGCAGCGTCGAATTCTCGATAACTCTTTATATTTTCATAAATCTTCTTGTCTCTAATCCGAGAGAGAGAGCATATCGACATTCGGTGGAATCGGCTCTTTGCTGGGTAAGTTTGACTATTGGTGGTAAAAGAGGATCAAAAGAGTTATTTGAATTTTGTTGAGAGTAAGTGGGAGTTATATAAGTTAAAATATTGGAGCTTATGAAATTAGGATATTGAGCTTCTGTTCTTAAGTCGAATTTGGAGATGGGGTTGGAGTGAGTTTAAAAGATACTCGTTTTGTTGTTTTAGATGGGCTGGGAGCAGTTAGGGATGTTACAGGAGGTTTAGCATTTACATTATTATTTTTTTTTTAAATATTGTTGTTAAAATTGGGAAATACACCCGTTTTGAAGGTGCAGTTGGTGTAAGTTGTTGGAGTATAAGCTTGCGTGGCGCTAACTCTTCCAGGTCTCCTTGGCATTTTAGTTTTCTGAGATGTATCGTGAGATGGATTTTCTACCCATTTAGATATCTTCATATTATTGTGAATGATAAGATTTTTCCCAGGCCGGTGGAAAAGCCAATCATAGTTTATTGGTATGTGTTCGATAGCTCAATAAAAAGAAAACGATTTAATTCTTTGCACAAAAATATAATTTTATTTGATCAAGAAAAGCTCTAAAATGGATTGTATTTAAAATGCTCTAAAAGTCGTTGATTGAGCCGCCACAATACACGACCAATGGGACGCCAATTCAGGAATGTTTTCACCACTTTAAAATGAATGAACGACACTGAATAATCTTTATTTTTAAATGCAATAAAATAGTCTTTATTCTTCTTGAATTTTGATATAAAATATTGGTTGCGAAAAGAATGTTCTTTGAACTCAATTTAAGTTTTCACAAAAAAAAAATGAAAAGAGGAGCAATGGCTGCTGAGTTGTGACCTCGTTGATGATTCGTAAAAGAATGAGAAAAAATGCCGCGTGCCTAAGATGGCTGCCGAAAAAAGTTTTGTTTCCTTTATTTCCGGCAGCCACCTTAGGGCGCGTTCCGAAAGGTCGGTATTAAAAGGGGTTTACATGGGTGGAGTAAGTTTCGAAGCGAAACTTACTCCACCACTAGATTGGCGTAAACAGTCGTGTTGTTATGCACTTCGCTGCTCGAATAAGAATGAATTATATAAAGTTTTTCATCAGCACAATCAGTTGGCAGCTGCCCTGCTGCCTGCTCTCGGTCGCAAGTACCGCACATCGACGTTGTATGAAAAAGGGTGTGTCCTAAATCACCCCATGTCAGATGTTCGATGCGATCGTTACCGGTCCGCAAGTACCGCTCATCGACACACTATGAAAAGGGGTGTATCTTAACCATCCATGTCGATCGTTCTCGGTCCGCAAACGAATTTGTTGTTGTGTTTTCCGTTGGCAATTGGGGAATGTTTTCCGTTGGGGAATGTCAAAATATCAATCATTTCATAAGGAGAGATCCGATTTTTCGCGAATGCTCATTAGTTCATTGTAGATCACTTTTCACACAAGCAGACTATTGCTCTTGGTCTCTGACTTCGCAAGCAAAAGCTATAAGATTTGAAGAAGCTCGGGAAAGCTTAGTATTTTAGGGAATACGCAAGACGAGCGGTTTCTTTTTTAAAGAATGACAATTTCCGATCGGATTTCATCGGTCTCTATCTCCTGTTTCCGGAATTCTTCAGGAAACGTATCCAATTCCTCGGGCTCACTCTCCAGTTCGGGAAGGCTCAAAACAATATTCCCGTCTATTTCGGTTTCGTTATTAAATTTCTGGCTTTGATCAAAATTATCTGTGTTCGAGTCAAAACAAACGGAAGCCATTCAATATATTAAAAATTTTCTGCACGAATATTAAATTTGTTTCAAAAGAACGAGGTTGTCTTTTATTCACTTAGATAAACTAATAGAACGCTTAAAATTAATATTGTGAGCACAAAAGTTTTCATACCTGTCATCCACTATGTTGGGTAAACTATCTTATCCCGGGAAATGGTTTAACTCTTCAGCTACGGGACGTAGTTCTTCTGAAGGACGAGGGAAGAACGCCTTAAGATACAAGGGATCATTTTTCAGATCAGTAGTCGTCTTCGAAAGATGTTGTCATTAAAAAAGCACACACTGAACACTTTAGAAGTTAATATTTATTTTTAAAGAACTTATTTGGTAAAATTACAAGTTGAAATTTATATTATGTGATGTCTGATGTGTAATATGCTTTGTTTAAAATTGTGTCGTTTTAAAATTGTATTTTTCTGCTGCTTTCCACTGATCTGCTCACCGCTGCTGATTTTTGCCGACTACCACGAAATTTTCTGTTAACGAATTTAAGACAAAGAGGAGAACAATTGAAAGATCTCTTGTCATTGGCTGGCCAATCAAATGGCTCGTTTTAAATTTATGCAGCTGCAATGATCGAGTGTTGTTCGAGAGTCGTGGTAGTCAAATATTTAAATTTTAGGGTGGAAACAGTTGTCAACAGATGTTGACCAGTTGGTAAGGCGTCAACAGCTATCGCCGGTTTACGGACATTGTCCTCAACCACCTTTTTTGAAATTCCTCCTCTTCTAAAAGGGTGGCGATCCGAAGGGCCTGGTCCATTAAAATATTGACCAGATGTTGGCATCTGGTATTGTTGTTAAATAAAGGAATATCTTCCAAAAGTTTTGTATTTTGATTGCTTGTCCGAGGACTTTCTTTTTATATCGAATTGTAAAGATACTTGTATAAAAAATTAAAAGAATTCAAGTCAATAATAATTTAAATTTATTGAGAAATATTTACCCGATCTAAGGAGTTACCAAGAAACAATTATCCCAAAGGAAGAGTCATCGAAGTTAGACGAGCAGCAGACGGACAAGTCAGAAGTGCTGTAGTCAAGACTTCTAACGGCACCATGGAAATACCAGTATTAAATATAATATGAAAAGGTAGACTTTAAATGATAACTTTGACTGACTATAACGAAAATCTTAAAAGAGTTTTTAATGAGTTCCAAAACTAAACATCTTTTGATGAAGAATTATATAATTTTTGCAAAGGCATCATTTTTTGCCAATAAATTTAAAAAATGGACCTAGCACTTGCTCTTTTTTCTTGAAAAAATGGAACCAATATTAACTTGAAATTTAATGCTTATCCTTTTGTTTTAATTTTTTTTATTGCCTTTTTTAAGGCCCCTATGCAATGTAGGCAATATATCATTAAATTTATATTTGATTTCATTAATATAAACTACATACGAATCATCAAAATAGCAACGAATTATAATTACCATGGTCAAGTGTTGGGTTAAAGTGGTTAGCATCATATACCTCGATAATTAGGGATTGCTGTGAATCCTTTGGATTCAAGAATTTTTTTCTTTGCTTGTGAGGAAGTTGTTGAAACGCAAAAGTTTTCAAACTAGAAACATTACATTTACAAAAGGCTTAAAATAATTTTGTTTTCCACCGACGACATAATGGAATGTCTTTATTTTGATGAAGAATTTTATATTTTTTGCAAAGGCATCATTTTTTGCATAGAAAAATGTGATTTTTTTTGCCAAGAAATCAACAAAATAGACATAGCACTTGTTTTTTTTTTCTTAAACATACTTGATTATTAATGGTACTTACTTGAAATATAATGCTTATCCTTTTGTTTTAATTTTAAGGCCACAATTTAAAATAATATTAACCATTTGACCACCTTCTTGAAGCACTGCACGAACTATACTAAGATGAAATGATATCGCATACATTTACATGTTTTATTTGGATGGTTGGTTAGGGGCTGTGGAGGTCGATGGTTCCACGTGTGGTGTTGCATCGACCTCCATTTTTGAGGATTGTGAAGCGTTTGCTTCCGCTGAAGGGGCTTCTGAGGGTTACAATGTACGACAACGGAATGTGTCGATTTGCGATGATGACCATAACAATTGAATGTTTTTTTTATTTTTATTTTTGTTTACCCAATTCTTTCGCAGAGTTAGCGTAAGAAATATCGGGTCTTACGAATGAGTTTGCTGTCGGAGCTTGTCGTATTGGTAGCCTTTCTACGGCCTTCTGACTGGACTGTTTCTTTAAAATTTGTTGAACCTTATAATTTGCAGGGTGCCCCTCGTTCCCGCAGATAGTACACTTGAACTGGGTTAAGTCTTCAACCCGCTCCGTTCCTAACCTGCATTCCCCTCTTATGTGGGTTTCTGCGCACTTGACGCAGCGCATCTGCATTTCGCAGTTGGCTGTGGCATGTCCGAACCTCTGGCAGCGCATGCATTGTAGCATGTCGTCGTGCTTCATTAGTTTTTCCCATCTTATAACTTGGAAGTCAAAGACTGAAATACTCCTTAGACTGTCCGACTCGAGATCGTATCTCGCTTTTTGACGAAGCTCTTCTAAGGGTGCCTCAAGTTCCGTGCAGGAACTGATGCCCTTTTAAAGGACCGTCTTCAATTTCTCGCTTCGAGGTGTGAAGCTGAAGAACTCAACAATTTTTTATCATGTTATATTCGGGCAATGTGAAGAATTGCACCGAATACCTTTTCTCTTTTTCGTTAATTATTTTAATATAAAAATTACCATTTGTGGCCGACTTACATACCTGTTTTATGTCATCCAGATCTATTTTGTGGGTCCTTATTGGTGGCACATTCTTATTTTTTGTGGGCTGTGGCTGCTTCTGGTGTTGCTGAAGTTGCTGCGTCGCTGCTGCCGATGTTGATGAATTGAATGTGTGTCATGTTATGTCGATGACTGAACAAATATTGTGCCCAACTCCAGTTTAACACAATGCCCAAAACAAAATATACTTTTGTTTTATTTCCTTTAAATTCAGACTATTCCAAATGCTCTTGATGCTTGATGATTAGTTGTCGAATTTAGTTTTTATATTGAATACATAAATTTGGATATAAGTCCAGACGGTGTTGCTCTCTGCAGGATACTTTATGTTCGAGTCAGAGGTAAGTGTAATATCAAGTACCTCTTTCCTGTTCTTGGTTACAAATGTGGGTTCATTACCAATATTAGGTACAAATAACAATAAGTAGGTTAGTGCTTAGTAGGTTATCAAATAAGGACTCACCTCTTTCATTTATGTCAGAGCTACCCCATACCGTGTGATGGGCGTTAGCGTCCGATCCGAGTAGGAGACCCACTTTCTTTGATTGCGCGTTCGCAATAGCCTTCCTTTAAATGTCTCCTGGAATTGGGCTGGCATGGCCAAGGTAAGACGATATAAGGTGGCGAGGTAGGTGGCTTTACCTGTTTGTTAAGCCAGCAGTAGTAGTGTCCTTGTCCCTGTGATTGGGGAGTAAAAATACATTTAAGTCGGTCGGAGTATCAGGTTGTTTTTGGCCATGATGGCGTGATGGAGATTAATCTGAACTAATCGCAGCATTGCTACTTTTAGCCAGATCAACCTCCGTAGGAATTTGAAATTTTAATTAATAGTTAGGACATTTTAGTTTACAGTTATATAATAAAAATTCACAATTAACAATTATTACACTAATAAATAAATTATAAACATTAATTTAAGATTAAGATATTAACACAAACACCCTCAAGACGCAACATGCTGGTTCAGGGCGTTTTCATCGTCTGAGGAGGAATCAAGTAGGACTTCCTCGCTCAGAGTGATGCCTAAAGTGGAGTCTTCAGTATCCATGTCGGAATTTCTGCCGACTATAGGATCAGCCTCCACGTCGGATGGCTTGTTAGGGGCTGTGGACGTGGAGGTCGATGGTTCCACGTGTGGTGTTGCATCGACCTCCATTTTTGAAGATTGTGAAGCGTTTCCTTCCGCTAAAAGCGCTTCTGTGGGGGGCGCGTTTAGCCTCCGAAAATCACCGTTACCTACAGCAAAAACACATATCAGGCCGTAAAAAACAAACAGGTCAAATTGACATCAGACGGACGATCACGGCTTCAAGCACTGCTGGTGTTGACGCAATGTTGCCAAACCCACCAAACCAAACCTAGGAATTCGTTGGCGATTTCTGAATTCCCCCTAAATGGTCGGTGTCCACTTTCCGGTCACGCCATTTTTACCACGGGCGCTCAGCTACCAGTCACATCCCTGAAAAGTAACTTCTCAGCACATACACTCAGAGAAAAAATAGTTATTTTCAACTATTTTTTAACAATTTTCATAGTAAAAATCGGGAACACTATTTATAATAGTTAAATAATAGTTATTGGTGACTATTTTCATAGTTAATTGGTAATATAACTATTTCGTAGTGAGATTCAGCTATATTAATAGTAAAATCAACTACTCAATAGTCATTCCTATTTTTTAAATATTCGATAGTCAGAATCAACTTTTGCAATAGTCACATCAACTACTCAATAGTCATTTCTATTAAGTAACAATTCGATAGTCAGAATCAGCTATATCAATAGTAAAATCAACTATTCAATAGTCATTCCTATTTTTTAACTATTCGATAGTCAGAATCAACTTTTGCAATAGTCACATCAACTACTCAATAGTAATTTCTATTTTTAACTATTCGATAGTCAGAATCGACTTTTGCAATAGTAACATCCACTACACAATAGTCATGTCTATTTTTTAACTGTTCGATAGTCAGAATCAGCTTGATCAATAGTAAAATCAACAAATTAATAGTCAATGTTCATTTAACTATGTAATTAGTTATATATTACTTCTGTTCATAGTTATAATTAACTTTATCGAAAAGTCGTTATACGACTATTTATATCGTTGTTTTTGTTACCTGTTGCAGAAATGCTTACCTGATACTTTTTGTTCCCCAAGACATCTCCAAATATAGAAAAAAAAAACAATAACAACAACAACGTATTTTCTTACAATACATTTTACATTTTATTACGTACATTAAGATGTAGGAGTTTACAGAAATATTTTACAATGGTATTAATAATTATAACAATTATATTTACAATGGTTTTGAATACATTATTCTTAATAATAAAATTGAAGGCTTCAAAGAAAAATATGAGGAAGAAAATTAACTCGCAAGGTGATGTTTCGAGTTATCGAAGCTTGACTGTATTTTATTTTTTACATTAAGTTCAAAAACTTTATACATATTTTATTCATCTTTTGAGTTTTGTTTAATTCATTAATTATTAAAAAAATATTTAATAAAAAAAAATGCTTAAGGACAGTTTCCTTGAGCACAAACAAAACGGTCTCTTCCATTTAAACTATGTAAATGTTTAAGGTGATTTATTAGGTCATCTGCATTATTGTGATCCTTATCACACAAAAAGCAAGGATACATTTTTGAAAAAATATTGTTTTGTTTTTATTTAGTTTTTAAGGATTTCTAAGACCCTCATTACAGAGGTCTTTTTTGAATTACCTTTGTTTTCAAATTTATAAAAAAAACATTCAATAAACTTCCAAACCAACTCCGATTCAAGTGCGTACTTAAGATTAAATACAAAATAAATTTTAAAGCAGGAATCCAGAGCTTTTAAGAAGCTCTCAAATTTATAAATAAAGTTATCCAGTATGACATAAAATTCAGATAGCTCACCAAGAGTTGCTCATACTGAAATTAAATATGGTTGGCAACTCAGTCCCATTTCCAAATACTTTTTGGATCTGAGTTCCATCGTTGGAACTACTTCTAATGGTAAATGGATGACAAAGCTTTCTTGGGAAGCTGTACAGCTTGGGCGCCAAGTTTTCTTTTGGCCCTTAACTTTAATTAGATTTACTGGTTGCAGAACATAGTGTAGGAGTAGTATTAAAGTGACATCACGTGAATCTAAGAAAAGGAAAAGTCCTAATAAAATTCCGATTGATGGAAAGTAATGTTTTTCTTACCAGGTAATGTATTATCATTTATGTCAAAGAACAATTTTTTATTGTCCTTACATTTGATGTTAGGGAGCAGACGATCAAGTTTTAAAACAAACTCCGGCCAGTTCTGGAACAATCCCGAAGATTTTTCTTCACCAAAGCTTTCAGCAAAATCTTTATTTATCTATTGAAAAGCAATTATTGTACTTTATTATATGTATTTAAAATGTTTAAAAAAATCATTTTCAATGTTAATCTAAGTTAGGGTTTCCAGAACATCTCTTTTAAAGAGAACATGTCCTCTTTTTGGACTCCGATCTCTCTTATTCTTTCTTTTTCCATCAAATTCTTTTTGTGTACTCTTTTTTATTTATGTTTTCTTTTTTATCCTCTTTTTTCTTTTTTATAAATGTTGGTGCCTGAAAAATAGTAATCTTACTCCCTTTTCATAAAAAAAAACTTTGTAGTGTCCACTAAAATAAAGCATTGCAATTAGTGATGGGCATAACCGAATGATTTCAATAATCGAAAAAATAGTATTCGAATAATTTGAATAATCAAATGATCATTCGAATGATTATTCGAATTACGAAATCGAATGAAAATGGTGAAAAATTTAAAGTTTACAGTGAACAATAAGCTATTTTACAGTTTACAGTTATAAACAAATATTTTATTACAGTGACATGCTTTTTCCTTCCTCGTTTCAAAGGAAAAAGACTAAAACTATATCCAAATCCTAATCCTTTTTTAAATATTTTTAGGAACCCATTAAGATCCTTTTATATCCATTTGCTTTTATTTAAAGTGTTAAATTAAGGTTCAATTTCATTTTAGAAACTTTTTTAAAAATAGCCTGTTATTCTTCTTAGCTATTAACAATGTTCCGTATTCCAATCATTTTTTAAACACTAATTCGCAAAAATTTCTACCAAAGATGTATTGAATTGATTGAAATACCAAAGCTATGATTTAAAAAAAATAACTCCAAATACAAAGTTTTGTTCGCCAATTTGTATCATAAACAAAATTCCATTCCAAAGATTTGCAAATTCAACTAGAAATAAAATCGTCATTCGAATTAGGGTTGCTTAAACATCGCTTTTCGGCCCTATCGATAGTATCGATATTTTTCGGAAAAACTATCGATAGTATCGATACTATCGATTGTTCTTTTAAAATCAAAATAGTTCTTACAAAAGTAATTTTATAAAAAAAAGTTGTTCATTGAATTACTGTACATGGACTGCCAGTCGGGCAAAATCTCATATTAAATTTAAAAACAAATGATTCCATCGATGCTTGTCTTTGAAATTGCAATTGGAGAGTAGAATCCTTAACAATAGAACTCATTTAATTTTTTTCTCGCCGTTCGTGTTCGTTGGGCGCGTTCACGTTCAAAAAGCAGTAAAGCGTGTAGTGTTGTTGTTTTTGTTATTTTATTTTCATTGAAAGTCTGACGCAAAAAATTACGATATTAACTTCTAGTTGTCTAGTAGGAAAACTTCTTTCATTAAAGCTGAGGTAATTTTTGGTTATTGACTGACTTATTCAAGTCGCTTACTTCAATCTGAAATTGAACAAGGCCTCAGAGAAAGCAAACTAGAAAACAAAATAGAACGCATACTTTTAAATTGTTTTTATTTAAAAATGACTTTTAGTTCAATGCGTTTCGCCCAGGTACGACAGTTGGGCTCATCATTGAACTAGTTTTATGAATTTAGACAAATTCTTCTAAAAAAATATAATTCACAACACATATGTGTCGTAAATTTTATTTGTCGGTAGTCATCGACTAAGCGTTGCGTCTTAGAAAGGTACGACAGCATCTAACTGATGAGCCCAACTGTCGTACCTTGGCGAAACGCATTGAACTAAAAGTAATTTTTAAATAAAAAGAACAAAGAAAAGAAAAATGAAGCAGCTTCAACGAAAATACGTTTTTCAATTCATTAAAAAATACCAAAAAGAGAAAAATTAGAGTTTCATAAATAATGTTGAATGAATAGATGTTTTATCTTAAATTTGTTTCGCAAATAAGTCAATTCTTGCCTTCTTTTGAAAAAAAAATACTCAAAATAAACAATCGATAGTTTTTTAACACCATCGAATATACGCGATAGTTTTTTACTATCGATACTATCGATAGACTATTGATGTTTAAGCAACCCTAATTCGAATAAAAATTTAAAATAATCATCATTAGATTTTTTTGCATTCGAATACTAATAATCGATTCTTTTCATTCGAGTACTATTTTAATTCGAGTACTATTTTCATTCGAGTACTTTTTTCATTCAAGTACTATTTTCAGTCGATTACTATTTTCATTCGAATGATTTTTCATTCGAATATTAATAATCGTTTATTCATTCGAATGATTTTTCATTCGAATACTAATAATCGATTATTTGCATTCAAATGATATTAATGGTCATTCGAATACTAATAATCGTCATTAGATTTTTTTTCATTTGAGATTTTAATTTTGAAGAGTAATAGTTGTAGCAGGGTTTGAGAATCATTCGAATGATTTCAATAATCGAATGATTGCCTGAATCGATTATATCATTCGAATGATCCCATCACTAATTGCAATACGAACCTACCTTTTCATAATCCATCACCGAACCCTAGATCTAGATCAAATTCGAGGCTCCCAAAAGTATGATACATCCTCAGATGAGGAACAAAATTAACATATTAATGTAAAATAATCTACTTGATATATATAATAATTATCTACTTGAATTAAGCAATGTTTTGAATTAATTTTTATTTAAGTTTTAATAATTATTATTATTTATTATAATATGTTTGTAGTTAATGCTTCTTTTATAAATATATTTTTTTATGAAACGAACATTTGATCATATCTTTTATTTGGATGATGGTGAGGTGAGCGGGGGAGTATAACAGTAGAAGTTTGAATTTTTGAAAATGTTCTCTTTTTTTTCGAACACGTTATGGACACCCTAATCTAAGTTTAAGTTTAAGTGGAATCAGTCAGAGAATTGTTTAATTTGTATGTTTCTTGAATTTGTTTTCCCTTTATGCAATTTAAAATTTCTTCAAGTTTCTATTATAGGTACGTACATATTGCTTAATTAAATCTTATTCAATAAAAAAAACGAGTTAGGTACTTACATAGTCGGAGACATGTATTGACCTCGAGCTACATGAGCTTGAAGGCGAAGATTGCCTTATAGATTCGGAGCAACATCCTTCCTCCGTAGTGGCGCTTGCTACCGAATGCACTACAAATCTCTAGATTTTTATTTCCGTTAATAGTAAAACAAATAATAAAAAGTAAGAATAAGAACCTTACTTCAGCTTTTTTCCAAGCCGCCAAATGCTCCCTTAGTCGGGATTGTTTTTTGCTTCCCACAGTTTCTCTTAAGTCGTCGTTGTTTAACAATTTCAAAATACTATAGTCGAGGCCTAGATCTTCAAAAAAAAAAATGTTTTAAATCAACATAAGAACATTAAATGTTCAGTTTTTCCAATCTGCGATGGCCGACAGAATAGTTTGTGAAAAAATGAATTTTTAAGGAAATCTTACCAATAAAATTTGAGTATAAGACTCCCAGATCCCAGCTTGTTAATTGACGATTTCTGGGTTTGTTTCTTCAATTAATAGAATTTCTTCCTGGCCAGCGTTAAATACTTCCAAGTATTCAGAGATCGATTTCTTGAAGGGGTCATTATCACTGTTCATTTTTATATAATACTAGCCGACCCTGCTAAATTCGTATCATCACCTTCAGAGAAACTTTAGAATAATTTTAATTAACACAGATATTGTTAAAATGCAATATGATTTGCTTGAATCTATTTTAAATAGAGAACGACATATCTGAATTTTTCCAAGCTTTACAACTAAATTTCTACTTTCATTCAAGCATGCAGTTAAATGCAAATTTCGTTGAAAAATTCAACAAATTCTCGTTTTTTCGGTGTGTTTGGACTATTTCACAAAAACCAGAATTCCATATTATTTTGAAAAGATGGTAACCCTATTGACTTCAAACAAAAAAGGTCGAAAATGCAAAAAAAACTAAACCTTAACCCCTCCTCATCTCCGAAAAGGTTGAGCCTTCCTTTAGCTCTCCTACAGGTACTCGTAGGTCTTTCCTTCGCCATAAATTCTCCTGACTAGAATTCCCCAAAGATTCTCTATGGGGTTGACATCAGGAGAACATGCGGGCCATTGCATTAAATTCACCGAATTAATCTCCAACCAATGAGTTGTTTCGCGACTCGTGTGAATTCTTGCGTTATCTTGCTGGAAAATCCAAGATTTTTCACGGTTATCTACCAAAAAAGGTATCAAACTGCTGCGCAAAACATGAACATAATCTCTACTGCTCATTTTCGATGACGTGAATCGTATTTCTAAGCACCCCACTGACGAGAAAGCTCCCCACATCATCACTGATCCTCCACCAAAATTACGCCGTTCGAAAAATTGCGGTTCCTTGCGTAAATCCCGCCAATATCCATTTAATCCATCAGGACCATCTAGGTTCCACTTCTGCTCATCAGAAAAAATGACCTAAATCGAGTTTTAAACCACCATGTTGAAAAAAAGTTGAAAAAAAAACTCCTTATTGAAACTTACAGATGTCCAATCGGTGACCATGTTGTTTTGGGCAAATTCCAATCTAGCGACCTTGTGTCGATCTAAGAGACGTGGTGCACAGTTCATTTTAGAATGACACAAGTTTGGATTCCGCCGAAGTGCTCTCATAACAGTGGTTTTTGAGACTTTTGTTGGAATAAGTGCTGTCAATTTGGAGCAACTCACGCAAGAATTGCTGACAGCACGTGCGATAATCCGCTCTTCACGGGTGTTTAGCTTTCTTTTCCTTCCTGAACGCTTGCAACTGCCATAATTGACTGGATCTTTCAAAAAATTGGCCACGACTCTTCGAATTCGCTCAATTTTTCGCGAAATTTCACTTAAACTGTTGTTTTCACCGTTTAATGCCAAAATTTTGCCCTTTTCGACATCGGAAAGCGATTTTCCACGCGGCATATTTTTTGTGACTTTTTTTTATCAAATTTACGCAAAAACTCTAAGTTAAGACAGCTAAATCAAACGCCAACAGACTTGATTGTGAAGTGGGTTATAATTATGAAACAAGCAAATTCGATGAAACAAAGAAGCTTGGTTGATTTGTAACGGAATTCTTTCAAAAGAAAAACCATTAAAGAATAACGGTACTCGCATGATCCATGTCAAACAACTATGCTACCTGTCAATTTTATGCTTTTGTTTCAAAGCCCAATTCAATTTTAGTGCAAGTTGAAACGCACTGTAGTTTGAATTCTATTGTCTAGTATTAAGTAGTAATAAGTGAATGAATACAAAATGAATTTTGGAAAAAGAAAAGCGCTGAAATTAGACCAGTGTTTGATAATAAATTTATCCGGGTGCAAACACAGGTAGTGCATCAGCGATTTCCAGGTGGTGTACCACCGTTGTTTTCACCATCAGCGCCAACAGTATATTTATCATCGCCCGTCAATTAAAAAAAAATGAAATCCGGTTAATTAATATGAAAATTAATTGAACTCGAACCGTTAAAATATTCCGCGGTAAAATATACTGTATTTAAATATATGTTTATCGCTCGAGAGGAGAGAAACGGGATTCTAAAACAACCGTAATATGAAATAAAATTTGAGAATAACCGTTATCTATCCGACCAGCAAAAAATGTTGTACGCAAACACGTGTCCAAATTAAATTTTAATAATTGTATTTTAAAATTTCAGAATTCTTTCACAGGTTAGTTAATAATATATTTATTAAATGTTATATAAAGCTTATGAAATGGTTCTATATATTATATGAAAAAAAATATAAAAGAATTTACAAAGAGTATTAAAAACTACTCACTGTACTTTTTTTTTTAATAAAAAAATTTTTTGTTCGTAGGCGGCACTGGTGGGCGACAGCACTGGTTCCTTGTTCAGTTGTGTCATGTGTGTGGGTATAATAAAATATTTTATCTCACAAATATGTCGTCGAACAATATACTCGGAGGCTGGTGATGATGATGATTTTGTTTGGACAATTCTCGCTGTATCCACATATATATTTTGAGATGCAAAAGGTGTTCGCTGGTGGTGGCTTGGCTTTGCGAAGTAAAATGCAAAAAAGGTGTTGTTTTCTGGTGCTTTTCTGGCTGGCGATGATGATGATGTCTAGGAGGCTGGCGATGATGATGATGGTTCGGAGGCTTGAGGTGGTGGTGTCTTGGTTCTTGATTCACTTTTCTGTGCGATGATGATGATGCTGTTTGGATATTTCTTCGCTGTACCCAAGCATAAAATTTGCGTTGCAAAAGGTATTGGCTGGTGATGGTGGTGGCTTGCTTTTGCCATGCAACTGTGGTGGATTGGTTTTGCTTCTGGAACAATGTGGTCGGACAATATGCTGATGGTTTTTGTGGTGGAAAATTCTTTCGTCGTTGCGCGTGTTTTATGAAATTAAATAATTTTTGATTTCGGGGTCACCAATTTGTGCCCTCTTATTGGCACAATCTTTTATGTAAAAGCAGACGCGAATTTAGTTTAAGTATCCAAAGATTTTTATTTAGTTCTAAGTTTCTAAATTCTAAGTATTTTACATTTAGCTTTAAGATAAATTTTAAGTTTTATTTAGGTTTAAGGAACAGCGAAAGAAAGGCGAACTCGCACAAGCCACGGTTGAATAAGAAATGACAAAAAAGGAAAAGGAAAATGCCATGGCGGCTTTTTAACGTACAGTAAGAGACAAAAATATACAGGGTGATTCACGAGCGTTGTGCCAAAAAGCTAGAGCGTGTAGGTTGAGTTGAGACAAGAAAAAAATCGTATGGGAGGGGGGGTCTATTCCCCCCCGTTTAGCCGGGAGGGGCAATTTTCTGAAAAATTGACTAATTTTGTAAAAAAAAAATATTAAAAATCAACGGCTTAGTTTACAACACCGTGCTATACCTTTCTGAAAAGCTAAAAACTTCTTCTTTCACTTTGTTTTTAAAATAAATTGTTTTAATGATTAGTTTTAAAAAAAAATAAATTTTCAAACTCAAAATTTTCAAAAAAAAAAAGCCAAAAAAAAAATTTTGAACTAATTTTTTTCAAAATTTTATGTAATTAAGTACTAATTTTGTTTTAATATTTCAATGTCTTTGTTAATTTTTAGTCGAAAACAGAAAACCGGATGCAAAAATGTCTTTTCGTTTTTGAGAAATTAAAAAAAAACCAAAACCACTTTTTTCTAAGAAAATCTTTGTTTTCATTTTTACTTATCTGGACTTTTAGTTTAATTTATTAGTTTAATTTACAAATTTAATTTTTTGTAATTGGAGTTTTATGACGACTCAATGAAGTAGAAAAGTATTGGATTTTCAATGGATTAACCATTTTATTCATTGATAACGTCTGAAAACTGACCTGCAAATTTTTCTTACTATACTTGCGGCCGCGGCCACTCGCCGGCGAAGGGTTCTACCTGCTGAGGGCTTGAGATAATTAAACCGCAATTTTTCTTGAATGAAAAAACAATTAACAACCTAAAGGTTAATAGAAGGCATCGTATATTTACTTAACAACCATTTACAATTAAAATATTAATTCATCAACACATAACAATAACAAACTCATATGTTCGTGAAGAGTTAGCGGACAGGAACTTCTGCTACGGTTTAACTTGTTGTCGAGATCGGGAAGCCGAAAGACTCTACGCTGAAAGATATCCCAATAGATGGCGCCCAAGTCGTAGCATGTTTTCAAGAATCCGCCGACGAGAGCACGGAGAGCTAGAAGTGAAAGGTCAATGGCAGACGTTTTCAATGAACAAAATGGTTAATCCATTGAAAATCCAATACTTTTCTACTTCATTGAGTCCTCATAAAACTCCAATTACAAAAAATTAAATTTGTAAATTAAACTAATAAATTAAACTAAAAGTCCAGATAGGTAAAAACAAAAACAAAGATTTTCTTAGAAAAAAGTGGTTTTGGTTTTTTTTTTAATTTCTCAAAAACGAAAAGACATTTTTGCATCCGGTTTTCTGTTTCCGACTAAAAATTAACAAAGACATTGAAATATTAAAACAAAATTATTACTTAATTACATAAAATTTTGAAAAAAATTTGTTCAAAAATTTTTTTTTGGCTTTTTTTTGGAAAATTTTGAGTTTGAAAATTTATTTTTTTAAAACTATTCATTAAAACAATTTATTTTAAAAACAAAGTGAAAGAAGAAGTTTTTAGCTTTTCAGAAAGGAATAGCACGGTGTTGTTAACTAAGCCGTTGATTTTTAATATTTTTTTTTACAAAATTAGTCAATTTTTCAGAAAATTGCCCCTCCTGGCTAAACGGGGGGGAATAGACCCCCCCTCCCATACGATTTTTTTCTTGTCTCAACTCAACCTACACGCTATAGCTTTTTGGCACAACGCTCGTGAATCACCCTGTATAATGCATTTTTATGTATAGTTTGAACGGAGTTAGTTAGACAGGGATGTAGTGTGTTTACACGCATGATTAAAACAGACCGTGTAGTGTAACAATACGGACGGTTCGTTTCGCAAGAACGAATGCGGTGATGAGACAGAATACCACCCATGGGAACCATGCCCCACGTTGGGCGCCATTCTGTAACAATGAAGCGGGCCGCTTCTTAAAAAACGAAGCGTCGCTGACTCCTTCGCAAGAGGGATGAACCAGTCATTCGGTAACAAAGATCGCTTCGCTAGGGGACGAATGCGATGCTGGTCCTTCCGCAAGGGGGAACGTTGAAAACAGAAAAAAAGTAATCCACTCAGGGATCCGAAATTGCAGAAGGGGGTCGATAACCTAACAGCGGTAGCCTGCAGCATCCGGCTCAGGCTTAGCTCAGTAGCATATGGGGTGGGGTCCTTGCTGTAGGTTTTCGACAGGCGTTACAAGTTTTTTTTCGCCTATCTGCAGGCTGCGAGCAAGGTGAAATGGCTCGGAATATTGATCGTATATTTTGTCAGTAGTCGTATGTATGTGTCAGTGTAGAGTGTAAGTCAGTACATGTCATTTGGGGGCCCTCAGTAGTAACCATTCTTCCTCGAGGCACTAGGTTTCATTCTAGAACTCGGAAGGCCGGGTCCTTGACAAAGCTTCGCGAAGCTAAGCCAGTAGAATCGATTCAGTTCTAACATTCCTTCTTAGCAGTCGCAAAAGGCAGAAGAAACAACAATAAGAATTGACCAAAAAAAAACCAGACTAGAACTTCGGCTACAACCATAGCAAAAACAAATGTTGGAAGGTATAGGTGATCGTACCAACCATAAGCTAAATTTCTCCTTAGATATAGCGTTGGTATGGAGAAATGACCACAATGAAGGCTGAGATGTTTTTAAGCTCTTTGTATACTCGCGTATTACAATTATTTAGCCTCCTTCGGAGTATACTATATCGATTTTATTTAAGGAGCTAAATGAATGGCCAGCTATCTGAGATGGAAGTCGATGCTGGTGCCTCTTAACGCGCCCTAACCCTAGAGAATCATCTCTCTCTATAGGTACCTATGGGTTCTACGTTGGCAAGGATTGTGCAGAACCCCCACTATAATAAAATTCAAAAGAAATCTAAACCGACATAACTGAAAGATAACTACTAACGGATATCTCCTACACACAGAAAAAAAATCGTGTAAAATCAAAAATAATAATAATGATTCAACATTTTTTTGCTATGATTTTGCTCTAATGGCGTTTCGTGTTGATTTAAAATGATTTTCTTGTAAAATAAGCGTAAATTCTTTTCGTTTTGAAATAACGTGATATCAGCTTAATTTGAAAAGATTATCGTATTGATATAACTCGTTCATTCCTGTTGAATCAAAATGACTACCCTTTTAAAATAATACACATATCCTCTTGAATCAAATAGATTTTAAAATTGAAATAACACGATGATCCCTGTTAAACCAAAATTATATTCACTTTAAAACAAAATCAGAATTCTTATTGAATCAACATGGCTCTCATGTCAAAATAACATGAAAGTTCGTTTTAAAATAATACACATATCCTCTTGAATATATTTACTTTTATTTCGCTGCTAAACAGCTCTAGAATCTCTTCTAAGATTGAAAAAAAGAAATCTTTTAAAATAATATTAATTAAATCGGCCCAGATGAGTCAATCAAGTGATTATTATCCTTGTAAAATTGCTTTGCCCTTTAAGTTTTCTTCCAGAAGATGTTCATGTTTCTAAAATAAAATAGAAAAAAAAATTAGAATACACTCAAAACGTTTGAAATATTAGTTTTTACTTTGAATAATTGAGAATTTGAATAGGTACTCGTTGATGACGCTGGCGTTGGTGTGAGACAACCACTGGATTGGATTTTTAACCACGAAACGACTTATTCGCAATGGAATTCGACAAAGTTTCATCGGCAATCCCAAACTGCAAAGAAAGGAATATTATAGTTCTTATTAAATAACACTTTTTTAATTCAAGAAGGATTCATTATTACCTCAGTTTTCCTTCACCTAACAATTTCTCTCTAAGTGGTACTGCCTCTTGGATGTCTTCTTTTGACAAACACTGCAAGCTTTCATAGGTTATGGACACCTTTGCGAAAAAGAAACGCATGAAGCCGTTTGTTATATTATATTATTTTGGTATTAATAAAAAAACATCATAACTGATTATGTTGTACTTATGTAGGTATGTACTTACTCATTAAATAATATTTTGCCTCTGGTAAGTTAAATTATTCCAGCAGCTCGTCTAGTTTTAATTGACTTCGGTTCAACACTGATACTGATACTGAAGGCAAATTAAGATAACGGATCTTTTTGTCTGGTTTGGCAAAACTTAATGTATTTTAACACGATTTGATGTAGTATGAACACTACTCCCTCTTACTTCAACACGATTTCTTTTTTATTTTAAACGATTAAATGTAGATTGGCTACTAAACAGTTTTTGAGCTGAGACGCGCAATCTAAAAAACTCAAAGTAAAACTAAAATGCTAATGCAACCAGACAAGGGTAGCTGAAAAGATAACGGATCTTTTTCGTTGGTCGGCAAATCTCAGCGTTTTTCAACTCGATATGAAGTAATATGAACACGACTCCGTTTTGTTTCAACACGATTTACATTTTTTTTAAACGATTTCGTGTTGATTGAATACTAAAGAAACAATAATCTATCGTGTTGATTTTACATTGGGTCTGTTTTCTATTTTAATCCGATTATTAACACGACTCCCTTTTATTTCAACACGATATACTTTTTTTTTAATCTGAAATACTTTAAAAACAACTATTAATTAATAATAATGACAGTTCAAAAAGCATTCATGTTAAGATAATCACTAAAAATATCAATTTAAAACGAAACCATTTCAAATCTAAATGAAAAAAAAGTTGATTTAAAAATTGTGCATCATTGTAAAAACAATAATTTGTCGTGTTGATTTTACATTGGATTATTTTTCTGTGTGTAGTAACATACTTTGTGCTTCATTAATATTCTCTCTCTCTCTCTCTCTCTCTCTCTCTCTGCTTCTCATCTCCGAGTAACAATTCTGTGGCCAGACCGAACCATGAACCTTAAAATGCTCACTGAATCATAATAGAACAATAGCTATTATACTTCCGTTAAATAACCGACTCATATCAAAAAGGATGAAAAATGAATAATAATATCTAGACTTCAATTGTAAACTTCATATAAATTTTATTGAAATATATCTTAACTCTAACAAGGGATAATTAACTAATGCTATTAGCAGCTGATACAGAGCTGCTAACTTTAAGAATATATCGAAATGCTATACTGTTACAATAATCGTTGTTAAACTTCATGTTTTCTCTTCATTATTGTTTTTGTAACTAAATTCAAAAATTTTGTGTGCTCATGAATAATCAAAATAAAAAAAAAATAATAAAACAAAATTATTAAGAAAAAGGTTTAAAAGTGAAAAATGAAAATAAAGACTTAATCTAAACAAATGTTTATGTAAACTATGTTAATTCAATTACTCAAAGTCATTGGATATTGACCTTTTTATTTTGAAGTCCTTTTCGTAAGAAAAATAATTCTAAAGCGCAGGTCAAATTCGGATTTCTTTTCTTATGATTCAACTTTACTTTGGATTTTATGCGCTTGTGACAATTAACAAAGGACATAGGAACTTACACTTAAATTCGCGAGATACAAACAAAAAAAATTAATTGCACGGATAATGATTATCCAATTTAAAAGGAGTGCAATACACAACCTTTAACTTGAATACAAAAATGTACGGGCTCTAAGAGTGAGCTTAATCTTCAGCACTTGGCTTCTTAACAAACACAAACAAAAATATGTAGGATATTTAACTGATCCTATGTCCGTTTCGGAATAACTTTAAAATTTCTGAGTTCCTTTCAAATCACCAAAAAAATGTTATATATACATAAATTCCAAAATATGATAATTAATGAGATACATTGTTGGACTCACCGTACTAAATACAAATTCAGGATGTGGTGCACCGCTCCCTCGATGTATGCATTTGTCGTAACTAGTATGGAGGTTATTAGTTGTCATATTTATTAATATATATATACAGGGTGATTCACGAGCGTTGTGCCAAAAAGCTAGAGCGTGTAGGTTGAGTTGAGACAAGAAAAAAATCATATGGGAGGGGGGGTCTATTCCCCCCGTTTAGCCGGGAGGGGCAATTTTCTGAAAAAATGACTTATTTTGTAAAAAAAATATTAAAAATCAACGGCTTCGTTTACAACACCGTGTTATACCTTTCTAGAAAGCCAAAAACTTCTTCTTTGACCTTGTTTTTAAATTAAATTGTTTTAACGAATAGTTTAAAAAATAAAAAATTTCAAACTCAAAATTTTCAAAAAAAAAGCAAAAAAAAACATTTTTGAACTAATTTTTTTCAAAATTTTATGTCATTAAGTACTAATTTTGTTTTAAAAATTCAATGTCTTTGTTAATTTTTAGTCGAAAACAGAAAACCGGATGCAAAAATGTCTTTTCGTTTTTGAGAAATTAAAAAAAAAAACCAAAACCACTTTTTTCTAAGAAAATCTTTGTTTTTATTTTTACCTGTCTGGACTTTTAGTTTAATTGATTAGTTTAATTTATAAATTTATTTTTTTATAACTGGAGTCTTATGAGGACTCAATAAAGTAGAAAAGTATTGGATTTTCCCTGGAATAACCATTTTGTTCATTGATAACGTCTGAAAACTGACCTGCAATTTTGTCTTCTATACCTGGGGTCGCGGCCACTCGCTGGCGAAGGGTTCTGCCTGTTAGGGGCTTAAGATAATTAAACCGCAATTTTTCTTGGATGAAAAAACAATTAACAACCTAAAGGTAAATAAAAGGCATCGCATATTTACTAAACAACCATTTACAATTAAAATATTAACTCATCAACACATAACAATAACAAACTCATACGCTCGAGAAGAGTTAGCATAGTTAGGAACTTCTGCTACGGTTTAACTTGTTGTCGAGATCGGGAAGCCGAAAGACTAGATATCCCAATAGATGGCGCCCAAATCGTACCATGTTTTCAAGAATTCGGCGACGAGAGCACGGAGAGCTAGAAGTGAAAGGTCAATGGCAGACGTTATCAATGAACAAAATGATTAATCCAGGGAAAATCCAATACTTTTCTACTTTATTGAGTCCTCATAAGACTCCAATTATAAAAAAATAAATTTATAAATTAAACTAATCAATTAAACTAAAAGTCCAGACAGGTAAAAATAAAAACAAAGATTTTCTTAGAAAAAAGTGGTTTTGGTTTTTTTTTAATTTCTCAAAAACGAAAAGACATTTTTGCATCCAGTTTTCTGTTTTCGACTAAAAATTAACAAAGACATTGAATTTTTAAAACGAAATTAGTACTTAATTACATAAAATTTTGAAAAAAATTAGTTCAAAAATGTTTTTTTTGCTTTTTTTTTTTGAAAATTTTGAGTTTGAAATTTTTTATTTTTTAAACTATTCGTTAAAACAATTTAATTTAAAAACAAAGTCAAAGAAAAAGTTCTTGGCTTTCCAGAAAGGTATAGCACGGTGTTGTAAACGAAGCCGTTGATTTTTAATATTTTTTTTTACAAAATAAGTCAATTTTTCAGAAAATTGCCCCTCCCGGCTAAACGGGGGGGAATAGACCCCCCTCCCATACGATTTTTTTCTTGTCTCTACTCAACCTACATGCTCTAGCTTTTTGGCACAACGCTCGTGAATCACCCTGTATATATTTTGGCGGATTTCCCGGAATTTTGTTTAGAATTTCCGAAAGGATTAGTGATGAAAAAAATAAAAAAAGAGTGCAAAAGAAGGACAAAACAAAAAAAAAATAAATCAGGACATAGCCAATGTTAACAATCGCGAAAGGATACGTACACATAAGCACTTTATGATTCTTACAATTTCTATGGATGAATAGCTTAAGGATAATAAAATTAAAAGAGTGCAAAAAAAAAATGTATGTTAGGTATCGATGGATGGCTTAGACTACTCCGATTCCGATCTTCATCGGATATTTTACATACACCGACCAGGGTGGTTTCTGCTACGACGCACGCACACGAAGAAGGAAGGGATTACGCGAATGCGGAGATGTTTTCCGTGGTCGCCGGATTGCTGTTTGCGATATTTTATTTTTGTGTTGTACACAGCGTACGGGACGAGATGCCTTTTATTTTACTTTGAGGAAACAAATTCACTTCACTTGGACAAAATACTATGGGGATACCCAATCTTCCTTAGGATTTTGTATGTTGTCCCTGCGCTTCGGTGTCGTGTGCCGATCGCACACAAGAAAAACACAACCACCAGGTAGCTGGGGTGCTTTTGGTGTGGTTTGTTGGTTTTTCCACTCTTTAGGGAGGAAAAGAAAAAAGGATCTTGCTAAGCATCTTTATTGAGTCTAATTGCATAGGATTTTTGTTACCCCTTTAAGGAATTGTGATCCTTAAGGCGTTTTTCTTTTTTAGTTCAGAGCTCCGAACTCTGAGTGTTCAGAGCTTGCTGAACACGCTCTGAACAAATGAAGCTGTGAACATTTTTTGAACGCTCGGATTTCATTTTGAAATGCAATTGAGCATTTTTAGTTCAGACATCGACCCTTCGTATTTTTGAAAGCTGAAATTAACATTTTTTCATTAATAAATAAAATAATTAAATAATTATTCAAAATAAAACTAATCATCTTTGCCTGAGCGACTTGTTTCCACCACCATTTCAATTGTTTTGAGAAAAACACGCTTGCGCTCAGCATTTCGTTCATTACGCTCGGTCTCTTTTTTCTGAGCGCGCCGTCGAACTCTGAACACTCAGAATCAGTGCTCTGAACGAAAAAAGTAACACAACTTTGATGCTCTGAACACTCTGAACTAAAAAAGAAACACAACTTTTCGTTTGACAGTTCAAGTTCTGTTCAGATGTAAAAAAGAAAAACGCCTTTAGTTATCTGAATAATCCTTTTCTGGATAGGAATTTAATATGGTTCGGGAGTTTACCCAGGAAAATGTGCCTTGCAATGAAGTCACATTTAGTGCTCCTTCCTTAATAAAATGAGGAAGACAAAAGAAATTGTAAAATATCTCACCAACCATTATGGATTTTCACACATGTGTGCAAGAAAAAAAATCTATCTCTCGTGAAAAGAATATGAATGGTACTTACTCAAGTAATTGAATTTTGTTGTTTAAATTATTTATTCCCAATTATATCAATTGGAAAAGAAATGCAGGCAGTGAGTAAAAAAAAAACTTTAAACACTTGAAATTTGCACTAATGAAATTTGTGCTTAATGAAAGTAATGGAGGATGCTTCTTCTCTGCTGGTCAAAAGATGAATAGAACGATGTTCATCGTCTTCGTTTGCCAAGAAGGGAAATGTTCATCGTCATGATCGAAAGTTGCATCGGCGCGCACTTCACTTCAAACTTCTTGTGGAATGGGTGCGTTCAGCACAATTTGATGTTTAAAAGATTTTACAATTAGGTGGCGTTGTGTTTGATTTTTTTTGAATTGTTATTAATTTTTTTTTCTTCTTTCTTTTTTTTCAGGAAATAAGTTCTTCCCTACAGTAGATACGCTACAGCCCATTCTCTGGCCCTCAACTCCTTGTCCGTTGCCGACGTTACCGTGTTTGAATCTGAAATAGTTGTTATATTTCTACCTTCTTCTTCACTGTTGCCAGTTTGTCCAATCTGTTGATTAAAAGTCTCGATGGAGTGCGTTTCAGTTGTATTTTGTTGTCTGTCATAATCGTTAATTCTTTTGATGAGGATTCTTTTGGATCCGCTGGTTGGAAGGTCACTCTTCCATTAATCCATTTTAAAAAATTATTCCGGACGTTTCGTTGGTTATTTTCCAACTTCTTCCGGGGTATTTTTATTGGACCAATAATAACAATATCTTGGATTTCTTATTCATACTTTTTTAAAATTTAGTTTAACTCACTATTGTCAATTTACTTTGATTTCATTTTAATTTAAAAAGTTGTCAATTTATAATTACGATATTGCACTGATTTTAAAATGTTTACTTAACAGAAACTAATATAAAAATGATAAATTAAAAAACAAGACAAAACAGAAAATATCAACTAGTTATCACAGACTTTGTTTACTTTATGACCGTACTGTAGCTTGCACTTAAATTGTCTTTGTCTTCTTGGAAATTCATCGTTCTCGTAATGTTTTGTTGTATTCGTAGGCTCTCCAGTGTGAATCTTTTATTCATGTTTTTTCCTTGTCAAGAATCTTTACGTCATCAAAATCCGCAGTGTGTCCATGTTCTGTCATGGGCTACATCCTTCGGAGCTCTTCCCGAATCTCCTCAGGCGAAAAGTCATTAGGGATGCCTTTTAAAGTAATATTAAATTTTTTAAACTGTTTTGGAGTGAAGGAAAAGGCTTCAATGCCATCACATAATATCCTATCCACGGCACCTTCAATCGATATGCACTCAAGAGCATTGACCCTGCCAGGATATGGAAAACCAAAGCGACCGTAACAACAAATCACACAGGATCATTTTTTCAGGAGAGTTAAATAATTAAAAACACTGGTTTTATTTCGTTGTGTCTTTATTAGTTTATTAGTGATCAAAATTACACTGACATATTAATCGTAAATAATAACCTACGCTACTTAGATTCTAAGCAGCAGACACTCAGGTCAATGCATTCAATTTCCTATGGCCTTCATATATGTATTTAGATTTTCCCTTAGGAAAGTAATGCATTGACTGTCTACTGGTTCGGGTTACGAAGCAACACAAATGTTCCGTCGTCAAGTTTGCTGACTTTCATTTATGTAACTCGCGCCGATCAGGATCGCTGTTGAGTATACGCAAACAAAACACAACCCTTTTCATATTGTGTTGAGTAACGGTTGTTGCGACTGAGAACGACCAAGACGATCATCTGACATGTGATGATTTAGGACACACCCCTTGCCATAGTGTGTCGATAAGCGGTACTTGCGACCGAGTAGTATTCAACAAGCAAGTAATTTTAGTCAACACCACAAAATAAAAATCCCCGACCGTAGGTCTTTAAATGGCACTCGAATCCCACTTCTGATAATATTAACAAACTATTAACAAACGTAATTTAATTTAAACAAAAAAACATAAACTTAGTACCTACTGACTCTCGCGAACTCGGCAAGACGCCCGTCCTGGTAAGTGGTACAAAGAGAACCGAACTCAAAATACCCTACCACATCCACCGCGCTGCGACCGCAGTCCTACACTAATACTGCTAAGCTACCTAATGAACAGGCGGGTTTGCCCTGTCCATGAATATACCATACAACACAAGTCGGCGTCCACTCCAACGAACGTTGTTGCATTATCGCTCCATAGAACTGCGCACGCACCGCGGCGTCTAGTGAAACGTTGAAAAGCTGCCAGAAATGCGCTGCTCGTCTGATTGCTCACTAGCTCTAGATGTATGGCTTTTGTAACCATGCATACGAAAACTGCTATGTAGCCTTTCTCAATGACCCTTGATCGCCCTTATCTAGCCTTGATTTGCACTGGCCCGGCATAGTCCACTCCACTATGCTTCAATGCTCTTGTTGGTTGGACACGATCCTTCGGAAGGCTGCCCATAAGCTACTCTGATATCACCTTGCTCTGACGAAAACAGATTATGCACCGTGAAATGTATGTTCTTACCGCTCGTCTCAATTTTTTTTCGTATTATTGTAAAAAATACTTTTGGGTACTGGTTTTTTCACTTAATTTATTGTTTAATAAAAAACACGATTGGGTTTGCCCAGAAGTTTATGTCATGCTTCATCCTAGGCCAAAAATACATTTTAGTGATTTTCTTTCGAGTGGCTCGAATTCCAGGGTGTGCTATGGAATGAATTTTTTCGAAGATTATTTTTCTGAGTGTTTTAGGGACGTATGGTCGAATTTGTTGGGTGGATGTTTCACACCAAAGATTTACACTTAGGGCTGGTATATCTATAATATATATCTATATATTTTAAAACAGATATCCACTGCTCGGATAAAATTGGTAAAAGTAAATTTAGCTCCATAAAAATAGAGAAAAATTTCAGTAAAATCTAGGATTGATTTACCGTGCACAATGATGAATGGTTGGACATTCTCACCCATTTTGTTGAGGAAATCTATATGGTCCTCTATAGCTTGAATTGTACTGCCTATCCATATAAAAGAGTTCTGCGAGTCCTTTATGGTATATCTTGTGACATGCTTCCGACCCTCTTTGTCCTTTTTTATAGCTTTTTGGAAGGGTACAAAATATCCATGTAGAGCCCAAAGCAATGCCGCATCTTTACAATCTGAAAAATAATAAAGCGAGCAGAACAAAAAACTCACCGAATTAATAAAGCTTTTAATTTGAAATTAAAAGAAAAAAATTGTAATAAGTAGATACAAGTTTTTATTATATTGCATAAATAATAATTAAAAAAATGGTGAACCTTCAGAAGAAATATCAAAAATGTTAGTATTCCAAAAACCTCAGTTGTTATGAAATCATTATCGTTCAGATAATCCAAATTAATGGCAGGAAAATTAATTTGATTCATCTTCGGTATAGTTGTTGTTGTTGCTTGAAGCAGTTTTGTTATTAGAGGGAAATACTACTTCTTTCACCACAAACTCTTAAGAAAGTCCACCTGAATGGCAATATCGTTAACCACAAACGATTTTATGGTTGAGGTTCAAAGTTAATATACTTGATCACTACAGTGATTCCCGTTCGTCATCAAAGGTAAAGTTGTTTTTCGGAAGCAGATTTGTTATTAAAGGGAAATACTTGCTTCTATCAGCACAAACTCTAAAAGAAAGTCCACCTGAATGGCAATATTGTTAACCACAAACGATTTTATAGTTGAGGTTCAAAGTTAATATACTTGATCACTACAGTGATTCCCGTTCGTCATCAAAGGTAAAGTTGTTTCTCGGAAGCAGAGTTGTTATTAAAGGGAAATACTTGCTTCTATCAGCACAAACTCTAAAGATATGTATGAGTACTTACGAGTTTTCTGTAGAGAAGTAGGTTTTCAAATTTTTTTTTTCGCATTCAAAGCAACGCACTGGAAGTACTGTCATTCCTGAAGTTTTGAGTGAAGCAATCGAAATCATATTCTAAAACGTTATCAGTTTCAGGGTTTTTATTTTTCCATTCATTTAAAATTTCTTTTCTTAGTGAAATATTTCTTTCACCCTTTCTATCTTGTGTAAGTTAGAGTTGAAACGCGGTCTGTTGTATTAAAATAAGCATTAGGATATTCTACATCTAATGCAAAAAAACTTGCAAAACAAAATTGAAAAGCTTTCTTAAAATCAATGAAAACGAATCGCCTATCCTCAATATTTACAACTGTTATTAAATTAGTCACCTCTTTTTCTTGTCCAATTAGATGAATTCGTGGCGTCTCGATTTCATTTTGTGTATAAAATTGATGAGCCTCTTGCTCAGTAGAGAACAGAGGTAAGAAAATAGCTGCTCCAACTGCTTTCGTTGAACGCTTCGATGTGGTCGAACCTTTCTTAGCCTTTAAAGCTTTGACGGGGAAAAAATATGGCAGTGAACGGAGCCCAAATATAGTACACAATTCTGATATATAAAATAAAAAATAATTTATATATTATTCTAAAAGTGTACCATAAAACCTTGTCTTTATTTCCCTTGTTCTCTTCAGAATGAAGCCACCACTTTTTCAATTCGGTATTTTTTCTCTTTGACACAAGTTCCAATAAAATTGCCGCTAAAATATTATAAGAAGGAAAACAAAACGAAAAACACTAGTTTTTTTTTCTTTTTCTTTATTCTTCTTCACTCAAAAAAACCAACTTAAAAATTCCTTCCGGATATCGGCCAAGTCAAAATGGCACTCTCTTCACTGGCAATGACAACTGAAAATAAATAAATAAATCCCTATGAATTCACAAGCAGAGAATAATACACTAGAAATAATATTCTCTTCTTATTTGAACTACTGCTACGGCAATAACAAAAGTGAATGTATTGTTGACGATTCTCCAGGAGACCACCTCACACACCATTGAGCCTCTCACTCGCAAGGGAACCGGTGGATGTTACACCAATGAGATACACATCAACCAAAACAGAACCAAGCGACCATCCTACATTTAAACCGATGGATTTACACCAATGCTCGTAAATAAAATAAGAAAAGGACAAACCAGGAGGCCAACACGCACACGATCGTGAATATTTCACGAACGTTGTGTGTTGGATCTTACACCATTGTTTATGTAAAATCTTAGATATAATTTCTACTCTAATCTACTAAATAAATCCAGCGAGTAAAACTCACCCCTTTTATCAATCGTTATTTCTTCTTTTTTTGTTTTGTTTTTTTATTCTTTCTTTTATTTTCTTCTTTAATAAAACACTTCTTAATAAAACACACGCTACTGTTTCACTTGGCACTTCACAACTGAACAAAGTGAACCACAGATACAGTGAGTGAGATCGACAAATACTAATACAAATACAAATACAAATTGTGGAAAATGCAACTACAACTACAAAGGATCGTATCTACTGTTCCATTTACCTTACAATATCAAGCCCTTTTGATATAAGACTTATAGTTAGATCAACTTTTGTTTAGTTTTTTGCTCTCTTGAGAAAAATAAGTTTCCGCGTCCGAAAGAAGCTAAAAATAAATAAAATTAAATAAGCGAGAAGCGAGATACAAAGGTATACTTTTCGTTTTTATTTTTCAATGTTTCGGCTGAATAGCCTCGATAATTATTTATTAAGGTTTAAAATGAAAAACTGGAAAATCTTCAAAAAAATAAACTTGGAAATGAAAAAACCACAACTTTGCGTTTTATTTACACATCAAAAAGTGACATTTATTAATTAGTCTGAAGTTGGTTGAGTTTCAATAAAAAAATATACAAATTTGCCAAGTGTTGGCGTTCAGAAAGTTAATTATGACGAACTTCAGGTTGGAGCCAACAATTACTCAACAAAAAATTAAAAAACACCAATTGAATTGTTATGTCCCCCAATTATGCATATCAATGCGAATGATTTGTTTTTTTTTCTTTAACAACAATAGTTTTAATCTTTTGTGGCTAGCGACTTTTCGCTTGTGAGAGACGCTTTGGCCTCTTGAAGCGAAATATCTTCCACGCTTACCTGAAATTCCTAAATCTTGAACCACCATCGATTATGTAGTTATATTATAATTTGTATTATTGCATCTCTATGTAAGTTTTCTAGCCGATTGTCATTTGCATAAAATTGCAACAAAGACTTTCCTTTCGACGAAGACTTTAAAAGTTGCAAAAAATTCTAAACAACACATCATATAACATTCAACAAAACAAAGTTATACATATTTACTTGTACTTACAATCTTACTACTCCTTGATTTAAGACTACTTGAAGTTGGAGTGTCAAAGCCGGACTGACTGGTTTTGCCAAGAGGTAATTTTAGTGTTGATCGATAATGTGTCCTCATCGGTTGCCTGGTAAGGAATCCAATAAAATTATGCATAATGAACTTAAATTATTAAACAAATCTGTTTAAATTTGTGTTCGTTTTTTTCGTTTTATCACTTCGCATTGGTAATTAAGGTAAAATATATTTATCATACCTCTTAAAACGGGGAAAAGACTTTCCAGGTCGAAATTTTTAAGGAGATTCTCCAACCTGTAGGCGTCCACTTCCAATAATCCTTTTCCAATGGCACGTCCTCGAGTTCGTGAGGATCTATCGCAGCCATGTTCCCATCGTCCTCTTCTATTTCCTCTCTCGTTGGCGCTTCTCACAGATTGATTGATTGATTGTCCATCTCACAGAAGCGTGGTTCTGCTCTGCTTTCTACAATTTGGGTTATGAATATTAGCTTCGTAGTAGCTTTTGATGTGTATTTTAAAGTTTTCCCACTTGCTCCATAACAAGTGTTGTTTTCCTGGGTACATAATTTCGAAATCAATTTTAATATTAAAAGAAAATAAAAATAATCAAAACTGCAGAAAAAGATTTTTTTTCTTTTATTTAAACTTATAAATTATATTATTATAAATTAAAACAAAACAAAATAATTTAACACAAAAGAAGACTTATTTACTTTACGGAACAAACAAAAATTATCACAGTAGTGTAGTGTATGCAGGTACTTATTGTATTGCCAAAGCATAGCTCAAGATGGTTTTGTCTATGTCCTCTTGTGTATTCATTGTTTTGGTTATTTTTTGTTAAATTCGCAAACTCTCAAGAGTAAATCTCGCGTTAGTTCTCTTTTCCTTGTCCAGTACTCTTACATCGTCAAAGTTTGCTTTGTGTCCGCTGTCGAATGTTTAATTGGTAATTCAAATAATTATGAAATATTATTAAAAACAAAAAATTACCAATTGTGGTGCCCTAGCATCTGCCAGGATTTTAAAAAATCGGAGTGATTGGATATCTTTAAAAGCTCTCTTTGACGAAGTGAATATACAGGGTGATTCACGAGCGTTGTGCCAAAAAGCTAGAGCGTGTAGGTTGAGTTGAGACAAGAAAAAAATCGTATGAGGGGGGGGGGGTCTATTCCCCCCCGTTTAGCCGGGAGGGGCAATTTTCTGAAAAATTGACTTATTTTGTTTAAAAAAATATTAAAAATCAACGGCTTCGTTTACAACACCGTGCTATACCTTTCTGAAAAGCCAAAAACTTTTTCTTTCACTATAATTTTAAATTTAATTGTTTTAACGAATAGTTTAAAAAAAATTAATTTTCAAACTCAAAATTTTCAAAAAAAAAGCAAAAAAAAACATTTTTGAACTAATTTTTTTCAAAATTTTATGTAATTAAGTACTAATTTTGTTTTAAAAATTCAATGTTTTTCTTAATTTTTAGTCGAAAACAGAAAACCGGATGCAAAAATGTCTTGTCGTTTTTGAGAAATTAAGAAAAAACCAAAACCACTTTTTTCTTAAAAATATCTTTGTTTTTATTTTTACCTATCTGGACTTTAATTTAATTCATTAGTTTAATTTATAAATTTAATTTTTTGTGATTGGAGTTTTATGAGGACTCAATAAAGTAGAAAAGTATTGGATTTTCCCTGGATTAATCATTTTTTTATTGATAACGTCTGCTGTTGACCTTTCACTTCTAGCTCTCAGTGCTCTCGTCTGCGGATTCTTGAAATCATGCTACGACTTGGGCGCCATCTATTGGGATATCTTTCAGCGTAGAGCCTTTCAGCTTCCCGATCTTGACAATAAGTTAAACCGTAGCAGAAGTTCCTTTCCGCTAACTCTTCTCGAGCGTATGAGTTTGTTATTGTTATGTGTTGATGAGTTAATATTTTAATTGTAAATGGTTAGTAAATATGCGATGCCTTTTATTTACCTCTAGGTTGTTAATTGTTTTTTCATTGAAGAAAAAATGTGGTTTAATTATCTTAAGCCCCTAGCAGGTAGAACTCTTCGCCGGCGAGTGGCCGCGGCCCCAGGTATAGTAAGAAAAAATTACAGGTCAGTTTTCAGACGTTATCAATGAACAAAATGGTTAATCCAGGGATAATGTAATACTTTTCTTCTTTATTGAGTCCTCATAAAACTCCAATTACAAAAAATTAAATTTATAAATTAAACTAATAAATTAAACTAAAAGTCCAGATAGGTAAAAATAAAAACAAAGATTTTTTTAAGAAATAAGTGGTTTTGGTTTTTTCTTAATTTCTCAAAAACGAAAAGACATTTTTGCATCCGGTTTTCTGTTTTCGACTAAAAATTAACAAACACATTGAATTTTTAAAACAAAATCAGTACTTAATTACATAAAATTTTGAAAAAAATTAGTTCAAAAATGTTTTTTTTTGCTTTTTTTTTGAAAATTTTGAGTTTGAAAATTTATTTTTTTTAAACTATTCGTTAAAACAATTTAATTTAAAAACAAAGTGAAGGAAAAAGTTTTTGGCTTTTCAGAAAGGTATAGCACGGTGTTGTGAACGAAACCGTTGATTTTTAATATTTTTTTAAACAAAATAAGTCAATTTTTCAGAAAATTGCCCCTCCCGGCTAAACGGGGGGGAATAGACCCCCCCCTCCCATACGATTTTTTTCTTGTCTCAACTCAACCTACGCGCTCTAGCTTTTTGGCACAACGCTCGTGAATCACCCTGTATATGTTTATTTTTCCATTTATCACACACTAAACTCCAGTCAGAGCTATCACGACTTAAGGAAGTTTTCAAAGCAAGCGATATGGAGTCATCCACTTCGTCTATAGGCGGAAGTTCTTTGCTTTGACCTTGTATTTCCAAATCTGTGATACAATTTACCACTAGGATTTTTGTTCCCTTTCGAGGAATGAATCCTAAAATAAGAACGTAGAAACTTAATTTATTACAAGGGAACGGAACATAAATTAAATGGTCTTTTATATGAAACATTATAGATTTTCTAGATTTTTATTTTTTGATTATGCGAAGAAATTGTGAGAAATTTCAAAGTCCGAAAACTAGTAATGTGAAAAAATATCTCTCCAAAAAAAACTTGCAAATTTAAGTAAGTCAATGACTATTAAATTGAACGATTGAAAATAAACTTAATTTTTTTCTTTTTGTTGCTTCTTTTTACTTTTGAAAATATCAACTTATATTTACCATCCCTAACTATAACAAAAAGAAAAGCAAAAAATATTGAAATATGTGTGTGAACAAAAGCATTGACAAGAGTTGATGTATGAAGAATATTTAAGACGCATGAGGCATGATGGAAAAATTTTTACTCGTAAAAACATAGTCCTGCACTTTCGCAAAGTAAATTTTTCTAAGCAATGAGTTCACTATGTGTTGTTATTTGGTTTAAAAAAATATATTTTTTATTGCTAACACATAGAAATTACATCAAGTACAAATATAAAGAATTTTAAAAACTTAATGGAGACCGAGAGGTTGTCCAAACTGTTCGAGGGCACCAGTCGTTCTGCTGCTTGTAGATATTATTATTTTTGAAGAATCCTCGGTTGATCCTTGGATGCTGCTCTACACATGCGGGAAGTCACGTACGCCTTTTTGGTCAAGTGGCTTCTTCGTCTGTTGTATCTTCTATCCGAGAGTAATTTGAGATTTTAATGGGCTCCAGATATCATGCACACATTTTGTACCATGTGCATTCATCTTATCTTTCTGTGATGGCTATTTTTGGGTTCTATGTTTTCCAGATGTCGTGCACACATTTTGTACCATGTGCATTCATCTTATCTTTCCGTGATGGCTATTTTCTGGAAAATACCCAAGTTGAGTGGAATTAACTCAATGCTTTGCTCTTACCTTTGCGTCCTCTTCGTTTTTAAAAACACAAACAATTTCGTCAACAATTCCAGAAAAATCGCTTGGCTTCAAGGAAACGTTTTCACAATTTGCTTCTTCTATTATAATTTGTATTATTGCATCTCTATGTAAGTTTTCTACCCGATTGTCATTTGCGTAAAATTGCAACAAAGACTTTCCTTTCGACGAAGATTACAAAGTTATTTGTTTTAATGTGAAATCGGGCCTTTTTTGGTCAAAGTTATACATATTTACTTCTGCTTACAATCTTACAACTCCTTGATTTAAGACAACTTGAAGTTGGAGTTTCAAAGCCGGATTGACTCAGGTTTTAGTGTTGATCGATAAAGTGTCCTCATCAGTTCCCTGGTAAGGAATCCAATAGAATTATGCATAATGAATTTGAATTATTTAACAAATCTGTTTAAATTTGTGTTCGATTTTTCGTTTTCTCACTTCGCATTGGTAATTAAGGTAAAATATTTAAAACATACCCTTAAAACGGGGAAAAGACTTTCGAGGTCGAAATTTTTAAGGAGATTCTTCAACCTGTAGGCTTCCGCTTCCAATAATCCTCTCGCCTTTGTTTCTTTTTATTGAAGTACACGGTTTTCCCTTTTCCCTTCAATTGAGATTTCGCAACCATTTTTTTTTTCTTGGCCTTTTTTCTTTTCTTTCTATATACAGGGTGATTCACGAGCGTTGTGCCAAAAAGCTAGAGCGTGTAGGTTGAGTTGAGACAAGAAAAAAATCGTATGGGAGGGGGGGGGGGTTCTATTCCCCCCCGTTTAGCCGGGAGGGGCAATTTTCTGAAAAATTGGCTTATTTTGTAAAAAAAAATATTAAAAATCAACGGCTTAGTCTACAACACCGTGCTATACCTTTCTGAAAAGCTTAAAACTTCTTCTTTCACTTTGTTTTTAAAATAAATGGTTTTAACGAATAGTTTAAAAAAAATAAATTTTCAAACTCAAAATTTTCAAAAAAAAAGCCAAAAAAAAGTTTTTGAACTAATTTTTTTCAAAATTTTATGTAATTAAGTACTAATTTTGTTTTAAAATTTCAATATCTTTGTTAATTTTTAGTCGAAAACAGAAAACCGGATGCAAAAATGTCTTTTCGTTTTTGAGAAATTAAAAAAAAAAAAAACCACTTTTTTCTAAGAAAATCTTTGTTTTTATTTTTACCTATCTGGACTTTTAGTTTAATTTATTAGTTTAATTTACAAATTTAATTTTTTGTAATTGGAGTTTTATGACGACTCAATAAAGTAGAAAAGTATTGGATTTTCAAAGGACTAACCATTTTATTCATTGATAACGTCTGAAAACTGACCTGCAATTCTTTCTTACTATACCTGGGGCCGCGGCCACTCGCCGGCGAAGGGTTCTACCTGCTGGGGGCTTAAGATAATTAAACCGCAATTTTTCTTGAATGAAAAAAACAATTAACAACCTAAAGGTTAATAAAAGGCATCGCATATTTACTTAACAACCATTTACAATTAAAATATTAATTCATCAACACATAACAATAACAAACTCATATGTTCGAGAAGAGTTAGCGGACAGGAACTTCTGCTACGGTTTAACTTGTTGTCGACATCGGGAAGCCGAAAGACTCTACGCAGAAAGAAATCCCAATAGATGGCGCCCAAGTCGTAGCATGTTTTCAAGAATCCGCCGACGAGAGCACGGAGAGCAAGAAGTGAAAGGTCAATGGCAGACGTTTTCAATGAACAAAATGATTAATCCAGGGAAAATTCAATACTTTTCTACTTAATTGAGTCCTCATAAAACTCCAATTACAAAAAATTAAATTTATAAATTAAACTAGTAAATTATACTAAAAGTCCAGATAGGTAAAAATAAAAACAAAGATTTTCTTAGAAAAAAGTGGTTTTGGTTTTTTTTTAATTTCTCAAAAACGAAAAGACATTTTTGCATCCGGTTTTCTGTTTTTGACTAAAAATTAACAAAGACATTGAAATTTTAAAACAAAATTAGTACTTAATTACATAAAATTTTGAAAAAAATTAGTTCAAAAAATTTTTGTTGGCTTTTTTTTGAAAATTTTGAGTTTGAAAATTTATTTTTTTTAAACTATTCGTTAAAACAATTTATTTTAAAAACAAAGTGAAAGAAGAAGTTTTTAGCTTTTCAGAAAGGTATAGCACGGTGTTGTAAACTAAGCCGTTGATTTTTAATATTTTTTTTACAAAATAAGTCAATTTTTCAGAAAATTGCCCCTCCCGGCTAAACGGGGGGGAATAGACCCCCCCTCCCATACGATTTTTTTCTTGTCTCAACTCAACCTACACGCTCTAGCTTTTTGGCACAACGCTCGTGAATCACCCTGTATATAAAAATTTTAATATAAAGACCACTGGTTTCGTATAAGGTCCTTTAAGACGTTTCCACGTCGGTTGAATCGCTGGAACATTCGCTGAATTGATAATTGAATCATATCTTTTACAGTGGATCTGCTTATCTCAATGAACCCACCTACAAGCCTAGAGCTTTCAGTATTCTTTACTTTAAAATATCATGTGTAAATATTAAAATCTAAGGAGACTTCTGCTCAAGATGACATCCAGACGAGAAAAGATAAACATTTTAAAATTGCACAGAATCTTATCGACGACAAGACATACGTAAGATCACGATTTTTAATCCTTGCAAAACAAAATTGAAAAGCTTTCTTAAAATCAGTGAAAACGAATCACTTATCCTCAACTTACAACTGTTATTAAATTAGTCACCTCTTTTTCTTGTCCAACTAGATGAATTCGTGGCGTCTCGATTTCATTTTGTGTGTAAAATTGATGAGCCTCTTGCTCAGTAGAGAACAGTGACAAGAAATTAGCTGCTCCAACTGCTTTCGTTGAACGCTTCGTTGTGGTTGAACCTTTCTTAGCCTTTAAAGCTTTGACGGGGAAAAAATATGGCAGTGAACGGAGCCCAAATATAGTACACAATTCTGATATATAAAATAAAAAATAATTTATATATTATTCTAAAAGTGTACTATAAAATCTTGCCTTTATTTCCCTTGTTCTCTTCAGAATGAAGCCACCACTTTTTCAATTCGGTATTTTTGCTCTTTGACGCAAGTTCCAATAAAATTGCCGCTAAAATATCAAGCCGTTTTGACATTAGACTTATAGTTAGATCAACTTTTGTTTAGTTTTTGCTCTCTTGATAAAAATAAGTTTCCGCGTCCGAAAGAAGCTAAAAATAAATAAAGTTAAATAAGCGAGATACAAAGGTATACTTTTCGTTTTTATTTTTCAAAATTACTCAACAAAAAATTAAAAAATACCAATTGAATTGTAATGTCCCCTTCTAAAAACTTGTACCGATAAAAATATGCGCTGACTCCAATTATGCATATCAATGCGGGCAGTGGCCTTTTGTGATCCACTTCCAGTAATAATTTTGGCTGTTGGCACAAGAAAACTGTGTATGATATAAAAAATGGCACAGGCTCGTCCATCTGAAAAAAAAACAAGAAACCTTAACATCTTTTTTAACTCTAAGATAATTTGAAAGAAATTTAAAAATGACATAAAAAGAACCCCTAGTGTAAGCTTTTATATTGAACTACTCACTTATTACAAATAAACTTACTCTCAGTAAAAATTTTGTCACCATTCATTATTTCCGTCAAGATCTGGCGACAAGCTGGATCTTTTATTTCGTCTTCAGTAGTTCAAAACAAGGCTCCCAGCATTCGGGTATAATTGCTTGAAATCCATATCGATCTGAAAGAAAAAAATCATAAATAAGTACATTATTTGTATTCAAAATGTTTTATAGAGACAATGTAAAATTACAATGCGCAAACATTTTAATATTATATTTCCAAAAGAAAAATTTAAAAAGCCTCACCAATTTAAAGCCCATTGGGTTTTTATATTGCTTCCATTTAGCCAGTATATCCTGAGTCGATCTGGCCTTACTTATCTCCACAAGACGGAAGTTCTTCGAAGCATCCCAATGTCTCTCCATCTCTGCCCAAGGACAATTGTCTTTTAAAATTTCCTCGACATGCTCTATGACATCGGATTCTGGTTCATCTAGATTAAATGATCATGAGGATAAAATATTGATAAAAATGTAATCGCTCTTACCAATGAAAATTCTTTTGTCCGATGGACCTGGAGATGGGGATAAGTAAGGCCTCTTTTGCAAAATGCCACTCTTCTTGAGAAGCCGGGTTGAATTATAATATTTGTCATAGATCTTCCCTTGTGGTTTTTTGCCACTTTGTTTGGTATAATAATACCCCTAAAAATTTAAAGTTATATATATTTTAACATTTATAACCAAAATAAAATAATGTTTTGTTTTTACCAAAAACTCTGTTTTAAACAGATTAACTATATTTTCTCCAATTTTTTCAGCCATGCGGACAGTCATTCGCATATCATTTTGCAGCATGCGCTTAATTATAAGGTCAACAATGACAGTTCTCGAACCTTCATTAAGATTTTGATTACTTTTGTACGAACATAAAATGGATTGTCCTTGACTTTTTCTTTGAAGAATATTTAAATAAAAGCTAATTTCATTAAAATCTTGAAGGTTATAAGAAATAAAAGTTTATTTAAATGTTATAATTTATTGTCCGAACATTGCATTATTTTATAATTTCAGAAATAACTTCATATTTTACGAATACAAGGATTATAGATAGGATTTTAAAAAGATGTTCAATTACTTACAGTTTATTCAAGTACGCATTTACTTTTGTAAATTTCGTTTTTAATTCACTTAGTTTTTTTTGCACAGCCACTATTATTTAATTCACTACGAGGACGACTATTCAGTTCCACTTCACAAACAAGAATAAAAATTATCTCTTCAAAAACGGTAAAGAAATGAAGAAAATTCTTCAAATTGAATAACTTCTTCAATCTGAAGAAATCACTTTCGTCCATTTGAAGAAAAATTCTTCAATTTGAATATCTAAATTCATCAATCTGAAAAAATCACTTTCGTCCATTTGAAGAAAAATTCTTCAATTTCTTCGTTTTGAAAAAAATTTCTTCAATTTGAATAAAAGACGTTTCTGTATTTGAATAAATTTATTCAATTCGAAGAAAAATTCTATGGAACATCCATAACTAAGCAGTTATTTGGCATATGAGTTATCTCTTACATATTGAAGAAAATTCTTCAAATTGAATAAGTTCTTCAATATGAAGAAATCACTTTCGTCCATTTGAAGAAAAATTCTTCAATTTGAATAAATTCTTCAATAATTCATCAATTCATTTGAAGAAAAATTCTTCAATTTCTTCGTTTTGAAGAAAAATTCTTCAATTTCTTCGTTTTGAAGAAAATTTCGTCAATTTGAATAAAAAACGTTCCTGTATTTGAATAAATTTATTCAATTATTCGAAGAAAAATTCTATGGAACATCCGTTACTGAGCAGTTATTTGGCTAATGAGTTATCTCTTATACATATTGAAGAAAATTCTTCAAATTGACTAAATTCTTCAATCTGAAGAAATCACTTTCCTCCATTTGAAACAAATTTCTTCAATTTGAATAAATGATTTTTCAAAATTTAACAAAATATTTTCGTCAATATGATTTACGCGATTTGGTTCAGTCTTCAGTGTATGATTCAATTGATTTCGCAACCATTTTTTTTCTTGGCCTTTTTTCTTTTCTTTTAATATAAAGACCACTGGTTTCGTGTAGAGTCCTTTAAGACCTGTCCACGTGCGTCGGTTGAATCGCTTGAACATTCGCTGAATTCATAATTGAATCATATCTATTACAGTGGATCTGCTCATCTCAATAGACCCACCTACAAGCCTAGAGCTTTCAGTATTCTTTATTTTAAAATATCGTGTGTATAAATCTTAGGGGATTTCTGCTCCTGCAAATTATTATTTTGTTTACAAATTCTCGATTAACTTGTTGTATCAAATCTGAAATCTGGGACTTCATTTTTAATTTCAGAAAAGAACTTTTCCCCATTAAACTGATTTCCTGCTGTGAACTCCGATTTCCTACATCACTCTAAAAGCTATCAGCAATGTTATTTTAGATTTTATGAAATACTCTCTAAAAACTAAAAAAAAAAAAGACGCTTGAATAAATATTAATTTGTATATATGTTGTAAGGGATCATTTAATTTGAATAAAAACTAACAAGTTTTATAAAACACAACAGATATATATATATTTTTATTTCTCACAATACTTTATTGCGCGTCCGTTCTTTTCAAATGATCGACTTAAACTGAAACTAACTCAAACTCACTGGGTATAGTCGTCATACAGATATACTGAGTGAGTGAGTGAGTGAGTGAGTGCATCTTTTACCGCTTCATAAATTCTTTAATTTTATTTATTTTCGTCTCCCAACCAATTGCACTTACTACAGCTGGATTGAATGCGTTCATCGACATAATTTCTTCACATTGTTTTTCTCTCACTGGTGTATTTGTATCGCCTGTTTTATTATCTTTGGGATCATGAAGCAAACGGTTGTGTGTTTTATGACAGTTGGCTATTCCACACATTCGTCGGAACGAACATTTCGCATGCAACAAAAACAAACATGATTTTCTTTCACTAACTTCCAACGATCATCTATGGAAAGTTTTCGAAAATCTGGGCATTGATATAAATAATGTTCCCTTTCACGGGCAACGCAGTTCGACTTCTTAAATGTTCCTTCGGTTACGGCGCAGACTGCATTGATTTTTTTTTGTATTTTGTTGGGAAGAATTGGTGTTTACTGATATTTCAGTAGCGATAGCACAGTATGTCGCTACAGTTTTTAACCAGATATTAAAATCGCGAATTGAAGGAGCCGTGGGTAATAGAGACAAGTATGTCGAGCCCAGTCCTCCCTTTTATTTGTTGGAAGTTTAACGACCAGTTCGTCGAGCAAGGTTCGATTAAATAAATGAGAGGTTGCAGGAACATTTTCCAAAAACACTGTGAGATTAGATACCAAAACTCTATAGTTGACAATCTCATTTGTTTTCGATTCCCGAATGGAAGGAAATGACCTAACCTTGGCTAATTGGCTTTTTATTAAAATTTCAGGGCAACCGTAGTGAAATTCTAGAGTTTCTATTATTGCGCGTACACTATTTGGGTGGATTAAAAGTGCCTCTACCTTAAATTTAGCGTCCCCTTTTAGGGCTCTTTGAAGACGCGACAGATTTTCTAAATCAGTGTAGCTATGAGCAGCTGATGTTTCTCTAAACGCGACGATAAACATGGGCCACTCCTCGGGCTTCCCTGTAAACTCAGGTAGTTCTTGCAGTTTGCGAAGACTCGAATTATTTGATGCATGATTAATTGCGTTGAATGAATTGGTCGTGACGGGCAAACATACAGGCGGTGGAGCAGTAAAATTATATGGATTTGTTGAGAATGTAGGGGCAGTAAAAAACGGGTACATACCTGGTATATTCGGGTCCGGATTATAATGACTTGTATAAATATGTGATGATGTTGAAGGCATAGATAAGATGGGCTTGGTTGTGGCTGATGGAACCAATGCATTAGTCTGTGGGGATGTTGTTGGCAAAGGCAATAATATGGAGGTGGTGGCGGCTGGCGAAATTTTTCCTCCGGCGCAGCGGCGGCAGTAGTGGTAGGGATATATGATGAGACTGAATCGTCAACAAAAAAAAGGAGAAAATAAAATAAATAAAGTTAAAGAATTTATGAAACGGTAAAAGTTATCCAGATAAAATGCCCATTGTGCAACCTTACCTGAACGCAGAGTAAGATAACAACAGTTGACAGTATACAGTCTTGTTCGTTAGTATCCCTTTTTCTTTTTTTATTTTCATTCACTTACGGTCCGTGGACGGTTAGGTGCAATCTCTTGTTAGACAGATACATATATGTAGGGGTTTATATTAGCAATAAACACAGAAGTATATGTAACAATAAATAAACAATACACTGGAATTTGTGTTAACGTTATTATTTATTGTGTTTTCAAATAAATTTACAATACAGAATATTAAAAGAAGAGAGGACTTGTAGCGAAACGACTTTGCCACTTGTTACGTTGATCGAAAAAGATTAAATATTCTGGAAATCTTCAGCCTCGTGACAAGGCAATCAAAAGATGATGTTTTATACTTCAATGCCAAAAGGCATTAAGGCTTCGAATACGATAAATCATAATAAAATGTTGACTTATAATTTTGATCTGCATTTTGTTAATTCGCGAACTCGGGAAAATGCCCTTGCTGGTCAGATGCACAAAGAGAATTGAACTCTTTATGCCTGCCACATCAACGGAGCTGCGAAATGCAGTCCTACAATAACACTTAGACAAATAATGAACAGGAGGGATTTCCCTGTACATGAACATTTGATAGATGCCATTTTGTCGGTTAACAAAAAGAACAAGAAAATCTTTTTAAAAAAAGCTGCTTCCGACCAGTCCCTTTCCTGTTTAATGTTGTGACATTGTATTTAGATAGTACATACACAAATTTAAATGGTTTATTAAGTAAACGAATTTTTAAAAATATTGTTCAGAGACGAGCTCTGAATTATGAGTACTTTATTATTTGGATGCAACTTATATAGACTAACTGGGACATCGCAGACGACCAGTGTTTGAAGATGTAATATTTTGAAGATGTAATATTAATGCCTGCGTGGCTTTTTCTTTCTTCTTCTTAAAGTATTATTGTTGGGGTTTTATTCCCCGTTTAGAAGGGTCGCGACACCAAATAAAGCGTGGGAAACACCAAGGAGTTTGTTCCAATAACAAACCCTTATGGAACACAATGCCTTATTTAAAACACGGACACCAAAGTTTAAGCTTTTGGTATTTATTAAAATTAATAACCAGCGAACACCAAAGTTGATAACCAGGACCAGGTCAATCCAGTTTGATTGCTCGAACGAAACTGCATTCACACAAAACTCCAAACGCCAACCGAGTCCAAGACCTGGTACCAAGCCCAGGCCTTCGCGATCCAACGACACACAAGATGGAATGTGCCGACACCAGCAACAATTGCGATAAGTCGTGGGAGCGAAGCCATTCTCATTCGATTGCTTGTTGTTCAAGTATCCCTCCATAAACACTTCCGGCTGTATTTATGGCAGGCCATTATCCATTTAGTTAAAATATCATAATAAGAATAACTAAGATGCGACTTACTCTTTAATTTTGATTAAGTTTGCGAATGAAGGTGTTTATTTTTGTAGGGTTAGTAGCATTTTTTTTTGGACCCCGAGGCTTTTCGAGGTAAAAATTAAGGACGAACCTTACAAAGAAATCTAGAGTTTGCGACACTTCCTTCGGATAGGTACTCAATATTAAATGCGTAAAAGTATCCTATAGTTTGGGCCAGTATATGAAAAATGTTTGGCGTGTCGGAAGACCAAACTATTTTGTGTTCTATAAATATGTAGGCAGTTTTTGCCACATACGAAATATCTGGGAAGGACAGTATAAAATAATAAAGTTGTTAGCAACAATAATTAATAATAACAAAAAGAAAAAATTATTATAAAAGGAAACTGATAACTTCGTAATAGAAAATGGAAAAGCATTTTTACTTGTTAAAAAATAGATTAAACTTTATTTAAGAGCTTATAACTTGGCATAAGTAATACAATACTGTAGTAACTCAAAACAAAATTTCTTAAAAAACGCATTTTTATCAGCTTATCTCAAGTTTAAAAAAATGTTGAGTTACTGAAGTGTTGTAATATCTACATAAATGTTGCAATGGGTTTATCGTGTCGGTTCAAAAGAAAACCTCACTGCAAACTGCTATTGAAATCTTTTGTACTTAGTGAGTTTTTTTTTTTGTACTGACACGACGACGACATCCTCCCGAGACCCAGAGTGATTAAATTAATGAATAAAAGTATCTCTGGTGCTACCGAGGGTCTCAGGAGTAGTGATGGAAACAATCGAATGAGTTGAACTATCGATAGTTAGTAACTGTACGAATTGAACTATCGAATAATTAATTCATTCATTTAATCATGCGAATAAAAACTATTCAGTAAAAAAAATGTTCGAATGAAAAAATTATATTATAAAAAATCTATTTGAATGAAAAATACATCGTACCTATAAATAAATACTCGAATGAAAAAACTAATCCTGTTCAAAAGAAAATAGTATCAGATAAAAAAAACTATTCGAATGAAAATAGTAACTAAATGAATGAATGAATAAATGATTTAAAACTGTTTAAGGTCCGAAGTACTCAAAAACACGTTTTTTGCATTTTCTAACTTTAATATTTCGAAAACGGGAGCTGATTCGTTTTTTTCTGACCTCGGATTCGAGTTTAGCACACCGAAAACCTTCAGAAAAGAATGTCTAAGGAAAGTAAAAAGTGGAGTTAACTGTTTTTCACTGTCAAATTGTGCACAATAAACCCCCTATTCATATTTGAAAAGTGCCAGTAATCCCAGCTTCAGGTTTAATGTGCAAAATTTGATGTGCAAATTTAGAAAATTTAAAAATATTTACCTTTCGCCACCACATCCTTTATATGTGCTTTGCAGACAAACGCCTTCTTTACTGTCCGGTCGCTATTCCAGACTTCCTAACCTAGCCATTTTGTTGCGAGGCAAGAGGAGGGGGGCCTTAGGAATTTGTGAGAGGAAGGATTTAGGAAGAGGAAGGAAGTAGGAAAAGGAATAGTTGGCATAGGAGGGGTTGGAATGTTAAGTTCCGAGGACGTGGCCTGCTAGCGATGCACTTGCTTAGCTCGTCGGACGGGGGGGATCTTGCCCCCGAAACTTAACCTCACCTGCAAACAAAAACACAGATCAGGCCAAAAAAAAAACTCAAAACAAAAAAAAAAAACAAAATAACGGTCGGACTAGACCAGCGGACGGACTATTGTCACGTCAGGGCACTGCAGATGGTTTCGCAGCGAGGCCATACCCACCCAACCGTAGGAATCCGTGGCCATGTTTGGATTCCCCCAAAAGGAGAAGTGGATGATCGGTTTCAGATCATACCACCTTCACCGAAGTCTTCGGCTACCCTCCGCACCCCTGAAAATTAAACTTTTAATTCCTCATGTTTCTAGCGAAACAAAGACAAAGAACCACTTTTCATTGCAACTTGTGCCAAAACAACATGTATTTGAAGCTAAAAGTTAAGTTCACATTTAGTTTATAAAAAAAAAAAAAAAATCAACAAAGAATCAAGAATAGTGGCAACGGAACTGAGTTTTTTTTTCTTTTGTTTTTAAGTACCCCCTCTGGGTACGAACTACTAAAATATCAAAAGTCACGCCTCAATTGAGCTCGATGGAGGTGGTAGGTATAAATATAGGGCGGTTCTTTGGCCCCTTCAGTAACTTAAACCAGAATGACACTAACAAAAAAACTGTTCCAGATGACACTTACAGCATCTGATAATCACAAAAAAATATTCAAATTACGTCTTATCTCTAGACTTAAAGTAAAGAAATAAATAAAGCAAAGGAAAAAAGAAGACACAACATACAAATGTGATTTCCCAAACATATAATTGAATTGATTGAATCGAACATTCAATTAAAAGAAAATTTTGTTTTTTTGATGGATTGGTTGGTTTTCATAAAAACCTGTTTGTTTTTCGGTGGCGGCTCTCGAGTCCAAGAGGAGTTCCGTGCTTCGACGGCCTGCACAATTCCCGTGTTCACTACTCCTTGTTCTTTCTGATTGTTGGTGCTAACAAATTTTTAATGCGGCGGCCCAGGATGGCTAACAATCTTGCTAGTGGGCCGCCGAGGGGTTTCCACTTTTCAGAGTATCCCACCAAATTGGGTTGAGGACTAAGTCCACCCCGAACTGTAGCAGCACCGCAAGTAAGTAGGTAAATGACTTGGGATTTGGCGCAATTTTCCCCGTCTTGAACTTTTTTTTTGGATTTCGTGCCGGAAAGATTCTAGGCAAGATTACTCCACGTTTTGTTTTTTTTTCTGTTTTACTTTTCACTTTTAGTGTTTTACTTTTCTTTAGTTTTTTCCCTTTTTTTTTCTTCTTAAATTTTTGTTCGATTTTTTTTTTTTGCTTCGCGCCGCCGGAAAAATCAACTTGCCATTTGCCAATAGGTTAGGTTATTTTGAGAAGAAGGAAGAATAATCTATACGTTGCAATAAAACAATACAATGAGATATTATGTTAGGTACTGTTATGAACTTTGTACTTTAATTAAGTATTCATATACGAAAATCGTTTTCGTGTGTTTCTATAGACTTCACAATGTCAAAGAATTATGGATATGGGGTGGTTAGGTTCATAACACGAGGTACTAAAGTTTTCTGAAAACCCTCCGATTTGGTGACTTCCAAGGTTATCGCCAATCATAGCAAATAACAAGCCTTTTATGTTAATGTCTGTACCTTGCAAAAAATTTCTGTAATTAATACCTTTTGACTCTAAAGTTTTTAAATCTTCTATTAATGGTTCAAATATTTTATTTAGCCCAAAGGACTTAATATTATATTCTTTAACTAAAATTACAAGCTGAATATTCTTAACTGAAGATCGATGTTTCTTGTTAATGTTCCCTATTGTCATGTAAACGCCAACTAGCTTATGTTTTGCTTTAGAAGATCCTAAGGGATTACAAATTTCAAAGGCATCCTGGAAAAGCAAAAGTTCTAACCTGTTTTCAGTAGAATTAAAAAACGGATTATTAGCATAAGTTGATCCATCGCTATAATCTGGAAGAAAACTATCTTTATTTTTCTTTTCGGATAAGGTCAGGAAAATATTTATCTTCTAAAAGATTTTTCAATGTATCTAATATAGAGACATAATGAAAACTACACATTTTGTGAAAGTTATCTCTTCCTAACGTTATTTTTTTTGGGTGAGTGAAATATTTGTATTATTATTTTTTATTATTATTATTACTAGGTATCTTATTTAGTTTTTTGTGTCACTTATTTCCACAATAAATACAACAACCACTTGGTTTAATTCCGTATTGTTGTTGTATTTAACATTGAAAAAGAAATTCCATGTTAAATACAACAACAATAGGTACGGAATTAAACAAAGCGGTTGGTGTATTTATCGTGGAAATAAGTGACACAAAAAACTAAATAAGATACCTAGTAATAATAATAATAAAAAATAATAATACAAATATTTCACTCACCTCATTTATTTCACTTTTTTTTTTTAATAATCGCAGATAAATATTTTCACTTTTTACTTTTTAACAATCGTGACCGCACGTGATATTGTTTGTTGTGATGCGGGGCACGTGCCTATCATATCACGTACATGAGAGATAAGAAAGAACAAAAGAAAGAAATGCACATTGTTTTCGCACAAGTAATGATGAGAAATTGGACGATTTGTATATTTTTGTTTGTTTTTTCCTCATAAAGCACCAATGCATTGACCACAGATGTTGACAGCAAATACTCGAAAGTAATTTTGTGGTACCACCTCAACGTGAAATAGCATGCCATTTGGTCAGAAATGTCAATGTCTTGTTTAGCGTGGTTGTAGTCAATAACCATTTTTAGCTTTTTTATTGGTTCATTATTCCGGTTCCTTTTTCCAGTTTCTGCGATTTCTAGGTCATGTTTCGTGCTCAGCATAAGCACGTCCCGCTTGTCCCTCCATTTGGCTAAAACAACAGCCGATAACCTCGCCTTTTTTTAGTTTCGCGTTGGTCACTACCTTCGAATTTCCTTTTCGGTTCTTGCGCAGGGTTCCAATTAGATGCGTCTTACGGGCTAGCAATGTCCTTGCTAGAGCAGTTGACGTGTAAAAATTGTCAGTTGCCATAGTTCTTCCTTTGTCGAGATAGCGCGACGCTAAGTCTACCACTATTTGGGTACTATGTGACGCTGACCACGTTGCTATACCTCTTTGATTACCACCGGTGTTTTTTCCGGCATAAACAGAACTTGTGAAAGTATAAGCGTTGGGATCACATAGCTTGTAAACTTTTACGCCGTATCTATGGGACCTTCCACGATTATATTGGCGGAACTGTAGTTTTCCGCGCCAGGGAATCATGGACTCATCCACAGCAAAGATATCACCAGGTATTCGAGAGTTCGTAAAATTTCTTTCTAAAATTTCCAAAAGAGCGCTTACTTTACCCAGACGATTGTTTCCAACTGTCGTATTGTCAGAAAAATGAATAAATCTCAAAATCAGTTGAAAACGGTTTTCGGGACATAACTTGTGGGACAAATAAATTCTTGAAAAAGGAATCGGTGCTACAATAATCACTTATAGATGGGTATTTGACAATACCCATGTATATAACAAGTCCGAAAAACTTTTTTATTTCACGAACGTCCGTATCAACCCATCTCTTTATTCGGGAACTGCGGGTGATTGTTCTGCTCAACAAAGTATTTTGAGCGTTTATATTTGTCTGATGAACTATGAGCTCATAAACGTCTTGGGTCACCATGAGGACAAAAAAATCATAAGGATCTTTTGTATTATTGAAATCTACACCACATACAGCAGTTTCCTCGAAATCAAATGATTTAAATGATCTTCCATCAACGGATGTCCACGAATCAGCAAGAGACTCCTGTTCCTCCTCTGAATCCGAATCAACATCTGATGGTTCCATTACGTTTGAGTCGCTGGGTTGCTCATCAGAATTAGAAGGTAGATACTCATCTGAATCTGAACCCTCAAAATCAACTTCGTCCATATCATCAGAAGCTGCATTATCAGAAGAAGATTCATAAAATCTCCTGGGATCCATTTTTACATTTTTAGTCAACCCGTGTTGAAAAACTTTTAACTTTTTATTTTTATGAAATTATTCTCAATTGGGTATGTAACGCAGATAGATGAGCAATGAGTTCAATTTCGGAATCTCTTTTGGTTTGCAGGCCATGCACCAGACCTATCTCGTCCGGAGTGGGAGCCGTGAAGTGATGATTGGAACAACCAAGGTGTCGCACTGACGTACTGGAAGGGCCATGACCTTCAAAGCTCGCATCGTCTCTTGCACGCTGTCTACCAGATTGAGGATCGTCGTTGGAGTCTTATCGTGTACTGCCTTTAAGTTGAGGAGCCGGGATACATGAGTCTCGGCTAGGAGCCTTGCGTTGTCGAAGCGCTCAGTCAGCTCCTTGCAAAGCTCGGTGTTTCCTCCCGAGTAAATATTGTGGTGCTTCCCATCGAAGCTTCTGGAGTTTGTAGGTTAAGTTTTTGCACTAAATCCTCTCGAATATAAGAATATTGACTGCCGCCAGATTATTATAAATGCACAGATTTGTTGCGCTTTGCATTGATTCATGTTGTTTTGATTCCTCCGACATCACAACCAAATTACCAGCACAGAGGTTCACAGCTCTTTGTTGAGTTTTATCAATATTTTCTGATGTCGAGTTTCGCACAACGAAGTTAAATGTTTACCCTTACAATTTGTACATGAAAGCCATTTAGCACTGCGACACTTTTTTGAAGAATAACCTCGGTTGGCACAGCAAAAACACCGACCACTTTTTCTTAGGATTTACCGCTTCTCCGTTATTGATAAATGACAGTCGCAGTTCTTGGTTAAATGTTTTTCCGACGAACTAGCGTAAGAAATATCGGGTCTTACGAAGAGTTTGCTGTCGGACCTTGTCGTATTGGTCAACTTTCTACGGCATTCTGACTGGCATGTTTCTCTTTAATTTATTGGACCTTTGGGCAACCCCTATAATTAGCAGGATGCCCCTCGTTCCCACAGATAATACACTTGAGCTGGGTTAAGTCTTCAACCCGCTCCGTTCCTAACCTGCATTCCCCTCTTATGTCGGTTTCTGCGAACTTGACGCAGCGCATCTGCATTTCGCAGTTGGCTTCGGCATGGCCGAACCTCTGGCAGCGCATGCTTTGTAGCATGTCGTCGTGTCTCATTAATTTTTCCCATCTTATAACTTGGAAGTCAAGGACTGAAATACACCTCAGACTTACTTAATGTACTTTGGGGCGATAACGTTACCAGGAACATTGGAAGTTTGTAACCCTCACGGGAGCGTATGTTCTCATCGACCTCTTCTCTAGTGATTGGAATAGATATTGTTGTACAATCATACCTTGAGTTGTTTGCGTCTGGTAGACGGGTCTCGGCATAGCATCCAAAAGTGCTCGCAAATTGCGCTAAGATTTCGCTGTCCGTTGGTGTCGTTTCAATGACCGTCCAAGGCTTGTTGTCCAAGATACGTTCAGCGTAGGTGGATTTGTTTGAAGCGTATTCTCGCGTCAACTTATTGCGCTTTCTGTTGGTCGGTGCGTTGTTCAGAGCGTTTATTAGGTTGGCATTCGAGTGGCGAGCAGTAGAGCGGTTGGTGCCAAAACGTGAGACGATGTGCTCGTAATACCGTATGTTGGCATCATGGATTGTGGAGGCATCGCCCGTTGCGGCTGACAAAAGAGCGGAGTCGTCATTGTCCCAGATGTTGCGGGGCAATGAATTGATGTAGGATAGAATATTCAGATTCAATCTGAGTACATCCTCGTTACCGTACGGAGCTGGAGGTGGTGTTTGGTTCCGTAGGCTGAGCTTGGTAGGAGGAGACAAGAGCTTTGTATGACTCCAAACGTCTCCTACACTTGATAGCTTCCTTTGTTCGTCCCGTTCTTTGTGGTAGAGCCGCAGTGATGGCAGTTGAGGTTCTACCAACCATTTCTGCTTCAGCTTTCGCCATATCCTTTAGTTCATCGTCTGTCCATCTTTTCTTCACTACACTGCCTCATCTTCCAAGTCATCGTTGTACTCCTTTGGATGGGAGCGTCGTTGATGTTGACGCAATCCGGCGTAGGTAGGAAATGACTGAAGGCAATATGGGCAATTTTCAGTGTCAGCTGGTCGCTTAGAGCAATATCGGTTGCAGTGTTGTCGTAAACCAACCTCTGTTGCATAAACATTGTCGCACTTTGGACAGGGCCATGATTCGTGAATGCTGCTATTACTTTCCTGTGGCGTGGTCATTTTGGATTTTTCATATGACCAGTTAAAATTTATTTGATATTAAACCACAGTTTCATACAAAAGAATTCTTTTTTTTTGCAAAACTCTCAAGTTTCTGTGGTGCAGTGTTCTTTAGCTTTCGTTGTTTGATGTCTGTAGGGTCCAGATGTTGTTACCATAAACAATTATTCACCACGATTGATGATGCCAGTTGCAACGAAGATGGTGTTGGTGTCACTTAATGTCTGGGTGGGTACTATACCACAGAAAATCACATATGCGAAGTTTTGGAAATCCTCCTCCAGAAATCGAAAAATTTGACTACTGTCACCGCCAGGTGTCTAGCTCCGCCAGAAATCGAACATTTTTGACAGGTGTTGAAATGTCAAAATCTGAGTACGCCAATCGATTTAGGAGGTGGATTTTACATACTGTCCCCGCCAGCTGTCTAGCTCCGCCAGAATTTACCGTGGAAAACGGCTTGACCCCGATAAACTCGAGATCGTCACTCGCTTTTTGACGGAGCTCATCTAAGAGCGGCTCAGGTTCCGTGCAGGAACTGATGCCCGTCTGATGGACCGTCTTCAATTTCTCGCTTCGAAGCGTGAAGCTGAAGAACTCAGCAACTTTGTATCATGTTATATTCGGGCAATGTGAAGCATTGCGCCGAATACCTTTTCTCTTTTTCGTTAATTATTTTAGTATAAAAATTACCATTTGTGGCCGACTTACATACCTGTTTTACTTCATCCAGATCTATTTTGTGGGTCCTTATGGGTGACACATTCTTATTTTTTGTGTGCTGTGGCTGCTTCTGGTGTTGCTGAAGTTGCTGCGTCGCTGCTGCCGATGTTGATGAATTGAATGTGTGTCATGTTATGTCGATGACTGAACAAATATTGTGCCCAACTCCAGTTTAACACAATGCCCAAAACAAAATATACTTTTGTTTTATTTCCTTTAAATTCAGACTATTCCAAATGCTCTTGATGCTTGATGATTAGTTGTCGAATTTAGTTTTTATATTGAATACATAAATTTGGATATAAGTCCAGACGGTGTTGCTCTCTGCAGGATACTTTATGTTCGAGTCAGAGGTAAGTGTAATATCAACTACCTCTTTCCTGTTCTTGGTTACAAATGTGGGGTCATTACCAATATTAGGTACAAATAAGTAGGTTAGTGCTTAGTAGGTAATCAAATAAGGACTTAGCTCTTTCATTTATGTCAGAGCTACCCCATACCGTGTGATGGGCGTTAGCGTCCGATCCGATTAGGAGACCCACTTTCTTTGATTGCGCGTCCGCAATAGCCTTTCTTAAAGTGTCTTCTGAGATGTCCTTTCTACATTGCCTGAAAAATTTAAAATAAAAACCTTTCAGGTTCGGATATGTTTTCCATAGGTACAAAAAAAAAGTTATCCAGATAAACTGTCCATTGTGCAACCTTACCTGAACGCAGAGTAAGATAACGACAGTTGACAGTATACAGTCTTGTTCGTTACTATCCGTTTTTCACTTACGGTGCGTGGACGGTGAAGTGCAATCTCTTGTTAGACATATGTATATATATGTAGGGGTTTACATTAGCAATAAACACAGAAGTATATGTAACAATAAATAAACAATACACTGGAATTTGTGTTAACGTTATTATTTATTGTGTTTTCAAATAAATTTACAATACAGAATATTAAAAGAAGAGAGGACTTGTAGCGAAACGACTATGCCACTTGTTACGATGTTCGAAAGAGATTGAATATTCTGGAAATCTCCAGCCTCGTGACAAGGCAATCAAAAGTTGATTTTTTTACTTCAATGCCAAAAGGCTTTAATTTCCTATGTAAATTACAAGAATCAAGCTTAATTATATTTTAATTTTACATACACTCAGAAAACATATTGTTATTTTACCCGTATTTTCACGTGTTATTCAACAATCGTGACTTCAACTTTTTATTGTTAAAAATGCAATAAAGTATATATTTTTTAATGATTTAAATTAAACTTACACAAGGTCGCTTATTAAAGCATTTACTGTTGTAAAATTGTTGTCATATTCTGTGGTGATTTCATATATATGTTTATGGATCAGCATCCAAATATGGTGTGACGACTCCGGAAATTTAGCGTTCAACGCTTCAATCGGACCTTCGCATTTATAAATAGAATCATCTATAGCTAGATATGCATCCGTAATATCAGCTTTACTTTCCGCGACAAGAAGGACGGTCCGTTGCAAACTTGCTTAAGAAACCCGGAAACTTTTTGCATTTACTAAATATTATAATAGTGAAGAATCCGGAAAACGATTTTTTAATTTTTTTTTTATTTGGATTTAATCTGAAGGCAGGTGAGACGAGGTTCTTGCATTATAGGACCGTTGGCAGAGAATTAAAAAAATCCGTTCTCTGATTTTACATTTTAAGTAGGTATTTAAATAAATTCGTAATTACTTACCTGATAAAAACGGTACCACACTTTTACTCAAATTAAAATTGCTTACGATTTGAAACACTTCCAAGTCCAAAAGTAAAGAAGACGAACTATTTTCACTTTCACATTTATCTACTATTCTCAGTGTTTTGCGAAATAACAATAAAATCACTGTTCATCACATCCATTTTTACACGCTTTAATGCTGCGACCGACCAAATTGAAATGCAAAGCGATTGAGTTGATTACGGGACTTTTCCTTAAATCTCAACAGATGGTTGGGACTTTGATTGCGTTGTTAATTTGATGTTGAAATTGCAACTTTTTGTGCTAACACGGAGAATTAAAGGTTTTGGTTATCAATTTGACTGCCTTGTTGTTAATTCAATAAATTCGGTTCTCATTTTCACATATTGTTGTAATTATGATAGATTTAGGTTTCAAATTTGAGACACCCATAATAATGTAGAATTGACAACCAAAATTAACAACATGTTGTAAATTCTACAACAGGTAATGGCAATCATTTTTACAATTTCTGTTTAAAAATGATTGCAAATCTGTAAAACTAGCAATTAATTGTGAATTTTATCACAAATGTTGTTATAAACAGTGGGTCGTATGCGAAATGCTTTATCTCTGGCTCAAATCTCATTATTTTGTGCTTTGGCTAGCATTTTTACTAGAAAATATAAAAAATATGGAGATTTGAGACTGAGACAAAGCATTTCGCATACCAGCCAGTAAGTTGTAAATTTGATTTCCACTTGTTGTTAAATTTACAGCCTGGATTTTGGGTGCATTTAACTCGATTTTTAGTGTTTAAACAGTTTACATTCACGCTACAAAAGTAACAGTCCTCGAGATGATTTCGTGGTTCTCGCCAAATAGTCGGTGTTTCAAACTTGAAAGAACATCTTTTACCACTTTTCCATAATCGTAAATATTCTACACACGACTTACAAACACTTCTCATTTTTATCCAAGACGATCCCAAAATACTCAAAATATGTGTTTTTAACAAGCTGTGATATAACTTTTTTACGGTTTTGGAACACATATTCTCCGCATATGTAGCAAAAATTATCTGGGTTGTTTAAACAACGTCTCTTTGAACTACTCATGACGCAAACACTTGTGATAATAACCTTTACACTGTAAAAAACGTCTACTTTCGAGGCGTCTATGAAAAAAATCAAAATCAAAGTCACGCGAGCTGATACAAAAATTGTAATGGTAAATTTGTAACAAACAAGTCATAAGTAAGTACAATCAACTACAAAATTCGCGGCAACAGCCAAAATTTAAATTTTTTAAACCAGTGTAATCATCTGTTTGTTTAAAGTAATGTATTGTTTTACAGTGACATATAAGCTTTTTTACATCAGTTAATACAATTAAACATAAATGACATTTAAACATGTTATTTTTCTAGGGATTCTATAAGGATAAGAACATCAGGCGATACTCTGTCTGAGGTTTCATTTTCAAAAAAAAATAAAATTGTACAAAAAGCCAATCGTGAACTGGATATTTGAGATAAAGAGTAATAAAATTTTAAAACAAGTATCTAACGCTGGCAAAAAGTTTTGAAATTTATATTTAATTTCATTAAAATAAACTATGTAAGTGTTATCAAACCTACATTGAATAATAAGTGGCTGTAAGTTTTGCCCTTGTTGTCTCATCTTTGTAGCAATTTTATCGATGGTGGGGTTGAAAGCATTTACTTCCCCCATTTCAACCATCAATGACTGCTGGGAGTCCTTTATAGTTGGCTTCAAAAAAAAATTTTTTTTTTTAATTTCGCTTGAAACCGCTGCTTGTCGGGTTGTTGGCGGTAGGGTGGCGTGGAGCAGGTTGACAATTAAAATATCTTCTGGATCGGAAAAAAAATAAAAATTATAATTAATATGTTATTCTTGGCATTCGTAAAACAAATACGTATCTAAAAAATTTTCAATAGCAAAAAATACTAAAAAGATGAAATAAATATTTGGTGATTTTAAATTATCCAAAAGATAGAACGATGCCTTTCTCGCTTGAATTATAAAGCAAATGAATATGGGAAAATAAGATTAGGCAATTATTCATTTTTATAAAATTGTGACAATTTAAGAAACTTTAAGAAATTTTTAAGTTATTGAATAATCATTATCTTTTATGAATATCGTTTTGACATCTTAGTTACGGTCAGAGTATCTGAAACATACAAACGATCTTATATTGAAATCAATTGACGAGACGATAAAGATGATGTAAAGTGAAACAAATTATTGACGATATCGCTTTGAATAATACGGACTCCAGACTATCTTAAAAAAGCTATGTACTTAAAAACGAAATATTTACCAGTGTTACTCCAGCCGAGTGCTTGAGCAAAGGCCAAATATTTAAAATGTCAGGAAAATTTTGTTTCTTTATATCCAGTTGTCTCGCCTTATGAGTTTTTCGTCATTTAAATTTTACCTCCTCCCAAGGTTCTTTATGAATCTCAAGCCACTTGACATCCACCGCAGTGTCATCTTAATCAAAAAATTATAATTGAAATAAAGTTTAAGTTAGAGCTGTTTGCTGTTAGAAAAATATACCGTTTAAAAATCCTACTTCTTGCATCCAAAACAGGATTTACAAAAATTGAACTGGAACTACAGCCAGGTTCATTTTTGAATGCACAGAAACCAATTTTTCTATGACGACGCTTTAAGTTATAATATCGGCAGTACAATCGTCCTGCAGGATTTTCCTTTGAGCCTTTCTTAGGTGGCATAAAATAAATATTCTGCAATTTATAAATTTTGTGAAGGTTGTATCGGGTGATTTTTTAAGAGCTTGAGAACTTAAAAAAAAAACGCATAAAATTTGCAAAATCTCATCGATTCTTTATTTGAAACGTTAGATTGGTCCATGACATTTACTTTTTGAAGATAATTTCATTTAAATGTTGACCGCGGCTGCGTCTTAGGTGGTCCATTCGGAAAGTCCAATTTTGGGTAACTTTTTCGAGCATTTCGGCCGGAATAGCCCGAATTTCTTCGGAAATGTTGTCTTCCAAAGCTGGAATAGTTGCTGGCTTATTTGTGTAGGTAGACTTTAGACTTGACGTAGCCCCACAAAACATAGTCTAAAGGCGTCAAATCGCATGTTCTTGCTGGCCAACTTACCGGTCCATTCCTTGAGATGAATTGTTCTCCGAAGTTTTCCCTCAAAATGGCCATAGAATCGCGAGCTGTGTGGCATGTAGCGCCATCTTGTTGAAACCACATGTCAACCAAGTTCAGTTCTTCCATTTTTGGCAACAAAAAGTTTGTTAGCATTGAACGATAGCGATCGCCATTCACCGTAACGTTGCGTCCAACAGCATCTTTGAAAAAATACGGTCCAATGATTCCACCAGCGTACAAACCACACCAAACAGTGCATTTTTCGGGATGCATGGGCAGTTCTTGAACGGCTTCTGGTTGCTCTTCACTCCAAATGCGGCAATTTTGCTTATTTACGTAGCCATTCAACCAGAAATGAGCCTCATCGCTGAACAAAATTTGTCGATAAAAAAGCGGATTTTCTGCCAACTTTTCTAGGGCCCATTCACTGAAAATTCGACGTTGTGGCAGATCGTTCGGCTTCAGTTCTTGCACGAGCTGTATTTTATACGGTTTTACACCAAGATCTTTGCGTAAAATCTTCCATGTGGTCAAATAACACAAACCCAATTGCTGCGAACGGCGACGAATCGACATTTCACGGTCTTCAGCAACACTCAGAAACAGACGCAATATTCTCTTCTGCACGCACTGTACGCATTCGTGTGGTTGGTTTAATGTCCAATAAAGTAAACTGAGTGCGAAACTTGGTCACAATCGCATTAATTGTTTGCTCACTTGGTCGATTATGTAGACCATAAATCGGACGTAAAGCGCGAAACACATTTCGAACCGAACACTGATTTTGGTAATAAAATTCAATGATTTGCAAGCGTTGCTCGTTAGTAAGTCTATTCATGATGAAATGTCAAAGCATACTGAGCATCTTTCTCTTTGACATCATGTCTGAAATCCCGCGTGATCTGTCAAATACTAATGCATGAAAATCCTAACCTCAAAAAAATCACCCATTATAACTACGGTGACCATATTTCTGGGAGCAAAACCCGGGACAAAAAATAAGCAAATTGAAAACGTAGAAAAAACAAAATATTTTTGGAGTTTATTCCTTAGAATCGATTCATATATAGATCTAGAGCCCGGTATGAAAAATGTACCTATGTGAGTAAAATAAAATGTTGAGAAAAAGCTTTGCCAAAAAAAGTGAGGGTTTAGGCATATTTCAACTCTTTATACTTTAATTTTTAATTTTAAAAAAGATAGTCTGGCCAGTTGCACTAAAACCCACTAAAAATAGTTATTGTTAAAATGCTTATAAAATTTATCGGCCTGATAAATTTACTGTGTTGCACCAATGTCTTTCACTGATTTACAAACTAAAATGCTGTTTGCGAACCATCCCTGCATCTTTTCAAAACTGAACGAAAAAGAGATGTCAAAACCGTTATTTTATTTTGTTTGTAAGGATTTTTTAATCTTGCTGAAACTGATTTTGGGTTTTCATAATTTCATTACGATCTGTTGGCAATGAAACGAAGGTAGACCTTAGCATGGCTAGGTGATGGGTAACTTTTCGTACAGTTCGACACTATGTGGATCTATGAACATTAAACATATCTCCAACAGAGATTTGATATGAGTCTGTGGCATAAAAACGCAATGAGTAATAAGCAATTGGTTTTTCGCACTTACGGATTGGTTTTTCAAATTTTTCCGATCCAAATAATCACAAAAGTTTATCTACGCACTGTTTGGAAACCCTGAACCTAAATTTGAATTCCAAATCGTCAAATTCACTGGATTCCTGTGAACTCGAAGAACTCTTGGACGTCTTGCTACTTCCCCAAATAAATCATCATCAGATGAGGAGGATGGCCAATCTAAAATTCTGTAGTAATTTTTTTCATTGAATTTTGTAACTTTCAAATGTCCTGGCAAAAGTGAAATGTTTTTTTTTTTATAGATATTTTCATTAAAACTTGGTTTTAAAATTTATCTGGAGGAAAATGGCATTTTAGTTTATCGGCCTTTTAAAACTAAAATTGGTTAGAGCAACCGATAAATGCTATTTTAAATTTAACGAAGCGATAAATATTTAAAAACGTTTGGTGCAACTGGCCATTACAAAAGTTATTTTTTAACGCAGTTAAAGGGTTTGAGAGGGTTGCAAGTGGTTGAAATACTAGGTCAAAGTTTGTTTAATTCTTTGTAAGGATAGAAGTTTGAAAGTCATGGTAATGGATTTTGATTTAACATAAGTAAATACGACACTCAAAGTTTTAAAAAATTTAACGCTTTTTGTTATCCACTGAAGGAGTATAATTTTTATGATGTGACATTTAACTCTGTTTTGTAAAAAGAACATAAAATGTCACTAATTTATTGATTATTATTTAATATTGGTATAATTTATTACTTGCTACATGTAAACTTTGTAATTTTATTTTGAATAATAATTAAATAAAGTTTATACAATACAATACAAATAGAGGATGAAAGTTTTCGTGCGATGTCGTCAAATTGCACAAAGATTTCAACCTAGAACGGGACTTAAAACTTAACCCGGGACACTTGTAGGTCCCGGGTTTCCTAAAAAAAAAACCGGGATGGGCTATTGAAATACGGGACAGTCCCGGGAAAACCGGGACGGATGGTCAGCGTAATTATAACCAATTTTAATATATGTAAATGATATCACCATCTGCGAGCAAAAACTATTTAACTTTCTTTTTTTTTAGCACGAATTGTTTTATTGCTTCGAAATACCTCAAAAATTGTTTTAAGTCACAAAAGCAAATTTTATGTCCGAGTGTCCGCCGTGGATACACCTGGCGAATCTAGTTTTTGTATTATTGTTTTTCATTTTGAAAAAGCATGGTGAATTACAGTTTCTAGCTCTCTCGCCATGCACAAGATGAAACCAACATATTCTTTGATTGCTACCACTGTTGCTGCGATTTTCTCTTCTGAAATTCTTAAAGGAAAAAGGAAATATTTTTTATTTTTTTCCTGTTTTTTGTTTACAATATGTTTTTATAATAAATTTGTTTCTTTTAAAAAACAGCTATTATGTTTGCTTTTAAAGTTATATCATTTAATAGTAAATTTGTTTATTTTGTTTTTTTTTTCTTATATATATAAAAGAAGTTCTCTTTTAAGGAATGGAAAAAAATTGCTTATAAATTACAATATTGAGAAAAAAAAATTGAATCTTACGAAAGGAAAGCCCGCATCTTCGGGGGTCCGTTACTGATCTCTTTTGCTCTTGCAGCTACTGAAGGACGGATGGGTCCACGGTTTGATGCACGGAGTCTTGTTATTTTGAAGCAAGTAGAGCGTTTTTTTTTTGTTTACACCACTATTTATTAAGGTTCCTTTAGGTGGTCAAGTAGTACGCACCGCGGTTCCGTTAAGTGGTTCTAATGTATCACTTTTCACAGGAGTTTTTATTAAGTTCCCGTTAGGTGGTTCTGACGTGACACCTTTAACAGAGTTTTTTAATTTTGATCGGGCGCCAGTTATCGAGTTTAAATTAAGGTCGATCAAAAAAAAAACACCGCTTAACTTGCTTGTTGGCAGAAGACTAACCTTTTATTATTTTCACCTCTATTTGTCAACTCATTTCACGTACAGTTCGACTTTGTACGGCTTTCTGACAGGCCTGTTTTTCCCGTATCTCTTGGACCTTAGGACAGCCTCGATGATTTTCAGGGTGCCCCTCGTTCCCGCAGATTACACACTTGAGCTTGGTCATGTCTTTGACCCGCTCAGTCTCTAACCTACATTCACTCCTATTGTGAGATTCGGCGCATTTCACCCATTGCCGTAGCGTGCCCGAACCTTTGGCAGCGCATGCATTGCAGCATGTAGTCGTGTCTCTTTAATTTTTCCCAGTGTATGACCTGGTAGTCTAGGACAATGATATTTCTAAGACTCTCGTTTAATTTTTCCCAGTTTATGCCCCTCCCGTCTGGATCTAACTGTAGAGAAGGATTTGACTCCGATGAATTTGAGTTCGTCGCTGGCCTTCCTTTTAACAGGACCGTGTCAAAATTTTTGTAGGCACGAGCTAATCGTTTTCTTTTCCTTGGAGCAGGTTTATGATCAGCACAAAACAATTTTCTTTTTCTTAGGTCATTGCGTTTTTTACTTTCCGTTAGTACTAAAAGTTATTTGCTTGGTGTGCTCACGTTGTGATTGCTGGTCTTTGCAAACTCAGTTTTACTGAGTTTCTCTTCGAATTATGCCGTGAAACGGCCAATACATACCTGTTGCTGTATGATTGACCTAAGGAGAAATTTATTCTTTTCCCACCCACGTATTGGCAAACAACGCTGTTTAACTTCCTGCATTTTTAACAATTTTGAATATACTTTATCTGGATTCTTTTCTCTGATGTTATCGGAAATTTTTTCTTCTGCATAAGTTTCGCGAGACTTGTTATTGGTTTACGCTCATTGAAAAAGCGAACACTATACACATCTTTACACATTCCAAGATTCCATCGGTTTCTATTTTTTCTAACATGTTTTTTCCTTCGGCGTCTTCAACGGCGCAAAAATAGGAAGCACATTTCGAATGGCTTCCAAATACATGATAAGCGACTTTTAATATATCAGCTTGCAGCAATTTAAGTTTCTCGACCTCATGGTACTAGCTGTTTTTGCGGTATTGAGTTGCACATTTTATTCCTTTTATAATTTTGTCAATTGATGAGAAAAGTAGTTTTCTGCTTATGATGTTGTGTTTTGTGTTTTCTTGTCTAATTTGTAAGCTTTTTACGAAGGTTTCGGAATAGGTGGTTAACACACTCGATCTTCTGGATAGTTGGGAAAAGGCTTGGCTTCCAAAAGTTTTTTTTATAAACATTATTGTCACAATCAGCAACAAATTTATGAAAAACTACCTCAAAGTTCTCGAAACAAAACTTAAATCCGCCCGTGAAGATATCGGAGTCTATTTTAGTTGATGGGCCCGTGTGTTTTTTGTTGCACTAATGTTCAGGTATTTCAGCCTTTTTCTCATTCAGCTTACAAACATGGCAATATTATTTCTTGACACCATAAAACAGAACTTTTTTGTGCTTATGTCACTAATCGTTGCAATACCCGATAAGGCCTTATAGTTCAAACCATCTATGTAACCAAGCCCCGTCAGCCCCGATCGATGTTCCCGATTTCTATAGCAAGTCTCTTTTCTTCTTGTATTGCCTCTTGAATTTGCCTCTCGGTAGATTCGACCCACACTTCTTTTGTACTGGTTTCAATCTGTCGGTATACTTTGGAGGACACAAATGGTACTTAAATGGCTTCGAGAACTCGGTTACACTGCAAATATCCGTTTCCAGCTAGCATGGTTCCGCAACAATTTCATTATTAATGGTCTCACTATTTTCTTCATTTACATTGCAAATGAACACGTTAAAGGACATATTACACTTGAAAATTAGTTTTGAGCTAAAACCTAAAACATGAAAATGATAAGGGATATTAATTGTTGTTGTTTAGTTAGGCCTTCAACTTCTTCCAAAAAAATCAAATTTAATTCGTTAGTTGCATTGATCGATATATTTCGGCAACAAGTGCCAATATCGTAAGGGATATTATTTCTATATAATAAATAAGTTACCTTTCCGAAATTCATGAAAAATCGATTAAAATTTGCCTGGATGAGTCACCATTTCTATTATTTTTCTTATAATCAGCAAGCACAAAAGTGCCTGGTGGATGCTCATTGAGAATAGTGTCAATATCCACGAGTTTTTTTTTTGTTATTTTTTTTTTTTCGAGCGAGATGAATTTGGTGATAACAAACGCTAATTTCATTTTGCTGAGCGAGATAAATTTCTGTTGTCTACAATTGTTGTTTGCTGTCCAATCTTGTATATTTTTAATTCCTTTTATTTCAAATAAAACTTTCCTTTAATGCACTTAGTCAAAAACTCTCATTCCGAACACTTTCACGATCATTTACAAGTGTATGGAGGAGTATTTAACTTCGGACGGGAAATCATTGATACAAATAACAAAAAGCAGAGGTCCAAGTATTGATCCCTGCGGCACTCCCGAAAAAAAGATTTAAGGGACGGGAAATTTTGTCCTCAATAACGACTGATTGATTTCTTCCACTTAGGTATGAATAAATCATTTGTTCCGCAGTGTTTGAAAACAAAAATTGTTCCTTTAATTTTGATATCAGAATTTTGTGATTGACCGTATCAAAGGCTTTAGAGAAATCCAAAAGCACTAAAAACGATAATAGATCATTATCAATTGCAGTTCTTATATCGTCCGAAACTTTCAAGATGGCAGAAATGCAACTGTGATTTTGTCTAAAACCGGATTGTTGAGTGCTTAAAAGATTACTTGCGCTTAAGAAAGCTGAAATTTGATCATGAAGCAGCTTTTCAAGTACTTTGGAAAAAAAAACGACAGAATTGATATAGGTCTCAATTCTGGTTGTGATAAACGGGTTGCTGGTTTTTATTCTTTTATTTTGTTGGCTTTTACTTGATGGAAGTCTTTAATATTTGAGCAAATCGTTTTTTTTTTTTTATTTTGGTACTTCCACTTTGTTTTTATTTTTATTTGTTGTGACGACAGCTGTTTCGGCACACATTACCTTCTTCAGACTGAAGACCGGAATCACTTTTGCAGCTTTCCAACGGGAAGGAAAATGCGATGTCATTATAATTGTGTTGCAAATATAGGTAGAATATGAGGTAAAATTATTTTTATGAAAAATGGGTGTATATCGTCTTGAGCTTGGGCAGCTGGATTTTGCTTTGCCTTATGTAACACTTAATTTTGATAAAAAAAAACTTTATTTAATTTATTCAAACTTAATCTAGTTATATAAATGGTCACAACGTCTTAAGGTTCTAAATTGACTTAAAAAAATATGTGTTGTGAACTTATTCACTGACTTAAAAGAAGTGAGTGCTATCAAGTGCCAGAAATATGCTCTTCAAGTAATACAAATGAACAATTGTATGAAGACGTATTTAGTGATCAGTGAAAATCAAGAAATCTGAAATCCGGCAAGCTGAGTTCAGCATTCAAGATCTGTTCTTCGTCTGAATCTTCTAGACTTTCTAAGTTATTTGTGGTGGAAGTAGATGCAACAGCTAGTGATTCTCTTTGTCTTACAATCCTTTCCTCTTCTTCCAGTCGTCGTTGTCTACATCTTTCTTCTTTTTCCGTCAATTTTTTATCTATACCACCTAAGCATCCCGGTCGACCTGGCTCTCTCTGTTTCATTAAAAATAATTTATCCTCCTCTATTTTCATTTTCTCAAAAGCATCAACATGTGCAATATCAAACAAATTATCAAGATTAATTTTGAAATTGTTCTCACGGCTCTTGAACGTAATCTGAGTTTTCTTACAATTTTTTTTGCAACTCTCTCCAAACATGATATAAATCAACAAGTTTCTTCACGCAGTTAGGGAATGCCCTTGTTGGAATTTTCGCTTTTTCCCAATATATGATGCACTCCCTGATCACAAGATTTGCACTTTCACTAACAGTCAATTTAACCTCACGAATATTGTAAAATAGGACTGCGAGAACTTATCGATTAGATGGTAATTTTGCACCTTTTATTTGGTAGCTAGGCGATCCAACAAGAAAAATATTTTGTTTATCACTCCGTAATTCCACCGACATGTTTACGCACTAAACAATGGAGCACTAATAGTCTTAAAAATCACGTATGAATGGCAAATAAAACATGTAGTAACAAGTCACAGCGCAGCCCAAGCAACTTTGATAAATAGCAAGTCGGCACGGGTTATCGTTTATGAATCGAACTTATATTTTTTTCTAGACAAAATAGGGTTATTACGAAACTTTTAAGGTTTTGCGTAAAAAAATATCGAACTTGAAATTTAAGGGACACCCTAATCTTTAACTATGATTATAATAATTGGCTGTAGCGTAAGACCTCTGGAGAAGTATTTTTGCTTTAGACTCTCAATTTTAAATTTCGAATCTCCAACTGATGAGCTCATTAGGAAGCTTCCATTTCCATTTTTTTAGCATTTTGTTTGCCAACTGTAACCACAGAAGGTTTCAAAATTTGGTGAATAAGTGACGAGACATATGACATTTGCGTCTGGTATTGGATATTTATCCACAACTGTATTTTCGTTTAGTTTTTTGAAATCGATTACCATTCTCACTTTTGGTGTATTGTCTTCGTTAAATCCTTTTTGAGCACTACCCATACTGGACCTTTGCTTTCTCGAATTATTCCTGATTCTATTTATTTTGTTTACTTCTTTATTTATAAATGCATTGGCACTGTGAGGATATATTTCATTTATTATATATATATATTTATTTCAGCAACTATATCTGTTATGAATGGCAGATTTATATTTATATTTTTATGTTCCACTTTTATCTGTTCACTTACACATTTTCTCAAATCTTCTAAAGTCTCACTTTTGTTCATAATTATATTTTTTATGCCTTCTTCGTCAAAATAAATTCTTTCTTCTTCATTATTTACCTTTACATTATTATTTTGAAGATCAAAAACTGCTTTGTTATCTCTTAAGAATTTGTTACCGATTATAATTTAATATATCGTAACCGAAATTATTTAACTGACTGTTCAAAAACGAAACTTGTTGAGTTAAACTGGGTGAATAAAACTTCTTGAGATTTCGAAAATAAAAAAACTCGATCGTTTGGATTTCTGATACACAATAAAGTATAAAATTTTTATTTACATAGATTTTGATCTTCATTTAACCTTAACAAATTGTCGGTCTTTCGATGGAAATTTCGATTTTCGATTTGGTTTTCCATATTTTGTGGAGAATGCTTCTGCGTCGTGTTGTTGTTGTTTGACTTGACTCGATTTTTCTGCTCTCGCATTAAATTCTTCCTAGAGATTTATCTAAAGTGCTTCAAGTGCTGGTAAATCGTCTCGTGCTTCAATAGCACATCGGAAATTTTCGTAGCTCTCTGGGATGCTGTACAACAGAAGATCGCGTTAAAAAGCATTTGTGCTCATTAAATTTTAAGTGGGCCTATTTTTTATTTTTAACCTTCTTAGGGTTAAGCACTTCGTTCACCTTTGGTTCTTTTATGATATGAGTTTCGTCAGAGTTTTGTTGCAATTTCAGTGCAATTTGATTCATCTGCATTTGAAACTCCCACAATCATCACAACACATTACTGAGTAGCTGTTGCTGTTGCCAGTTCAATCTACTTTCAAGCACATTGAGTCTCGATTTCAATTCTTTATTTTCATTTAATAATAAACTCAAATGAAAGATGAATTGCTTATGTGTTTCTTCCAGAGCCAAAATTTTAGCATATACCATTTGAAGAGTGCATTGACTTTCGCTGGTTTTGTTAACCGTAGACTCAAACGCTGCAACAGCAGTTTTTTCTGTATTTGCTGCCTTGTCTTTTTGTTGCTGTGACAAAACCGGTGCCACTGCCAAGTTATGTAGAGAGCGTCTTCTTAACACAACACATTTAACACAACGAAATGGTTGGGCACTGGATCTAAAAAAGTTTGCATCGTCTTCAGTGATATTAACACAATTAAAATGAAAGAAATGTTTGCAATCATTACAGTCTATTTTTTTAATGCAATTTCGATCAATTTTATTTGAACAAACTGAACAGTTCATATTGAGTAACAAGTTGATTTATGTTAAAAAAAAGTTGTTCTAACCGATGCGCACCCCACGACATTCAAGAGAGAACTGGTCGATGGTTGTGTTATTGACCAATGTATTGCAATGAGTTCCTGCTCAATTTTAGATTTGTTTATTTCCCAGTTGGTAAAAGATCTTGAAGCATAAGAAACTGGTATAAACGTTCCGTTGTATTCTTGTGTGAGCACTGCACCACATGCATATTTGCTTGCATCTGTAATAATGCAGAATTCTTTTTCGAAATTCATGTATTGTAATACTTTTGGACTAAGCAAAGCATTTTTCAAATAGTTGAATGCGATTTGACACTCTTCGGTCCAACTGAAAATAGTATTCTTTCTTCTATTGTAACTATCATCTCGTCCCTGTGTCTGTTGAGCGTTATATCTTTGATTATATGATACTCTACTCTGATAACGACCTCGAAGATTTTCAATTTTTCCATTTAATTTTGTTCAAATTTGTTGTCGTTGTTCTTTGTTTAGAATAAACATTTGGACCAGACTCTCAAAGGCTTCCTTGAAGGTTAGACAGCTGTGCAAAGCTCCTTCGAAGCTCGGAATTTGGACTGGGTCCAACTTCATTTCTAGTTTTGTGGCTACCGCAGCCCCCCGCCCACTCGGTAGCTCTCTAGCGAGATATGTACTGTCGGTCCATGTAGCAGGAAGAGTTATTTTATGTTCTTTTAGAAATCATTTTATTTTGATCCATAGATTCGACTGAACTCAATCTAAAACCGATTTTCTTTGTTGGTTTTTGTGTATGAGAAAATAACTTTTTCCTTAAACCATCCTCCATGTGATTTTCAATATTGGGACGCCATTGCAGGCTACCTACCGGAAAAAAGTTTATAGCAGATTGCCCATCTAGAAAATTGAGCATCTTCTTGCTCGCTAAATTTGTCAATGAATTGTCAGATCGATCATAAGGGTTCAAGGTTTTAGGTGGCATTTTATTTTGGATTTGTGATGGTTGACTTTTAAAATGTTCTAGGTTGCATGGGTCAGGCTGCCTCTGAGGCACAAAAACAGATTCAACAGGGGGGTTTTCATGAATATTTTTCAAAGGGTGCAAGGTTGTTAACTTTATCTACCCACATTTTTGTTAAATGGCTACGATCTACCGACTTACCTTTCTCAAGTTCCTCATCTGAACTGCTAAATTCTGACAGAATTCTGTATTTTTCTTGAAGATATTGCTGGTTACTTTTTTCGCGCAATTGTCTTTCTTCCTCAAGTCTTTGGATGAGAAGATCTTTTCTTTTGCGGGACTTCTATGATTTGGAGCATTTTCGTTGGGGCTGGTGTCACGTGGAGGTGTATGCGGAGGTGGATTTTCAGCTGTACTCGAACTTGGCTTTGAATGATGGGGTGTAGAGTATCGTCAGGATTCACACATCCAACTCATGTCGTTTAGTGCAGAGTCTACGTTGACGCATCGGAAATGGAACCAGGCATCACATTTGTCACACGCTACCGTTTCTGGTATATCTGGGTTCAGGACAAAGCTAGCAGCTATGCTTTTCCAATGGTGATGAATTCGCATTTGGTGGGTTTCCGTTTGGCATAGTGCAACAAGTTGGTTTCAAGAATTTTTAAGAAATTGTGATGGCCAAGTTCTTATAGCCTTAAATCAAACTCTGGGCTTTTTCTTTGTAAGGCTAAAAATTCTGGAATTTTATTAAGTACTTACATTGTATTTGAATAGGAATAACCAAAAATCAAGACAATATAAATTAAAAACAATCAGTTTTCATCAACGTTATAAACTTTAATTATCAAACAATATTCAATTCGCTGGAAATTCAAGTGAATGGTTTGGTGGTTGCTACAAGAAGAACATATATTTTTTCCAACCAATTCAAGATTTTTTGTGTTTACGGTGACTGTGTGGATTGGTCACACAGTAAGGGTATATTCTGAAAAATGAAAAACACATTACAGTTTTTTTTGGTCAGGCTAAAAAAACTAAGATGGAGTTTTTTTTTATAATTTTAAGGCAGGTACTTTCCCTTTCTTTTCTCCACTTATTTAGACCCGAAAGAAATTTCAAAATAGCCAACGGCGTATGTTAGGGAAACAAGTTTTTCCATGTCCTCGGCTTCCATTTTTTCAAGGACTTCTACTGTTAAACCCCAGGAATTAAAAAGTTCTTTGGTTTGCGTTAGGTCTTCATCACTAAAATATTGTATTGGCACACTTAAAATTTGACAAGAGTTACTTGAAAACTGATCGACGTTTTCATTTACTTGACTCTCCATTATAAAAGCACAACCGCACGCGACGAAAACGAAACAAAAATGCGTAGGTTGTTTCATTAAGTAAGCTGATCGTTGACCCAGTATCTACCATAGCAGTGTATTTTTTTTTTTTTAAGTTAATTTGATTATTATTTTATTTCCGAGACTAGTTTGTAAAAAACAAATCATCGACTGCATTAACATCGTCGTCGTCACTCAAAGCGTCAACTGACATATTATGATCGGACTGTGTTCTTTTGCTGTATCTACTTGTACTAGATTGATTTTTTTTATTGCTATTCATCGTCTGCTGCGAGTCTCGGTCGTTGGATGAATGTCCTTGATTATGTGTATTATTTGAGCTATCACTTCTCCTACTACTACTTCGAAGTTTTTCATTTTTCTTGTCGTAGCTAGAATTTGAATACTTCGATTTCTTTTTTTCTAAGACATTTTTCTCGTGAACTTCTATTTTATTATTCATGAACTTATAATATAGATTTGTGTAGTCTTGCCCTATAAAAGACGCAACAATATTCCTAACTTCACTAAAATTTGTGTTGTTGATTTGATTATAGAAAAAAAATAAAGATCCTGATAAAATTGACTTAACTCTTTGTATTGCAATACCACTAAGAATATCTGCCATCGTGGACTTATCATCACAATATGCAGAATATTCTGCAATATCTTCTGCAATTACAGCTAATTTATCACTTAATTCTAGAATAGTTTTTACCTTCAATCCCATAATTCCGTTAGTAAGGGTAACCAGGTCCTTTCTCGGTCTAAAATGGACTTTAAGTCTCTCCTCACACTCCTTCCATGTTGTTGGGGGGTTGATTCTGATGAGGTTTTTAGCTGCTCCAGATATTTTATAGTTGTAAATTATTTCGAACGCTGTTTTTTTTTTCATCTCCTGTTTGGAATTCAGACAACTTTCTTGTTACAATGTCAATAAAAGATGGCAGTTCACAATACTTAAGTTTAAGTTTCATTTTTACACGGTTCGTTAATTTTTCTTAAACCGCTTCGTTTCCACTTCTTTAATAATACAAATTCTTTTCTTTTTTTCTTGTTAACTCCCGGTTCTTTTTCGACTGCGCCAGTAACGAAAAGTCTTCGATCCCCGAAGAAAAACAAACTGTATACCTCGGTGGTCAAACAACTAATGTAAACAACATGAATGTAATTCGATTCATGCAATTTCCGTTCCCATGAAATGAAAAATTCAGAAGCGGCTGGTTTTGTTGGATTGTAGCTCTGCTGTGTCATCGTTAACTTTTGGTTTGACGATGACGTCGCTTAGCTCCCGTAACTCGCGCGAAAAAGTTAATTCACTGCACGATTTTATTTTTTTTTTTCACCAGAAAAGTTAATTCTGCGACGCGCGAGAAAGTTATTTCACTGCACCAGAAAAGTTAATTCTGTGATACGGACACAGATTCTCGTGATCAATACAAGTTATCCCGTTTGTTTGCGGCGAACTGACGTTTTCCCCGCGCACTACTAATGGTTTGAATCTTGATACTATTGTTCACTTTTATGCGTAAGAAAATGTAATTCTTTGCACTATGAGTGTTTTTTACGAGAAGGACTTAGTATCCTTAAAACGTTGGGCGCCAGTTAAATAAAACACATGGTGTTTTACTTTTTAAAAAATAATTTAATTTATTTATTGGACTTGATATTTTTTGAACAGCGATCTTTATTCAACGCTTTCTTCTTTAGAACTGAAAACTTATTGTCCGATTTTAACAAACCTTACCACACTAAAGAGCTCTCTTGTTGCTAGGCCTTACTACAATTCTTGGCTTTACAGACAAGATCAACTTAAGTAAATATATATCATTACAATAAGCATATAGAGAAAATAGATAGAGAGCATAATAATGTAATGAAAATAACTCATGCTGGAATTCATTCGGCTCGTTTACAAAGAGAATTATAGATTGTTGTGAATCTTTTATGGTTAGTTTGAAATATTTACGTTTTCTTGTTGGTTCTTCAGCTTTTAATTGTCTTGATGATGGAAGTAGTATAGAATGTATTAAATTAACGATGATAACATCTTATGGTGCTTATAAAAAATGATGGTTAAAATTAATGAAAAACTTAGAAAATTACAATTACCTTTACAAAAGGTTCGTTTATTTAAATCATTTAAGAGATCCAGACATAATTAATCTCTGACTTTTTTGTTGTTGTTGTTTAAAATTTTCCCACCGCTCTATTAAACAGTTTGATTTCTTCGGAAACTTGCTTACGAAGTCAGAATTTATCTAAAGTAGTACAAATATTTATTTTAAATGACACTTTCCGGTGTTGACCAGGTGGGTGATCCCAGTCATAATCGGGATGAATTTGCCCCGTCGCACCTTCGAACATGCAATGGATGTCGAAGACATCGAAGCCACTGTGCTCCCAGAACGTTGGGCAGGAGATTCGACGGTACTCCTGGTGCTCCCGAATTCTTTTCTCCTCTTTTTTTCACATATATGTATTGAGTACCTAATCAGGATCTGATCGTATAAAAATGGGTCGCTGCTTCATATCCACTTCGAAGGACCAAAAATGTTAACTATTCTTTCCGCATGTGAATTACTGTTAGCTACTTTATTCTCTATCTCATCGAGCAACGCGGTGTGATATTGCGAATTCTTATCCATGACAGCTATATTAAACACTCTCTTAAGTACATCTGTACGAGCAAAGCGTTTTTTGCTCGTTTGAGAACAATTTTAATCGCGAACTTAACTGTCTTGAATATTGATTTATTAAACTGTTTTCAAATGAATTTATAGATTTTTAATAGAATAGATAATTTAAAGAAATACTCGTGGCGGGGCGAAACTTCGTATAAAAAACTGAAATCAGAGCTGCGTTTAGAATTAAAAGACGATGTTGCTGGTTCAGTGGTTAATGTTCGAATGTACGAAACAACAAAAATTTCTTTATTCTTTTTTGTTTGTTCGTTCTTAGGTATAAAAATATGGCCGATGATTATTTTATGGCGGCAAATTTAAAATGAAACTTTTTGTACTAGATTTTTAGAATTTACAATAATTGAAGTTCAAGTTTTAAGTTTTAATGTAAGTTTAGACTAAGTTCAAGTTTAAATGCAAGTTTTAATGGAAGCAAATTTTAAGATCAAAGTTATTTTATACAAAGTTTTTTGAGTACATACAGTGGCTCACAGCTTATTTGACCCATCCTATTATAATAAGTTCAAAAGAGAATAGTACCTAAGTGAAGAAAGTTACCAAAAAAATAAAAATGCAAAGTGGTTAAATAGGTTCTAATTTAAACAAAATAACTTAATTTATTGAGTTAACACGAAAATTACATAAGAAAACAACAAAAACAAAACTAAATCAATAATTCATTGCTCACAGCTTATTTGACCCATTTAAAATTTACAGCTAATAAAAAAAGATAACACAAAATGACGTTGAATATTAATATTTCGTATGTCCACCCTTTTGCTCCAGTACTGTTTTAAGCCGATTGTGATACGAATCCACCAATTTTTTTGTCGTTTCTGGAGGTATTCTTGCCCATTCCTCAGCTAACGCTGTCTTCAGATCATTTCTGTTGGAAATGTGGCGTTTTCGAACATTTGTGTCCAAAATGGACCATAGATTTTCAATCACATTTAAATCAGGAGACTGAGCCGGGGGTTTTATAACATGGGGACAGTTATAAATGAGCCAGGTTTGAACGATTCCGGATGTGTGCTTCGGGTCGTTGTCTTGGTAAAATCGAAACGAGTCTCGTATGCCCAATTGTTCCGCACTTTGGAGCAAATTTCCTTTAAGGATATTTAGGTAAACCATTTTATCCATCGTGCTTTCAATAAATTCGAGCTTTCCGACTCCCGCTGCTGACATACAGGCCCAAACCATAACATGACCTCCACCATGCTTAACTGTTGCCCTTAAGTTTTTGTCCTGGAGCTCCGTATTCGGTTTACGCCACACATAAGATCGCCCGTCAGAACCGAATATATTAAATTTCGATTCATCTGCAAATATTACCTGCTCCCAGAAACTTGAATCCTTTCTTATATGCTCTTTCGCGAACTTCAAACGGCTATCTCGATTTTTCTTATTTATAAAAGGCTTTTTTCGTGCGACTCGGCCATTTAATTCATTATTCCTTAAAATACGACGAATGGTTTCGGGGGAACATGACTTGCCGTGGGTATTTTCCATCTCAGTTGCCAGTTTTGGTGCCGATAATTTTGGGTTAAGCTTCACTTTGCGTACAATATATCGCTCCTCTGAAGCACTAAATATTTTGTTGGGAGCATTTCTTCCCTTATTCTCGACACGGTTCTCGAAAACATAACGGTGGATAATAGCCTTTACCGTGCCATCTGGAATGTTGACGATTTCCGCTATTTTTCTACGCGAAAGCCCATTCCGGTGATGAAAAAGGACAATTTCGCGCTGTTCGATATTTGTTCGCTTTCCCATCCTCGTAACGTGTGCTGCCTTCTTGAAAAATAACTAAAACTGAAAAGTTTTATATCGTAAACTAACAAAAAAGTGATTGACACAACAATCACCGTTATTTCCATATTTTTGTTTGAAAAACTGCTCTTTAAACAAAGTGGGTCAAATAAGCTGTGATATTGAAAAATCTAATTATTTCGTGTTTTTTAATTAAAATATTAAATTTTTAAGTAATATAATTTTATTAAAATGCAATTTTAAAGGCTATATCTTAATAAAGAGATCTGCATTTGTATATTTTCAATAACTGTCATAGTTTAAGAGCCATACTCAATTGAATATATAAAAAGGGGGTGGGTCAAATAAGCTGTGAGCCACTGTAGATTTAAGTAGTTTTAGTTTTTTACAATTTTGATTCATTCGTACATGATTTTCATTGAATTGAATAAAAGGTTGATTGAGGAACTCGTTGTGCTTTGTAGTAGACATCAACGACATCGACATCGGTGTCGACACAACGTTCACAGAGGGCAGCCGATCCACAAGAATCAAATAAAACATGGTCGAGGATTGAATTAGTTGTAATTTGTTTTCTTTAATTTTGATAAACGACTTGAGAGTGTCCACAGCGGGGATGAATCCTTGGCAACGAATGGAACACGCTAGTTGATCAGAGATGGTGCTTGGAATACGTCCCCAATGAATCGAAGAACCTATTCTATAAAAAATAATTATATGAACGGAAAAGTGCGCAGCACCAACTCACCCTTGTGCGTTTTGACACTGAAGATTGTAAAAGTGTAGGTCAGCCAGGACGGCCTTTTAATGTTCTTTTCTAATCCACATACTACTTCTTAAATAATAATTTAATATACATTTAATAGCAATTAAAATGAATATAGAAAAATTGATTTGTGCAAGGTTTTCACGCTGTGCTGCCTCTCTTGTTGCTACTTTCCAGGTAGTAGTACCACCTCTTATGAGCTCCTCGTGATATTTGCTCGGTTGTTTGAATCAGATTCGTAAAGCTGCATCACGGGTGTCGGTTTGGCGGCCTAAATCTCCACACGAATTTCATGAAATAAATTGGGCCTTCCCAGTGCACTCCTACGTCACAGATGATGAGTTGGTTCCCTTTCAATAGGATCACGTCGGTCGGGCTTCTTCAGGATGCCATCGCTGCATCTTATATTCGGTTCGACTTCGAAAGTCCAGTGTCTGCGGGCGGCTGCGGTTGTTAATCGCTTAACGATAAAGTTATGCCGCTGTATTCTTTTCGTATGCGATATTGGACAGCGTTGCAGGATGTGGCTATTGGTCTCCCTTCTTACATTGCAGGCTCGGCAGTTGCGCGCTTCGGGTGGGTTCGATGGTATTTGGGGGGATCGCTCAGGTGCCTGGAGCTGGCTGGAGAGTGTTGCGCCTGGGTTAGGCAGTTGCCGGAAAAAGAATTTTGCAGTAGTTGTTGTTGAGTTTCCTGAATTTCTCTTTTCGATGTTAGTCCGGGTTTTATTAAATTCTCTACGGTGTTGATTCGCTGGTGCATAAGATGGAAGATAACAGCTAACTGTGGGCTGGCACTCTTCAGTGTATTAATTCGAGCTTTTATGATTACTGGAATATTTTCTAAGTACTTGAAAATACCCAGTCCGCCGTATCTCACTGGAGCGTGGAAGAGGCTGCTATGACAACGTGAGTTGAGATGTCCGCACGGCTTTTCTGATCTTCTTAACAGCATGCTTTAACACCTTTGCAGTAATATTCGGTTTTTGGAGGTGGGTAATATATCTTGGCACGAGGTATTCCTTCAGGATTGACAATTTCTGGTGGGGCTTGAGAGGGGCCCTGGAAATCCTCTTAAGCTGTTCTAGTAAATTGCCAAGGCCAGGTGGACGAAGGCCTATGAAAGAGAAATTACCACCAAGATACTTGAACTCACCTCTCGTGTCTATAGATGGGATCGCTGCAGAGTTTACTTTGAACACCGTACGTGTATCCACGCATACCTTCTTCTTTGCGGGTACGGTTTTTAGGAAAAACTTTCAAATCATAATTTATCGAAAAAGATGAATTTCCTCAATCAAAATTTATGTGCTACTCAATAAACGAAAGAGCTCTCAAAAACGCGCTCTTCGGGTAAAGGAAAGGAATCTGTATACCATCACTAAAGGATTTCCTTTGAATCGTCATACAAATCCGGCGCTCGTTCATTTCAGCCAAAACGAGTAAGCACGTCAGACACAATAAATAAAAGAAATTCAAAACAATTGAAGTTTGAAACAAATTGAGCCACTTGATTAGTAAACGTAGAACATTTTCAAAAAATGTTGAAAAATAAATCTCAATCCTTTTTTCAAGGAGTTGAAACAACAAATATCCAATGTCAAATTTATCACTTTCCGCAAGACATTTCATTGGATTTCTTAAGTTATCATTCTCAATTACAGAAACCCTATTTTTTGAGATGTGATAAAAGTGGAATTTTCTGTTTCATTTTTATTTCTGTTTTTCAAACTTATTTAAGTTAGATTTCTTACACTAGAATCCCAGTGGATTTCATCCCACCCTGGGGGTTTTCCTTTTTTCCATTTCCTGCTTCGCCTTTGGCTCTTGGGCCTGTGGGGTTACCTGTAGCCTGTCGTGTTTTTTCCATTCCTTTCACAGATGTGACGTAAGAAACATCGGGTCTCACGAACGAATCTGCTGTCGCAGCTTGTCGTACGGTTCTACTTTCTATGTCTTTCTGATAATTTTCAGCGTGCCCCTTGTTCCTGCAGATTACACACTTGAGCTGGGTCATGCATTCGACCAGTTCAGTACCTAACCTACATTCACCCCTATTGTGGGATTCGGGGAATTTCACACAACGTGCCCGAAGCTTTGGCAGTGCATGCATTGGAGCATGTCGTGGTGCCTCTTTAATTTTTCTCAGTGTATGACCTGGTAGTCTAGGACAGTGGTATTCCTAAGACTATCCAGTTTACTTTGGTTCAGTTTAAGCCCCCTCCTGTCTGGATCTAACTGTAGAGAAATGTTTGATTCCGAGAGTCTGACGGAGCTCAACTAGGAGCTCTTCCGGTTCCATGTAAGATTCACTGTTTTCGGGTTTTCACTCTTAGGAGTGAACTTTAAGGCACTCTTTCACTAATTTGGATTCGGCCAATGTGAAGAATTGGACCGGATACCGCTTTTGTTAATTCGTTAATAATTTTAATGCGAAATTTATTACCAGTGGCCGACTAACATACCTCTTTTATGTCCTGTAGGTCGACCTTGTGGGTTGTGATGGATAGCACTATCTCGGACTTTGACCGTGGTTGTTCCAAGTGTTGCTGAAGTCGATTCTACTGGTGCTGAGGCTTGTGCTACTGTGCACCCTTTGAAGGCCGACACGGCCATTGTAGCCATATGGTCCGGTCCGGCGTACAATTGATGCAGATACTTGCTAATTACATTCAGTTAGCGTTTGGACAATTTACGGGGCACTTAAACGGGGATTTGCTTTAATTTTTCTCACGATCAGTTTCTCTCCTAACTGTTTGCTTTCTTGGTTGGCCCTTATGCTTCTTTGGCTCCAGCCTTTCTACTGTTTTATACCGCTTAACAATGTCCCAAAAACATTGAATTTCATCCTTGAATTTGTTGTATGTATGTCAGATTATTCTGTAGGCACATTTTGTCAAAAATATCGTTTACTTTTCTATCTTTTGTTGATAATTTTGATGGAACAACATTGTACGGGAGTAAATGTACTTTAGTACTCACCACCTAATGGCAACACTGACAGGAAGGAACAAACAATCTTGCATTCTTTCTTATTTTTAACATGTTTTCTCTTTCTTTGGTTTTGTATTCAATTCTCAATCTCAATTATTCTGCAGCAGTCTGTAATCGTCTTCAGATCAATAAAGTTGTGGCATTTGGCAATTGAATCATCGGATCTCCTTGGTTAACCCCGCTATTGGCTTTTATTGAGTCAGAGAGCCATAAGAGTACATAAGAGTTCTTATGTACCTTATTAAGCCCGGTGGGATTCCACAATGTTCCAATGATTCAAGGATCATCTTATGTGACATCAAGTCGAATGCTTTCGACACGTCGTCGAGGCTTGCTATGTAGCAATCCGTGTACGATTGGTGTTGATACCGTAACAGCATATCAAATATGGTGATATAGGTGGCGCATCCGTCAGAACTCATGAAGGCTTGTTGTCTGTTGTCGAGTTGTACTGTATTCTGAAGTCTTTTGGCGAGGATGTTGTGGAGCTGTCTGTTGAGTACTGAAGTAACAGCAATTGGCCTAAATTTTCCAGGTTCCTTAGCGTCCACGTTCTTGGGTATCATCGTAGTTCTTGATTCATAAAGATGTTCCGGCAGCTGGTCGCACCATAAAAGGATATTGAAGATTCTGCACTTAAGGTTGGCGCTTAGTGCGTTGATGGTCTTCGATGTAAGACCATCAGGTCCAGGTGATGTCGAATTGGATGGTCTTGACTTCTTTACTTCGTCTATGGTTACGGGCCTCCATACCGTAATAAGCCCTGCGAGCTGCTTTTCATGATGGATTGACGTAGATGTTGACTCGTGTTCCAGGATGTTTTTCCAGAAAGGATCCATTATTTCTTTTGAAGGCATTGAACTGTTCGACTGCCCTTCAAGGATAGTTTTGATGCACCTGATGTTTAAACCAGTTCGTCTGGACGTCGCGGTATTCTCTTCTTCGTCGCATTCTTCTATTCATTTGTTGTTCTGTACGGTGGGGCTCAGGTTGATTTCGCGTTCGTATCCTCTGTGGACAGAGTCCTCCTATTAAATTTCCCATTCTATCTGTGGTTTCATCTCTCCCCGTTTGAATAGCTTGTGCAGCAATGCAATTTAGCTCCCTTTCGTTGGCATCTCTTGGTGGTGGTAGAGTTAGTAGAAATTCGTCTTCGCTGCTCTCATCCGGAACCTCGCTGATTTGTTGATTAGAATTATAGTGCTGACTGTATTGCTCGACCAACGTTCTATATTCAGGCCGTTGTCTAGCCTTTTCGATTGCCTCTTGGCTTCTAGTGGGAAAGATTTTGCCTAGTTCTACGTTCATGAAGCGAACATTTTGTTGTCGGAGTTCAGCCGCTTTCATCGCTATCATCTTGCTTTCTTCTTCACTCCACCTAGCTTTCTTATCGGTGCGCAGTCTTTCGCCATCAAATTCATCAGCATGTGACGTTTTTTTATGTACGCCTAGCCCTGTCGTGAAGATACGTCCACAGTATTGACATACATACGAACGTGGGTGGTTAGGGGTTTGTGTATTCGTTTTGATTATATTGGTTGCCAGAATCTGTGTGTTCTTGTGTATTTATCCGAGGTTGATTTTGTGTTCTTGGACCAATATATTTAGGATTGAAGGTGCGGGTAACCCCGAAGAAGCCTTTCTAGCTTAGCCGTATTTCCGTGAAGGAAATACATTACCGACAGGCACCACGAGGAGGTGTAGAATGGGCACATCTATGATCTCTTAACAAGGTTCCGTGCTCCGCGGAATCTGTTGTTTAAGTTCTCTGACGTTTGTCGCCTGATATAATGCGATCTTATTTTGCCTAGAATCAGGAATACCTTTTGTTACGTTAGGTAGGCCGGCGCTTAAAACATCTCAGCTTCTTCATCCTTAATTTTCCAGTAACCTTTCTTTCCCATATGTTTTCAGATGAAACAAGAAAAATTTAAGAACCCAAAGTGGGGTGCACCAGGGTGGTTGAAATGCCATTGGATACCCTTTGAAGATAAGAAATCAATTATCTTAGGATGCAGAATTTCCGAAACAGTCAATAAAAATACATCAACTCAACTTTCAATTTTCTTTATTTAAAAAAACAAAATGCGAGACAAACTAAAGCACGTCTGATCGATTGCACTCACAAAATTGAACTGCGTGTTTTCGGTTGGCGTGCTTTTCGTTTTCTCTTTTCTACTTATTTCTAGTGGCAGCCCTTTACATGTTTATATGTATTAGTAAACCAGTTATATTCTAGATTGCTACTTGAAAGAGATCTTACATTTTTTTTTTCGCTTACAATTCGGCCCTCCTGATATACAATCGTCCCGATTATCGTCGACTTCAACATTTTCCTTTATATACGGTTTTTAAGTTATCTACCTCGCATACTCCACTATATGGTATTTGACTAATTTGAAACCCTTCTACATCTCCTATTACATATCTATCATTAGGTGAAATTTGTATTCGTCTTCATCATCCTTGTTCATGGCATGTAGTACCACAGCTTTACGGTTGGAGCACTCAGCAGACCGATGTCCAAACTGGGAGCAAACATGGCACGCCCCGTACTGCCTTCTCTCTTTTCGGCATTCGTATGCGTAATGCCCGAGTGAGTTACAATTGTAACACCGGATCGTCTTGATGTCTACCTTCCCTGGAACTGCCACTTGTCTGGATGTAGAAGGACCCGCGTTCATGGTAACGGCATAAGTTGGCTTCGGATTTGTTGGGCGTACCTGTGTTGACATGCCTGGTACGGTCATCTTTGGCGGCATCGATTTGCAATCGGCAATTCGATTTGCCTGAACGCATCAACCAACTGTTGCTTCGATGTGAAACACTGGATACGTGCTTGGGTACTCAATCCATAATCAGGTATCCCTTCGATTAGATTTTCCAAAACTTCCTCTTCATCTAAATCCAATTTATTTGCGAGAATAGTTTTCTCATGCATATTGTTTTGGAATGATTCTGTAGTCTGCCATACTCTCGATTCGAACGCTCGTTTTAGAATAAGTTGGCTCTCATTTGTCGTGAACATATCATTCATTTCTCTCAATAATTGCTCTGCTGACAAAAAAGCAAGATTGGACTTCGAGTGGAACCATTTTAAAGCATTTCCACTCAAGCGGCTCGAAATAAGTATGCGTGCGTTATTGTTGTCTAATTTATACGCTTCTACTTAATTCCTGAGCTGAGCAGCCCAGTGTGAAAAATACTCCCCTTGAAATTCTGGGAGGAGTTCCTTTAGTGCTGCTACAGCTACGCCGACGCCACTGGAATTAGGAGTGTTGAATTCTCTCTTCTTTAAAATTTCCATTCCTCTCTTTAGCAGTTCCTTCTCTCTTATTTGTATGTCGATTTCTCTCTTCAGTATTATAATTTCTCGCTCCATTTGTTCCATTCGCTGTTTTGTTTCTGTTTCGTTCTTTTGTTGTCTCTCATTTTCATTTTCATTGTTTCTCTCTTCATTGTCAGCTTCTCTCTCATTATTTCCCTCGTTGTCGTTTGCCTTCTCGATGTGTGTGCTCTCCATATTTACTGTTGCAACGTTTACGCTGTCCGTGCAGATATCTGAGTGCGCATCATCGTTGTCGTCGTCGTCGCCGGCAGCATCTGCTTGTGCTTGTGTATACTCACCCCTTACTTCTGCTGGTAGGGAAAGTAATCGTAAAACTAATTCGGCTTTTGTGCCGTTGGTTTTTTTATTCAACCTCTCTAACCAAGACCGCAGCTGCACAGCTGTATATTTTTTTAGCGATTCAACGCGTGACTCGTCGTTTTCCATATCTATGCGCAACACAATTATATGACAAGAAAACCGTCGCAATTTATATTACTGTTCGTTCTTGTTTTTTAGGTCTTTTGGGTTTTTACAACTCACACTGAATGCAGTTTCGAGAAGGAATATTTGTTTGGTTTTATAGATATTTTATTTTTTGGGTACACTAAACCGCAAAAGTATATACCTATATATTTTGGTTCAAAAGCGATGGATGATATTTAATAAAATAGTTACTGGCGGATATTAATCCCACTTCTGATTTTTAGGATGCAGAATTTCCGAAACAGTCAATAAAAATACATCAACTCAACTTTCAATTTTCTTTATTTTAAAAAACAAAATGCGAGACAAACTAAAGCACGTCCGATCGATTGCACTCACAAAATTGAACTGCGTGTTTTCGGTTGGCGTGCTTTTCGTTCTCTCTTTTCTACTTATTTCTAGTGGCAGCCCTTTACATGTTTATACCTATGTATTAGTAAACCAGTTATATTCTAGATTGCTACTTGAAAGAGATCTTACATTTTTTTTTTCGCTTACATTATTAAGATATTATTGTTATGAGAAGCAATGAGTCGATCCATTTCGACAAGCTGCCGAGCAGCCCCGACAAAATTTATCCCATTATCACTTCGGATATAAGAACATAACCCTCGCCTAGCAACAAAACGTTTAAGAGCAGCTTAGAAAAATTCAGTACTTAAATCGCTAACTAGCTCTAAATGAAATGCTTTCTTTGTGAGGCAGATGAACAGATGAATGTCGATGTCGATGACAAGTTGTACAGCAATACACTACAGACTTTGCCAAGTCACGTAGCCCGATGATGCAATAATTTTTACGAAGTGTGGCAATTAGAGTTGCCATGATGATTATTCTCGTGACAGTCCGTCACGATTTTCCTTGTCAGACTGTGGTCTTTGTGTAATATCACTTGGTGCTTGCAGTCAAAGTCAGCCTCCAGATAATTAAGTCTCCCACCAACTCGAAGAATCCTATTGGCATCTATATACGGAGCTAGCCGCTTTAGTTTACTGTTAGCTGGAACGATATTATTTTTTCTTAAGCTTTTTAGGTCATCAGATAGTGATTCTTCTTTCGAGAATTCGTACAGAACGTATTTTGCTAGTTGAAGCTCAGAGACCTTTAAAGGAGATTTATCAAAATTTTTAGTTCTTATATTGAAATAAAATCGAAAGCAGTGAGCGATAATTCGATAAAGTCTAATCCATTTAGATATTTTTTCATTCAAGTCAGATATGTTCCCATGACATTTGTTGAGGTATGCGGCGCCATCTGTTCCTTTGAACGTTCTTCTTGTTGAGTTGAGTAAGTTACAGTTTCCGTGTTTGGCCAAAGGTCTTGATTTAATGAAAGCCAAGAAGGACCCGTCCACCAGAGATCGTGTTGTATGAGGAGTGCTGGAGTAATACCTCGACTAGCTCAATCTGCCGGATTGTCTTCCGATGGAACGTGTGACCACCTAGCTTGTGGAATGGGTCTAACCTAGTTTTTATTTCCAAAGTGGTAGTGATGTTCGTTATTGTGGTCCGAAAATTTTCCAAGCGTGTCGCAGTTCCCTTGCAACGAGCTCGTTTTAGCTTAAGTGCGTCCATTTATTTATTTAAATTCCAAAAAAAAAAATATATACTTCTCTTATTTTTTAACGATAACAGCGATGGTTCCTTTAATTCCAAAACAGCAACGGAATTCTCTTTCTTCCTCCACGACAGCAACGGAATCCAAAAATCCAGCCACAGCAACGATCGCCAACCACCAACACTATAGCAACAGCAGAAAGTCACACAATTTAGTCAAATAGTTTTTTTTTCTTCTCGCAGCTAGGCTTTTTTATATTTTTTGCAATTGAGGGCACTCACTGTTTGCCTTCGTGAGATTTGACCGAAGAACCTCGATTTCAAAGTTTAGTCTTGAAATTTCTTCTTCGGCCTGCTGGTTTACGTTTTCGGCTTCAAGCTGACTCGGATTAAAACTCAAACGAATTTTTTGAATATCGTTCAATTCAGCTTTTAGCTCCTGAATTTCTCTTTTATTTTTATCCTGGAGCCTCTGAATACTCAGCAAGTATTGAGTCTGTAGTCTCGAGTCTCGTAAATTTACCCCACGGCAAACTTAATTGCGAGTAAATAAGGGAATCTATTTCCCTAGATGTGATAGTCTTAAGCTCACGCAACAGATGGTGGTTGAAATCCTGAATTTCTTCACCTTGGTCTTTTAATCGCTTTTCCAATTGAAAGATTTCTTCTGCCAATTGTGAATTAGACTTTTCTTTTCTTGCCATTAAACTATCACAAAATTCTGCTTGGATTGAAATAACCTGGGAATCGGCTTGACCCACTGAGCGTTGTGTCACATTAAATGTGACAAAAAGCTGCTGTTCTGCATTATTGTATTAATACAATAAAGTGAAGTGGGTCAGTTCTGGGTGATGCAATCTGGACTTAACACTTCTACAGGGTATTCTTTTAGACTTTCTTCGTCCAGTTCTATCAGACTCCCTAATTACAAGATTTCGTCCAATAGTGACGTCATTCTCTTCTATTTCTTGGATCCATCGATTAATGTCGATGAAACCACTCCCATCGAAATGTGACAGCGAATCCTCTATGCCTCGCAACGTGAACCTGCTTATTTTCGCTCAGTTAAATCCATCTTCAAATTGGTCGTCTTCCTCGTCGCGCACTTGTCCAAAGTGGCCGAGTCGTCTGTCTCGTAGTTTCCGTTTAGTTGTGTTTTTTGTTTGAGTAAGTCAGAAAAATTACCTAAATGAATGAAAGGTTTCTTTTCGAATCAACGACACCGCTAGTGTTATGCCTTAGCGGTGACCTAAGTCGATCCGACCCCGGAACTCAAGTTGTAATTCTTCTATCTATCCGTTATTGATGACATACCATATGCATACATAGTATGAGCAAAAAAAGCTCATTACAATGAAATGCATTTGATAAGTCATGCAACTGTAAGAGAAAGGGAAAGTTAGAGAGGATGGGTATTCACATCTCACATGTGCTGTGTAGGCTATGTATTTTTTTGTTTGTTGAGTGTTTTACATTTGAAACATGTTACTTTTGGGTAGACTTGTCTACTTGTAGACGGATCTGATACGTGTCTATTTGGAATGTTTGGTCGACTTGTTTTATCTCTGATATCGGTACCAAACTTTTGCCGGCTCTTTGCTTGAGCCCTCACTTTTGAAAGGGATTTCAAAAGTTCCAGGCTTCACCAAGAGAGTTGCATTTTGCCATAGTGATATTGTCTATGAGGGCACGATCTCCCAAACCCGAAGTGATGAATTTAATTATTGCTTTCGTTGGAAACTTACCCCGTCTTCGGAGTGTTAGCATGGAATACACATAGCTTTCGTAGCTTTCCCCTGGCTGTTTCCTTCCTTCCATGAGGCTTATAAGCACATCTGACTCATCAGATGATGAGGGAAAATCCAACTTCAAATTGGTCTTAAATTGCGTCCAATTTGTCAATTCTCCCCGCTGCGCCGTCAGCCATTGCATTGCAGCCTCTTCTAACCACATGGACGCGTCAAAATACGTAGTGCGATCATCACACTCATAGATGTGTGCCAAATTGTCTATGAGTTCTACCCATTCGCCCGCGCTTAAACCAACACCCGAAGCCGGATTAAACACTGGTATAATTTTTCTGATTTCTTCGCTCCCGAGTCGAAGCATTTGGCTTGTGTGGCGACTACCCGATGGCGATGAATGGACAGTTGACGGTGGCGAGTTATTGCAATGCATGAACAAAAAGAAGATAACTGTTAATTTTTTTCAATCCTCAAAATTCAAGATATTCCACTATGAGGGATGCACATTCTTTTTCAACGGATAATTATCAAATTTTTCACTCAACTTAATACAAGCAAAACAATTACGGGATAAATAGTGTTGAACAATTATAAACAGAGAGTAATCGTTTTTCATCCCCAAAAACAAATACACAAATTGAAGAGAGAGAGGCAAAAGCACCCCTTGCCCTCCTTCTTAGGAGTCAGGACACGACTCGTAGATAATTGAGTGCAAATGTAAACAAACACCCGCCATTTTCCTGACATAACTCTCAAGCGTACACCTGATCATGGATCGGATCTCAACGTATATAAGAAAAAAAAAACAGAAAAGGGTTGATGTTGTGTTTTAACAAAAGTACACACGAGGAAGGAGATAACGGTTCAACTCAAGACGACGCGCATCTCGCTGTCCAAAACGACGCGACATCGACAGTTGGAATTTATAATTTTTACAACCAGACAGAAATTTAGAGACAACTATTTACATAAATACACACACTATACATTTATTTTACAAGAGGCTAGCACTAGCAATCCACTACCCCGTTACAATTTTGAATTTTTGTTCTTTCTTGTATTCCAATTTAGCTGTTTTTTCTTGATTTAAATTCAATAGTTTAAGTGGCATAAACTGCACAAATTTTGGATAAGAATCCCACTTCTGATTAATATTAATTTCATGAATAATAAATTAATTAAACCTCATGAAATCGCGAACTCGATCGAGCGCCCGTCACCGTTGATGTGAAATGAATCATTTTACACTCAACCACCAACTTCACTCAGTCGAGCTGCGAATACCAATACATGGGTTTCACAGGATACACAATCCTTTTCTCCGAACTGAGTGATCAGGTTTTCATCACTCAATACAAAGTAGTCCGAAACAAAACACAGACGGTTAACATATGTTTTTCTATATTTTTGAGCACAGCACTTGTGTCGCTTTAGATTTATTTTTGGTTTATTTTTTTTCTTATATTCGATATTATTTTCCTTTTCCAGTTGTTTTTCTTCTCTTGGTTTTCACTTTTCGTTAAAAAAACGTATTTCTAATTTTCACATTTTTGTTACAGTTTAATTCGTTTTTAAGTTTTTCTTTTCTTTAATTTTCCTTTTCAATATTTTATCCCGCACTGCGAATTGCATTTTATGTCACCAGGCGACCACTTGAATAATTGAGTATTGCCTAAATATTAGAAAAAAAAATGAGAAAAGAAAAATGATTAACAAATTAATAAAAACTTACTTATTTGAATAATCGATTTTGCCATTTTTAAACGTCTGCCAGCCAAGCGAATTTACAGTTTTGTGATATAGCTTTGCTATCGCTTGCTTGTTTTTTATAAGAAAAGGAAAACACGTCTATTCCCTGCGAGATCTCAATTACTTCTTTTTCAAATTCAAAATAGTCAGTCGATTCGATTGAGTAGAAAGGGGACGCGTATTCTCCTTTAGGTCCGTTCGCTTGTTCGTCTTTTTTGTCTTGTCCGTTCGTTCGTTCGGTTTGTTTGGTCGACAGGGTGTCCCTACAAGATAGGCTAATCCTTCATGTATATTAATGTATATACCTTCACAAACTCCTTCATTAAAGTCACATCTTGGTCGTTGAAAGTCGGAGTATTTAGCTGAGTCATAACTCTGTGAAGAGATGGCCTTTTTACTTCCAATATTCCGTTTAGAATAACGATAGCATCATACAAAGGGTTCCATCTCGTTGTATTTGGAAGGACTAGTCGTCGCCCTAATTCAGCGTAAATGCTATCTGTGGCTACTGTACTACGTGAGGACCTTTTTGCCTTGCCGTTTGCTGTTTTTATCAAGCGATATTTATGGTTTAATTTACCGCTTGCAATTCTTCGATACTTGAACTACTTTTTTTCGATCAACTTAATAACTGTATCGAGAATTTAAAATTGCACAACTTGCACGAATCACCTTAATGGTTATATCGGGAATTTTAAATTACACTATTTGCAAATTCGCATAATTACATTTAGAGTTCGAGCACAATTTTAATTTTGTCTGACCTGATGTAAGGGCCATAACTGGTTCTAAGTGTACGGCACGTGTAACAAGGCATACGAATACGGCAACGTATCCTTTTAATTCAGTTTCCAGGGCTGCTCTGGATCGAGTAGACATTTTTACTCTGTCGGCCAGGCGTACGTAAAAAGGACCTGCCATGTCAACTCCGCATTGGAGAAAAGGTCGTGCTTGCGTTACACGCTCGAGTGGCAAATCGGCCATAATTTGTTCTTGTGTCTTTCTGGCGTAACGTATACATCTCGGGCATTTTGAAATGTAATTTCTAAGCGTAATGTTGGTATCCAGTAAGTGGTGCGAATATGGGCGATCATTATTTGCACTCCACCATGTAATGTGTCTCTATGGGCTTGAGATATTATCAAATAAGATAATCTTGATTTGGGCGGAATTATGATCGGATGTTTTTGCAAGTAGTCGAGAGGGGCATTTCTCAAACGACCACCAACTAGCAATACATCGTTCTTGTCTAGGATCGGATTAAGCGATAGTATTTTGCTCTTTGTTGGCATTTCAGAGTCTCCGGCTTTGAGACATTCTATTTCTTTTTTGTATGTTGCGGCTTGAGCACATTTGGCCCAGAACTCAACGGCATTGATGAGTTCATCGGGGCTTATTATTTGATTTGTCACCCTTTCTTTTGGGTCTTTTATTCGGGCGTTCTTAGTGAATCTCAGTATAATGGCTGTTATACGAGTAATCCTCCTCCAGTTGGAAAGTTTTTCCAAAAGATTTAATCCACTGGAGATAAGTGGCTCGCATATGGTCAAGGCTAGCACTTGCTGTGACTTAGTTTCTTTCAGTATTTCGGCTTGGGCGTCTTTGTTTACTATAAGTTTTGAAACTGGCCAGTTGTGTTTGGCTTTTGACAACCAAGCCGGGCCTTGTTTCCAAAACTTTGAAGTAACGATTTCATTGGCTTTCATTCCTCGGCTTATGAGGTCAGCGGGATTGTCTTGCGAGTCAACATGCGCCCATACTTTTGCGGGCGTGTTTTCTTTGATAGAGGCTATTCTATTTCCAACGAATGTTTTCAGGGCTTCTGGCTTTTGGCGTAACCAGTGTAACACTATTGTGGAATCGGTCCAGGCGTATTGCTCGACTTCTTTGAATTCACATACCTTCGATATGCGTTTCATCAATTGGGCTAATATGACTGCGCCTTGCAGTTCAAGGCGTGGAATTGTAACTGGCTTAATAGGCGCAATCTTTGATTTTGATGTCATTAAAACCGTGTTAATATTTCCACTGGCATTAGTGGCTCGTATATATACCACGGCTTCATAGGCTTTATTAGAGGCATCACAAAATCCATGGATTTCGTAATTGGCATCAGCTTTGGTTGAAAGCCATCTTGGTATTCTGAAGTCTGCCAGGGCATTTATTCTGGAATAGAAATCTGCCCATTTATTTGCTATTCCTGCTGGGAGTGGCTCGTACCACATGTTCTACTCGTTCAATTCCACCGGATTTCAATATTTCATTCATGCCTTGGCACATGGCTTTTAGGGCTTCAATAGTCTCGTGGCCTGTGAGACCATCGTCCATGTAGAAATCATTTTCTATGGCATATGCGGCTTCTTGGTGGATTTTTGAATTATCACGGGCACATTGAATCATTGCTCGGCATGAACAATGAACGGATGAGGCCAATCCGAATACTACAGAAGTAAGCCAATATTCGCAGAGGGGTTCTTTTGGGCTTTCCCTCCAGAATATTCGCTGTAGGTCCCATTGCGATCGGGTAACCTTCACTTGTTTAAACATTTGCTTTATGTCGGCCACAACGGCATACTTGTGACGACGAAAACGCATGATCTGATCGGCTAAATCATATTGCAATTTTGGGCCTACTATTTGGATGTCATTTAGAGATAGGCCGTTTGATGTACGGGCTGAACCATCATGAACGATCCTGAATCTCTTTTCCACGTAGTGATGTGGAATATAGTACGATGCAGTGGATGGCCTTCCCCATGCACGTTCAATATATCCACTGGCGAGTTCTTTTCTCATGGCGTCAATGTATTTTCGGCGTATGTCGTCATTGGCTTGTAGACGACGTTCAAGTTGAAAAAATCTTCAACGGCTTCTTCTTCGGGCGTTAATTTTCTGGCATTAGTTACTTCTTCCCATTCCCAGAACTTCTTCAAGGCATTTTGAAGAAGTTTAGCATCAAGTAAAGGCATTTCACTAGTACTTATTTATATTGAATATTTCTGTTGTAATGGCGTTCTGATCAGATAACGCAAAACGGCCTAGTGCTAAATATCCGAATGAGGATTCTAGGAAGGTTGCACCGTCTTCTAGGCTATATCGGTTTCCACCAGCAGCTGCTGCTCAGATTTCAGCACCGAGCAGCATGTCTACTGGTGAGGGCATGTTGAAGTTTTCATCTGCTAAAACCTTATCGTATTCGATGGGCATTTCTTTCTGAACTTCTGCTCTTGGGTGTATCGTCTTCCATTCACGAATCACATATAGTTCTGTGGCAATTGTGGTTGGGCTTTCAAACCATGGCTTAAGGCATATGCGGACTTTGTTGTGGAGTATGCCGGCTTGGCCTCCGATACCAAATAATGGTAAATGGCATTTTGCTGTTTTTAATCTGAGTAGATCTACCAGGGCACTAGTGATCAAGTTGCATTGTGCACCAGAATCCATTATGGCTCGTCTTGGCGTTGAGATATTCGTCCCATCTTGGATACGCACCATGGCTGTGGCTAGTACAACTGTAGTGCGAAGACCTGTAGGCATCAGGTGTTGCATCTCAGATGGCGTTTTGAGAGGTGTTGGCTTTGGATTTGCGGCTAATGGCGTTTGTGTGGTTATTCTGGGATTGGCGTGGGGGCAGTACATGTTGTTAGTTGTACTGAGGAGTGGGCGTTTGGCGTTTTTCATTCATAAGTTGTGGCTGCTATCGGCACGCGGGCGTTTCGCAGTCTTGCCTTTCCCGAAAGTTATCGGTTCCGGACGATTACCGATGGCCGAGAGCAGTGTTGTTCTTTTTTCGGCTTCAACAGTCGGGCATATCGTACTGTTATGATACTGCTCTCTCGGGCAACGTGGGCAGGGCTTTCTGCGCTGTGGGCATTGATCTGGGGCATGCTTATGCAAGCATGTCTTGCATAGGTTTTCCTTTTGGACAAGGTTTTCCTTGGGCCTCACGTTTGGCGATACGTTTCCCAGGCTTCGTATGTCTTGGCATCAAGACAGTCCAGGGAATTGAACATAATAATTATGTTCCATTCCTCTGTACGGGCAAAATAATTTTGCAAGTGGCCTTGGCATATGTGTATTGTGTCAAGCATGCTTCGGAGGGCTTGATGCGATGGGCATTGCATTCTTTTCAACGAACGCATTTTCCGTAGCGTGCTCTGGATGCCCATTATGGGTCATCATAAACCTCATGGAGGCGTTTCCATGCGTTCAGATAGTTGGCTTCCGTTTGTGGCCAACCGGCAATGGTGGCCTTGGCATCGCCCACTAATGCTCTTTGCAGCAGCTCATACCTCTGAATATTGTTGAGCGACGGATTGTCGTGTACATTCCCCTTGAACTTATCTCGCCATGCTGGGAATTCCGCGTGATCCCCTGCGAACGATCCCCAGGTATCGATTATTTTGTCCGATTTCACCTCTACCTGTATGGGCGTCAGATCTCTTGTTGCTGCTGCGCGTTGCTGGCCGGCACTGGCAATATCGCTGGCTCTTCTGGCTAGCTTCTGGCGTGTTTGAGTACATAATGAGTCTAAACGATCAAACTCATCTTCGTACTCATCTGTGCTCTCCAAGTACGTGGCCAACGCAATTGAAGAGAGATGCTCCTGTTCAAACCTATTGAAAAGGCTTGAGAGCCTTTCCATGCAGTCCTGCACTGATACTGCATCCATGCCAGCGATGGCGTTATCGCTGCATTCATTTAGCAAGGCATTTATCTTCTTTGCGAAGTGCAAACGTCGGGCATTCGACGTTGACTTCGACTTAGATGGAGGCTCTTCCATGGCACGCGGCTTACGTTGCTTCGTCCTGCTTGGTCTCTTTGTGGCCAGCTTGACCAATTGTCTTCACTTTTCACTATAATTTATTGTTTTTTGCCAGTAATGGGCACTCACTCACTGGGATTTTTTTTTTTATATATCAGTGATAGGCACTCACTTGTTGGTTATTTGTTTTTTTTTATTAGTGATGGGCACTCACTTGCTGGTTATTAGTGATAGGCACTCACTCACTGGGTTTTCTTATGTTTTTATTAGCAATAGGCACTTATTCACTGCTATCAATGTTTGCTTTTTTTTTGCTTTAATAATATTATTTCCACACGCGACTTATTTCGATGACTGCTTTACTTCGAATGAAATAACACAACGGAACGCACAGGCATTTTTTGCGTCGTTGTTCTTTTTCTTTTCTTGTGCAGGCATATTCCTGTTGTGTGTATAACACAACAGTATCTTTTTTGGTATATGGTGTGGCGTTACAAAGCATACACACAGAATATTTTTCTTTGGCATCGGCATTTCGTCGCGGCGATGACTGTTGCTGGTTTTATAATCTCTGAAAAGAAAAAAGGGGTTGCAAACCGGCATTTGTTTGTGTGTACCTGAAAGAAAAAAAAAACTGAAATAAAAGAAGGAATATTTTATGCGTTAATGTGCCTGGGCATGTGCAGGAACACATTTTTTTCTTTTTTCCCTTTCTGGTATGGCAATATACTAGGAAAAGAAACTGCGCATTTGGGTTTGGCATAAAAACAATGACGGCATGTCAATGCTTGTTTCAATTTTCGAGGCAAATATAGCAATAATATTTGAACTAGATTTTTGGTTTTATGTACTTTGCAAACTGGCATTTGTTTGCATGTACGGTTTAGGGTAAATTGGCTTTATTTGGCATATATATTTTTTCTCTTTTTGGCGATCAAAAATTTGTCGGCATGACGGGCTTGGGCATTTGCATACAGGCATATGTATGTATATTTAGGCATATTTGTCGGCATGACGGGCTTTGGCATTTGCATACAGGCATGCGTATGTATATTTAGGCATATTTGTCGGCATGACGGGCTTGGGCATTTGCATACAGGCATGTGTATGTATATTTAGGCATATTTGTCGGCATGACGGGCTTGGGCGTAGGCGTAGGGATGGGCATCTAAATGTCCCCGGTTCATTCCCGGGTTTCGGCACCAAATGTTCAAGAGCAAAGGAGTTTGGGAGAGCTATTAGTGGATATTAAAAGTAAAACACTTTATATTTGTTTATTATGCGCATTTATTTATTTATTTATTAGAACACTGAAAAGAATTATTTTGTCTCCTTCGCTTGAACATCGATCAGGCGCAGGGCATTAGGGCATGTGGCATATGTATATATACGGGCGATTGTACACATACGGGTTTTAGGGCATACAGGTTAGATATATATATATATATATATATTTTTTTTCAATTCAATTCATAAAGCATAGGGGCATACAGTGGCGTAAGGCATAAGGGCATATAGTGGCGTAAGGCATAAGGGCATATAGTGGCGTAAGGCATAAGGGCATATAGTGGCGTAAGGCGTAAGGAGTATACACAGGCGATTGTATATATGGGCGTAGGGCACACGGGCATAACACACGACGGGCACTCGACGTAATTGTGTATATAGGGCACACGGGCTTAACACACGACGGGCACTCGACGTAATTATATATATAGGGCACACGGGCTTAACACACGACGGGCACTCGACGTGATTATATATATAGGGCACACGGGCTTAACACACGACGGGCACTCGACGTGTGCTCTGCTTGGGAGTTAGGCGTTAACTGGCTCAATCTCCATTTAGAGAGAAACAACATGAGGCATTGCTGTGTATTTCTTTTACATTGGCTTGCGCATGTGTGTGGACATAAAAGGTGAAATATACGTATGGGCTGTCATAGTATATTGGTATTTGGGGTGAAATATACGTATGGGCTGTCATAGTATATTGGTATTTGGGAACAGAATGTTTACATTCGAAACATAAGATACCAAATAATTCCAACTCAATCCCGTATAAGTGGGAGAATTGAAATGAATACGATATTTAATAAAATAATACGATACCAAAATGTTCCAACTCAATCTCGTATAAACTGATAGAGTTGAAATCAATACAATAGTTAATAAAATTATACGATACCAATATGTTCCAACTCAATCCCGTATAAACTGAGAGAGTTGAAATCAATACAATAGTTAATAAAATTATAAGATACCAAAATGTTCCAACTCAATCCCGCATAAACTGAGAGAGTTGAAACGAATAAAATAATTAATATCGTGGGTAATATGCTATGTGTTTGTGCTGCTGTTGCTTCTGCCGTGCCGTTGCTATCCTTCGTTTTTTTTTATATTATTATTTTACCTTCTCCCTTCATTCCTTCCGCTTGCAAGCATTCCTTCAGCTAAGGCAACCGTACATATATATGCTTAAGTTCCTATCATCGCTTCCATCTCTCTCCTTCTCATTCCTTCATATTCCCTCGAATTCCTTCACCTTCGCTACGGTTACACTGACCAAAAGCAACGACAACGGCAAGAAAATTACAAAACATATTTAACAAAAGTGTACGTTTTCATGCGTACATATTCCATCACACAATATAATTTTGCGACACTCTTTGTGTCCCTTCGCTAACACATAAAATTATGCCCAGCTCATCGTCCGTCACCCTTCACTTCCTTCACTCTTAAAGCACAGTCACAAACACACAACAAAAAAACTGGTTGCCCAAAACGACAGGCAAGGAAGAAAAAAAATGCACCGCTTACCTTCACCGTTCATGGATGTAATCCAACCAAAAATCTGTTGATTCTTTAACAGAATTATTCCTTCTCACAAATGCCTTCTTTTTATTAAAATCACTGATTTTGACGAACAAAAAAAAATATTTATGTTTTGTTCTGTTTCAATTTTTCTTTTAAAATTCGACCCAATACTGGATGGAGAACACGACTTGCCTTTATGTAAATCAAACACCGAATGAAATCGAAATTGAAAAGAGGCAATGAAAGCAACTGTACATGTGCAAGCTGCTCAGCGTCAGCATTGCTTTGCATGTAAGTATCAGCGCACAGGCAAGTGCAAAAAAAAGGGATGAAAATTAGCAACAACAAAAGTGTGTGCGATGCGTAGTAACGAGTTTTGCTCTCGTCTTCGCGTCGCCATAGCAGCTGCGTTCGCTTATTTTGAACAAGATACCACAAGAAAGAAAACAAAATATGAACATCGTGTGCTCTATGAATTTGCTTTTTTTTAAGAGGTATTCATGTTCGTTCATGAAAAATACCAAACCGTCGCACCACATTTTTGTTAGTGGTTTCCTTCGCCCTTCGCATTTTCTGAGAGGTATTTCACGTTTGTTCGTGAAAAATATTGAACCGTCTCATTTGCATGTTATGTGTATAATATAATATGCTTACCATTTCCCTCGTTTTATTTTTTATTTTGTAGCGTACATGGCATGCTGCATGTCGCTGATCTTTATTCCTTCCATCGTCCATCAATTATGTATCAAATAAAATGATATCCTTCACGTCCATTCACTTTTCACAATATATACCAGACGAAAACCGACACTAGAACACATTCGCGGCTCGATTGACCAATGTTTCACTCGTGGAGAAGTAAGTGGACTGTAATAATAAATAAATAAAAACGCACCAATTTAAAGTGGAAAAAGGGCGAGCCTTCAAAAACCACTATTCCTTCACTTTTTATTTTACTAAAAACCTTCGCTTAAAACTATCACGAAATTTAATATAAACCATCTCGAGTGTGCTGTGCGCTTGCACGACCTTCTTCCTTCACGGTTGAACAAAAAGTGCTATTATATTGAAAAGAGAAGAAGTAGGAAAGCCTCTTCTTCAACTAAAAATCAGAAGAGCGCTCACAGCGCCATCTCTATGAAATAAATCATCTTAAGAGGGCGCTCAGCGCACTCTGCACGATACAGGTATCACACAATTTGATGATATTTAATCATAGTTTGTTTAAACGATTATTTTATAAGATAATAAACAGCGAAAATTGGAATTGATGGTAAAGAACAAGATCTCACATTCTCTTTCCTGCATCGTTCGTACAGATCGTTGGGTGCGTAAAGTCAGTGTTGTCAGTGAAGTACGTCCTGTCGTCATAAAACTAATGTAACTGCATAAAATTGTAAAAATTTGTGCAGGGTAGGGGATATTCTATTCAGAATATCTTAAATTAAGCCACAAATATATTTATATAATGGTTTAATGGATTTTGCAAGTTACTCGTATTCCCTACGCCCTGGCTTAGTATCTCTCTGATCTATTGATCCGGGTTTATAGTGACCTTCTTTGTTAGGTTGGGAAATTGTTTCCGTTACTCAACTTCATTTGGTTCAAGTGTATAAGTTATCAGCTATCAACAGGTGTACCCGGCGGTCACGGACGAATCCGGCTATCAACAGGCGAACCTGGAAATTAACGGGTGAAACCGGCCGGCGGGCACGGATAAATCCGGGAAAGGTTAGTTTTTAATAAGACCCTTTCCCATGGGGGGGGGGGGGGTAATCTTCGCTATCGTGACTTGCCTCGATGAAAATTGACATTAGACTGACTTTTGGTCTATCCGCCAATGTAGCAGCTCTATTTGTAGTCCAATTTTATGCGGTGTGGTCATACATTAGGTACTTTTGTATGAACTAGTTGTGTGTATTGTAATGATACATTAAAATTAGTACAATAAGTACATAACATGGTATGCGGTTGGTGGTTAGTGTCGTAAGTTAAGTACTTTAGTAGGGAACTGGTAGTTTTTAATGGTATGATACATTCCAAAACGAGCTATTTTGCATACTTGGAGCTACTACAATATGTCTCTGGAGTAAAGTTGTACTGCTGCTTGGTCGTCTCTCTTTTTATACTTCTGTTCAGTCGACCTGTTTGCCGCATCAGCTGCTCGTGAATGCTGTCGGGATGTCGGCTGCGTGTTGGCGCTGGCTTGTCTATCCAAGAAGTCAAGCATGTCCTCTGCAGTTGGAGTCTCTGTTTTTCTATAACAAATTCTGTGTATGTTGAAAATTCTTTGCTCTCAGTATTTGCAACTTTTCGGAGTTGTTGCACCACATCAGCACCACTTGAAAATGTGTGGATTATAAGCCCAAAGATCTTCCCAGTTATAATGTTGGTACCCAAATTTCCTATACCAAGTTTTTGCCCTCCCCAAGGGTGTTTTTGACTCGCGTTTTTGTATGATGTCATAGCTATGCAGCTGATCACGAGGCACCCTACTATCAACATCTAGGCACCATTTTTGTATGTTGACGCGGGAATGGTTTGGTTCCAAACACGGAAACCCAACGATGCCAACTCTTTCACGCTGCTGCACAACCGAACTCAAAATTTGTTTTATAGCATCCGTTGTAATGATATGAGTACTTTGACTTTCTGTTGTTTCTTCATTCACATTTGTAACGGAACCCGTGTTCCTCCCTCTTCAACCTTTCGCATTAAACACATTTTCTAAACTCACATCGGCTTCTGTTGAGTCTTCGCAACGCCTTTTTCTCGTTCTTTTCCCCTTTGGCGTTGTAAATTTAATTTAAAAAGCACTTACCAACCTCAAAGACGTCATATTTCGTCTGTGAACCTGTGGTATTAAGCGTTCACATGGCAGGTCTTATTACAATTAAGTTGGACAAAAGAAATGAATTTAAATTAGCAAAAGTAAAAAGAGTTTGCACATACATCCCTCCTTGAAGGTTCCTAACCTTCAAACTATACAGTGGCTTGAAAGCGAGAACCTCTTCTTCGATTGTGATGGTTTCAAGCGTTTGATACCTATCCTCAATAAATTTCAGTAAATTTGATTAAGCGAACTACATTTCGGATCGTCCAAAGAATGTTCGAAAAGCGTCCTGCTCTCCTTGTCAACCTTCTTGAAAATAATGTGGACGACTTCAGGTTCCCAGTCATTTGCCGGATATCCAAGGGTGATCAGTGCCTGAAATCCCTCTTTTCTGTGGTTATTTAATTTTCTCAAGCTGGAAGCAGTTCTGATGCTGTGTGTTCAGACATCAATTTTTCTAGCTGCGCAGACAAAAGAAGACGTTTGTTGTCATATCTGTCAGTTAGTGTTTTCCATGCAGCCTCAAAATTGCTGTCTGTAGCTGGGAATCCTTGCACTAGGCTTCGCCTGTCAGATTGGTTTTTAAGAAATATAGCTTCTGGGCCGGTGATATCAGTTGTTCAAGAATCATTGGTTGGAAAAGATCGTAAAATGGACGCCCTTTTAGATAATTTCCGTCAAATTTTTGCAGCTCGATCTTCAGGAGTTTCAACGATGCATTTGCAAGTATATTTTTTGAATCACGCTAGTTGACGCCTGTTAGCGGTAATCCCGTCAAAAGCAACTCCAAATTCGTTTAGTTCATAATCCATCCATAAAAATCCCTTTTCTTCTTCTTTAAAACACTCTGCTTGTGTGGTGCCCGTGCACAATTGTTGGGACAGAACTCGCTGATGTGCATCTGTCTACCAATGCATCTTGTACACGGCCCCTGGTAGGAGTATCCGGTCTCTAGGCAGTTCGGACATATCCCTCTCGCTTGCACGAAGCTGTACCTTCCAGTCAGACTTAGAGCCAAAAAGTCCTGGCAGCTCCATATAGGATGATCATTGAGCCACAAGCCAGGCACGCCTTCCTATTTCCTTCCTTGTTGTGTTGGGATCTATCGTTTCTCCTGTCCAATCTCTCATCTCTCCTAGCCTGTCTTGCCAGGGCCTGTTCCGATGTGAATGGCATTGGCACATCTCTCCTCCTGCAACTTTGTGCACTCTCAAGGGCGCTTGCCCTTCTCTCCAGGAAGGAGCAGATCTTTCTCATAGTGGGCTGCTCGGAAGTGCGGCACTCCTCCCACTTGCAAGCGGTGTCAGCATCCGTCCTCTCATGTAGCGTGTGGACGATGACCATGTCCCATCTATCTGTCGGAATGCCTTGTGCTTTAAGCTTCCTATCGTTTCATAGGTGACGTTAGACATTCTTTCGAGTTCTATAGCCCTGGGGTTCTCTCCTAGCGACGGCAGCCTGAAGAACTGCCGTAGCAGTTCCCGGCAAGTAGCGTACTGCCGGCGATAAATTTCGTTCATTCGTTGCCACGCTTCCCCATAGCTGTCACACTCCGAGTGTTCTCGCAGCTCTTCCTACCAGCGAGTTCTTCACCTGCACTGCTTTTTGAGGTGCACGCCCTTTTAATATGTCCAAGGCTATGAAATATGTATCTTCCGCCTCTGCCACCTTTCGCTGCATCTCGGCTGTCTTCAACGGATCGCTCGTCGTTGCCAGCCGTCTTTCCATCGCTCTTAGCATCGTCCAGGATTCGGTCAGAGCTTTTATCCTGACGTCAACATCCTGCTGATGGCGTTTGCCGCTGCTTGGAACATATATTCCACGTTGTCTTCGGGCTGTTCCATCTTTCGTCTCTCTCGTTGTCTGTCGTTTGTAGAAGAGCTTATTTGTGGAGGATTTGTTTTAATTCTTTCAGGTAAGCTTATGTCATTACAAGATCCTTTAAAGTGTCGTTTAAAATTTTTTAAATTTATGGAATATTTTGTAATGTAGGACTAATTGATTCACATCATCGAAAGTTAATTTTGTGGTACATTTGTGACATTGATACATTTTGCTTTGAATTTTAGATTTTCAATTAAAATAGTCGTGTTCACTGGAACACGATCTTTTGAATTTATTTCAAAAAAACATGTTTGGATAAACCCCCAAACAGATTTAGAAGCTGTTGGGTATTCTAAATCAAATACAAACAAAAAAAAATTAAAGCATGTGTCTAGTGCTGGGAGAAAACTTTGATATTTGTACAATATTTCGTTATAATAAACAATAAAGGAATTGTCGTAAGTACAATATACGACAAGGGGCTGCATCTTTGTCCAAATTCCCTCACCTTAGCAGCTGCGCTGTCTTTATTGCTGGGTTGAAGTCATTCGGCTCGTTTACAAGCAGAATCAAAGATTGTTGTGAATCTTTAATCGTCGGCTTGAAATATTTGCGTTTTCTTGATGCTTCTCCGGCTTTTAATTGCCTGGTTCATGGTGGAAGTATTGAATGAATTAAATTAACGATGATAACATCATATGGTAGTTAAAATCTATAAATAATTTAGAAAATCACAATTACCTTTGCAAAAATTTCGCTTATTCAAATCATGTAATAGGTCAAGACAAAATTTATCTTTGACTTTTTCATTTAAAATTGGTCCAATCAGTTCCTTAAAATTTTCCCACCGCTCTATCAAACAATTTGACTTCTTTGGGAACTTGCTCTCAAAATCGGAATTTATCTTTAATTAATATAAAGTCTTACAAATATTTTATTAAATGATTTAGAAAAAAAACTTGTATAGCGTAACATTACGGGAGAGAAATTGAAAAAAAAAAATAATATTTTTGAAAATAATAACGCTTTTTGAAGGGAAATCAAAGTTTCTGCTAACAAGTCAGAATTTAAAAAAAATCCAAATTCTTGAGGAAAATCCAAGTTGTTGAAAAAATTGAAATTTTTGTGAAAAAATCCAAATTTTTGGGAATTTCGATAAGCCAAACAGATTTACATTGAACTGGATATTTGAGATTAAGAGTATAAAACATTTTAAAACAAGTATCTAACGCTGGCAAAAAGTTTTGAAATTTATATTTAATTTCATTAAAATAAACTATGTATGTGTTATCAAACCTACATTGAATAAAAAGTGGCTGTAAGTTTTGCCCATGTTGTCTCACCTTTGTAGCAATTTTGTCGATGGTGGGGTTGAAATTATTTACTTCCCCCACTTCAACCACCAATGACTGCTGGGAGTCCTTTATAGTTGGCTTCAAAATTTTTTTTTTTAATTTCGCTTGAAACCGCTGCTTGTCGGGACAGCAGGGCACTGACCCGGTTCGTGACGGTTGGTGTATTTAACGCAGTTGTATGAGAAGGCACAGTTTTTAGCGAGATGCCAAAATTGTTGACATCTCCTGCACTGGAGGGGTCCGCGGTTGCCCCTGGGTTTCTCCCAATATACCCTGGTATGGAATACATATTTGATCTTTAATAATTCGTTTGCACTCGTTCCCGAAAGGAGCTTGACCAAAAAAAGGTTATAATTGATTTTGTCTTGTTTCGACCTCAAGGTCTCAAACAGAGAGCCATCGGAGACAAAAGGAAATTTAATATTTTAGAAGAAGGAAAATTGGACGGGAGACCCCTCAGAACAAAGTTATTTGAGCTTCCTCAGTGTTTTTCAGGGTATTCATTAAATCCCTGTGGGCCTGGCTATTATCAATATATAGGCGACTTATATTTCCTTTGTTAATAATTTTATAATTAACTTATCCTTGAATTCTTTCAAGAGATTTCTAATATCAACGTTTTTATGCCAAAATTGTTGACATCTTCTGTACTGGAAGGGTTCGCGGTTGCCCCTGGATTTCTCCCAAAAGAGGTTATAATTGATTTTGTCTTGTTTCGATCTCAAGGTCTCAAACAGAGAGACATCGGAGACAAAAGGAAATTTAGTTTTTAGTTCTTCTAATATTTCAGAAGAAGGAAAATTGGACGGGAGACCCCTCAGAACAACATAAGTTGTTCTGTCCTCTTTAAGAGTAAAAGAATAAGCCTGAGTTTCCTCAGTGTTTCTCAGGGTACTCATTAAATCCCTGTGGGCCTGGCTATTATCAATATATAGGCGACTAATATTTCCTTTGTTAATAATTTTATAATTAACTTATCCTTGAATTCTTTCAAGAGATTTCTAATATCAATGTTTTTATGCCAAAATTTTTGACATCTTCTGCACTGGAGGGGTTCGCGGTTGCCCCTGGTTTTCTCCCAATATACCCTGGTATGAATTAGATATTTGATGTTTAATAATTCGTTTGCACTCGTTCCCGGAATGAGCTTGACCAAAAAGAGGTTATAATTGATTTTGTCTTGTTTCGACCTCAAGGTCTCAAACAGAGAGACATCGGAGACAAAAGCAAATTTAGTTTTTAGTTCTTCTAATATTTCAGAAGAAGGAAAATTGGACGGGAGACCCCTCAGAACAACATTAGTTGTTCTGTCCTCTTTAAGAGTAAAAGAATAAGCCTGAGCTTCCTCAGTGTTTCTCAGGGTACTCATTAAATCCCTGTGGGCCTGGCTATTATCAATATATAGGCGACTAATATTTCCTTTGTTAATAATTTTATAATTAACTTATCCTTGAATTCTTTCAAGAGATTTCTAATATCAATGTTTTTATGCCAAAATTGTTGACATCTTCTGCACTGGAGGGGTTCGCGGTTGCCCCTGGGTTTCTCCCAATATACTCTGGTATGAATTAGATATTTGATGTTTAATAATTCGTTTGCACTCGTTTCCGGAATGAGCTCGACCAAAAAGAGGTTATAATTGATTTTGTCTTGTTTCGACTCAAGGTCTCAAACAGAGAGACATCGGAGACAAAAGGAAATTTAGTTTTTAGTTCTTCTAATATTGCAGAAGGGGGAAAATTGGACGGGAAACCCCTCAGAACAACGTTAGTTGTTCTGTCCTCTTTAAGAGTAAACGAATAAGCCTGAGCTTCCTCAGTGTTTCTCAGGGTGTTCATTAAATCCCTGTGGGCCTGGTTATTATCAATATATAGGCGACTTATATTTCCTTTGTAAATAATTTTATAATTAACTTTTCCTTTCAATTGTTTCAAGAGATTTCTAATATCAACGTTTTTATGTATAATTGGAGGGCAGTACTTACCAGAGTGTATATTGTCGTCTTCATTAGGGATAACATTGTTTGTGTTTAAGGAACCAGCAGATGCAGAATCGTTGGAATTGTTTATTGTAGTTTGCAGTAATTGGTTAGAGATGTTGGCGTTCTTGGAAGATTTAATTGTAGTGATCTTAATGTTGAGTGGCACGTAGTAGTTTTGGTCGACTGGCATGTCGTCCATATCATTGCATTACGTTACTTAAAATTTACTTTAAACTTGCAAATAATCCAAAACAATGATGAGTAGAACAAAACAAAACAGTAAAATAAAATTGAATTCGCCGTACATTACTCGCCGCCCGGTCACAACTTTTACTTCCTGAGAGGCCATGTGAACCGCCGGCGGTCACAAGCTAAACATTTTTGAATATTTCTTTGTGGTGTGGCGTGTGGAAGAAACACTTACTTTTTAATGTCGGCACCTAGATAAAAGTCTATAATTGTCAGAAAAAAAAATTACACCAGAGTTATGAAAGTATAAGTACTAATAGTTCACTTTATTGAAAAAAATAAAAAAAATATGAGAATACGAAAAAATGATATATTTGTTCACTTTTGATGCTTACTAAAACACTTCAAGCATAAAGAAGGATTTCCTTCACATGTAGCACAAACGGTGGTCACCTTCTTCACCTTTTTAGATGCAGCTTCACGACCTTCATTTCTACTCATCGCATCATAACAATCTCTGCATCGCTTTCTTATCTTTCTGTTTCTGGAGTCCTTATTTTCGTTTTCTTTCAGTAGATGTCTTATTTTAGATGATGCATGTGCATGATGTTCAGAAGTGAAGTCACATAAAGCCTTGCAAATATCCTGCCTAAATTCAAGGATTGTACATTTTTGGTTATTTTCTTTGTACAGAATCAAGGCGTTCACTATGGACGTTGACAACAAAAATTCAAAGGCTATTTTATGAAACCATCGAATCGTCTTTCGCAGTGGCGTAAAATAGCAAGCCATTTGGTCGGATATATCGATCCCTTGCTTAGCATGGTTGTAGTCAACGATCATACGTAGCTTTTTTATTTCCTGACCACCTCTGTTTCGTTTTCCTGTCCCTACTTCCTCCAAGCCATGTTTAGTCGTTAGCATGAGAACATCCCGCTTATCTCTCCACTTTGCAACTACAATGCCCGAGTCTTCCATGCCTTTTACTTCGTGTCTTTTTATCTTAGCAGTAGTAACTTCTTTTGGATTTCCTATCCTATTGCTCCGAAGTGTACCAAAAAGATGGGTTTGGCGATCAAGGAGATGTTTGGCTAGAGACACGGATGTGTAAAAGTTATCGGTTGCAATACTTCTTCCTTGGTCTAAATATTGTTCGGCCAGATCCAAAACAATTTGCGTCGAGTGTGAGGTCGTTGGGGTTGGTCTGCTTCTTTGGATGTTGCTTTCAGTTTTGCCTGCATAGATTGAACTGGTGTAGGTATAACCGTATGGATCACAAAGCTTGTACACTTTCACACCATATTTGTGTGGCTGCCGAAATTGCAGCCTACCACGCCAAGGAATCATTGATTCCTCAACAGCCAAGATTTCGTTCGGAGTTCGAGGGTTGACGAAGTTTCTTTCCAGAAGCTCCAGGAGTGCACTTACCTTTCCTAATCGGTTACCTCTAATAGCCGAGTTGTCTGCAAAGTGGAGAAACTTTAGAAGCAGCTGAAATCTATTGCGTGACATCACTTGGGGCAAAAAAGAGTTCTTGAAAAAGCAGTCAGTGTTCCAGTAGTGAGCGATTGAAGGATATTTTACAATCCCCATGTACATGACAAGTCCTAAGAATTTTTTTATCTCCGGTATATTCGTATCTTCCCACTCTTTTGCGCGAGAGTTGCGTGTGACGGTGTTATTTCACAAGAACTCGCTGGCATTTGCATTTGTCTCGGTAACGATAAGTTGAAAAACATCTTCAGTTACCATAAGGCTAAATAAATCAATTGGTCGCATTGCTGGTGACTGTGCTGGAATATCAGTTTCTGTATTTGGTTCAAAAACAAATGTTTTTAGAGATTGGCAAGTAACTGTTGTCCATCCGTTTGGTCTATCAATTGTCCCTGGTATTTGTACAGCCTCAATTTCCTCGTTTTCTTCTCCAAACGGTTCAGAATAATCGGGGAGGTCTGAATCAGTAGAACTTCCATCAGAAGGTATGTACTCATCTGAGTCCGAAGCTGCAAAGTCTGATTCATCGTCATCAGAATCCTCACCACGATTACGATTTCCATAAAAAATACTGGAACTCATAGCAAAATTATGGGCTGCCATCTGATAGCTTTTTTATCAATTTATTCCTGTAAATAAAAAAGCGAGATGTTCACAAAAAAAGCACACAACGGAAAAAATAACCGTGGCCGCCGCCGGCAGGTCACGTGGCAGTGGCACCCCATAGGTTTCAATTACTACAGGTGCCATGTGACCCGCCGGGAGTCACACATAAAAAACACTTAATAATTTGACAAAACACAAAACAAAAAACAGCACCGTTAACAAATAACTAACGTACACTTTTAAACAAAAAAACACTTTTGGCACACAGGTCAAAAAAAAATTATATGGGCGGCAGCGAACGTGTTAATACAATGACTGAATAAAGTTCCAAAAGTTGGAACTGGATAAGGAAACTCTAGTTAAAAAGGAAAAACGTTTTAAAACAAATGTCCACATTATTCATTAATGGCGTTAGGAGGATATGTGCTTTTGTACAATGGATTAGGAAACTCTAAGTTAAAAAAAATATAAAAATTATTCATTAATTGCGTTAAGGAGGATGTGTGCTTTTGTACAACATTTTTTTTCTTATTATCAAAATACAATGACTGAATAATGTTCCAAAAGTTGGAACTTGGATTAGGAAACTCTAAATTAAAAAGAAAAAACGTTTTAAAACAAATGTCCACCGCCTGGATGAAACTAATGAAAGGAAACTTTACGCCATCGAAATACAAAAATATTTCTTTAAAATTAATTACATCTTTGCAAACCACTGTGATGTGGTGGTGGGGGTCAACCCAGGTTATCATGGGACAACCTATCATGAGACATCATACGACAACTTATCATGAGCAACCTATCATGACGCAACTGATCATGATCATACGGTTTGATTCGAACAAATTCATTTTTAGTTCATTCTATTTGACTCCTCCTTTTTTGGAAGGATTTCTATTTGGTGGTTGTTTTTCTTTATTTTTTTTTATTTTTGAGGTTTAGTTTTTTTTTAGACGGAATTTTGCGTTGATTGATATGTGCGAAAGGTGTTTGGTTTTTTGCAATTTTTTTGTGTGTTTTTTTATGAAGGGAATGAGAAGTAGGTAGGGACATAGTTTTTTTTATCTTCTATATAGGATGTGAATATGTACCTTACGGCTTTTTTATGAATTTAGGGTGTGTGGTCTAGGTGGTTTTCGTGGGAAGGAAAGACGTATGGTGTATTAAGTATAACTATATAGAGCGAGGGAGAAAAAAATGTGTCAAGATCTTTATTCTTGCTTTTTTTTTGCATGAACAAAATGAGAGGTAACATAATGTATATAAGTAGGGATATACTGATTTTTTTTGCATTGTTTTCCTTCCTATATGGGTTATTGCAAATATTTTTTTATGATTTTGGGGTGTGTGGTTTAGAAAAAAATCATTCGAGACGTATGGTGTGGTGTCTATTGTGTATATATAGAGCGAGGGAGAGAAAAATGTGCCAAGATCTTTATTCTTGCTTTTTTTTTGCATGCAGAAAATTATATGGGTACATAAAACATTATATAGAAAGGGATATACCTACCTACCTGTTGTTGATTGGATTATTGCAATTATTTTTTTTTATGGATATGGGGTGTGTTTGTTTATGGTTTAGATTTTTTTTTAATTCGGTGACGTATGGTGGCAAGTGTGTGGGTATATTAGGTTAATGAGAAGAGAGGCAGAGAGGGAAAGATAGGTACCTATGTGCAAAGATTTTGATTCAATTGGTTTGGTTGATTGTAGGTAGGTAGGTACATAGCATAGGTAGGTAATTCTTTTCTGTCAACGCGAAAGGGATTTTGTGATTTGATTTTTTTATGCTGAACAGAATGAGATGTAGCATGAAGGTACCTAGGTAGGTGTGTAGGTACTTATATAGTTAATGCTCTTGTTTAATGATTCAATTGTTAATAAATTGATAAAAGTTCAAATTAAATATTAAAAAATGAATCATTTTATAAAAGTTTTAGTGAATCGAAACTTAAGCATTTAAGTTCAACATAAATCTTTCTGTGACAGTTTAGGCAGAGGAAAAAGTACATAATAAGAGTTTATGTTCAACATAAATTATTAAAGTTACCATTCAGCAAATGACCCTTAATCGTTAAGAATGATGATAGGTAGTTGGCATCCGTAATAGGGTTAGGGTTGTTTGGTAGGTACCTATACTAGTTTTTTAATTGGTGGATGAGAGAGAGGAATAAAAAACTATCGTAGATAGATAGGTACCTACTGTTAAGACTAAGAATAGGCACCAATCGGCAAAAATATTTTTAATGGTTTAACCCTTTCGAACCCAAGCTATGAAAATCAATATTAAAAAATGTTTTTTCGGTATTATCGGGTCAAAAACATCACAACTACGAGATATGAATAGCAAAAAGTTATTTTCCAAAATAATAAATAGCAAAACTAATGTGTTATTCTCATGTTACATGTAAGTAACATGCACTGCCTATGACCACCAAAAAACGTCGGAGAACTGAGAAAATAACTTTTTATGAATCTATAATGTATTCTTCTTAGCAAAAAAGTAAAACACTTTCTGCATTAACATTTTTTATATCTTTTTTTCAAAATTATGACCATGTATAAAAAGGTATAAAAAGAATGTGAATTTCAGTCCCTTCAAAAAATTTAAAGGTAGGTATGATATTTGACTAACTTTTTGTAATAATCCAATAACTAGGCATTATTATCTTTCAATTAAGCCATCGAAACCTAAAAAATTGTTTAATTTAATATTTTTTTAAGAATTCTTAAAAAAATGTTACATGAGAGTAACGCTGGGTCCGAAAGGGTTAAAAGAAGGTATAACAAGAAAAATGTAAGATAGGTTGGTAATAAGAATAACGGACAAAAAATGAAAATGGCTTTTTGTGTAGCCATATCCCTTCGTAATATAGACATTATAGGTACCTAGGTAGGTATTGTAGAATGAAAACTAGTTGGCCTTGGATTTCTGTCTTTCAAACATTAATACAAAATCTGTCGTGTGTCCAATAGGAAAATACCAATGTAGGTGCCGACCTATGGAAAAAAAAAGAAACATGTAGGTAGGTAAGTGTGTTCCACTTTACAAGGCAAAACAAAAAAAATTAACTATATAAATCATTAGTTCCCCACCTATTATTTTCGCAGACACATCAATACCAACATATATGCTGAAAGTCTTAAGGGATCTGGCCATCCTGATTTTTTTTTCTTTTTTTTTATTTAGCTTAAATTAACCCCCTAACTGTAACGAACATTTTAATACCTTTTGCGTATCGAAATACTCAAAATTGACGAAGTAAAAGGCATTTTTCGACAGGAATATTGAGCCAATTAGAGCGGTGGACTCCATTTATTTTACAATTATCTCGAAACTACATTTTTGACCGGATACCATCGCACTATGTCGCAAATTTCCGATTTCGTGCGATTAAGTCTATTTTGAAAATTTTAGATTTTCATAAAAATTTAAATGCAGTTTTAAATTAGACATTATTTCCAACCTAGCTTTAAAATTTCATAAGATTATGTTCCCTTACGAAGATAGAAGGCGTCAAAGATTGGTAATTTGTGTGAAAACTGATATTAATTTTTTTCTCAAGAAAAAACAATTGACTTTGGTTTGAATTTTTTTGTTATATTTTAGTGATAATTGTTATTATTTTTTTTTCTATTTTTCTTATGTATTCTTAAAGCTGTGGCACTTTTTTCCAGACTCAAAAAAGTTACCAATTTTATATTAGGGGCAATTTTCGATTTAAGGTCAAAATTTGTTTATGGATATTTTCAAGTGGCTGGGAATCATATCAGGGGCAGAATGATCAAATTGATCTTTTGCATACATATTAATGAGATGTTCTTCAAGCAGAAACCAAAGGGTTTTGTTGAATCATTCTGCCCCGAAGGTACTAAAATTTCAAAAAAGTATAAAAATCAACGAGTCGAAAAATTTAAAAAAATCGTTTTTTTTTAATTTCTTTTTTTCTAAGATTCAAATAAAAGAATTAAATACAAAATGTTATTATCGTATTATTAAAGATTTTTTAGAAAAAAAAAATTATTCAAATTGATCTATTATTTTTCGAGAAAATTGAATATAAAAAAAAATGTATGATATCATTTTATTTTTTTTTATTTTTTTTTCCTTAAGCATAAAATAAAGATGACTACAAAATATTACTAGCATATTATCAAAGATATTCCAGAAAAAAAATTATGAAAATCAGTAGCTTACTTTTCGAGAAAATTGAATTTATTTTTTTAATCTTTCGAAAATTCGTACAAAAACATCTTTGAGTGACTGTAGTTCTTATATAGGTAGAGTAAAGAGCATTATTTCTTGTATACTTATTAACAATTGTATTTGTAAGCAAGAGCTAAAGAGTTTTTTACTGTCAAGTGATGTAAAAAAATAAATATTTATGTATGAATAATAATATATAATATAGTATATAATATAATATATAAATTATTAAATATATAAATATGTCAAAGAATGCTTTTACTTTCCGACCCAAATAGTTTTTCTTAATCGTAAACTCACAAGTTCCAACAGAAAACAATATAATCCTGACGTAATTCAAATGTTTGAACCTGAAGAATTTTTAGAAACCAGCCTCGGTGATTGATAACACCAAAATATTTGGTTTTTATTTTAAAAAAAAAAGTGATTTTTATAAGTTTATACTTTCTATTATATAAAATAAACACATAATTTATCTGTTTCTAACATCAACCTACTCTTATTTTGAAAAAAATCAATGATTAACAACCGTTTTTAATTAATCGCACGAAATCGGGAATTTGCGACATAGTGCATCGAGATCTCGGAAACTATCCGTCCGATTGCTTTCAAATTTTTACTGAATATTTTTGAAAGCGTAGTATTTTTTTGATAACATAATTAGGTAGCTTTTTTTAAATAATTTTTTGCTTCAAAAATCTTGGTAAAAAAAATGAAAAAAATTGTTTTTCTGCTCGCCATAATTTTTCTAATGGTCCAAATAAAAAAATATTCCGGCTCACAGTTTCGGATTTTTTAATTCAAAAACAAAAAAATGAATATTTCGGTCCACCAGGGTGGTCAGACCCTTAAATCTTGGGAAGAGGGCGCTCATCGGCTTTGAAGTATCAGATTTTGTAACACCTATTATCTGATGGTATCGTAATTAGACATGTCTTGGAGCTGGAAAAAACGATTAGTTTACAAGTTCCTCATAACCCAGTTAACAAATTTCATCTTTTTTTCGTGTCGAGTTACACATTTTGAATTCATAAATTCTTTTTTTAATTTTGGAAAAAAAAATAAATTAACTAACGGTTTTTATAAAAACGAAAGGCATATCATGAATAACTATACCTACCTACTAAATCAAAACTAACTTCACCAAAAGTTCATTTTTTTTAAGTATGGGCACTGTATTTAACGACTCCAAACCACTTATATAAAATTAGGGTGCTTTTTTAAAGTGAGCTCCCTGTGCCTCTCACTCTTAGGGTGCTTTTTTAAAGTGAGTTCCCCGTGCCTCTCACTCTTAGGGTGCTTTTTTTAAGTGAGTTCCCCGTGCCTCTCACTTCCGTATGCAAGGAGTCTTAAAAGTCTCCAACATACTGTGCTACCGCTCGCAGGAACTCTTGTGCAGTCTTGGCATCGTACTGGCGTATAAGTCTGAGGAGCCTTTCATTTGCCTGAGCATACTCAGCTCTTGAATATAGTGGCACGCGGTCCCCACCAGTACTGAGACGTTCGAATAGGATGTTCATTCTCACGTGCTCATTTAAAAGGCCTTCCAAGAGCTTATAGATATTTGGGTGTTGGCACCCAATCGCACCTTGGAAGGCCCTATGCCAAGACTCCACTCCATTATTTGTCCTCAGAAGGTCTTGTGTCGTTGTGTCCTTGCAATTCCACATTGAAATATTGAATCGAGGAGTACGATGGCGGCGGCCTACCCAAGTATTCTCAAAATACTCGAGAAAGTTTTGGTGATTTTGTGTATCACCAAAACTTTCTATCAGCTCGCTCGCCAACATCTCATAACGATCCAATACATCATTGGTATCGCAAAAACACAACGCCACAAACTTTCGAAGACAATTATAAAAGTTCCTGTCCGCTCCGTATCTTGCTTGCATCCCTAATTTCTGAACGTTTCTGCGGACTGCTTGCGCGAAATGGAAAAAACAGCCATGAATCACCGCTTCGGGGAAAAATTCTCGGAGAGCAAGCTCCTCCGCCTTTTCGAAGTCGATGATTATGTTATTTGGCTGAGCATTTTCCATTCCCTCTGATTCACGTATTAGCGCAAGCGTCCGCAAGTATGTTTCCTTTGTTTTATTAGGGAGCAAGCAAAATATGAAGGGTAGCACCTTGTTCTGGGAGTCCGTGGATGACCCAAAGCTGGTAAAATATGCTCGGGCACACATCAAAGGTGCCATCCAGCAGCCACGTCTCACACCGCACAAGTCTTGTCCGGTCCGTAAGTGAACCGAATATAATTATTCGGTTCACATCCTCCCTGCTTGTGTCGGTTAACAAAAACGGTTCCGGAGTACCTGTTTTTGTCACCAACAGTTCGGCAGGAAGATTTATTTCGGACCGGCTGTGAGGAATTGGTCTTGCTTGGTGCTGTCGACGCCGCTGCCGGGTTACAGCCTTTTCATGTGATCTCAGCTTTGGGCCACGGTTAGACGCTTCCACAGAAACTCCTTGCATACAGCGTGCAACTATTGACCTGGGAGAATCGGAGGATGTGGTGGCCATGGCTTTAACTATTTGGGAGGTGCGAGCAACCTCATACAAAACGGGGGAAGGGCCGTGGTTATGCTCATTTAGCAAAACCACATTTCTTTCCCTAGAAACAACCCTTCCCTTACATTTGAAGCTCCGATACTCCTCGCAGCTCCAAAAAGTCTTATCCTCTTCCCCTCTATACTTAACATAAGCAAATCCTTCGTAGTGAAGTTTGTCTGCCCCCCTTTGGGATTTGATAAAATCAACCATCATGAAATCGCAAAAAAAACTCTTAGAAAAACCTCAAAAAATAACGTCCTTACTCTTTGAGAGTTACCAAGAGAGTGAGAAAAATATTTAAAATAAATTTAAATTAAAAATAAAAAGGCCTCCCATTTAAGTGTAAGAAAGTCACTAAATTTTTTTTAGTACAAATTTTCAATTTTTGTACTAAAATCTTAAAAAATTAGTATAAAACCTACTAAAAAAAAATTGACGAACTTCTCGAGGCTTGGCCTTTATGTGTACCAAATTTCAACTTTCTAGGTCTTGGTAATATCCGAAAAATTGACTTTCTTAAGTTTTCCGCTTCTCTGTTCTAAAAGCTGAAAGTCAATTTTCTTATTTCTTTCCAGTAATAAGGATCAGCTAAGATCGATTCTTCGAATAGATGCCTGTCTATCCCAGCGATGTCGTGCCTCAATTGGTATCGATTGGCTTAAGGCAGGACATAAAACGTTTGCTCAATGTAGTCTTTCGTGTCGAACCAGGGACAGAGCCTGAGAACGACCTGATGTTTGATAGCGCAGGGCTCCCCCTCGATGCCAACAATCTTTCTCGTGACCTGCCTCATTGGTAACGACCATCTTTCCAACAACTGATGACTTATCAAATTCGGTTGAGCCCCAGTATCCAGTAAACGATACGGCTCTGTCTTTATCCCATCTAACACCAGCCTTATTTGGTTTTTATTTCCCTATCAATAAAAGAGTTTGAATAGTCTGAATGAGTACTTTTATTTCTACGTTTAAAATTGTCCCATGAAGCAACACTGCTTTCATTGGACATTGAATTTTGTCTTTCCGTTGGTCTTTCCCAAATTCTTTCCTCTTTCACCTCTTCTTGAGTCTTTCCTGCCAGGATACGGGCCTTCTTGTGCGGTGGTGCTCCTAGTCATTCGCGCTTTTCTTTGTTTTCTCTCGTGCTCTCTTTCCTCTTTCGGTCGACTTGCACCCGGAGTACCGTCGCCGTCGCCTCCGCTTTCATCAGCTCTTTCATGGGGCATAATACGCTATTATGCATTTGCCTGCCTGGGCATCTGGTGCATGGCCCTTGATAGCAGGTACTTGGTGTGTGCCCCAGCTTCAGACAATTGGGGCATAGCCCCATCTCCTTCACTACTCTGTTTCGTGCCGTTAAATTCAATACTTGGAATTCCGGGCAGTTCCAAACCGGATGGTCTATCGACCGGCATACATTGCACGGCATCTTTTTTATAGTCTCTCTCTCGTTGGGCCTGTTAGGTCTTTCGCCTTGCTCTGTCTTTCTCTGAGTTGGTCTTACCTGTTGAAATATGGATGGTCTCTCTCTTGCCCTTTAGTCCATGTGTCTCGACAGTTGGGCTGTGGGTGGTGCTTCCATTCGTCTTTCCTGGGCTTGCCTTGCCTGCTGCGGGGTGGATGGCCCGTCTCTATACCTGTCCTCAACGCTTTCCAACGCTGTCGCACGTCTTTCTAAAAAGCTGCACATCTCGAGGACTGTGGGAAACTCGGACGACCTGGTCTCCTCCCACTTGCAGGCTGTCTCTCTATCCAGTCTTTCGTGCAACATGTGCACTATGATGACATCCCAATGCTCTGTCGGGACCCCTTGCACAGCCAGTTGGCGCAGAGTCTCGTGTACAACATTCGACATCCTCTGTAATTCGCTTGCTCTGGGCGGGGCCTGCAGCATTGGGAGTCGAAACAGTTGTCTTAGAAGCTCACGGCAGGTAGCATACTGCTTGTGATAAAGGTCATTCAACCGCTTCCAAGCCTCATTGTAATTCTTCTCGCTGAGTTGCCATTCTCCGAGCGTACGAGCCGCCTTGCCAACCAATGAAGACTTCAGATATGCGAACTTATAGGCTGGGGTGATGCGATCGTTGTCGTGGACCGCTGCGACGAACCTGTCACGGAAGCCCTGCCATTTAGTGATGGCACCATCAAACTGGCCCCACGTGTTCTTCACGTGCTCGGAGAATGGCATATTCACTTGTACAGATATGGGCGGGGTGTCTTTCCGTCTTTCTTCAGTTTCGAGCTGCCTTAGTCTTTCTTTCATCGTTGCGGACGCGGTGAAGAACTGCTCTTCCGCCTCCGCGAACCTTCTTTCCGCCTCCGCGAGCTTGAGCAAGTCCGCTGCCTTGACTATCTCCCTCTCGCCTAACTTCACTTGCTGCCATGAGTCTTCAATGGCCTCGATTCTCACCTTGATAGCCTGTGGTCTCTCCAAATGTACCTGATTTTGTAAAGGCAACCATGCGCGACATGGCGTTGCACCCTGCCTTAAAGGTATACTCAAAGTTTTCTTCTCTTTCCATTGTCTTTCGGGTTTTTTCGTCTTTCGTCTTTCGATCTTTCTCTTGATGAATATTTTTCTTTGATTCAAATATTCTTTCCACAATAAGTCAGTTTTTCTTTTAACTTTCTCGAGCAACACAATTGGATTATTGCACTGAATAATTTAATTTTTCTTGCCGTTTGCTGTTTTTTTTTTCTCTATAAATATTCCACTTTTCAACTACTGATATTTCACTTCAAAATACTATGACTGCTGAAGGCGACGTACATTTATCGAATGACGACGCTCATCGCAGCTGCAATTAACGATTTTGTATTTACTAAGCCGCTTGGCATAGCTCTTTCCTTTTCTTTCGCATTCTTTCCAACCTGTAAAAAAAAACATATACACAAACTCACATGCGCGTCCGCATGTTTGCTTGCTCGTAAAAATATATATTTCAAAACATAAGGGGAAAAGAAAAAAGAAAAAGGCAAAAAAGGGTAAATGTGCTGTTTGGTGGTTGTTTTGCCACCGCGCAGGTGTTCATTTTTTTCTTTCGTTTAATTGTGCGCTTGTGTTATAGATTCAAAAAGGGAAAATAAGACAAAATGTCAATAAGATTTTGTTCGTCGCGAAGCTAACTGCGTAGTTTCATGTCTTTCGTTTATGTTTATTTTTAGGTAGGAAAACTGATGCTCGAGGCAATGTCTTTCGTTTTATGTATATGTTCTTCTGTTCGTGCGTACATACTTGTGTATATTTGTAACGCTATTTCAGGAATTGATGGGGTTTTTTTTATATTTTGCAACGTTCTTATTTATTTGGGTAGCAACGATCTATTTCGTTTGCTTACCGTAATAGCAACGCTGTCTTTCCATACAAGGCAATAATGAATATTCTTACCAATGCTTACAATTTATGCTTCTTTCCGTCAGCGTAGTGGACTGTATGTCTCTCCCCTTTTTCTTTCGATGTACCTTACCTACTTACTTTTTATGCGTGTTTCTTTCCTATTGCAGCATGCATCAATATTCTACTTTCTCTCACTGATTCTTTCTGAATTATTTTACTCTAACACTTTCACTCGCACTCTCGACTGGAGTCATCCGACTCGACATGGACCAAATGTTCCGTAGCTCAGTAAAAATAATTGAATGAAAATAAAAACAACCGATTTATAGTGGAAAAATTATAAAAAACCACTTTTAATCACTTTATTCTTTCGTACTCTCCATGTCTTTCCATGGTTACTATTTCTTTCCGACTGACTGTTTCTAGTCTTACAAATGAACTTTGGAACTTTTCGAACACGAAAAAGCTCTTCTTTCGAAAAATAAGTTTTTCTACTTCAATCATCGAAGCCCGAGAGTTGCCATCTCTCGGTGTTCGATACACTTATGTTGTCACAATCAAGGTAAATCCGGTAGTTAAGGTTGTCACAAATTGAGGTAAGTCTGGTAATATGATGACAATATGTTGACACAATCAAGGAAAGTCCGGTTATAATGTGACGACACGATCAAGGTAAGTCTGGTTATATTATGACACAATCAAGGAAAGTCCGGTAATAGTGTGACGACACGATCAAGGTAGGTCTGGTTATATTATGACACAATCAAGGTAAAGGGCCGAGTAGAATGCTGTGCTTTCCGGGTCTTTGGATGCTCCCGAGGAGGGTCACACCGGGGTTCCTCAGTGCCCTTGGCTGGCTAGCCAAGACGGGGGTGTGCGCACTCTCGACCGGCTGCTCTAGCGTCTGGGGAGCACACGGATAAAAACGAATATTTTTTTGCGAGAATAACCAAGTTACCTTAGTAGAAGTAGCAAGACTTGTGTCTAAGTGTGTGCAGCTTACACAAAAGGAGTTCGCAAAACTATGGAAAAGTGATGGAATTTTCCATCGTCGGCTGATAAAAAAAAACATTTACTTTATTTTTCTGTACTTACAGATTTAGCAGACAAAAATGTATTTTGTTTGCACTTGGGCTGAACCACCGTCAATTCGCGAAGCGATTTTTAATTTTTCTAAGTTTTTTTTTTGTTTTAAGATTTTTTTTTTCTTTTATTGCTGGGTAGGAGACGAGATGTTGGCATGTGCGTATTCTAAATCCAAAAGAACATTCCAGACCGGAATTGGTATGGCAACGGGGTGCCGATGTTTCGTTAAAAAAAGTTTCGTTCACTGAACGAAAGAAGATCGGTGGTGCCAATAAATGGAAAAAAGTGGTGCCCATATATTTTCCTTTTTTGTTTGGTATCTACACGGTACGAGACAATCCGCTACACCACAATTATGAACGGCTGTACGTTTTCTCCTTTTTGTTGTAGGTGCTGGATGTGATCCTCAACGTTCTGGATAGAGGCTGCAACAAAAATGAATGATTCCTGGGAGTCCCTGATGGTTGGCTTCAATGTTGTCTTCATTCCCTTTCAGTCCTTTCGCACAGACTTTAATGTGGGTACAAGGTACCCATGAAGTGCCCACAAAAGAGCGGCATCCCGACAGTCTAAAAATATAAATGAAAACATGGATATAAAATTTTGTGATATAGTTATCTATTACTTAAATAAAATTAGTAGGTATTTATAATATAAACTTTCGTAAAAGACATGATAAAGGAGACCTCGAATGTATGGGTGGTTTCGTCCCATTGGTGTGACACTTAAAGATCCATATCATATCGTCGTCGTTCAGTGCAAAATTTCGTAAGTCCCCAAACTGCATTTTAAATTGGTTAGCCAATATTCACAATTCAAAAATGGATTTTTCTAGTTGTTAAAATTGTAAAAAAAGAGTTTTATTACAATTGAGAAATAAAGCTTCCGTTATTGGTTAACTTGGAAAATGTAATTGAAGTCAAAATGGACTTAGCGAATTTTCACTGAACGGCGACGATCTGAAAGTTATCAATAAATGTAATTATTCACCTCTATTACGATAGTACCTAAAAAAAATCTGAAAAAATAAATGCAACCATTACAATATAGCTTTTCCCTGCATAAAATACAGATTTCTGCCTATATCAAAAATAGTACCATGTGTATAAAATTATATTCAACTTACTTTCTGGAGTGTTATCAGACTCCATTTTATCCAGAACATCCTTTATCGTTTTTTCTTTTACTCGATCTTCTGTTGTTAGGAACTCTCGGATTTTAGAGTATACCTGTTGCCATCGTTCAAGGAGAGAATTGTAGTTCTTAAACATATACTCGAAGTCCATTTCCAACTGTAAGAAAAAAATTAAAATAATTTATTCATACAGTGTATTTTTTAAAGGATTTTTAAAAAAAATTCAGAAGTTGGCAATTTAAAAAATGAAAATTTTAGACAAATTACTACTTAAACTTGACTTACGAATCGAAATCCAGTAGGAAGTTTATACTGCAGCCACTTCTTTAAAATATCCGATGTTGCTGTGGAGTTCTTTATATCAGTGAGTCTGGATTTTGAACACGCCTTCCAGCATTTATCGGTTTCCTCGGAACTGAGGTTGTCAAATTTTAGTGCTTGATAGCACTTGTCGGCATTTTCTTCTGGAACTGAAAGACATAGGTACATTTAAGTATACACCGGTCACAGGAGAAAGCATTAACTGAACCCAATATAGTTAACAAGATAACCCTGTTTCTCATCAAATTACATCAACGATTTTAAAAAGCAATAATCTTGCTGCATTTACTTACATACAGAATCCAAAAAGTCGCCATACAGTGATAGAAAATTTGACCCCAATGGTGAGAAAATAAAAGCTGAAGCTATACGGAGACTTTTTGGATTCAGTATTTGTCGACAAGTGCTATTTAAGATAAAAATTACCCATTTCGATTTCGTTGACCATTTCTTCGTCTCCTTCGCGTTTTGGTTTACTTAACGTTGGTGTATTCATTGCCTTTAAGGCGAACTTTAAATTGCAATATTTAAGGTAGATCTTCCCCCTCTTTCCAGACAGATAGTACTCCTGTAAAAGTAAAATTTGTTAATAAAACTATCTATAATTGAATTCTTTTTAAAAGACTTAGGTACCAGTTTTTCACTGGGAAATCGTTCAACGATTTCTTTCTCCAGTTTATAGCTACCGCCAAGTTCAAGATGTATTTTATTCATTATAAAATACTGCGCTATAACGCTTATCAACTGATTTCCTTGTTTCTCATTTAATTTTTTGGTGTCGCCATTAGTGCTCTTGACTCTGACCGGGTACTCGAAATAATACCCGGGTATCCGGGTACCCGGGAACCCGAGGTATTCAATATTACCCGGGTACCCGGATACCCGGGTATTTGCATGGTTCGGGTACCCGGGTACCCGGGTATTTGAAACATAACGATCGTGTATCCGAGTACCCGGGTACCCGGGTACTCGGTACGCTTACGCGATGAAGCTAAAGTTGTTTGAACAAATGGATGCGTTTATGAAGGAAGTTTTTAATAACATTTTGCATTATTTGTTCTCGGTTGATAAAAATAATGATGGTGGTTAATTAATTGTCTATTTCAATTGCAAGGAATTGCAAGTTGGAGGTGGATTATTATGAATATGTAGTTTATTATTGTCATTAGATTATACACTCTTAGGATGGATTTCGCTAGTCCTTATAGCAGTACATAGTTTTTTTGTGCTGTTTTTTTTTTTTTTGTAATTCATTAAAAAATGTCATTGGTTATGATTTTATTAGGGGTTGAAAAGATATAAAACCGATTTTGTGCGTCGTCGTCGTAGTCGTAGGTAGTCGTAAATAAAGAAGAAAGAAAGCTGTTGGCAAGTGTTTGTTGATTTATTGTTGTTGCAAGATGGTACGAAAAAGAAATGCAAGTTGTTTTTGGATAATGATAGTTGAAAGGGATGATTTTATTATGTTGGTTAATCACTGTCCTGGTATAATCTATGAGTGGAGTTTGCGATCAGTTTTGTGTTATTTTTTTCTCAATTTTGAGATTCTGAGGAAACAAACAAAAAATTGCTATGATTACCATAAAAGGATTGGCAGCAATTAAGCCATCGGCGCTGCCACCGGCGGCCGGCTTGTCACCAAATTTCTAATAAAAAACCCAAACGCTTTTTAATCTATGCCATTTCTAAAAAACAATAATACATGCAATAAAATCCCGTCCCAGTACATTATGCGTTACCATTCATCGTAATTTTTAAAAATGCTCTGGTGTCTACGAGTGGGTCATGTAGAGAAACCCAAATTAAAAATCCTGCAACTGAGGTCAGTCTTTACTTTTATCGTAGAGATCCTACAAACACTTGCCAACAGATTTTTGTCTTCTTTATTGACCTGTGGCTAAGAATAAGACCAATCATAAACAGATTAACGACGACAACACACAAAATCGGTAATCTCAATTTTCAACCCCTAATAAAATTATAATCCATCTAATATTTTCTACCAAATGTCATTTTTTATGAATTACAAAAAAAAAGCAAAAGCACCAACTACCTGTTCTTTCAAATTTTAGGTGGTGACAATCATAGCAATTTTTTATTTGTTTCCTCAGAATCTCAAAATTGAGAAAAAAATAACACAAAACTGATCGCAAACTCCACTCATAGATTATACCAGGACAGTGATTAACCAACATAATAAAGTCATCCCTGTTTCAACTATCATTATCCAAAAACAACTTGCATTTCTTTTTCGTACCATCTTGCAACAACAATAAATCAACAAACACTTGCCAACAGCTTTCTTTCTTCTTTATTTACGACTACCTACGACTACGACGACGACGACGCACAAAATCGGTTTTATATCTTTTCAACCCCTAATAAAATCATAACCAATGACATTTTTTAATGAATTACAAAAAAAAAAAAAACAGCACAAAAAAACTATGTACTGCTATAAAGACTAGCGAAATCCATCCTAAGAGTATCTAATCTAATGAAGTAATGACAATAATAAACTACATATTCATAATAATAACCCACCTCCAACTTGCAATTCCTTGCAATTGAAATAGAAAATGTTATTAAAAATGTTATTAAAAACTTCCTTCATAAACATATCCATTTGTTCAAACAACTTAAGCTTCAACGCGTAAGCGTACCGAGTACCCGGGTACCCGGGTATCCGATCGTTGTTTCAAATACCCGGGTACCCGGGTACCCGAACCATGCAAATACCCGGGTACTCGGGTACCCGGGTAATTCCCGAAATCATCGGGTACCCGGGTACCCGGTCCATGGATCGGGTACCCGGGTATCAAGAGCTCTAGTCGCCATAGCTTTCGGCAATTGAAACTGCCCTGCCATTATTATTTAAAATAGTTGATAGTGTAACAGAGCAAGTATGAGGACTCGGTGATGAAGGTGGCGATGCTGGTCTGGAAACTGGGTAGGGAGAAGATCTTGTGGATGAACTTTGACAATCGTCATCTAAACCAAAATGGGATCGAGTATATAGAAAAAGCGTCTTTCCTATAGATTCTCGCCACATTCTCAAATTATTCTCAAACTTGATGAGAGTACTATACTTAAACGGCTTTAAAATTTGGGGTAGGTGGTGACATTCAATTTTTTTCAGCACGTTTATGTCTACTTCTTCATCTAGCACAAAAAAAAAATTTATTTAGTTTACAAAAATGTGAAAGGAGAATAGGCGGTTTCGTCCGATCGTTGTTACACATAGTGATCTATATCACTGGAAATGGAAAGGTCTCAGTGAATGTGGAAATTAAATAAACTTACAAGAAAACGATACCTTTCCATTGATATAGGTCATCATGTTTAACACCGATGGAACGAAACCCATACAAAACTGTCTATTCTCCTTTGTATGAGCTGTTTTTTGTCAACATACGACGAATGTACACATCTGTGGTGTTTGGCATAAACATGATAACTCCTATAGGTAATGTTTATTAAGTTATGTAAAATAACTTTTGGACTCAATTAACTAAAAAATTAATCACTTCTGAACGTACGTTCGTCGCAATAAGGATAGTATCTAATCTTTCAATGATTTTTTCTTTTAATGGAGTTATCATATTTAGACCAAACACCGCAGATATATATATTCAAATTCAAGTAAAATCACAAACCTTTGAAATGTTGAATGAGTTCCTCCTGATCCCAGCTTTTTAGAAGCGCCGAAAGTTCATCAACTTCTTGGGATGCGTTGATGTTGGAGTTGGCGTTGGCGTTGGCATTGGGTTCAAGATTCATTAAAAAAGTTTGGAGGGCGGCATCTGACAACAGCTTCATGCTGATGATGTTTCCTTCTTCCGTGTTGACTGGGATCATCTCCTCGCTGTTGTCAACACATGGTGATGGTGAATCATCCATAGTTTCACTTTCATTAGTCACTCTCACTGTTGTATAAACGGTGATGGCTTCATTTTCGCTTTTTTCGTTTTCCATTTTAAGCGTTTTTTCAACTAAGTGCGCACGAGAATTGAATTGCAAATGATTTGTTTAGGGGTTACACATTGACTGACTTATATGCACTGATGATGATGATGATGATGCTACACTCTATTGACGATGTAGATTGTAGTGTGAATTTACATGTACTTATGTATGCCTAACTGGTGTGTTGTGTCATGCTCGTGTGTGGTGCATAATTGTAATCTGTATCTGTAGTGTAGGGAAAACAAGTATTTTTGATTTTTGTATTTAGAGATGTTTGAAATGAATTTAAAAAACTAGATAAGGTAACTGTACCAGTCTTCAATAAAAAAAAAAAAAATAAGACTATTCATATCCTCTCTATCTACGCTACACAACTAAACCATGGCAATTTAATGCATCTGAAATACCTACTTACTTCTTTCAAGGTTAACTAGTTGTTTTTTCTTTTTTCCAAACCCGTTTCCAGGCACTTGGAATCCTTCAACACTTAACTGATATCGTTTCTGTAATTTAAACGGTTTCTAAGCAAATCAACTTTTTGCAATGATAATGATTGAGCTTCTGATTTTTGAACTTTGCAAAACCTACAGTAAGAGTTGCTAGAAAAAGATTTGTTAAAGCCTAAAAATGAATTCAAACCTAAATTATCGCCTAAAATAAGACCTAAAATAAAATGAACTTGAATTGAAACATTGGTTTCTAATCTAATTTTGATTCCGTCAACTTCGAGGCTTTGTAACTCTCGTACCAAAGTTTGAAAACATACATTGTTTCCAAAACACTTAATGTCTGAAGATCTCAAAATGCCTGCTAAAAACACATTGTCTAATCTGGACTCTTTCCAAGGGAGACTAGGAAATGAATAGTATACAGCACACATTGAGTGAACACCAGCATGTGAACTCAAAGGATTGTTGATTTCAAAATCATCGGTGTATAAAAAATATGGAACAAGAATTTTGTCAGGATACATTTTAACTTTTTCCTTCCAAAGTTCACCTTGTATGAAATCTGACTTATTTTCGTTGGAATTATTTAATTTTTCCATATAGCGGAGTGTTTTATCTAAGGTATCACCTTTTTCGAAAAATTGAGTAAATTGAAATTTTAAAGGCATTAAAATAGCTTTAATTTCCTTTGCGTCATATGCTAGACTTCCATTTTTAAAAACTCTTTGAACTTCATTGTTTAAAGTAAAAGATTGTAGGTCTTGTATAAGGTTTTGTTTTTTTTAACCATTCAAATAACATATAGTCTGTATTGCAATGCGAGAAAGGATTGCGACAACCCGATATTAAACTCGACATCTCGTTTTGAAGTTCAATGTTACATTGTTTTGAAATTTTTTCGCAAAACGATGTAAACAAATCAAGTATTGGACTTAAAATATACTTTTTTACAAGTTCTTGAATTTCAGATATATTTTTTCTTGAAAAGCTGTTATTGTCATGCAATGTCAAGACAAAACGAATTGCGAAATCGTAAACATCCTTTAGACGGTCTTCTAAATTTATTTTTTCATTAGGTGCCAAAATTTCTATGTCATCCTCATCATTAAGCAAGGATTTTCGTTCGTTATCGTTGTCATTAAAAGAACTTTTTTCATCATTTAGAACTACTCTAGTATTAGAAACATTATCGGATTGAAAATTTTCACCGAAAACATTATGGTCAGCACATTCAACCCCGGAGTCCTGAATATGTTTTCGACTTAAATGTTTTTTATAGCTGCTTAAATTCTGAAATGACTGCGTACACAAACTTTCCCTACACCGAAAAGGGCTAAAAGAGCTTAAGTAATGTTCTTGTTTTAAGTGTTGTATAAGTGTGTTTGTAGCATGGAATTTAGCGTTGCAAACAAAACAAATCATTTTGGTTTTGTAATATTTTTTTTTGCAATTGACTTTAATTTTGTAGTTTTTTGTATTAAACTTAAAGGGATCAAACAATATCGCTGTGAACTTGTGATCTATCGAAGATCCTAACAATGATTTATAGAGAAAAAAGGGGTTATTTAAAGAATGAAAAAATATATGTTGACTTAAAAAAAATCTGCGAATCATTGCGGTTCTCAATTTTTGAAATTCGAAAGCATGCAAGTGGGATATTAGACTATTGATCGTATAGATAATTTGTATATATTATTGCTTGTGAACTAACCTTGCTTTTTCAAACTAAACTGAGTAATGATGTATCAATCAAAAATATTTTATATTAAAACGTAGCACAGCACAGCACAGCACAGCACAAGAACAAGGTATCAATCAAAAATATTTTATATTAAAACGTAGCACAGCACAGCACAAGAACAAGGAATAGACTGAATCGTTTATTCAGACAATTCTTCTTGTGCGCTTGGTAAACTATGCCAACAAAAAGTTGTTTGCGACAGTAAACAGTTTGTTGGGAAAATAAACAGTTTATTGGGACAGTAAACAGTTTGTTGGGACAATAAACTGTTTATTGCGACAATAGACAGTTTGTTGGGACAATAAATGGTTTATTGAAAGTTAACTGTTTTTTGAAACTTAGGTTTGGGAACTCAATTAATAGTTTATTGCGACAATAAACTGTTTGTTGGGACAATAAATGGTTTTTTAAAAGTCAACTCTTATTTTGAAATTCAGATTTCAATAAGTCAATTAATTGCGACAACAAAATGTTTGTTGGGACAATAAACTGTTTATTGCGACAATAAACTGTTTGTTGGTACAATAAATGGTTAGTAAAAGTTAAATGTTTTTTTTTTTTAATTTAGATTTGGAAAATCAATTAATAGTTTTTTGCGACAATAAACTGTTTGTTGGGACAATAAATGGTTTTTTAAAATTCCCCTCTTATTTTGAAATTCAGATTTCAATAAATCAATTAATTGCGACAGCAAAATGTTTGTTGGGACAATAAACTGTTTATTGCGACAGTAAACAGTTTGTTGGGACAATAAATGGTTTATTGAAAGTTAACTGTTTTTTGAAATTAAGGTTTGGAAACTCAATTAATAGTTTATTGCGACAGTAAACAGTTTATTGATTTTCGGTTTTCGGAGTCAATAAACTCAGATTGTTTGTCCCAATAAAAAGTTAGTTGATTTCGGAAATCTGAAATCAATTAAAGTTTATTGGGACAATGAAAAGTTTGTTGGGACAATGAAAAGTGAGTCAATAAACGGTTTTTATAATTTTTATGAACAGTTTTTTTTTAAGTTGTGTATGGGAAAAAATAGGCTGTTGACTGCTTAGTTGTAGACTTATGCTGCTGGTTTTTTCTATGAACAAGAGAAAAATTTTAAAAGGAATCGTGTTATATGGACGCCACGCGCCTGATTCTGAGGTAGTTGGAGGGTTTGGTTAATTATGTCAGCGGGTTGATGCTCAGTGTTATCTTTTTTATTTTTCCTCATTATAGGGGTTTCAAGATTATGAAGATTGTTAGATGAGCATGGGTCTTTACTCAGAGCAATCAATTGTTCTGCAGCTTCAAAATTTTTGTCGTTTTTTTTGTTTTGTTTTACACACTACCGAGGGTTGTTTTATTTAAGCGTAATTGAAACGCTCTTCGAAAGGGGGAAAAACAGGGGAAAAAAAGAATCACCTGAGTGCACTAAAGTGAAAGCACCGGATTTTTAGAATATCACTGGTTTTAGTTTATTTAAAGTATCATTTATCAGTCAAAATAAACAGGGAGTTGTAACCACAAAAACTCGATGAATCGGAAGCCATCCAACATTAAAGTTGATAAATTAACACTTGACTAAATTTTGTTTGCTTTAACAGTCTAAATCTAAACAAAATGAAGAATTCACTCCAGTGGGCTGACGACTTTAAGAATGTCAAAAATGCACTTCTCGTCGTACAAACTTTAATTTTATTAATCTACGAATAATCATTTCTGCATACTATTTTTTTTGGGACCGTAACGATCACTTTCTGGTAAACTCAGAGTATTCTCCAAATCAGTGTCACAATATTTTATTATTCTCACTGTTTGTTGTTGCTTTTGATTTGTCTTTCTTCTTGAAACTCCTACCGGTTTTCAAAGTCATCCAGTTGACATTTTTAGCGGTACTTTTGTTATTTAAACACACTGTACGGAAAATAATCATCGCTTTCAACGGCCTGTATTAACTGATAAATTGGTATAGATACACTTGCGGCAGTAAATTTATGCCACAAAGTATGTATAATTATGATTTTTAAATATAGAATATAATAAAAATTCAAATTCAAAATAAATATAAAAATAAAATAAATATATTTGAAAATAATGAATGGCTTAATGTTAAGAAAACTGCTATATAAATCAATTGCTATTAAAATTTATATATGATAATGTATACAATGTACTTTAGGTGAAATAAAAAATAAGAACATGTTTAAATTTAAGTTTATTTTTATAAGAAAAATAAGATATAAAATAAATGAAAAATATCAAATAATAATTTTAATATTGTTTCTTTTTTTATACCTAAAGAAAAAACATACAATCTTGTTTCAGAACTGTTTTGTAAGTATATACAAGCAAAAGAAGGCTCGGTACTTGATCCCTCTCTCATAGACCATAACATCAGAATCCCTCAATGCGAATTAAAAAGAAACATTAGTAAAAATATCATTCAAAAAGCAAATGAAAGATGGAACCTACTAGAAACCTGCGGTAACACCAGGAAACTCTGGCCTCATTACGACAAGAAAAAATCCGATAAGATTTTACTTCTCAAAAAACCGTCCCTAAGATCCCTCATAAGTGTGATAACGGGACATAACCTACTTGGCTACCACAAAAAGAAGACGGGGCTTAGTACAGACGACATATGTAGAGGCTGCGGCGATGAGGAAGAGCACGAGAACACTGCTCACTTCCTATGCCACTGTCCAGCACTCTGCCGTACTAGATTAAAATTTTTAGGCAACTATTTTTTTAATGAACTAGAAGAACTATCTGAACTCCCAGGCAATCGCCTACTGAACTTTGTCAAGCCCACCAAATCGCTCGACCAACCATAGAATTCATTGGTTAAATTACTTTTTCAGAAGTTGCAATACTTCAGGGTATCACAAGGGATCTACATTGATCTAAGTCAGCCCATATAACCTAACCTAACCTTACCTAAGTATATACAGGAGTAATTCATCTTTTCCTCGCTATTGGCTTTCCTCCCCGGTCAGAAATAAAATTTGATGATAGCATTCGAGGCTATACGGTTGAAAAAAATTGGTATCATGTAAAAGGCAAAAACCGCAGATCAGAAACAAGAAGATATAAGGTTGGTGTACGTAAATAAATGTGAGATTGAGCAAGAGATGTGCAAAAGTAAGTGAAATGAAGTGAGATAACAATATCATGAATTAAGAGGAAACACGTGTTACACGCAATATCATCTTGTTAACATTCTTGGTTTTTCGCATCGCTCGCACCATACATTCATTACTTTCATGGATTTTCAACTTGAAGGTAAAATCTATTTTGAGAGCTTGGTTTCCTATCTTCTTGTTTCTAGATCTTTGAAAACATTTCCCCATTGCTCTCTTGGCACAGATCAGAGAAAGAAAGACATGCTGCTTCTACTGGCCCTTACTTCGCTAAATACGGGTTTTAAGGTTAGTGAAAACAGCATATTACTTTTTACCCTCCAAATATCGCAAATTATATTTTTTCATCACTCCTGGTACGTGAATAAATTAAGAAACAAAAAAAAACAGCAAAAAATGAGTTGATGGTCCAGTGGTATGTGGACTGTTGAGAAAGTTTAGCGAAAACCAAAACACCAACACTTTTGCAATATTCCGCTGGCTACCTTATAGGAATAATTATTTTGACAGCTTGGTTTCCTATCTCCCTTTCTCTGATCTGTGTCTCTCACCAAAACTACAGTCAATTCAAATAAATAAAATATTCGAGAATAATATTTTTAAAATTTTGTTAGCCTTCTTGAGACATTTGAATTTTTAATTTTGTGCAAATAATTTTTATGGAGGCTTCCCATAGGGTGGAAATGGAAATGGCTGTGGCTGATGTAAGTATTTATTTCTTATTTTTGCAAATTTTTTATATTACAAACTTTTATATTTTTGAAGCAAGCATATATATGTAAGATAAGTCCGCATTAATTGATGAGACCTCGGATTCCGTTGTTTTTAAATTTTAGGGAAAGTGATACCTATGCGTTTTGTCAAATGTGTTCAGTTATGTTCATAATAATAACTGCATACCTAAATTTTTTATCGAGAGACTAGCCGACCTCGCAAACTTCGTCTCGCCAGCCTTCAGAGCAACTCCAGAATAATCATAATGATTAACACAGACATTGTTAAAATGCAGTGTGATTTGCTTGAATCTAATTGAAATAGAGAACCACAAATCTGAATTTTTCCAAGCTCTACAACAAACATTCTACTTTCATTAAAGCATTTTTTGTTTTGTTTTTTTATATACAGGGTGATTCACGAGCGTTGTGCCAAAAAGCTAGAGCGTGTAGGTTGAGTTGAGACAAGAAAAAAATCGTATGGGAGGGGGGGGTCTATTCCCCCCCGTTTAGCCGGGAGGGGCAATTTTCTGAAAAATTGACTTATTTTGTAAAAAAAAATATTAAAAATCAACGGCTTCGTTTACAACACCTTGCTATACCTTTCTGAAAAGCCAAAAACTTCTACTTTCATTTTGTTTTTAAATTAAATTGTTTTAACGAATAGTTTTAAAAAAATAAATTTTCAAACTCAAAATTTTCAAAAAATAAGCAAAAAAAACATTTTTGAACTAATTTTTTTCAAAATTTTATGTAATTAAGTACTAATTTTGTTTGAAAAATTCAATGTGTTTTTTAATTTTTAGTCGAAAACAGAAAACCGGATGCAAAAATGTCTTTTAGTTTTTGAGAAATTAAGAAAAAACCAAAACCACTTTATTCTAAGAAAAATCTTTGTTTTTATTTTTAGCTATCTGGACTTTTAGTTTAATTTATTAGTTAAATTTATAAATTAAATTTTTTGTGATTGGAGTTTTATGAGGACTCAATAAAGTAGAAAAGTATTGGATTTTAACTGGATTAATCATTTTGTTCATTGATTACGTCTGCCATTGACCTTTCACTTCTAGCTCTCAGTGCTCTCGTCGGCGGATTCTTGAAAACATGCTACGACTTGGGCGCCATCTATTGGGATATCTTTCAGGGTAGACTCTGTCAGCTTCCCGATCTCGACAACAAGTTAAACCGTAGCAGAAGTTCCTGTCCGCTTACTCTTCTCGAGCGTATGAGTTTGTTAGTGTTATGTGTTGATGAGTTAATATTTTAATTCTAAATGATTGTTTAGTAAATATGCGATGCCTTTTATTTACCTTTAGGTTGTTAATTGTTTTTTCATTCAAGAAATATTGCGGTTTAATTAATCTTAAGCCCCTAGCAGGTAGAACCCTTCGCCGGCGAGTGGCCGCGGCCCAGGTATAGTAAGAAAAAATTGCAGGTCAGTTTTCAGACGTTATCAATGAACAAAATGGTTAATCCAGGGATAATGTAATACTTTTTTTACTTTATTGAGTCCTCATAAAACTCCAATTACAAAAAATTAAATTTATAAAATAAACCAATAAATTAAACTAAAAGTCCAGATAGGTAAAAATAAAAACAAAGATTTTTTTTAGAAAAAAGTGGTTTTGGTTTTTTCTTAATTTCTCAAAAACGAAAAGACATTTTTGCATCCGGTTTTCTGTTTTCGACTGAAAATTAACAATCACATTGAATTTTTAAAACAAAATTAGTACTTAATTACATAAAATTTTGAAAAAAATTAGTTCAAAAATGTTTTTTTTGCTTATTTTTTGAAAATTTTGAGTTTGAAAATTTATTTTTTTAAAACTATTCGTTAAAACAATTTAATTTAAAAACAAAATGAAAGTAGAAGTTTTTGGCTTTTCAGAAAGGTATAGCAAGGTGTTGTAAACGAAGCCGTTGATTTTTAATATTTTTTTTTACAAAATAAGTCAATTTTTCAGAAAATTGCCCCTCCCGGCTAAACGAGGGGGAATAGACCCCCCCCTCCCGTACGATTTTTTTCTTGTCTCAACTCAACCTACACGCTCTAGCTTTTTGGCACAACGCTCGTGAATCACCCTGTATAATGTGCACCCACTCAAGGGATTTTTTATACCCTTATTATGCCAGAGACACAGTGAGTGCATTAGGAAGAAAGGAAGGGATTAGAAAGGAGGTGTCGGTGTACATTGGTCTTGAATTCCTGAACAATTCCACATTCGCGTAGTACGGCTGAAGAATGATTCCCTATACTTGAGCGTACGTCCGAAGTTGGGCTCGAGGGTGAACTGATGGGCATTCCTAGACGCGCGAGTATTACGGGTGAATTGCTTGAGGGGAGGAATGCAACGTACATAACGGTAGAACAGAGAGAGACATGAAACGTTACGACGCACAGTGGCCCGTTTAGGCGAGGAACGTGGCAAAAATCATTTTTCGCGTGATTTTATTTTGAAAAAGTAAAAATCACATTTTGTTTAGAATTGTTTAAAGTGTAAGAATCCAAAAACAAAAAAATATTAGATGAACGGTTTGGCTTGAGGAGCCGATCAAAGTCAGAAAATATTAAAAAAAAAAAAAAAAAATATTTTTTTTTGTTTTTTGTTGCACTTCGAACTTGAATATTAGAAAAACGGTGCAAGTAAATCCATTTATTTATTTTTTGTTGAAAAGTTTGAAATTATTTTAATCAAATTTTGGAAAAAAAATGCATATCTTTTTTTTAATGAGAAAAAAAAATCACTTTTTGCACCTATTTTTGAATTTTAACTTGGCTCATATAAAAAACGTCAAAACCCGTCAAACCAAACTAAGTGAGGGATGAATGCCCACATATTCCTTAACATGTCCTCAAAAACTCAGCTGCGTAAAGTTGCATAAAGCCGAGTTATGGCAATTTAATTGGTTCAAGTCAGTGATTATTCATTTTTTTTAGTTTTTTTCATATGAAAAGAATATAATTAATCTTTTTGTCGCAACCTTTATTTTGGATTTGCATGACTTAATTTAGGTATTTAAATAAGTGCAATGAGTGGAATAGCTAAAAAAATGTATGGTTTGGGGATTAACTATTTCTAAAAAAATAATAAAAAAAACTGATGATTCCTGCCATGCCTTTTTTCTATAAGATTTGTTGTGCACAGGTATTTATTTTTGACAGATTACTGTATTTGGATTAAGAATTAATACATATAAGGGTTACAGGTAGATTACAGGTAGCCGAAAAAAAGGATTTTGATCGAAGGGTTATTTATATGGAATTAAATATTTATTCTTATTAGGGTTGCAGGTAGGGAAATTAACAGGATTAGGTACGCAAATAATTTTACTATGCAAACTAATCTAAGTACCTATAATTGGAAGCCTCATTGGAAAGACATAAAAAAATGAGGATTAAGTATAGCTGTTGATATAAAAAGAATTATCATCAAAATTAGCTGATCAGTTTAAATATCAAATTCGTAATGGATATATCGTACAGCAGATTGTTTGAAATTTTTCTTGACCATGATGTTAAGAGCCCTAAGGTCTTCGTTGCCACTGTTATGAGACAATTTCACCTAATCGATAAAAATATACCGGGGATCGAATCATTGTTGTTAAATTTTTATTATACAACAAAAAAGAAATGGAATGAAGCGAAACGATCGAAAATAAATTTCCAGAAGAACAGGGATTGGCTTTCCTCAACTCTGCGCCTCGATACAACTACAACAGAAGATACAGATGACCTTCCGAGTTCATCAAGTGGATCAAGAGGGAGACCAAAGAAGCAATTTGAAGAATGTGCAGCGTATACGAAAAGGCAAAAGTTATTGCATGTCACAGAAGAGATAACAACCGAAAATCTTTCTCAAACTTTAGAATGGAGATACCGTCAGGAAAATGAAAATACGAAGAGTTTTGTTGTCAAAGCATTATCAGCTGCAAGTCCAATTCGAGTACAAAGAATAAAAGAAAGTATTCCAACCCCTCAAAGTTATCCAGTAAAATTTACGAATGAAAATGCATTCGCATTGTTTATTGATTTAGGTCTATCCAAAGCAAAATATAAGATCCTGCGGACATCATTGCGAAAGCACAATGTAGATATTTTGCCTTCCTACAATAACATTACAATGGCAAAAAAGGAGGCAGTTCCCAAAAATTTGGAAATCACGGAAGTATCGGCAAAAGTTAAGCTTCAGGACATCATGGATCCTACAGCAAAGAGGTTGTTACAAACCAAAACCGAGAATCAGCTTCTTGAACTACCAACAGATCTTACATTAAGGAGCAAATGGGGTTGCGATGGATCATCTTACCAAAGTGCGTACAAGCAAAAAATTAACTCAACAGGAAATGAATCGGACGAAAACATGTTTATGGCATCAGTTGTTCCACTCAGGTTAAATTGCCCAAATGGTGAAATTTGGAGAAACCCTCGCCCATCATCAGTTCATTTCTGTCGACCTATTCAATTTGAATATTCTAAGGAAACTGGCGATCTTATAAATATGACAGTCAACGATATCCGGAATCAAATATTAAATATTCAACCAACAGCTTATAAAGTGAATGAAGAAGTAACATTAATAGTTAAACACGAGTTCTTTTTAACTATGATTGATGGGAAAGTTTTAAATGAACTAACGGAAAATAGATCAACACGGTCATGTCCTATTTGCAAAAAAACTCAAAAGAAGTTTAATGCACAGGATGAAGGAGATATTACGGACGAACATAACTACGAGTATGGGATTTCTCCATTGCATGCTAGAATTAGGTGCATGGAATTCATTTTGAAACTTAGCTATATCATTGCTAAAGAAGGAGAGGATAGCTCTATTGGAATCAAAGAGATAGAAAAAAAGAGGAAGCAGGATATTCAAAAGCGTTTCCATGAAGAACTTGGACTTGATGTGGATAAACCTAAGCCTGGGTTTGGAAATACCAATGATGGCAATACTTCCAGGCGATTCTTTGAACAACCGGATGCAGCTGCCCGAATAACTGGAGTCAATGAAGAAATTATTAAAAGGCTTCAAATAATACTTAGGCCCAATTTATTGACTCTCCATTAAATTAAAAAAGGGAAATGTGTCGACTAGCTAGTTTAACAACTAGTAGAAAAAAGCTCAGATAAATAAAAGACGTAATTTTGATATTTCAATTTAACAATTTAAGGTTTTAATATTCGTAGAATAGCAATTTTGAGTTGTACACTCGTTGATAACAATAATTCCAGTAATTTCTATAAGCTAATTTGACATTGTAAGTTAAAAGGTTATATTTGACAGGTTTGTGGAACGTATTGAAAAATACAAATAAATGAACAAGTTGACATTTGAAAATGAATTAAAACTTAAGGATGTATTTCAATTGACGCGAATATTTTACATTCGCACATTCTCCCCCGCCATCTAGTGGTTGTAGTACGCAGCTTTATATCGATGATCTGGCATGACCATTCTCACATCACACTGCCTTTGGTAGTTGGCATAACTTTTCTCTGCCTTACCGACTTAATTATCTTGTCATCGAATTGCATGAAAAGAGAATAACGATTATAGTAATGCTGATAAGAACAACAACAAATACACAACAATATTAACAGCAATACAAAACATAACAATAACAGTGAACGTAGTTCGTAGTATGCAAAATGGAAAACCGCAATGTTGATCTTTGCATTTTCATTCAGCTGAGCTGATGCTGATTGTAATTTTGCATTTCGGTTACGGTTTTACGAGTTGTGTTTTGTGTCGTTTCGTTTCATATTTCTTAATTTGGCCGGTCGTGTGCGATTTTTTTTAGTGTTTTATTTATTCTAGTTAATCGTATAATTTCGCGTGTGCGTTTAAAAATGTGAATTAAATTCGGTTTTTATTATAACAAGTGTTAATGTTTTATTTGATGCGTAACATCAAGTTTTGTTTTGATTTCAGTAAATTCAAGTGCGGTTGAATTAACTTTACTATAAAAATATGCTTGCGATCGTGGGTGCATTTTTTTTGTTTGTTTTTCCATTTGAAGTGGGTATGCTGCAGCTGTGTTGATTGTACCAGGTGAGTTTTTATTAAATCTTTATTTCAATTTAGTTTTGAGTTTATTAATTTTATTTAGTTTTAAGTTTTTATTTTATGTGTATATACATATGTACATTCTCATATGAATTTGCATTAACATTTATGTATGTACATTTCGGTTTTCGCGGCGACGTATGTACGGCTTACGGAATCGTCTACCGTTGTTTTGTATGTGATTACATAGTGTAATTATGATTTGATCTTGATTGACGAAAATGTGTTCATATAATTTTAATCGTAAGGTAACGTGTCGGTCGTATGTTTTCGCGCACAAAATATACATTTATTTTTTGTTCGATTCAATATTCTAATTTATTAATTATTATGTTTGGTGTTTGGACGACGACGACGACGGTGTCGCGCATCGGTCGCATGCCTTCGCGCATAAATTTGTTATTTTATTTTGAGTCGAGTGACTGTTTATGTTTGGTGTTTGGACGACGACGACGGTGTCGCGCATCGGTCGTATGCTTTCGCGCACAAAACATTTTTTTTTTTTTTAATGTTCTAATTTGTTATGTATGGACGACGACGACGGTGTCGCGCATCGATCGCATGCTTTCGCGCATAAGTTTATTAATTTGAGTCGAGTGACCGTGTTTATATTTTTTAATCGTGGAATTTATTGTGAAGAATTATGCAATTGTGTTAAATTGAGTGAATTATTTGCTAACTTTGTGCAAGTGTAGGGTGTGATTATTGATCACTTTATAAGTTCGTGGAACTGTTTATTTTGATTTTGTTTTTATTTTCTTGTGTTTTGCGTAGCAAATGAAGATATTTTATTTATTTATTCGGTGAATTAAATAATTTTATTTGTTTGTAAATAAGATTGGTGAATTATTTTTTTTGACGTTTGATGTGCTGAAGATGAACTGTGGGTTCGATTTTGAAGTTTTAGCTGTGGATTCTTTGACACGACGATGATGGTGATTCAAAATGGAAGTGATTTGTTTACGTTTTTGTGAATTGTGTTAATTCGAATTCTTTGATTTACGATTTGTTTAAATAAATTGTTTTGTAATTAAATGTAATTGGCGTTGCAATATGTGTGTTTATCTTAGAATTAAGTTTAAATATTGTACAATTTCATAATAAATTATTGAAATAAATTTAATTCTGTGGAACAGAAATTGTTGTTTTGATATTATGTGTAACGTTGACTTGTTTATTTGTTTTGGTTGCAGATTTTGGTTGATAATGCGACAATTTTGAAAATAAACAAAATATTTGATGATGTTAAGCTTGTTTGCTCCATAGTTTTAATCGAAAGTAGCAGACAAGTTTTAGAAATTGGTCGTTTGAACCGACCAGACCTGGTGCGAAGCGTAGCAATGCGTACAAGTCCGTCGGACCCACTATGCATGTCTTCAATCCGGGCCATATTCTGTGGAACAGAAGTTGTTGCATTTCGGATGCCTTTCGCCGGTAGCAAGAAGTGCATTTATGTAGCTGACGTTTTACATTTCGTCTTATCTGTCCTATGCAGCTTATCAATTGTTGGATGTCGCCATGGAGGGTTTGTTTGTGCGCATCTGTTACAACCAGACTCGTAAAGTGGTGGTTGTTCTGCAGTAATGCAGGATGTTGGGCGTCGTAGGAGAGGAGGAAGTTCTCTGAACGTCGCAAAATTCCATTGGCATCAGTGAATGCATTCAAAGAGCGTAAACTCTTAGGGGTTTTTGCGTTTTCTAGAATTTGCTGGATCAGATCATCAACGTACATGTCCTCACGGACAGCCCTCCCCCCTTCGGGAAAATTCTGGCTTTCGTGGTCGGCCAGCTTCTTCAAAACCTCGAGATGTAGAAATCGTCGAGTAACTACTTGGCGGCTGATTCCCATCGCTGGGCGACCTTTTTCTTTAAATAGCAACTTTTCATGATATTGCCCGTCTAGTAAACGGGTTGTATTTCTTGCAAAATGTTCTTCGCAAGCAATGTTGTCTAGGGTTTCATGTGTCTGGAACGGCGGTTCTTCCATCTCCCAAAACTTCGGTAGCTGCGCTTTGAGGTCGGTAACCTGCACGAAGCTTCGAAATTGCCGGGGAATTTCCTCTGGAACTTTCCCTAACACGATCCACCCTAATTGCGTATTTTGCGCTATAGGTCCGTTGTCATCTGGAGACCTTCTGATTTCCGGTAGAAGTATCTGTGCGTAAACATCAGTTCCGAGCAATAAGTCGATGGGAGCAGGTTCGTAGAGATGGGGATCTGCTAACGAAAGACCCTTGAGATGACTCCAATTGTGAGGTATCACTCGTTGGGCCGGAAGATGCCCAGTCAGCGACTTAAAGACCAATGCCTGTGTGGCAGTTTCAAACGTCGAATGACGCGAGGCAAACTGAACTTCGACAGTATGCTGCGATGTGCCGCTGCTGACCAACCCCAACCCAGATACCTCAACAATGGCAGGCCGCTTTTCCAGCTTCAACAAATGGGCAGCAGATTCCGTAATAAAGGATGTCTCTGATCCGGTGTCAATCAAGGCACGTAATAAATGGATTCTTCCATCCGTGGCTCTCGCTTTGACAACTGCTGTTGCTAAAAGCACTTGGTGTCTTTGGACACCAGAACCATGCGACGCGTGGTAGTTAAAAGTTTGTTGCTGAACAGCTGGCTGGAACTCAGGAGCATTCGGGTTCACTGAAGCCTGAAATGCTTTAGAACCGGTAGTTCTCGGTTGAGATGACATACCTTGGCCTGATGTTCCGGCTTGTGGGTGATGTTGAAACGGTTGTTGTTGGACTGGATGTCGTTGAAACGCTTGTTGTTGAAACGGTTGTTGTTGGACTGGTTGTCGTTGAAACGCTTGTTGTTGAAACGGTTGTTGTTGATTATGTGTGTGTGTGTTTGTGGTGTTATGCTGATGCAAATGTAGAGCAAATTTGGGCAAATCAACCCTCGGCAGTCTAATCGCCGAATCTGATGATGATGTAGACGAAGATGGGGGCGTAGCACCCGTTAATAAACTAGCCGGCACCATTGGTTTGGATTTCTCCATTGCCTCGACCAATTCTGCCCTATACTCCAGGTAAATCTCATATATTTGCTCATACACAACAAGCAATTCGTCTTTTTTTAAATAATCTTCCAGCAGACCACCGCCGATGATTGCTTCATGATATGACTTTGATGTCGTCATATCGTCTTCTAGCTTTGCTAGACGCCCTGAAGCGTACGCTGCTGTCCTCCGCTCTTTCGGAGCTTTCTTAAAGTTCGTTAAATCTTTAATAACTTTTGTAAGTAACCCTTTTTGGAGTTCACCATACTTGTATGCCATTTTATTAATAAATGTTTCTTTAAATTAACAGAAAACACGGCAAATTCAGTCTGGACAGGTTATACAACAAAAAATAGCAACGACTTACTGCTTGTCCTTGTTTGCTATTGCTGCGGCTGCTTGGGGCTGACTTCGACGTCGTCGTTAACGTTGCTGCTGGTGATTTAATGGACGATGGAATCGTTGTTTTTGTTTGTTTTGTATAATTGTTCTTAATATAAGTTAAAGATTGTTAAAATGAATGTTAATGTTCACTTATTTTTGTTAATGAAACGTTTTGTTTGTTGTTGCACACACTGCACACACTGTATTTTAATGTTTATAGTTTGTAAGTTCGTAAAACTTGAAATGTTTAATTTAAGTTCAAAAAAAGCTCGAAGGACCAAAATGTGTCGACTAGCTAGTTTGAAAACTAGTAGAAAATAGCTCAGAAAACAAATGAAATGAAAAACGTAGTTTCGATATTCAATTAACAATTTAGTTTTAATATTTCTTAGCAAATTTGAGTTGTACACTCGTTTTGAACAATATTACCAGTAATTTGTAAAGTTAATTTGACATTGTATATAGTTTTAAGGTTAACTTTGACATTTTTGTGGAACGTAATTCCAATAACAAATAAATGAATTAAATGACATTTATCAAATGAATTAATCTAAGGCTGCATTTAAATCCACGCGAATATTTCACATTCGTCCAAAATCAAATTAAACTCAAAATTGTTTTATTGAGTCTCTTTTAAGGATTTTAATGACAGTTTATCTCATTAACTAATAGGAAATTAAATTTAAAAGCTCTTTTAGATAAAATGCCAAATTTGACTTTTTAAGAGGGTTATTTAGAACTAATGAAGCTTTTAAAGAAGGTTTCTATTTATTCACTCTCCGTTAGTGCAAAATGTCATGTTTCTATTCATTTATTAATTATTCGAAAGTCTCTGCGTCAGTAGAATAGAATATTTGTTGGATTTGAGTGAAAATCTTTTAGTAACAGAAAGAAGACAATAAAGAATGATGACAAGGTTGGATAAGGGATACTAATAATAATACAGATTTTTTGTAAAAGATTTCGGTTAATGCAAACCAGTGTCGTGAGAGTACTTGGGATCATTCTAAATGCATTGGAATACTCTCTGCAAAGGTAAAGAATTATGAAATAATGAAGAATTCTAGTTCAACTTAACGTACCTTCTATGTCACGGTGTATAACACCGATTGCCCAGTTAGTAATTTTCTTACGTTTTTATGCTCTTGGGTTTATGCAAATTTGTATGGCTGATTTTGCTTCGTCAATATTCGTAAAATATACAATATTTGAATAACCCAAAGTTTTAGGGGCTAGATTAATTCGCACAAACTATTTTTAAAACGACTGCAAGTAGTGGAGAGTATTTCTTGAACCATCGCATCGGAGCTATTGACTTTACTTACTCACGTCAAAATCCAGTATGCAGGATTTGCTTAGAATACACGCTACAGAATATTATGGTAATTTTTTAACGTACAAGCAATGTGTTCAGCCCGGTGCATTACATGACCAATCGATTTTCAATAATTTACAAAAGAAATATGGTTAGGGTTAAGTAAATTCTCCAATATAATCAATGTGAAGTGCTACTCAAATAATAAAATCATTGTCCCTCCAACCTTAAAACTAGTCGTTTCAATTCACATTTCATTTTCTTTTTCACTTCAAATTGATGTAAAATTAAAATAATTCTTCAAACAGTTTTTACATTTTACTTTAAATATTTCAAAAATAAGCAAATATCCTAGGGATATTTTTAAAAGGCTGTCATATTTAAAAGTATCATTAGAAACCGGGTTTTTAACTAACAGGGGTTGAATAAAAAGAAATTTTAACTGAGGAATCGTAATGGAGGCAGTATTTTAAAGCGGTTTTAGCTAACAGTGTATTATTGATAATTTAATTGGGTGTCAATAAATTGGCCCTTAATGTCTTAAACTGTCGAGAAAAAGTTAATACAGTAAAATTTGGGGAGTATACAAGAGAAACAAAAGTGTTATTAAGACAACTTTATCCAGAAAAACAACTCACCCCTACTCTTCTTAAAATTTTGGTTCATTGTCAAAATGTTATGGAGTATCAGTCACTTCCACTTGGGGAATTATCAGAAGAAGCTCAGGAATACAAAAATAAGGACTACAAAAGATACAGGTATCAAAATACATGCAAAGTTTCAAGAGTTCGGCAAAATGAAGACCTGTTTACTATGCTAGCAATCTCATCAGATCCACTTATTTCTTCCAAAAGGCATGCTAGAAATCAAAAAGAACTGAAAGCACACTACTCCCCAGAAATGTTAGATCTATTAGATTCAACATTGAATTTAGATGATAGTTTTCAAGAAATAATATAAGTAAATTATTAAGAATAAAACAAGATAAAAATCTAACGTTTATGCTTTATTTTTTTTCCATATTCGTACTTTTAAAACACTTTTTGCTAATTTGAGGGTTGTTTTTTTCATTGAAATATTGAAATTATGGTAATTTTCAGTTAAATTGAAACACCCTGTTTGATTTTGAATGTAAATATTGATGGTTTGATTTGTTGCATATCAAAAATTATAAAACTTAAAAACTTTAACTTAAAAAAGAAAAATTTGTTTTGCTTTTATGACTATTCAAGTGTTATTTTTTTTCTTTTTCCTGCTATACCAAAACTAATTGTTCTCTAATCATTCACAAAAACAGATTTTTCGCCATTATGAATACATTTTTAACAATTTTTATGACATTGAAAAAACTTAAGGCTTAATTCTGAAACACCCTGTGAACATATTTTGTTAAAATTTTCACGAAACATAGCTTTGGAAATTCCTTGCTAAATAAAAAAAAAAAATTGAAGCGATATCTTTTTTCGTTTTCGTCTTAAGAAACCCAAACATCTTGCGGCATTTTTGGCGACATCGCAAATGTGCTCATTCCACAGAAGGTGTTCAGTGATGCACATACCGAGAATCTCGAGATGTTCGGTCTCATTGATGCAAGTGCCACCCATGGATAGTGGCAAGGGGGGTATATCTCGCTTCGACGATACAAGACAGCGTTGAGTTTTCGAAGCATTAAACTCTACGCGATTTTGTATTCCCCATTGTACAATGCTGTTTAAGTCAGAGTTTAATGAGCTTATTATATTTGCCGTTGCAGTTCCACAATCCGAAGAGGAAGGATTTGAGTCTGGGAACGAATATGAAAAGCTAAGGGTACTATCGTCAGCGAAACAATTTATTGGATTAGAAGTAACAGACAAGAGATCATTCATGAAAATGAGGAAGAGGGTCGGAGACAAAACGGAGCCCTGGGGCACACCAGCATTTATTTTGTGGGTTTTAGACTTGAACCCGTCCAATACAACTTGTATAGAACGGTTCGAAAGAAAGTTTCTAATCCAACGAAGAAGGGATTCACCGATACCGAAGGCACGCATTTTCGATAAGAGAGCAAGATGCCAGTGTTATCAAATGCCTTTGAAATATCAAATGCAACAATCTTACTTTCTCCAAAACGATGTAAAGATTTGCTCCACTGTTCGGTGAGATAAACCATCAGATCACCAGTGGACCTGTTGCTGCGAAAGCCGTACTGCTGATCATTGAGAAGCCTTTCGGTCTTCGAGATATTTCTGAGCTGATAATTTATCAGCGTTTCCATGACCTTAGAAAGAAGGGACGTAAGTGCAATCGGTCGATAATTGGAGGGAGAAGAAGATTCGCCTTTTTTTGGTATTGGCTGGACAAATGCTGTTTCCAACTGCTCCGAACGAGCCCAGAAGAATAGGATAGATGTCTCCTCTCTTATGGCTTTTGGTCATGAACAGCGTTCTGGTGAAACTCGAGAGTAGTGGAGTGAAAGCGGTTGCGTACGCCGATGATTTGGTCATTCTAGTTTCAGGAAAATTTCCAAGCGTGATCAGTGAAATCACTAATATGGCTTTGAAGAAAGTAAGCACCTGGGCTGCGAGCTGCGGACTAGGTGTTAACAGCAACAAAACCGAGTTGATGCTTTTCACCACCAAAACCAAGGTACCACCCTTCACTCTACCTCGGTTAAACGGACATGCACTATCATTGTCTTCCAGTGCAAAATATCTGGGCGTGATACTAGACACCAAATTAAACTGGAAGCTTAACATCGAAGAGCGGGTAAGAAAGTCGTGTGTCGCATTCTACGCCTGCAATAAAACATTCGGCAAAAAGTGGGGCCTCCAGTCAAAAATGATAAAATGGACATACACAGCGGTTGTAAGACCGATACTGGTCTATGGTTCCATTGTGTGGTGGCCCGCTCTCAGCAAAGCCTACATAGTAAACAAGCTTACAAAGGTGCAGAGAAATGCTTGCGTAGGGATATCAGGGGCAATCAGGTCCTGTCCAACGGATGCACTCAACGTCATCCTGGACCTTCTTCCGATTGACCTCTTTATTAAATATCAGGTGTCCTGCAGTATCTTGAGACTCAAGGAAATAGGCTTCTGGAAAACTAGATCCTACGGGCACTGCAACCAAACAAGCCTGATACCATCAGACATCCTATCCACAACCACCGATTACTGCATCCCTACCCTAAACACCTCAAAGAAGTTTAGAGTCTTGTTCCCGTCAAGAATCGACTGGGAGGAAGGCGATGTGACGAAAGACTTCGGCACAACTATCTTCACGGATGGTTCGAAGATGGAATGCGGTGTTGGTGCAGGTGTCTTCTGTGAATCTCTTAAGATTTCAAAATCCTATAGACTTCCCGACTTTGCCAGTGTATTCCAGGCAGAATTGTTAGCGATAAGGGAAGCTTGTATAGCCCTTTAAAATATCCGATAGAACCAAAATGTAGCTATACTTACAGACAGTCAGGCAGCTATTAAAGCCATTGATTCAGCTTTATCATCCTCCAAACTGGTCCAGCAATGTAAAGAGTCCTTAAAGGAACTGGATATGAGCGTCACTCTTATCTGGATACCGGGCCATAGGGGCTATGAGGGAAATGAGAAGGCAGATGAGCTTAGCTAGGCAAGGATCAGCCCTACACAACTCTCTGGCAGTGAGAGTATATGCTCCTCTTGGAGTTGTGAAGGGCAATATCCTGACCAAATACACATCAGAAGCAAATCATAGGTGGAGTAGTTTAACGAGTTGCGTTATATCCAGGAAAATCTGGCCCGCCTATAACAAACCAAAATCAATCAATTTAATTTCCAAACCAAGGCATGACATAGCAAGGATTGTCGCTACCTGCACAGGGCATTGGCCTGTAGGGGAGCATGCGGCAAAATTGGGTATACCACATAACCCTTTCTGCCGCAGCTGCGAGAACCGGGATGAAAAAGAAACAGTCCCACACTTTCTTTGCCATTGTCCGGCCCTGGCCAGGAAAAGAGCACTCCACTTGGGTAAGGAATTCTTCAACGGTATTGAGGAACTCTCAGAATTCAAGATCAAAGATTTGATCTCATACCTAAATAGCACAAAGTGGCTTTAACCCCCTCCCCCTTATTTCTCCCTCACTAAATGGTACTATGAGATAATAGGCCGTAGGGTAGGAGAATAAAATTACATTTTATATTTTACATAGGACTGCATGTGCGGAACGTGCACCATCCATAGCCCATTTTCAAATCCATTCAGAATCTCACGAGGTATGGTATCAAAACGGCGCACTCAGCGCTAGTTGTGTCCTGCGCGAAGCAGGACAGCCATTTCTACCTACCTACCTACCTAGGATAGATGGAAAAGCTTACGCGAGGGTTTTGCCAGCTCGGAAGAACACCTCTTCAGAATAATAGCGGGGATACCATCCGGACCAGCGGATTTATGTATGTTGAGATCCTTGAGGACTCTCGCCACGGCCCGAGTGCGAAAGAAGATTTGTCCCATGGAATCATTGACGCGCTCAAGAACTGGTGGAGTCATGACACTCTCTGCAAGCGAAGAGTTGGAGGCGAACTGCCTAGCAAAAAGGTTAGCTTTCGCTAGAGAGCTAACAACTGGAGTTTCATTGTCAACGAGCGTAGAGACCGAGAAAGAAGAAGAATTATTTACGGTGAACTTGAACCACATTGAATTGAAAAAAGGGTCGGAGCAGTTCCCATATTGTTGAAGAAATTGATAAGCGACATCATTTCTAATGTTAACGGCGAGACCATGGTGGAAGAGGTATTGTGGCACTAAGCTATACCCATGAATGAGAAATTCAGTAGGATCGGAATTCTCACCTACTTGGGTTTCACTCAGCGCCAAAACAGCTGGCCTGTTTGTAACAGTAGTAGAAAATTAATTCTTAGCCAATATTACAGTAATCAACTCTGAAATTGTCAATCATTATACGTTAAAGACTAAAAAAGACCAAAACAGACGATAACCAAAAGAAATACTAAATTGAATATAGGAAAGCATGAAGTAAAATGCAAATTTCTTTGAAAAATTCAAAAACTTCTCTGTTTTGACTATTTCACAAAAATCAGAATTCCAAACAGTTTACGGTTGTCCCCCTTATTTGCTGACTTTCCCGTTAGATTGTCCCAAAAATTTATTTTTATACAATGAAAATTTTATAAAAATGCATTGAGGATTGAGCGGATTACGAGTCCAAACCGGACATACAAACAAACCAATGCACCTTAAATTCCATAAAAAAAAACTTGATTTAAGGTGTTGATGTTCTTCGTGCTCTCGCAAAGTTTTCCGAGTTCCCAATCAAAAAAATTCCATTTTTATATTTGAGAATCAGTGCACTTTCCATTTGCCATTGGAAAGCCCATTCTGAAATTTTCCAGTTTTCCATTCGAAAACCAATACACCTGCAATAATATGCAATTTTCCGTTTGAAAACCAAAGAGTTTTCCGAGTTCTTTATCAGAACTATTTCCATTGGAAAACCCATTTAGAAATTTTCCAATTTTCCATTTGAAAACCAATGCACCTGCAATAATATGCAATTTTCCCAATAAGTTTTCCGAGTTTTTCATCAAGAACTTTCTGTTTTTCCATTCGAAAACCCATTTTGAAACCAAAAATTCCAAACAAAAAATCAAATTTCCGACTTTTGTTTGGTCGGCACGGTGTTGTAAACGAAGCCGTTGATTTTTAATATTTTTTTTAAATAAGTCAATTTTTCAGAAAATTGCCCCTCCCGGCTAAACGGGACCCCCCCCCCTCCCGTACGATTTTTTCTTGTCTCAACTCAACCTACACGCTCTAGCTTTTTGGCACAACGCTCGTGAATCACCCTGTATATAGAGATTAAGTACCGTTGATCCCCTGTAACCTCTTGTCATGTCTTTTCACTTGTGACAGCTCCCTTACCCTTGCATGCGATTTGCTTATGAACGGCCCCTGAACCCCCAGGTTTGTTGATTTTTCAGTTTTGTTCTTACGAATTTTTGAGTTTTAAGTTTTCTGTTTTCGGGTTTTTGAGTTTTCCGGCTTTTCGAGTTTTCATGTTTTTCGATTCTTGCGCTTTCGGGTTTACAGATTTTTTGGTTTTAGAGTTTCGGGTTTTCTGGTTTTCAAGTTTTTTTCGCTGGGTTTTTCAGGTTTTGTATTTTTTGGGTTTTCGTTTTTTTTTTTTCATTTTGGATTTTCGGGTTCTTGTTGTAAGAGAATTTTGAGTTTTCGTGTTCTTCGTTGTTTGAGTTTTCTGGTTCTGGGTTTCCGGGTTTTTGGGATTTACGACTTTCTAGTTTTTGTCTGTTTCGGCTTTTGGGTCTTCTCATTTTGAGTTTTGGGGTGCTTGATTAACGGTTTTTTTTTCGGGGGGATTTCGTGTATTTGGAATATTAGGTATACGGTGTTTTTTTTTTTTGGTTTTCGGGTTTTTGGGGCTTTTGGGCATTTCGGGTTTTTGGTTTGTTTGGTTTTCTATACTTTGGGTACCTATGGCGTAATGGTTATCTATTTGCGTTGAGCAGCCTCAGCCTGGTGCTTCAAATTTTCTTTATTTAATTTATTTAATCGTCTATGGTAATGCCTCATGGAAGCGAACTCTATTCTTCCTATTATGGATAAAATACTTGAGCAAATAATGGCACGTCGACTTCAGAGTTACATTGACAAATTCAGAACAATAAATAATAATCAATATGAATTCGTCAAAAACAAAAATACAAGCAAACTTCTAGCAGAATTCACAAATCTTATAAACTGCAATCTCAACAAAAACTACCACAATATAGTCATTTTCATAGACTTTAAGAAGGCGTTTGATACATTAAGACACGAAAAACTTCTGGAAATGCTGGAAAAAATAGGTATCCGAGACTTGACCCTAAACTGGTTTAAGAGCTATATAACAAACAGAAAAATGAGAGTGAAGATTGGAAATTCCGTTAGTGAAGAAAAACATATTCAACACGGAGTTCCCCAAGGATCCATCTTAGGTCCTTTACTTTACATAATATATGCAAACCAACTATTAAACGTGTTGAAGAACAGTATAGGTTTTGCTTACGCAGATGACACTGCAATTGTTGTTAGCCACAGAAACCTTGAAACGGCTATATATATTATGCAAAGCGAATTCGACGGGGTAGTAAGATGGTGCCATGGTTTTGGACTCATAATAAATGTAAAAAAAAAAAACAAAGCGTATGCATATCAGACCCTCAAATATACCGAAAACACGAGTAAATATAAAGATCCATGAAACTTATTGTCTTCATCAAAACGTACTACAAGAGAATCTTAATCCCGAAGATAACTGTAATGATTTCATTGAAAACGTAACTCATTTTAGATAATTAGGAGTCGAGCTAGACTGTTACTTCAAATGGGATCTCCATATAGCACAACTTGGTAAGAAACTTAGGAAGACAGTATACGCCATACATCACCTGAGTATGCATATCAATTACCATGTTTTAAAGCAAGTTTACTTTTCACTGGTGGAGTCCTCTCTAAGGTACGGAATTCTAGCATGGGGAAACACTACAAAAAGCTACTTCCTGGAACTTCAACGTTTACAGAATCGCATCGTTAAAATTCTAATAAAAAACAAGAATAAAATAAATGGACCTGATACGAACTCATCAAATATGTATAAATCACTTGGAATTTTAAACATTAATTAAAAAAGCCGTCGGTTGCGGTTCTAATAGGTAATGTTGAACTGTAGAGAATAGACGCAAAATTTTTGACGTCCGTGGTCGTATCACTTAAATTATTTACACTTGAATATAACTCGCCTGAAAACTTGAATCTGTCTTCCTTGTGCATTTTCCATCTTCGTGACGTTTTAAGACCCGAACGAATTTAAATTACATTTAATAAATTGATTTTAAATTTCGTTATAAATTGCAAAGCAAGTTAAATACATTGTTTTAAATTTGCTACCAATACAACGATGAGTACCCGTTCCAAAAAACCACAATCACATACACCATCCAGAGGGGAAACGCCGAGGCAAAACAAGTACGAGAATGACGGTTCTTTTCTCACAACTTCAGCTTTCACCGTCCACATGAATAAACACACTGAAATGATCATAAACCGCATCACGAGTGAGTTTAGCAAAGTTCGAACCGAATTGTTTGAGAAATTGGAGAAAACTGAGCAAGCATGGTCAGAGAAATTCAGCCAAATAAATACTACCATAGACAACATCATGCACCGAATTGATCTAATCGAAGCAAACGCAATCAATTCACCCACTCTAACTTCTAAGCTATCGTCGATAAAGTGTGAAATTGGAAATAATATTACGCAAAATTCTAACCAAATTGAGAAACATACAGCTGAATTAAGAGAGTTCAACTCAAAGCTCTTAACCTTGCAGCAGCAGGTCGATGATACTGAGAAGAAGGAGATTGCGGCCGATGCTGTTCTTTTTGGAGTGCCTTCATTACCCGAGGAGAATCTCACTAAGCTTTTTAATAGCCTGTGTACATCTGCAAACTGTAATGTTCCTACACTGAAGAGTATTTTTCGGTCACGCTCACGTACAACGACTTCTCCTATTTTTCTGAAATTTAACAGCTGTAAGGAAAGAAATGATCTGCTTAAGCGAGTTTCTGAATATAGGAAGCAAAAAGTAAGCCATCAACTCTCTCTTCGGGATCTAGGAATAGAATCCGACAAACCCTGCTTTATTAATGAGAGCTTATCAAAAAATAATCGCACTCTTCTTAATACTGCATTGCGATTAAGAAAAAATCGTGTTCTGTTTACCGCTTGCTCTTTTCATGGGAATGTTTACATCAAATTAACAGCTGATGCAGAGAGTATTGTTGTAAGAAACTCTGAGGATCTATTTGCTGCTACGACTACGACGACGACGTCCAACGAAATTTTGCAGTAAGCAATGATGAAACGCCCAAATTTTGTAAATGTTTTTGATGTGTTAAGTTTGTTGTTATGCAAGCTTTTTTGTAGTATTATTTTTATTTTTTTCTATTTAAACTATTTTTTACTTTCTTTAGTATTTTTGTTTTCATTTGTAACGATGATTTGCCAAGTATTTATGTTTAATATTATTATTGTTTTGTTTGCAAACGACTTTTTTCCTTTTGCTTTCTGCTTTACCTTGCGCTACTGCCACACCTGTGGCATACAAATCTTTGAGCGCAGCTGATAGTAGCAGAGGGTTCACTGGTAGTGAGATGAACAGTACTCTACATAGCATGATTCGAGTTTTACGGGCTCAAAGTAATGGATTGCGAATATGCCATCTGAACGCGCAAAGTTTGACTAATAAATTAGGAGAATTCAGATATCTGTTTGTTAATTCGGAAATTGACATTGTCTCTGTCTCAGAAACATGGTTCAGACCAGATGTAAGTGATAGTTTTTATAACGTTCAAGGTTATAAGCTTTTTCGAGCTGATCGCTTTTCTAGAACCGGTGGAGGCTCCGCTTTGTATGTACGGGATGGGTTGTGTTGTAGATTCATTTGTAGATCAAGCGATGACTGTCCCTTAGAATATATATTTGTTTGTATAAAATGTTTCTCTGAAGATGTTCTTGTTGGTTCGGTGTACAGACCGTACAATAACATAAGTTTGGAACCGTTAGTGACAGCTGTGGAGTCTTTTTCTGCTAATTTCTCTTTCACCATATTATGTGGAGACTTCAATTGCAATCTTTTAGACAAACGTGTTTCTGAGTCTTTCCTGAGTGCATTTGGAGCCTTGGATCTAATTCCAATAAATCGTTTGAACCCAACTCATTTCACCGAGTCATCGAGTACACTTTTAGATCTTTTTATTACGAGTGACAATGAAAGAATTATATTTTACGACCAACTTCAAGCACCAGGATTCTCAAAACATGATCTGATTTTTAGCTGCCTCAAATTATCTTGCCATTTTCAACAGCCAAGTTATTCTTATCGCGATTTTAAAAATATAAACGTCTCTGAGTTATTGCATGATTTTAATTGCTTAGACTGGAATTTAATCTACTCTATGCAAAATGTAAATGAGCAGATAGATTTTCTCAACCACAATATCAATTTACTTTTTGAAACTCACGTTCCAATCAAAACCTTTACGGTGAGGCATAGAACTTCTTCTTGGCTGAATGGCGACATCGTTGCAGTCATGGCACAGCGCGATGCCGCCTACCGTCAATGGAGAAGGTTCAGGGTAGAGGTTTTGCATCAGAACTACTGCAGCCTGCGAAACAAAGTCGTAAAAATGATAAGATCGGCCAAAATGAACTTCTACCAGCAAAAGTTCGGAACTTCGAGCTCTAGCAAAGAAATTTGGAAAAACTTGAGAGAGATAGGTATTGCAAGGAAAACTGACGACATCTCAACTGAGATTGATTGCGATGTCTTAAACAATAAATTCACGTCTTTGCCTTCTTTATCGTATGATTCGTCCCAAAGTGATCCTCTTAGTGAAGAAGTTCCCTTGATGAGTAGTTCTTTCTGTTTTGACAGGTTAACCGATGAAGATGTTGTAGAGGCTATTATCTCAATCAAATCGAATGCTATTGGACTTGATTCAATAAATCCAAAATTTATAAAACTGTTGCTCCCATACATCTTGCGTTTTATTACACACATACTAAACAGCGTTATAACAACGTCGGAATTTCCGATGGAATGGAAGAAAGCGAAAATAATCCCTATTCCTAAGAACAGTACTGGTATGGTGAAAGAGTTTCGGCCTATAGCTATTTTATCATTTCTGTCGAAAGTTTTCGAAAAAGCAATTTCCAAACAGATTAAAAATTATCTCTCTTCTAACAACCTACTAAGCCCTCACCAGTCCGGTTTTCGACCTCAACGGAGCTGTAAGTCAGCATTGCTTATCGTCACCGACGAAATAAGAGTTGCTTTGGATAAAGATAATTTTGCATTACTCACCCTCCTTGATTTTTCGAAGGCTTTCGACACTGTGAACCACTCTATACTCTGTGGTAGGCTACAACATAGCTTTGGTTTTACTTCGGAGGCTTGCAAGCTGATTAAGTCTTACCTTGATTGCAGACAACAATGTGTAGTGGCAAAAGGAAAATCTTCCAACCTTGTAAATGTCCCGCATGGCGTCCCCCAAGGATCAATACTTGGTCCTATTTTCTTTTCAATATACATAAACAGCCTACCGCTTAAAGTTAAACATTGCTCTATTCATTTGTATGCAGATGATGTGCAACTTTTGATCAGTAGACCTCTACTTGCGAAAGATGAGGCTGTCTCCAAGATGAATGAGGACTTGCTTAGTATTTCACGTTGGTCTAGAATCAATCATCTTCATCTTAACCCTATCAAGTCAAAAACGTTACCCATCTATCGGAAGATATTTGACTCATCGATTTTACGCCCCCTTTGTATCGGAAATGAAACGATTGGTTACGTTGATACAGCGCGAAACCTAGGTATGGTATTCAATCGTACTCTTACTTGGAACGACCATCTCAACAGTTCAATAGGTAAAGTTTACGGTATCCTTAGATCTCTTCGCATCACTCAGCACTTCATCCCACAGAAAACTAAACTACTGTTGGCTAAAACGCTTTTACTTCCTTTACTATTCTATTGCTGCGAAGTATTTAGTGACTTAGACTCAGTGACATCGCACAGACTTAATGTTGCATTCAACAACATTGCACGTTTCGTGTATAACCTTCGTTCTTTTGATCACGTCTCTTTTTATTCTAAACAACTGTGTGGTTGTAGTTTAGATAATTTTCTAAAATTTCGATCACTTTGCTATCTGCATCTTATTATACAATCAAAACAACCGAACTATCTGTATAGTAAGCTGAATTTTCCTAATTCTACGAGGTCATTCATTCTTATAACTCCACGATTTAAATACCTTAACTCTCAACGTCAATTCTTTGTTCATGTCATTGGCCTTTGGAACTCTCTGCCAATTACTTTAAGGGGAGTGGTAAGCATAAGGAGATTTAAATCTTTACTTTTCACATATTTGGCAAATCGTTGATATCGTTGATATTGTTTAAAATACTTCAATTGTGTTTTCTTTGTTCTTTTTCATTTGATTTTAATTTTTATTTATTTTTTTTTTGTTTCTTTGTTTTTTTTTTACTTCTAATATTAAACGTTAAATATTATTCAAGGCTTGCAATAACTCACAAGATGTATTATCTTACTTTGTAAGCGATTTTCATAAATAAATAATAATAATAATAATAATAATAATAATCAATTATTCGAACTGCATATTCTCGAAGAATACTACAACGACCAGCGCTACAAACAACCAATCGATCATCAATACAACACAAGAAAAAGAGCTCAAGGATTTCTACAACTATCCATTACCGTTGCGAATATTTATTCAACAAGATGCCAAGAGAATTTCTTAGTATAAATTCTAAAGGGCAAAGGAAAAAACTGATAAAGGATCATCTACTAAACACTTATTGAATCATCATCTTTTCATCAACATTATCATCACATCTGTTGCTACAAATTCGGTAGCAACCAAATCAAAAACCTTTGTGAACCGGCTAAATGAAACACAACGCAGTTCTATTGCCAGGTTACAAAACCTAAATTAGTAAATTTATTACAATTAGATTTATGCATTACATACATTCTTAATAATGATCATTACTTACTTAGTTTTTGAGTTAATACAGTTGTTAAATTTTAATTTTAACATATATTTTAAGTAGGTTTTGTTTTACAATTTTAGAAATCAAATCTTGATGTACCTCGTGGCCGTGGGCGATCGAATGGCAAAAAAAAAGGAAAATTCTCGAATCTAGTAAATTTTTTAAAGAAAGACAAAACTAAGATGGCCGATCTCCTGTTTTGAGTGGCGCCATCAGCAAGTTCGACTTGGAATTACAATTGACTTTGCTTAAGGTGCGGACGCATCGTCTTTAACACTCCCCCTTGGTAATTTCACTGGCGAACTGGGTTCTTCTCCTGAGTTTAGATCGAGAACGGCCAGCTTGACCGCAGGTCTCTCGTAGACCCCACTCGAAGTTTGTATAACAGCACTGCGTACCTGGTTGTCCTTAGACAGTTTGGTTTTCAGTACTCGTCCTTTGGCCCAGCTGTTTCTGGGGCCGTTTGGGTCGACAACCAGGACTAGATCGCCGACTTCTAGAGTTTTTGCGGGAGTGAACCATTTGGCGCGTCTGGTTAGCGTGGGCAAGTATTCTGTTACCCAGCGCTTCCAGAAGCGGTCCGCAAACTGTTGCGAGGTTAGCCAATTCTTACGTAGCACTGTCACGTCGTCGTTGAGTTCCACTAAAGGTTTGGAACCGCCGGCCGAGCCCAGTAAAAAATGATTCGGTGTGAGGACTTCCGGATTTGCGGGATCAATTGGGATGTATGTCAAAGGGCGTGAATTTATCGTATTCTCTGCTTCGATTAGCATGCTTCGCAGCAATTCGTCGTTCGGATTCCTTGTCGGCAAAATGGCGTAAAGAGCGTTTTTGATGGAACGTACTAAGCGCTCCCAGCTACCCATATGTGGTGAGGCCGGTGGTATAAATTTCCATTGAGTGCTGTTAGAGGTGAAGGTTTCAGCTAGTCTGTCTCTCTGGATGCTATTCGCCGCTTCTCGCAATTCTCTTTCTGCACCGTGAAAATTCGTGCCATTATCGCTATAAAATTCAATGGGAACACCTCTTCGGGCCATGAAGTTTCTAAGACAGAGGATACAAGAGTCTGTCGTTAGTGTATGAGCGACTTCGATATGAACGGCTCTTATGGTAAGGCAGGTTAGAAGCACTCCCCAGCGCTTTTCAGTTCTTCGACCTACGGTGACTGCAAGTGGGCCAAAGTAGTCGACGCCCACGTACGAGAATGGTCTACTGAAGGAGACGAGCCGCGCGTGTGGGAGTGGTGCCATGATGGGAGGCTGCGGAAGAGCTCTATTAATCTTGCACTGTGGACAGTTTTTCTTGACGGCTTTCAAAGCTGATCGCATCTGAACGATGTAAAATTTTTCCCGAATGATGTTTATCACCGTTTCGTCGTTTCGGTGGTTGTAACGATGGTGGACGTCTTTGATAATAAGATCAGTTATTCGGTTAAATCTTGGCAGTATAATCGGTAGTCGGAAGTCTAGGGTTGATTTTTCATCCAGAAGTATTCTGCTATTTATTCGAATGAGTCGATCTTCATCAAGGAACGGAGACAGATTGTAGAGCAAGCTGCTTTTCTCAACGCAGCGGTTCATGGTCAAGTCTGCGATTTCTTCGGCGTATGCACAGCTTTGGGCTTCTCTTAACAGTGCTTTTTGTGCTTCTTGTAGTTCTCCTCTAGTGAGAAGGCCGTTCACTTTGAGCGTTTTCTTTCTTTTGGCGCTTGTGTTGTGCACAAATCGTAGCGCATAAGCCGTACTCCTAAGGAGCCTCCACCATGTAGATATTTCATTGGATCGAAATATTTTGTCTCGGCCAAAGGTGTGAATTGCAACAAAATTAGTTTTAAGCTCTTCAATCGTAGAACCCATCACAGTTTCCTGCGGCCATTGATCTGCAGGTGATTTCAAGAATGTGGGTCCAGTGAACCATCGGCTAGTGTTTTTGAACTCTGAAGGCTTTTGCCATTTTGTTGTTTCGTCTGCGACATTCAAGTTCGTAGGGATCCATTTCCATTCCTCAATTTCGGAGAGGTCTAGAATTTCGCTTACTCGAAACGCTACGTACTGCCGATATCTTCGGTGGTCGGATCGAAGCCAACACAGAACGGTTCTCGAATCTGACCAAAAATATTGTTTGCTGAAGACGATGCTGTGTGACTCTTTTATACACTTAGCGAGCCGTGCTCCGAGGAGCGCTGCCTGAAGCTCAAGACGTGGAATTGATAGCGCTTTAAGAGGTGCTACACGAGTTTTCGCTCCTGTTAGACTAATCTCCACCAAACCGTTGTTAAAGTTTCTTACGTATGCTACAGCCGCAAACCCGTTACGCTAGCGTCGACGAAAATGTGCAGCTGCACATCGGAGCCCACGGTTGAAATTACGTAGCATCTTGGGATCTTAACGGATTCGACTTTGGGAAGGTGATGCACCCATTTCAGCCATATGTTGTATTCGTTGGTCTTGATCTCCTCATCCCATTCGATTTTAGACCGCCAAATCTCTTGGAGTAAAATCTTGACGTACATCAGGAAACACGATATTAGTCCTAAAGGGTCAAAGATTGTCATCATGACTCTTAGGACTTCGCGCTTAGTGGGGCGTCGTGAACCAGAAAGGAGTTCTCTTTGACTTGGATTTGTGGTAAGCTTGAACGTAAGGCAGTCTAAAGACGTGCACCACCACATTCCAAGCACTTTTTCTTTACCGGGTTCGACGTTCACACTGATGCTTACTTGTTCTGTGGGTTCCGACTGAAGTGCTGCGAGGACTGCGGACGAATTAGAAACCCAATTTCTGATATGAAATCCACCTTGTTTATGAACGTGTCGAATCTCCTGAGCTAAACTAATGGCTTCTTTCTCAGTTGGAACACTATCCATCAAGTCATCAACATAATGATTTTCTTTAATCGACTGAGCTGCTCTGGGAAATTCAGCTGCAAATTGGTCAGCGTTGGTATTTTTTACATAATGAGCAGTGCACGGAGAGCAGGTGGCTCCAAAAGTCATCACTTTCATAATATATGTATTGGGTCGTCCGTCCTCATCGCAGCCCCACAAGAAGCGCTGGTAATGCTGATCTTCTTCTCGAATACAAACTTGGTGATACATTTCCTTGATGTCCCCGCAAATCGCGATTTTGTGCTGTCTGAACTTATAGATGACGGATGTAAGAGGAGTTAATTGATCGGGACCTTTGAGGAGTAGAGAGTTGAGCGAAGTGCCGCGTACTGTAGCGGCAGCGTCCCAGACCATTCTAATTTTCCCGGGTTTGTTCGGATTCTCCACGGGAAAAATTGGTAGATACCATGAACGATGGTTGTTCTCTAGGATCTCTTGGTGAGTAATCTTCCTTGCGTAGCCCTTGCTGACGTATTCTTTGATTTTGCTATCTAGCTTTTCAGCTAGGACCGGGTCATGTTGCATTCTTTTCTGTAGGCAGGCTAATCGCTTTCTGGCCATTGGGTAACTCTCCGGTAGCTGCACGTCATCAACTCTCCACAGAAGTGTCGTTTCGAATCTTCCGTTCTTACGAACTGTACGAGTGTTAAGCAAGTTCAGAGCTCGGGCATCATCGTCTGACATCGTGATCTTCTTCGATTCAACAGTCCCGAAGTTGTCATCACAAATGAAATTCTTCACGAGCCGACGCAGTTCAAGGTCATTACAGTCGCAGACATGAAAGTTATGGGAATTATCGAGATTGCTTGCTTCTCCGTTACACTTTCCATGAATGACCCAGCCTAGGCGGGTTTTAGTCGCGACGGGTTGGTTTGGACCTCCTTCTTTGGACTTGATTGGAAAACCGAGTTGAGCATTATTGACGCCAATAAGCAATAGTGGGACTGCTTTGTTGTACGATGTTAGGTTGAGGCCTCTTAGATGTTCGAACTCCTTCTGTAACCCATCTGAATTGAGTGTCTGGGCAGGTAGGCATAGCTTTTTCACAGTACGCACATCTGTTAATTGAAACTTCTCAGCGTTCAAGTTGGTGCTGGATATTTGAAGACTGATCAACTCAGATTTACTCTCGTACCGTGATGTGTTTCCAGTCCATTTCAGACACAGAGGTCGGGGCTCGCCTTTCACATTCAACTGCCTCGCGAGATCTTCGTCCATTAAAGTTACAGATGAACCGTCGTCCAAAAATGCAAAGGCCTTTACTTTAGTTCCGTTTCCATAGAGAAATACGGGCACCACTCGGAACAAAACAGAATCGCTGTTATAAGTTTGACATCTTTCATTTTCTGAATGAATTCCAACCGTTCCGTCCGTAGGCGTAGGTGAGCCTTCTACAGATTTGAGGTCGTTGTGTAGAAGCTGGTGGTGTTTGAGTAGGTACACAATTATTTTTTCCACATAGAGACTCTGACTTGCACTTGTAGTTCAGGTGTTGCTTTAGGCATCTACAGCAGAGGCGATGTTTCCTTACTTCCTCCCATCGAGCGGAGTGGCTTGACTTCTGAAACTTCGTACATTCTGCTACCGAAGAACATTCACCACCACAGATACAGCATTTCGTTCGATTCTCTTTGTAGTGAGCATTAACCATCCCTTTATCTTTCCAGCCTTTATTGCGCTTCTTTTCATCAGGATACGTAGAAGGAGCTGACACCAGAACCCCATTTGCAGCTTCGGCCATTGAGTACATCCACGTACTGAAGTGAACAAGGGTACACTTGGGCAATGATTGCTTGTGAATAGCCCAATTAAGACGGAGAGCTGGAGGGAGCTTGTCCACAAGTTCTTGCATCAGTATAGGATAGTTAAGATGGTCGACTAGACCAAGGGCTTCAACTGTAGCACAAAGGTTCTGCACCGCTATGGCGAAGGTAACAATAGTCTCGAGCTTTTCTGCTTTTGGCGGAGGCGTGGCACTAATCTTGCGAACCATAGTGTTAATTATCAGCTCAGGGCGGCCGTACAACATTCTCAAAGTCTCAATGACACGATCAACACAATTGGGCTGGATTATTAAACTTCTCACTGCATCTAAGACTCCACCTTTAAGGGCTTTGTGTAACCTTATAAGATTCTCCTCATTACTAAAGCCACCCAGTTCAGTACTTCGATTAAAGCTTGCGATGAATAGTTGCCACTCCGAAGGATTTCCATCGAAGGTTGGTAGATCTCGAATAAAATTACGTGCTGCTAAGTTATTTTTCGTTAAAAAAATACTTGAGGGCGTAAATTGTTGGCTATTGCTAAACGAAGGCATGTATTGAGAAGACAGTTACATTTCTCTCTCTCTAAGTGAAGTTGATTTGTTTGTTCTGTCGTAATTGTTTTGTTTTATTTAGTAATTTTTTCTATTTAACGATTGTTGTGCTTCTAATATGATTTTGTCTTGTGCATAATCTGTTCCCTTTTTTTTTCTTGTTGCTTTTTTTGTTTGTTTTATTAATTTCATAAATTTTAGAAATTTGGAAGGGAAAACAATACATAACAAATTAATTTATTGAGTGAATAATAGCCAATTCTCTTTTTGACTCTTTTAACAACTGTTTTTCGTACTCATTTGGCTTTGGCATTGCAACCACTGTTATTGCTCACTCACTCTATTTAATTTTGGTTTGGTGCTTTGGTCTTTTTTTTTTGTTTTGTTTTTGTTCTCTCTTTGTATGCTTATTCTTTTTTCTTATAAAGGTGAATTGTTTATTGAATATTATAATCTATAAAGCCTAATTCTTTATATTTTCATTTTGTTGTGCTTATAGTCTAAGATCCCAGGGCCCCCAGACGTTACTTATTTTTGAAGTAACGAATTTTACGGTATAGACACTCTTCTATGTGCTTAAGAGTGTGTGTGTACTAACTAGTTTGACTAGGCGGCCCGTTCACAGGTAGCAGGTAGAAAAGGTAGTCAAAAACATAACTTACTTTTGTTAAATTTGAAGTGCTGATTTTTATATATGTCACATAGAATATTATTAAAAATAAATATTTCATATTGACAGACCGTTTGTGTGGGCGGTAATTCCTCCCAGACGCTTGAAACCTCATAAAAAAATTACCGAACTTTTGTTATATTCGAATTCTTCTGCTTTATATATGATGTTTGGGGGGCTATTTTAATACCTTTTGTGTACAGCCAGACCAATCCGAAGGGCCAAACATTCTCCCAGACACAATTAAAATTTTTATTAATAGTGCAGTCATTGAAGCATTATTGCTCCGGATTTTTTTTACTGTGATCCGATTTGCATGAAATTTTGGAATTAGGTTCATCTTACCCTTAACTTCAAAAGTAAAAATGATTTGAACTCCGCAACCACCTTGGGGGTGGTTGCCACCCCTTCTCGGGGGCGAATTTTTTTTTTTCAAAATAACCTCGGATATCGATAGAAGTTTTTCAAAAAATCCAATACTTTTCAAGTTATTGGCAATTGAAAATTCGCAATATTCACACTCCGAAATTTTCAGTTAGTAGTAGTTGAAATGGTGGCCACGAGCAGTCTAGCTCGGTGACACAATTAGCGCTGAGTTGCGCCGTTTTGATACCATAAAATACTCGCTTGACCTATAAAGTTAAAAGAGGGATTATATATAATACTGGGTTTTGAGTGCGCCTCAAATCCACTTTGTTGCGTTTAGAAAGGAGATCAAATCTTTGATCTTCAGTTCTGAGAGCTCATTGAGGTCGTTGAAATGAAATTTTCAGTTACTAGGTAGAAAAAAAAAATGACAAGTTCTTGGGCCATAACTCCTTCAATTTTCATGCTATCACAATTTATAAAAAACCATTGTGAAGGTAATTAAGAGAGCTACAACATCCTTCATTGCAATATATAGTAAAAAAAAAAAAAACCTTTTTCTAAAACGGTGAAGGGTTAAAGGGCTTAAGAGAGGCTGTGATTGCGCTGCCACGCGCTCTTTAAACAATCATATCTCCTTCAATTTTTGTATGACAGAAAAAACAAAAAACCCAAATTGTTTGTCAGAAAAAAACCTAAATTTTTAATCCTCACACTTTTATACGTATCTGTCGTCATTTTTGAGATATTCTGCCCTATCGAGGTATTTTTCGGAGCGGAATTTTGTCCGATTTCGTACGTTTTGGACAAATTTTGCTTCGAGGTATTCTTCCGACTTACAAATCGGAATTTTTTCCGACATGAAGTAACGCAGTACGATGAGTAACAATGTGGTGCGATGATTAGCTTAATTTTTGACAATTTGGTTTCCGATTTGTCCGCCGAAAATTGTTTGCGGAATTGTTTGCCAAACATGCTCTTTTGCGTTATTCCCTACACATCAGATCAATTGGCGAACATCATTTCGTGTTGATTCTTGAAAGTGTGCGGATGCGGATGTGCCAAAAGGAGAATAAGTCGTTGCGTTTATGGTTATCTCATAGATATATGAGATTTGTTCGCGATATCAACAAATTCTTGTGGATGGTGCAAATTGCTGAAGGCGAACATCCGAAAGACATCAGAGAAAGTGATTACCTACTTCACAAAATGAATGAATAGTCACCAATAGACACAAATTGTTAAATAGAGAAAAAAAGTAACAGAAACGTAATAAAGTACACTATCTTTAAAATCACTTTTTTATTCTTCTTTTTTGAACACTTAACAAATGAACCATTGGCACTGGCTTCTCAGCCATCAGGAAACCAGCATGGTCGGTTATCACTTCGATCGGGGCCTTTTCCTTTAAACAATCCAAGTTGAATCCACATCTATTGCAATAGGAGATTCTCAAACTAGCCGCTACACCATTATGAAAATTTGGCCTTTCGTATATGCTGGAAATTTAATCTGCTGCATTTCGATGGTTGCTCCTTTGAACCGTCCCTTGCCAGTTAGGCAAAGTATGGAATTGACCTCGATGTTTTGAAAACTTGTAATTTCGATTGCAGAGGCTGCTGGACAACATGATTTACGTCTAAATAAAGCAGAAATTTGTTATTTTATGGAGCCAAAAAAATCCAAGACTTACCTTGAATTGCATTCGTAAATTCCTGTCGATCCATACTCGTACAATCGTTGGTATTGATAGCCAACCATTTCAGTGGCCATGGAGGGCATGTCATATAAAGGTCCAGCATAAGTTAGCTGCCAGCAAGAGCAAGAACAATTTGTTTTGTCCTTTTGAAATAAGAAAATTAAATTCAGCTTTTGAAAAACAAAAGCGAATTTGACATTACAAATTAGTGATGGCCCTCTTAAGACATCGATTTTCATCGATTTTGAATATCTTTAATCGAAATGTATAGTAGATGTTATTGTCTATTTTATTGCTTATTATTAAGTTGCATTGGTGTAAGAAAGTAAAAAAAAGTTTAACGTTACTGAAGTTCAATCATTTTAAAATTCAATTCAATAAATAACACATATATGAGAAGTTACATGTCTTAATCGATAACCTTATTTCTTTTGCACATCTCAATAAAAAAATTGTAAGCCATCGCATGTCAAACACTGATCTCTATATTACACTGGATAGTGTATTACCTACAAAGTATAACAGTTTTTTTGACTCCATTTGAAGATGACAGTCAGTGCCCCTTTTCGACTTTTTGACGTCTAACAGGTCTAACTAATGATGTCGATGTGTTGATATTTTTTATCGATATTTAATTTTTCGTTATATCGATATAAAAATCTGAGTATCGAAAAGGTATAAAAAATCGATATTTTTTATGACTAAGGCCATGTGCGGATTGGATGAATTGATTATTGAATTGGATGAATGATTAAGGCCGTGTGCGAATAGGATGAATTGTGGTTAAAAATGGATGAATTTTTAACCCCTACTGTCGTATTTTAACCTGCTCAGCAGCTATTCTAATTTTAACACATTTTATTCAATGCGAAATGTAAAAATTTAACTGAATTCGCACACGGCCTAAGAAAAACCTTCAAAAGAAATACCACACACTACACTCAATTAGTGTACGTAAATAAATCTGAGATCATGAAACATCAATTATTTGAAAACACAAGTGATTTGTCGCACCATTTGCACACAAAACATTCTCAACAATTTGCTCTCTCGCATCATTCACACCATACAAGCATACTTTCATAGTTCACAAGTTTTTCAGCTCGTACGCAAAATACAAATCCTTTTTGATAGCTTGGTTTCATCTTTAGGCGTTTTTGTTTTTTAGAACTGAACAGAGCCTGAACTGCCAAACTCAAAATTGTGTTTCTTTTTTCGTTCAGAGTGTTCAGAGCAACAAAGTTTTGTTACTTTTTTTCGTTCAAAGCACTGATTCTGAATGTTCAGAGTCGAACCGACGCGCTCGGAAAAAAGACACCGAGCATTGTGAGCAACATGTCTAAACAAACAAATGTAAAGCTTTAGGTTGGGGGAAATAAAAAGAAATGATAAAAGTAATAATTAAAATAGGCAAAATTATTTTCTTGTCATATTTTACCGATATATCGATATTTTTTTAATAAAATATCAAAACCGATATTGATATTTTTAAAAAATATCGATACGATACTTTTTTGCATTTCGACATCCCTATGTTAGATAGGCTTCCAGAGATTAAAGTTGTTTCTAAGAGAAGATAGAAAAAATGAAATTCAGAGATAAGTAATGTGGAGATCAGTGGTTCTTTGACGTATATTTTTGTTATACTGTTATACGAATTTTTCCCTTTTCGACTTTATAACAATGTTCAAATGGAGTCACTTTTTCTGTATGAATACACTATCCAGTGTATTATAGAGATCAGTGATGTCAAATAATGCGTTGCCATATTTTTGTCCGATGACATTTAGCTCGAATACAAATTAAACCTCCGACCATATTTGCGTTGCGGAAAATTGTCCGCTCCGAAAAATACCTCGATAGGGCAGATTATGAAGAAAAGTGTTTTTTTTTTTTAAATTTGAAATTTTGTGTTTTTTTTAATCGTGACTTTTTTGAAAAATATGTATCCTGAAGCAGCCAAACTGATACTATCTATCAAACTCTTCATAATAAAGTTAATTCCAGGCAGAATACGATTAATTATAATTTTGGTGGAAATGGCACTTGTGAAACCCATTGATTTAAAAGAAAAAAACATTAGGTGCTCCCCTTATTTGCAATACAGCTCACTTATTTTACGTGCAAAAGACTTTTAATAGTGCTCATTTTAAAGCTTATTTCAAGCACTACAAAACTCTTTTGTATTAGAATGCATAAAATGCATCTGTTTTCCGCTAGATGGCATTGACCACATCGATTAAATTTCAGACAAAATAAAAAACGGCTTTGATCTTTAATATCTAGCTTAATGTTGCACTTAGAATACTTTATAAAAGAACCAAATTGTTCATTGTTTTACCTGCTACAATTTTGTTCTTAATAAAATTTCCGATAGAACGTATATTTTTGGAGATATTTGCAAGAAACCAATGAAAAACGTGAAAAAATTGCGAATTTTCAATTGCCAATAACTTGAAAAGTATTGGATTTTTTGAAAAACTGTACAGATGATTTTTTGCTAAAAATTAGGCCTTCTATCGATATCCGAGGTTATTTTGAAAAAAAAAATTCGCCCCCGAGAAGGGGTGGCAACCACCCCCAAGATGGTTGCGGAGTTCAAATCATTTTTACTTTTGAAGTTAAGGGTAAGATGAACCTAATTCCAAAATTTCATGCAAATCGGATCACAGTAAAAAAATCCGGAGCAATAATGCTTCAATGACTGCACTATTAATAAAAATTTTAATTGTGTCTGGGAGAATGTTTGGCCCTTCGGATTGGTCTGGCTGTACACAAAAGGTATTAAAATAGCCCCCCAAACATCATATATAAAGCAGAAGAATTTGAATATAACAAAAGTTCGGTAATTTTTTTATGAGGTTTCAAGCGTCTGGGAGGAATTACCGCCCACACAAACGGTCTGTCAATATGAAATATTTATTTTTAATAATATTCTATGTGACATATATAAAAATCAGCACTTCAAATTTAACAAAAGTAAGTTATGTTTTTGACTACCTTTTCTACCTGCTACCTGTGAACGGGCCGCCAAGTCAAACTAGTTAGTACACACACACTCTTAAGCACATAGAAGAGTGTCTATACCGTAAAATTCGTTACTTCAAAAATAAGTAACGTCTGGGGGCCCTGGGATCTTACTCTATTACATTCAATTGTGATTTTTGTTCTGTGTTCCGAAAGAGTGGGGTAAGTGTCTTTTAATTCAATAATTGATAGATTATCAAAATTTACACTACCTCCATATTGAGTTTTTTTTTTGTGTGGTCTTGCTTGTGCTTAGAGTATATGCACTCAAAGAAGTGCACACAAATTTAGGGTTACCACCTGTCTCTTTTAGGATTTATTTTCTTTTATTATTCTTATTATTTTCTTTTCCCTTGGTCTTGTTTTTTTTTTTTTTTTTCACTAATATTTTTTGCTTCTGCATTATGGATTTAATTAAATGCCATTTTTGCAAATCAATTATCGCTGAAGTCTCAGAAAGATTCACTCGACTACAAACGATTTCATTACAAAAGTTTTCATTTTTATGCAATGAATGTAAGCATTCAAATTTTTCTCTGCAACTGCAAAGTTTGAATGCAAGTGTTGATACTTTCAATAGTAATGTTGACGAGGTGAAAACAACTGTTGACAATCATTCTGAAAGATTTTTCAATCTTGAAAAAAAAGTTGGATTGCTGTTTGACCATTTTGTGGATCTGGTTAGTAGTTTCGATAAAACTGAAAAAGTAATAGACGATAATACTAGGTCGGTATCTCTTAATACTTTAACCAACGAAAAAAACCACTCCAAAGTTGTCAAATCATTAAATAACTTAGACAATACCATTAATGAAACATTGGAAAACAAAATTAAGATAATTAATTCTGAGATAGAAAAGAACTCGCGCCTTCTGCATAAAATAAATGAAAATTTGACTTTGGTTGACAAAAATATTAATAATTTAAATACATTAAATAACTCGAAAAAAAATAATATTTCCGAATCAGTTCTCCAACTTTCAAATGATTTTGAGAGTTTGATAACACTGAATAGAACAAAATTTGAGGAATGTAACAATAATTTTACAACTTTGGAAAAAGAGTTAAGAAGTGTAAAAGATAGCCTTGCCGGATTAACAAGTGCTACAAATCCGAATACTAGTACCAACCTTATAGCAGCAACCAATTTTACAAATGATCCCAAATTTGTGTCTCTTCAAGACGAGTTATCATGCAACATCACCTCCAACAGCAATCCTCCTTTATTTAGTAGACCACTCAATAACAATAACAATATCGATATCAATAACATTAATATCGATAGCTTTAATCCAAACATTAACACTCCTCTCGCTAGTCCAAACTCTCCCTCAACTTGCATTTTGACTCCCAGAGTGGTGCCTTCTCCAAGATGTATATTTCTTTCGAAGTTTGACATATCTACATCTTCTACAGACATTCTTAATCACGTCAAGTCCGTACTAAATCAACAAAATATGTACAATGACCAAAATTTAGTGAAATGCAAAAAGATAACTAGATCAAATGGTCGAGTTGCTTCTTTTAAAGTTTCTGTCCCCGAACCAATGTTTAATCTGTTAATGTCTCCAACATCATGGCCCACTAATACTTTCATCCAAGAATTTGTCAACAAAACCCCCCAAATAAATAAAAATATTGTAAGCAAAATACCCCAAATAATTAACAATAATCTAAATGAGGCTTCAAAAAACTAAAGTGTTTGTCCCTTTACTGTCAAAATGTAAGGGGACTTCGCTCAAAAGCGTCTGACGTATTTTTAAAATCGCAGGAACTTCCTTTTGACGTTTTTGCTCTTAGTGAAACTAATTTAACCAGTAATTTTAGTAATAATGAATTTTTTACTTCGGATTATAATGTTTACCGAAGAGACGGTCTTATGGGGGTTAGGCCTGGAAGAGGCGTTCTTATAGCAGTACATTCTAGGTACGATAGTTCTATTTTTGATATTCCTAACATCGAACAAATTGAATTGATTTGTGTAAAAATTACTATCAGTCGTAAAATCATCTTTGTTTTGTGCTGTTACATACGACCTTGCAGTCCAATTGAGTCTTACCAAAACCTTATTAAAGCAATTGACAATCTGGGTGATACAATGGAGGTACATGATGGTCTATTGCTCGTTGGGGATTTCAATCTCCCTTATCTGTCATGGTCGCGATCCGATGACGACTCTCATTTTGTTGCTGGTAACGCAACAACTGAAAAAGAAATGTTATTTACCGACAATCTGTCTGACTGCGGCTTATATCAGATAAGTGATGTCAAAAATAACTTGAGCAGACAACTCGATCTTATATTTTCCAATGAAGCAACTAGCTGTATCGTAGAGGAAAGCAGCTTAACTCTCTCCACCATTGGCATTTTTCATCCGCCATTGTCGTTAACTTATGCCTACGAACATCATAATTCTGAAGTGCAATCTGAAAACTCATATCGTTTTAATTTTCGAAAAGCTAACTTCGCCCAGCTAAACGAACTACTCAGTAACATAAATTTTGATTTAATTTTGAACCAACCTGTAAACAATAGCATCAATATTTTGACCACTACCTTCTACTCAATAATCTTTGAATGCTTTATTCAATGTGTGCCCTATGCACCACACAAAAATACCTCACCGTCACCTCCATGGTATTCAAGAGAACTTCGTACACTCCGCAACTCCCGAAATAGCCTATGGAAAAAATATTTGAGATCCAGATCGGAAACAGACTATTCCTCTTATTTAGAAGTATACAACGAATTCTCAGCTCTCTCAAAACTCCTCTATGATGCATACATCAATCAAATGCAATTTGATATTATCTCAGACCCCAAACGCTTTTGGCAATTCATTAACATAAAAAAAAAGTCTGATGGATATCCTAATACCCTTAATTATTTAGACCACTATTCAAATGACTCAAAAATTATAACTAATTTATTTGCTAATTTCTTCTCTCTTGCTTTTTCCGACAGTAATTTTGTACCTGATGCTGACTATTTTACTTATTTGAACAATTGTTACCAAACTTCATTGGTATCGATCAACGTCACTGTTGACGATGTGGTTAACAAAATAAATAAACTTAAAGATTATTTCTCTTCTGGACCTGATGGTTTACCCGCGATTGTGTTAAAGAAGTGTATAGTTAATTTGGCCCAGCCTCTTACTACTCTTTTTAAAAAATCTCTTTCCCAAAGAATCTTTCCATCTTTGTGGAAAGATTCTTTCATAATACCTATTCACAAGAAAGGCTGTAAATCAGATATTTCTAACTACAGGCCGATTGCCAAATTATCTTGCATTCCAAAATTATTCGAGAGTATTATCTTTGACACTATGTACTTTCATTGCAAACCATTATTTTCGGCCAAACAACATGGGTTCCTTAAAGGGAAATCAACGACCACAAATTTAACTGAATTTGTTTCTTATGCATTAAACTCAATAGAAAGTAAAAAAGAAGTTGATGTTATTGCTACGGACTTTAGCAAGGCATTTGATAAAATCTCCCACAGTATTATATCTTTCAAACTAAAAGCTTTTGGATTCCCTCCTGGTTTCATCGAATGGATGGAATCATACCTATCCGACCGTAAATACCGCGTTTTATTTAGATCTTCAATATCAGAACCATTTACTGCGAAATCGGGAGTCCCTCAAGGTAGTCATCTAGGCCCTATTATTTTTATTCTGACTATTAATGACGTAGAATCTGTGATTGAAAATTCCCAAGTTTCAATGTACGCAGATGACATGAAAATTTTTAGAATCATCTCTTCACCCGATGATGCTTTACCCCTGCAGGCCGATTTAAACAATTTCTATGTTTGGTGTCAAAAAAACAATTTAGAACTTAATGTTTCCAAATGCCAAACAATCACATATTCCCGTAAACGTTTCCGTCAGCAAAGGGACTATTATATCAACGAATGTATTGTTCAGAGAGTAACAACTATCCGAGATTTAGGTGCATTGACTTATTATACATGGACTGCCAGTGGCCAACTTCACGATGATTCCACTTTTTGCGGACGACAAAGAGATCCAGCGGAAAAATCGTGTTACATTTTTGACAATTCAAAATGGCGCTTCTTTATTTTTTTTTTCTTATTAATTTTGTTTGTCAAGTAAGCAAAAGTGCTATTCCTGCTCAACTCCGTGGATAAATCCATCAACTCAAAATATTACAAACGAATGGACGCCGACAGCCCGCTCGTACAGAATATCATGAATATCATCACGTTCTATCAGAAATTCTTCTTCCATCTGAAGGTCCCGGACTTTGACAAACTGACAATGACAACAATTGAATTCTTCTATCACCTCTGCCAGCAGCCCGATATTATTTCGAAAAATATTGTTGTCGAGTTGTCGCGAAAATTCAAAGAATTCATGGTAAAAGTCGATGAGATGGTAGCTTCACAACTCTCCCAAGTTTCCGATAGCCAGCAAAGTGGTACTGAGGACGCCGTCACTTCCAAAATTCGATTGCCTACATTCTTGATAGCCAGGTTTATGTTTCTCATCGGGCATATGACTATGAAGGAAGTGATTTTTCTCGACATCGATGTCTACTACAATATGAAATTCCGCCAGGAACTTACCGAAGAAAAGAAGAATGCCACCAAGAAAACCGCATCCAACCAGCAGAATAAGAGAAAAGCCAACCTCAACATGTCTGCTACAGAATCTCTGAAGAGGCTTTCCGGAACAACTGCTGAACCACAACAAGAGGTATTGTCAACTAACAGCCTAATCTATTAACCTATTAAACATCTTATATTTTTAAAGCCCAATGAAGACCTCGTTGGAGCAACTGCCGAGGACAGCATTGCCGAATTAATAAACCACATTTGCGAGGATGTCATTTTGTATGACGAAAAAAGCCTTCTAGCCAAAATGGTGCCTTATGTAACCGAAGTCTGCAAATACCCCTCGAAGTACAAAGACCAACACTTGCAGCAAGCAGCCACTCTAACCCTCATCCGCTTCATGTCGGTATCTTCCAAGTTCTGTGAGACTCGCATGCCGTTCCTCATGAACATTCTCAACTGCACGAAGAACATCAAAATCAAATGCAACATAGTTGTCGGTCTGTCCGATCTGTCTTTCCGCTTTCCGAACGCAATCGAGCCCTGGACCGTACATTCTATTCGACCCTGCACGAAACAGACGACGAACTGCGACTGACTGCCGTCAAGATGCTAAGTCATTTGATCCTTCCCGAGATGATTCGAGTTAAGGGTCAAATAGCCGATTTGGCAATGTGCATCGTTGACCCCAATGACGAGATCAAGAACATTACTCAACAATTCTTCAAGGAGATAGCCAACAAATCGAACATTCTGTACAATGTACTGCCGGATATAATTTCAAAATTGAGCGACACAAATCTGAACATCGAAGAGGAGAAGTATCGCATTATAATGCGTTACATTCTGGGACTGATTCAGAAGGGTCGCCAAGTGGAGAGTTTGGTGGAAAAATTGTGCCTGCGATTCCGAGTGACGACCGAAGAGAGACAGTGGCATCGAATACATCGATAATACATCGAAAATGGCCAAACCAGAGTTGAAGACTTTGCTAACTGAATTCGAGAGTCGTTTGAATGAATGCCTTGAGGTTAGGGAGGACAATGGGGATGTGAGTAGTGAACAAGTTGGCGAAAATCGAGCAACTGATACAACAAAGAAGCCAACCAAGAAACCAACAAAGAAGAAACAACCAAACAAGAAAGCAAGTGGTCGGAATAAGAAGGTCCGTGATGAATCAGAGTCTGAAGAAAGTACCGCTGAATCAACGTCAGAGTCGGAGGAGGAACGACCAAAAGCCACGAAGGCAATAAAGCTGCATTGTCAAAACAGAAGGCTAGAAGATCAAATCGAGTTATTGAAGAGTCCAACAGTTCGGATGAAGAAGAAATTCCACAGAAAAAGAAGGGACGCAACAGGAAATGATGTCTTTCCAAAGATCAATTTGTTTACTGGGAAATATGGTTTCACAATATTTTGTTTATCATAGTCATGATATTTAAAACAATTTATAAGCTACAATAGATTCCTTTTGGATTTTTTTTGTGTATTACGCTTGAGTTTCAATTTAGTCTGCAATTTTAGTTAACAGAGAAACATCGCTAAGTATGCTAATTTCAAGGAAATTTTACACGGACGACCCCACTACTGCCTTCAAGTCATGTTCGCAGTGACTTACTCTTGCAGCTTCGGCCATTCTGATAATTTAATAGCAAAAACCCCACAAAAAAAAAAAATATTATTTCCATCAACGGATGAAGAGGAACTCTTAATCTGCGTTTTCTGTCGAGAGGCCAATTCATATTTCATGGCCTTTTCTTTTTCCAGTCGCTCGGTCTTCAAAGTCTTAGCCGTGGTATTATGGTTTTCAGCTCCGTCACAATGCCCTCATGCTCTTTTGTGTATTCCTCGAGTTTTCTTTTCTTCTCTCTCAAGTACTTTTGGATTTGCAAGTTTTTTGTTCTTGTGAGTTGGTTTTCCAATCTCAAATACTCCACAGCTTCGTTGTAAAGTTATTCGAGATCCTTCATCTCTCTTTGCAACGATTGTGCTTTTCGGTATGTTCTTCAGTGAGCTGCTCAACCCGCGAGTTGATTTTAACTAGTGGCTCCTTATAGCGAGTGGTCCCAACAATGTCCTCCAAGTACTCCAACATCCAACATTCGTTTTCGTTCTGACTCTTGGCAATTGATTCTACTTCGCCCTATGGAAACCAATGAATTCTTAAGAACTAATGGACTATAAATGGATTAACAAAAACATGCAAACCTGCAGAATGAGAAATCTATTGTGGCCTAAATCGATATTGTGCTGTTTCAATAGCTTCGCAACTTCTTCGGTGTTTTGGATTTCCTCGCAACTGCCATCTTCCTTATCCAAAATCTTTATAAAATGCACAGCAACCGAAGAGCGTTACATGTTGGGATACCGTGTCGAATTATGTAGCAGCACTGAGAGTTCCTCGTTTTGCTTTCTGTAAAGAATCAAGTTAAAAATGAATCATTTACCGAAAGATAACACACTCACCAATGAAAAAGTTACTTTGGCCAGAAATTTGCGGCAGCAGGCGTGCATTAAAGACTTCGATGAAAATTGGATTTGGATCCAATAAGGATAAGGATTCTTGCTAACTCAGGGCATTGATAAATCCGTTCTTAAAGGGCCAATTCTAATCCAAACAGCTCTTTTCCACAAGGCCAAACCTCAGTTTGGAGTTCTTGTTCTTGCTTCCAACTAGGGACGGGATATAGTTTCTTCATTGCCATGTGAACGTGGCTTCGAAATGCCTTGGCAGGCAACTGGAACACTCTTGGGGCAGTTCAGTGGAAGTTGCAATCTCACACTTGATTGAAAATCCTATAAAAGTAAAAAAATTGGCTGAAAAAAGTAAGAAATTATTAAAAAAAATAATTTACAAAGAACTTACTGCTACTGCCTGCTTGTTTTTCCAGAAATGTCAAAATTTTCATAATTACATAAAAAAAAACATGGCATGCATCGTTTATCTCAACAAATTAAACTAGATGTCAGTACTTTCTATGCGATCAAAGCTTATCGCAACTTAAAGAAAGAGATGTCGCTAAAAATTTTATTTTCTTTTTTTGCCACTTGGTATTTTTACGCTAGTGTAAAGTGGAACCATTTTTTTTCGAATTTTGTATGGAGAATTCAGACGACTAGCAGTCCATATATAGTAAGTCAATGTTTAGGTGTCATTTGTGATAGTGAGCTTAACTTTAGGTCTCACTATGAAAATATCGTAGCTAGAGCTAATTCTGCTTTAGGTTTTGTCAAACGTTGGTCTAAGGAATTTCCGGATCCTTACGTTACGAAATCTCTTTACACCACGTTTGTAAGGCCTCTACTGGAATACGCCAGCCAAGTATGGTCCCCTTATCACCAAGTCCATATAAAGAGGATTGAAGCAATACAACGTAGATTCCTCCGTTTCGCCTTAAGAGGACTTCCATGGGTTGACAACTTTAACTTACCTCCGTATCAAGAACGGTTACGGCTTATAAACTTACAATCTCTAGAAAAACGTCGTGAAGTTGCCGATATTATCTTCGTACACCAAATTCTATCCGGTGCTACAGAATCTTCCACCCTCCTTGACGCAATGAGTATTAATGTTAACTTTCATTCACTAAGATCGGTTCCCCAATTTCATCAAGCTCATCACAGAACTGATTACGGCAGTAATGAACCAATTACAAGAATGTTACGTAAGGTGAACGAAAACTCAAATATTTTTGATTTCCACCATAGCAAGATCACACAAAGGAAGCTTTTATACTGTACTTTCTTAAACAACTAAAAAAATAAGTAAATACGTATTTGTAGTAGAGAGAAACTGACTCTTTTTTCTTTTTTATATATATGTATATTTTTATTGTTTTTTTGTTTTTTACGAACTTGACAAGTGTCTCCTACACGCTTATTTATTTATTTATTTATTTATTTTTTTTTTCGTCTTTTTATAATTTTCTTTGACTTTAAAATTTTAAAATTTTTGGATTTTAAAATTTTGCATTTTCTCTTTTTTTACTTTTTGTAAAATTTTAATTTTAAATTTAAATTTATTTTGTTTTTCCTTTTTGTACCTGCTTGCATTAAGCAGTCCCTAACTCTTATCTTCCTGATATTCGTATCGCCATGACTTTTTTTATTTTATTTATTACAAATAATTTCTAATTAAGTGCCGATACGATTAGCAACCGTAATTGCAATCGTACTCGGTGAAAATGGACCCCAGCGCGTGCGGTATCTGGGGGGGAAAGAGGCGTGGGAATAATTAATTAATTAAGACGGTCGATGTGCGGCAGGTGGTTCCCGAGCATATTGATGTGCGTTGTTGTCTTGGATTACCTGTCGTGCATTTGAAATTGAAACGCCCTGTGGTGTTGGCCTCGAAAAGTTGACTCCGGCTGTGTCACGTTGATAGCTATCGGGTAGTGCATTGACAGAATGGAACTGGCTTCGGTCGACATTGGAGCATGGTGGTTGTTGGTTGGAAGCAAACAGGGATTCCCTCTCGGCGGCTAGGTTACGTGTACTTGGAATAAGTTGTGGTTGAAAGTCAGTCGGCATGGGTTCGACGGGAATGGTATTCACGTTCGCCGTGGAATGAAGATAATCATTAATCCGTTGGTTGGCGTTCGCAATCGCATTCATATTTTTATCTTTTGTCATTGGCGGGTCATGGTCGACCCCTTCTTCATCATCTGAGGAGTCGAAGACTTGGTTCATAACTTTGTATTTCTTCGTTAGGTACTCAGCGTCCCTTTCTTCTCGGAGCTGTCTCTCTTCTTCGATCCTCTGTAACTCCATTTGCAGTCGCTTACTTGATGCACCCTTAGAAGATCGTGAACTGCTGGAGTCCGATTTCGGTGGTCGATTAGAACCACCTGCAACGTGATCACTTTCTTGCATTAAAGCACCTTGGGTTAGATGGCTTGTCGTTACTGCGACGCTGCCGTTCATTGTTAAGGAGGGCACGTTAGGAAGAAAAAGATTTCCACACACGGCGGCAACCTCGGCCGCACTGTGCGCAGAAACTTTCTGAGTTACACTGGATGGGCCTGCACACACGGGATGAATAATTTTTGGACTAAAATGGGTTTTATTCTTTAGTCCAAGCACACACGAGATGATTTCAGACTGGGGGGAAAATGTATATGTGAACCTCTTTTAAATGTGTGAGTATATATTTCGTACCAAAACTGTCAGCTTTTGTTTATGTGTTAGTTTTAGTCTTCGTTCATCCACCAAATTTCGGGTTGAAAATTTCAGTCCGGTTCATACTGCACACTTCGCTTCCCTTGCCCACTAAACTGATTTTAGTCCGGATGAATTAGTCTCGTGTGTGCAGGCCCGATGAGTTAGGAAGAAAAAGATTCCCACACATGGCGGCAACCTCGGCCGCACTATGCGCAGGAACTTGGTTAGTCGTTCGTAAGGCGTTGGAGAGAAAAAGGTTTCCACACATGGCGGCAACGTCGGCCGCACTATGCGCAGAAACTTTCGAAGAATTTTGGGCAGACGCAGGTACGGTTGCGGCTGATGGTAGTCTAAAATAGGAAGCGTCAAGTGTTGTAAATTCACCGGCTAAATTCACGCGCATGGCAGCAGCTTCGGCTTTGTTATACGCCAAGAATGTCGCAGAACTTGAGCTTGAGACGACAGGGTTAGTTGGCACTTTAGGAAAAGTATAAATACAGGAGTTCATTAAATTTACGTCATTGGCTCGATTCCTATACGAGGCCGCAAGTTCGGCGGCATTAAATATAGTGGATATCGGACTTTGAGCATTCCCATAATTAAATTGTGACGGAGTAATACCGACTGAAGTGGCAGCACACTCAGCTGCACTTCCAGGCAGAAGCGTGACAGCACTTTGCACGAGCGGAGCGGTAGTTGTTGCTAATGATGTTTGTGCAAATTGGCTAGTCGTATTGGCTCCTAACCCCCCCACAACAGTTGCGGAATACGCCCCAGAATAACTAGTAACAGAATGACGCTTACCTGTGCACTTTTTACATATGAAGGGTTTTTCTTGGATGCTGTCGTTCACCCCCGCGCAGCTAAAATGGTTCCAGCCGTTACACTGGTCGCACCGGACCATATCTTCCACTGAGTCAGGTTCATCACAGCAGCAGCAATTGTATTCTTCTTGTTGAGATTTCGACTTTTTCGACCCTTTGGGAGGCATCTTCTACTCATGTGTCGATAAGTTTTGTAAAATGTTGCTACAAATTCGGTAGCAACCAAATCAAAAACCTTTGTGAACCGGCTAAATGAAACAAAACGCAGTTCTATTGCCAGGTTACAAAACCTAAATTAGTAAATTTATTACAATTAGATTTATGCATTACATACATTCTTAATAATGATCATTACTTACTTAGTTTTTGAGTTAATACAGTTGTTAAATTTTAATTTTAACATATATTTTAAGTAGGTTTTGTTTTACAATTTTAGAAATCAAATCTTGATGTACCTCGTGGCCGTGGGCGATCGAATGGCAAAAAAAAGGAAAATTCTCGAATCTAGTAAATTTTTTAAAGAAAGACAAAACTAAGATGGCCGATCTCCTGTTTTGAGTGGCGCCATCAGCAAGTTCGACTTGGAATTACAATTGACTTTGCTTAAGGTGCGGACGCATCGTCTTTAACAACATCATTAAGAAAAAAAAATAATTATAATAAAATGAAATTGAATTGAATTGAATTGAATTGAATTGTTTCCAAACTCAACCGTCCTGAATCGGCAAAAAATTTAAGGTACCCTCCGTTCCTTACACAAGGAATTGTTGAAGAGTGCAAGCCCCTTAAGCCTTGCTTCATCGCCTTGACAAACAAAATTGAATCCACTTCTTTTTTTTCATTTTTACTGCTACGACCCTTCGTTGCAGTATTTTTTACAAACATTTGGTCCGTTTATCTACTGCCGTGTGTACACTTATGGCGTTTTTTTTGGTAATCCGGAATTGTACACAGAATTGTCCGATTCCGGATTCCAAACGAACAGGCAAACACAATTTTTTGCTTCTAAGGGTTGAATGGTTGTGTATTTGTGAAACCTCATATGCAGAATTGCAGATGACATGACATTGGCGCAAAATTATAGTCCGCTAATAAACAACTTTAGTGTGATACTAAGCTTAAAATGATGTTTGAGTCATATCTGAAACGTCATTTTAAGCTAGTATCACACTAAAGTTGTTCATTAGCGGACTATAATTTTGCGCCATTGTTTTTAATTTCTTTATTTGTAAACATGGCAGCGAGTACGTATATGCGAGTGTGTGCATGTATGCGTGATTCTGTTTTTGATTCTGACTTCAAATCCGGAATCGTTTTTCTGTTCTATTCAGAACAAGAACTGTCATCTTGTGCCAAGTGAACGAGTACAGAACTGTTCGGAACAGTTCCGGACGACCAAAAAAAAACGCTATTATTCCGGTTTTTTTCAGTTCAATGACTACAAATTAAGCATCTAAAAAGAAATTCTTTCACTCTTTAGAGTTATCAAACCAAACATAAAACATATTTTTAAGGTACATCGCTTAATGCAAAAAAAATTTATTGAAAAAATAATAGTTTGAACTGAAATATGAATTAAAATAGAAGAAAATGCTTTTTATCTGCGATTCCACGGGTAGTAGTTTCTGTCGACTTTAACCGGAATTGAAACTCTTTCATTTTGCGACTTCACCTAAAGACAAGAACAAACAAAGTCAAATATTTGCTCTGAAAATTCAACAAATTGAAACTCACATAAATATGAATATCAGCATTGGGTAAAATGCCTGGCTTCTTGTTTTGACTAAGCACTTCGATTTGAATCTCATTTGCGGCCTCTACATACGTTTTTGAAGGCCTGAATATAAATAAATCGTAATTACACGAAATCTCAAAGAGCTTCCCCGTATTCAAGTCCTCCTTCACGGAGAATATCATTGGGAGATCATATATGACCACGATTCTATAGCTTGTTTCTGTTCCTCATTGACTGGGTCTAGAATTTGTGTCGACGAAGAAGTCGAACAGAATAAACGAAAAACCCAGTTCTCATTGGCATTTGGAAACGTCGTGTGCGGTCTCGTCTGGCTGGTGATTGTTGAGGGTTAGGGCGATATCGTGTACTCGAAACCTTGAGACCATATCCAGAGCAACTTCTGGTTCCTCTTTGATTGTTTCCAGGCCGTCGATTGGTTTTTCGCCGGGAATACGGACCCAGATGTTGGTTAGCACTCTAGAGGTTAATTTTGATTTCTCCTCCTCATTCATGGTGCAAAAAAGATTGCGAATTCTTTGGCGCGTAGGTTCGTCGCCACAAAAAAGACGCAAATGGGCCAGAGTCATAACCTTGGAGATCTTTAAGATAATATTTTTGATATCATCGCGACGTGGGATGAAAGAGACTCGTATATTGACCACTCCCTTGGGCGGAATGAGAACTTTGTTGGGTGTGACTTGGAACGCATCACACATCCTTGACATGTCCAAGCCGAAGCTATCGACTACAATGACAGCGAATCCATGCAACGGTCCTTTGTTGTAGATTGTAAAGGTTTTCTCCAGCCGTGTAGCCAAGTCCTTAACTTCGCCCATCGGTAAAACTGGCGTTCCGGCCGGCCCTAGAATTAAATTCTCTGGAATGAGGGAAGCCGTGCCGCCATAACCATAAAGTGGTATATTCAAAAATGTCTGACTATCCGAAATATTTGGAGAACTGAACGAGAGCGCTCCCACAGCCGCTCCAATTACCGTTGGACAAAAATTCAGACATATTGAACGACATTCTTGAGCTTGGAGGTATATTATGTTGCCATGGAAATTGACAATTTGAAATCCTGGTCCCGAGACGTCCACTTTGATGACGAGTCTTTCTTTTGATGTATTTTTAATGTGCATTGATTTGTGGGAATTTTTGTGCAGGCGAGTGCTTCCCCACGATAACTGGAGGCAGGTTACTTGCAGGGGGACTTTTTTGTCATCGCGATAACTGAATTCATTTTCGATATTTCCGACGAGATAGCTTCGATCGGAGTTTGTGGTTTTGTCCAGTTCTGAGGAGTCGGTGGGCATTTTCACAATATGTGTCTATCGCTATATACCATAATTTTATATTGCACTTATTTGAAAATTACATAACTATTTAAATTTACGTTTAGTTACTTAAACCAGAAAAAAAAATGATTTCAAAAACTAATAAAACATAGGACTGTCAAATTGAAATATTCACAATATTTTGAGATTTTATTCACTATAGTGCATTGTTCCATCGATTACGTTACACAATGGACAATACCAATCGTATATTTTCAATTCGATTAATGATCGACAACGGCAAAAGGGGCCTGTGATTTCATCAATGTGGAGAAGAAATTTAAGTTCACGGTCCTCAATCCCGTATAGTGATCTTTACGGGATGACTATGAAGATAGTAAACACGGGGAATTCTTTTAATGCGTTTACGTGAAAAGTTCGTTGTTTGACATTTGCCAATGTTGGGTTCTATGCAATTTTTGGTACACCAGGTTGAGACATTTTCGAGATCTTTTTGTAGGAGAAATTTATCTTCACGTGCTGCATAATTTGGAAAAAATTTGTATCGTCAGCGATAAGGGATATTTGACAATGTTGAATGACCATGTCAATGGCGTTAATTGTAAGGATAAAGAGAAGAGGACCTAAATGACTGGCTTGTGGTAAACCAGAAGTGGCTAGAATAGGATTGGAACCAGCGCATCTACACAGTTCAAAGCCAAAGGAGGATAGTTTAAAGACTCTGGCGCTAGATTATAGTCCGCTTATGAACAACTTTAGTGTGGTACTAGCTTAAAATGACGCTTTACTGAGGTCAGTGGAGACCATGTCAACTTCGTTACCGTTTTCTATTCAACAAACGTTAAGCTCAAGCTAATGATTTAGTGTAAAGGCATTATTTGGTCATTTTAAAATGCCCAAAAGATCAAGATCTCAACTTTCAAGAAATAGTTCCCAGGCTAGGGCATCGCAAATACGTCGAAATGGAGAATCTTCATCAGAAACTAAAAATCGTCTATCAAGTCAGAGAGAATATGCATCGCAATCGAGTGCCAGAGAGTCGAGTATCCAGCGTTGACAACGTCTCGCTGAACAAAATATGAGAACCACTCAAATACGCGCGCGAGAGTCCACTTTTGAGCGTTCACAGCGGCTTGCTGAGCAAAATTTACGAACTTCTCAAGTCCGCGCGCGAGAGTCCAGTCTTGAGCGTTCGCAGCGGCTTAATGAACAAAATATAAGAACCTCTCAAGTGTACGTGCAAAGCCGGGACGGGCTGCTAGTAACTAATAACAGGGTTTAATGTAACGGCTTTTTTTAAACTCTATTGCTTGCATCAATTATATGAAGATGCAATCGCAGTTGCACTCGAGCTTTAAGTCGTGAAAGTTAGCTTTTTTTAAGATGGCAAATTTTGAAATCAGCTACGAAGTCTTGTGTGATTTTTTCTTTAAAGGTGATCTAATTGACCTTGAAAACTTTTTGCATGGGCAATTAGATCAAAATAAAGTTAAAAATTTATGTTGTCTCCGAGGTAAAGAAAAGATTCTTATAGTAGGGGAGCCCGAGATGCTAAATTTGCGGTTACTCGAGCGTCATCGGGACCTATCGCGTTTTGAAGATTGTGGTCTAAGATAAAAATGTGCGTTTAAATTTTTTCATAACGGTGTTGCGATTAGCGTGCAAACACGTTTGAAAATGCAAAAAAAAAACCGTTACATGGAAATACTCGAGCGCGTCAGATATTCATAGTATTGTAATATTCGGCTTGGTCCGACAATTAAAACTTATTCACTTTTAAATAAAACACAAATTCACTTTATTCAAATCACTCACAAACTTATTTATTCAACACTTTCAATTATAACTTTGCAAGCACAGTATCTTTACTTTATCTCAGTTCACAATCAACTAACTCTTCGCCGCCAAACGGGCTATTTATATAACAAAAATACTTGGTTCTAGAAACTACTATATTGGTTCTTGGAGAAGCTTGAATGTTCCAGAAGCTTACACTTACAAACAAAAATACTGGGATTACTTTTTGTAGGGGCTAACGTTCTTAATGCTAAACAAAAAGTTTCTCTTAATCACTAGGTATTGCCCCTCACAAGTGTTTACTACTACAATTAAACGATATTAGAGTTAAAGCGTTTTTTTTTGGTTGTCCGGAACTGTTCCGAACAGTTCTGTACCCGTTCACTTGGCACAAGATGACAGTTCTTGTTCTGAATAGAACAGAAAAACCATTCCGAATTTGAAGTCAGAATCAAAAAAAGAATCACGCATACATGCACACACTCGCATATACGTACTCGCTGCCATGTTTACAAATAAAGAAATAAAAAACAATGTCATGTCATCTGCGATTCTTCATATGAGGATTCACAAATACACAACCATTCAACCCTTAGAACCAAAAAAATGTGTTTGCCTGTTCGTTTGGAATCCGGAATCGGGCAGTTCTGTGTACAAGTACAATTCCGGATTACCAAAAAAAAAACGCTATTAAAGAGATACAGAATAAGTAAAGAGAGTAAGAAAAGTGTGTACATTAAATATAGAAAGAGATACAGAGCGTAAGAGATAATAAAGTATACACATTAGACATTACAATAGAAGGAGATACAGAGCGTACGAGATAAATAAAGTGTATACACATTACATTGCCCCCTCCTTAGGATTGATCGTCCCGAACAAATCCATCATCTTCATCACCACTGTAGCGATGTAGTCGGTCGCGATGTACGACTTTAAGTTTACCTCTGACTCCTTTTTGTATCCGGTACACGACGTCGTTGATTTTGCTAATCACTGTATATGGACCTTCCCAGTCCCGTTGAAGTTTCGGTGACAACCCTTTTTGTCGATGGGGATTGTAAAGCCACACTCGATCTCCTGCTTGGAACTCTGTTGTTGTCGCTCGTATATCGTAGCGTGTCTTCATTCGGTCACTGAACATCTTTATTTTTGACCTGGTATCGTCGTGGATTTGAAGGAGTCTTTCTCTGAGGTCATCCAAGTAGTAATCCTCGGCTTGCGGTTCCGACGTGGGACATCCAAATTTTATTTCGCTCGGTAGTCTGATGTTCTTTCCCATCAAAATCTCAGACGGTGTATGGCCAGTTGAGCTATGTCTTGCACTTCGATACGCAATCAAAAACAGTGGAATGTGTCGATCCCAATCTCTCTGGTTGTCGTCCACAACTTTGCAAAGATGTTCCTTAAGGGTTCGGTTGAACCGTTCGACCATGCCATCAGATTGTGGGTGGAGTGGTGTTGTTCTTGTCTTCTTGATGTGAAGAAGCCCACAAACTTCCTGGAATATGTTTGATTCAAAGTTCCTTCCCTGGTCGGAATGCAGTTCTAATGGAACACCGAATCTGCTCACCCAGTTGAACACAATTTGGTCTGCGACTGTTTTGGCTTCTTGATTCGGTATGGCGTATGCTTCAGGCCACTTGCTGAAGTAATCCATGACGACCAGAATATAACGATTTCCATTATTTGTTTCCGGAAATGGACCCGCCACGTCTATTGCAATCCTTTCAAAGGGTGATCCGACATTATACTGCTGCATTTGGCTGTGATTCTTTTTGTTCGGGCCTTTGGTGGCAGCACAGGTATCACATTTTCGGCACCACTTCTCGACATCTTCTCTTGCATGTAGCCAATAGAATCGTTGTCGAACCTTTTCTAGCGTCTTGTTTACTCCTAGATGGCCTCCCGAAACTCCATCATGCATCTCTCGCAGAACGTCCATAATCTTCGATATCGGTAAGACTAGCTGCATTACATAGGACTTTCCATCTGCCGATTCCCACTTTCGTCGAAGGACACCTTCTTGGACATGCAACGAGTCCCACTGTGCCCAATAGGCCTTCAGAGCCGGACTTCTGTCGGAGATATCAGCCCATTCTGGTTTTTCCTGGTGTTCCTTGCATGCGAGGATGGGTTCAATATCTGGGTCCTCTTGTTGAGCCTTCCTCATCTCGTCGTTGCTCCAGCCATAAATGGGATCGGTTCTGGTTCGTTGGACAGTAACCACTTCTTTTTCTTCTTGGCGTCTGCAATGCTTACAGTCTTGCTTACATGGTCTCCGAGACAGTGCATCAGCATTTGAGTGAAGCTTTCCCTTCCGATGTTGAATATCATAATCGTACGTCTGCAGCCTCTCAATCCATCTCGCCACTTGACCCTCTGGATTCTTGAAATTCAAGAGCCAGTTTAGTGCTCCATGGTCGGTTCGGAGAAGAAACTTCTGTCCATAGAGATACTTATGGAAGTGCTTTGTTGCCAAAATCAGTGCTCTTCTGGTCACACAATAGTTTCTTTCCGACTTCGAGAGTACCTTGCTGTAATAGGCAACCACCTTTTGCTGGCATCAGCATCAATGATGAACGGTTTTCCTGGAGTCGGGTAGGTCAGCACTGGTGCATTACACAAGCGTTGCTTGAGCTCTTGAAAGCTGCGCTCGCACTCACCTGACCATTAAAACTGCTTTTCCTTTTCCGTTAGCTGATGTAGACTCTTGGCGATCTCAGCAAAGTTCTTTACAAAGCGCCTATAGTAGGTGGCTAGACCCAGAAAGCTTCGGAGTTGATGTTTGTCCTGTGGTGTTGGCCAATTCTTCACGGTGTCAACCTTATCAGGATCCGTCTTAACTCCTTGGGATGAGATGATATGTCCCAGGTATTTCACTTCGGTTTTGAAGAGTGAACACTTTTCTGGATTGAGCTTGAGGTGGGCTTCTCGAAGTTTTTGAAACACGGCTCTCAGGTTTGTACAATGTTCGTCAAATGTTTTCCCGTATACGATGACGTCATCCAAATAGCCCAGGCAAGATTTCCAAGTGAGTCCTTGCAGGACGCATTCCATAAGGCGCTCAAAAGTCACTGGAGCATTGCACAGTCCAAAAGGCATCACTTTGAACTGCCACAATCCGTTTCCTGTCGAGAACGCTGTCTTCTCTTTGTCTTCAGGATGGATTTTTACTTGCCAGTATCCACTTTTCAGGTCCAACGTTGAGAACCATTGTGCTCCTTCCATTGCGTCCGGAGTATCACTGATCCTAGGCAGAGGGTAGCTATGCTTCTTGGTCACATCATTCAACCTTCGATAGTCTACGCAAAAGCGGGTTGATCCGTCTTTCTTCTTTACCAGGACCACTGGAGACGCCCAAGGGCTTTTAGAGTTTTCGATCAGACCCTCTTCTTTCATGGTGGTTATCAGTTCTTCAACCTCACCTTGTTTGGCTAGTGGAAGGCGTCTTGCAGGTTGACGGATCGGCTTTGCATCCCCGGTGTTGATTCGATGTTGAACCAGTTGTGTTCTGCCATATTTCCCTTGCGATGACGAAAAGATGTCTGCAAATTCTTCGAGGAGACCTTCTGCAGTTCTTCGTTGTTGGTGGCCAAGATTAGAGGACTTGAGAATGTTCGTCTTTATGGAGTTCAGCTCTTTGGACATCAATGTTTGCCTTGGCTCTTCTTCGCTGATCCTTGTTATCGCTGATACAGATTCGCATTGTCTGACAATCTCACCTTTTCTAAGCTTAACTTCGTACGGCTTGACGTTCAGTATTCGTACGGGAACCATGTTCTTTACAGGTCTAACAAGAGTCTTCCCAATGGTGATGTTTTGGGAGGGCTTTACAGATGCTGGTTCGACCATGAGGTATCGATGGCTTCCAGTCATACCCTTCAATTTCGTCCACACGAATACTTCTGAAGAAGCAGGCAAAGTCAGATCTTCTTTGATGACGGTTTTCACAGATAGCGAGGTCTCATATGAGTGAATCCCATAGATCATCGGAATCTCGATATTTCGATATTTCAGGACTTGGTTCCCGATGTCCAATATCAATCCGTGATCTTTCATGAAATCGACGCCGACAATGCACTCGTCGCATATATCTGCTACCAGGAACAGGTGAGAGAATTCCAGCTCTGCCATCCGGATCTTAAGACGTACCTCACCATAGACTTTTGCGGCTTCTCCAGTTGCAGTCCTTAGACGATAGCTATTTGTGTTGTGGAGCCATGTCTTCTTAACGAGGTCCTGCCGTACAATGGATGCCATGGCACCGGTGTCGATGGTAGCCACACATTTGTTGCCGTTTATACTTGCTTCCACGGTCAGGCTCTTGTTGTCACGTTTCGTTTGGGAAACCTGGATGGTGTTTCTGTAGCTATCGGAACTAGAAGCCAGCTTCTGTCCCTCGAAGTTGGTAGGGTGGGAAACAACTTGGGAAGCAACATTGTTGTAGGTGTAACTTTGACCAGTTGACATATTTCTGTGTTCACAGTGTTGGCATGCGGTTCCTCTTCGCGGTAATCTGCACTGTCGTTGAAGATGTCCGGTCTTGTTGCAGTTCCAGCATCGTGCTCGTCCGTCTCGCTGACTCCTTTCCAGAGTAGCCTTCTGACAAGAGCATTTTTGGACTTCCAATTCTCTCACGCGATGCACGTTTTGGGAAGCTTGTTCTGCGGCTTCCATTGTTAGAGCGAAAGCCAATGCTTCTGGTAGTGTATGCTTTCCGGCAGTGCGAATAGCCCTTTAGAGATTTATATCGCCCACAGCTCTCACAAAGGCTTCAACAGCAAGTTGATTTATTATCTCGTTGCCAGCTGTTGGGTATGCCAGGTGAACTATCGCTCGATATCTGCCTGAAGCTGCTGCAGAGTTTCACCTCTTTTCTGTGCCCTGTTGTTTAGTTTTACTCGGAAGACTTCTGTCATGTGGCTATCCCCAAACCGCTGTTCGATTGCGTTTACCAGAACTTTGAAATCACCGTTCTTCTCTGCTGGGATGGTTTGTAGCAGTTCAGCAGCTGCTCCTCTCAAGGCAAGCGTAAGAGCAATGTATTTTTCGTCATCGTCCCAGCCTTTTGTTAACGCTGCTGCTTCAAACTGTTTCTTGTAGATTGACCACGGTATCTGACCATCAAAGCTTGGAGGATTCACTTCTCTCTTTCTTGAGCACTCACCAGAAGGTTCTCGAGCTTTCATCTTTCGCACTTTTTCTAGTTCGCTTGTAATTGTTTCGATCTGTTCGTCTATTTTCTTGAAACGTGCATTAGTCGTTGAATTTTGTTTTTCGACACGCTCATCGAGAGTATTGATTTTGTCTTCGAATTCCGCAAACCTGCCTTCTACCAGATTTTTCTGTTCATCAAACCGATCTCGAACGTCATCCCTTTGAACTTGTAGTTGTTCCAGAACATATTCTTTTGTGTTTCCAGTTGTTTGAGAACATTGTCTTGCTCCTTCTTTTGCTCGTTTCTTTGAGTTTGCAGTTGCTCCAGAACATCATTCTTTTGAGTTTGTAGTTGTTCGACAACATCATTCTTTTGTGTTTGTAGTTGCTCCAGAACATTCTTCTCGAATTTGGCTAGAAGAAGTGACATCATGTTAGATAAGTCGGCAGTTGCATTTACCTCTTCCGATTTTGCTTCCACTTCGAAAGCAAACGTATCTGGGTCTTCATTTTGTTCTTCCAGATATTCCTGTAGCCGTTTTACGAGTTCGTTTTTATATCCTGCCCCACTTAAGCCACGTTTGCTTAGTTCGGCCGTTAGCTCAAGGACAGTTAAGTCTTTCACAACTTTACTCATTTTTTTTTTTAACTTCACTATTTCACACAAAATAGTTTAATCACTGTTCACTGTTTTATTCTCAATAAGTTTTAATCCCACTTCTGACACCAATGTAATATTCGGCTTGGTCCGACAATTAAAACTTATTCACTTTTAAATAAAACACAAATTCACTTTATTCAAATCACTCACAAACTCATTTATTCAACACTTTCAATTATAACTTTGCAAACACAGTATCTTTACTTTATCTCAGTTCACAATCAACTAACTCTTCGCCGCCAAACGGGCTATTTATATAACAAAAATACTTGGTTCTAGAAACTACTATATTGGTTCTTGGAGAAGCTTGAATGTTCCAGAAGCTTACCCTTACAAACAAAAATACTGGGATTTGTAGGGGCTAACGTTCTTAATGCTAAACAAAAAGTTTCTCTTAATCACTAGGTATTGCCCCTCACAAGTGTTTACTACTACAATTAAACGATATTAGAGTTAAAGAGATACAGAATAAGTAAAGAGAGTAAGAAAAGTGTGTACATTAAATATAGAAAGAGATACAGAGCGTAAGAGATAATAAAGTATACACATTAGACATTACAATAGAAGGAGATACAGAGCGTACGAGATAAATAAAGTGTATACACATTACAGTATGTATTCACATTGGCTTTCTGATAACGGGTATATAATAATCTGACGGAAAGAATGTTGCATTTAGCTGTAAAGGGCTGTTAACTTGGTAAAAAAACAAAAACAAAATTGCAGTTATTCGAGCGTGGCAGATTTTTGGAGGGGACGTAAATTGAACTCAAATAAGTGTCCTATTTTAATGACTGACGATTTGAATGAGACCGACACTTTTTACAGATTTTTGAAAATGTAAAAAAAAAACGTGACCTTGAAATATTCGAGCGCGTCAGATTTTTATACAGTGTGTTGTACTTGATGTTTTATTCACTCAAAATGATAATCTGACAAATATACCGTTGCATTTTCTAAATCTGACAGTTTAAAAAATAAGCGATGTGAATATTCTTTAATAAAACAAATAAAATGATTTTATTTTCTTTTTTTTTGTATTAATAAAATAAAAAAATTAAAAAAAATATATTTATTATCAGAAAATTCAAATTTTATTGTAAGAAAAAATTAATCTTCATCATCACTCAGCGGAAGTTATATTAGTTATAGGACTAATAGTCCAGGCAAATTAAATATAGAGGACAAAAAAATGTTATCCAGAATTTTACGTTTTCAAATGGTTAAAAAGGTTAAGGTCAACATAAGGAAAATGAGTTCTGCGTCCAAAAAGGTAAGGGGATGATTTTAGGGGATGAAAAGGGGGGAAAATCGATTTATCTCGTGTTTTTTGCAATTTCACGCAAAATTTGATGTCCTACTGAAAAATGTTGTATACAAAAGTTGTAGATCTTAAAAAAATCTACAACTTTTGTGTGGGTCATTTTTTAATATAACCTCAAAATTTTAGAAAAAAATGCAAAAAATCAAAAAAAAATTTTTTTTTGTTTTTTACTTGTCAATTTCTCAAAAATAAATATTTTTTAACCAAACTTGCTGATAATACTCCTTTTTATGTCCCAAATAACAGAAAAAAATTTTATACTGAAATATTAAAAACTGTTTGAAATATTAATTTTTTTCGGTCCGAAGCAAGTTGTTTTCAAGGTTACATTTTACTACATACAATTATCGTAGAGAGGTCATACAGGGCTCATTTTATTCGTTTTGACGTCTTCTTTTCAATGAAATAATAAAACAATACAGCTTCCATTTAAAAACATGTCTAAAAATTGAAAAATATAAAAAAGTTAATTTTGCAAAAACAATTTTTTTGGTTATTGTTAATAATTTGCTATAAATATTTTTTTTTTTAAATCTAATTAGACCATTGAAATGTACGGGAAAAAACACGAAGAAACATATGTTTTCCTATTTAAATACATTTTTTATTTTTGTACAATACTGCTTTAAACATTGTAATAGCATATTCCGTATAGTTGAAAGATGTCAGGTAAGTACATACAATGCCATCGACTTTTACTTTAATAAGAAAAGTTCCTCATTTCTCGCGATAAAATTAATTAATTCAATTATTTTCTTCATATTTTGATAAATAAATCGTCTTATAATTAACTTTTGTATACAATTATTTAAAACATGTTTTTAAATAATTGAATGATTTTCTTAAAATGAATTCTGAATCTAATTTAACTTGCCCCGAATTTATAATTGAAATTTATATCAACAAAATAGATTGTTAACAATGCCACTACTACTTCTGTAAACGTTCGAAATAGTGGACTGTATTTTTAGAGTTTTTAAAGTTTTAAAGTTTCCTTTTTTTTTGAAATGATAAAACACCGTTTTAAATTTTCGACCTTCTTGGCTTGAATTCTCTTTTATTGTGTCGTGATAGCCACGACGGGACTTTACAAAAAATTCAACTCAACTTAACGAAGAAAGAGCTTTTCCTCTAATAACTCATTGTGTTACTTACTTTAATTACTTATTGTGTTACCTACTTAATCATTTGTCACCTATTGTCAATTTTACTTTGCGTCATTCTTTGCTCTTTCTTCGTTAAGTTGAGTTGAATTTTTTGTAAAGTCCCGTCGTGGCTATCACGACACAATAAAAGAGAATTCAAGCCAAGAAGGTCGAAAATTTAAAACGGTGTTTTATCATTTCAAAAAAAAGGAAACTTTAAAACTTTAAAAACTCTAAAAATACAGTCCACTATTTCGAACGTTTACAGAAGTAGTAGTGGCATTGTTAACAATCTATTTTGTTGATATAAATTTCAATTATAAATTCGGGGCAAGTTAAATTAGATTCAGAATTCATTTTAAGAAAATCATTCAATTATTTAAAAACATGTTTTAAATAATTGTATACAAAAGTTAATTATAAGACGATTTATTTATCAAAATATGAAGAAAATAATTGAATTAATTAATTTTATCGCGAGAAATGAGGAACTTTTCTTATTAAAGTAAAAGTCGATGGCATTGTATGTACTTACCTGACATCTTTCAACTATACGGAATATGCTATTACAATGTTTAAAGCAGTATTGTACAAAAATAAAAAATGTATTTAAATAGGAAAACATATGTTTCTTCGTGTTTTTTCCCGTACATTTCAATGGTCTAATTAGATTTAAAAAAAAAAAAATATTTATAGCAAATTATTAACAATAACCAAAAAAATTGTTTTTGCAAAATTAACTTTTTTATATTTTTCAATTTTTAGACATGTTTTTAAATGGAAGCTGTATTGTTTTATTATTTCATTGAAAAGAAGACGTCAAAACGAATAAAATGAGCCCTGTATGACCTCTCTACGATAATTGTATGTAGTAAAATGTAACCTTGAAAACAACTTGCTTCGGACCGAAAAAAATTAATATTTCAAACAGTTTTTAATATTTCAGTATAAAATTTTTTTCTGTTGTTTGGGACATAAAAAGGAGTATTATCAGCAAGTTTGGTTAAAAAATATTTATTTTTGAGAAATTGACAAGTAAAAAACAAAAAAAAAATTGTTTTGATTTTTTGCATTTTTTTCTAAAATTTTGAGGTTATATTAAAAAATGACCCACACAAAAGTTGTAGATTTTTTTAAGATCTACAACTTTTGTATACAACATTTTTCAGTAGGACATCAAATTTTGCGTGAAATTGCAAAAAACACGAGATTAATCGATTTTCCCCCCTTTTCATCCCCTAAAATCATCCCCTTACCTTTTTGGACGCAGAACTCATTTTCCTTATGTTGACTTTAACCCTTTTAACCATTTGAAAACGTAAAATTCTGGATAACATTTTTCTTGTTTTATCTTTGTAAATGAGTTAATTTGCCTGGACTATAATAAAGATTTTACAAATACAATGGCGTTGGAAGTTTGCAAGAGAAAAAAAAAATGAGAGCAAATGAGAGAAAGCACTGATCACAGCCTCTAACCTCTAAAATGCTTTAATGACTATTTACGCTACATCGAAACACGGAAATTGTCAGATTATATGTTTTTCGTAATCCTCATTAAATTTCCATTAAGATGAAAAAAAACCAATCGCGCTCGAGTATTTCGAGCTAACGGTTTTTTTTTGCAGATTTGGAACGCTCCCATTTGCTTTTGCAACACTGAATTTGTCAGATGATTGAAATACTCACTTTTTGCGTTATACTTAACTTATATTCTAAAAATCTGACGCGCTCGAGTATTTCCGACCATCGATTTATTTTTACTTATCTGACGGGCTGCCCTGATCGAACGCAACAAATTTAACCGTTCATATCTGGTAGGTTCACATAACAAAGTGCAAGGTTTCTCCCCATATAATAATCTGACGCGCTCGAGTAACGCGCGAAATCCCTTCCTGGACTCCCCTACTAAAACAAAGATATAAGAAAGTATGCTATTCAAAAAAAAAAAAAAATTGTAAAAAAGTACAAATCTTGGATGAAAGCGAATTTTTCGGTTTGCTTTACGGGCAGTTGCCCATTAGCTTAGTTGGTAAGTGCGTTGGCTGCTAAGCAGAACGTCGTTGGTTCGAGTCCTACTCAGGTCTGTCATGAAAAATTGCTTCTCAACTTTGCCGTTCGGAATCGGCGTTAAATTGTAGGTCCCCTCAATTCTTCACACGCACTCAGAGAATTGTTGAGGAGAGTAAGTCACTTAGGCCTTGGCTCTTCAAGAGCTGTCGCGCCACTCTATTTATTTTATTTTTTAAAAGTGATTCTGAAGTGAATGTGAATGTGGCACGTTTCGGAAATCGTGGACGGCCAAACAAAAATATCGACGATTGTTGTCCTAGGGCAAAGAAATACAAAGTTCAGGAACTAAAAGCCATTGCATCGCAAAATTTAATTCAACGCCTTCTACCTCTTCTTCTGTATTTAGTCCAGATGAAGCTCTGGCTCTTATAGTGCAAATTAAACTCACTAAATATCAATATGAAGTGATAAAAAAGCAACAGATGATATTGGACACTGTATTTTTCCATCATATAAAAAAATATTAAAATCAAAACAGCAATGCTATCCATTGCAACAGTTACTCGATCATACAGTCAATAAAATTGTCAGCACAATAGATAGGACTTATTTTTCTTCTGAAAAAACTGAACTTACTCTTTAACCAAGTGGGGCTGTGACACTGATCTCTATTATAACTGGATAGTTGATAGGAGCAAAAAGTTTGACTCCCATAGAAGATTGTTATAATTGTAAAAGTACCATCCAGGTATAACAGTTATACCAAAATATAACACTTCCCCACTGACAGCTGAAAAAAAAAACAAATACGGTTGTGCTGCGAAACTTCTTAAATGATAAATAATAAGTGCCTTGCTGCTTTAATATTTAATTGTTATTTATTATAATTAGTGGTTGGCCCCTTTAGATAAAAATAGCAATTTTTCAGTAAATTTATTTTAAATTATAAACTCAGGCCATTGATGAAACTAAGCAATCTCTTTTTAATGGTTTTTTTTTTTACTACAAAACATAAACAAAAGTTGTGAAGTTGTTTTCATTATTTTAGTTTTCTATTTTCTTTCTTGTTCAAAGCAATCTCTGATTATCTCTGATCTCTGATTTCACTTTCCAAACAACAGAACGTAAATAATTATTGCAAACATCACTTCACTCTGTCTCACATTTTCGGTTTATATAGAAAGAGATGCACAAGTGTAATGCCGGATTTACACGAATGGCAAAGATGCCAATATTTCTGCCAAAAAAATGGCAAAATAATGGAAGCAATATTTTATTTATGACATGCATTTACACGAGTTCAATAAATGTGCAGATTTTAATGTTGGCATTATTTTGGCAACATTTAATGACAAAGACAGAAAATTTATATTTACATGACTGCCATAAACGATCCATTATAACGGATTTTTTTAAAATACCAAGAAAAAATATAATATTATTAAAGAAACTCAAGACTAGAAAAAATGGAATCAAGGTCGAAAACCATTGCTCTCTTGGGAGCTTTTTTGATTTTGGAAGATCAGGAGGAAGAAGAGCACAAACGGTCCCTTGTAAGGCGACGGAAACCAAGAACGCATTGGGTTCGACCACTTTTCTTGGAAGGAGGTGGTTTTCTTTTTTTTGAAACACTGCATGGACAGCTCCGCAACAATGACCCCGAGTTGTTCAAAAATTTTGTGAGGATGTCAGCTGATGATTTCGATTTCCTGACCGAAAAAATATCCCCCATTGTCAGGAAACAAAACACAAATATGCGAGAACCCATACCTGTAGCAGAACGTCTCGCTATCACTCTCCGTTTTCTGGCAACTGGAGACAATTATAGCAGCTTGATGTTTTTGTTTAAGAGATCGAAATCATCCATATGTAATATTGTTTCCGAAGTTTGTGAAGCAATTTACGTAACACTGAAAGACGATTTTTTAAAAGTAAGTATATACATATGTAGGCAAATAAATATGTATATTTATAAATGTGAAAGTGTGTTTGTCTATCTGTTTGTTCTTCCTAATCTTCCAAAATACTGAATTGCTATATGCAACCTGCTCAGGTGCAAATAATGTAAAAACTAAAAATATTGTTTATAGAACCGTTTTATCATAAAATAAAGAGGTTACAGATTATTTATACATATTATATTAAAGTTAGGTACAAAGTAAAGTAAAGTAAATAAATAAATTAAATTCAATTCAATTTTTGAGTTAGGAACACATTACATTAGGACTCTTGGGTTTTTCTTGTAATTTTTTTTTTTTGATATTTATTCGCAGTTCACAGCTCATATGTTTGGCACTTTAGGTTTCTTTAAGTTTCTTCTCCGCAGTAATCCGGTAAATTGTCGTCTCCATCCGGTTCATAAACAACAAAGCGATCCACGCTTTGGAAGTTTAAACATTGCATAAACAATAAGCATAAGCTAAAACAGTAGGTAGATAGAATTTCAGAAAAAATAAACACATGAAAATCTAAATTTGTTACCTTTGTGCATTCTGCTCATCAAACCGATTGAGCTCGTGAAAAATGAATTCCACAAAAGCTCTTCTCCATTTCGTTTCCTCAGATACAGCCTTTTCCTTATCAAGAAAATCTGAGATTTTTCCCATAAGGGCAGCTCGCTCCGGGTTAACTTGGCTATCGAATTCTCGGGTGTGCTTGGGCTTCTTAGGAGGCAAAGGTGAAACTAAATTGTTTTCTTCATCTTCATCACCATCATCATCATCGACTTCTGTTTCAATTGTCTGAAAATACAAAAATGTTTCTTTTTTTTTAGATGCCATCGACAGAAGAAGAGTGGCAAAAAATGTCTAAAATATTCGAGGATCGCTGGAATTTTCCAAATTGTTTTGGGGCAATAGATGGAAAACACATTGACATCATTGCTCCGGCTCATTGTGGTAGTGAGTACTTTAATTATAAAAAAAAATAGTATTGTGCTCATGGCACTAGCCGACGGAGAATATAACTTCCTGTTTGTGGACATCGGGGCAAAGGGCCGAGAATCAGATGGTGGAGTGTTTAGCCGTTGTGCATTATCGTCCGCACTACAATCGAACGCGTTAAATTTACCGCCACCAAAACCTCTCGCCGGAAGGTACAATCCCGTTCCATTTGTCATGACTGCTGACGATGCCTTTCCCTTAAAACACAACATCCTGGCCATATAGCTTCAGAGGGCAAAACACACCAGAAAGAGTGTTCAGTTACAGGCTTTCAAGGGCAAGACGTGTGGTTGAAAATGTCTTTGGAATTGCTGCTGCTCGTTTTCGCATTTTGAGAAGGCCTATAGAAACTACACCAGTCAAGGTAATCAAAATTGTTTTAGCAATATGCACCCTGCATAATTTTCTTATGAAAAGAAAATCTACATATGCTGCGCCGAATGATTTTGACCAGATGGATTCTGAGGGCACCATCATAGAAGGTCTGTGGCGCCGTGAAATCACAGAAAGTGAAAAATTACGTCCATTCCGAAGTACGCCACATCAAGGACGAGGGACTGATGAAGCAAAAAATATTCGCGAAGAATTTAAAGAATTTTTCATGAAAGAGGGAGAGGTGCCATGGCAGTACAAATGTTTGTATAATACCACGGAATAATTTCACGGATATGTACATACATATCAATAAGAAAAAACTTAATAAATATAAAATTAAAAAAAGTTATTATATGTGTTTTATTTGTATTATCTACATATGTCTAGACATTTGAGAAGTTAAATGTACCTTGCAACAGTAAAAGTCATAGGCGCCCGCAGGATTTTTTCTATATATATGAAATAAACAATACAAGACTCACCAAATTGGAAACAGTTTCCCTTTCAGATTTCACTCCCATCTTAGATAGAAACTGCAGCGCATGAAATAGAGAAAACGATGTTTTGCTTGTGGATGCTCCTTGCCCGCTTTTTGTGGTGGTCAGTTTTTTTTGTTCCGACTTTAAAGAAAAGAGAATTAATTATATAAAATGTTAATGTAAACAAAAAATATTGATTATATGTGTATAAATATGAATAGAAAGAAGAAACTTACAATGAATCTTGATCTCAACGAACCCCAGTGAAGCTTCGCATCAGCCACACTGTGGTTCGTTTTCGGGGCTATTTCGACCCAGCACAGATTTCTTAGATCTCTGTTTTTATAATTTAGTGAATGGTAATCCCAGAGGCTTGGTCGGGCCTCCACCATTTCCACCAACAGCCGCTCCTCTGCTTGCGTCCATTTCTTTTCAACTTTTCGGTTTCGAACCGACTTGTTTTCCATTGCCTGCATGTTTCTAAATTTTTAAATATCTAATTTTATATTCTTTTTAATAAAAACAAGTATTTTGTAGGTACTTTACAATTTTATTTTTGCTAGGCCGATATTTACACAACTTTGCTCTTTTTTATAAATGACGTTTGGCTTGACATTTAAAATGGCAACTTGCCAAAAAAGAATGAGCATGTTCATTTTTTTCTAGAATGGCAAAATTTGGAAAATGGCGTCAGCACAAAGTTTACACATAGCCATATTAATGGCAATATTTTCTGCCAATTTTTCTCTGCCATTTTTTTATGGCAAAAATATTGCCAGTATTTAGAGCGTTTACACGATTTAAAGAAAAATGGCTAGAATTTGACAGAAATAATGGCATTTTGCCATTCGTGTAAATCCGGCATAAGAGTACCATGTCAAAATCAATAGGAGCCAAGAAAAGTGTTATAATTTGTATGGAATCCACTTTCCAGTGTATTATAGATGGTGGGCTGTGATGGTTCATCGGGACAGAGTGAATTTAAGCAATCATTTTCTGTTACTGACCCGGATTTATCAGATTCATTTATGTTCGTGACAACAATTGTGCTTGTGCCATTGCAGATGAGTATTTAGTAATTCAGATAATGGGATTTGGAAAAATCCTAGACCTTCATCTACTCGTTATTGTAGGCCACTTAAATTCCAATTTAAAAAAGAAACCCCAAGCCTAATCCGGGAAGAAAAGGACAGGGTTGAAAATGAAATTAGCAATTTACGTGAAACTTTAATTCGTTATGATTCGTTTGTTTTAAATATAAAACATCATTTGTTTTTCACAATGATAGATGGTAAGGTACAGTGGCGGCGCAAGACCGAAATTTTATGTGGGCAAGACAGATTTTGCGAGGCCCTATTCTGTGGCGACCTGAAGATGGATTTCAAGAACTAATAAAAAAAAAAACATTAACACTGCAAAGTTTTTATTCATAAAAATATAAATTGTCATCTGCACTTTTGTATACATTTCTTAAAGTGTATATTTAAAATATTTATAGTTGTGTTCACTGAGGTTTTTTCTAGATCAGAACAGCACAGGATAGCACCGTTTCGTGAGAAACGTCAGATCAAGTTAGAACAGTCAGTTAAACGTCAGTTGTCAAAAAAAAAACAAAACAAATTGCAAATTGTGTGAATTTTTCGTTTCTCGCTTATTTTTTTTTTTTCATTTTTTGTGTTTTTACTGTGAAAAATATTATTAAAAATTATTGAAATGGAAAATCAAGTGATTGCTAAGATAATACTAAATGAAAATGTTAGTGGTTCAGACACCGAAAGTGATTTTTCGTCGGATTCCTCTTCAGATGATTGGAATGAAACTGTGACGAATGTTATTACCTTTTCTTTGATGAAATGTAAAAGAAATTTATTTTATAATTATTTAATTAAACAAATTAAACAAATTGGCAAAATAACTTTATTTTAATTTTTTTAAATCACGAGAAAAAAACACAGCCAAATCAAAACGTAAACAAAAAAAATGACAACTTCGATTTTGACATTTCTCACAAGTCTGTTCTAACCTGATCTGACTCAAAAGCAAGAACAGAAAATCCTGTTCTAAACTGTTCTAGGTTTGTCAATGAACAGGAAAGTAGAACAGTTCAGCACAGAAAAAAACCTCAATGAACAGCAAAAAGCTGTACTTTTCTGTCTAGAACAGTCCAGCACAGCGTCAGTGAACACAACTTAAAGGTACAGAAATTTCCTGCTTTTCACTTTACTTAATTCTTTAGTTATTATTTCGTAATTCAGCCTAGATGCCATGTCTGATTCAATTGATAAAACAGCCAAAGCTGAAAGTCTTTCCTGGCTCATTGTGTTTCTAAAATATTTTTGTATTAATTTTAATTTTGAAAAATCCTTTCAGCAGAGACTGTACTTACCGGAATTGTTCACAAATAGGGTAACTTTGGGTAAGAAATAAAATGAAAAGGCGTAGAATTTGCTCATGAAAATTCATTATTTGGCTTTTCTAAATCGTGACGGTGACAGAAATCGTGCATATCCTTATCAATTTAAAATTAAGAATGATTAAAGTAAGAAAACACATTAAATTGAAACAATAAATTTCTGTATTTTCTCGAAAACTAAGAAATTTAATTTTTTTGTTTTCATTCAAACGAACAATAATTAAATGTTTTAGTATTTTTAATTTCCAGCACTGAGGCATGAAGATGTAAGATTTTAAACTTTTTTTTTTAAACTCTTATGCATGAAGCTAGGTATGTATTACTAACACAGGGATGCTCTCTGCAAAAACAATGAAAAACTGAATTGTATTCGGTTTTGGAAACGATCTCGCGGCCACTTCTAAGGAAAAATGAATTATAAAAACACCGAAATTTTTTCGGTTCATTTATATTAGTTTTGAAACTAAACAAATCTACATATTATTTATGTTATTTTTTCCCACATTTTGAATTTTGAGACAAGAAGTTGTTTATGTAATGCAAATAAAGATGACGAATATTTTCACGTTTTGTCTAGGTTAAAACAAAAACAGCAACCCTGTTTGCTTTTTTTCATGTTTTTTCTATTTTTCGAGAACAAGAATCAAATTGACAATGAAACTGATAACTGATACCTGTTAACTTCTAAATTCAATGGCGCTAATCAACAATTCTAGTTAGATACTACCTTAAAATGACGGTTGAGTCATGATTGAAACTAAAATTGTTCATTAGCGGACTATAATTTTGCGCCAATATTTTTAAATATTTGAGTGCGTTCCCGCCTTGCAACATTCCTTACTATAAGACCTAAGTTTCGGCCTAGAGTCTTGGAACACATCCAAAATCTTAACTTCTATTGTTTTCGTGGTGAGTTTAAGAAAAACGTGTTATGACAATTTCAAAATTCAATCTAGCAACCTACGGTTAATTTGAAAATATGATAGTAAACAAAAGAGAATTGTCAGAATGGAAAAATCTTACCTCATCTCTTTGTTTTTATAACTCACATTATTATTCATGCACACGAAAAGAAAAAAAATGAAAATTGCGGGATCTAGGGAGTAAAACGTAAGACAGTTTCACATCTTATTATTATTATTTAGTTAATCTTTGCTAGCGACTGCGTTGCGTCTTGCGTGCGTGTGGTACTTTAATCTGATTGGTTGGCTTCCTAGTAAAGAAAGTAAAAAAATAAAAAAGGGATTCCCCGCACTCGTCGACGCGGCAAGGATTAACTTGCGATAGTTACGCAACGTTACAAATGTTGCCAGACTAAAACAATATTTCACAACAAAATTAATTAATTTCTTTTCTTATTTTATTCTCAAAGAAGCAATGCATACAAATTTTTGAAGCGCGAGGCCCCTTGTACCGCGAGGCCGTGGGCGATGGCCCACATCGCCCACGCCTTACGCCGCCTCTGGTAAGGTAGCACAGGTTGTTACAAACTCGTCCTCTTCGAGTAATTGTGTTATATGTGGCACAAAACCGACCGAAATGAACAAAATTTCTGCAATACGGGAAAGGTCATTAAAGTTATGTTCACTGACGCTGTGCTGGACTGTTCTAGACAGAAAAGTACAGCTTTTTGCTGTTCATTGAGGTTTTTTCTGTGCTGAGCTGTTCTACTTTCCTGTTCATTGACAAACCTAGAACAGTTTAGAACAGGATTTTCTGTTCTTGCTTTTGAGTCTGTTGAAATTTATTTTATTAAAAAGAAAATTCCAGAGCTTTAGTAAAAACGAAGTCGTTCTATGAAAATAAGTGAATTTATTGTGTCAAATATAAAGGTTGAGAGATTACAAACTGTAGCAGTGCTGCCACATTCAATCTTAATTTCCAACACTCCCACTAGATTGAATTCCCATCGAAAATGTGAATATGTTGAACTTGACTGATGGCAACGCTTTTGTGAGTGAGTCTGCTATCATTTCGTGTTGATGACTTTCTTTCCGGGAGGTAAATCAACAGCTTCCCAAGTATCGTTGTCAATCAGAGCAGCATACTCTTCTTCGATAGCCTTCTTCCAGTGAGTCTTATCAAATCTTGAACACGCTTCGTCAAATGTAACTGGATCATAGGAATCATCTGAAATCATTTGATAACATATTGTAATGTGTATACACTTTATTTATCTCATACGCTCTGTATCTCCTTCTATTGTAATGTCTAATACTAATGTGTATACTTTATTATCTCTTACTCTCTGTATCTCTTTCTATATTTAATGTACACACTTTTCTTACTCTCTTTACTTACTCTGTATCTCTTTCTATATTTAATGTACACACTTTTCATTACTCTCTTTACTTACTCTGTATCTCTTGTTTATTTAATGTACATACTCTCTTTACTTAATATCGTTTAATTGTAGTAGTAAACACTCGTGAGGGGCAATAATTAATTAAGATTAAGAGAAACTTTTTGTTTAGCATTAAGAACGTTAGCCCCTACAAAAATCCCAGTATTTTCTCTCGAACATTCAGCTTCCCCAAGAACTAATAGGAACCAATAGTAGTTTCTAGAACCCATCATTTTTGATATAAATAGCCGTTTGGTGGCGAGGCGAATTAGTTGATTGTGAACTGTGATAAGTAAAGTACACTGTGTTTGAAAAGTTATAATTGAAAGTGTTGAATAAATAAGTTTGTGAGTGATTTGAATAAAGTGAATTTGTGTTTTATTTAAAAAGTGAATAAGTTTTAATTGTCGGACCAAGCCGAATATTACATTGGTGTCAGAAGTGGGATTAAAACTTATTGAGAATAAAACAGTGAACAGTGATTAAACTATTTTGTGTGAAATAGTGAAGTTAAAAAAAAAAAAACAAAAAAAAAATGAGTAAAAATTTGAAAGACTTAACTGTCGCTGAGCTAAAGGCCGAATTAAGCAAACGTGGCTTAAGTGGGGCAGGAATTAAAAACGAACTCGTAAAACGGCTACAGGAATATCTGGAACAACAAAATGAAAATCCAGATACATTTGCTTTCGAAGTGGAAGCAAAATCGGAAGAGGTAAATGCAAATGCCGACTTATCTAACATGATGTCACTTCTTCTAGCCAAATTCGAGAAGAATGTTCGGGAGCAACTAGAAACTCAAAACAAGAATGTTCTGGAGCAACTAGAAACTCAAAGAAACGAGCAGAAGAACGAGCAAGAGAATGTCCTCAAGCAATTAGAAACTCAAAACAAGAATGTTCTGGAGCAACTAGAAACTCAAAGAAACGAGCAGAAGACCGAGCAAGAGAATGTCCTCAAACAACTGGAAACACAAAAGAATGATGTTCTAGAGCGTTTTGATGAACAGAAAAATCTTCTAGAAGGCAGGTTTGCGGACTTCGAAGAGAAAATCAATACTCTCGACGAGTGCGTTGGAAAACAAAATGCACGTATCGAGAAAATCGACGAACAAATCGATATCATCACAAAGGAACTGGAAAAAGTGCGAAAGATGAAAGCTCGAGAACCTTCTGGTGAGTGCTCAAGGAAGAGAGAAGTGAATCCTCCAAGCTTTGATGGTCAGATACCGTGGTCAATCTACAAGAAACAGTTTGAAGCAGCAGCGTTAACAAATGGCTGGGACGATGATGAAAAATACATTGCTCTTACGCTTGCCTTGAGAGGAGCAGCTGCTGAACTGCTACAAACCATCCCAGCAGAGAAGAACGGTGACTTCAAAGTTCTGGTAAACGCAATCGAACAGCGGTTTGGGGATAGCCACATGCCAGAAGTCTTCCGAGTTCAACTAAACAACAGGGCACAGAAAAGAGGTGAAACTCTGCAGCAGCTTCAGGCAGATATCGAGCGATTGGTTCACCTGGCATACCCAACAGCTGGCAACGAGATAATAAATCAACTTGCTGTTGAAGCCTTTGTGAGAGCTGTGGGCGATATAAAACTCCAAAGGGCTATTCGCACTGCCGGAAAGCAAACACTACCAGAAGCATTGGCTTTCGCTCTAACAATGGAAGCCGCAGAACAAGCTTCCCAAAACGTGCATCGCGTGAGAGAATTGGAAGTCCAAGAATGCTCTTGTCAGAAGGCTACTCTGGAAAGGAGTCAGCGAGACGGACAAGCACGATGCTGGAACTGCAACAAGACCGGGCATCTTCAACGACAGTGCAGATCACCGCGAAGAGGAACCGCATGCCAACACTGTGAACACAGAAATATGTCAACTGGTCAAAGTTACATCTACAACAATGTTGCTTCCCAAGTTGTTTCTCACCCCACCAACTTCGAGGGACAGAAGCTGGCTTCTAGTACCGATAGCTACAGAAACACCATCCAGGTTTCTCAAACGAAACGTGACAACAAGAGCCTGACCGTGGAAGCAAGTATAAACGGCAACAAATGTGTGGCTACCATCGACACCGGTGCCACGGCGTCCATTGTACGGCAGGACCTCGTTAAGAAGACATGGCTCCACAACACCAATAGCTATCGTCTAAGGACTGCAACTGGAGAAGCCGCAAAAGTCTATGGTGAGGTACGTCTTAAGATCCGGATGGCAGAGCTGGAATTCTCTCACCTGTTCCTGGTAGCAGATATATGCGACGAGTGCATTGTCGGCGTCGATTTCATGAAAGATCACGGAGTGATATTGGACATCGGGAACCAAGTCCTGAAATATCGAAACATCGAGATTCCGATGATCTATGGGATTCACTCGTATGAGACCTCGCTATCTGTGAAAACCGTCATTAAAGAAGATCTGACTTTGCCTGCTTCTTCAGAAGTATTCGTGTGGACGAAATTGAAGGGTAAGCCTGGAAGCCATCGATACCTCATGGTCGAACCAGCATCTGTAAAGTCCTCCCAAAACGTCACCATTGGGAAGACTCTTGTGAGACCTGTAAATAACATGGTTCCCGTACGAATACTGAACATCAAGCCGTACGAAGTTAAGCTTAGAAAAGGTGAGATTGTCGGACAATGCGAATCTGTATCAGCGATAACAAGAATCAATGAAGAAGAGTCAAGGCAAACCTCTAAGTCCGGAGAGCTGAGCTCCATAAAGACCAACATTCTCAAGTCATCAAATCTTGGTCACCAACAACGAAGAACTGCAGAAGGTCTCCTCGAAGAATTTGCAGACATCTTTTCGTCATCGCAAGGGAAATATGGCAGAACACAACTGGTTCAACATCGAATCAACACCGGGGATGCAAAGCCGATCCGTCAACCTGCAAGACGCCTTCCACTAGCCAAACAAGGTGAGGTTGAAGAACTGATAACCACCATGAAAGAAGAGGGTCTGATCGAAAACTCTAAAAGCCCTTGGGCGTCTCCAGTGGTCCTGGTAAAGAAGAAAGACGGATCAACCCGCTTTTGCGTAGACTATCGAAGGTTGAATGATGTGACCAAGAAGGATAGCTACCCTCTGCCTAGGATCAGTGATACTCTGGACGCAATGGAAGGAGCACAATGGTTCTCAACGTTGGACTTGAAAAGTGGATACTGGCAAGTAGAAATCCATCCTGAAGACAAAGAGAAGACAGCGTTCTCGACAGGAAACGGACTGTGGCAGTTCAAAGTGATGCCTTTTGGACTGTGCAATGCTCCAGCGACTTTTGAGCGCCTTATGGAATGTGTCCTGCAAGGACTCACATGGAAGTCTTGCCTGGTCTATTTGGATGACGTCATCGTATACGGGAAAACATTTGACGAACATTGCACAAATCTGAGAGCCGTGTTTCAAAGACTTCGAGAAGCCCACCTCAAGCTCAATCCAGAAAAGTGTTCACTCTTCAAAACCGAAGTGAAATACCTGGGACATATCATCTCATCCCAAGGAGTTAAGACGGATCCTGATAAGGTTGACACCGTGAAGAATTGGCCAACACCACAGGACAAACACCAACTCCGAAGCTTTCTGGGTCTAGCCACCTACTATAGGCGCTTCGTCAAAAACTTTGCTGAGATCGCCAAGAGTCTACATCAGCTAACGGAAAAGGGAAAGCAGTTTAAATGGTCAGGTGAGTGCGAGCGCAGCTTTCAAGAGCTCAAGCAACGCTTGTGTAATGCACCAGTGCTGACCTATCCGACTCCCGGAAAACCGTTCATCATTGACGCTGATGCCAGCAATGTCGGGATTGGTGCCGTACTATCACAAGTACATAATGGTGAAGAAAAGGTAATTGCCTATTACAGCAAGGTACTCTCAAAGTCAGAAAGAAACTATTGTGTGACCAGAAGAGAACTTCTTGCACTGATCTTGGCAACAAAGCACTTCCATAAGTATCTCTATGGACAGAAGTTTCTTCTCCGAACCGACCATGGAGCACTAAACTGGCTTTTGAATTTCAAGAATCCAGAGGGTCAAGTGGCGAGATGGATTGAGAGGCTGCAGACGTACGATTATGAAATTCAACATCGGAAGGGGAAGCTTCACTCAAATGCTGATGCACTGTCTCGGAGACCATGTAAGCAAGACTGTAAGCATTGCAGACGCCAAGAAGAAAAAGAAGTGGTCACTGTCCTACGAACCAGAACCGATCCCATTTATGGCTGGAGCAACGACGAGTTGAGGAAGGCTCAACAAGAGGACCCAGATATTGAACCCATCCTCGCATGCAAGGAACACCAGGAAAAACCAGAATGGGCTGATATCTCCGACAGAAGTCCGGCTCTAAAGGCCTATTGGGCACAGTGGGACTCATTGCATGTCCAAGAAGGTGTCCTTCGACGTAAATGGGAATCAGCAGATGGAAAGTCCTATGTAATGCAGCTAGTCTTGCCGAGATCGAAGATTGTGGACGTTCTGCGAGAGATGCATGATGGAGTTTCGGGAGGCCATCTAGGAGTAAACAAGACGCTAGAAAAGGTTCGACAACGATTCTATTGGCTACATGCAAGGGAAGATGTCGAGAGGTGGTGCCGAAAATGTGATACCTGTGCTGCCACCAAAGGCCCGAACAAAAAGAATCACAGCCAAATGCAGCAGTATAATGTCGGATCACCCTTTGAAAGGATTGCAATAGACGTGGCGGGTCCATTTCCGGAAACAAATAATGGAAATCGTTATATTCTGGTCGTCATGGATTACTTCAGCAAGTGGCCTGAAGCATACGCCATTCCGAATCAAGAAGCCAAAACAGTCGCAGACCAAATTGTGTTCAACTGGGTGAGCAGATTCGGTGTTCCATTAGAACTGCATTCCGACCAAGGAAGGAATTTTGAATCAAACATATTCCAGGAAGTTTGTGGGCTTCTTCACATCAAGAAGACAAGAACAACACCACTCCACCCACAATCTGATGGCATGGTCGAACGGTTCAACCGAACCCTTAAGGAACATCTTTGCAAAGTTGTGGACGACAACCAGCGAGATTGGGACCGACACATTCCACTATTTTTGATGGCGTATCGAAGTGCAAGACATAGCTCAACTGGCCATACACCGTCTGAGATTTTGATGGGAAGGAACATCAGATTGCCGAGTGAAATTAAATTTGGATGTCCCACGTCGGAACCGCAAGCCGAGGATGACTACTTGGATGACCTCAGAGAAAGACTCCTTCAGATCCACGACGATACTAGGTCAAAAATAAAGATGTTCAGTGACCGAATGAAGACACGCTACGATATACGAGCGACAACAACAGAGTTCCAAGCAGGAGATCGAGTGTGGCTTTACAATCCCCATCGACAAAAAGGGTTGTCACCGAAACTTCAACGGGACTGGGAAGGTCCATATACAGTGATTAGCAAAATCAACGACGTCGTGTACCGGATACAAAAAGGAGTCAGAGGTAAACTTAAAGTCGTACATCGCGACCGACTACATCGCTACAGTGGTGATGAAGATGATGGATTTGTTCGGGACGATCAATCCTAAGGAGGGGGCAATGTAATGTGTATACACTTTATTTATCTCATACGCTCTGTATCTCCTTCTATTGTAATGTCTAATACTAATGTGTATACTTTATTATCTCTTACTCTCTGTATCTCTTTCTATATTTAATGTACACACTTTTCTTACTCTCTTTACTTACTCTGTATCTCTTTCTATATTTAATGTACACACTTTTCATTACTCTCTTTACTTACTCTGTATCTCTTGTTTATTTAATGTACATACTCTCTTTACTTAATATCGTTTAATTGTAGTAGTAAACACTCGTGAGGGGCAATAATTAATTAAGATTAAGAGAAACTTTTTGTTTAGCATTAAGAACGTTAGCCCCTACAAAAATCCCAGTATTTTCTCTCGAACATTCAGCTTCCCCAAGAACTAATAGGAACCAATAGTAGTTTCTAGAACCCATCATTTTTGATATAAATAGCCGTTTGGTGGCGAGGCGAATTAGTTGATTGTGAACTGTGATAAGTAAAGTACACTGTGTTTGAAAAGTTATAATTGAAAGTGTTGAATAAATAAGTTTGTGAGTGATTTGAATAAAGTGAATTTGTGTTTTATTTAAAAAGTGAATAAGTTTTAATTGTCGGACCAAGCCGAATATTACAATATGTAATCGTCGAAATTTGCTGGTCGTCTAGGCTGCCTTTTTGATGTTCTCGGTGAATTGTCTTGAACCAAGTCGGAAGTTGAAGGAGAGTCTACGTTGAAATTTCCATCATTTTCGCTGCTGGCAAGGCAATCAGTCTCATTTGCATCTAGCAAAATCTCTTCAATATATGTGCCATTCTGATCCTCTGCGTCTTCCCATTCGTCTGTTTCGTTGCTGACATCTATCTTGTTGTCAAGTTCTATCAAGACATTATTTCTTATGGTATCTCCCACTGAATCCTTAAAGTACATTACTTCTTCGAAGAAACTCACATCTCGACTGAAGATTATCTTCTTAGATTCAGGATGATATAAACGGTATCCTTTCTTTTCTTCACTATACCCAACCATAACACACTTTGATGATTTGGAGTCCCATTTCTGTCGTTTTTGTTTCGGTACGTAAACCATTGCTGTCGATCCAAAAACTCTTAGATGTTCAACGTTTGTTCTTCTTCCTGACCAAATCTCTTCTGGGGACTTTGATAATTCGGATGTTCTTGTCACTGTACGATTAATTAAGTATGCAGCTGTCGACACAGCCTCTGCCCAAAAACGCTTATGCATGCACGCATCAATAAGTAAGCATCTTGCTTTCTCGACTATTGTGCGGTTCATTCGCTCCGCTTTGCCATTCTGTTGCGGCGTATATGCATTTGTTGTCTCATGCTTGATGCCACTGCTACGTAGTACATTTGCGAATTTGTGATTACAAAATTCTGTACCATTATCCGAGCGGAATTTCTGAATTTTGTATGATGTTTGATTTTCAACAAAATTTTTGAATTGGACGAACTTATCTATTACCTGACTCTTCGAATGGATAAAGTAGACAAAAATCTTTCCTGAGAAATCATCCAGAAACAATAGAAAGTATCGTGAACCTCCTATCGATGTATGCTCCATAGGCCCGCATACATCTGAGTGTACCAACTCAAGTGGCCTACTTGTTGTGGATTCGGACAATTTAAACGGTTGCCGAAATTATTTGCCTTTGAGACATACTTCACATCCATCAGATCTATCGCTTGCATCACTACAAATTCCATCCACCAAACCATCGTTGGACATCTTATTCAATGTTTGATAATTGATGTGGCCGAGACGTCGGTGCCACAAATCAGAACTGAGTTTCGCAATGTTCACTATTTGAGAAGGTCTGTCCAATTTGAATGTATTGTTGTGCAAACTTGCAGTCGCAATCAGCTTGTTGTTTTTATTGAAAATAGAACAACCATCTGAGCCGAACACAACACGATTACCATTTTTTACCATCTGCACCACCGACAACAAATTCACGCATAAGCTTGGGACAAACAAAACATCTTTTGCTATGACATCACCACATGAAACCTTCAATGACACATCTCCTCTTGCCGTTGCCTTCAATTTATTATTATCTGCAACTACCACGTCATCGCAAACAACCGTAGAATTCTCAAGCCAATCATGTTTGAACGTCATATGTGAAGAAGCGCCAGAGTCGACAACCCATTCTTCACCACCAATTTGTTGTGCAGCAAAACTCGTATAAAGAACCTTAGAACGGCTAGCATCTGTTCCTGTTTTTTGCTTCTGTGAACAGTTCTTTGCTATATGGCCATATTGATTGCACACAAAACATCTAGGACCATTCTTCTTTGCAGGTTTATTAAAACGTTTCTTAAAATTCTTGTATTCACCATAAAAAGCTGAGCCAGACTGCTCATTCGAAATGCAATCATCTTTGACGTCTTGCAACAGTTTCGTTTTAATTGAGTCCGCCGAAATCTTCACCCCAGAACTTTCAATTCCCATAATCATGGGCTTATACTCTTCTGGTAAGCCAGCAAGTAGCAATGTGCCGACCCACTCGTCTGAGACTGGCATCCCAATAGAATTGAGCTTATGTGCGGTTGAGATAATTTTGGTAACATAACTCTCTACACCACCACTGTTTTGCAAATTGGTAGTTATGAGGCATCGCAACAAACCTACTCTTCTCGTCAACCCACTATCGTCGAAAGCTACTCTCAATCGATCCCAAACTTCCTTCGCAGTTTTGGCGTCCTTGACGTGAACGTAATTAACTGCTTCGATGAGCAAAATAATTGTGGATTTTGCTTTGGAAATTTTCAGTGCGTCTGTCTCAACTCCGAGAACACAATTCCATAACTCCTGGTGTTCCAAATAATTCTGGACAGCGAATTGCCAGTCGTCGTAGTTTTCCCGCCCTATTAATTTTTCTATGGTGCTGAGAATGCCGGCCATCATTGACGAAATTAGTTGAACAAAAAAAAAAATTAAACTGTGCTCAAACCAAACTATTCACTTTACGGATTTCAAAGATTTTTTACTTTAACAGAAAGCTTGAATTACTTTTACGTGGCCTGGGCCCATAACCTGTTGAAATTTATTTTATTAAAAAGAAAATTCCAGAGCTTTAGTAAAAACGAAATCGTTCTATGAAAATAAGTGAATTTATTGTGTCAAATATAAAGGTTGAGAGATTACAAACTGTAGCAGTGCTGCCACATTCAATCTTAATTTCCAACAGAGTCAGATCAGGTTAGAACAGACTTCTGAGAAATGTCAAAAACGAAGTTGTCATTTTTTTTTGTTTACGTTTTGATTTGGCTGTGCTTTGTGTATTTTTTTCTCGTGATTTAAAAAAATTAAAACAAAGTTATTTTGCCAATTTGTTTAATTTGTTTAATTAAATAATTATAAAATAAATTTGTTTTACATTTCATCAAAGAAAAGGTAATAACATTCGTCACAGTTTCATTCCAATCATCTGAAGAGGAATCCGACGAAAAATCACTATCGGTGTCTGAACCACTAACATTTTCATTCAGTATTATCTTAGCAATCACTTGATTTTCCATTTCAATAATTTTTAATAATATTTTTCACAGTAAAAACACAAAAAATGAAAAAAAATAAGCGAGAAACGAAAAATTCATGCAATTTGCAATTTGTTTTGTTTTGTTGTTTTTTTTTTTACAACTGACGTTTAACTGACTGTTCTAACTTGATCTGACGTTTCTCACGAAACTGTGCTGTCCTGTGCTGTTCTGATCTAGGAAAAACCTCAGTGAACACAACTTAAATGAAGAAGCCCTTCAATTAGGAATTTCTCCTTACTCCATACTCCTGCACGCCCGCATTCGCTTCATGGAGTATGTTTTACATCTATCATACAATTTAGATTTCAAAACTTGGAGAATCCGAAAATCAGCATTTCCTTTGAAACAGGAAACTAAACAAAGGATTCAAAAGGAGTTTTTTGAAAAAATGGGAATAAAGGTAGATGTTGTGAAGCAAGGAGCTGGCACAACGAATGACGGAAATACGTCTCGACGATTTTTAGGTAATCCTTTTTTAACGGCGGAAATAAAAAAATTTGATGTGACTTTTATCAAAAGGCTGAGTGTGATTTTGGAAATAATTTGTAGTTCGTATTCAGTAGATCCTAATAAAATTGGCGAAATTGGCCCTTGATTTATATCCATGGTATTATTTGCCAGCAACAGTGCACAAAGTTTTATTTCACGGGACCGAAATAATAATATCCGCAGCATTACCTATAGGTTCTTTATCAGAAGAAGCACAGGAAAGCAGACACAAAGACTATAAATTCTATAGAATCCATAACACAAGAAAGTGTTCCCGTTTGTCAACCAATGAGGATGAAATGCATCAAATGCTTTTATCCTCTGATCCCCAAATCACGAGCTTGAGACCAGAACCAAAAAGAAAGCATTCTATCCAGCTAAGTGAAGAAGCTCACTCCAGGTGCAACTCAGAAACTTGAATCTGTCCTCTCGCAGTATAAGGCAGATATTACTGCGATCCAGGAAATACGATGGATAGGATCGGGGACAATGCACAGTGGGTCCCGCCATAGGTCAAAAATAAAAAAGTGAATGTCATAAATCCAAAATTTTTTGATGAAATTATGTTAAAGACATTCCCGTTAATCAAAAACAACAAAAAGATTGTATGGTAATTTTTTTTTTATTACTTGTAAGCCCTTCAAAGTGAATATATATTAGAATGCACATCTCGCTTATCAGTTTAATTTTTTGGTTGTGACCTTTTGGTAGTGATAACACGTGTTGAAAAAAGCTTAACATTATTTTCTAAAATATGGATATTAAACTAGAAGGTTAGTTCTTTCTAAAAACATACATTTTATTGTAAAATATATTCAGGTGTACTTATAAGGGGTCTCCTTCGTAATGTAGTTTTTGAAATATTTTTCAAAGACTTTTTTAAAGTAAAATAGAGATTTAGTTGGGTTCCCTCCGAGCTCATTCTAAAAATTTGGTATTAAAATGTAGAATATTGTCTAACCTTTCAAAATAACTTTGATTTTTTTCCACTTTTTTCCCCTTTTGAAGTTATAACAGTTTATGTGACCATATATAGCTTAAATTCAGTGTAAAATTGAGTGAAAAAGCCTAACAGTCAAGGAAAAAGGATATACAAAATTAAATTTTACAAGAAAAATGTCTCACGTAATAACAAATAAGGACCTTTTAAACGTCTTTTATTAACTTCCGACCCGTTTATTTCCAATTTATGAAAATAGCCTAGTAAAAAGAAATGTCTATTATCGAAAACAGCAGAAGTGCTAATAAAAACATAGTTTTTTTTCAATATTTCAATATTTATGTTATTTTTTGTTATTTTTTCCTTATAATTATGTTCAAATAAACAATCTTAAATCATATCCCCAGGTTTTTATTCGAAAAAAGCAAGAATAATATTTTTGACCGCACTTTGTATGGGCGGGTACCCACTGTGCAATGAAGAGAAAGAATTGCGGCATTTATTATAGCTGTCATCAAAGGTTGCATATATTTGGATGCGGATTCGTCGTGGGAAGTTGGCTCAGATCGAAAGTCATGGATTTCAAGCCAATTAGTGATAGCCTGGCTGTGATCCGCATCAAAGGCCACACTACAAAACATCAGTAATATTTGCACACGCCCCTACCGATGATGCTGAGGAGTCTAGCAAGGAGGATTTCTACGACCTCCTGGATAGAGCCTACGGAGCCTGTCCAGAGTACGCCGTCAAAATCGTACTCGGAGACTTCAATGCAAAAATCGGGAAGGAAGACATCTTTGGCGGATTAGTTGGAAAGCACAGCCTCCACGAAGAAACAACAGATAACGGCTCCCGACTAATCGACTTTGCTGCAGCTCGTAATACGGTGATAAGTAGCACTAGGTTTCCAAGACGGAAGATCTACACAGCAACCTGGCGATCCGGATGGTCGAACCACCAACCAAATCGACCATATGCTAATCGGCGCAAGGCACGCATCCAACATCCTGAACGTGCGCACTTTCCGAAGAGCAAATTTTGACTCTGACCACTTTCTGGTAGTGCCTAAGTGCGGCCCAAAGAAAGAAGTTCAACATCGGTTGCCTTAGCACATGGCAGAATGCCAGAGACTACAGTGAGCGCCTGAGCGAGCGACTCTCCGCCGTCCTCCCAAATACTACAGACGTCAACACATTGTGGAACCAATATCGCGAAATAATAAAAAATGTAGCCGAGACCACCATAGGTTACCAGCCACCCCCGAAAAAGAACCCGTGGTATGATGATGAGTGCGTGATATTGAAAAGAGAGACGGAAAATGCACGTGTGCAGATGCTGCAACGGAAAACAAGAGCAGCAAGGGAAGAGTACAGCACGAAAAGGAGAAATGAGAAAAAGACCCTGCGAAGGAAGAAAAGAGTATCCGCAGTTTCTCAGCTCAAAGACCTAGAAGAGTCTCGGGCCAAGAACAACACCCGACGTTTTGCTTCGAAGGTCGAAGCAATCAGCTTCTGGTTTCAGAACCGGGACACAAGCTCTTCGAAACAGTGAAGGAAACCTAGTCATCGAAGCACAGGGAATTGTAGATGTTTTCAAGCAGCACTTCCAGCAGCTGCTGAATGCGCAAAATGTCGAGCAAGATAATGACGAAAGAGAAGCAAGACCAGTCAATGAAGACCCAGTCCCAGCCCCCAGCAGAGAAGAGGTAGAAAGAGCCATCCAAAAGCTAAAAAATAACAAGCCCGCCGGGTCGGATGGCATACCCGCGGAACTCTTTAAACATGAAGGTGGTGTTTTGATGAACCGCATGCACCAGGTCATCACCAAAGTGTGGGAGGAAGAATGCATGCCCACTGACTGGTCGATAAGCTCCATATGCCCCATCTACAAAAAAGGCGATCCGATTTTATGCAAAAACTACCGTGGAATATCCCTGCTTAATGTTGCATACTATCCAACGTACTGTGTACCTTTCTGCAACACAATAATCGGCACTTACCAGTGTGGCTTTAGGCGAGGCAAAACAACGATAGACCAAATATTCACTCTAAGGCAGATCCTGGAAAAGACCAACGAATTTCAAGTCGAAACCCACCATCTTTTCATCGACTTTAAAGCTGCTTATGATAGCATCCACCGCCAAGAGCTTATGATGGCGATGTCTGAATTCGGGATCCCGAACAAACTGATCCAGCTGTACTGCATGACGCTAAACAATGCACAGTGCAGTGTGCAAATGGGTAACAGCTCATTCGAGTTATTCCAAATTTGCGCAGGGTTTAGACAAGGAGATGCGTTGTCATGTGACTTCTTCAACATAGTCCTGGAGCAGATAGTGCGCAAGGCAGGTGTGAGCACGAGGGGCACTATCTTCAACAAATCCACCCAGCTCCTAGGCTATGCGGACGACATAGACATCATCGGTCGATCCAAGAGAGCTGTGCTTGAGGCCTTCACAGCGATTGAAGTACAGGCGAAACTAGTTGGTCTTGAAGTGAATGAGGACAAAACAAAGTACATGCTATCAACAAACAAAGCAACATCTGTCCACCGCCTAGGACAAAACGTCACTGTTGGTAGCAACAATTTCGAGGTAGTTAAGGAGTTCACCTACCTTGGAATAAACAACAATCCCACGAACGACACCTTAGATCCCAAGAATTACCCTAGCGAACCGCTGCTGCTTTGGTTTGGCCAAACAACTGGGTTCAAAACTCCTCACTCGAAAGACAAAGTGTCTGCTATACAAAACTTTGATTTTACCAGTCCTACTCTACGGCGCCGAGTGCTGGACGATAAGTAAAAAAGGGGAATTGATGCTGGACACTTTCGAAAGAAAAATTCTTCGACGGATTTTTGGTCGACGATGGCGAATGGAGAAGAAGATACAACCGAGAACTGTATGAGCTGTACCAAGATGTGGATGTAGTCCAGAAGGCCAAGAAAAGACGACTACATTGGCTCGGCCACATCAAGCGAATGGACGACAACGCTCCAGCCAAGAAAGTCTTCTCATCCCAGCCCCCAGGCTCAAGACGACAAGGAAGACCGAACCTACGGTACAAGTACCAAGTGGCTGCGGATGCCAGTGCGCTTGGTTTCGGTGACTGGAGAGTGCATGCGAGGGATAGTTCACGATGGAAGACTGCTGTATCTCAGGCTGAGATCCTTCATGGATTGTGAGCCGGACAAGTAAGTAAGTAAGTAAGTAAGTAAGTATGAACCTTCACAGGAAGCCAAACCCAAAACATATTTTTAAGGTACATCGCTTAATGCAAAAAAAAACTTTATTGAAAACACAAAATGCAAATCAAAATAATTCTAAAACCATTTTACAAAAGAAAATCTAAAAATAAAAATGTTTAAACTGAAATATGAATTAAAACAGAAGAAAATGCGGTTTATCTGCGATTCCACGGGTAGTAGTTTTTGTCGACTTTAACTGGAATCGAAACTCTTTCATTTTGCGACTTCACCTAAAGACAAGAACAAACAAAATCAAATATTTGCTCTGAAAACTCAACAAATTGAAACTCACATAAATATGAATATCAGCATTGGGTAACATGCCTGGCTTCTCACTTTGACTTAGCACTTCGATTTGAATTTCCTTTCCGGCCTCTACATAAGTTTTCGAAGGCTTGAATCTAAATAAATCGTAATTACACGAAATCTCAAAGAGCTTCCCCTTATTCGAGTCGTTCTTCACGGAGAATATCATTGGGGGATCATATACCAAAGTGTTCGGCCGAACTGACCACGATTCTATAGCTTGTTCCTGTTCCTCATTGACTGGGTCTAGCAATTGTGTCGACGAAGAAGTCGAACAGAATGAACGAAAAACTACAGTCTCATCGGCATCCGAAAAGACCAACGTCGAGTCGGCGGTCTCGTCTGGCTGGTAATTGTTGAGGGTGAGGGCGATATCGTGTACTCGTAACGTCGAGACCATATCCAGAGCAACTTCTGATTTCTCTTTGATTGTTTCCAGCCCGCCGACTGGTTTTTCGCCAGGAAACTTGACCCAGATGTTTTCGAGCACTTTTGAGGTTAATTTTGATTTGTCCTCCTCTTTCATGGTGCGAATTAGATTGCGAATTCTCTGGCGTGTAGGTTCGTCGCCACAAATAACACGCAAATGGGCAAGAGTCATGACATGGGAGATCTTTTTGATAATTTTTTTGATATCATCGCGACGTGGGATGAAAGTGACTCGAATATCAACCACTCCCTCGGGCGGAATTAGAACTTTGTTGGGTGTGACCTGGAAGGCATCACACAGCCTAGACATGTCCAAGCCGAAGCTATCGACTACAATGACAGCGAATCCATGCAACGGTCCTTTGTTGTAGATTGTAAAGGTTTTCTCCAGCGGTGTGGCCAAGTCCTTAACTTCGCCCATCGGTAAAAATGGCGTTCCGACCGGCCCTCGAATAAAATTATCTGGAATGAGGCAAGCCGTGCCGCCATAACCATAAAGTGGAATATCCAAAAATGTCTGACTAGACGGACTATTGGGGGGACTGAACGAGAGCACTCCCACAGCTGCTCCGATTACCGTTGGACAAAAATTCAGACATATCGAACGACATTCCTGCGCTTGGAGGTATATGACGTTGCCATGGAAATTGACAATTTGAAATCCTGGTCCCGAGACGTCCACTTTGATGACGAGTCGTTTTTCTGATGTATTTTTAATCTGCATTGATTTGTGGGCATTTTTGCGCAGGCGAATGCTTCCCCACGACAACTGGAGACAGGTTACTTTCAGGGGGATTACTTTGCCATCACGATGGCTGAATTCACTGGAATTTGAACAACGCGATGTGCTGCGACCTTTCACCGAACCAGTTGAAGAAGTCTTTGTGACCAGGCCGTAGCTTGGGAGGGAGAACTTGCCGCAATCTGGCGAGGAGACATTTCCGACAAGATAGCGTCGATCAGAGTTTGTGGTGTTGTCCAATTGTGGGGAGTCGGCGGCGTTCCATGTGGGCGAGGAGACCTGCGAGGAAAGACAGCTTCGCGGAGACGAGATGGGTGAGTCAAAACCGAAAACCGTTGGCGAAGGGCTGCGCCGATTTGTCTTTCGCACCAGCGACGACGATGAAGAGGATTTCCTTGGATTCGGTGATTCTTGATCGATGAGTGTTGACGAGCGAGACATCCGATCTTCTTTGTCTCTTCTCTCAGCGGGGTCTCGAGACTTGGAACGGTTTCTTTTTTGCTTGCGATCTACTTGAGCTCTTGGAATGTCTATTTGCGAATCATTGGACTCGATTGGACTCAGGTCTCGGGTTGTCTTGTGGCGACGAACCTTTCGAGAGGTGTCTTTCTCCAGGAGCGTTGGATGTTCGTCCAGGTCACCAAATTCAGCATCTTCATCTGAAAACGAAAGCAAAGAGGTTTATGAGGTTTCTATTGTTCTTTTAAGCAAAGAGGTAACCCACCGACAGCGATAGTTGGAGTCCTGATTTCAAGTGTCTGCAATGGCGAGCGGCGATCTGAATTTGTGCTCCGTTCGAACTTCTTCATATCACTACTGTTGAGCAAGGAGTCTGTGAAACTCATGGTGTCCGAATATTTGAGTGCTCTCAACTGTTCCGGATCTAAGTTCTCCTTGTCCTCGACGATGGACTCGCGTGGCTTGTAATTAGCTACTGCAGCTCTTTCCACGGCCCCGTTTAGGGACATCATTCGAGGTATGGAACTGGTTTCAATATGGTCGCGGTACGGATTCATGCAGCTTCTTGTCTTTTTGGCCTGGAGCAAGCGATTCACCACTGACCCATCGGAATCTTCGGTTTGTATATCAACTAAAAGGCGACAAAATTAGATCGCTTTTTGGATCTTTGAAAGACTACTTACCCAAAGCCCTCTCAATCGCCGAAACACTCAGGAGATAGGAACTATCGGTAGCGTTGCCGGAATCCTTGCTTTCGTGCTTTTTGTCCATCGATATACGATTATTTGCTTGACGATTAGTATAGGTCTTGTTGTCTGGCTTGGGAGTGATCGAGACATCGCCGCCGTCGGTAACTGTTGTGTCAACCAAGGCGACTGGCGGACGACCTTTGACAGGACTCTTAGCTTGAACGATATTCCGGAGGTCCTCCGACTGCTGGCCAAAGTATTTACCAAGCGAGAAATCCGGATCATGGTTACCATTCGACATCATCGAGGTGAACAACAGAGTATCAGAAGCTCCATTGACTCGAGTCTCTTTATTCTTATTGTGCTCATCGCTTAGGACCTTTTCGGGAATGTCAGCATACTCCTGAGCCCATTGTATCTCGTCGTTCATTAATCTTGAATGCATCAATTCGGCCGGGGCGAAATTTTCCGAGCTGAAGCAACTCTCGTCGGCACGCATGGCGTTCGAGAACGAGAAGCCCAGCTGATCGGTATTGCCTGAGAACAGAGACTCCTGTGTGGTCTTGGACATGTCTGCGGTGCGGGGCAAACTCAGGCTATTATTACTGCTATAGCTATCGCGCAATGAATCGCGCAGGCTGCGAACACTTGCCGCTGAGCTACTAGCTAAAATCTCTTCGACGGACATTAGGCTGTTTCGGTTTTTGGCATTTGTTTGCTTGGCTCTGCCGAGCTCGCGAGAGAGAGCCGTTGAACGACCAGTCATTTCGGAGGGCTCGAATGATATTTTGTGAATGGAGTTCTTCGATGCGGACTTCACATCGGAAGACTCTAAGTGTATTGTCTTGTCGACGGCTAGATCGGTCATATCGATGCTTTTGAGGCCACGATACGGCACATAGTCTGTGCGATCGAGAACTGGGATAGGAGTGTTATTTTTTTTGTGCTTATGACATAAACAGTAAATCTAATTGGTTTTACCTGGTGTTCTCGTGATATTAGATTCATTTTCTTTGTTGCCCAAGCTGTGGTGTTTGGGATTTGGATGCTTGAAGACTGCTTGCGAGGATTTTGCTTTTTGCAATGTTTCCAAGGCTTTTGCGCGTTCCTGTTTCAAGCGTTCGTTGATTTTATCTCGATTAATGGATGAATTTCTTGAAGTTTCACCAAAAGCTAGAACAAAGACGCATAAATTGAGGAAGGAACATGTCTGCACAATTCTTACCGCGCAAATTTTCCATATTCAATAAGCCAAGAGTATCGTCTCTTTCGGCATTCAATAAAGAACTAAAATAAAGTTTGAACAAAATGTGTTTTACAAGACAAAGCCAATAATAAAAACCTTGATTCTTGCTTCTGCTTTCTCGAATCCATTCTTTTGGAGTTTTATTTTTCGTGTAAAGAAATCAATGAATATAATTTTTGAACATTTGGAGAGGAAAAATCTTTTGAAATATATGATCACTGAGGGAATATTTAATTTTACAAAATTATAATCACAAAACACTCATAAAAATTAAGTACAAATTAATAAAACGCGATTAAACAAGACACAACTGTTAACGAAATTTTTCTTTGAATTTGATTTTTTTTCAAGATTCAAGTGCAATGTGCAGCGAATCGGGAATGCATTCTACCTGAAACCGGTAAATTCAGGTTAGGAAGTGTTTGGAAAACATGAAAATGATTTAAATTCCTTATGACGCGCTGACACTTTTTAAGACAAATAGAAAACTGTTATGGGTAATGCAATAGATTAGGTACAGAAAGAAGGTTTGAAAAATGCCACGGTTAGGTATTTAATCGACTAACATAGAACGTGTGACTTTTAATACTTAGGCCGTGTGGGAATTGGATGAATTGTGGTTAAAAAATAAAAATGGATGAATTTTTAACCACTACTGTCATATTTTAACCTGCTCCGCAGCTAGTCTAATAATTTTATTCAATGCGAAGTGTCAAAATTTAACCAAACGTCAAGTTTTAACCTATTTTTAACTGAATTCGTACACGGCCTTACTTACTTAAGTGCCTGGCTACACAGGGATTTTTCAAGCTACTGAAAAATCACGTGCGGTACACACTGTTGTGCTTACTCACGTTCTTTTTTTCCATTTCGTTGCGGAGAACGTGAAATGTCTTTTTTGTTTGAAGTTTTTGTAAATTATGACAAATTAATAAATTAGATATATGTCGCATTTGAGAGAAATTATGCGAACAAGATTTCCTAGGAATCGCTAAATTTGTAAACGGATAGAGTTTATGAGGACAAAATAAAAGAAAACATTCTATTGACAATTCCATTTGAATTCTTTTTGTGTTTCTTTTTTTTTTGCTGTGTGGGACTTATCTTATCTCCAGTTCAGATGACGTCTCGATACGGTTGGCTCTGAAATTTAAATACCACAGCTCGGGAATAGGATCTGTCTGCATTTAACGGCCCGCTGGACAAGCGGTGATTACTGCAACTCGCTAGGACGCTAAAGCACCTGACCTTCAATGTGCATCTATGGGTGCGGGTGGTCGTTGTCAAGTTTTACAGGGAAATATGCCGAATTCGTTTACTTGAATAAATATGACTTTATTTCACTTAAAAACACCAATCAGTGTAACAGACATGCTCTAATGATGACAAACTTAATTTACTACTTAGCAGGGGCCCTACTCTGTAATGCGTTTCGAAAGCAAATATTTTCGAAAACGAATATTTTGTACTCTCTATTTCTAATGCGGATAAGAAATCTAGTACTTACGGATTGACAAATCCGCATTCGGATTTTTCGTACCTGGCAATGCGTTTTCGAATGTCATTAGCGTTCGAAAACGGAAATTTTCTTTCTACACCAAGAGAGGTAACGGATTGCAATTCAAAGGTCGTTTTTAAAGGACACAAAAGGAAAATAATTGTGTTTAGTTGTGTGAAATAGGTAAAATGTAAGTCAGGAAATAGTAATTTTATTCAAAATTTAAGCAAATAAATTTCATAACAGGGAATCATCAGCCAAAAATGTGCTCATCCCGATTTTGCCAAGGGACGTTTGAACGCCTCGGACGCGAAAAACACTTCCAACAATTTGGGACAGGCTATTTTATTAAGTTTTTATTGGGTTATGTATTTTTTCTTTACAAATTAATTTGAACATTCTCGCCTTGTTTGTGTTTTGTTTTGTTTTGATTTTTTTTTGACAGATCTAATAAGAAATACTTCGAGACTCAGCAAATCTAATAAGAAATACTTCGAGACTCCGCAAATCTATTCTATAAATAGAAATAGTACTAGATGATTTTTTTATTCGATTCGAACATTTTACAGAGTACGAATTCATAAACGAATCGAATATCAGATTCGAATCGGATTGGCTTTCGAAACGCATTACAGAGTAGGGCCCCAGGGCTCTGAGTGGCAACGGACTCGATAGTCTTCTTAACTGGCCTTCAAGTTGGCAATCATGGGCTGCACCGAAAAGAAACTATCGATTATGTCCGAAGACAAGTACGACTGGCAGGTTGTTGTTGTTTCTCGTGTTCTTATTGGAGTTTCAAATTTCGAATGATCTCTTCGAGCTCGCAGTTCTTAAATGTTCTTTAGCTCCAATTCGAGGGCCGTCTTGCGGTTCTTTTCATCGCGCCCCTTGACCAGTTTGCGGAGACATTCGGCGCGTTCTTTCTCCTTGGCCTCGCGCTGCTGGGCTGGTGTTTTAACTCGTGTTTCTTCTTACGTTCATCAGCCAGTTTCTGTAAATAAATATTTAGCATGCACAAATATAAGTTGCTTAAATGAAATCAATGGCCATTTTACCGTTTCCGTGATGCATCGTGTATTTTTCTATGCATCCTTGCTAAGGAACAGGAGTTTAATCTGCAAAGAAAATTTGTTCAACAAAATATTCTCAAGAGGGAAAAAAGACAACTTACCCAAAGATTTTGCGATTTCATTACCTCCGAACTCAATTTTCTGGTTTTGTCGGCGTTGAATTTTTAACCACATATTTGATGATGATAGTCACGCGAATGAAATCGTAGGTAGATGATTTTTATATTCAGGAATTAGGATTTGTTACGAACAATTTTGGACAAAGAGCACATTGGAATGTAGCTCTTGTCACACTCCTCATATGAGTAGGTACCTTGGCCATGATCCATCGTGTATTTTACTATACATCCTTGCGAAAGCGTGGGCAGGAAACTTTTTGGAACCTTCTGGCTAGGTCCCTATTGTTGTACAACCTGTAAGGCTCGCTTTTGGTTCTTCTTCTACACATCAATGTACACAGGGCCATAGATGACCCGAATAACTTTCTTCTCGAAACACCCTAATATTACGTTTCCACTGAACGATAATCTAGATTATCTTCCAGTTTGATTTAAAATAATCTAGTAGTGTTTCCACCGGATTTTATTAGATTAGAGCTGTCAAAATTACAATGCCTACAAGCTATGGACCATAGTAACTGCGATAGTATGCGTGTTTTTACCAATACTATCACAGTAAATATGGTCCTACCACCTCATTTTTGTTGCTGTTTTTTCTCATTTATTCACAGACACGAAGTTACAGTAAAATGAAATTTGCGGTATCCGGAGGGTAAAACGTAAGTCAGTTTCCGATCTCCTTTTGTCTCTTCTTTTTTTTTTCTTTTCTTCTCTCCTTCTTCCACCGATTCCTTGGAAATTGGAAAGTGAGTCCGTTCAGCACAGTCCAAATCAAGTAGATTAATTTGAAATCTTGAATCGAGATGATTAAATTTTGTATGGTAAATCTATTGATTTCGAATAGATTTCATGTAGATTTGAGATAATCTCAGATTATCGTTCAATGGAAACAGCTTATAATATGCTGATTCCTCTTACGTTAATCACGAGATTTAGCGAAGTAGATTAAGAACAAATCTCGACTTTTCTGGGATTAAGCCATTAAGGGTACATATTAGTAGATCATAAAGTAGAATAATAGCACATTTAGTATAATACTTCGTTTCGTCTTCCTTAAATCCGAGAAAAATCGAGATTTATCGTTAATCTACTTCGCTAAATCTCGTGATTAGCGTCAGTGGAAACATCATATAAGTAACATTCATAAGATTTTGTCAGGGTCCATGCTTCTGCACCATACGGCAGGACTGGGATGATGAGGGTGTTATATAGTTTAACCTTAGTTGATCGAGAGAGGGCTTTTCTGCTCAATTGCTTTTTAGCCCGAAGAAACAGCGATTAGCAAGTGTTTTTCTTCGTCTGATCCCAGCGCTGGTGTTATTGCCCGTGTTAAGAGCGGAGCCTAGGTGGACAAACTCCTCTACTACCTCGAAGTTGTATGCGTCTATTGCGACATTCTGTCCGAGCCGTCGGTGTTGGGTATCCTTCCTCGTAGACGGCATATACTTCGTTTAGTCCTCATTTATCGTTAAACCAATTTTTAACTAAATCGCGTGACAGTGCATCGCCTTGTCGAAATCCTTTTTTGACATCGACTGATTCCGTAGGCTCGTTGATGGCGCATCATGACTTGTCCATCGTCATCGTCTTTGATTATCTGAAAATAAACGAAGTCATCAGAAAGACTTCAAATTATGCTAGATTGACAAGCGATTGTGTTGAAAATGTGGGCGTATGTGAATCCATCCTTTTGGGTGCTTTCATAAATGCATGGTTGTGAAAGTCTGACGCATGCATGTTGTTCATAAATGCAAATGATAAAAGTCAGATGTTCATAAAAGCAAAACGCAAATATTTGCAGCGCAAATGTGCAACTACAAAAAATCACATGCACACTGAATTTCTTTCTGAATAAAAGAGACAGGTATATAGTATTATAAATGCAGTGTAAAACAAATGCGCAAGTATTTTTGTCTGACGTTAATATGATTGCAAATGATCGCATGCAAGCAAAGCAACCATGCATTTATGAAAGCACCCTTTATTTTACTGTCTCAGTGTTATAACGGCCTCAACTTTCGCTATCGATTAGATGAAAAATTATCGATACACAAATTTGAAACGAACATTCTATCGCACATCCCTAATTAAAACAACAAACAAGCTGTCACCCGCAAACATCGATATGTCAATTTTTTGACGTTTTGCCAACACATAACCTATAAAAAAAAATCAAAACTGCATACGACGAATACCGAACAGGAGCTCTTAAGAAAACCCGATTTTTCGCAATTTCTCGTGTGTTTTGACTACGTTTTTGTCTACTGACTGCGTGTGCATAAAAAATAAAACAATAAAACCAGCAAAATAAATAAAAAAAGAAATCACCCAGATCCAACCTAGATTTCTTTGAATTCGTTCCAAAAGTTTCCTCAGCCACAAGTTCCAAGTTCAATTCGATTCAATTGTGAATTCCCAAAGATCGACGAATAGTCCAAACGTGTTGAAGAAACAACGTGAAAAATGGTCAAAGCTAAAAAGGGCAAGAAAGAGGTAGTCTCCGGAGACGACAAGATGTAAGACCACGTTGAACTTTCACTTTTTTTTTTGTTGGTTTCAACTGTGAAACAACTTGAATATTTCAGGGTCAACAACGAAACGGTTGCAATCGAAGATCGAGATGGTGCTGCCAGCAGTGATAACGACACTGTGACAGCCAAGAACAAGAAGAACAAAAAGAAGGATAACAACAAGAAGAAAGCCGATAAGACAGCAGCTAAATCGGCTGGTAGTGACGGTGACGAGAATGATGAGGATGACGATGATGTCTCGGCCATAACCCAGTCGGTGAAGAAGCTCCAAGTTGGAAAGAAAAACAAGTCCAAGATAACTCATCTTGACTCGGATGATGGTGACGGTGGCGCGGCGGAATCAGACGACGAAAAACCAGCCAAGCAGAAGAAGAAGAATGCCAAAAAGGCAAAGAAGAGTTCTGGATTCGATTTGCTGATGGCGGAGGATGATGATGAGCCTGTCAAGGCCATGACCGAGTCTGATGAAGAGCCAGCTGAAGTTGAGGTGAAACCGGTAAAGAAGAACGAAAAAGCTGCTAAGAAGGGCAAAAAAGGCAAACGGAAGGACGACGACGAAGAAGATTTAGACAAAGTTCTGGCCGAGTTGCAGATGGAATATGCTGGACAGAAGCCAGCTGCTACTGAGGTGGTTGTCGCTTCGGCCGACGATATTGCCGAGGAGGATTCCACGAAGAAGAACAAAAAAGGTAAGTTTCACTAAAATCTCTTCTTTTACTGAGGTCGTTTCTAAAGACGCGTGCATGTGATTCATTTTTCTCCAAAAGGTGGCAAAGCCCAGGCTCCCGCTCAGGAAGAAACCGTAGCTGATGGCGAACAAAACGAAGACGGCACCGTAAAAACCGCAGCGCAAAAGAAAAAAGAGAAAAAAGAACGTCAAAAGAAAGAAGCCGCTTTGGCTAAGTTAAAAGAAAAAGAAGTCAAACCCAAGGCACCTGCTGCCGCCACCGACGCCACTGACCCTCCAGCTGAACCCGTCGAAACAAAGGAAGCATCAGCTGAACCGGAGGCAGGCACCCAGCCAGACAATGAAGAACCCCCCGCAACTCAAGATGATGGTGAAAAACCATCAAAAGATGATAAGAAAAAGAAGGGCAAGAAGGACAAGAAAGAAAAGAAGGCGGAAGAGGAGAAAAAGGACGACAAAAAGAGCAAAAGCGGTGTAAGCAAGTCCGTGGTTGCTGCCATGCAAGAACGTCTCAAAAAAATCAAAGAGGAACAAGAACGTCTTGCCCGTGAGGAAGAGGAACGCATTCGACTCGAAGAAGAGCGGGAGAATCAGCGTCTCGAAGCCATCCGTCTGGAGCAGGAAAAGAAAGAAAAGAAAAAGCAAAAAGAAGCCGAGAGAAAGGCTCGTTTGAAAGCCGAAGGCAAGCTGCTCACTAAAAAGCAAAAAGAAGACCGCGCCAGAGCTCAGGCCATGTTGGAAGCGTTGAAAGCACAAGGACTTGAAATTCCCGATCCAGCTGAGAAGCGTCCACGTCCCGGTACACGTTTTCGTCCATCGAAAAAGAAGGGATCCGTCCAGAAACAGGACGAAGAGAAGACCGAGGATGGTCAGTCGCAAAGCGAGAGTTCTAAGGACAACACCCCGCAACCAGAAGATGAGAAGAACTTAGAAGAGCGCGTCAAAGAGTCCTGGGATGCCAGTGCCAGTGAAGAGGAAGACGAAGACTCCCAAGAGAAGTCATCCGAAGCAGCACCGGGTGACGAAGAAGATGCCACTAAAGAAAAGGACGAAGAAGAAACTGATTCAGCCGAAGAAGACTCATCCGATGATTCGTCCGATGGCGGCGATGATGATGAATCCGACAGTGATGCTGAGGACAAACGTTACGATCCCAAAATGAAGCGCGAACGTGCTCTCGCTCGTATGGAGAAGATACGTGAAGAAGCACAAAAACGTCGCACTGTCGAAGATCTCCGAGCTGCGGTCGTTTGTGTTCTGGGCCATGTAGACACTGGAAAAACCAAGATTCTCGACAAACTTCGGCGAACTCATGTACAAGACTCCGAAGCCGGAGGTATCACCCAGCAAATTGGAGCCACTAATGTGCCAATTGATGCCATCAAGGAGCAAGCTAAGGTAGTCAAGGGTGCCGCAGACTTCGAACATCGCCTCCCAGGTCTCCTCATCATCGATACACCCGGTCACGAGTCCTTCAGCAATCTTCGAAATCGTGGTTCCTCCCTTTGTGACATCTCAATTCTTGTTGTGGACATTATGCACGGTCTGGAACCTCAAACAATTGAATCCATCAGTCTACTCAAAAAGAAGAAGTGTCCCTTCATTGTGGCCCTCAACAAAATCGATCGTCTGTATGATTGGCAAGTGATGCAACGCAAGGACATCCGTGACGTCATCAAGGGACAACAAGCCAATACCCAAGTCGAGTTCCAACAACGAACCAAGGAAGTTATCCTACAATTTGCCGAACAGGGACTGAATGCCGCCCTCTTCTATGAGAATCCAGATCCCCGGACTTATGTGTCCCTGGTTCCAACTAGTGCCATCACAGGCGAAGGCATGGGCAATCTGCTCTTCCTCATTGTCGAGTTCTGTCAGAATATGCTGGCCAAACGTCTAATGTACAGCGATGAGTTGCAAGCAACTGTGCTCGAGGTCAAGGCTATTCCAGGACTGGGCACGACCATCGATGCTATTCTGATCAATGGCAAGTTGCGTGAAGGACAAACGATGATTCTGGCTGGTACGGATGGCCCGATTGTTACGCAAATACGTTCACTTCTCATGCCGCAGCCGTTGAAGGAGTTGCGAGTCAAGAACGCGTATGTGGAGTACAAGGAAATCAAGGCAGCTCAAGGAGTTAAGATTGCTGCCAAAGATCTGGAGAAGGCAATTGCTGGCATAAATCTGTTGATTGCCAATAAACCTGATGAAATTGAGATTTGCCGGTGGGTTTTTTTGTTCTCTTTTCTTGTCTTTATTGGAAAATGTAAATTTTGTATTTGATTTTAGTGAGGAAGTTGCAAAGGAACTTAAAAGCGCTCTGAGCCACATCAAGCTAAGTACACCGGGTGTATTTGTGCAAGCATCGACATTGGGATCTCTGGAAGCTCTGTTGGAGTTCTTGAGGACATCCAAAATTCCGGTAAGTGTTGTTTTTTCTTTGAATTCTGTTTGATTGCGCGACGCACGTGCATATAAGAATGGGCAATGACCAATACGTCTCTTTCACCCGCCGCTCGAAAAGTTGCGACCTGTTTGTTTTTCACAGTCAAGAAGGGGTTACTTACTTACTCCGGCTCCCAATCTATTGTAATAGATTGTCGGCTTGGTCCGACAATTAAAACTTCTTCTTCTTAGCGTTCCTCTCCGTTCCGGAGGATGGAAATCATTGATGAAAGAATATTTTTATTTGTGACTCCTCTTATAATTTGTATTGTGGGAAGGTTCAGCCAGTCTCGTAGGTTTGATATCCACAGCAGTCTTTGACGTCCTATCCTTCGTCTTCCCTCTATTTTTCCTTGCAGGATAAGTTGTAGGAGTTGATATTTGTTATTGCGTAGAATGTGGCCCAGATAGCATAATTTTCTTGTTTTGATTGTGTATAAAAGTTCCTTTTTGCAGTTCATCCGTCGGAGCATCTCTTCATTAGTAACTATGTCCATCCAGGAAATTCGGAGTATTCTTCGGTATATCCACATTTCGAAAGCTTCAATTTTTCTGGTTGTTTCACTTTTGAGCGTCCAGGTTTCTACCCCATATAGTAGCACTGACCATATATAACACTTTACCATTCTTACTTTTATATTCAGTTGTATCTCTCTGTTACAGAATACTTTTTTCATTTTGCAGAAGACCGCCCTCGCTTGTTCAATTCTACATTCTATTTCTTTGTTAGGGTTGGCATTACTTTCGATTATGGTTCCTAGATATTTGAACTTGTCTACTCTTTCAATAATTTTATTGCTTATTTTCAGCTCTAAGTTCGGTGTTAAAGATCTTCTGGTTAGTACCATGAACTTTGTTTTGGCAGTGTTTATGTTAAGTCCGTAGCTATTACTCACTCTATTGAGATTGTTCATCATGTTGTTTAGTTCATTTATGTCACTAGCTATTATTATGGCATCATCCGCATATCTTAAGTTGTTTATGTGCACTCCGTTTACTTTTATACCTCCATCGCTTTCTCCAATAGCTTCTTTGAAGATTTCCTCAGAGTACATATTGAAAAGCAGTGGTGAGAGAATACATCCTTGTCTTACCCCTCTTTGGATCTCAATTTCTTCTGATTCTTCATTTTCCATTACTATTTTTGCCGTCTGGCCCAGTATATGTTCCTGATCACTCTCATGTCGTTCACGTCAATGCCCTTGCTCATAAGTATCTCCATCATTTTCTCATGTTTTACTCTATCAAAAGCCTTTTCGTAGTCAAAAAAGCATACATAAACGTCTTTGTTCATTTCTAAACAACGTTGAACTAGTACGTTGAAAGTAAAAAGTGCCTCGCGGGTGCCAAAACCATTCCTGAAACCAAATTGAGAGGGACTTACGTCGAATTCCAACTTGTTATATATTCTCTTATGGATTATTTTTAGGAAAATCTTAAGTGTGTGACTCATTAGGCTAATTGTTCTGTAGTCACTACATTGTACGGCTTTGCTTTTTTTTGGGAGCTTAAAAAAGGTAGTTTGCAACCAGTCTTTAGGGATCTTACCATACTTATAGATTGCGTTGAATAGGTTGACTAGCACCGGGATATTCTCTTCATCAATAAGTTTCAGGAGTTCGTTAGGCAATCTATCTGGACCTGCTGCTTTTCTGTTTTTTGATTCATTTAACGCTTTCATCACTTCCTCTTTCATTAAAACTTATTCACTTTTAAATAAAACACAAATTCACTTTATTCAAATCACTCACAAACTTATTTATTCAACACTTTCAATTATAACTTGGCAAACACAGTATCTTTACTTTATCTCAGTTCACAATCAACTAACTCTTCGCCGCCAAACGGGCTATTTATATAACAAAAATACTTGGTTCTAGAAACTACTATATTGGTTCTTGGAGAAGCTTGAATGTTCCAGAAGCTTACACTTACAAACAAAAATACTGGGATTACTTTTTGTAGGGGCTAACGTTCTTAATGCTAAACAAAAAGTTTCTCTTAATCACTAGGTATTGCCCCTGACAAGTGTTTACTACTACAATTAAACGATATTAGAGTTAAAGAGATACAGAATAAGTAAAGAGAGTAAGAAAAGTGTGTACATTAAATATAGAAAGAGATACAGAGCGTAAGAGATAATAAAGTATACACATTAGACATTACAATAGAAGGAGATACAGAGCGTACGAGATAAATAAAGTGTATAAATAAAGTGTGATTGATCGTCCCGAACAAATCCATCATCTTCATCACCACTGTAGCGATGTAGTCGGTCGCGATGTACGACTTTAAGTTTACCTCTGACTCCTTTTTGTATCCGGTACACGACGTCGTTGATTTTGCTAATCAGAATCACTCAGCTCTATCGGCAATTCCTTGGGAAATATTTCTCCCACGGAATTTTTCTCTTCTCGAGAACACATTCCTCCTATCGGCAATTCCTCGCGGAATGCTTTTCCCTGGGAACAAGTTTTACCAACATAAAAAGGGAAAAAAAAACATTCGAACATAGCATTCGAATATTTTGACATTTCATTTTAAAGAAAAAACAAAGAAGTTAGTTTGTGTAAAAAGTTTTAATTAATAAAAATGCAAGGATGATCAGTGTTATTGATATTAGAAGAAGAAGAACAAAGGGCGAAATGAGCCGAGAGTCATACGACGTGGTTTAAGAGATCGTTAAAATCCCTTGGACAGTATGCACTGTATGTATGTATGTATCAAGCACTGTATGTTGAAATAGCTATTGGTTTGAATCATCACTTTTTTATGACATGATCTACAGATTTCACAATTATTACATCGTTGTTTAAATATTTGGTTGAAAGACTTTTTAATTTATTATCTCATGCAAAGAAACCTAGCGCTGTTCCTTCTTTTATAACATTAATTTAATAGGAGGCCCAATAGAGTTGAGGTTTTGCTCTAGCTGTTTCCAACAATTTTGGACATCATCCTTGCTTTTATTTGTGACAAACCCATTTGCAATGTCCTGGGTTTTTTCCATTAAAGAAATTTAATTTTCGATTTGCTTGGAATTTGAAGAATAAGACCTTAAAAAATCAATCCTTTTAGTTAGTTTTAATAGCTACGTTTATTTATTTATTTATTTTTGTTCTAAAGATAACTTAAATAGTTAATAACATATGGGATTCCCTTGCAAAATTGTGACGGAATATTCCACGAGAAAGAGAAGAAAATTTCCCATAAAAAAACAGTTCACGATAGGTAGATATTTCTCGCGGAATTTTTCCCTAATTTCGAAATTAGTTCACGATACCTATTTTTCGAATAAGGGAAAAATTTCTCGGGAAATGCGATTCACGATAGCCCTGACTGTATATGGACCTTCCCAGTCCCGTTGAAGTTTCGGTGACAACCCTTTTTGTCGATGGGGATTGTAAAGCCACACTCGATCTCCTGCTTGGAACTCTGTTGTTGTCGCTCGTATATCGTAGCGTGTCTTCATTCGGTCACTGAACATCTTTATTTTTGACCTGGTATCGTCGTGGATCTGAAGGAGTCTTTCTCTGAGGTCATCCAAGTAGTAATCCTCGGCTTGCGGTTCCGACGTGGGACATCGAAATTTTATTTCGCTCGGTAGTCTGATGTTCTTTCCATCAAAATCTCAGACGGTGTATGGCCAGTTGAGCTATGTCTTGCACTTCGATACGCCATCAAAAACAGTGGAATGTGTCGATCCCAATCTCTCTGGTTGTCGTCCACAACTTTGCAAAGATGTTCCTTAAGGGTTCGGTTGAACCGTTCGACCATGCCATCAGATTGTGGGTGGAGTGGTGTTGTTCTTGTCTTCTTGATGTGAAGAAGCCCACAAACTTCCTGGAATATGTTTGATTCAAAGTTCCTTCCCTGGTCGGAACTGGAACTGGAACACCGAATCTGCTCACCCAGTTGAACACAATTTGGTCTGCGACTGTTTTGGCTTCTTGATTCGGTATGGCGTATGCTTCAGGCCACTTGCTGAAGTAATCCATGACGACCAGAATATAACGATTTCCATTATTTGTTTCCGGAAATGGACCCGCCACGTCTATTGCAATCCTTTCAAAGGGTGATCCGACACTATGTTGAATCTCAGCTTGAGACATAGCAGTTTCCCATCGGAATCGGTCCTTCGCATGCGTTTTCCAGTCGTCGAAACCAAGCACTATGGCATCCGCAGGTAATTGGTCTTGGTATCGGAGGTTGGGTCTTTCTTGTCGTCTCGAACCTGGGGGCTGTGAAGAGAAGGCTTGCTTGGCTGGAGCGTTGTCGTCCATTCGCTTGATGTGGCCAAGCCAATGGAGTCGTTTTTTCTTGGCTTTCTAGACTATATCCATATCTTGGTACACCTTGTACAGTTCGCGGTTGAAGCTTCTTCTCCATTTGCCGTCGTCGCATACAGGACCGACATTTTTTCTTTCAAAAGTGCCCATTATCATTTCCCCTTTTCTACATATCGTCCAGCACTTGGCGTCGTACAACCTAGAAACGGAAGTAGCAATGGTTCGCTGGGGAAATTGTTCGCCGGATCTCCACTAAGGTGTCGTTTGTGAAATTTATGTTTGATCCAAGGTAGGTGAACTCCTTAACTACCTTGAAATAGCTGATACCAACAGTAACGTTTGTCTTAGGCGGTGGACAGATGTTCTTTTGGTTGCTGATAGCACGTACTTTATTTTGTCCTCATTCACTTCAAGATCAACGAGCATCGTCATCGTGAAATCCTCAAGCACGATCTTTGGGAGCGTCCGATGATGTCTATGTCGTCTGCATAGCCTAGGAGCTGGGTGGATTTCTTGAAGATCGTGTTTTCCATGCTTACACCTGCCTTGTCCACTTTCTGTTTCAGGACTATGTTGAAGAAGTCACATGACAGCGCATCTCGTTGTATAAACCCTGCGCATGTTTAAAACAACTGAGATGAGCTGTTACCCGTTTACACACTGCCATGTGTATTGTCATGCGTCACAGCTGGATCGGGATCACGAATTCAGACTTCGCCACCAGTTGCTCTTGGCGATGGATGCTGAAGTCGATGATAATTGTGGGTTTCGACTTGAAATTCGTTGGTCTTTTCCAGGATCTGCCTCAGTGTGAATATTTGGTATATCCTTGTTCTGCCTGTCCTAAAGCCACACTGGAATGTGCCGATTATTGTGTTGCAGAACGGTTTAAGACGCTCACACATAACGTTGGATAGGCATTTGTATGCAACATTAAGCAGGGATATGCCACGGTAGTTTTTGCATAACATCGTATAGCCTTTTTTGTAGATGGGGCATATCGAGCTTATCGACCAGTCAGTGGGCATGCATTCCCACACTTTGTTGATGACCTGGTGCATGCGGTTCATCAAAACACCTCTTTCATATTTAAAGAGTTCCGCAGGTATGCCTTCCGACCCGGCGGACTTGTTATTTGGATGGCTCTTTCTACCTCTTCTGTGCTGGGGGCTGGGACTGGGTCTTCATTGACTGGTCTTGCTTCTCTTTCGTCATTAGCTCGCTCGACATTTTGCGCATTCAGCAGCTTGTGTCCCGGTTCTAAAACCAGAAGCTAATTGCTTCGACCTTTTAAAGAAACGCCGGGTGTTGTTTTTGGCCCGAGACTCTTCTAGATCTTTGAGCTGAGAAACTGCGGATGGTCTTTTCTGCCTTCGCAGGGTCTTTTTCTCATTGCATTGCAGTCTCTCTCTAATAACACTCATTCATCATCATACTACGGTGGTCTTGGCTACGTTTTTAATTATTTCGCGATACTGGTTCCACAGGGTGCTAATGTCTTTGAAATTTGGAATGGCGGAAAGTCTCTCACTCAGGCGCTCACTACAGCTTCTGGCATTCTCCGGGATGCTAAGGCAGCCGATGTTGAACTTCTTTACTTGGGCAGCACATGTTTTCTTGTCGTTTGATGATCCAGCTCCAAACTTAGCCACTACCAGAAAGTGGTCAGAGTCGACATTTGCTCCTCGGAAAGTGCACACGCCCCGGTACTCGAAGATTAATTTCGTAAATTTTAGGTAGCTGTACAGTGACTTGATAGCAACTTGACTGTCAATAAAAATATTTGTTTATGTTTAGTAACCTACAAGCCTATCTGATCGCTAGCACTTCAGCCTAAAATACACTGCACCTATCGCATAGTCGAGTTCTTCAGAAAAGATCTGATTGTTCCTTTTCAATATTATATTCTTTGGCTAGGGCTAGTCAGAATGGGATGTACTGGTGTATTGCCGATGGAAGTGATTGCCCACTTAATCTTGGAAGACGATAGGAGGGTATTTTTGTTCAACAACGTCAGTTTTGTAAACTCCAAATCCACATTTAGTGGACATTTGCCTAATTTTTTAAGAACTGTTTCCATGCTCTAACTAAGTACCGTTGGCCAAATGCCTGAGGTCATCTGTACCAGATCATTGCCATACGCTACTACCTTTACTCCACTATTTTCAAGATAGTAGCCATAAAAGAGGATATAAAACCCCGCCGTCGGTTGTTCCTCTTTAGGGAAATTTAGTGAGTTGACCGTTCGTTACCCATCGATCCCTGACTGACTTTGGCTCGAAGCATGAACACAATCCAGTTAGTAATAGGATCTTCAATTTCTTATTTAGATAGTGACTCCTTAATACATTCCATGAGCACATTGTTAAGAGTTCCTTCCACGTCAAAACACAGACCCCAAGACATATAGAGCGATTAGAAGTGCACTTCAAGTCTTCAAAGTCTTCTAGTGAATTGTTGGACCCGTTTGTGATGAATGATGATGAGATGATAAAGTTACAACAAACACTTGGGTAAGGTTAGGTTAAAGTGGCTGTCATGGATGTTAAAAGACACACTTGAAGGCCCATTGTGATACCACATGAATCTAAAAAGGCTTTCCTCGAAAGTTAATTGAAACCAATTAGAGTTCTTACGAAACGTACAAGATTAAGCATCTGTTTCACAATATACAAGTAAAGTCCCAGTTAAGCTACTGGGAAGATAACTAGCAGTTAAAATTCAAAATAGCGTTTCACAATATTTGAGTAGAGCTAACTAGTAGGTAAAGTGTCAAGTAACTTATAGGGAGGATGAAGTGCCCTATATAGTAGTTAACTGGCAGTTAATAGAATTAAAAGTCTGAGAGAGCAAGCATTTGTCATTTTTTTCAATCAAAATAGAATTAAAAGTCGGAAAAAGCAAGCATTTATCACTTTTTTTTTCAATTAAAATAAAATGTAAAGTCCGAAAAGCAAGGATTCGTATGTGTATAATTTTAATTTTTTCCAATAAAATGGATATTCTTTTCGACACGTCAAAAAATATACCTGAGGGTTGAATCTCCGATAAAAAATATAGCAAATACTTCAACCTATTTCTTAGATTTCATGTTTGTCAAAACATTTTTAACTGGAAAACTGGAATAACTGGCAATTAGTTACCCGAAACATAACTTTATCAGATGGATGAATGTGAAACGTAAAACTCACTAACAGGAGGATTTAACTGGCAGGTAATTTCAGTGCTGATTAACTAATCAGAACTTTACTTGTATATTGTGAAACAGACGCTAATTGTATTAATGTGTTCGAGATCATTTAGATCATTATAAAAGCATTCTCCTAAGTAAATCTTACGTTTATGAGCCAGAGCAGGACAGAGCAGGAGGAGGTGAAGAACTGTGAACATGCAGCTTCTGCAGAAATCATAAGAAAATACGCCCAGTCGCGCCTCGCGCGGCTTGTCTTCCTTTTAGACAGTGTCCAGTAATGACACCAATTAACGAGCTTATATGCAATTTGCTTAGAGATATCAGGCACCTAGATCTCTTTAAGTCCACTTTAGGCCAAATGTTTTTCGTCGCCTGACAGGTGGTTATGTTATTCCACCTGAAGTTAGTTCTCTTAATAGCATCTTGTTGTAGCAAAAGTTTGCATGTAGCGATTGGTATACCAACATTAGCCATTAGTGTCCGACCGAACCTTCGGCTTCGGCTTCGGTCGAATTCGGCCAAATCTTCGGCTTCGGTATATATTAGGCCGAAGTTTTGGCCGAAGCCGAAGAATTTTTTTATTGATATCGAGAATCGTAGTAGGCGCCGAAAAAAATTTCAATTTTGAATTTTTTAAATTGCCTGGCACTTTTTGTTGATATCGAAAATCGTTGTAGGCGCCGAAAAAAAATCAATTTTTGAATAAGATAAAATATTTTTTTCTTATTCGAAATGAGAATTCTTCACTTCATTCAAGCTTGGGTGAATGTTAAACTGTTGTGCCATCTCCATTAGAGACGATCGACAGTAGTTGGGGAGTGGTGTAGTCTGTGTGCTTTGGAATTGATTCTAGATAATTAAAAATAACTTAGGCATGCTGAGCGTTGGAGTTTACTAAGTTTATCGTAGTTCATTTTTACGTCCAAGGCAGTCCACCATACTGTCACACCATAAAGAAGAATCGGTCTGATTACCGATGTGTATAGCCAGTGAGTGATTCTGGGTTGTAGACCCCATTTACTGCCAATGGCTTTCTTGCAGGTGAAAAGAGCTACCGTAGATTTTCTTATTCTTTCGTGTAAGTTGCTCTTCCAATTTAGTTTTCTGTCTAAAATAGGACCCAGATATTTTGTTTCCTCTGAAATCTTTAATTGGATACCGTTTATAGAAGGAGGGTCGATGTGCGGAATTTTATATTTCCTAGTGAATAGGACCAAATCGGTTTTGTGTGGGTTAACGCCTAAACCACACCGATTCGCCCAAAGTGATAGCTTATTTAGAGCGTTTTGTAAGAGTTCTTTTGAGGTATTAAGATGCTTCCCTGAAACAGCTATAGCAACGTCATCAGCATAGGCTATCACTCTGAAATCCTCTCTATCCAGACAGGTAAGAATTTCGTTAACTACCAGGTTCCAGAGTAGAGGGGAGAGAACACCGCCTTGCGGCGTACCTCTGCTGACAGATCTTCTTGCGGAACAGCCGCCGAGTTCTGAGTTAATTATTCTGCTTGTCAGCATTAAATGAATTAACTCACCAAGCGAACTCTCCACATTCAGAGATGACAGTGCAGATGTGTCCACGTTGTTAAAAGCGCCTTCTATATCAAGGTATGCATACTCTTTATGATGGTGGGAGTATTCGATAGTGCGTACTAAAGTGTGTGATTTGCCCTTACAGTAGGCATGTTGAGACATAGAAATGAGTCTTGTATCAATGTTTGCTCTGAGGTGTATATCAACCAGTCTTGAGAAGAAATGATGATAGACTTATGTGTCTGAGATCTTTAGGATTAACTTGCGAGCATTTTCCCGCCTTGGGTATGAAAACAACTTTCAGTTCTCTCCATACTGAAGGAATATGGACCACACAACAAACACTTACTCCATATAAAATTTTATTAAAAAAAAGAAAGGAAATTAACACATATACGTCCCAAATGCCGATTGCTGCAAGGTGGTTTTTCTCGAACAAAACAGATCACCAGTATTTGTCGTTGCAGGAAATGTTATAATTCTCAACTCGCCAGTCTCCGAAAACTGCAAAGAATTAAATACATTTATCGACTTCAAGCCCGTCGACCATTTGCTCGTGTAGTCCTTCAAGTAAATCTGGTTTTGTAACTCGCCCGAAATTGGATTATATTGACTGCATCGTGCCTTTGCTAGAATGCACGACGTTACGTTGGTGTAAAAATTTATGCGATCAGCATCGACAGTTCCGATTTCACGAGCTCCCAGAGCTTCTCTAAAGCATGTTGCTATCTGAGTGATTGGGAAGTTATTTATCGAGCACACAATCAAATTCATTGGATAGTTACCAATTTACGGGAGTTAATTCGACGAATGCATCGAACAAACTCACAATAGCCTGTGTAACAGAAGCCTGGGGCATTTGCGTCTGAAGATGCACGGACTCCATCTACAATAGACTTTAGAAAGAGTTAAAGGTGGCACAATGGTTTGATCAACACATGCGTACCTGGATATTCCTTGCACATTCCCCATATTCCGTATTGAGGATATACAGTTTTGCACAGTCGTTTAATGACGTTAGCTGCGTTGGTCCGTTTATAACACTTCCGGCACGAAAGAAACAACCATAGCAAGCATCGCGCGACTGTATCGAAGTTGTTTGAGTCGTATTGCAGAGTAGATTTAACAACGACAGTAGACGCACACTAAATAAAAAAGGAAGCAGAGTGTGAAGTGACTTTTTTTCAAAGTTCAGTCATTAGACGACACTTACTTCTGTACAACACATTGGGTATCACTTATCTTATTCCAGACTCCTAGACCTCCGAAAAGCTTTGACTGGGAACTCTGAAATTCAGATTTTTCGAAATCAAAAAGTTGAGCGATTTCTTTTGTTATTTAATACCAAGGATATGAAGGAAAATCCCAAAACGAATAAAAGGAAAAATGATCGCGATTGCAACTCCATGTTTGGGTTAGTGTTTGGCAGCAGTGAATAACTTCACTGGCAGTCTCACAAAGTCGTTATGATTAGAAAGTGTAAATGAACTTTTCAGGTTGACAATTCTGACTTAATTACTTGTTTATGCGACATGATGGAGCTCTTAAGCATGTATTGCATTCGTACATAATTTTTAACTAGAAACTGGAAAAGTTGTTCGCTAAACCGTTAAGCGCTTTTGAATTTGACGGTACGTGGTTAGTAGGGATACCGTTCAGAGTTTTTAGGCAAAAAGAATTCAAACATTCTTAATCATGGGAGCAAGTTCGTGCGACACAGTCGAGCATTTTCTATATTATTTGAATGTGCATCGTTTCGAGTGAGTGATCACTAAAGAGGACCATTGTGGACCATCATCAAAAATCAAACATAAAGTGAAGAACAATTAATTGGTAAATGTGAACAAAGCAAATGCTAGCATCCGGTGAAAATGGTGTTAGGCGGGCGTTTCGTTCGGCTGCTTTTGTACAGGGTGATTGATTGCCTATGACATATAGATTGGATAGAGACATCATAAATTGCGTTCAAGAGTAAAGCAGTTGTGTATACAATAATATACGTCAACATGCTTCGAAAAAATATCATAGTCCAAGAGCCAACAGCACCTTTGTTTTGAAGATGTGAAGGGTGTTTTTCTTCGAGGTATAGAACTTTAAATTGCAATAAAACAACGATGGAATATTCGATTGACATGATTTTTTATTTATTCGAAAGATAATCTTGTGGCATTACATTTTAAATATGATTTCTGGCATATGACTGTCACGGCTGGCTCGGATGTAGTCCAATCTGGACGTACAAATTTTCGATGACTTTTTCCAACATTTGTGGCCGGCAATAACACGACGAATCACGAATGTTGTCTTCCAAATGGTCAAGCGTTTATGGCTTATCCGCATAGACCAATGACTTTACGTAACCACACAGAAAATAGTCTAGCGGTGTTAAATCACAAGATCTTGGAGGCCAATTCACAGGTCCAAAACGTGAAATTAGGCGGTCACCAAATGTGTCTTTCAATAAATCGATTGTGGCACGAGCTGTGTGACATTTTGCGAGGTCTTGTTGAAACCACAGCTCCTGGACATCATAATTGTTCAATTCAGGAAAGAAAAAGTTAGTAATCATGGCTCTATACCGATCACCATTGACTGTAACGTTGTGGCCATCACCGTTTTTGAAGAAGTACGGACCAATGATTCCACCAGCCCATAAAGCGCACCAAACGGTGTTTCGACATACACTTGAGGATAAGCTTCACTCCAAATGCGGCAGTTTTGTTTGTTGACGTAGCCATTCAACCAGAAGTGCGCTTCATCGCTAAACAAAATTTGTTTATGAAAATCGGGAACAACGGCCTTGCTTGATGATCGTTTGGCTTCAATTCTTGCACGAGTTGGATTTTGTAAGCACGCTTATCAAGATCCTTCCGCAAAATCTTCCATAAAGTGGATGCGCACAGATCCAATTCCTGTGCTCGATGGCGGATGGACTCATTCGGATCTTCCTCAATGCTACTCTACAGTAGCAATAGCTACGTCTGTACGCACCGTACGGCGTCTCTGGGGATGCGAGTTATCAATCAGAAACGTGGTGCGAAAACGTTCCATGGTTAATTGAATTAACTGCTCTGATGGACTATAAAATGGACGTAATGTGCGATACGTACGCACAGAACCATTATTTTCGAAATAAAATTGCACAATTTGCAAGCGTTGTTCAGGCGTGAGTCTATTCATGATGAATTGCCAAACCAAACTGAGAATAAATCACTTGACAGCTGTTAAATCGGTCGCCATATTGAAAAGTAATGCCAACTTAAAGTTCTATACCTTGAAAAAAAAACACGTTACTTGAACATGTTTCGAAAAATATTAGCATAGTTCAAGAGCCAACAGCAATTATCTCTGTTGAGGTTAAATAGAATGTTCAAGTCCAACTGTGAAGCTGCACAAAATTTGCGTTTTTACTTACATATTCAATTGGACACAAAGAATTTTCTGCGTCGGAATGTTGTCCTCGCGCTCACTTTATTATTCTCTCCTTCTTTTAACAGTTCGTCAGCTAAGCCGTCGTCTCCAAAAGCTTTATTGGACTTAAGCTTCGATATAGATATTTTCACTTTGTCAAGGTAGACATGACCAACTTTTCAAGCCAAATTAAGGTATCTGGTTTGCTAACCAGACCCGTCAGCGTTTTCAAAAGACTCCGAAAAGGAGATGAACTGGCCTGTCTACTTTTCAACCTAGCGTTGAAAAAAGCATGCTGTGACTGGAACATCTACAAGGGAAACTATCTTCACCAAGGCCACTCAACTTTTGGTAAGGACCCACAAGCAGTCAGCGAAAAATATGCTGCAGTACGAACACACATTAAGCCAAAACCAAGTGCTCTATCTGCAAGAAAAGTTTCAGAAGAAGGTAAAGGAGCACGAGTTCCGAGTAGTGTCATTCAAATACCTTAGGTCAAATACGCGATCGGCTACTCAAATCGAAAAGGCTTCAAAAACCTTACGATTTGGCTTTGACTGCTGCTGTATGGCACCCACCCTTGGGTGCTTAGGCCAAAACAGAAAACACTCTGAACGTTCAGCCCCCGCTTTCAAGAAGAATTTCTACGTAGAATAATTGGCCCCGAAGGAGCAGTATTAAATACATGTTACGGCTGAAATTAAGACTGGTAAGCTTCGATGGGTTTAGTTCCTATTAGTGAAGAGGAACCAGGAGACAGCGTGACAGATCAAATTTGAGAATGGAGAATGGAGTCTCGTTTCCTTCAAAATTTTAATTTCTGCATTTCAAAAGCAGTACCTACTTCAGATAACTATTTTTTTTTGTTTTGTTTTTTTTTGTTTTTTTTTCCCACGCCTCTTGCCCCCCCAGATACCGCACGCGCTGGGGTCCATTTTCACCGAGTATGATTGCAATTACGGTTGCTAGTCGTATCGGCACTTAATAAGAAATTATTTGAAATAAATAAAATAAAAACAGCGATGGCGATACGAACGTTAGGCAAGAGTTAGGGACTGCTTAATTCAAGCAGGTACAAAAGGGAAAAACAAAATAAATCAAAGTTTTAAATTAAAATATTACAAAAAGCAAAAAAAAAAGTAAAAATGCAAAATTTAAAATCCAAAATTTTTTAAATTTAAAGTCAAAAAATTATACATATACGAAAAAAAACAAAAAATAAGCGTGTAGAAGACACTTGTCAAGAAAGTAAGTAATTAAGAAAGTAAAATTTCAATGAGACAAACAATACAAAAACTACAAAAAAAAACATTTAAGAACGTGGAACACTGGTTTTATGAATTACTTTTAGCTTGTTTTTATTGATATTAAAGTCAAATAAGTCTTCATACGCATTCAATAGCTTACTCATTCTTGTCAGTGGCTCATGCATTCCGTAGTTAGTTCTATGTTGGGGGACTTTAATCAAATTATGAGAACGCAAAATATGATCTCCACCTCTGTAATTAAAGAAGATAGAACTCAAAATATCTGGAGCATCAGTGACACCAGTAATAATTTGATGAAGGAAAACTTTATCATTATTTGTTCTCCTTTGACACAGTTTTTGCATCTGGAAAAATGCAAGTCGATCATCGTAAGAAGGGATATTATTGGGGTCAAACCATTGAAGCCCTTTAAATGCAAAAAAAAATTGTAAAATTGCGTTGAACTGATTCTAGTATCTCAATATGTATCGCATAATGAGGAGACCAAACTTGTGATGCATATTCGAGATGGGTCGAACCAAACTATTGTACAAGGCATAGGAAAAGTAAGGGTCAAGGAATTCCTTGGACCAACGCTTAATAAACCCTAACATTGAATTAGCTTTATTGACGATGTTATTAACGTGTTCTGAAAAATCTAAATTAGATGTGAAAAGAACTCCTTAGTCCCTAACTTTAAAGACACGGGATAATATGTGTTGGGATATAACATAATCATAAGATGTAGGATTACGCTTCTTGGAAATTGTCATTGTCTGACATTTTCTTGGGTTAAGATACAAATAATTCTTTTCACACCATACAACAAACTTATTTATATCATCTTGCAGTTGAACGCGATCTTCATTAGATGAAATGTTTTTGAAGATCTTCATATCATCTGCAAAGATAAGAATTTTACTACTTCGAACACTTAACGGAGCATCGTTAATAGCTAAAATAAATAAAAGGGGTCCTAAGTGACTACCTTGTGGTACACCCGATTTAGCGATGAAAGGTTTTGAGTAAGAGTTTCTGAATTTAACTTGGTAAGATCTATTATCAAGATAAGAAGAAATCCATTTGACGAATCCTGGAGGAAATCCATATGAATCCAATTTAAACTTGATAATAGTATGCGAAAGTTGATCAAACGCTTTGGAAAAATCTGTGTAAACACAATCAACTTCCTGACCACTTTCTACAGAATTCAGACATTTATGCAAAAACGCTAGAAGGTTTGTCACCGTGGAACGTTTCTGCATAAAGCCATGTTGTTCAAAGCAAATAATATTTTTACTGTTGAAGGCTAAATTCTCACAAACAACCTGCTCAAAAATCTTAGGAATGCAAGACAGTTTAGATATGGGCCTATAATTAGTAATATCTGACTTGTCACCTTTTTTGAAAACAGGTGTTATGTATGCGTTTTTCCACATGCTAGGGCATTTTCCTAGCTTTAACGACAATTCAAAAATATTATGTAAAGGAATAGCCAAGACCGTCCTACAATTTTTTAAAACAATGGGCGGAATACCATCGGGTCCAAAAGAATAGTCTTCCTTAAGAAGGCACATACAATTTATAAGTTTATCAAAGTCGATAAGAACGTTGTTAAAGGTTACTTGGGGACAGTTTCGCAGATAGGCAAAGAAGTCAGTATCCAAGGAAATAGGAGTATCGATGAAAGACTGACTAAAATTACTTGCGAAAGCATCACAGATTTCTGAGTTACAGTTCAAGACAATATTGTTGTAATTGAAGTTAATAGGATATTTGACAACAAACCAGGAAACCGACACCCATCACCTTTTTATCGATTTTAAGGCTGCGTTTGACAGCATCTACAGGGACGAACTAGCTCGTTCGCTTCTCACTACCACATTGTGCTATCTCTTTCTCACGCGAAATTTCCATCCCTGACAATATTCCTACTGACGATGGAGAACTCACGCTGCTCCGTCAAGGTTGACATCGAGCCTATGGAATCATTTTATTTCAAAAAAGGATTCAGACAAGGCGATGCACTGTCATGCGATTTCCTTAACATCGTTCTAGAAAAGAAATTGCAAAACTCCACCGTTAACACCAGAGGCTTCATCTTCTAAAAGTCTTTTCAACTTCTAGCGTACGCCGATGATATTGACATAATGGGGAGAACACTGCGTGATGTCAGTAGCGCCTTTGTGAGAATAAAGACAGATGCGGCAAAAAGGGGTTTAGAGGTTAAATGAGGAGAGATAATATGCTGTTTTCGTGGAAGGACACATAACGCCGACTCGGACTTCGAGGTATTAGAGGAGTTTATATAGTATGTACCTAGGTTCCACTATTAACACGGATAATAACACTGACGCTAAGATCAGACGAAGAATACTTCTTGCAGAAGCATGGACCCTGACAACGGATGAAGGTGCCTTAGGCTATTTCGAAAACTAAGTTCTTCGGGCCCGTGTACTTTGATGGGAAATGGAGAAGAAGATTCGACAGCGAACTTTACGGGTTGTACAACGACACGGACATAGCCAGAAGGTTCAAGGTCCAGCGACTCAGATGGCTCGGTCATACAGAGCTGATGGACACCAATGCTCCGGCCCGGAAACACTTCGACCATATTCTCGAGGGACGAAGAAGTAGAGGAAGACCGCGACTCAAGTGGCGCACTTAAGTGGAAGAGGACCCAAATCAACTTGGAGTGCAAAACTATGGAGACAGTCACCTTGGGACCGAGCTGACTGGTGGAGATTCTTGGTTGATTTCCATATCCACAACGGACGGGCCACCTTAAGCAAGTAAATCAGTGAAGTATTTGATGCCAGCGAGAAGTATTTCCTCGAAGACGGAGAACTTTTCACTGAAACGACATTTACGTCCAGTCTAGTCGTTCTGAAACGCATTATTAAAATGTCAAATAGTTACAATTCGTAACTCATATCTAGGAGACGAGTTAAAAGCGTTGATCTGTCAAAGTGGTTTGTTTGTTTTTCATTTTAGAATCGAGAATTAGTGTTTAGTTCAAAGTTTTTGTGGCAGCAGTATCAACATGGAATATGTTCGCGTATCTGGTCGTGTATCGTATGTAACGCTGACTTACTCAATCAAGTTCAATCTGGAATTTTTGAACAAAAAATTGTTCCCTCCTTATCCATAGGTTAGGTTAGGTTAGGTTAGGGAGTGGCTGTCTAGATGTTATTGACTCACTAAGACCTCAAGGGTCCGTTGTGATACCACTAAAGAAGTTACTCATGGGAGAGTAATGAACTTAAACAAACCATTTTGTACTTTTAATGAAGTTAGAGAGACATTATGTGTCGATCGTTGCCAGTTCACTGGTATTATCGAAGAAGGGATTACCGAGATAGTTATTCCTTCTATTTTAGAGTGCCGGACATGTACATAGAAGGTGTTGGACTGTTTCCTCTTCCTCCTCGTCCATGCAGCTTCTACAGAAGTAATTTGTGTAGACCCCTAGGTTCAAAGCATGTCTGCCTATGAGGCAGTGTCCTGTTATGACTCCAATTGTAGAGCTTATATTTTGTCTGCTCAGGGAAATCAAGCCTTTTGACGTTTCAGAAGTATGCTTGGCCATATTTGTGGTACCCTGTGACCATCTAGCATTTGTTGATTCCAGAGCACATTGTCTGAGAAGATATTTGCATGTAGCAAATGGTGTTCCTATGTTATGTTTTTGTCTAACAGTAGGCAGAAGTGTTCCGTTTTTGGCGAGCTCATCGGCTTTGGAATTTCCCGGGATGTCTCTGTGGCCCGGTACCCAAATGAGATGAATGTTAAACTGTTCCGCCATCTCATTTAGAGATGATCGACAGTCGTGGACTATTTGAGAGTTTGTGGAGACAGACGCGAGAGATTTGAGTGCGGCTTGGTTATTTATTTATTGGCTGTCCGAAAAGATACGTATGTATATCCTTGCAAGATACACTAGTCAAAACAATTAAAGGAACACTTGAAAAAACTCAAAAATGGAGTGGATTTTTATAAGGCTGTATCTCAGTAGAAAAAAGTCGAATTGAAGTGAAATAAAAAGTTTTTCAAAGGTTATCATTTTTTCTTTTCAAATTATTTTGATTTAAAAAAGTACCGTTAGTCGTTTTTGCTTGAGCGAAAAAAATGTTCACTCAATTTCAAAATCGAAAAAAAATAAACTTTGAGGTTTCATAAAATGAACGGAAATTTTTTTTCAATCCAACCAATCTAAGATTCAATTTAAGAATTTTGTTGGCTATAATTCACTGTTTGGTTCAGATCGCTACGATTTTTTTTCTAATCAAAAAATGGGTTTACATGCAAAAACACAATTTTGACTTTGGACCCTAATAACTCTGCTAAATTTTGACTTACAGAAAAAACAAAGGCAGATTTGAAAAATTTGTTAAATTTTCTACACAAAAACATTTTGAAAAAATAAAAATATTGCCTTTTTTCAATTTTTTCTATCAATTTATAAAAAGGTCCAAAATACGCATTTTTCAACTTTTCCATAAAAACTACCGTTATTTTGTGCTTTTCAGTGATACAACTAATCTGAGGCTTACTTTTTTACGGTACTTTTTTAACTCAAAATAATTTGAAAAGAAAAAATGATAACCTTTGAAAAACTTTTTATTTCACTTCAATCCGACTTTTTTCTACTGAGATACAGCCTTATAAAAATCCACTCCATTTTTGAGTTTTTTCAAGTGTTCCTTTAATTGTTTTGACTAGTGTATAACGTTTTCTATGAGCCAGGATAGTGCTTCTTTAATCGCCATTATTTCTGCCTGGAACACATTACATTTATTGGGAAGTCTATATGATAGAATGAGATTGAGTTGTTTCGAATAGATACGACTTCCCACGCCGTAATCGGTCTTTGAACCGTCTGTATAGAAGTGTACCACATTGTCTTCCAAGTGTCTTTCTTCTTCTCAAGAAGATCTTAAAGGGATGGAAACATGGAAGCTATTATCGAATATCATTTTTGGGGTGGTATAGTCTAAGCGATCTGGGATAGATCTGAAATTGTCTAGAATAGTAGTATGACCAGTATTGTTACTGTTCCATTGAGAGCTGGCTCTAAGCCTCACACGTGAGTTGGCTGTCACCATTTTGGAGAAAATGTCAAGAGGTGTTAGGTTTAAAAGTACTTCCAGGGCTGCAGTTGGTGTTGAGCGAAGTGCTCCTGTGATGCCTGCTGACCGCTGGAATTTGATGAGCTTATTTAGATTTACCATCTTGTCCAGTGCGGTCCACCATACGACAACTCCATAAATGAGTTTCGGTCTAATTACCGAAGTGTATAGCCAGTGGGTTATATTTTGGGAGAAAACCCATTTTGAGCCTATGGCCTTTTTACAAGTAAAAAGCGCTACGATAGCCTTTTTTACTCTTTCATCAATATTTGCCTTCCAATTTAGTTTTTTTTGTCTAAAATGGCTTAAATATTTGGCTTGGTCGGAAAAGCTTAAGCATAGATAATAAATTTATACAGATGCCTCACCCTTATGGCGAGAAATGATATATGAAACTGAAAGCTACAAAAAAAAAACTTATTCCAAAAGCCTTAACGCATTCACTTAATGCATTAAAAATCTATTTTCGCTCGCCCATGTTCCATAAAAGAGGCGAAAGAACCCCCCTTTGGGGTATACCTCGATTCACCATTCTGGTGGTAGTAAAACTTCTCATACTGGAAGCACAGATAATAAATTTATACAGATGTCTCATCCCTGCAGAAAAAAATGAAACATGTTTTGCTCTTAACAGACAACGCCTTAACAGACAAAGAGCTTTTTGAAGCTTTTTTCCTTGCCTAAGTATTCATTTATGGGCAATGAGGCGAGCGAAAATAGATTTTTAATGCATTAAGTGAATGCGTTAAAGCTTTTGGAAAAAAGCTTTTTTTGGTAGTGTTCAATCGTATTCAGTACCTTTTCACACTATTGTTCAATAATACTTTTTGATACTTTTGTATGTACTAAATTTTAACTATACAGTCCACTAAGAATTAAAAGAGTAGTATGTTTTCGATAATTGTACTAGCTAGACACGAATCTGAACCGTCGCTCTGAATCAAGAAATAAATTTATAATCGTAACAATTCGTGTTGTGTTTTTATTCGCGATTCAACATTTGGTCCATCGAACCGTATTCGTGTATTAGCTAAATAAATTAGACTAAAATTGATTTCATTAATCGGATTGAATCTATATAATATATATATATATATATATATGTGCTACCCGCCGTGAAAATAGACAACTTGCATTTCTTGCCGGCCTCGTGCGTCGGTTATCAAAAGAAACCAAACTATAAGAGACTATCGTGTTCTCTTTCGACTCATTTGTTCGAGATCTTTTTAAAAATATACCCATCGTCGTCGTCGTTTGTGCGTGAGTCTATCGTGTTCTCTGTCAGTCACTCATAAATTCGTCGTCCATTATATGCTACTCCTCTTTGACTTTCATCTAATTGACTTGTATTTGTATTTGTGTTTAAAGGAGAGCTATATGATTGTCTTCTACTCTTTTCCTAAAAGTTATATTGTCTCTTTCGGCTGACAATCTACCCGCTTCATTTGGTTTTACTTTTTGTTCGTCGTGAAATATTAACATTCTTGAATCTTGACTATTTAATTTTAAACAAAAATGACTGATCTAATTGCATTGAAACGTGCGCGCGCGGTTAAAAAAGCCAGCATTACAAGAGTCAGTGCCAAAGTCACATCAAATCAGACTACCATCGATCTGACGTGTCGCTTGAACATGCTGGAGAAATATTTTGCAGAATATTCAGAAATCCAAGATGCCATCGATAATCTTGCACCTACGGATCAAGAGGCAGGCGACGATAGCAAAGTCCAGGAAGATTACCGAGAAACTATTGAAGATTTATATTGCGTTATCAAAACTAAAATTCTCACTCTTATAGAAACGAGTTCAGCGAGTTCAAAGTCATCAACAACCATGCCATCGGTTCCAGCTATGCCGCAATCGGATGATCTTCCCAGGATAAAGTCTCCAATATTTTCTGGTGAATACCCGCAATACAATACCTTCATACAGCAATTCAAGGCGACAATTGATGCAAGGCCAATTCCATCAATTAGAAAGTTCCGGCTTTTAGTCGATGAGTGTCTGAAAGGCAATGCGAAGCTTTCAGTTCAGTCGCTGGATGTGACGGAAGAGAACTATCCCAAGGCTTTGCAGATCCTTAAAGATCGTTATGACAACAAGTGTATTGTGTTTCAAACACACATTCGAGAGCTCTACAACATCCCAGCTGTAACGAGAAACTCTGTTGTTCAGCTTCGTCGATTCGTGGATGATGTGGATGGGCATCTGGCAGCCTTACGATCGTTAGGTTCGGATACTGACATTGTAAATGCCCTTCTTATACACATAGCCTCACTCAAACTTGACCCTGAAACCTACACTAAATGTGAGGAACCATTCGATTTGAAAACTTTGCCATCTTGGGAAACATGTTCGTCTTTTCTTAATATGCGCAGTCAACACCTCGACATTAGGGAACCACAAGGCAGGCCAAGTGCATCGTCAAAAACCAACGACATCAAGAATAAACATCGATCAGCTTCGACCTTCGCTGTTGCCGAGCAACGTTGTGGTTTTTGCAATGCCACCTCGCACAAAATAGCAAACTGCAATAAATTCAACGAGATGCCGGTATATCATCGATTCAGAAATGTCAAGCGCTTGGGATTATGTCTCAATTGCCTTAGTCATGGCCATTCAGTAAAGAACTGCAACTTGTCAAAATGTAGAGTGTGCAACGAACCACATCACACATTGCTTCACCGTTTTCAAGGTTCACCACCTGCATTAACACCTGGAACAACTGAAAACATCAATGTTTCTGATATCCAAGCACCGACTACCGCAGCCGCGGTACACACTGGACAGGTACCAGACTCAGAAAATAGCTATGTCTTCTTGGCAACTGCCGTAGTCAACGTCAGAGGCGCCAATGGTGAAGTCGTACCAACTCGTGTCCTCCTAGATTCAGGCTCGCAGCTCAACTTAATCTCGGAACGTCTGGCTCAAAGACTATGTTTAAAGCGAAAGAATTTCAAGGGAGAACTAAGCGCTATCGGCAACATAAATATACCAGCTCGCCAAAAAAAGTCCGCCTCTGTTAGCTCAAGACTCGATGACTTTGAATTCAATTTAGATTTCTGGATTCTATCGTCAATAACATAACATCAAATCAACCAGAAATTAATATCGATGTAAGGTCCTGGCAAATACCATCGGACCTTCAACTCGCTGATCCCAAGTTTAATACGCCTCAACGCATTGACATGCTCATCGGAGCTGACATCTTTTTTGACTTGCTAATGGACAGCCAAATTAAACTTGGAGAAAAACAGTGCTCGGTTGGATTGTTGTTGGAAAATACAAAGCAAATGGTAAGAGTGCACACTCTTTTGCACATTTGAGCACGGTCAACCTTGAAGTAGATGACAACCTCAATGCCATGTTAGAAAGATTTCTGGTAATCGAAGACGTTCCCTCGAGTTTACCAAATTGGACTGAAGAACAAATTGCTTGTGAGGACGCATTTGCCAAGACCATTCAGCAAAAACCTGATGGCAGACTGGTAGTCCAACTGCCATTTAAGCAAGATCCGAGCGTCCTTGGAGAATCGCGAAGAATAGCTGAGAAACGATTTTTTTAAACTCGAAAAACAACTTGAAAGATCTCCAGAGATAAGGGAGTCTTATGTATCGTTCATGCAAGAATATGAATCGTTAGGACACATGGAAGCTGTTCCATCGGATGAAGTTTCGAATGTTCGATATTATATGCCTCATCATTTCGTTTTGCGCCCTGAGAGTACATCGACTAAATTGAGGGTTGTCTTCGACGCATCGTGTAGAACATCGTCCAACGTTTCATTAAATGAAATTCTAATGGTAGGTCCCCCTATACAGGAGGATTTATTTTCCATCTCGCTTCGCTTTCGCTTACACAAAATTGCTTTGACTGCAGACATTCACAAAATGTATAGACAGATTTCTGTTCGTTCATCTGACGCAAACTTCCAAGGTATTTTGTGGCGAGAAAGTCCTTCACAAGAAATTCAAACTTATCGACTGTCTACTGTAACTTATGGTACATCGTCCGCACCTTATCATGCCACTCGATGTTTGTTGTATTTGGCTGAGAAAAATCAGACCAACTTCCCATTAGGTGCCAAAGTTATAAAGAAAGATTTTTACATGGACGATTTAATTTCTGGAGCCGATAACTTGGAAGATGCAGAAAATATTCGGTTTGAGGTAGACTCAGTATTGAAGAGTGCTGGATTTCAGTTAAGGAAGTGGTATTCGAACGATCCGCAGCTAATGCAAACAATTCCTTTGCCTGATCGTGAGACGACGTTAAGGATAAACGACAGTGACGTAACCAAGACCCTTGGCATCGTGTGACAGCCTTCAGCCGACAAGTTACAATTTATTAATCCTTTGGAAAACATCAAGAGCTCCAACCGCATCACGAACCGATCTATTTTGGCTGATGTTGCCCGATTGTTTGACCCACTGGGTTTGGTTAATCCAGTCATCGTTCTCGGTAAGTTGTTTATGCAGCGGTTGTGGATCGCAAAGGTTGGATGGGATGAAGAAATCGATCCTGACCTGAAAGAAGAATGGATTAAATTTCGATCACAACTGTGTCAACTTCCTCTGATACGAGTTCCAAGATACGTTTTCGTTCATGATCTGAGTCGTTGTGAGCTGCATGGGTTTGCTGATGCGTCGCTCAAGGCGTTTGGTTGTTGCATTTACGTTCGTGTTGAAGATTCGATGGGAAATATATCAGTGAATTTATTGAGCGCGAAGTCCAAGGTGGCACCTATTTCAACACAAAGCCTGCCAAGACTCGAATTATGTGCTGCCCTGCTGCTGTCTAATCTTCTCCGACAAGTTCTCAACTCCTTTGATATGAAGTTTGACGACATCTTTTTATGGACTGATTCGGAAATCGTTCTGGATTGGATTTCAGATCATCCTTCTTCATGGAACACATTCGTCGCCAATCGTGTCGCGAAAATTCAAACCTTGACTGCAAACACAACTTGGAGACATGTCAACACGAAGTCGAATCCAGCCGATGTCGTTTCGCGAGGTTCGCTTGTTGCAAATTTAATGGATTCTTTCTGGTTCAACGGTCCTGATTTTTTATACCAACATCCAAATGCATGGCCTGCGAAAACAAAGCGGACTACCAACAACGTGTTAGAGAGACGTAAAGCAAATACAATTTTATTGGGAGCGTTGAATAAGCCAGTTATTGAAGGAAATTTCGAAGATATCGTAAAAAATTCGAAATATGTCAACAATTACAAAAAATTAATACGAATATTCGCCTACTGCAATCGTTTTATTGAAAATTTGAAAAGACAAGTGAATCATGAGGAATTTGTTTTGGATGAAATAAGGACAGAAGAATACGATGCTGCGTTGTTAAGAATTATTTTCATCGTGCAACAGAGTACATTTAAAGAAGACATCGTGCAACTCCAAACAGGCAATATGTGTGTGAGTCCAAAGAGTCGAATAAGGAAGCTAATTCCTTATATACAGCATGATTCCATGGTGCCTTTACTTCGTGTTGGTGGACGTCTGGACCACTCCGAGTTGCCGTACGACGCTAAACACCCAATGCTGTTGTGTAAGTCCCATCCATTCGTTGAAAGCTTCATGAATTATCTTCATTCGAAACACCATCACGCAGGAGCCCAAGCCTTGGTATCCATTTCGAGACAAAGGGTATAGGTTATTGATGCTCGCAGTGTTGCAACAAAGGTGGTACATAATTGCCTAAGTTGTTTTCGTATGCGACTAAAGTTACGAGAACAAATTATGGGTGACCTGCCCTCCTCAAGAGTATGCAGTACTAGGCCGTTTCTTGTTTCGGGCGTGGACTTTTGTGGCCCTTTTCTAACTACGCTTAAAGTCCGAGGCTGTCGTACAACAAAATCGTATATGGCTGTTTTCGTATGCTTTTCAACAAAAGCGGTCCATTTGGAGATTGTTTCCAACTTGACAACTGATGGATTCATGGCAGCTCTGCGGAGGTTCATCGCTCGTCGTGGGATATGTCGTCAACTGTATTGCGATAACGCCACAAATTTTGTGGGAGCCCGAAATGAGTTGGCTGAATTAAAGAAACAATTCTACTCCCAAGCAACTCAGACGTCAATTTTCAAGGCTTGTGCAGAGGATAATATCGAGTTCCATCACATTCCGCCCCGTTCCCCACATTTCGGTGGGTTATGGGAGTCCGCTGTTAAGTCAGCAAAGGGTATTTTGATTAGATCCTGCAGCCCGTTTTCGCTCTGTTTCGAAGAGTTGACCACCGTTGCAGCGGAAATCGAGGCCATTCTCAACTCACGGCCCTTAACACCACTAACAGCAGATCCCAATGACGAACAAGTTTTGACGCCAGGACACTTTCTCATCGGGAGTCCGCTCACATCCTTTGAAGAACCTGATGTAACCAATATCTCTCATTTAAACAGATGGCAAAGACTGTCGTCGATTCGTCAACATTTTTGGAAGCGTTGGTCGCTCGAATATGTCTCCCAACTTCAGCATCTACATAAATGGAACTCAACATCATCTAATATTCAATCTGGAACAATGGTTCTTGTCTCAGATGATAACTTGCCTCCGCTAAAATGGCTATTGGGACGAGTTGTCGACACGGTTTGTGGCAAGGATGGCCATGTCCGAGTAATCTCAATCAAAACGAAATCTGGTGTTATTACCCGAGCTGTTCACAAGGTTGCACCACTTCCAATTGAAAGCAGTACTTAAAGAATTTGGAATCCTTTCAGAGGTGGCGGCATGTATTCAGTACCCTTTCACACTATTGTTCAATAATACTTTTTGATACTTTTGTATGTACTAAATTTTAACTATACAGTCCACTAAGAATTAAAAGAGTAGTATGTTTTCGATAATTGTACTAGCTAGACACGAATCTGAACCGTCGCTCTGAATCAAGAAATAAATTTATAATCGTAACAATTCGTGTTGTGTTTTTATTCGTTTGCTTTTTTATTCGCGATTCAACAGGTAGCTTTCAGTTTCATATATCATTTCTCGCCATAAGGGTGAGACATCTGTATAAATTTATTATCTGTGCTGGAAGGTATTGTCCTGCTTTAAAGCATGAGACTTATTAGATCTATGAGTGATTTCTCTAATTTCAGCTTGTCGTCGCGGGTACTAGCTAAATATTTATAAATACAATTAATCTAAAAATGTCAAATCTTGAAAAAAAAAAAACAAATTTTCAACGAAAATTCTAAACACCCTCTAACAAACTAACCCTTGACAACAACCATAACATAGAATGATAAAGAACGACAAGAAAAACGTTGCATATTTTTAAGCAGCGTCCGATAGGTCCGATTCATTGCTCACCTCAACCCTCACCTGCCCTCAACATCAACTCTACACTTCTCGTATTTATGAATGAAAATGTAGAAGCTTTGTTTCCTCTGCTATCTGCACTTCTACCAGCTCACCCATTCGATTTATGTTACCCAGAGCCAGAGTACTCTTTCTTAAGTCAACCAGTACTGTTTTTTTTAAGTTCCATTTAAACTTCAGACACAATGAAATAGTTGTTGTTGGTTCAAATGCTGTTCAGAGCAAACGAAGACTTTTTTTTGCAAAGTCGCCGTGCGTCGTCGGTCGTCGCCGTCTTGCACACGCAAATAAAAGAGCTACAAAAAAAAAGAATTCCAAGAAAAGTAAAACAAAAAAGAAATTAACAAAACAAAAACAAAAGTGCTCTCTGCTGAATGAATAAAAAATCAAAAAAAAAAAAACAGCAGAGGAAGTGCGACCGGAAGATGTGAAAAGTCTATTTCCGTAGTTTTGTTATCTCTGTGCTCTCGTACCTTTGCAAAAGTAAAATCTTCTGAACTTTCCCTCAACCCGATTGAAAACTTTGTTTTTGTCTCTGAGGTACTTTTATCTTTTCTAGTGACTTAACGGTGACTTGGGGACTTGCAAATGCAAATGACAGAAACAACACAGCTGTATGCAAAAGAAATGAAACCGGCCGGCTGCTGGCTGATGTGATTACGTGAAATTCCAGTGGGTGGATCTCAAACTAGTTCCACGTCAACGTACGCCAACCTCAACACCTTCGCTTAAAACTATTTGACTTGATAAGAGGTTTTTTTTTTGTGTTCAATCGACGGCCTGCTTAGCGTTTTTTCTCGTTCATTCATTCATGGTTTTGTGAACGAGTTGGTGGCTGATGCCAAACCACAGCTAAGTGCTGTTGCTATGAGAGCTTCTTTATTTTCTGTCGCCTTTTTTTGCTATTTTTTTATATTTCTCTGATAATATTCCAGTTGTAGCTGTTTCAACACGATACCGAGTGAAAGCTAGTTGATAGTCGCAAAATGCAGCTGAAAAAAAAGTGGAGGCTTGTACCTATATGCGGTGTGAAAAGTTATGTCTACATTTTTTTAACCTGAGAATGTGAAAATGAATGAAATGACAGTCAATGTGGGAATCGTTGGCGGCGGAAATGCTTGCAATTACTTAAAGACAATCAACAAAGAAATGTCAAGAAAATATGGAATTGACATTTTTCTTAGCAACAAAATAAAAATTGCGTACAGAAGAAAGAATTTTGATTAAAATAATATTTTTGGAATAACTGGGTTACAAATGCTGATAAAATTGTTTATGGGGAATTGTACAGTATTTGTTTGGCTTCAAACATTTTTTGCGGAAGAATGGAATTTAAGTATGTACTCTTGCTCAATAGTTGAGTCCTACAAGGGTGGTCCGATTTTTAGGAAAACAATTTTGGAATATTTGACGCACTTGATTTAAGGATGCTCTAACTTCTGTGGTGACAATGATCTCCTCATTCGACTGAAATTCTGCCCGGCGAGTGACTTTTTCAATATTGGAAGCAAAAAAAGACGGGGCCAAATTTGGAGAATACGATGGATGGAGCAGCATTTCGTATTTACTTACTTACTTAAGGTGGCGCTACAGTCCGGTGTGGACTTGGGCCTCAATCAACAGTCTCCACCAGACAGCTCGGTCCCTAGCTAGCTGTCTCCAGTTTTGCACTCCAAGTTGGTTGAGGTCCTCTTCCACTTGTGTGCGCCACCTGAGTCGCGGTCTTCCTCTCCTTCAATGTCCCTCGGGAATAGTGTCGAAGGCTTTCCGGGCCGGAGCATTGGTGTCAATGCGCTCTAAATGACCAAGCCATTTGAGTCTCTAGACCTTGACCCTTTTGGCTAGGTGCACGTCGTTGTACAACCCGTAAAGTTCGCTGTTGTATCTTCTTCTCCACTCCCCATCAATGCACACGGGGCCAAAGATGACCTCTCGAAACAGCCTAAGGCACATTCATCCGATTTTGTCAAGGTCCATGCTTCTGCACCATACAGTAGGACAGGGATGATGAGGGTGTTATACAGTTTAACCTTAGTTGCTCGAGAGAGGGCTTTTCCACTCAATTGCTTTTTTAGCCCAAAGAAACAATGATTAGCAAGAGTAATTCTTCGTCTTATTTCGGCGATGATGTTATTGCCCGTGTTAATAGCGGAGCCTATGTAGACAAACTCCTCTACTACCTCGAAGTTGTATGAGTCTATTGTGACGTTCTGTCCGAGCCGTCGGTGTTGGGTGTCCTTTCTCGAAGACAGCATATACTTCGTTTTTCCCTCATTTTCCCTCAGCATTTCGTAGCCTGCGGGAAATTGCGTAGGCCACGGCGCGGCGGTGGCAGAGGTTCTTCTTCTAGTTGTGTTGTTTTTCTTCAATCTTAGGTCGAATCAAACGAATAATTCGGCATAGCACCTACAGCCGTCTGCTGAAAACATTAGGCCAGTTCCACCTAACAACATCTCCCTGAGATCTTAGAAATTTTTTAAGTGGAACAAAAAATCTCAGCTGAGAGTTGATATTTTTGTATGAGATCTCTGAGATGAAAATATTTTGGATTCGATTTATCACTCAGCTATTTTGACGTGACTGACATATGTACAACAACAATTTGTAAGGTAACCATTTTATCTCAATGAGAACTGAGAATTATGTTCCACTAAATGATTTTGCTTCAGTCATAGCGACATTGAGATCTCAGGCAGATGTTGTTAGGTGGAACTGGCCTATTGATTATAGTAGAAGAACAACTATTTAGGTGGAGTAGCACGAATTCGACGTAGGTAGTGCGATCCTTCAATTAGCTTGATTCAGTAGAAGCAGCCGATAACAATAAGGAAGAAGAAATACGCGAGCACCTGCTCAAAGCCAACAGAACGTAGTTTAGTCTTTCAAGGCTATTTAAATCCAAAAATCTTACCATTACTTTGAAACTAAATAAATAAATAAATAAATAAATAAATAAATAGAGTGGCGCGACAGCTCTTGAAGAGCCAAGGCCTCTGGGTGCGTGTGAAGAATTGAGGGGACCTATAATTTAACGCCGATACCGAACGACAAAGTTAAGAAGCATTTTTTCATGACAGATTGATACTCTTGGAAGTTTTGTCAGGTCTTCGCAAGAGGCAGTACCCGTGAAAGATGAAATAAAAACTTAATGGGAATGAGTAGGACTCGAACCCACGACTAAGCACCTAACCATTTAGCCACGGGCAGCTACTACTTTGAAACTGCTACTGTATAATTTCGTACCAATACTCACTTACGGATACGAGACCTAGGTGCTTAGCCAAATGCACTCTGAACTCTTAGCCGCGTTCGAGAGAAAAGTCTTGCGGAGAATAGTTGGCCCCATTTCTGAGGGAGGACAATTCCAGAGAAGATATAACCATAAGCCATATCAAATCTACCGCGAAGCGATCTTGATGACAAAAATTAAGACTGGTAGACTCCGGACACCTAGTTTGTATGAGTGAAAAGGAACCGGCCCAGAGTTTCCGTTGCGACAGACCAAATTTGCGCTGAAAGTATTGCGTAGACCAGGACGTCCAAAGCCCTGGGGAGCGGAGCTGAAGGCGTCGCGGTCGGCCAACAATCAGGAGGCATAGAAAAACTTGCTGTTGGAGGCGGGGACCGGATGCCGGTTGTGGCGCAGGTGAAGGGAGAAACTTCATTGACCGGGCTGACGATGATGATGATGATCTAAAACCGTGTGGTCGTTTTGTCCTTCACCAAGTAGCCGATGCAGATTACAGTGGCCATCATCTTCCAGCGTCGATGGGACAGTCTTCGCCTTCTTCGGAGCACGTCCGGCGATGGAATTCCACTTTTTTTATCGTTTCTTGATCTTTGAAAAGAACCTGTAGATCCATGTTTCGTCGAAACGACGAAGAAACTTTTTCGGAATGCGCTTAACCAGCGTCAACTCTTCTTTGAAGTGGTGCCCTGCCCCGGTAGCGCTTGTTATTCGCAGTGAGCAAACGTGACATGCCGAAATTTTTTTTTTCGCCCAAAATTTCATGCAGGATACGACCGATGCAATCTTTTAAAATGCCTTCTGTCTCAACTATTTCGCCATCGACTTCAAATGTACCTCAGTTGTAGAATCCAGTGGAAAGTTGCTGGAGGCAGGGGCAGCAAATGGTAATAAGGGCGTGAACCAAACACGCGCCTTCACACAACGGATGCACAAGCCTCGAGTTCTCTAGCGGAAGGACTTAACTGCTAGATATCAGACACATTCTGTATCCATGAAGTGGATGGAAAATAAAAAATTTTACTAAACGGTTTAAAAATTCAGACGAAGTTTTTGAACCCGAAAATATCATTCATTGGACTTAAAAGTTCAATGACGTTTAACAGAGCTAACTGGCCGACAACGGAGTCTTCGAAACCAACACGAAGGCTTTTGATGACTTCAACCAATTTAGGGTTCAAAACTGTTCGAAGCTTTCCAATAAACGGGTTCTGAAGAGACTCCGGTAACACTCGAAATAAAGCTCTATGAATAGTCATTAAAATGATATTAGTCGAACCAGCTCTCAAAATCCGAGTGCGTTGATTATTCATTTACCTAAGGGAGTTCACATTCAACAACATGTTTTTCAAAACATGTCCTTAATCGAACCCTCCTAGTGGGTGTCGGGCGGGCAATGTCACCACAGTTTAGGACCTACAGACCTATAAGACGGTGATAGCTAAGGTTAGATTGGATCGCTGTGCGGTTCTGACTTCATTTATAGCACAACTCTCAGAAATCCTCTCTCACCATAGATACAAGGTTCCTAGTTTCAGTGGTGGCGTGAGCTTGTAAATCCGTGCCCAAGAATTAAGATTGATGGAAAAATCAACCATGAACGAGCTCAGCCGGAGGCCTGTAGTGGGTAACGGCTTTTTGTTATCCTATACCTTCCCTCGGTAATCGGCTCTGCCGAGAGTGACCTTCTTTTCCGACCTACTCGTGGGAATCAAATAGAAATCCTCAAATATGTCTTTGTCCAACAAATGTTTAACTTTTCCATCCATCGAGTTCGAGGATGAACTCCTGGCATCTAGTCAGGAAACCATTGTAGGTAGCTCAGGGGAAGCTAGAGACGCTAGCAGCTCTGAGCAGGCTGCACCAAGAGGTAACACAGGAGGGAGTAGTACTCCTGTGCTTCAGCAACCCTCACAAAAACCGCCCTCTTTAACGCCCGCACCTTCTGGTAGCAAAGCTAGCCAAAGCAATGCTACCAAATCGAAAAAACATTCTCCCGGCGATCAACTCCGAATTCGGTTCCGGAAGGCTACTTTCATCCTTGGCAAGATTGCCGAGAATGAAAAAGCCGGAAAGATCCATGAGCATGATGCCGCTGACAAACTGAATTATCAGAAAGTCGTTGATGAATTCAACAGAAGGGAGAAGGGTGCAACTGCAACACCAAGCCTAGAAAAGACCACCAAGAGGAATAGGTCTCTCGAGGAGGAGAAGCCACCTCAAAAGAGAACCAAACTTGGTGACAGCAATAAGAAGAACATTCCGAGAGTGCCAACACAACCGCGCGCTTTGAGTGAGGTCGTCAGAGACAACCTCCAAGTGGCGATTGTAGATGAGCTTTCCACTGACAATGGAGCTCTACTGTCGGTGTGGAACTCCATCGAGGCCAAGCTCTCGGAATTAGTATTCCAATACACCATATCGGCGAAGGAGGGTCCCTACCCTAGCTTTGACTCCGGCGAAATGCTCAGGGGTTATAAAGTGATAAGGTGTGCGGACGAGTTTTCTAGGGATATCCTTGGCAAAGGAGTTGCTAAGATTAGTAACGACTGGGAGGGCTTGAAGCTCAAGCTTATCCCAGCCAAGGATGTGCCAAAGAAACCATTGGCTCGCATCTTGTTGCCGCTCATGAGCATCAAGCCTATAGTACGGGAGGCAGCGTGAGTTTTTTTTAGGAATTTGCTCAAGGCTGAAATTAATATATATTGTTGTTTTCGACCCATCTTTGACAAAAGTGAGCGTCAGTCGCCTAGCTAGTGGTGGAATCAGAAATGGCAGCTCGTCAAAGTGGCAAAAAAATCCAAAAAAAAAAGTCATTTGCTCAAGGCCCAAAATTTGTGTGACGGTTATTTGGATCAATACAAACACAAAAACGACCGTCAGCCGCTTGGACAGTGGTGGATTGACCGTCAGTCGGGCCCATGAACATGTCAAAAAAATTTTTTTACAAAGTCATTTGCTCAAGCATGAAATTCATACAGTCGAATATTTATTCTATTTAAGTAATAAAAGAGACCGTCAGTCGCTCGTTTAGTGGTGGAAAGACCGTCAGTCGGCGTCATGAAAATTTTGCCTTTTTAGTGAATCTGTACAAAAAACTTAGTTTTTTGCTGGGAAGACGTTTTGAGGAAAGGTCTGGATCCAAAAATTAAAAAACTATCAAACGAGAAGAAAAACCACCATTTTACAAACCCGAAACCTTATAACGTTGGCCGCCATTTTGTTTTAAACGCTTTTTTTTATTTTTGCTTGTAACTCCGCCAGTTTTCAGTTTAGAGAAAAATGCCCGATAACAAAGTTATAGGAAATTTGATTTACTAAAAAAAATATTAAGTAACTTTTTCCCCTAAACCTTACCGTTTAGGAGCTACAGCTGATTTTTTGGTTTTAGTGCCCTATTTTCTTTAACCGGCCATATTTTTAATAACAAAAGGAAAGGAACTATTTCCTATTTATATTCTTTTCACACTATGCACTTCTCCAATGGTTTGTGAGATAAATGCAAGAGCAAGCCGCAATTAAGTTTCTAAAGTGGCCGGTATCCCATAACTATCGTATAAATTTTAAAGGCGGTACGTTAAATGAAAAAAATAACGATTTAATTACATGTTTTATATAAGGCGCGCTTTGTCTAAATGAAGTATTTGTGTTTTAATGTTCTGCCAAAACAAAGTGCTTAAGATGTCTGCCCAAACGAAGGCTTTTTCTGTTTTTTGTTTTTAAAAAAAAATGAACCGCTTCATTTATTTACTTTAAGTGCCAAGGAAAAGTGCAAAAAACTTCTTGAAATTCGAAAAAAAAATAATTTGTATTTATAAACCTTTGGCTTACCACAGTCAACTCCAAATTACATGCTTCTTCTTGAAACGGGCCTTTCACCTACATATCTTTTCACTTTAAGAATTCATTTTGAATATATCATAAAAGCACTAGCCTATGATGATAATCGACTTCCGAAAATACTAGCAAAACACAGCGTATACAAAAATATTAGCTGTGTGGGGATACATTGCACTCTGTAGATATCCAGGATGCATATCTAAGGGAAACATTAACAAACATCCTTGAATCAATGGATGCACGGATAAGAGTAGATCTTATAGAAGAAGCCAAAGACTCATCGCGTTGATCACTGTATCCAAAACTTGAATATAATTTAAATGAACTTAATTATTTCTCTGACAATTTTAGCGTGTTTGAAATCTCTAACATTTTCCGCATTAAGGGAGAGCTCCTTGATTTAAATTATAGACCATATTTTAACGACTGGAATACTTCACTTTGTAACTTACAAGAACAAGAAACATCTTACCACTTTCTATCCGTGTGCCCGATTTTAAAAGAACTAAGATTCGTATACTTTGAAAAATCAATCAAATGGACAGAACTGGAAACTTCTTGCCCAATTTTGCATTGAAACTCTAAGCTCTAAGGTATAGAAAAGATTTTTTTTTTCAGAATAGGATCGTATATTTTTTTTTTTTTACCTAAAGTAATACCTCCAAAAAAAAAAAGTTATTAGGCATTGTGTGAAAAGAATATAAATAGGAAATAGTTTCTTTCCTTTTGTTATTAAAAATATGGTCGGTTAAAGAAAATAGGGCACTAAAACCAAAAAATCAGCTGTAGCTCCTAAACGGTAAGGTTTAGAGAAAAAAGTTACTTAATATTTTTTTTAGTAAATCAAATTTCCTATAACTTTGTTATCGGGCATTTTTCTCTAAAGTGAAAACTGGCGGAGTTACAAGCAAAAATAAAAAAAGCGTTTAAAACAAAATAGCGGCCAAGGTTATAAGGTTTCGGGTTTGTAAAATGGTGGTTTTTCTTCTCGTTTGATAGTTTTTTAATTTTTGGATCCAGACCTTTCCTCAAAACGTCTTCCCAGCAAAAAACTAAGTTTTTTGTACAGATTCACTAAAAAGGCAAAATTTTCATGACGCCGACTGACGGTCTTTCCACCACTAAACGAGCGACTGACGGTCACTTTTATTACTTAAATAGAATAAATATTCGACTGTATGGATTTCATGCTTGAGCAAATGACTTTGTAAACATTTTTTTTTGGCATGTTCATGGGCCCGACTGACGGTCAATCCACCACTGTCCAAGCGGCTGACGGTCGTTTTTGTGTTTGTATTGATCCAAATAACCGTCACACAAGTTTTGGGCCTTGAGCAAATGACTTTTTTTTTGGGATTTTTTTGCCACTTTGACGAGCTGCCATTTCTAATTCCACCACTAGCTAGGCGACTGACGCTCACTTTTGTCAAAGATGGGTCGAAAACAACATTATGTATTAATTTCAGCCTTGAGCAAATGACTTTAAAAATTAAGCGCTGCCTCCCGTACTACTAGAGGAGCAGAGCTAATCCGGAGCCTCCAGCGACTCAATTCGCAGATTCCGATGGATGACTGGGCTATCATCAAAACGGAAGAACCGCGCAAGAACAGTGCGGTTTATCTCCTAAGGATCTGCGAGACAAGCCGAATAGCTCTATAATAGGTTGAGTGCAAATTGCGCTTTGGCATTAAAACCAGTAATTGCCCATCTGCACCCTTGGTTTCTGTAGGCCGCGCCGCCAGCGCCAAGTGTACCACAAAAACAGTGTTAGCCGTTTTATTATTTGATTTCATAAAACAATCAATTTCGTACTTTTCCGCATCCGGCTGACAAAAAAAAAAATTAAATAAAACAAACCAAATTATTGAAAATAATGATTATCCAAGACGAATTGTTATTAGCGCATTCCGCATAATGCTAATCAATAATATTAAAAAAAAAAACAAATTCATAGTACTATGGCCGGTCAGAGTCAACATTGTATGATTTCCGTTTATGGCACTATCACCCCTAAATCAAGTCAAGCTAATGACTATGTCTATCTAATAAAGCTTGAGCTTCCCTCCTATCGCACTTCCATGCACAACAATCATCACCGTCTGTGGGTGGGCCCGGCTCCCGGCAATCGACATAAGGTCTTTTCTTCCTATAAAACGTATATTTACCACATACAACAGACATAATGTGGAATGAGTACGATCGCGGTGATCGCGCGGTATGTTTGCAAATGGATTTCATTCATAAATATTTTCTGTATCTGTACAGTTTGTAAAATAAATAATGTGAGTGGAAATAGCACACAAAAATAAAACGAAAACACAATCAAAACATTGTGTTATTTTTTTTTTTATAGCTTCTCGCTCGTGCGAATCTATTGGTATGCTACTGGAACTGAAATTTTTAAGTGCCTTGACTCGGTCGCATGAGTTTGTTTTTTTTTTTTTTCTTTTTGTGTATTTGGAAATCTCAACTATCAATTTGAACACTTCCTTAAGACACTTCCAGACTGCCATCCCAAGCAGAGAGAAATAACATACCTTACTCCAGTTAGTCGTCTCGTCAAAAGCTATCTATACTGATGGCTCTTAGATGGACACTGGTGTAGGGGCAGGCTTCTATTCTGAATCTCTCAAGTTAACCGCCTCGCTTAGGCTTCCAAATTACAGTAGTGTTTCCAAGCGGAGGTCCTGGCAGTGACAACAGCTGCTAAAAAGGTATCAATGATAACGATACCACGAGCTGATATCACCTTTTACATTGATAGCCAAGCGGCAATCAAAGCGATTACTGCAACTGAGGTAAAATCAAAGCTTGTTTCATGCTGCCGCGAAGACCTTAAGGTTCTTGGCGCACAGCACAACATTAGACTCTGCTGGGTCCCAGGCCACAGCGATATACCAGGCAACGAGAAAGCCGATGAACTAGCAAGGCTAGGGTCAACGCTTGACGTAAGCCAAGCTCAACTAGTTAGCACCCCTACCTGTTATTTAAAACAGGAAATCTCAAAAAGAATAACTATCAAGGCCGATGAAAGGTGGAATCTTCTTGACACCTGCGGCACAACAAGAAAGATCTGGCCCTGTTTTAACAAACAAAGAACGGAAAGAATTATGCAGCTACACTAGGGATCACTTCGATCTCTTGTAAGCATAATCACTGGACATAATCTGTTAGGTTATCATATGAGAAAGATGAGAATCAGCTCAGACGATCTTTGCAGAGGATGCGGTGACGAGGAGGTGCATGAAGACACTTCGCAGTTTCTGTGTCACTGTCCCGCACTCTCCCACCAAAGGAAGAAATTGCTCGGCAACTATTTCTTCGGGAATTTAGAAGAACTCTAGAACACCAGGTACTAACATTCTGAACTTCGTCAATGCCTCTAAATGGCTTGATTTACTGAACACATTGGTTTTTCTTATTAGCTTGAGTAGCAATACTCAGGGGTATCACGACGGATCTGTATTGATCTAGGTGTGACGGTAACGACATCAATTGTGAGCCCCTTAACCTAATCTAACCTAAGACACTTTAAAAAGACGATTTCATGACACATTAAGTATTGAAGAAAGTAGAAAGGCTATAAACAGTAAAATTTTTTTTGGGTAGTCTTTTGTTTTGTAATAGCTAGTAGGAGACATGACAATAATTATCATAACAATGACAATAACAATGATAATGACAATGAAAATGACAATGACAATCACCATGACAGTGACAATGACAATAATCTTGACAATGACAATGGCAGTGACAGTTACCGTAACAGTGACTATGACAATGGCAAAGACTACTTAATGTTGACAGTGGCAATGACAATGATAGTGACAATGACAATACTGATACCAATGACAGTGAAAATGACAATTACAATAAAGTGACAATGAAAATGACAATGGCAATATTGTAAGGATGTTGACAATAACAATCACCATGACTATGACAATTACAATGACAATGCCATTGACAATGACAAAGACAATAGCAAAAACTACTTGATGTTGACAATTGCAAGGATAGTGGCAATAACAATAACAATGACCATGACCATGACCATGACAATGACCATGACAATGACAATGACAATGACAATGACAATGACAATGACAATGACAATGACAATGACAATGACAGTGACAATGACAATGACAATGACAATGACAATGACAATGACAATGACAATGACAATGACAATGACAATGACAATGACAATGACAATGACAATGACAATGACAATGGCAATGGCAATGACAGTTATAGTGACAGTGACAGTGACAATGTAATTCAAAATGACAACAGCAAAGACTACTTAATTTTAAAATCGTGGATCGTTTAAGTGACCTTAAAACTTGAAAAGGGAAGTTTAGTAGGCATTAAAAATAATGACCCCATAAAATTAAACGACCGGCTTCAAATTGATAAAAAGAGTTAATAAACAAATATATTCTATTAATTTTTGCAAAATAAATAGTTTTAATGTTGCTGCAAATTAATGTTTATAGTGCTTTTTATTCCATGTGCTTATGTAGTTGTACCCGGCATTTTGTTTGCGCAATTTAAGTTCTTTGTACCCACAAAACTACGAGTAACAAACACTCCTATAGCCAACAAGCTAATTGTGAATGGAAGTCAAATATGTAAACAGGAACTGGGAAATTGGTTACACAGTCAGTTTACACAAGCGTTGTGCTTCCTGCGATAAGAATATTGATTTTAGATTGTTCTTAATGAATTTTAATTAGCTGACATATGGTGGTGGTTGTTGAAATAAGCGAAAAAAACATCAGTAACTTGGAAACAACGAACTCGGAATTATGATGTTCAACAATAAAAGTGCAAAGACAAACGAGTCAGTGTTGTCACACTGTTGCTGGTAGAAATTTTGTTCACTGCTTCAAATGTTAACCAGCTTGTTTTCAAAGAATTCTGCAGAGCTTCTCTCAATTCTCTGGCAGCCGGAAATGCTTTTATTCATCCTTCGCCATCAATTTTACTCAATTCCAACTTTCCAGGGATTTTTGTATTTTGCCACCAAGTCATTTGTATTACCCCCTCCGAAGACCCATCGCGTGTGTGTCGTTATTTTCTTAATGTGTCAACATAAATTTCTTTTAGTGTCACGGTCAACAGTCGAATACATTTATCTCTTTGGATTGACAAAAAAAAAATCTTCTCCGTCACATGGCATGGATGGAGCTTCCAAAAAAGATCTTTAAAAAAGCATCATTGAGAGCCACCAAGTTGAAAGTTTTTTTTTTCAAAAATAGAATTCACCCTTAGTTAAAGAAAAAACCAAAATGACTGGTTTTGCGGATCACTTACGATCACCGACATCGCCAACGCCAAGTCAAAATCCCAGTCCCAGCCCAGACTGACTGACAAAATGTGCAAATATTTTGAGTAATTTCCTGCCTGTCAGTGATTCGGATGGTTCGGCAGAAGGAAGTGGGCTTAATTGGATTTTCAGTGGCTAATGGCAAAGACAAGACGTTTTGAGAAACAAAACAAAAAAACATACAGAAGTCGATGTAAGTCGAGAATTGAGACGAAGAAATACAAAAAAAATAAAAGAATATTACCAGACCATAACAATTAAAGTGTTTCCGGCTTTCGGTTTTCTGGAGATTCTTTTCTTCAGCGGAGCATGCTCTGGAACAAGCCATAGGAAGTGTAAATCAATTATACAAAATTTTGAATGGTAATGATGTGGTAAACAATGATGTCAATGTTTTTCTTTTTGCAGAAAAATGAATTTTCTTAGAGGAATGAGTAGTTGACTGCTAAGCCAAATGCTGTGGGTTCAAGCCCCAGCTTCGGCAGCATTCTTTTTCTACGAAAATCGCCAGCTTATCTGAGGCCACCTGAGCGATAACATGAGACAATATAACATCTATGTCTCCTCCTCTGAGCCACGTAGGTTTCTGTTATGTGTTTTCCTTCTATGTATCTATCTGTCTCTCTCTGTTGTATTAATGTGTTGTTATGTCCCAGCCGATGGTCTCAGTCACCACTTCACCAGTGCTGCTTTGTGTCCTTAGTTCGTCACATTCATGTGTAAAGTACTGTTAATTCAATTTTCAATGAATTTTCTTAGACGCTGTGGGTTCGAATTCGACTGGTGCCTTAGTCTTTTTTCCATCCATCACGTGTGTTACCTCTTGCCAAGAGTTGACAATTAAGTTAGGTTAGGTTGCGAAGGGTGTGCACAGCACGAAGCTGTTGCGTACACGGGGGCCTATTAGTCCATTGTGATCACCAATTAAGAAGGTAGCATAGATGCTCCTAAAACTACTGGTTAACATAGACTGGTTCGTTTACAGCTCCTACAGAAACCACTTTAACTCCTCTCTGCCATCCAGCCCCATCAAATATATAGTCCTCAGAACTATCGTTCTCTGATGCCGTCATCATAGCCTTGAGGTTGAGGATCTAGTTTTCTACGAGGAGCCATTTTTTGTTTCGAAATTTTCCCAACCGGATCGTGACGACTTGTTATGACAAGTTGTAGTTCCATCGGGGTGATGTCAAAGCTGTTGGTTTTCCATTTCTTAGCACCATCTTCCTTGACTGTCTCCTCCGATCTGACTGCGATGTTCCGGGTTTCGCCCCAGAAGAGTTGCTCATCTGCGCTTTTTCTTTCGTAGAATTACCCGGCTATTTCTTGCTGGAAGTCGTCTGAACTTTCCCTTTGACATTCCGAGTAGTCAAGTTATTGCCAGCCTGTTGACTGTTTGTCTTTTTAGGGATAGACCTAGGTGTGGCAACATCCACTCCTTCGCTCTCTGACTTTGCTGTGGTAGTCCTTTGGGTGCATAGCAGTCTCTGCTACTCGCCGCTCGAAGTTCTTAACTAGCTTCTTGGGCTTTTTAGGAGAGCCTTGTCTCTGAACTGAGCGTTACAGGGTCCTTCAACTCGGTAGCCCTCACAACATTTTTAGAGGATCTCTAATTGATACGTTGCCTCGACGCTTTCAAGGGTGCAGCAGCCTTCAGCATAATCTCTGCTTGATTCGACTCGCCCAGTAGCTCGTCCCCGGTTTGACTACCTATAGAAAGAGGTCTGTTCGAGGTTCCCGTACTTTCGAGGATCAGACGATCTAGAGCAAGGAGGAGATCTACTGAGAGAATAACCGGTTATTGTCTTGTTAGTTCCTTTTTCTCTTGGTCTTTGTTTACATGTGTCACTGGCGACTGTTTCTCATAGAGCCAAGCCCTCGGCGGCAGCCGAGACTTCTGCCGACACTTGACTGTATATCTCAACTCGATTTGTTTTTTCTTGTGAACTTTTGTCCATCATTGTTTTTTAGATTAACTTCACGCTTGTTGGTTTCCTTAGTTGTCGTTCTCGGCTTAGGTTTGCCTCTCCAACAATTCAGCTCCGGAGAACGACAACTAAAGAAACCAACAAGGAGTGAAGTTAATCTAAAAAACAATGATGGACAAAAGTTCACAAGAAGAAACAAATCGAGTCCAGGCGGAGGCAAATCAATTGACAATTGAATTGACACTAAGAGTCGCTATCCAACACCTTGTAATCGATTTCGATATCTGGTGTTTGGCATTTCATGACAAACTCGTCCGTTTGTACAAGACGACCAAAAAATTAGCAAACACCTTATCAAAACCCTTGGTGTCGGGCCTGGTAACCGGTTCTCAACATGGCTTCCCTTGGGTATCAAAGGAGTCTCGTCCGGCTTTCAACGACTTGGGAACAGTTTCTCAACAAGGCTTCCCTTGGGTATCAAAGGAACTTCGTCCGGCTTTAAACGGCTTGGTAACAGGTTGTCCACAAGGCTTCTCTTGGGTATCAAAGAACCTTCGTCCTGATTTAAACAGTTTGGTAACCGGTACTCAACAAGGCTTCCTTTGGGTATCAAAAGAGCTACGTCCGGCTTTCAACGGCTTGGTAATCGTTCTAAAGTCTTGGTTCTAAACAAAACTTCACTTGGGTATCAACGAACTTTCTCCGGCTTTCAACGGCTTGGTAACCGGTTTTCAACAAGGGTTCCCTTTCGTACTAACCGAGCTTTCACCGACTTTCAAAAGCTTGGTAACCGGTTCTCAACAATACTTCCCTTGGGTATCACAGGTGCTTCGTCCGGCTTTCAACGGCTTCGTAACTGGTTCCCAAAATGGTTTCTCTTGGGTTATCCTTTGACCGCCCTTCAAATAGTTTACCCTTGAGTCATCAACAGCTTTGAACCGGTTTATCTAAGAGTTCATAGTAGACATCCTTTTCGTCATCTGCTGCAGTTCAACGTAAACTATTCCGTCTTTATAGCCACGGAACTTGATGGACTGGTCAAAAGGTCTGTGAACGTTTATGGGGTTGATGTTCCTAAATTTGCCTGTTGAAGGAAGGTTTTACTTTTTCGCTGACTAGCACATGGTTTCTTGGATGACCGTTTATTACTTGACCACCTTATCTTCCGTAGTGCTGTTACGTCAGCTTTACGTGTCCCCATCTCCTTCTGTTGAACTATTACGAGGTTTATTGTCGACTTCGTACTAGTGTCTTTCTATAAATAGATGTAATTTGCCTTAGCCCTAACGGTCTAACGGTTAGGTCCTGACCGGAGTGACCAGGTAGAAACAAAAAGTATACTTAAGCTAAGTGTACACGATTGGAAGATCTTCCAATATTGGCAGATTTTTCAAAACAAATTTTCACCAATTTTCTTTCAATCATATAAACACCCAATTTTTTGTCTCAAAACTGACAGAAAAAAAATTGAAAGCCAATTTTCTTCCAATTTTCTATCAAAAAATTGGCGTACTTCTTCCAATCGTGTGTTTCGACTAATCGACTAATTGGTCATTGGATAAAATTCTATCCAACAACTTCGTTCAATTTTTAATTGGAAGACAATTTTTCAGTTGTAGTTCAGAGGAATTGAAAAAAGTATTAAGTTTTTTAACAACAAGAATGGATGAAACGGTAAGGAGTTGCTCAAAATAGGAAAGAAGATGAGAAGGATTGGGCGCATGACGTTATTTTACAGCTTTTTCGGGAGATCGAGACCGAGTGATGTTTTTTAGATGCAGGTTGTGCAGAGTATAAAAACACAGTTTGGCTTGACGTTGGTTGGGGACGTCATCAACGAATGCAAGGCCAATTGAGTCACGGAACAATCGACAATGTCTTGATCTCTTGCAAGTTTTCCAAGCCTATGTTGTTCTTAGAAAAAACAGCTAGCTTCTGCAGTCGACCGAATCAACGAACTGTTAAGTTTGTTGGTTTGGCTTTGTACTAATTTTTAAAGTCGTGTAAGATCGGTCTTTTCTTAAAAAAATGGGCGGACAAGACACAATATGTTTTTCAACAAAGGGAGAAAAGGACCCAGAAGTATTGCATTTTGAACACCTTAATCTTCGTTGGAGGAAAAACATGTTATAAGAGAAATATCGGTAGATTTGATGGACAAAATATGAACCGACTGCACCAAATTGAATTTTTGAAAAGTATGTTGCATCTGAGTTTAATGCAATTCCAAAGCAATTAGTTAGGTCTGGACTTCTGGAGATTTCATCTTCATTATTTATTTAAATATTTTTTTTTTTTTTTGCAACTCAATCACCTTTTTCGAAAAAGTATGATTTAAATTCTCCTTGCATATCCTTGCCCTCAAATTGTGTTTCATATTTTCTATGATTTGTCAAAAAAATTGTCTTCCAATGAGTCTACCAATTTTTTGTTCTCTTAAGCTTTCCAATCGTCTAAACAGGCAATATTTAATTGGATGACAAAAAATTGTCGACTATTGACAGCCAATTTTCTTCCAATAAATTGATTAATTTTTGGATAAAATTTTTCAACCGTATAAACAGAAAATTTTCATTTGATAGAAAATTGGCAATTGAAAGCTCATTGGTTGCTATTGGAAGACATTTGACATTTCGGTCAATATTGGAAGATCTTCCAATCGTGTATACTTAGCTTTAGAGACAATCATCTGTATGGCGAACAGTTCAAAGCCGTTCTAGACAAAGAAGCTAGAGAAATTGAATCTAAAAATTTGCATTAGTAACCCTATTGCTAAGCACTTTGCCCACTCAAATCTCGAATTTCAAATGAATCTACGATCGTTTCTTTACCACCTTTCAAAAAAAATAAGATATATGTTGTGTCTTTGCTGTCCATCGTCTTGTTGTTCCTGCTGTTGATGACGACAAGTTGTCTTTCCACTGACACTTCTCAAGTGTTACGTGGGATCTGCCATAGCCAACTGTCACCATCAACAACATCATCATTGTCGCGCTAGAATATTATACGAACAATCACAACTGATGACGATAGTGGGACGTAGTTTTGCCATTTTTGGTTGAAACGATGAATTTCTTCTATTTCACGCTCCGTCCTGTCGCGATACACCGATTTGATAAGAAAAATTTAAATTTCTCCAAACTGACAAATCGTGGGTTTTTCCGGTTTCATCTCCTCCTCCTCAACCTATTTTTGGTCATAAACAACCACAAATGTGACACAAACGGTAACACTTTTTCGTAAATTTGTAACCAACGACCGACCGACGCACGACGACCAAATGAAACTTGAGTTGTAAATAAATTAAATAAGCCACAGTTGGAGATGTCATTACCACGTGTTGGGTTTCCTTTGTTGTCAACCAGAAAAATAAAAAAAAAAATTGTATTTGACTAGTAAATTAGCAGACAGAAATTATTACAAAAGTAAAATATTGAAATTAGCATTTCAAAACTTAAAGACTGTGGGAAAATGAATCTAATCCAAAAAGGCTGTGTGTTGGTGTGTTAATTTATTCGGGCAGCGCACTGGCAGACTTTGCGTCGCTTTTGGGATGAAATTTTGTTCAAAATCGACAGAAAACATGATGACACCTTTGGTTGACACAAGCTTTGAATGTTTGTGTTTTGTTGATCGGATTTATGTGGGAGCATTTGAGTGTTTTGAGATTTGTAAACAGGCGTGGCAATGCGGAGGCGTTGTGGTTGTAAAAAATATTGATGGCGAACAAAATTATAATTTTATTGATTTTTACTTTTTTTCTTTTGGAAAAATAAACTTTCCAAATGGTTTTAGTCATAAAATGGACATTTTTGGGATGAATTTATGTTAAACGGAGTTGAGATGAATTTATTGGTTAAAACTTTCAAAAGTCGTCAATGTATACACTTTCTATAAGAAATGCATTTGGGTTTGATTGTCTTTTAACATTTGATTGTACAAAGTTTTAAGCATAATTTTTCATAAAAATAATTAAGTTGACATTTTATTTCATTTTTTTCTTTTCAGGTAAGTTTGGCCATTTCTGTGATTTACTCAAAAAACAAGTCAAGTTTAGGGGTAAGAATTTATGACTTTTTTTAACTTTTACGGTGTTTGTCAAGATGGTAAAACTGATTTTCCGGAATAGAGTAGTTGATTGCTAAGCCGAATGCTACGGGTTCAAGCCCCAGCTTCGGCAGCAATCTTTTCTACAAAAATTGCCAGCTTATCTGAGGCCACCTGTGCGATAATATGAGACAATTAAAATCTGTGTCCCCTACTCTGTGCCAAGTAGGTTTAAGTTATGTGTTCTTCCCTTCTATGTATCTATCTGTCTCTCTATGTTCTTTTCTGTCTAAGCGGATGGCCTCAGTCGCCAGTGCTGCTATGTGTCTGTAGTTCGTTACATTTATGTGCGAAGTACTGTGAAGTCAATCAGAACAAAAACATAAAATGTAAAAAAAGAGCCAAGTTCTCTTATGTGCGAACAACACTGTGTAAAAAGTTAGCCACCAAAAGTAATGAGATCTAAAAGAACGCCAAGTTCTTACATGTAAAAGTGTTATATTGAATATTTTAAATCATAGAAGATAATACAACAATATTAAAAGAAAATAGAAAATATGTAGTTTGGATGAAAATTTACAAGTTCACTGTTCAAGTTTTAAAATTTTATTAATCACGCTTCAAACGAAATTGCAATTTTGTACTTATATTTTCTCTTATACTCAACCGAATTCAGAATATCAGAATTTCGAATTTAAACGATTTCGACCATTTTAACAAAGTAGGCGGATACCACGCCTCTAAATGGAAATAGATTTTTTCTCATTTTTTTCATGTTATTCAACCAAAACCTTACAAGAATTCCAAATTTCAACATCCTACGACCATTTTAAGATAGTGGGCGGAAACCACGCCTCTAAATGAAACCAAAATATTTTACTTATATTTTTCCTTATATTCAACCAAAACCTTATTAGAATTCCGAATTTCAAGACATATGTCGTAAGATTTAGCTTGCTATTAGCTCTCTTCGGCATTATCTGATAGTGAAAAAAAAAGACCCTACGACCAGTTTTAGAAAGTGTGCGGATACCACGCCCCCTGAATGAGGAAATTGAAATTTTCGATTCTTTCCTTTGTATACACTCGAAAACCTACCATTTTACCAAATTTCAAGGTTCTGCTATTGTTAGAAGTGCTTCATAATTTTGATGATCAGTGAGTCAGTGAGTCAGTGAGTCAATAAGAATTTCAAAAACCGTAATGGACTCACTGACTAGTGAGTCCATTACGGTTTTTGAAATTTTTATTGTTCAATATCTCGGGAAGTAGTGGTTCTACAAAATTATTTTTTTTCACAGGGCCTTTGCGCCCATGAAGTTAATACGTAATTAAAATTTAAAGTTTCTAACTCTATGGCTTCAAAAGTTATAGGGGGTTAAAAATGTGATTGAGTTCGATCCTGTAAAAAGGGAGTAGTGCTAAAACTTGGCTGGGCACTACCGTGCCCTTTGATGTCAATCAATGATTTTCCGGAAAAACATTTTGATCCCCCTCTAAACGTTTCAAAGTTTAACGGGTGTTTTTTTTTCGAGGTATAGAACTTTAAGTTGGCATTACTTTTCAAGACGGCGACCGATTTAACAATTAACAGCTGTTATTCTCAGTTTGGTTTGGCAATTCATCATGAATAGACTCACGCCTAAACAACGCTTGCAAATTGTGCAGTTTTATTTCGAAAATAATGGTTCTGTGCGGAATATCTACGTATCGCGCACTACGTCCATTTTATCGTCGATAAAATCGTCCATCAGAGCAGTTAATTCGATTAACCATGGAATCGCACCACGTTTACTCTAATTGATAACTCCATACTCGAATCCCCAGAGACGCCGCCGTACGGTGCGTACAGAAGAAGCTAATGCTACTGTAGAAGGAAGACCCGAATGAGTCCATCCGACATCGAGCACAGTAATTGGATCTGTGTCCATCCACTTTATGGAAGATTTTGCGGAAGGATCTTGGTTTGCGTGCTTTCAAAATCCAACTCGTGCAAGAATTGAAGCCAAACGATCATCAAGCAAGGCGTAGATTCGTCGAATGGGCCCAAAACGAGATGGTCGTTGTTCCCGATTTTCATAAGCGAATTTTGTTTAGCGATGAAACGCATTTCTGGTTGAATGGGTACGTCAATGAACAAAACTGCCGCATTTAGAGTGAAGCTAATCCTCAAGTGTATGTCGAAACACCGTTACATCCAGAAAAACTGACTGTTTGGTGCGCTTTATGGGCTGGTGGAATCATTGGTCCGGACTTCTTCAAAAAAGATGATGGCCACAACGTTACAGTCAATATTGATCGGTATAGAGCCATGATTACTAACTTTTTCTTTCCTGATTTGAACAATCATGATGTCCAGGAGCTGTGGTTCCAACAAGACGGCCGGCGCACCATGTCACACAACTTGTGCCACAATCGATTTATTGAAAGACACGTTTGGTGACCGCCTAATTTCACGTTTTGGACCTGTGAATTGGCCTCTAAGATCTTGTGATTTAACACGGCTAGACTATTTTCTGTGGGGTTATGTAACGTCATTGGTCTATGCGGATAAGCCACAAACGTTTGACCATTTGGAAGACAACATTCGCCGTGTTATTGCCGATATACGGCCACAAATGTTGGAAAAATTCATCGAAAATTGGACGTCCAGATTGGACTACATACAAGCAGCCGTGGCATTCACATGCCAGAAATCATATTTAAAATGTAATGCCACAACAATATCTTTCGAATAAATAAAAAATTATGTCAATCGAATTGCAATTTAAAGTTCTATACCTCTAAAAAAACACCCTTTATAATCTCTTGACATTAGAAAATTTGGGCAGATTTAATGACATTAAATTTTGAAGTGCAATCATAGTTGTTGAATGTTGAACAAATTTGGTATCATTGAAGGAGAAAAAAAAGCAAAAAAAATCGTGTTAAATCACAATTAAAATTCCACTTCATTTCCTGTCATCGTCGACACCAATCGAATATTTGTAAATTTCAATTCCATATTCATATTCTAATCACAACAGCCACCTTAACATTTAACACAATTAGCTGAGTGTGTTGTACTTGTAATCAACTCGCCCGGCGCGCCCTCTTGGTAATGCTTACTCGTAATATCCGGTACATGCCATATCGGCCTCTGCCGCCCGCCGCTATTAATTCAATAGTCTTCCTAAAACTTTGCACGATTATTGTTGAATGAACGCAGACAACGTAGATATTATTCACTGTGCTTTTTACAGGGTACCTCAACTTAATAATGATATTTTCTCCGTTGAATTAAAACACAGGAGGCTGAATCTAGAATTTAAAATATTATATTCCCGGATTTTTCAGAAGAAGAAGTTGCCAAAGCTATTGATTGACAAGAGTCCATGTCTCCTCTTTTATACAAACATTCATGAGCAAAGATAAGCTTTCTAGAAGACATCTTGTTCAGCCAGCAAAAACAATAATAATAATAACATACCTACTTCATTACCCCCCCTGTTGTATGTATGTATAAATGTGCTGCGTAATGTTTTCTTTCAAGTGTCTTCCATACTAAGTTTGTATTTGTTTTGTGTACATACTTTGTTCAGTGGAGACTTTGAAAACAGGAAAGAAACACATGCAAACAATTTTTTTTCTTTTGTTGAAAGATACGTTACGCTAAGAAATTTTCATTCATAAAAATTCTTCAAATTTCCACGTCTGCGCTTTCGTTTTGTGAATGAAAATCGAAAATAAAACAACAAAGCTCTGAGTCAACAAAAATGTGAAACTCGAAAATGAATGAAGGGATGGTGTGCTTAACCTCTTTGACCTTGCGGGCATGTGGCAGTGTTGGGGTAGCAAACTCTCGTTTAATACGAAAATTAAAATTATGTTTTTAGCGTGTTTTTTTTTTATTAGAAGAGAATTGTTACTGGAAGACCAAATTTTAATACGAAGTTGAAAGAGTTATGAAGTTATAAGATCATTTATGAAAATAAGAAAAAGAGTCGGGGACAAAACGGAGCCCTGTGGCACACCAGCATTTATACTGTGGGTTTCAGACTTGAATCCGTCCAACGTAACTTGTATTGAACTGTTAGAAAGAAAGTTTCTAATCGAATGAGTGGGGATTTGTCTTCCAGCGCTAAATGTCTGGGCGTTATACTAGACACCAAAGTAAACTGGAAGCTTAACATTGAAGAACGGGTGAGAAAGGCGTGCGTCGCCTTCTACGCCTGCAACAAAACCTTAGGCAAAAAGTGGGGCCTCTAGTCAAAAATAATAAAATGGACATACACAGCGGTTGTAAGACCGATACTTGTTTATGGTTTCATTGTTTGGTGGCCCGCACTCAGCAAAGCTTACATAGTTAACAAGCTTACAAAGGTGCAGAGAAATGCTTGCGAAAGGATATCAGGGACAATCAGGTCCTGTCCAACGGATGCACTTAACGTAATCCTGGACCTTCTTCCGATTGACCTCTTCATTAAATATCATGTGTTCATATCTTGAGACTCAAAGAAATAGGCTTCTGGAAAACTAGATCCTACGGGCACTGCAACCAAACAAGCCTGATACCATCAGACATCCTATCCACAACCACCGATTACTGCATCCCTACCCTAAACACCTCAAAGAAGTTTAGAGTCTTGTTCCCGTCAAGAATCGACTGGGAGGAAGGCGATGTGACGAAAGACTTCGGCACAACTATCTTCACGGATGGTTCGAAGATGGAATGCGGTGTTGGTGCAGGTGTCTTCTGTGAATCTCTTAAGATTTCAAAATCCTATAGACTTCCCGACTTTGCCAGTGTATTCCAGGCAGAATTGTTAGCGATAAGGGAAGCTTGTATAGCCCTTTAAAATATCCGATAGAACCAAAATGTAGCTATACTTACAGACAGTCAGGCAGCTATTAAAGCCATTGATTCAGCTTTATCATCCTCTAAACTGGTTCAGCAATGCAGAGAGGCCCTCAAGGAATGATATGATAGCTAGGCAAGGATCAGCCTTTCCCAACTCATTGGCAGTGAGAGTATATGCTCCTCTTGGAGTTGTGAAGGGCTATATCCTAACCAAATACACATCAGAAGCAAACCATAGGTGGAATAGTTTAACGAGTTGCGTTATATCTAGGAAAATCTAGCCCGCCTATAACAAAACCAAAGAAGATTCGCCTCTTTTTTAATTGGCTGGACAAATACTGTACTCCAACTACTCAACGAGCCCACAAGAAGAGGATAAATGGAAAAGCTTATTTAAGGGATTTGCCAGCGTTTAAGAGTATCTCTTCAGAACAATGGCAGGCGTATTATCGAGGCCAGAAGATTTGTGTTTATTGAGATTTTTTAAGCACTCACAGCAAAAGTGCGAAAGAAAATTTTTGTCCCATGGAATCATTGACGAGCTCAAGATCTGGGGGAGTCATGGACTCTCTGGCAGCGTAGAAATGGAGGCGAACTTCCTAGCTAAAAAATTAGCTTTCGCGAGACCGCGAGAAATGCGAGACAACACTGTTCCGGACCCCGTTTTGGCTTGGATTACGGTTGATAGGCGCAAGAATTGGCGCAAGATAATCATCGTTGGGCCTCACGGACAAAAGTTAAGTGAGGTTCCTCTGTATCTGGCTGGATCAGTATTATTATTTTGACCGACATATTAATGCTGCTCTGACTAGTGCCAGAAATACCTTCATGCTGAAAAAACAGCTGTTTAACAGTAGTTGGCCTGACCGTGAGTGAGTGGTTCAGTGGTCTTCCATCTCAAATTGAGAAGAATCGGGTGTCCGATAGGCAGTGTCTTGAGTGCCGTCTCGGTTTTTATCGGACGCCGCCGTAGTCTTCTTACGTACATAATTTCTCTATTGAGGTTCTACATTACCTGGTTCGAATCAACGGAATTGACAATTCGTTCTTTATCACATTGCGGGAACTATGACTTCAACGAAAAAATTTATTTTTGGGACATTTTCATCCGGACGGCGAAGCTAAACAAAAAAATCCACAAATGACATTAGAAACTCTGCCACGCAAATCTTCGTCTTCCAGGCCTTTGCTTCGAGACGTTCAGGCAAACATAACCTTCGCTTTACAAGACCATAAGGCTTCGTTTTGGAATGTGAATATAAAAATAAATATGAAAATCTGTCTGGTTTGGAAGTTTCAGGCAGGAGATTATTTTATACATTTAAGAGTATCGGAGAAAGTACGGAACCTTGAGGCACCCCAGGGATTTCTTGGTGGCTGTCAGACTTCAATCTGGTAAAAAACTGTAGGTAATTTCTAATCTAACAAAGAAGGACACTCATTTTAAGATTTGAAACTCTAGCAAATGATTTAAAATTTCCAAAAAAATGTTCAACTGTTCAAAGCTGTACTTGAGGTACTTCGCTCTTCGATTCTTCGAAATTATTTCACCGCTCTTCCATGACCATTGCAAAAAGAGAATCAAGTAAAATCTCTTGAATAAGTTTAAATGCACATTCAAGATTTTCAAATTGAAAGAAAAATTTTGGAAATCTTTGGAGTGGAATCAACGGAAAGACGTCACTACAAACTCAAACAAAATGAAATTAGAACTCAAAGTACATAGTTGCAGTTCAGTGATTTATATGGTCCAAAGGGCATGAGTGCTCTTTTATGCATCTGCAAAGGGCGTCCTTGTCATTTGCGATGTCATCGAGATAGCTGACAAGCAAGAACACAGCTAGAGAACTTCATTCTGATTTCTTCATCGCCAGAATAAAAAGTTCATGAAATCGTTTGATCAGTTGACCATAGCCAAAAAACTTGAGATAGAAGGCGGCCATAGAATGTTTCACGAACCAGAAATTCAGGGCGCCTTGAATAAATCTGAAAATAGTAACATCTCCGCCCACATTGAGTGGGTGTGGGGTGAAAGTAGGCACGTTTGTGCATTTGATGGATTAGCCCGAAATATTTTCGAAATTCATTCAACAAAACTACTGGTAGTAGTTTGAGGATGAAAAAAAAACAATGAAATTTCATTGAAGAAAAAAGCTAACTGAGTGAGGAAGTGGCTATGGTGATGGCGATGGCATGGCAATAATTCTATGACAAACACCAGAAGAATGTGGGAGAAACATTCTGTTTTCGTTGTACTCTTCGACAGGGAATGCATATTGATACAGCTCCTGCTGCTGCTGCTGCTGGCGATGATGGAGGGCGGTGAAAGGATGAATGTGGATTCATTGAGTATTGGCGGCGCGCAGCAGAGTTGTTGTTATTTTGAAGTGAACATCAACTTTGGAAACGTGCAAAGCTATTTTCGGATTCGTATTTTTGTTGAACTTTAAAAAAAAAGAGAGAAATGCTTGTGGCTCAGTCTGGCGGAAGATTTGTAAGCACATGCCATGCTTTGTATTTTTAATTTTTGTCGTCTTATAAGAATTTAAAAAAACTGAATGAAGTTTTATAGACAAAAGTTTAAAAAGAGTGTCAATTGCGGATGAGAGACTTGGGTGCTTAGCGAGAGGCCAAATGATGACGATTCTGGACGATATAGTCATGAATCAAGAGCTATTGCCATGTAGGATGTAACGAAGTCACATGCTTTTTAATATATAATTCAATTCACATACTGAATTGACGTTTATTTATACAATTCACACTCTGTTGAAAATAAAAAGTAAGAAAAATCATCGATCCACCACCGAACTCTTCAGTCCTCATCTTGAACACAACTCGCTGAACACGGCTCTTTTGAGTACCAACATTTAAAAGCAAAAGAAATAAAATCAAATGTCAAATTGTAACACATTTCAATATACCTAACCTAATAAACTCGATTGTCAAGAAATCGTGAACCGGTGAGGTTATCTTTTCAATCTGTCTTTTGATAATTAAGTTAATCCCAATTTTCAGAAATATTATTATCTCAACATTACTGGTCCTTCGAGACGAATCGTCATAACTGGGAGTTAACTTAAATCAAGTATCATCATGTCTAAACTCAACCATCTACAACATCTGCTTGAAAAGCAAGGCGAACTATCCGTGCTAATCAAAAATTCAGTTTCAAAGTTGAAGGGCACCTCAAATGTTACTATTCATCGCATTAAATCTCGCATTACAGCTCTTTCCCAGAACTGGGAAGAGTTTAAAGTCAATCACAATTCAATCGGACAAATACGTGCTTCTTTAAAACCCGACCAAAAGGCTGAAGCCGACGAAGATCCATACTTTAAAGGGAAAGCTTTTCTGGAATGTGAAGAAAGTTTTCTTGACGCTATGGAGGAGATGACGATATTGCTAGAAGCGAACTCGCCAAAAACCTCAGTTGACGGCACCGCACTTTCTGATCTCTCTATAGTTCGAGAACCATCATCATCAACTACTCATGTTCGCTTGCCAAGAATGGATCTCCCAATGTTTAGTGGAGAGTTCATTGATTGGGCTCCTTTCAAAGACGCTTTTACTGCGCAAATCGGTGCTCAAACTAATTTGACTTGCGTCGAGAAACTACAGTATTTAAAGACCTGTCTAGCAGGTGGAAAGGCTGCTGCTCGTTTGCACACTATTTCTTTGACAGCTTCTAATTTCAAAGTAGCATGGGACGATCTTATGGAACACTATGACAATAAAAGACTTCTCGTCGATTCAGCGTTAGATTTGCTCTTTTCTGCAAAGTCTGTTGCACAGGAAAGTTCCGAAGATCTTGATGTTTTGCTCAATACTGTAAATCAAGCTGTAGGTTCTCTAGAAAGTTTGGGGGCAAGAGTTGAGCATTGGGACGAAATTCTTGTCTTTTTGGTGTCTCGTAAGTTGGACTCTGCGTCTATTAAGGAATGGGAGAGACAATTGGGATCTAAGACAGAGATCTCTTCTTGGAAGGAATTGAAAGAATTCATCCAAACTCGTATCCGGTCGTTGCAAGCATTTGAACGAGTTAAACCAAAGCGCCAACAAGAAGTAAAAGGTTCAATTTTTGTAAAAAATCAGTCATCTAAGGTACGATCTCACCACGTAGCATTAAGAAGCTCAAATCAATCGTGTTCGCTTTGCAACGGGAATCATTTTATATCGTCTTGCCAAAACTATCTATCCAAGTCTTTTGATGATCGGCACCAGTTTGTTATGCAAAGAAGACTTTGTTTTAATTGTCTGGGGCCTCATCCAGTCAACGGATGTCATTCGAAGAAACGCTGCAACATTTGCAGTGGTCGTCACCACACCTCTATTCATCCTGGTGGCAACACAGCCCACCATCAGCCTGGATCGAACAAACCTGTTATGGAATCAGTACCAATTGAACCTCCGATAGCCTCCACCTCCGCCTCCGCCTCCACCTCCGCCTCCGTCAATGCCACCTACATCTACAAATCTCCCGCAAACGGAGCACTCCTTGCAACAGCTTTAGTGAAAATTATGTCCTACAGTGGAGAACAGCTTGTAGTCAGAGCATTTTTAGATCAAGGATCAGAAATAAATTTAATATCAGAAAAACTTTGTCAAACTCTTCGATTGCCACGCGTTCACACATCGCTTACTATTGCTGGTATAGGGGCCGAAACGTCATCTTCGCACAAACCAAATGGAAAAGTGACCCTAAATATAAGATCTTGTGTGAATGAGTTCTCAACTGTTTTCGACGCCTTTGTTTTGCCAAAGTTAACCAACTATCTCCCTTCAACAGTGATCACCATCAACAACTGGCCTCATCTCAAAGGACTTCAACTAGCGGATCCTGAATACCATCAACCCGGAAAGATAGAACTTGTACTTGGAGTGCAGGTCTACAGCCAAATCATCCAAGAGGGACTTCGTAAAGGTCCAGCAGAAGCACCAATCGCACAACATACCAGTTTGGGGTGGATTCTTTCTGGTTCCATTCACTTAACTGAACAAATAAACCCGTCAGAGGCAGCAGTCTTTCATTGTCAAATAGACCATGATCTGAACGAACTAATGAAACGATTTTGGATTCAGGAGGAAACTTTCAGTCTACCTAAAGATCAACTAACCTTAGAAGAGCGTGAATGTGAGCAGATATTCAAAACCACTCATTCTCGTAACGCAGATGGAAGATACATGGTAAGGTTGCCTTTCAAGACACGGCCTGCATCTTTTGGAGATTCACGCACACCAGCTCTAAGTATGATCAACAGCATGCAAAATAGATTTACAAAAAATCCATCGTTTTTTGAGGCCTATTCAAAATTCATTCAGGAGTATGAAATTTTGGGTCACATGCGTAGAGCAAGTTATGCTCCAAAATCTAACGACCAGGCGTTTTATCTACCTCATCATGGAGTTTTGCGTGAGACGAGCGCAACTACCAAACTCCGAGTTGTTTTCAACGGATCTTTTAAGACCCAACACGGAATTTCTCTTAACGACGTCTTACATGAAGGACCGAAACTTCATGTGGACCTTCAAGATGTTTTAACGAGATGGCGCATGAATCAATTTGCCTTTTCTTCTGACGTTACAAAGATGTTTCGACAAATTGAAGTTCACCCCGATGACTGGGATTATCAGAGAATCTTGTGGCTCGAGAACACAAATCTAGTTGAATTCGTTTTGACTACAGTTACCTATGGAACAAGTTCAGCTCCTTATCTGGCGAATAGAGTTCTTCGCCAACTTGCTTCAGATGAAGGTCATCTTTACCCCGAAGCGAAGACAGTTATTGAACAGAACACTTACGTTGATGACATCTACAGTGGGGCTTCATCTATAGAAGAAGGTAAGGAAAAGATCACTCAAATCATTTCTCTCTTTAAAGCAGGAGGTTTTCCTCTTCAAAAATGGACTGCCAACCATGAGAATCTTTTGGAAAATATCCCATTAGAAGACAGAGTATCATGTTCATCATCACTTTCAATAAAAGATGGACCTACAGTTCGCACGTTAGGACTCAACTGGCAACCAATTCAAGACAGATTTGTTTTCATTTCTGAACCAACATGCGAACCCTTAGTTTATACAAAGAGAAATATCTTATCTCGAATTGCAAAAATCTTTGATCCATTGGGTTGGCTTTCTCCTGTAGTGGTTCGAGGAAAATTATTCATGCAGGAACTTTGGGAAGCGAATCTCAGCTGGGATGAAGCCATTCCTCTGAACCTAGAATTGCGTTGGAGGTCTTATATTCAAGAACTTCAAGACCTACATTTAATCCGTGTTCCAAGGTGGTTACATTTAACTCCATCCTGCTTATCAGTCGAAGTTCATGGCTTTGCTGATGCTTCTCATTCCGCTCTTGGTGCAGTCATTTATCTTCGTGTTGTTCACTCCGAAGACACCATTCATCTTTCGATCTTAGCATCCAAGACAAAAGTAGCGCCTATTCGAAAAAAGGAGAAGCAAAGCCTTCGGTCAAAATATGTTCGCGTCACAACACCTCGTTTGGAACTATCAGCTGCAGTCCTTTTAACGCAATACGCTGAACATATGCTGAACGTTATGAATATAAATGTATCAGGTATCCATCTCTGGACTGACTCCAGTACCGCCTTGTTCTGGATTCAAGGTCAACCTACTAGATGGAAGGACTTTGTGCGCAATCGTGTCCGTCAAATCCAAGAAAAGCTGCCGCAAGCACATTGGCATCACTTGCCAGGTGAAGATAACCCAGCTGATTTTGCATCGAGGGGATTGTCACCACGAAAATTATCCGAAAAGTCGCTGTGGTGGTCGGGACCTAGTTGGTTGAAGCTTGATTCGAGTCATTGGCCTTCACTCAATTACAAGTTGGATAACGGCACAGATCTAGAAGAACGAAATCCAATCGTAGCCTTTACTATAAAGCAAAAGGAAGTTGAACTCCAAGCTCTTTTGCACAAATACTCCTCTCTGTTGAAACTTTTAAGAATTACGGCATGGTGTAGACGTTCAATTTCTCTTCTGAGCAACCTTCGAGAAAAGAAAATAGCAAAAACCAAAATCAACTATAAACCGAATCTCATTGAACGGCGCACTTGGCTTGAACCTCAAGAACTCGATGAAGCTAAGATCTTTTGGATAAAATTTGTACAGTTCGAAAACTATTCTTCGGAAATCAATAATCTATCCCGACTACAGGCAATTTGTCGCAACAGCTCTATCTATAGACTCACTCCGTTCATTGATTCAAATGGAGTTCTTCGAATTGGCGGGCGGCTTCGCAATGCCCGAATTGATCCGGACACAAAACATCCGATCATTCTTCCACGTGAATCTCATCTGACAAACTTAATTTTGGATTACACACATAAATCAACTTTACATGGAGGTGTTCAGCTAATGCTGGTAACTCTCAGAAGAAACTACTGGATCATCGGCGGTCGCAATGCAGTTAGAAGCTTCATCAATCGTTGTGTGACTTGTACAAGGCTTCGAGCTAATACTACAAAACAGCTCATGGGTCAACTACCTTTGAATCGAACAGTATTAACGCGTCCGTTTCTTAATTCTGGAGTGGATTACGCAGGTCCATTCATACTGAAAACCTGGAAAGGAAGAGGAGCAAAGACTTACAAAGGCTATCTATGTGTGTTCGTGTGCTTTTCGACATCTGCTGTTCACTTAGAGCTTTCCACGGACTATACAACAGAAGGTTTTCTTGCTGCTTTTAAACGGTTCATTGGCCGACGAGGTATATGTTCAACTTTAAAGAGTGACTGTGGAACAAATTTTGTTGGTGCCGACGCTGAACTGCGAAAATTATTCAAATTTGCTTCCAACGATGTCAAAGCTTTAGCTGATCTTATTGCCAACGATGGAACAAAATGGTCATTCAACCCACCAGCAGCACCTCACTTTGGAGGCAAATGGGAAGCTGCAGTGAAATCCGTTAAGTTTCACATCAAACGAGTGATAGGTGAAACTGTTCTCACGTATGAAGAATTTTCAACCTTTTTGATTCAAGTCGAAGCAGTTTTAAACTCGCGTCCCATTTGCCCTCTTTCGGATGACCCAAGTGATCTCGAAGCTCTAACTCCTGGCCATTTTATAATAGGCAGCGCCCTACAAGCAGTACCTGAACCATCTTTAATCGAATTACCTTCATCAAAACTTTCCAGATATCAGCATCTTCGACAAATGTTAGAAATATTTTGGAGACGGTGGTCCAGCGAATATATTCAAAGACTACAAGACATCAGTAAGTGGCATAGCTCGTCAAGAAACATCAAAGAAGGAAATTTAGTACTCATCGTGGATGAGCGCTACCCACCAACTAAGTGGCCTTTAGCAAGAGTTATATCAACACATCCTGGACCTGATGGACTCGTTAGAGTGGCTACTCTGAAGACCCAATCGACTACACTAAAGCGTCCTGTTGTCAAACTTTGCCTTCTTCCAATAGCATCCTAACGAATTTCAACGCTCGAATGAGACGTCGAGGCGGGCGGAATGTTGAAAATAAAAAGTAAGAAAAATCATCGATCCACCACCGAACTCTTCAGTCCTCATCTTGAACACAACTCGCTGAACACGGCTCTTTTGAGTACCAACATTTAAAAGCAAAAGAAATAAAATCAAATGTCAAATTGTAACACATTTCAATATACCTAACCTAATAAACTCGATTGTCAAGAAATCGTGAACCGGTGAGGTTATCTTTTCAATCTGTCTTTTGATAATTAAGTTAATCCCAATTTTCAGAAATATTATTATCTCAACACACTCACTCCAGTCGGAAAATATTATAAGTATAGACTAGTATTATCGTAAAATGAACTTAACTGCTACTTCCGAATGATACAATGGTATCAATTTGGTAATATTGGTCAAAGTCAGACTGAAATAGTACGATAGTTTCATCATCCAAACTTCTACCCAGGGGTTCCGATCTTGTAGGCTTTCCGTCCGGTCAGATAGCTCTTACTGGAAGTCATCTGATCTTTCCCTTTGTCTTTCCGAGCAATCGTGTTTGTTCAATTTATCTTTTTAGGGATAGACCTCAACTACTTCGCTCTCTGACTTTTTGAAGATTATTTGCTGGGGTGGTCCCTTGGATGCAGAAGCAGTCTCTGCTAACTGCCACTTGAAGTTCTTTACTAGATTCTTGTGATTTTTAGGAGAGCCTTGTCTCTCGAACTGAGCTTTGCAACTTGGTAGCTCTCGCTAATCTTTTTTGAGTATCTGAAGTTGCTGCATTTCCTCGAAGCTTTGAGGGGTACAGCAGACTTCAGCGAAGTTTTTTTTTTGTCCCACCTCGATCAGTAGCTCGTCCTCGGTTTGAATACCTATAGAAGGTGGTCTGTTCGAGCTTCCCTTATTTTCGATACTCAGATTTCAGACTACCTAGAGCAGGGAGGAGATCTATTGAGAGAGAAGAGAGTAACCGGTTTTTGTATCGTTAGTTCTTTCTTCTCTCTTTCATCGTTTACTTGTATCACTGGCGACTTAGCTTCTTGTTAAGTTAGTAAACTATTATCCATCATTGTTCAAGATTGATATCACTGCTTTGTTGGTTTTCTTAAGTATTGTTCTCCGCAGCTAAATTGCTGGAGAGTCAAACTGTTTGATGTCTGATGTCTGATGAGAAATTGTTTTCCCTTCCTCTTCGTCCATGCAGCTTCTGCAGAAATCGCTTAAGAAGACGACAAGCCGTACAGCATGACGACCGATAAGGCAGTGTACAACTATGACACCTACTCAAGAGCTGATTTGGAGTCGGTGACCGCAATTTTAAGAGTGCAAAACAGTCCTAGTAGACAGGCAAACATTTGAGTCTACATATTCTTTGTGTGATGTTGCCGTATCAGTGAGACAACGGGTTGATCAAAAGGTCGAAAATATCCCAGCCGTTCTGGCGTCCGGATCGAACGATCCAAATCAGTTGATTCCACGGCGTGTTGTGCCTAAGAATCTTGGTTTACACCCATACAAGATCTAGCTCAATAAAGAATTGATGGGCCATTTGAAGCGACGACGTAGTTTCCCCGTTTAGGATCTGGAGTAGAATCGGACTGGAAGATATGGACTTGGACAACATGATTGTGGTTTCATCAGGATGGTGCCATAGGCCAAGCGTAAGTTTGATTAGCGTGTTATCTCAGGAAATGGGCCAGTCGATTGGCGATTTAACGCCTCTAGACGACATCCGTCCTATGTCGCCAACATCAAGTATCGAAGACCAGTGGCAGGTTAGGAAGGTTAGGTTGGAGTGGCTTTCCAGATGTCATTGACTCACTTAGACCTCAAGGGTCCATTGTGATACCACTAATGAGGTTACTCATAGGAGAGTAATGAACTTAAACAAACCATTTTGTACTATTAATGAAGTTAGAGAGACATTTTGTGTCGATCGTTGCCAATTCACTGGTATTATCGAAGAAGGGATTACCGAGAAAGTTATTCCTTCTAATGGAGAGTGCTGGACCATGTACCTACATAGAAGGTGTTGGACTGTTTCCTCTTTGTGGCAACATTGCCAGAAAGCAGTAAGAGATGCCGCCTCTAATGTGTTGGGTTTCACACAGCCACCAAAACGAAACCCCTGGTTTGACGAAGAATGCAGGCAGGCTCATGCAGCCAAGCAGGAGGCATACAAAGCGGCGCTGCATAGAAGAACAAGAGCTGGTCGTGAGCTCTACGAGCAAAAGAGAAGAGGAAGAGGAACGCCGGCTTCTCAGGAGAAAAAAGAGAGAGCATGAGAAGCGTCAGATCGAGGATATTGAGAGAGCCAACAGCAGAAATGAAGTTCGGAGGTTTTATCGGAAGTTAAAACAGCTGGCTCAAGTTCATCGAGCAAGAACCGATGCCAGCAGAGATAAACAAAGGAACAACATAGTAGAATCGTAGTCAATGCTGGGGATTTGGAAAGACCACTTCTGTAGACTGTATAACGGCGATGACGAACAAAACCCCGTCGTCAGACAGGAGCCTTACATTGGACACGATGATAGCCAACAATTCCGTGAGCCCGACCTAGAAGAAGTGAAAACGGCAATATTACAGCTGAAATCCAACAAAGCCGCTGGAGCAGATGGTCTAGCTGCTGAGCTGTTCAAAGCCGCAGGCGACGATCCAGATAGGAGCATGCACCAAATCATCTGTAAGATATGGTCGGAGGAGTGCATGCCAGATGAATGGAACCTGAGCATGGTTTGCCCGATCCTGAAAAAGGGAGATCCTCTAAACTGCGCCAACTACAGAGGAATCAGATTACTTAACATCGCCTATAAGATCCTCTCTGCCGTAATATGTGAACGTCTGAACTCTGAAGCCTTTCTTCAACAACCTGATTGGTCCTTATCAATGTGGCTTCAGGCCAGGAAAGTCAACCATCGACCAAATTTGCACGTTGCGGCAGATCCTGGAAAAAACCTATGAACTCCAAATCGATACCCTTCACCTTTTCATCGATTTTAAGGCCGCGTATGACAGCATCTACAGAGACGAACTGTATAAGGCTATATCTAGTTTTGGCATCCCTGACCAGCTCGTTCGCTTGTGCAAAATGACGCTGGAGAACTCACGCTGCTATATCAAGGTTGGCAACGAGCTTACGGAATCTTTCGACGTCAAAAAAGGATTCAGACAGGGCGATGTATTGTCGTGCGATTTCTTTAATATCGCGTACGCCGACGATATTGATATAATGGGAAGAACACATCGTGATGTCAATGGCGCCTTTGTGAGAATTGAGACAGAAGCGGCAAAAATGGGTTTAGCGGTAAATGAGGGAAAAAACGAAGTCTTCGAGAAAGGACACCCAACACCGACGCATGGCTCGGACAAAACGTCACAATAGACGCATACAACTTCGAGGTAGTAGAGTAGTTTGGCTACCTAGGCTCTACCTAGCCCTCTCTTGAGCAATTAAGGTAAAACTGTACAATACCCTCACTATCCCAGTCCTGCTGTATGGTGTAGAAGCATGGACCTTGAAAAAATCGGATGAATGTGCCTTAGTCTGTTTCGAGAGGAAGTTCTTCGGGTCATCCTTGGCCCCGTGTGCATTGAAGGGGAATGGCGAAGAAGATACAACGGCGAACTTTACGGGTTGTACAACGACACGGACTTAGCCAGAAGGGTCAAGGTCCAGAGACTCAGATGGCTCGGTCATTTAGAGCGGATGGACACCAATGCTCCGGCCCGGAAAGCCTTCGACACTATTCCCGAGGGACGTAGAAGGAGAGGAAGACCGCGACTCAGGTGGCGCACACAAGTGGAAGAGGACTTGGATTTGGAGTGCAAAACTAGAGACAGCTAGCTAGGGACCGAGCTGGCTGGCGGAGACTGTTGATTGAGACCCAATTCCACAACGGACTGTAGCGTCACTTAAGTAAGTAAGACGATATTCTTTAAGGCCACGTTAAGTCATAAGCTTATGCCACCAAACGACGACGAAATAGCCGCCGCTGTTTCGGTCGAAATGTGTGGCCGAGTCATCTAAAATCGGGTCCAACGAATCGACCGCTACAAACGTGCCCGTGAACATGAATGAAGTCGAATTACAATCATAAATGTTTATTTGCATTTAGGCGTCGATCTGACTTGAGGAACTTGTTGTTATATCCGAATTGTGGCGCCGGTCGTCTTGGTTACGTTAAAAATTGGTCAGCACATTCTGAAAAGTCTTCAATTTCAAACAGTTCCAGATTCCAGAAATTTCCTGGAAGAACAAAACACATGTAGCATTTTGTCTTTGACTCCATCTGGTGTTAAAAACAAGCTTGTGAATAGTTCCCAGAATCTGAAACTAGCTTTTGACAACGGAGCAACTTCAACGCGTTCTCTTTATTTCATGCATACTCGCAATTAAGAAGGTAACATGAATTCTGTATGAATGGTCCATGTTAGATCATAAAAAACCCAACCGGGGCCGCTCGCTGGCAGCATAGAATGTGTCTTAATCCCACTTTACGACGACGCGCAGCCGTGTTACAATTTATTCCAGCTACCACAATGAGATTTGAGATGAGCGCGGAGATTTAACACAAAAAAAAAGAAAAAAGATCAAGACATAGAAGAAAACAGTTGCGTGGAAAATTATGATGTAATTATTTTGACTTTGTTGTTGTTGTTTTAGTTAACGCTATCCAAGTGAGAGATGTGAAGTGTCGGTCGTGATGTTGGTGAAGTAATTTGATACTTTTCTCCCATGCAATTCATATTCTTGCAGCTAATAAAGGTTTGCGTGCAACAGGTGAACGAACGAGGCGATTATAACATTTATGTAGGAAAAAAGAGTGATGGAGTAGTAGGCATGTCATAGAGCTAGTTTATAGACGAGTGTGTGGAAGCTACATTTCTACGTACCTACTTGAATATTCTGTGGAAAAAAAGTAGGAACAAACGTATTAATTTAATTGGAGCTGGTGTTTCCGTGTTGGTAATTTAATTTTTCTCTTAGAATGTGTAAAGGGAAATTTATTTCTTTTTGTAATTGGAAAATATAATTTCTGGTACTGCCATCATACATTGCAAGTGTCACACTTTAAACCAAATGTCCAACTCTAGATATTTGTCAAAAATGACATAAGTTAACATGACAGTGAACTTGGATACGACAATCTCCTTCAATGGTGAACTTCAAAAATTGGTTTAACGAGTTTCAACGTGGTCGCAAGTCAGTTTTTGATGAGCCACGTCTAAGGTGCACCCAAAACGTCTACCACGGAGGATAGGTTGGTGGCTGTTAGAGATGAAGTAAGTTAATCTAGAGGCTTTCTCCTAATGGAACATAAGGGATTTATGATATTCATGAATCTTACGTTTTTGAGCCAGGGCAGGTACAGAGAAGGTCATTGTCAATTCAGGTGTTCCACAAGGTAGTCACTTAGGACCCGTTTTATTTGTTTTATCTATTATAGATACACTATTGCCTTCCTATAAGGCAGTGTCCGGTTATGACAAAAAGACCGCTTAAATGAAGGGTAAGCCAAACGTTTTTCGTTGCCTGACAGGTAGTCATGTTATTCCATGTTGGTTCTCTTTATGGCATCTTGATTTGGCAAAAGCTTACACGTGGCGATTGGTGTACCAGCATTAGCCATAGGTGGTAGAATGGGCATTGTTGAACCATTTTTGGGATGTCTCTATGGTGCGGCACCCCGAAAAGTGAATGTTAAACTATTGGACCATCTGCATTAGAGGTGATCCACAGTTTTAGAATGTTGTTACGTTCGTAGACACAGAGTACCGAGATTCGATAGCTGCATGACTATCTGAGTAATCACGAGGTATCAGATGTTGCTATGATGTTTTCTTTATAACAGGACAAAACTTTTTTAATCACCAAAAGTTCTGCCTGGAACACGCTACAATGATTAGCAAGACGGAATCAGAGACCTAGTTTTAATCGTTCAGAATACACACCTCTACCATCTACATAGAAGTCTTCCAGGAATGCATTTTCCTCCCAAAAAGATCTGGAACCTGGAAGGCATGGAAATCTGGAAGTTCCTATCGAAATTAAGTTGGGGACAATGTGGAATCAACAAGTTTAAGATGTATCCATTATTTAAGTAAATGGTGGTCCGCGAGCTGCTCCTCAAAGCCAACAGAACCTATTTTAGTCTTTCCAGGCTATTTAAATCCAAAAATCTTACCATTTCCTTCTTCGAAACTGCTACTGTATAAGACGATAGTCTTACCAGTACTCACTTACGGCTCCGAAACGTGGGTGCTTGCCAAAGGCACTCTGAACTCTTAGCCGCGTTTGAGAGAAAAGTCTTACGGAGAATAGTTTGTGAGGAAGGACGATTCCGGAGATGATACAACCACGAGTTATATCGAATCTACCGCGAAGCAGAGTTAATGACAAAGCCTGTTAGACTCCGGTAGGCTGGACACACTAGCTCGTATGAGTGAAGAGGAGCTTCGTTGCGGTACAATTGATGATAGGAAACTGCGCGGCAGACCCAATTTGCGCTAGAAATATGAAGTAGACCAGGACGCCCAAAGCCTTGGGGTGCGGGACTAGATGGCGCTGGCAAACAATCAGAGGACATAGAAGAACTTGATGAAAGAGGCCCGGACCGAATCCCGGATGTGGCGCAGATGAAGGGAGAAGCTTCGTTGGCCAGGTCGAAGATGATGTTGGTGGCTTTGGAATTGATTCTTAATAGTTAAGAATTACGGAGTGGCCAATGTTGTAATAAGTCCCCTCTAATGAGGCTTTGAGGCGAATTGCAGAACTTGAAGCTATTTATTTCCTAAGTATATCTAGGGGTGTCAGATAAAGTAGGGTTTTCAGTGCTGCAGATGGGATCTTACGACTTGGACTTTGCTTAGTTTGTCACAATGTAGAATCCGTCTGATTAGCAATGTGCATTGTGCAATGTGCATAGCCAGTTCGTAGTAGCAGTAGGGGTTGTAAGCCCCATACCACGGAAGATAACGTGACAAAAATCCACGAACTCAAATGCGCAGACCGTCACTAATTGAATGTGCTCGAAGTAGCTGAAACTATAAACACTTCAAAAGATCGCATGGGTCATATTCTGCATCAAATTTCGAATGCTACGTTTGTTCAGAGCTGTGTTGGCGTCGTTTCGTGTAAGCCGACGAAACATGGATCCACAAGTGCTTACAACAGACCTAGTCAGAAGAGGGGACTGCAGCCACCGAACGTGCTCCGAAAGGAGCAGGTGATTGACACCGTTATGTGGGATCCGAATCGAGTATCTACATGGAGAAGGACACAGGGCTTTACTTTGTCGAATTATGGCTCTGATTAGACCCCGAATTGAAGAAAACTAGCACAACTTGACAAAGAAAAAGTGTTATTCTATCGTGATAACGCCTCTGTCATCGTATTCTCCAGACTTGGCCCCGTGTGACCTTTTTTTCAGACTTAAGAAAGTCACTAGCCAGGCAGAAATTTCATTCAAATCAGGACGTCATTGCCGCTTAGAAAGTCTACTTCGCAGACCTTGTGAAATCATATTTGCCAGACAGGTGAAAGAAGTTGGAAATTAAGCTGATGGATGTAGTGTATCGAGTTAAAGGGGGACTACTCCTATAATGAAAAATAAATCGCCACAGTTCCAAAATGTTTGTTTTTCTTTTGAACTCTAAGCACTTATCGGACCACCCTCATATTTATATTCCTTTCCAAATCATCTCCTGGACAGCAGCTGAAGTAACTGCTCCAGCAGCTTTGTTCGACTCTAGTCCCGATATTACTATATTCGCTTCGTTTAGGTCGGGTAGGTGGCCTTCTTAATAAATTACCGCTAATATTCAGCTGTATTTAGTTTGGCTAGCTAAGACAAATGTTCTTCAAATTCTTGCCAACTAAATGAAAAACAGCCTCTTCAAAAAATGCCTAATTAAATTGCCTACGTGCCATTCAACGAAAACGAATAGAAGTCCCCCATATTTCTTTTCGTTATTCCGGATGTTGCTATTCATTCATACATAAATTCATTCAAGAAAATCTCTCTAACACATCGTCAGCAACTTACAAAAAAAAAACTCCAACAAAGACATACGCAAAGAAGACAGATTCATTCAAAGGAAGAATCTCCGAAGAGGAAAGAAAACAATTCATAAAAATTTAATTCTCTTATTCATCATTCAGTCGAATGCGATGGAAACTTCTTCTTCTTCGTTCATCGTCATCGTTGTCTTCGCAGTCATCGTTTTTGGTGCGAAACGATGAATGGGAATTCCTTCAAGCATGTCCAAGACAATGGTGCGCGCTGTAAAAGAAAAAAAAAACAATTACATTTTCCATAATATTGCTCGCAGAAGCATAATTTCACAGCCAATAACTGCTTATGAAGTCAACTCAAAAAGAAAACGCGTTCCATGTTCCAAGAACATTAATTTTCGGAGCCATTTTTCTGTGTGGGTTGGTTGGGGTTAATGCAATCCGGCAAAAGCTCATTGCTGTGAAAAATAATAATTGAACATGGAAGTTGATGAGTCCCCTATTCACGGTTTCGCTCTATGCTCCATGGGAGAGCTATTATTTAAATTGGATGTCTTCATGTTCATCATCCCAAACAAACAAAAAATTTGGGCACCCTCTTTCGAAGACTCTGAAACTCCCAAGAAACAAAAACCGAATGGAATTGCGTTTTTATAAAAATGTTTTTCAAGTTCGTGCGAAGGAAGGAATTTCGTCGTGACCTTTTTCATTCATCGTCGTCGTAGTCGTCGTTCCCCCATTTCTGAAAAACAAAAAGTTCTTGTTATGAGGAGAGAATTCCCTTTTCGTGTTGAGATGAATGGCTCGATATGGTGGAACTTTTTCATTCAAAAAAATCAAACCGAGGCCAACTTTGGCGCGCATAATACAGACTATTCTTGTTCTTGGACAAAAGGTGCTTCCGTGTGGACTCAGCTGCTGTCGCAATGGAACATAATAAAAATACCTTTATCCACGGTGTTTGTTCCTTGAGACTTCAGTCGTCCATCGGTTTTATGAATGAAAAATAATGTTGCGCAGTTGTAACAATAATTTCGTGTATTTTCAGTATTTTTTCATTCTTGTGGAAGGGCAGATGGTGGCACTTTTCTTTGGATTTGGACTAAGGGATGAATGAGTTTGATGAATGAATGAATGGTTCTCTTCTGATTCTCATTCGTTTTCGTATATCGATTGAGAAGGGTTATTTTGTTCGGATGTTGGCTTATAGGGGATTATTGTCCAGATGTTTTTATGTTTCGTGTTTCTGGATTTCAACGCGAGATTCTGTTTTCAATTAGGTTGATTTAGGGGAGAAAAAATTTGATTTGGATTTTTTTTTATTCCTTTTTTTGGTAGTGAGAAAGTTACTTTTGCGTGGGAAATTTGGACCAAGGTCTTAACAGAATTTTAAGCAGGAAGCAAATGATTGGAGATATCGGAGTTGCATTAAATTGGACTTAAGACGTAAGGTAGTTAGTTCTTAGAAGTACGTTTGAAAGCTAAATTTCGAAGAAAAATTGGTGGTATCGATCGATTGCCTTACTTACTAACTTATGGTGGCGCTACTGTCCAGGTCAGACAAGGGCCTCAACCAACAAACTTCTCCAGCCAGCTCGGTCCCTAGCAAGCTGGCTCCAGTTTCGCACGCCAAGTTGGTTCAGGTCCTCTACCACATGTGTGCTCCACCTGAGTCGCTATTTTCCTCTTCTGCGACGTCCTTCCGGGTTGGATTCGAAGACTCTACGAGCCGGAGCATTATTTTCCATTCGATCTACATGTCCCAACCATCTAAGTCGTTGGACTTTAACTTTTCTGGCTAGGTCAGTTTCGCTGTACAGCTCGTATACTTCTTGGTTGAATCTTCGTCTCCATTCTCCATTCATGCAGACAGGACCAAAAATCACTCGAAGAATTTTTCTCTCAAAGCAGCCCAAAGCGTTTTCATCGGATGTTGTCATAGTCCATGTCTCTGCACCATACATGAGGATCGGGGTGACTAGTTTGCTCGGGAGAGGACTTTACTACTCAATTGCCTTCTAAGTCCAAAGAAGCAGCGATTGGCAAGAGTGGTTCTTCGTTTGATTTCAGCGCTGGTGTTGTTGTCTGAGTTGATAGCGGATCCCAGGTAGTCATAGTCCTTAACTACTTCGAAGTTAAATCTGTCTATGTTGACGTTTGCTCCAAGACGTCGATGTTGGTTGTCCTTTCTTGTTGACAGCATTAACTTGGTTTTGTCCTCGTTAACCGCTAGACCCATCTTCCTGGCCTCCGTCTCAAGACTCACAAACGCTCCACTGACATCACGTCTCATTGCTTTCTCCAACTCCAATGTCAGGTTGAAGAGAAGACAGACGCTACAGTTTGTTATGAACTTGAATTCGGTCCCTAGCAAACTGTCTCAAGGTTTGCACTCCAAGTTGATTGAGGTCCTCTTTCTTTTGAGTGCGCCACCTGAGTCGCGGTTTTCCTCTACTTCTCTCTAGAATGGTATAGAAGGCTTTCCGGGCCGGAGCATTGGTGTTCATCCGTTCTATATAACCAACCAGTCTTTGTCACAAGACCATGAATCTTTGGCTAGGGCCGTGTCGTTGCATAAGTTGTAGAATCTCCTTCTCCATTCTCCATAACAAGGTATCCGAAGAACGAAACCTAAGCCATTTTTATCCGATTTTGTCAGGGTCCATGCTTCTGCGCCATACAACAGGACTTTGATGATGAGGGTGCTGAATAGTTTTACTTTATAGTTGATCAAGAGAGGGCTTTACCACTCAATTCTTTTTAAGCCCAAAAAACAGCGATTAGCAAGAGTTGTTCTTTGTCTGATCTCCTCGCTGATGTTATTTACCGTGTTAATAGCTGAGCCTTGGTAGACAAACCCCTCTACCACGGTGTTGAGTGTTACTTACTCCGTTTTGCCCTCATTTACCGCTAAACTCATTTTTGCCGCTTCTGTCTCAATCCTCACAAAGGCGCCATTGACATCACTCTGTGTTCTTCCCATTATATCAATATCATCGGCGTACGCTAGAATTTGAACAGACTTTTGGAAGATGTGCCTCTGGTGTTGGCGGTAGAGTTCTCAAGCACAATGTTAAAGAAATCGCATGAAAGTTCATCGCCTCGTCTGATTCCTTTTTTGACATTGAATAATTCCGTTAGCTCGTTGCAAATCTTGTTGGAGCAAGGTGAATTCTCCATCGCTATTTGCACAAGTGGACGAGCTTCCTATAAGGATGTCAAAACTACAGTTTGTCTCTGTAGATGGTGTTACGCGGCCTTAATATCGATAAAAAGGTGGTGGGTATCGATTTGGAGTTCATAGGTTTTTTCCAGGGTCTGCTAGAAAGTTAAAATTCGGGCGATGGTTGACCTTCCTGGTCTGAAGCCCCATTGATAAGGACCAATCAGATTTTTGACGAAAGGCTTCATACGCTCGCATATTATGGCACAGAAGATCTAATATGCGATGTTAAGGATTTGGTGCAGTATAGAGAATCTCCCATCTTCAAGACCGGGCAAACAATGACGAGGTTCGATTCACCGGACATGCATTCTTCCGACCATATCTCACAGATGATTTGGTGCATGTTTCGCCTGCTGCTTTTAACAGCTCGGTAGCGAGACCATTTGCTCCAGCGGTTTTGTTGGATTTCAGCCATGCTATTGCCGATTTCACTTCGTTTCGGTCGGATTCGCGGAATTAGTTTATTAGAATGCCGAATTCTCTGTGTAGTATTCCCCGTGCTTTTTATATAAGTTTGGTTTCATCTTTCACGGGTACTACCTCTTCCGCGAAACTTAGAAAATATCCAAGACTATCAATCTGTGAAGAAAAAAAGCTCCTCAACTTGGCCCTTCGGAATCAGCTCTAAATTGTAGATCACCTCAATTTTTCACACGTACTCAAAGAAATGTTGATGAGTGTAAATCACCCTGGTATCCTCAAGCTATCACGTCACCCTATTCTTCAATCTTCTTTTCTACTTTAGAGCGAGTAGGTTCCGATTGGCAGTTGCCAATCGCTGGTGTTGTTATCACTGCAAGTATTGACTGATTGCTCTGCTTCGAACTCGTGCTCTGTCTAATGCCAGGTTCAAGAGAAATAAGTCTAGTGTATATATAGCTTTAGCAGTTTATTTGGCATCTGTTTCCCAGTCAAACATATTCCTTAATTAATATCTACCCTTTAAAAATGTTCCACTTCTAAAGGAAGTTCATAAATACCCACATGCAAAGAAATTTCATTACACAATCCGAATGGTCGGTCACTGCCCACTTCAAATATTCCCACTTGTCTTTTTGTTTTCTTTTGCTTTTAGCAGATTGATGTTTTTAAACATATGCCTGGCTCTGGCAAACAGCAGTCTAACCGCAATATTAAACATCAGACAAGGTGCAGGTGATATTAATTTATGTTGAATAACAGCATCCTTTATAGAGGAGAACGAACGTTCATAAACAGCAAGCGCTACAAAAATATTGGTTAAAAGGTGCGAGGTTTAGAAAGTGGGTGTTTTTGAAGTAGAGCGTTATGGTTTAGCTTTACTTTTGAAACGCCTACTGCAACCAACGACAATCTGAAGTGATATGCTTTTCTTTTTTTCATTTCCGGTGAATGAAGGAAGTGAAGGTGTCTGAATTTGCTAAGAATTGGTGGGAGTTTTCATTCTTTTTACAGGAGATTATTTTGTTTTGAACCTACACAGGAATAGCCACAAAAGTCATTTTCAAAAAGGGTGAAAAGAAGGGTTTCCATGTCCTCAATCTACTCCAAAAAGTAGATAATTCATCGTGAAATTATTATTATTGGCTGAGCTACCACTAAATCAACAAGTAAATCTGGCAAATCAACAGGCGGCCCTGGCAAATCATGGCTGGAGCTTGCAAATCACGGACGAATCCGACAATTGACAGGCGGACCTGACAAATCGACGGGCGAACCCAGCAAATCACAGACGAATCCGGCAAATAAACAGGCGGGCCTGGCAAATCACGGTAAACCCGGAAATCAAAAAGCAAACCTGGAAAATCGCGGCAAACGCAGAAATACACGGACAAATCCGGCAATCAACAGGTGGACCTGGCAAATCAACGGGCGAACCCGGGCAAATGACGGGCGAATCCGGCAATCAACAGGCGAACCTAGTAAATCAACTGGGGAACCTGGAAAATCAGGGACGAATCCGGCAAATCAACAGGCGAACCTGGCAAATCAACGGGCGAACCCGGCAAATCAACAACGGAAAATCATGGAAGAATCTGACAAATTACGACGAACCTAGAAAATTATGGTCTAATCTGACAATCAACAAGTGGACCTGGAAAATCAACTGCCCTAGCAAAGCACGGGCGAATTCGGCAATCAACAGAAGCCCGGATAATCGACGGATTAATCCAGCAAGGGTTAGTTTTCATATATCACCGTACCGATTGAAAAAGGGAGATCCTCTAAACTGCGCCAAATACAAAGGAATCAGTCTACTTAACATCGCCTACAAGATCCTCTCTGCCGTAGTATTTGAACGTCTGAAGCCTTTCGTCAACAATCTGATTGGTCCTTATCAATGTGGCTTCAGGCCAGGAAAGTCAACCATCGACCAAATTTTCACGTTGCGGTAGATCCTGGAAAAAACCTATGAACTCCTAATCGATACCCACCACCTCTTCATCGATTTTAAGGCCGCGTATGACAGCATCTACACAGACGAACTGTATAAAGCTATGTCTAGTTTTGGCATCCCTGCTGTTGGCAATGAGTTTACGGAATCTTTCGACGTCAAAAAAGGATTCAAACAAGGCGATGCGCTGTCGTGCGATTTCTTTAACATCGTTCTTGAGAAGATAGTGCAAAACTCCACCGTCAACACCAGAGGCACTATCTTCCAAAAATCTGTTCAACTTCTCGCGTACACTGATGATATTGATATGATGGGAAGAAACACAGTGATGTCAATGGCGCCTTTGTGAGAATTGAGACAGAAGCGTTTATGCTGTCTTCGAGAAAGGGCACCCAACACCGACGCGACGGCTCGGACAGAACAATAGACGCATACAACTTCGAGGTAGTAGAAGAGTTTGTCTACCTAGGCCCCGCTATTAACACGAGCAATAACATCAGCGCCGAGAGAAGACGAATAATTACTCTTGCTAATCGCTGTTTCTTTGGGCTAAGAAAACAATTTAGTGGGAAAGCCCTCTCTCGAGCAACTAAGGTAAAACTGTACAACACCCTCATCATCTCTGTCCTGCTGTGTGGTGCAGAAGCATGGACCTTGACAAAATCGGATGAATGTGCCTTAGGCTGTTTCAAGAGGAAAGTTCTTGTGGACATCTTTGGCCCCATGTGTATTGATGGGGAATGGAAAAGAAGATACAACAGCGAACTTAACGAGTTGTACAACGACGTGGACCTAGCCAGAAGGGTCAAGGTCCAGAGACTCAGATGGCTCGGTCATTTAGAGCGCATGGACACCAATGCTCCGGCCCGGAAAGCCTTCGACACTATTCCCGAGGGACGCAGAAAGAGAGGAAGACCGCGACTCAGGTGGCGCACACAAGTGGAAGAGGACCTCAATCAACTTGGAGTGCAAAACTGGAGGCAGCTAGCTAGGGACCGAGCTGGCTGGCGGAGACTGTTGATTGAGGCCCAAGTCTACACCGGACTGTAGCGCCATCTTAAGTAAGTAAGTAAGATTGAAGTTTAGATGAAAACAAACACCTCTGACATGTGACTTCTTCAATATCATTCTAGGAAGTATTGTGCCAGAATGACAATTGATCAACATTGATTTAACTGAGCCTCGAGCACGAAATTTTTTGGTCTTTAACTTGGACCTGGGCTTAGACCTATTTATTGTCAAACAAAACCAGCTTTGAAATCAAACGCACCATCATGCTTTTATTTCGCTGCAACTAGTTTGTTCCTCTTTCATCGTCTCCTATTTTTCTTGCGGAAAGATGAACGCGAGTCAGGTAGATAGGAATCGAACTCATAGGATGAGGTCCAGAGACATTGATTAAACAATATTTTGTTCGGTTTTCCATTTCAAACTAAGTTAATCAGTCTGTGATACTTTTTAACAAAAGACTAATAGCCCTCGAAACCCATAAATTTCGTCTCCGTTTATTCCATTATTGGAATTACTCTTTCAATGTTCTTTTAACGACTTTATGCTCTTTAATCTCAAGACGTTAAAAATCCATTAAGTCTCTCAAAAGTAAAACAAAAAACACAGATATGGGCTTCAGTATCATATCGAGGGCATTTGTCATCGCTGGCAAGCCATAAAATAGGAAACTTATTTCCTGCTGCATATGAATTATGACATCGAAGCTTATATTTCATCTTTTTCTTTCTGAATCACACAAACAGAAGCAGCAATTAAACACAAAGCGCAGCATTTCCAAGTCAAAAGCAGTAGCAGCTGAAAACGAACCCAAACCCCAAAAAGACCTAAATATCAGATTTTTGTTGATTCCGTAATCGGATATTAATTTCCAACATTTCGGTTTCAAAAGAAAAATAAAACACCTTCAGCTTTAATTTTGGTTCCTTCCGGAATGGCTTAGCTTCGTCTGTTTTTTTGTGTTTTTAATGCAACCGAACCATCTTTTGACTTAAAATAAAAATTCAACCCAATTCCCATGAGAATATAGCAACACTAGCATTACTCTTAATCTACATCATCAAAAATTGTTTATTGTCAAAGAAAAGGAAACTGATTTCCATTCATGAAAGTTTTGTAAAAAAACAAAAAAAAGAAGTAGTACCTCTTTACTCATTTTTCGCTTCGTGTCGTCTCATCATCAACAATAACAGCAAAAACAAAATCATTCACATCCATTCACAATAAAGAGTTGTGTAATTTTTCGTATTACTTTCCTGTGTGGCTGGCTGGTAGTGGGTACACGCCTTTGGCTTTGTTTTTTAGTCGTCATCATATCGTAACGACTTGGGAGTAAAGTATGTCGTTTGTCTTTGGGAATTTCATTCATAAACAGTTTTTTTTTTGTTTTTAGATAAGGTTTGTTGTTGGGAGACAATACTGAGCACAGTGATGTTATATTATTTTTTTTCTGCCAGTTTTAAATTTGAAGTAAAGGGAATAAATAAAGTAGTAGTAGTCTGACATGTCGGTGTGACAAAAGAGAGACAAGATAAAAATCGTAGGCAAGAAAGACGTCTGTTACAACGCAGGATAAGAAGTCCACATGCCCAAAACTCACGATATAGTTACTACTGGTTCTGCGAGAAGAGTGTATGGAAAAGTACTTGACCTGAAACATTTTTAGTCCCTTTTTAACTCAGTATACTTGACCTAGCAATACTTCAACTTGAACCAAAAAAAAATACGTTTTCTCGAACTCTGAAGAGCAGACTTCCTCGGCGGCGATGAGTTCCTCATTCGACTGAAATTACTGCCTGGCGACGCAAGTGACTTTTTCTACTTAAGGCAACAGCGCGTAGCCCAAGTCAAACAATTTGGCCATGGCAATGGGGAAGGTGTCAGCCGGTGCGTTACCATGGTGGATAATCACTTCTACGCCAAGTAGGACCGGCTTTTGTTCAATTCGGCATCGAATCTTCATAATACGACAGCGAACGCGACAGCTAGTTGCCCCTGCGGTGGTGAGCCCAAGTACTTAAACTTATGTACATAGATAACATAATCCATTGCCATCGACTTCTCCATCCATCGGCTCGGACCACTACCCCGTGCGTCGTAGCCAAGGTGGTGCTACGAACAACGACCAACACAAAGAAATGCTGAATCGCAAGAGATTGCCAGATCCTTTTCGAAGAGAGTGTCAATAACCTCTTAGGTTTCACACAGCCAACTGGTTTGACGAATGTAGCCAGGTCCATGCAGCCAAGCAGGAGGCAATCAAGTGGGGCGCTGCATAGAAGGACAATAGCTGCTCGTGAGCTTTACGATCAGAAAGGGGGAGTATGAGGAGCGTTAGATCAAAGGCGCTGAGAGAGCCAATAGTAGGAATGAATTTCGGAAGTTTTACCGAGAGGTAAACCAGCTGGCTCGATGATCTCATCGAGCAAGAACTGATGCCTGAGGAGATGAGCAGGTTGTAGAATCACAGTCGATGCTGTGAATTTCGAAAGACCACTTCTGTAGACTGTATAACGGTGACGGCGAACACAATCCCGCCGTCATGTCAGACAGGAGCCATTTTTTGTACACGACGATAGCCAACAATTTCGTGAACCCGACCTAGAAGAAGTGAAAATGGCAATATCACCGCTGAAATCCAACAAAGCCACTGATGCAGATGGTCTAGCTGCCGGACTGTTCAAAGCAGAAGGTGACGATCTAGAAAGGAGAATGCACCAAATTATTTGTAAGATATGGTCGGAAGAATGCCTCCCCGATTAAGGGAACCCCAGCATCGTTTGTCCGATCCTAAAGAAAGGAGATTCTCTAAACTACGTCAACTGCAGAGAAATCAGCCTCTTTAACATCGCTTATAAGATCCTTTATGCCGTTATATGTGAACGCCTGAATCCTTTCATCAGAATTCTGATTAGTCCTTATCAATGTGGTTTCAGATCAGGAAAATCAACCATCGACCAAATTTTAACTTTTCGGCAGAAACTGGAAAAAACCTCGATTTTAAGGCCGCGTATGACAGACAGCATCTGCAGAGACGAGCTTGCCAGAAGAGTCAAGGTCCAGTAACTCAGATGGCTTGGTGATAAAGAGCGGATGGTCGGAGCGACCATAAAAGCCTTCGATACCATTCTCGAGGAAGAAAGAACTAGAGGAAAACCTTGACTCAGGTTGAAGCCCTTAAGCCTTACCTAGCTTTGGCAAATGTCAACTGCACTACCAACTTGAAATCAAAAATTTCTTATGATATTTAAGAAATGTGAATTAATATAAAATGTTTGTATAACAACGCTGTTCTGGAGCTGATGTAACTCAGTAGTTAAATGCCTAGTTGCGCTGCTATCACAAGACCTAGGTACCTTACCGATTAATTTGAAAGAAAGCGGATGAAGTGGCCATGACGATGTAAATTTTGTTTTGCTTTTTGTTAAGACTTTTTGTCCCGTTGACAACAACATAGAAGAAGAAGAAGAAAAACAAGCCGCAACCTTAAGCTCAGTAAACATAAATTTGCATAACAAAGTGCGCACTTCCTTTCCAGGATGAAGACATAACATCAAAAATATCGACACGTGGTTTAGCTGTCCTCAATGTCGCAGTAGAAAAACGCGCAACATTTGATAGATTGCTATAAACATTTTACTATTATGAATGAAACTGTCTTCATACACAAATTTTCCAAAATAAAAATTGCGTCATTCAGAGAGCAAGTCAAGTCCGGTGGGTCGACGGACGTGGATGTAGACAGATTCACTCATAATTTTTGGTTGATGACTAAGAAGTCATAAATTTTATCAAATTTGACAAGTTGTTGTTGTTTACTTACTTAGTTTACAGGCTGGTGGTGCTCAACCATCGTAAACATGCTAAAGGGGCAATTTCGACAAAAGACAACTATTCTCGCATTCCTTCAAAATTTCGAGGAAGAAAAATCAACTCCTTGTGTCACCCGATGTCTGTCCCAACGATTGTCTCCGTCAAACCGCCACCAGTTTTTTACTGCCGGTCGCTGCTGCTGCGGAACTGACCTTTTAAAGTGTGACGACCCTTTTGAGCTCCTTAATTGTTTCATTATTGAGTGAGGCACTTTAAAGCGCGGTTGGTTAATTCTTTCAAGTACTCACCGTCATGGTCATCCTCATCATGGGTGTAATGTTTCACTGGTTTAGGTTGTTCCGCTGCCGAATCAGTACCCAAGAGAAAGGGTAATCCGGTGGCGGTCCGGTCGGTCGCATCTAACAACTTCTGTCACTTGGGTTTAATTTACTATCAAATTGATTGGGTTAATGTTTTATTTATTTCTTTCCGGAGGCGGAAATTGTTTTCCACTTTTTGTTCGTCTTCCTTTTTTTTGTTCGTGAAGTTGGCCTTCTCTTCATTTGCCAAGTGGCTGCCATATTTTTTTTCATTTTATAGATGTCGGCGTTTTTCAATGGCGGCGGCGAATGCCATTGATGATAATGATGACGATGCCACTGTGCCACTAGCACCATAGCCTCAACATCGTTCGCCAAGGAATTGTTTCCACGCTGGCAATGGCAAGCGGAGGCATGTTGCGAAGGCAATATTGATGGCGTTGGCGGTCCAAGCACGAAAATGATAATGTAGATGTACTGCGATGATGTAAAGGATGACGGCGGCGACTACACGACCAACGAAGACGACGAGTTCAATAACCATTAATTGATTTTCCCCCCTCCTAGTTCCATCAGTTTTGTGTCTTCATTGAAGCTGCAGCAGCAACTATGTTTTACGATATAAACGCGGGAAGAGAAAAAGCGGGCAGTAGGGTGTTGTATTTCTCTTATTTGACTTCATTCATTGATTCATTTATGTCGAAGATTAAATTGGAAAATCGTAAATAGATTGAAACAAATTTGCTGCTTCGTCTTTTTCGTCGACGCATCCAGCGCGCGCGGGGACGAGGGAATTTTCTTCTCATTTTTATTGGAGCGATACTAATTGGTATTTGAACGAAATACGAGTAATATGGACAAAGTGTGTGAATATGGTTCGATATGTTGGAAATATGATGATTGGACTGATTGTTAATGTGCAGTGCATGAGGGCATTTTTACGGTCATGAAGAGTTATTTTCAATTTGTGATGCGTGTTCGAAAATAGAACAGAAGTCAACGAACAACAACTAGCAGCAATTTGGAGCTCGGGAAAAATATAAAATTGATTGAGATTCGTTGGGTATCTTTATACCTCTTCATTCGATGGAATGGATTTTTTGTTTTGTTTTATAGTTTTCGTTTATGATTCGTTTGTAAGGGTGTTAAATGCGGTCTATATGCGTTATAAAACTATAAGAATTTGAGTTTTTTCCTGGCGCCGCAATCAGAACACGTAAAGAAAAATGGTAGGGCTAATTGTTGGACTGCCAGGAAAGATCCAATATGGAAATATTCTGGCTTTCAGTACTACAAGCATTTCCGGATCACTCGTTTACGGTTCCAGGTCAAATGAAAGCCCAAAGAGGTCCAATTGCAGCTCCAAGTCGGCCAGTTGACATCGCCAAGAAGGCTTATAACACCTGTTGCACTTTTTCTCACGACGCGGAATTATAATTTAATTATTTTATATTAATAGCAAAACGAAGAAACGCGATTATAATATTGTTATTATTGAATAAAATAAACGATATTTGTGTTTATGACACAACGCGATGCACGAAATTAAGCAAACAACTAACTTGCACTGAAGAAAGTGCGAATACGACACAAAAGGGAATAGAGAAAATGCAACAACACAGCTCGTTAATAAAGCTGTCACCGCGGCTTCTCAGCTGGGTTGGATTCGATGTTAGTGGAAGAATTATATGATTTTATCTTATTAAATTGATCGACTTATGATATCGATCAATTTATTTAAACAAATGTTCTTTATGCACAGTGGGGTGCAAAAGAAAATGGGCGCCAGGAATTTTTTTTTGAAAACGAAATTAGCCAAAAATTCCAAAACTAATTTTAAAAGTTAGCGAAACGATTTAAGAAATAAAAGAGAATGAATGTAGATTATTTTTAGATATTTATTGTTATTGGGGAAAACCGTGGGATAGAAGATCCCTGGACTAAAACCCAAATTGTTTTCGAAAATAATTGATTAAACGCAAGCAAAGCGAGTGAAAGCAAAATGGCGTACAAAAAAAAAGTAAGCAAGTAAAATTTTAAGCAAGAAGCAAATAAAAATAAAAAAAATGGGGTCTTAACACTCTTTCAAATAAAACAACAACAAAAAAAAGAACACGATCTACTTATCTTTTCTTAATTATTCTCCTCCTGTAACTCCTATTATTCCACCTCGAATCCCGATTTTTGTTCAACCTTCCTCGAATTTTTCACGTCTCCAATCTCAAAACTCCTTCTCGATCTTTTTTTTTCTTCACCCAAAATTCCTCGAAAATTTTTCCTTTTTCAACTCGTCGCTTGGTCGGATCTCCAAAGAGTGCCTTCCAAGCTATTTCCAATTAATCTTCCTCCCTCGTCCATCACATTCACCCACACATACAATCTCATCACACAATCGTTTTCGTGATCATCGGTCACGGATTTACGGCTTCCTGGAAGCTTTACGCTAACCGAGAGAGCTACCGTTGTTGAATCTCAACGAAACTTTACTTTCACACACACAAACACGGTTTCAACAAGTTGTTGGATGTTATTCCAAAACTTGCCGAAACATTATGGCCGAGTTCAGACCCCTTCCCAACTAAACTTATTCTTCGAGGAAAATTGAAAAAGTTAAAATCGAGAAGAAGTCTCACTAGGCATTCTCCTAATAAACTACGTTAACATTATCGCGCGGGATTCGAAGTGCAAATTCAAAAATAATTATTCTATTTTGGAGATACGAAGGAAGACCTATCTTGAAACATATTCGTTTTAAGCTAATAGAAAAACTAAGTTACGACGCGTTAAAAACCCATTTTGTACATGTTGATTGAAGTTAAAAGTAAAAATTTAAAAAGTTAAGCTACGTTAAATTAACATTTGAAGTGATTAATAAATGGCTTTAACATTAAATTAAGAAAATAAGAGAAAAGTGAATGAGTACATTATGTATAAATTTAAGTATGCATATTTAAATATGTATTTTGTTGTTTTGGTGTTGTTCATGTTTTATATTGTTGTTGTTGTATTTATGTTGTTGTATTTGTTATTCATAAGTAAGAGTCCGCCCGACTCTACTTCTTCGGCTCATCCGCCGGCACCTCACACTCGTCCTCGTGCACCTATATGGGGGTTGCTTTTGCAAAATAAAGGCTCGGTACACCAATGGTTGATGAGACCACGGTTGCCCTCAACTTTGCCGATATTTTGCAGCCACAACAAAAAGAAAAAGAACCAGCCGAAGGATGGTTTTTGTTACGGCAAAATTTACCGTAACAAATCCCACCCTTACCTCCCAAGAAATGTGCTTACTTTTCAAGAAAAGTAAACCATTTCTTAAGGCTCGGCCAGGGGGTAGACAACACAACATAGGAGGAACATCATAACAAAAGAAGAGAAAAAAAAAGTGATTAATATGGCACGTAAAATGGTTATTACAATTGACAGTAAAGTGTACCAAAAAACAATAAGAACAACAAAAACAACAAAAATTAACAAACGCGAAAACTAAGGGACTTCGGTCTCAAACGTAAGGCTTCAAATCCTTCACGTGCCATGTTCCCCGGTCTTTCCCTTTTTCGTCTTCAAGCAGGTATGTCCACGGTGACATCCTCTTACTGACCGTAAATGGTCCCACGAATTTGGTCGCCAACTTCGCCGCGAAGTAATTAGCTGCATCGGACAGCGCAAAGTTCCTACGCCACACGAGATCACCCGGGTGATAATGCGTGTCTCTCCTACGTAAATTGTAAGTCTTGGCAGCCTTCTTTCCCGCCGCTTCCAACTTCCTAGCGATATCTCCTCTCAGTTTCCGAAACTGCCTATCGATTTCCCCTCTATCTTGGTCCCTATCATTATCAATACTAATATCTCTAAGTCCTACATCATGGCCACTCGTTACCATGTTCCTACCGAAGTTCGCGAAGTATGGCGACACACCTAAAACTTCATGTTGCGAAGTTCGAATCGCACAGGCTACCTTCGCCAGTTGCGAATCCCAACTCCGCTGATTTTCCGAGACATACGCCCGGAGCGTAGTCTTAATTATCTGATTTATCCGTTCCGCAGGATTCGCCTGCGGATGATAATTCGCGGTATACCGAAGTTGTGACCCGTACGCTTCGCTTAGCGTTTTCAATTCCTTACTACGGAATTGGGGACCGTTGTCACAGACGATCCACTTAGGAACACCGAAGAGAAGAAAAACGTTTTCTTCCAATTCCCGACAAACCGCTTTAGCCGTAGCGGACCGCAACGCGAACAACAGGGGAAATTTAGTAAAGTAATCGACGACCGTTAATATATATATAAACCCGCGCGACGACTTCGGCAATGGACCCACTAAGTCCACACAAATCATTTCCCACGGTTGGGAATTCCCCACCCTTTCGGTCATTAGACCAGCTGGTTTCTCATTCACCGGTTTCACGCTTTGGCAAGTCTTGCAACTCCTAACATACTTTGTGATATCCCCTCTCATTTTGGGCCAGTAATATTTTTCTGCTACTCTAGCGAAAGTCTTCTTAACGCCCATGTGTCCTGCAAGTGGAGCATCATGGCACTCGTTAAGAACTTTCGCCCTATCGCCTTTCCCTAACACTAACTTCCACTCCTCACCACTATTATGAACAACAATATGGTTCAACCTAACATGTTTATAGAGCCGCCCATTCTCAACTCGCCAAGATGGGTAATCTAACGGGCTCTTTTCTACCTGAGATTTCATTTTCATCACCCAAGGGTCCGAATCCGCATCGGAGACACCAGCTACTTCTGGGACTCCTCGCGACAACATATCGGGAACGACATGTTCTTTCCCCTTTCGATGGATGATCTTGAAATCAAATTGTTGGAGCCGAATGGCCCAACGAGCTAACCTACCCTGCGGATCCTTAAGGTTGCTGAGCCAGACCAGTGAGTGATGATCAGTTACGACTGTAAATCGAACACCTTCGAGATACGGCCGCAATTTCTCAATCGCCCAAAGGACGGCTAAACATTCCTTTTCGGTCGTAGAGTAGTTCCTTTCATTCCTATTCAATGACCGACTCAAATAACATATGGCTTTTTCGCCATCCTCAAACTCCTGCGAAAGTACGGCTCCGATACCATAATCCGAGGCATCTGTTTGTACAACAAACGGCCTTGAAAAATCCGGACATGTCAGGATCGGTGCCGTAACCAAACACTCTTTGGCTTTCCTAAAACACTCCTCACACTCTTGGGTCCACTCGAATTTCTTACCTTTCTTCAGAAGATCGGTAAGGGGCCTAACTAAAATAGCGAAATTTGGCACGAATCGTCGATACCAGGAAATAGTCCCTACAAAACTCCTAATTTCCTTCACGTTTTTCGGTGGAGGAATCCTCATCATGCTTTCCACTTTTTCCGGGTCAACATGAAGCCCGTTCCTATCAACTACATAACCTAGAAATTTCAAAGAAGGCCTACAGAAATGACACTTTTCCCTACCTACTTTTAAACCCGCATCTCCTAACCTTTTAAAAACTTCTTTGAGAATTTCTAGATGTTTCTCAAAGGAATCGGTGACGATGATAATGTCATCCAAGTACACAAAGACAAACGGTTCTAAGTCGGGACCTAAAACGTCGTCAATAAACCTTTGCCATGTCGCTGGTGAATTATGGAGTCCGAATGGCATCCTACAAAATTGAAAAAGACCCCGCCCTGGCACGGTAAAGGCTGTGTACTTGCGCGATTCCTCTTCCATTGGAATCTGCCAATAGGCAGACTTAATGTCTAACGAGGACAAGAACTTCGCGTTTCGAAGCTTGTCCAAAATCGCAGATATAAACGGAAGTGGATAAGCATCCCTATCAGTAACCTCGTTTAATTTCCTATAGTCTACACAGAACCGATAACTACCGTCTTTCTTCTTGACGAGAAGAATCGGCGATGCCCAAGGACTCTTCGACTTCTCGATCACTCCAGCTTCCAACATCTCCCGGAGCTCTTGATCGATATGTTTCTGAATCGCGGGCGAAACAGGGTAATATCGTTGTTTTATCGGTTCTGCGGACGTCCTTATCTTGTGCTCAACTAAGTTGGTGCACCCTAACCCTTCGGTCATTGACTTAAAAAGTTCCTCTAAAACTAACTCTAACTTCCTATTCTCGAAATCGTTCAGATCCGATTTCTCCCTAATAGCAACCATGTCTGTCAACGAGGCCACCATCTCTTGGCTCGAAAAGTTCCAAACACCAGATCTCAAATCCGGGACTATGCCCGATAGTGCCCAGAAATCGGCACCTAGGATCAACTGGTGTGGAAGATTCGGAATGACCAGACATACTATCAAAAAGGATTTGTTCTCCACCTCCACTGGAAGAGAAACAGACCCTGCTACACCTACACCCGCCCCATCTGCTAAAGCTACTGACCCAACACTACTCTTTCCTAATTTAAGTCCTAACTCCTTCAAAATTTTCCACCCGTCCCCTCCTACAATGGTCCTAGAAGCTCCGGAATCAAGTAGCCCCAAAAACTTGATTCCATAAACCCTAACTCCTAAATATGGTCTTGTGTCCCTACCATTTGCCGCTAACGTGAAACTTAGGTGAACTGGGTTCACCCGCTGATCGTCAGCAGACGACCGACCTATCGCCGACGGACTCCTTGTTCTGCTGACACAAGGGCCCGTTCCCCATTTCCCGAACAACGCCTACAATCCCTACGATATACACCTACTGCACCACAACCAAAACAACGCCTCTGCACCGAGCAGTTTTGTGCCAAGTGCCCGTCTTTGTTACAATTGTAACACCTAACGACCTGCCTAAAAGGGTTTTCCGGAACGGGAGCAACAGCCGCAACTCGGTGTTGTCCGGACGATCTCGGTTGGTAACCGCACTCTGGCTCTAACAAATGCCTATTCCTAACTGGTGGAGTAAAACTATCCACGTTTACCTTAAGGGTATCTAGCTCCCTACCTAAGATAGCAAGTTCCTTAACCGTCCTTGGTTTGGAACTCGCTATTTGAACCTGGTAGAATGGTTCAACATTCTTCCTCAAAATGGCCAACATCCTACTTTCGGACAGTGGTTCCGATAGCCTGCGGAACAATGTCCTCATTGTTGCTAAATATGCCCCGAAAGTTTCATCCCTTCCTTGAGAACGACGATTGATCTCTTCCAACAGAAGATCATCATAGTTCGCAGGAAGGAATTCTGCCCTAAGCTCCCTAACAAACTCCTGCCACTCAGCAAAGTCTTCCCTAACCGTCCTATACCACATAAGGGCCCTACCCGATAAAAGTTCCGACGCTGACTTGAAGAGGTGGGACTCTGGCACATCGTTTGCCAAACGGAGTTCCTCCACTCTCTCTAAAAACGAATTTACTGAGGCTCCGTCCGAGTCCCCAGTAAATTTAACCCCCCACTTCCCTACACGTTCGGTGCATTTCTGTTGAACGACCATTTGTTCAACAAAAACGTCACCCCTATCCGCCCTATGTCCAGATTGGACCCTATCAGCTAAATCACTGACTGCCTGGCTGCTTTCACCACGCCCTGGTTCTTTTGTTGACCCTCCAGCCAAACCTGGAGTCGACCGAACACTACCTGCCTGCCCAACCGGAACTTGCAGTTGATTCTGTGTTTTAATTGGAGTCTTTTCCTTCTCCAATTCTTCTTCCCTATCACTATTCTCACTATCACCAGTGAGATCTCCTAACAAACACAAAACTGTATTACGAAGTGAGCTAACCTCATCTTCTTCTTCTTCTGCCTCACAAGGCGTCCTAGCTAACCTGCCTATACACCATTCAATTTTTGTCACAATCTTAATGTACTCCGAAGATTTTGGATTCTTCGGAGGCACCTTAAGCAGACCCCTAATCTCCTCAATTTTACTTTTTATGGCATCCCTATCCTCTTCGTATGTAAACGGATACTCTAAACTATTTCCCATCGAGTTCCTCTTAACGAGTAATCTCGATGAGCGTAATGCCTTGCGCATCTCTTCCACGGTGCCTACTTTCAAGCCCCTGACCTTCATCTCATAGGCCAGTTCGTCCTGTGCTAAACGTCCTATATTCATGTTTAATAATTATTGATAATGAACAAAACTAACCGAATTTAAAAAAAACGAATAAAAATAAATATTGCAATTAAGAAAAAAAATTAGTTGGCAACCCTAATCGCTTTACTTTACAACAAAACAAAAAAATAATAATTAACTTTAAAAAATTGATTAATAAAAAAAAATTATCACGTAAAAAAAAGTGTAGCAAAAAAAAATGAAAAACAAAAAAAATTATGGTCACCCTAAAAAGTTTAAATGTAAAGCACTCAAATAATTAAAAACTATCACTCGAAAATAAGTTTGAGGCTTTATTACTCAACACACAAAACTCTCATGCGAGAATAGTTCTCACACACACTAAACTTCTACTCGAACAAAACTATCAGCGAGAATGAAATTTTATTAAAAACAAAAACAAAAACAACCACCAAAATATGGAACGGGTTTACGAAAAAAAACACTCAAAATTTCACAAAAATACTTATCGAAAATATGTAGTTTTGATTTTGGTTCGATTTTCTTCCTCCAAACACACTAAAATAACACCAGCCCTTTTCTCCGACTCCGATATATGTACTTTTAATTTCAACTTTACTTGAACATCCAATGAACTGAACACCTATGCAAAAAAAAAACAACTGGATTAATATGTCACAAAAAAGTTAATTAAAAGGAACACCACACACCAAATAAAAATTCTTCCACTTTTGGCCCCACGTTGGGCGCCAATTTGTTGCACTTTTTCTCACGACGCGGAATTATAATTTAATTATTTTATATTAATAGCAAAACGAAGAAACGCGATTATAATATTGTTATTATTGAATAAAATAAACGATATTTGTGTTTATGACACAACGCGATGCACGAAATTAAGCAAACAACTAACTTGCACTGAAGAAAGTGCGAATACGACACAAAAGGGAATAGAGAAAATGCAACAACACAGCTCGTTAATAAAGCTGTCACCGCGGCTTCTCAGCTGGGTTGGATTCGATGTTAGTGGAAGAATTATATGATTTTATCTTATTAAATTGATCGACTTATGATATCGATCAATTTATTTAAACAAATGTTCTTTATGCACAGTGGGGTGCAAAAGAAAATGGGCGCCAGGAATTTTTTTTTGAAAACGAAATTAGCCAAAAATTCCAAAACTAATTTTAAAAGTTAGCGAAACGATTTAAGAAATAAAAGAGAATGAATGTAGATTATTTTTAGATATTTATTGTTATTGGGGAAAACCGTGGGATAGAAGATCCCTGGACTAAAACCCAAATTGTTTTCGAAAATAATTGATTAAACGCAAGCAAAGCGAGTGAAAGCAAAATGGCGTACAAAAAAAAAGTAAGCAAGTAAAATTTTAAGCAAGAAGCAAATAAAAATAAAAAAAATGGGGTCTTAACACTCTTTCAAATAAAACAACAACAAAAAAAAGAACACGATCTACTTATCTTTTCTTAATTATTCTCCTCCTGTAACTCCTATTATTCCACCTCGAATCCCGATTTTTGTTCAACCTTCCTCGAATTTTTCACGTCTCCAATCTCAAAACTCCTTCTCGATCTTTTTTTTTCTTCACCCAAAATTCCTCGAAAATTTTTCCTTTTTCAACTCGTCGCTTGGTCGGATCTCCAAAGAGTGCCTTCCAAGCTATTTCCAATTAATCTTCCTCCCTCGTCCATCACATTCACCCACACATACAATCTCATCACACAATCGTTTTCGTGATCATCGGTCACGGATTTACGGCTTCCTGGAAGCTTTACGCTAACCGAGAGAGCTACCGTTGTTGAATCTCAACGAAACTTTACTTTCACACACACAAACACGGTTTCAACAAGTTGTTGGATGTTATTCCAAAACTTGCCGAAACATTATGGCCGAGTTCAGACCCCTTCCCAACTAAACTTATTCTTCGAGGAAAATTGAAAAAGTTAAAATCGAGAAGAAGTCTCACTAGGCATTCTCCTAATAAACTACGTTAACATTATCGCGCGGGATTCGAAGTGCAAATTCAAAAATAATTATTCTATTTTGGAGATACGAAGGAAGACCTATCTTGAAACATATTCGTTTTAAGCTAATAGAAAAACTAAGTTACGACGCGTTAAAAACCCATTTTGTACATGTTGATTGAAGTTAAAAGTAAAAATTTAAAAAGTTAAGCTACGTTAAATTAACATTTGAAGTGATTAATAAATGGCTTTAACATTAAATTAAGAAAATAAGAGAAAAGTGAATGAGTACATTATGTATAAATTTAAGTATGCATATTTAAATATGTATTTTGTTGTTTTGGTGTTGTTCATGTTTTATATTGTTGTTGTTGTATTTATGTTGTTGTATTTGTTATTCATAAGTAAGAGTCCGCCCGACTCTACTTCTTCGGCTCATCCGCCGGCACCTCACACTCGTCCTCGTGCACCTATATGGGGGTTGCTTTTGCAAAATAAAGGCTCGGTACACCAATGGTTGATGAGACCACGGTTGCCCTCAACTTTGCCGATATTTTGCAGCCACAACAAAAAGAAAAAGAACCAGCCGAAGGATGGTTTTTGTTACGGCAAAATTTACCGTAACACACCTGATGGGAATTTGGTGGGAAAAAGGTAGATTTTGGCATTCTATTCCCTGTCCAATTTATGACGTTAAAATTATTACGGTTCCCGCCTAAGGATATGCATTCACCTGGGTATCGTCTGATGAAGTCATGATCATCATCGTCGGCCTGGCCAATGAAGTTTCTCCCTTCATCTGCCCCACAAACGGGATCCGGTCCTCCTTCTGAAAGTTCATCCATGTTATCCGATTGTTGGCCGAAACCATCCAATTCCACCACCAAGTCTTTGGGCGTCCTGGTCTAAGCCATCTAGCGCTGTCCCTACCATGAATTGCACCGCAAAGGACTTTCCGGGCCGGCTCCTCTGCACTCTCGCTATATATACGCTTGCTGTCGGCATGCTGGGCGAAGTTTGGCCAGGCGCAAAACTCGAGGTTGTTGCACAGGAAGATATTCCTTGCAGGCCGAGAGCTCGTGCTTGGATCCCGATTGAGCCTGCATGTCCTGAAGACATCCATGAGATGACCAGGCTTAGCAACCCGGACCTCTCCTGTCACGACTGGAAGATCGCGAAACTGGAGGAGCCGAAGGGTCTTTATCGAAGTGCGATTATCGTTATCAATAAGGAATCTGCGGCCTCTCTGGTGCGAGACAAGGAAGTGATAAGATACGGGTTCGAGATGATTACTCTCCGAATATACAAAAAAGATGAGGTAGACGCTTTATGCGAGCCTCCACAACCCACTTTAGAAGCTGTGTCGCAAGACGTAGGGGGTCTTGGTGCTACTATCACCTTTCCATCCATGGATGTGGACGATGGTGTACCTGGGCCCTCTTCTGTCGCGGCGCAATCTTCTTCCCTACACTCAGAAGCTGTGTCGCCAGACGTGGGGGGTCCCAGTGCTATCATCACTTTCCCATCCTTGGATGGGGATGATGTTGTACCAGGGCCCTCTTCTGTCGCGGCACAGTCTTCTTCCAAAAACGTCAAAAGTTTATCCCTAATGGAGACTGATGACTCATCTAACAAAGTTCTCTCCAGTGAGGAAGAAGATGAACTGCTAGGTTCCTCTTCGTCCGATCTGGATGAACTGGATCTAACAGTGGTGGAGGTTGATCTGCCTAGTTGTAGCCAAAATTCTGCAAATAGCACAGATTAATCTCCAACACTCTATTAAGGCTTCGGCCTCCCTTCTTCTCCGCCTGTCAAAAACTGGGGAAGATGTCGTTCTCATCCAAGAGCCCTGGATTGTGAAATCCCTGGTTCGAGGATTGAGAACTCCTGGCTACTGCGTCTTATATGTAACGGGAAAAGGTAACCCAAGGTCCTGCATACTAGTAAAACGTAGTCTAAATGTATTTTTACTCCCTAATTTCAGTGATAAAGACGTCACCACAGCCAGTATGGTAATAGACAACCATACCTACTGGCTGGTATCAGCGTATTTGGGCCACGACCACCAGGGCCCACTGCCTGGTACCACTCTGGAGAACTTAATGATCCTCCCTTATGCGCTCTTGAACTCGATAAAAAAGTTGATGAGCTTACAGCAGCCCTCAATAAAGCTATGGAAACTGCCTGTCCCCTCACTACAGTGCGAGGAAAGAGAAAACTGTATTGGTGGGCTGCTGAACTAGAAATACTCAGGAAAGGTTGTAGAAGGCTTTTTAACCGTGCAAAAAAGTCTAGACACCTCCAAGATTGGGAGTCCTATAAGGAATCCCTCAAAAAGTATAAACAAGAATTGAGAATAGCCAAAAGATCCTCATGGAGATCCTTCTGTAGCTCAAAAGAAGAGTCCTCGGAGGCATCGCGGCTAAGGAAGATTCCCTCGACAAATCCAACCATGCATAGTTGTCTCAAAAACTCAGATGGTACATGGGCTAACTCTTGCGAAGAAACGCTAAACCTGTTATTAGATACCCACTTCCCAGATAGCTCCAAATCCGTTAATACAATAAACCGTCCTGGATCGGGTATTAACATAACTTTTCCTCAAGGTCTTGTCACAAAAGAAAAATTGACATGGGCTCTGAATAACTTCAAACCTTATAAATCTCCAGGTCCAGATCAAATCATACCAGCTGAGCTACAACACCATCGATATAACTCTTCCTATCATTGAGATGATGTTCAAAAGTTGTCTAGATCTGGCCTATATACCTCAGCGATGGAGAGAGGTAAAAGTAGTATTCATTCCCAAGGCGGGCAAATGCTCGCATGTCAACCCTAAAGATCTAAGACCTATTAGTCTATCATCTTTCATTCTCAAAACGCTGGAACGATTGATTGATATCCATATACGTAATAGCATTGATATGGGACTATCGATGTCTCAGCATGCTTACTGCAAAGGGAAATCGGTAGAAACAGCCTTGCATACTCTGGTAAGAACTATCGAATACTCCCTAGAGCAAAAGGAGTATACTATGGTTGCCTTCCTGGATATTGAAGGTGCTTTCAACAACGTTTACACATCTGCTATCACTTCTGCTATGACGACCCTAAACGTCGAATACTCACTCTGTGAGCTGATCAATCTAATGCTTAAAAGCAGGATCATCAACTCTGAGATGGGGGATTTTTGTACGAAAAGGTCTGTCAGTAGAGGCACTCCGCAAGGTGGTGTTCTGTCCCCTCTCCTGTGGAACATAGTAGTTAACGAATTGCTAATATCCCTCGAGAGGGAAGGCTACAGAGTGATTGCGTATGCCGATGATGTTGCTATCGCCGTCACAGGAAAACATCCTAATACACTGAGAGACCTCCTCCAAAACGCACTTAATATGCTCACTAGATGGGCTGATCGTTGTGGACTTAGTATTAATCCTCAAAAAACGGACCTTGTCCTTTTTACACGGAAATACAAGATCCCAGTAATTGTACCCCCTTCAATAAAAGGTGTACCACTAATTTTTACCAATGAAGCCAAATATCTTGGTCTGATATTAGACAAAAAATTAAGTTGGAAACCTAATATTCAGGAAAGAGTTAAGAAAGTCACAGTAGCTCTTTTCTCTTGCAAGAAAGCCATAGGAAGCAAATGGGGTTTTCAACCTCGCATAACCTATTGGCTATACACATCGGTCATTCGACCAATTCTCATGTACGGGGTTGCAGTATGGTGGACTGCACTGGAGAAAGTCACTTACTGCGACAAACTCAACAGAGTCCAACGCACTGCTTGTCTCTGCATAAGCGGGGCTTTGAGAACCACACCCTCAGCAGCGTTAGACACTCTCCTCCATCTGGCACCCCTCGACATTTTTAGCAAACAAGTGGCAGCGAGTACAGCTATAAGACTCAACGCCTCATCTCAATGGACCAACAATAATGTGGGACACTCCATCATTTTGAACTCTTTCGGTTCTATACCAAAGTGCATAGACTACACCATTCCAAAACCACAATTTGGTAAAAACTTCCAGATATCCATTCCATCCAGAGAAGAATGGGAAGACAAAAAACTTCTGGATGACAAAGGCATTCATTTTTATACAGATGGATCCAAGACAAGTGATGGAGTTGGTAGTGGTGTGTACTCAGAAAAGCTTAATCTTAGCATCTCATTCCGCCTTCCCAATCATTGTAGCGTCTTCCAAGCGGAAATCTTAGCGATCAAAGAGGTTCTCTCCTGGCTAAGAGAAAACGTGATATCAATTTCTGATTTCCGCATCTTCTCTGACAGTCAGGCTGCTATTAAATCTCTCGATGGTGTCTCAACCAAATCTCAAACGGCCCTCGATTGCCGATCGTCTCTGATGGAGATGGCGCAGCAATTTAACATTCACCTCTGTTGGGTGCCGGGTCACAGAGACATCGAAGGAAATTGTAGAGCCGATGAACTCGCTAAAAATGGAACCGTCATACCTATTTCACCTGAAAGGGAGAAGATAGGTATACCGATAGCTACATGTAAACTTTTGCTAAAAGAAGCAGCTTTAACGAGAACAAACTATAGGTGGCACAATTTACCAACGTGCGCAGCTACGAAACTCATATGGCCTTCACTGGACTTAAAGCGCTCTAAAGACTTGTTATCTCAAAGCAGACTTCATATTAGCTCCCTGATAGGTGTCCTTACGGGACACTGCCTTATAGGCAGACACGCAATACGACTTGGTGTAGCCTCAAATGACTTCTGCAGGAGCTGTATGGATGAGGAAGAAGAGGAAACAATCTCTCACCTTCTCTGCACTTGCCCTGCTCTTTCACTAAGACGCAAACTTCATCTGGGAGAGTACTTTTATGATAACCCCAGTGAACTAGCTAATAAGGATATCAAATATCTTCTTCGCTTTATAAAAAGCTCAAAATGGTTCGAATAGTAAGAAGTAATTCTCTAGATTCATGTGGTATCACAATGGGCCTTTCCTTTTGGCCTAAGTGTGTGGATTCTGAATCCGCAGCCACTGTAACCTAACCTAACCTAACCTTGTACGTGGGTTTTCCTTATTGGTAAACAGCCCCTAGTTGATCTGGATAAATGAGGTTTGTTCAGCTTGTGGGTTCCACCCAAAGATGTCGACATCGTCTCATTGGTAAACAGCCCCTACAGTTAATCTGGATAAATGAGGTTTGTTCAGCTTGTGGGTTCTACCCAAAGATGTCGACATCGTCTGCAAATCACCTGGTGTCGATAGTCGCTCTTGAAGAATCACGGATTGCTTTCTCCAACGCCAGAATGAAGAAGAGGCAGGCTAGTCAATCCACTTGTCGGAGTTTATTGAAAATGAATAAACTTTCTAATTTAATTATGAAAGAGATGAACCGGTATTGTGGTCGAGATTATTGAAGTGAAATTGTTTAAACAAAGTTCCTTTATTGACGATAACAACAAAGTTAAAATTCAAATAAAAAATAAAACACAAACGCGAATTACTTTTCACAATGAATTTTATTTGGATGCATTTCGGGTTTATTGAAAATGTTTACCTTAATTTGACTTGAAAAGTTAGTGGTTAAATTAAGGATACCAATTTCTCCATAGCGAGACATTTCTCTGCGCATCGAACTATCCGATCTTTAAAAATTGATGGGAATATAAGACGGACTCCACGATGTTATATCTAGTGATGTGCCGAAACGTAAACGTAAGCCGAGTTAACTCGAGTTTTTTTGCAAACCGAATTGGCAAATCGAGTTGGCGAAGCGAATTGGGGAACCGAATAAGCAAACAGAGTTTTCGAACCGGGTTGGTAAATCGAGTTGGTGAACCGAGTTGGTGAAGCGAGTTATAGCAAACCGAGTTGGCAAACCGACTTTTCAAACCGAATTGGCAAACCGAGTTCGCGTACCGAGTTGGCAAACCGAGTACGTTAACCGGATCAGTTGATAAAGTGGTGGTACTCCACGTTCCTTTTGGTTGTTAGACTTAACTTCCTCAAATGTAGCACGAGCATACCATTAAAGTCGACTTTCTATCGCTCTTAAATGTTTTTGAGATCGGGGCAGCACAGCGTCATGCTCCGGAAGGATTTGAAGAACTTCCGCGCCGGGTGCAGTCGTTGCTTTCCTTTTCTTCGTCTCCAAGACAATGTTTTTTGTTTACTTTTTATATTCTTCTTCGAGTGCCGCGGTTCTGTGTTCAGACGCTAGTCTTCATTTTTCGTCAAAGCAGTCGCTCCATCGAATCAGAGTCTGAGTCGATGTTGGCAGTTTGGCACCTAGATACGAGGCCCGAAGAATTGCGGCGATCTATCCACACGTCGTCTATTTGGTTACGAGTGATTCCATCAGATGATACCTTGGTAGTTACGCGTTAACCTTGAATTGTACGCAACCATGTTCTTCGATGCTGCCATATCTATGACCGCCTGTTCTTTGTCATTAGGACTAGGACATCTACCTCTAACAAATGATGTCTTGAATGACCGTTGTAATAAATGACTGTCTGTTTTTGGGAAACACATTCCCATCTTTTCTCTCGTAATGCTATTATGTCAGCTTTAAGTGTTGTCTTCTGTTTATTCGATTACCTACTTTCGTGGTACAGGTTACTTGCCTCATCCCTAACGTAACTTGCATAGCATGAACATCACTATCGACCGCCTCGTGGGGGCTATGGTGATACTTCTACCATTCCGAGATAAGGCTAGAAGTCTACCAAAATTTCAAATGCTTCATTTTTGAAGTCGCCCGTAGCTTAGTTGGTAAGTGCGTTGACTGCTAAGCCGAACGTCGTTGGTTCGAGTCCTACTCAGGCCAAGTTTTTATTTCATCTTTCGCGGGTACTGCCTCTTGCGAAGACCTGACAAATTTTCCAAGAGTATCAATCTGTCATGAAAAAAGTGCTTCTCAACTTTGCCGTTCGGAATCGGCGTTAAATTGTAGGTCCCCTCAATTCTTCACACGCACTCAGAGAATTGTTGATGAGAGTAAGTCGCTTAGGCCTTGGCTCTTCAAGAGTTGTCGCGCCACTCTATTCTATTTTTTATTCATTTTTGCATATGCTTAAAATTTTAACTTTCAAATCCACTCTTATCTGTAAGTATAATAAGTTTCCACATGCGTCATGGGCGAAATCGCGAAAATCAACATTTTCTTGGTAAAAATCTAAACGATTTTCTAGTGACATAAAAACTTCATGCCGTGTGGACACTGTGAGAAAAGAACTCTTTGATGTTCCCAACAATTTTATAATTTTTTGTCACGATTGTACCGTGAAAATGCCAAACAACAAGGAGGGCACTAAAGAATGATGATTAAATCATCGTTTTCATTCACAACATTTTGTCCTTCACCGTAAAGATCCCAATCACATTGGTATAACCAAAAAAATCAAAAATCCCCATTTGGAAAATTCATGAAAGTCTAATTTCCACTGACATTACAAGAAGAAAGGTAAACTTCGCAAGTCTCAAATTTTCAATTCGATGGTTGGGTGATTGTTGGGAAATAGTATTGTGAACCAACATGACCATAAAACTGAAGACGAACCTCGCCATTCATAAAAGTGAAGGAGGAAATTGATGTGCCCTCACAGAGTCATCACGCCACCACCAGCTTTCGTCATCGTGTGTCTTCGTTCGTTCTGGTTGTAGTCGCAAAGACAATTATTATTATTATTACCCACCTACGTACTCGCTGTTGTTTCACGAGCATTTTGTGTATTCACATAAAATTTTGAGGAAAATTCCGTGGGAATGATCTACAGCCAGCCACTTACTCTTGTACACTTCAATGATTTTTTATCATCACGGATTGGTGAATGGGAATTTTTATGAATGAAACAGTCGATGAGAGAAATGGAAATTGGGGTCACTGACGTGAGTGGTTGTCTTTTTTTTTGTTTGTGAGGTTTTTTTTATGAATGAATAACATAAAGGGTAACATAGCAATAATCTTGATTGTGAGGATGAACTTAAATAAACAGATTTAGGCGTCCTGGTCTACACCACCCTTCCAGCGCTATATTCTTCGCTCATACGAGCTAGATGTGCAGCCCACCGGAGTCTACCAGGTTTAATTTTTGTCATCAAGTCTGTTTCGCAGTAGATTTGATATAGCTCGTGGTTTCCGGAACCGGCCTTCCTCAAAACGGAGCCAACTATCCGCCGTAAGACTTTTTTTAAGTGAGTATGAACTGGCAAGACCAAGAAACTCTGGTCTTGTTGGTAGTAGTAGTGGAAATGGTGGCCACGAGCAGTCTAGCTCGGTGACACAATTAGCGCTGAGTTGCGCCGTTTTGATACCATAAAATACTCGAGGGATTATATATAGTACTGAGTTTTGAGTGCGCCTCAAATCCACTTTGTTGCGTTTAGAAAGGAGATCAAATCTTTGACCTCCAGTTCTGAGAGCTCATTGAGTTCGTTGAAGAAGGACTTTCCCAATGTTTTGGCTCTCGTTTTGGCTAGGGCAGGACACTTGCATAAGAAGTGAAGAACAGTTTCCTTTTCTCGCTGGTCCTCACAACTACGACAGAAATGTTGGCCTTGTTACGACGAATCCGAGAAGATCTTACTTCTCAAAAATCCGTCCCTAAGATCTCTCATAAGCATGATAACGGGACATAACCTACTTGGCTACCACAAAAAGAAGATGGGGCTTAGTACAGACGACATATGTAGAGGCTGCGGCGATGAGGAAGAGCACGAGAACACGGCTCACTTCCTATGCCACTGTCCAACACTCTGCCGTACTAGGTATAAATTTTTAGGCAACTATTTCTTTAATGAACTAGAAGAACTATCTGAACTCCCAGGCAATCGCCTACTGAACTTTGTCAAGTCCACCAAATGGCTCTACCAGCCATAGAATTCATAGGTTAACTCACTTTTTCAGAAGTTACAATACTTCAGGGCATCTACATTGATCTAAGTGTGATGGTAACAAAATCAACTGTCAGTCCATATAACCTAACCTAACCTAACCTCTGTACTGGCAAGACTATCGTGTTATACAGTAGTAGTTTGGAAGTAATGGTAAGATTTTTGTATTTAAACAGCCTTGAAAGCCAAAAGTAGGTTCTGTTGGCTTTGAGCAGCCGCCCGTGTATTTCTTCTTCCATATTGTTAACGGCTGCTACTACTGACCCAAGTTAATTGAAGGATCGCACTACTTCGAATTCGTGCTCCTCCGCCTTAATAGCTGTTCTTCTACTATTGTCAACGTTTTCAGCAGATGGGGCCACCATGTACTTTGTTTTTCCCTCATTTATGCAGCCCTATGTTTTTTGCCGCCTGCTCGATCTGGATAAATGAGGATTGTACAGCTTCTGGGTTCCTTCCAAACATGTCAGTGTCGTCTGCTTTAGCCAATAATCGGGTGGACTTGGTGAAGAGAGTCCTTCTGATAGATGTTCCAGGTTCACAGATTGCTTTCTCCAATGCCAGGTTGAAGAGGAGGCAGGCCAGTCCATCACCTTGTATAAGCCCATTGTAAATGTGGACGGGTTCGGATTGCAATCCTACCGAAAGAAGATGCCGAATTCTCTCATGACCTTGTACATTTCCACCCTCGCTATGCTGTAGTAGGCGGCTTTAAAGTCTATTAACAGATGGTATATTTTGATATTGAAATCTAAACATTTTTCTATCGCCTGCTTTAGGTAAAAATCTGATCAAATGTCGATTTGCCTGGTCCGAAATAACACTGATACTACCCGATTATAGTTCCTACGTATGGGGTATTCGATCTTGAGTTGTACTCAATTACGTTGTATCTCTATAATAGCTGCATAATAATTCCTATTTACTAGTCTTCTGCCATTTGTTCCTGTACGGGAACATCATCAATGTTTGCTGGCCGCAGCATGATGTTATCATCTTGAAATTGTGGAGCCGTCATTTCAACCGTAAGTTGACCGTTGAGCAAATCATTGAAGTGCACTTCCCATTGCTCCATAATGCCTTTGGTATCGGTGATCAGATTGCCCTCGCCGTCCTTACAGTAGGTGCAGCGCGGTGTATAATGATGCAAACCTCGCTCCCTATTTCCTTCAATCATACTGACAATATTTTTTTCCAGGCTGTTTCCTTTTGCCTGTGAAGCTTCTTTTCCGGCTCCAGGCTCGAAGAATGGCAGTGATCTATCAACACGTGGTCCATTTGGTAACGAGTGACTCCATTAGGTGATATACCCAAGTGGTGGATATCCTAACGCGGGAACCTGGCACTCGCAACGACCATGTTCTTCGATGCTACCAACTCAATGACTCGCTGTCCATTGCCATTACTCATTAGTGTTCTCATGCAAACTATGGTATCCAATGATTGCCTGAATAGGTACTGGCACCAAACCTAGTTTTGCGTTAAAATCACCAAAGATGATTTTGACGTTTCTACGAGTTCGTAGGTCCGTGAACGTTTGTGAAGCTTATGTTTTAAATTTTGCTGATGCTGACTAGAAAACGTACCCCGAGCACATGGTGGATGACCGCTGTATTCTGTTGTTTGCAAGACACCATTTTTTGGACATGTTTTCTCTAGAAGAGTTGTCATATCAGTTTTATATTTGGCCAAGACATCAGCTAGCTGCTGCGCAGCTATGACTCTGTAGAGTGATTACGTTCCATCTGAAAATTCTAAAACCTTCATTCCTTTTTCGTTGCAGGAGTCGTCGGTTGAATCTTTCATATCCGAGACTTGTTATTGGGTTCGTAAATGTTGGTTTTTTGGAGGGGGAGGTTACCAACCTCAGGCCTAACCATCCTTGGAAGGGACTAGCCTCACCATATAAGCCGATTCGTCGTTTACAGCTGCCGCCTCGTGTAGGCCTTGGTGACATTTCCACCAGTCCGAGATATGAATTCTACTCGGCTGGCAGCTGTCTTATTTAATCAAAATCTCGACTTAAAATTCTTATGGGAATTCAAAAACTTGCGATACCTATATCAGAAAATAAAAATAAATAAAAAAAAAACTTCAATTTCTCATTATATTAATATTTATTTAAATTAAACTTATTTGTTTTAACAAATTATTTAAAATAAATAAAATAAAAATATATTTAAGCACGGGCAAAAGCCTCCCATTTCTGTTGTGCGTTTTTTGAAACCAAAGTCTGTCGAAAGCATGTTACTCGTCTCTCCATCTTTTCGGTTGTCGTCCGACTCTTCTGGTACCACTAAATGGTGTCCAATCCGTACATACCTTTGACCACCTGTCATCTGACTTCGCATAAAATGGCCTGCCCATGCCCAATCCCATTTCAGTTTCCTTGTCTTCCAAACAATATCTTCAAATCCTGTCAATGAGCGTATGATGACGTTTCTTATTCGCTGATATCTTCTTATACTTAACATTGTCCTCTCCATTGCCCTTTGAGTTGTTGAAAGCTTGCTTTTAATTGCAACATTGTTCGTCCATGTTTTGGAGCCATATGTTAGCACTGGTAAAACTTTTGAAATATTCGAGTCCAACATAGGTTTCACGTCCCAAAATTGCCTCCATCCGTTCGTTATTCTTCGAGATATCTCCTTCTCCTCTCTTCTATTAAATGAAACTTACTGTCCTAGATATATGAAGTCCTCCACATATTCTATCAGGTGTCCATTTATATGCATAGGTGTTCTAGTTGCATTTGTCATGACTTTTGTTTTGTTTTCGTTTGCCTGAAGACCTGCCTTAGATCATTCGAGAATGAGTTCGTTAATCATCTTTTGAAGATCTTCAGGATTATCACTCATCAAGATAATATCATCAGCAAACCGCAAATTTGTAAGATATTTTCCATTGATTTGTATGCCAATGTGCTCCCAATTAAGTTTTCTGAAGCATTCTTCTAGGATAGCTGCGAAGAAAGGTGGGGAAATTGGGTCCCCTTGCTTAGTTCCGCTTTGTAGCTTAAATGGTTCTCCAAAGATTTCTGTTTTTATTTGCGCAGTGGAAGAATCATAGATTTTTTTTGAAAATTTTTACCCAGCGACTATTAATACCTTAGTTAAGCAGTGCATCCTACATAAAGTCCTGGTTAATTGTACCGAATGCCTTTCTAAAATCAATAAAGATGAAATAAACAGGTAACCGGTATTCTCCACTTTTTTCGATGGTTTGATTAATTACCTGAAGGTGATCTACAGTTGAGAAACCTGATCGAAATCCTGCTTGCTCCACTGGTTGGTGTTGCCCGAAGTCTACTTCTAGTCTATTGAAGATATTTGCAAATATTTTGTAGATATTAGATATCAGACTAATTGGACGATAGTTGATGTCATCTTTTTTCCCTTTCTTGTGTAACAGAGTGATGTATGACTTTTTCCATTGGACAGGAATTTCTACAATAGCTATAACATCGTTAAAAATATCTCTTAGCCAAGCTGAAGAAGATTCAATTCCATACATAAGGATTTCGGCCTCAATTCCATCACTACCCTTACTTTTTTCATACCCAAGTTCCATAATAGCCTTTTGTATTTCGCCTTGAAGAAAAGGTAAAATTTCTTCAGAATTTTCTTCTAGCCTCTGTTCTATATTATTTCCGTTTTCATTTTGGCGATTATTTGAGTAGATGTCCTTACAAAATTCTATTGCTACTTTGTTTATTTCCTTTCTGTTCCGGACTTGTTCGTTGTTTTTTGAAACCCCTAAGACCCACTCCTTCTCCAATTTCAAGTTTTGTTTAACTTTCTTTATCGATTTTGTGGTTTCCAAGATATTTTTTATATTTTTTTCATTAAATTCTCTTACTTCTTGTTTGCTTCTTTTCTTTATCTCTTTTCTCAAGGTTCTCAGTTCCATTCTTTCATTTGGTGACATATTTTCAGTTTTCCTTAAAAATTCTCTTCTCTTTATCGTATTTTGTGTAGCAGGTGATATTTTATTTTTGTTCGTATTCTCAGGACTTTTGAAGACATATTTTGCAGCTATTATTGTCAAAGTTTTTTCGAATTGGTTATATTTTTGTTGAACCGTTCTATCACCACTCGTTTCCTTTAAGATGCGATGGCGGAGCTCTAACTCCTTGTAGTTCGCAATTTGGATCGGACTGAGTTCTTTTTTCAGCACAAGATGAGTTTTCTTACAGTACTTCCTTGACTTGTGATTGATTAGTAACTTGGCTCTTACTTACCTGTGATCTGAATCGTATTCGAACTTATTTAAGACATCGACATCTTTAAAAAATGTTCTCTTATTGGTGTGAATAAAATCGATTTGATTCTTATGTTTTCGATTCATATGGATCCAAGTCCACATTCTACTATATTTTTTCCTGAAGAGTGAATTCGTAACTGTTAGTTTATGCTGGCACAGCAATTGCAACATCCTTTTCCCTCGGTTATTTCTATTTCCATACCCATATGGTCCCATTATTGGTTCTTCTTCGGGTCTCTTAAATCCAATGCGTGATTTAAAGTCTCCAATTACTATAAGTGAATCTGAGCTGAGTACCCATTATATATAAAATAAAAACATTTTAGACCAACTCCAACCGATATAAAATTTTTGAAGTACCACGAATGTTATGTAAATCTTTGAAAATATTTGCGATTTTTTTCCATACTTAAATAAGATTTTCTTTTACATTTTTCTCATTACAGTACTTTGCCATTCGAATTGGTCCGGTTGTCAAGCGTGATGTGATGAAGGCCTCAACGATGTTGGAACATGAGCAACAGTAAGTCAAAAAATTATTCAATAATTTTCACTACAAGCAAATTTTTTAATATAAAATTTTACCCCCAAAAAGAGTTGAACTAATTCCAATCAATAAAAGACTCTCGAGCCTCTTGTTACCTGTAAATTCCATTCCATAAACTCAAATGCAATTGTGCGGATTCTTCAAATATTTCACTCCACAAACTTTCTCAAATTACATCGTCGAAGTCGGCCGGCCTCCCCTTGTCGCGCTCGTCTCTGCCAATCAAAAGCTTAAACAAAGTTTTAATTTTCGTATGAACTCATTTTTCCGGACATCCGGTGGTGTAGGTAACGGCTACACCACCATTGATACAAATGACAAATTTATACGACACGGCAGTTTTTTTTTTTTTGTGCAAGTCTCGTACCCACTTTAGAATGAATGAGCCGCGTACGTTTGTGTGTGTCACTCGCTTACTATTGCGATCGTTTGTAAGCGGAAACTCAACTATGTCCCAATCGTGCAGAGTCAAATATTTTCGTTTGTTGTTTTATTGTCTCATTTAATATGCGCTTATTGTTTTGTCATTGTACACCGACCGGAAGTAACATTACTACTCGTTCTCGTATACTAACCTTTTTCTCTTTTCATTTCGTTCTCGTTGGTATATTTTTTCGTTTGACTTTTTTTGTGTTTTAATTCTATTTGAATCGAGATTCTCTTGAAAAAAAAGCAAAATTACAACAGTTTGCTATTTCTCGTAGTGTGGTTTATTTTTTTTTTTTTTTTTTGGTATTGAAACAAAAGTGGGATGGAATCGGGCCAGTCAGTCATGAGAATAGTTTATAATTTATAAGACAGTAATAGCGGTTTTTTTGTGATGACACGAAAGTCTGATAGTTATGACGAAAGAATGACGCTAAGCGATTATTTGGCTAATTGCTAAATCAGAAGGTGGCGTTATGAATGAAGCAGCTATTTTTTTTTGTTTCAGTTGATGATTTCACTGAGTACGTTTTAAATTTGTGAGAGACTAAATTAAAATTGTCTTAGTAGCAAATCGAATGATAGACAACTGTAATTTGCTGTGTCATTTGACATGTGACTTTTTGGAAGAATTGAAAAAAGTGGACAAATTGTTTTGATAGATATTCTATCTTACCGACTTCTTTGGATTTGATTGGATTTCTTGTGAGGCCGAAGTTGGGCTCGAGTGTGAACTGATGGGCATTCCTGGGAGCGAGGATATTACGGTTGAATATCTTGAGGGGAGGAATACAATTGGCTTTTTCACTAGAGCATATACCGTTGAAATATAAAAAAAATATATTAATTAGGCCTTAGGCGAAGTTATACGACCCGTGCCGATGATCAGCCTGGCAGAGGGCCCAATTCAAAAATAGTTCAGTCTCTAACGGAGTATCCGGATACCTGGCGACCTCCGGATTAACCAGCCTTATCTGTACATGCGAATCTCTGCGCAGACGTACCTTCCTTTCTTCGCAACTCGCGAAATTAAAGATGAAGACAAACAAAAAACAAAAGCAAAACAAAAATGAGACCGGTACTCCTTCAAAACCAGGCGGCAGCACGGGTTCAAAGATGTTTGCCGTTCCTCCTACGCCTGGCACAAAAGAGGTGGTTGTTGCTACTCATGATCCCTCTTCTTTTGCAAGTTGCATCGAGAGTAGGCAGGTAGTGAAACCTAATTTGAGCAGTGGCGAGGTTGTGAATAACGGCTTCAGGGAGTAAACCTCCCGCCATACAAGTCGACCAGAAAAGGCAGAGACCGTCTAAGGCCATCTATAACAAAAGGCGTCAGGCTGCGAGAATCCTGAAAGCATCTGGTGAATCACTGGATGCTGGCGGGACCTCGAAGCTTGATGCCCGAATTAGGTAGGCCCAAAGCGTCCTTTCAACAACTAGGACGAATGACAACGTCAAAACGGCCTTGTGTGCAGAACACTAGCGCTCCCCTTAATCTCACTCTTCGTAAACCTTATAGCGACGACGGCGACGCACAGTGGATCGCATCCATATAATTAGACGTGAAAAAGTAAATGACATAAACTACAAACAATTCAATTTCTTATCAATAACGGATAACTGTTAAGTCTGAAAACACTTTTTTTTCTTATTTAAACCACTTTAGTATGGAATAAATGATCTGCAGAAGTGAAAGTGAAAAATCTTTTTTTGTTCTGGTGCGCTTAAGTTACTTAGAAAAATAATTTTTAAAATTACAATTTTAAGTGAAATTGAAAAAAAAATATGGCAGATGTTCGTGAAGGTATGTGTTTTTATAAATCTGTGTTGAAATTTTAGTAACGTTTGTTTGTTGAATTTAAAAAAGCGTTGTTGAAATGACGAAAAACGTTGTTTTTATCATGTTTGTTTTGGAAAATCAAAATATGTGCTTAAGGTTGCCTTAAAAATAAATCATGCGTTTTGGATAGATGTGAACGTCTACTTTCTAGAAATATATGTTATATACCTCGCAAAGATTTGCAAAGCCCTTTTTATTCACTTTTAAGGAAAGGATTTCTGCGTACCAAGGAAGGAGTTTTTCCATGTTTGGTGTTCGAATTCCAAATTGACTCGGACAAAAAAACTTTTGGACTATATTTCGAAATAAATCTTAATTTTCTTGATTAATGAACATTATAGATGAAAATAGATATTTTCTAAAAAGATTAGAATTTTTCACTTCTAATTGTATGAAGCCGGTCCACTGTGCGACGTGGCAAAAGGCAAGGTGGTTGTTGCGGTTATCGACAGAAGCGATAAAGATGGCACGATTTCATCTGATCGGTGGCCAAACAAATAGCTTCCAAAACTATAATTAGTCATGGAAAAGTACTTACCAACCCATCAGTTCGGTATCGACATACAATTGTAATTCACTTCAATATTTTACACGTGCTTAACCAATCGTTGAAGAGTGGACCCAATAAGACTTTGGTTTTGTGGAGCTGTGGTGATCTTCATCACCATGTCCTGTAACACCTGTCTGGGCACAGGGCACCAACAAACCTCCTCCATCATCCACGGTCTGTTGCTAGACACCTTAGCTGTGGCCACTTTTTCCTGTGAGTGTCTGATTCAGCTAAAACTGTTCCCCACGTTGTCCTTGGTCTTCTTACCCGCCATGCACCCTGAGGAAAGCAGTGCGAGCTTTATTGATTCCTCTTTTGACGTCCGGATTCCGGATCTGTACTGCCATCAACTGATACGATTCTTCCAAGGCTATAAAACTGTTCGGCCTCTTGAATTGACGTCTCAATACATTGATCTGTGGAACAACCTGTAGTCATTACTTTCGACTTTTTGCCGTTTTTTTTTTTGCCGTTTACCTTAAGACAGATCGATTCACTTGTAGGGGTTGGGTCATCCCGTACTGATGTAACCACTGATGTTACCACTGAATACCCTTTATCTCATCTGTACCTACGGTGGCGGTCAATACATTATCTATCGCCAGTAGAAAAAGTATTGGCGATAAAACATCCCTGGTCACTGCTGCACTTTGAAAGAGTCCTAGAGCCTTCCTTTATAATAACCACTTTTTTTTGGGTGATCAAGGTCAAATGCCTTCTCAAAACCTACGGAGATGATATAAAGTGATGATTGAAATTCGACTGACTGCTCTAGAATAATACGCATGGTGTTGATATGTGTTTGACACACGATCGACCACTGCAATTCCTGCTTGATGCCTCTCGAGTGTAGACTCAATTCTAATCTTTCTTCGCTGTTGTGCTATCCTACAATAATTATTATTTTTTGGTTTTAGTTGTGATTTGTCCATTAAGTTGTGAAAAACCAAGCAAAAAGACGAACAAATAAATTCAACTTGAACCTTACCTTAATTTCCCTCTAAAAATAGTTCTATCTTCACCCAGTAACAGTCTAATCACATCCAAATGCGGGACCAAATCAATCGATTAATCGAAGAAAAGAAGAGCATAAAAATAAATCTATATCTTTCGAATGGCTGTTGAATAATCGAAATCAAATTACAACGCGATCTCCATCACTTCTATCTCATGAATGGATTTCCTATCGTCAAAGAAACAACAACACTACCAGCTGACACTTCCCTTAAGAGATATCATTTTTAATGGTCACATCGAGTGGGCTTATATTCTAGATTCTAGACACTCATGTGGAGGTTTAATTCATAGACATGCTCTGTCTAGTTTCCCATTGAGAGACTTTTATATTTTGGAAGGATGATGATGATTCAAGAGCAGAGGGTGGATAAATTGGACCCCCAACTGTCATGGTTGTTTATTCTTCCACTTGACGACACGGTGAGAGGGAAATTAAGAACTCAAGACATTGCATTTGTTTTAGTTTTTTTTTTCTTTTTCTCATTTTCATTCTTTAAGATGAATTGTTTATTTTTCCATCATCCGATCACAGTTGTTGTTCCAATTTTGCTGTCTGTTAGTTCTCGGTTTTCAGTGCTGCTCTACGCTCAAGTTCTCGTTCTCGTTCATGTTGTTTTGTTTTCTTTGTTTTATTGTAACATTCTTCGTCCGGTCCGGTTTAGTTAGTTGCATGCAGAAGCAGCATTGATAGGGAGGTGATGGTGGCCAGGCCGGATGTTGCCAAGAGTGCTGCTCAGCATGATGATTTTAGATTGACTCTTCTACTTTATTCTATTTTTCTGATGTGTCTTGACGGTTTATCGTTTGAGATGATCATTCAGAGATAGAACTTTTTTTCGTTGTTGTCTGTTTTGCAAAGACCAAAGACGACAAAGGTAGAATTTTGATGATTTCGCAGAGGAAGTTAGATAAATGTTTGTCTTGGATAAATAAATAAAAGAGAACACGTGAAAACCGATAATAAAATAAGACAATATAAAAAACACCTTATTGTTTTCACACTTTTTGTTTTAAATTAGTTAAACGACGAAAATTACGATGTTCACGATACACATATATATATATATAAACGCACGTAGACATTGAATTAACGAGACGAATAACGATTAAAAACACGAACCTGAATGCATTTCGGACTGCTTGCAGTCCATCATCAGCATCACGACTGGTCCAGATAATGCAGCATCTTGTTGATATGATGTTAGATGAGAGAAAATAAGTTTGATATAATATTGCCGTTATCAGCATTGATCGCATTATTGTCCTTTTGTATGAAATAACTTTCATATGCATCTAATTTTCTCTCATCTGATATTTGTTTCTTAACACTGAGATTATTTATGTTTAATTCTGAGCGATTATGTTTTAATGCATGTTTTGCAATCGCTGAACACTGGGGTTTATTTAGTTTAATGTAGGAGTTATGTTCTTTAAACCTTTTTTTTCAATTGTACGTTTTGTTTGGCCGTAATAAACTCTGTCACAATCTTCACATTTTATTCCATAAATCCCGGATTTTTTAAATTTATCTACTTTGTCTTTCGTTGAGCCGAGTAGATTTTTAAGTTTGTTTTTGCTCGAGAACACAAGGTCAATGTTGTGGTCATTAAAGTTTTTGGAAATTTTGTTTGTAATTTCCGGCACATAGCACATCGATGCACGTTTCACTTCACTTTTTTCATTGTTTTGTGAAAACAATGTTGACAAATTCGATTTTTTAATTTTTTTCGAATGTTTTAAAATTAGTTTGTCAACTAATTTATCGCTATAACCGTTCATATCTGCTACTTTTTTGATGTATTCATATTCTGATTTATAGCTTGAAGCAGATAGTGGAAGTTTGCACAATCTATGTGTTAGGGAATGGAAGGCTGCAAGTTTATGTTGGATTGGACAATGTGAGTCATTTGTTATGAAGCGGAGGGTACTTGTTGGCTTGTGGTAAACCGATATATCTATTTTATTTTGCGAATTTATTTTTAATTCTAGATCTAGAAAACAGATCTTTCTATTTCGTTCTGTTTCAATTGTAAATTTTATGGAATCAAATTGTTCGTTTAAGACTTTCAATGTACTATCTACTTTATCTTTTTTCACAATGGAAAACACATCATCTACATACCGACACCAAAAACGTGGCAAGAGTTGTTGATTTTGTAAATTAATCTCGAAAGCTGACATAAAAAGTTCGGACACTAATGGACTCAATGGATTTCCCATATTTGTTCCTTTTTCAACTTTATAAAACTTTCCTCTAAATTGGAAAAAGTTTTGTTCCATACACATTTTTGCAACATTTAAAAAACACACTTTTTTCACGGATGGGATATCAATCAAATCAAGATACTTTTCAAATTCCACGAGTGCGATTTGAACCGGAATGCTGGGGAACAGAGACACGACATCAAATGACACTAACATTTCATCTTCTAGAATGATTTCATTTTGCACTTTTTTAACAAAATCGAAAGAATTTTTCACAGAGAGACTTTTTATTGGGGGCAGTTGTCTTATTTCGTTTACTAACCACTTTGCTAAAAAATACGAAGGAGAAGAAATGCTGCTTACAATTGGTCTGTCACCCGTTTTGTGTAACTTTGGAAGACAATAAATTAGAGGTACTTGGGGATTCGGTACTGATAATTTTCTTTTCAGCCATAAACCAAAAATAGAACTCACGTTTTTAATGAGATCGTTACTATCTCTTATCATTTTTGGCAACGGATTTTTATTTATGACCTTATATTCACTCCTACATTAAACTAAATAAACCCCAGTGTTCAGCGATTGCAGAACATGCATTAAAACATAATCGCTCAGAATTAAACATAAATAATCTCAGTGTTAAGAAACAAATATCAGATGAGAGAAAATTAGATGCATATGAAAGTTATTTCATACAAAAGGACAATAATGCGATCAATGCTGATAACGGCAATATTATATCAAACTTATTTTCTCTCATCTAACATCATATCAACAAGATGCTGCATTATCTGGACCAGTCGTGATGCTGATGATGGACTGCAAGCAGTCCGAAATGCATTCAGGTTCGTGTTTTTAATCGTTATTCGTCTCGTTAATTCAATGTCTACGTGCGTTTATATATATATATATGTGTATCGTGAACATCGTAATTTTCGTCGTTTAACTAATTTAAAACAAAAAGTGTGAAAACAATAAGGTGTTTTTTATATTGTCTTATTTTGTTTGTCTTGGAATCGGATGCGAGAGGAGATGAGTTAGCAGTTTCAAATTGACGTTTGTGTTGATATATTTTTTGCTGATAAATACAATAGCAAGAGTGATATCTTTTGGAGCGATAAGCCTGATTGTCAGAGCAGATATTATCTGACTGATGCTTGACTTTGTACACTGAAACGAATTCATATCGAGATCATACCCTTTTAACAGTCACTGAGCCATATCAACGCTGAAGAAAGCTTTATTGGAGTTTTATGGTCGACTTAAAATTGGAGCACTTTCTTTGGGGTTCCAAAACAACATACCTACCTACATCCAACTATAAAACCCCATGAAATTGTCTTTTGAGCTCCTCCAGATAGACATAATATTGTTGCAGTGCATCGCGCACATGGTGTGTAATTTGCTTCTTTATAATGTGTAGACGGGTTTTGATGATTTGAAGGGGGAACACAACAACACAAAAAAAAAAAACCATTCCCCAACATTGTAAAATTTATGAGTACCAAAAAAACACACGAGAAACAAAAAATGGAATGGGGAAACATTAAAAACAGCCAACACGTCCAGCTGAGATTCTACTCGTCATCGTTTTTATTATTCTTTTGGAAAATTTAATTTCATTTTATTATTTGTATCTTCATTGCCTAAATTTCATAATGATGATGCGTTGCGTTCGTTTTGTTGCCGGCCCCAAAAATGAGACATAATTGAGGAAGTAGTTTCCTAATTATTTCGGACGAGCACAAAATTTTGGTTGCCATGTGGATGAGTTAGACGTAGGGCACGGCCATGGTTTTATTGTTTTCCTTGGGTATGAAGAGAGAGCATTTGTTGTTGTTGTTATTTTTGGGGAAATGTGATGAAAAGATTTTTCGTGAGAAAAGACTTGCTAGACAGTGATTATAAATAAATGTGAGTAGTAAGGGAAGTAATAAAATTTAATTTGAGTGTAGTGATCGTGAAGACGGTGATTTTGATGTCCTAGTTTCACTTTTTTTTTCTTGACATGTTGTTATGACTTTTTATTCTGCATTTGGGGTAAATAATCCTTAAGGCATTGTCTAGCGCTCGGCATTATTTCCAGAAAAGCTGACAGGTTTATGGGAAATCAAGAATGATCTGGTGAAAAGGAGGTAATTGATATAGAAGCAGTATCATTGACTTTTTCATTCCGAACAGCTAGTGTCACAACAGATTTGTCGGTGATTAGGAAAGAATTTACGTAGGTACCTAAGCCTTATCCCACGGTGGATCTACCCACACTGTCGGCGTGACAAATTCCAACCGAAGTCAGCTGAGTCACTATGTTTTATTTAAGAGGACACTAAACCTCTTCCTGATGATCCACCAGCATGCAAAAGTACACCTCAACTTTCTAAAAGAAAGAAGCAAGAGTACCCTGTATCTAGATTCACACCAGTACCAATTGAAATAGTGCCTGCTCTTATTCATCTTGGTTTGATTCTAGACTAACTACTCATGTAACACCACGGAAAACCGCATTCAACTTTCAGTCACCGAAAGAAGAGCCGTTGTCCGGTCACGGAAACTGCACTCAACTTTCAGAAACCGAAAGAAGAGCCGTTAACCGTATTTTACGAATAGCAGCTGAGGCCAAACTCAGATAACCACAACCCCCGTGAAGGTCCATATCGCCCGCGGTACCCAACAGCCTGGGTCACTTTTGTATAATCCTATGTTATACTTTCTGTGATATTTTGCAACGCTAATTTATTACATACTCTATAATACAGGGTGTCTCAAAAGTAAGTTCACATTTGCTTATCTTATTACGCGAAAGCAACTATTCTGAGGGGCGCGGGGGGTATGTCAGTCGGTAGTCTGGCTCTTGGGAATTTAGTCGCTATGGAGCGTTTCTCTGGTGCGGACCGTGCGTTGTGCGTACGTGAGTTTTACAAAAACGGTAATTCGGCGACTGTAGCGCGTAGAATTCGACATATTCGTCACTTAAATGATGCGCCTAGCACTCGACTCATTGCAAAATGGGTTGAGAAGTTTGAAGAGACTGGGTCAAATCTGGAGAAACCAAAATCTGGGCGGCCAAGAACATCAAGAACAGCCGAAAACGTGGACAGTGTTACTCAGTCTATTCGAGATGATCCAAACCTCTCGATTCGGAAGCGTGCTGTTGCTTTAAATGTGCACAGATCTTCATTATGCCGCATTTTACACAAAGATTTAAAGCTGCACCCGTACAAAATTCAGTTAGTGCAAGAACTGAAGCCTCAAGATGCTGGCCAGAGGCTTGCCTTTGTAAATCAGATGATTGAGCGCGAGGTGACATAAATTGGCCTCCACGGAGTCCCGATTTAACGCCTATGGATTTTTTCCTGTGGGGTTATGTCAAATCAAAAGTTTACGCTAATAAACCGACTTCCCTGGCACAATTAAAAGAAAATATCCGTCATGAAATGGCAGCCATCACGGAGACTACCTGCCGAGCTGTCATAGGCAATTTTAGTGCCCGACTAAATGAATGCCGAGAGCGCAACGGTTTACATTTGGACGATGTTATTTAAAAAAAATAAATTCCCAAACAGTGTACTTCAATATAAAATAAACATTTTTTCAATAAAGCTAAGACTTTTCTTTTAAAAAAAGATTTAAATGTGAACTTTCTTTTGAGACACCCTGCTTTTATTAGCTGAAAAGCTTTTCCAGCTGGCGGATGAGGGACACCGCTCACCCTCTGTCAAGTATATCCACATTGATCGAAGGGATGAACCAGCCAATAAATTGACAAGAACCTCTCAGAGGCAGCGCTAGAAGGTGTAGGTCAGCACGTTCACTTGCTGGCGAATATGTACTCGGAAACATGTTTCCTTTCTAAATTGCCAGGTCCATGATTTCACCTCCATTTGTCGGTGATGGTGATTTAGTATTCCATGTATGGAACTAGACTTTTTTCTATAGGAGAGAAAATGTTAAAATCGACGTTTTAGAAAATAATATAGTCGCCGAGCTATTCTTCGATGAAATTAATTCGTCAATTTTCGGGGCCTTTCAAACCATGCAGAACTAGCATATTTACTCCTTTCTGAATGACTCCTTAATGAACTAACATTTTCCTCATAAACATTTATATCGGTTGTTTTGGTCACATTCGGCTTGAAAAATTTATCCAAACATTTCATCTAAAACTACCTTTTCTACTACTGTTATTAATCTAATAGTACTACCGCAACTATGTCTACCAATACTTACTTAAGATGGCGCTGCAATCCGTTATGGACTCAACTAATAGTCTCCACCAGCCAGCACGGTCCCTAGCTAGCCGTCTCCAGTTTTGCACTTCAAGTTGATTAAGTTCTTCGTCCAATTGGGTGCGCCACCTGAGTTGCGGTATTCCTCTACTTTCCCGTCCCTCGGGAATGGTGTCAAAGGCATTTCGGGCCGGAGTATTGGTGTCCATACGCTCTCATTGACACTTCTGGCTAGGTCCGTGTCGCTGTAGAACCCGTAAACTTCACTGTTGACTCTCTTTCTCCATTCCTCATCAACGCACACGGGGCCATTGATAACCCGAAGAACTTTCCTCTTGAAAAAGTCTGAAGCACATTTATCCAAATTTTGTCAGGCTCCATGCTTCTGCACCATAAAGCAGGACTGGGATGATGAGGGTGTTGTATAGTTTTACCTCAGTTGATCGAGAGTTATTCTTCATATGATCTCGGCGCTGGTGTTATTGCACGTGATAAAAGCGGAGCCTTGGTAGACAAACTACTCTACTACCACGAAGTTGTATGCGTCTATTGTGACGTTCTGTCCGAGCTGTCGGTGTTGGGTGTCCTTCTTTGAAGACAGCATAATACTTTGTTTTGCCCTCATTTACCATTAACCCCATTTTTGCCACTTCTGTCTCAATTCTCACAAAACCGCCATTGACAACACGCTGTGTTGCTCTCATTATATCAATATCATCGGCGTACGGGACAGTTGAACAGACTTTTGACAGATAATACCTCGGGTGTTGACGGTGGATTTTAACACTCAAGTACGATGTTAAAGAAATCGCATGACAACGCATCGCCTTGTCTGAATCCTTTTTTGACTTGGAATGATTCCATAAGCTCGTTGCCAACCTTGATGGAGCAGGATGAGTTCTCTATCGTCATTTTGCACAAGCGAACGAGCTTGGCAGGGATGCCAAAACTGCACTGTATAAAGTCTCTGTAGATGCTGTCATACGCGACCTTAAAATCAATAAAAAGTTGGTGGGTGTCGATTTGGAGTTCATAGTTTTTTTCCAGGGTCTACCGCAAAGTGAAAAATTAGTTGATGGTTGACTTCCGTGGTCTGAAGCCACATTGAAAAGGACCAATCAGATTGAAATTCATATTACGGCAGAGAGTATCTTATAATCGATGTTAAGAAGCCTAATTCCGCTGTAGTTGCCGCAGTTTAGAGGATCTGCCGTCTTCAGGATCGTGCATACAATGCTGAGGTTCCACTCATCGGGCATGCATTCTTCCATATCTTTTATATGATTTTATGCATGCTCCATTATTAGATCGTCGCCTTAACAGCTCGGCAGCTAGAGCATCTGCTCCAACATCTTTGTTGTATTTTAGCCATGATATTGGGGATTTCACTTCGTCTAGGTCAGGTTCATGGAATTTTTGGCTATCGTCGTGTCTTAAGAATGCCTCCTGCCTGAGAGCGGGATTCTGGCAGTCGTTACCCTTATTGCGTCTACAGAAGTGTTCGTTGCAAGTCCTCAGCATCGGCTGCGATTATACAATGATGTTCTCTTGCTCATCTCTGCTGTCCCTCAGCAATCTCGATCTGATGCTTCTCATGCTCCCTCTTTTTTGTTCTGAGAAGCCGGTGATCCTCACACCTATTTTGCTCGCCTATTACTACAACTATTAAAACTACTATTTTTACTACCATTATTATTGGTGACTCGAGTTCGCTTATTAAGGTTATAGAGGAAAGAATACAAGATTGATCACACTTACCAAGAATGCTTTTCTCCAAAACCTGTCCTAATTTTGTCTAAATACACTTCCCAAGACCATGTCGAAGGTTGAACTACCAAAAAATGGCTTGGATTTTCAAGACAATCTCAAAAACATGACATTCGCATTTGAAGCCCATCGAATTTCATTTGACCCGAAAAATAAAGTAGAACTGACACCACACAGTTATTGAGAACTCCCAACAAAGAAGCATTCCTTGACTCACACCTGTCCATTAAATTCACCCCATGCAGACAAAGAAAATTCCTTCAATGAATCAGCTCTTCAGTTAAGAGCAACATCATAATTTTACGATGAGCCAATCCCTCGATTACAGCCCATTCGTTACAGGCAATTAAAAATTCAAACTTTCAAACGCAACAGAAAACTTCATTAATCACAATGTCGAACTTCAGAATCTCTGAATGGAATCCCTTCTGCTGCTGACATCAAATTATACATCTTTTGTGTTCAGGTATTCCTGTTTTTGGTGTCAAAACATGTCAAGCACCTCTCGCGCTGGACCATGGACAAGAGATCGAACTTTCGGAACCAAGGTGTTGGTTGGTGCATACATCACTGCCACCAAGTGTATTGCATGCATCATAAATTAGTCATGGATTAACGTTTGCATTTGATCCTTACATTACCAGTCGAGTGTTGTAGGAGAAAAACACTATGAGTCGGTGGAATAGGTTCTTTATCTGTCAAAACCCATAAGGTTGGGCTTTCGGACTTATTCGAATGGACCACAGTGTAAAACTACATTTTAAATACTTTCTGTATTTCTGGTGGATTTTGCCAGGCAATCGTATAATCGTAATCGTAATATATTAATGATGACCCGTAAAGGCCAATTAACGATGATTCAATAGAATCAATCCCATCACAGTTGAGGAGAATATTTTGTTCCGTTCGAGACACTGACATCGACATGGCATGGCGGCCGGGTGCCGAAGACAAAGAAGATGGACGGCTTTTGTTCCAAATTTTATGGTCATAGCTGGTGGAGGTGGCGGCTGTTGGCGATTGCGACTACGATAGTGATGGGGTGACCGCGATGAGTGTAACAATTAAACACAACAACAAAAAAACGTTTTTGACAGTTGATGGCTCATTGTGCGGTCACAGTTGTAATTTTTTAATGGATTGAATGAATCATAAAAAATTAAAGAGTTTTATGGCTTCTAGCGTATTTATTTATTAATCTTGGTCTTTGAGTTTTATTATCTAGAAAGTGTTCGATTGTGACTCAAATTTAACGTTGAAACTGTGGAAATGAGTAATTTTTGATGGGGGCGATTAAATAAGAAATTAATTTTGACAGTTTGGTGTGAATATGGTTTCTTAATGACAGATGGTAAAGATACCATTATGATGAGGAAGTCTTTTGAAGGACAAAGAAGAACTGAAGAACCGTGAGAGAGCGAGAATTTGACAGCTTCTTCCTTTAAAATGTTGAAGCAATGCGCCGAAAGTAATCTCAGATCCCCTTTGATCATGTGAATAATTCGCCCTGTTTCAAGTGCTTTCAAGAGATGCCTCTGTTTTTACGATCAATAATTTCTTGACAAGAGTGTAATAAAAGTGTCGTCGATGAATCTGCCTCCCGTTTTAACGACAGGCAGACAGACGGACATAATTATTTTCATTGAGGCCATAATAAGCAGATTGATGCACTCGAGCACAAAGAAATCCCGAATTTCATTTCCCTTATTTTTAACAAATTTATTTTATTGTTCCAAATTCTTTTACTCATTCAAGCTCTTTCGTTTCAGATATGCAACAATTCTTGCGTTCGATGTCAAAGTCGAACGTGATGCTCAAGAAATGGCCGACTCGTTGGGTGTGAAAATCTTCCAAGCCGATATTATTTATCATTTGTTTGATAAATTTATGGCATATCGGGAGGAACTTAAGCAAAAGAAACGCGACGAGTTCAAATCGGTTGCTGTCTTCCCGTGTAAACTTAAGGTAAGATCAATAGTAATACCGCAATTTTTGAACCCTTGACAGTTTTGTCCTATGTTGAAGAGGTTTTTACTAATACTTAACAAAGGAGTGTTGCTTACTTACTTGACCGGTACCTAAATTATTTATTACAAGAATAGAAAAGACGTACTAGATATAACACTTGCCTCTGACTCTATCCATAATTTGATTTAGAACTGGTTAGTTTCAAAAGAGAACTCCTTCTCTGATCATAGATATATTCAGTTCGATCTCAATGATGTGGCAAACAAATCTACGCATTTTTCGCAACCATCGTAATAATAAATGTGCACAACTGCTCGACTACAATCTTCTCAAACGCCCCTGCAACAATGATGAACGAGATCTTTCTGTGAATCATCTCACCAAAGCCTTTAATGAGGATTTCATGCCCTTTAATCATTGTAAAGAGTAAAAAGAAACCTCATTGGTGGCACAAACAAAAGAACCATTCAGGAAGAGTTGTCGCAAAGTCTTTAACAAGTCAAAATACACTAGATATCCTTCTAACTGGGACTAATACAACCAATCTATAAAGCAATATATGCACAAAAGAATAAAGGAAAAGCAAGAGGTTCTTATGGAAAAACTTCTGTGAAAAGATAGAAAATACATCAGAAGCCTCAACACCGAAAATTATATAAAAGAGGATCACAACACCCAGTGCTTTAAGAACTGAAAAGGGCTCGTGGACTACCACAGTAAAAGAATCTCTGAATCAGTTACTAGCCGTAGCCACCCACTTCCCTCATCCCTGTTTGGGAAAAACTGCAATAGGCTATAGATAGCTTCGAGGTATATACAGTGTGCGGCAAGAAAACTTGCTGATTTTCAAAGGAAATAAAACCAAAAGTAGTGGACATACCGTTACAAAACTTGTTTATTCTTGTTACACACGATCTGAATTTTTCATTACATGGTTTGAAAGATGATATCGGACAAGTGATGGCCTCCATTTTCGATACACTGAGATACCCGATTTTCGAAGCTCCTCTGAACTCTTTGAAGCATATCGATGGGTATGTTGGTTGGTTGTGCTGGATGGGATTTCGTCACGTTTCCGCTCTCCCTGAATGTTTTCACCCACGAAACAATCGACTGCCGGCCAGGAACGTGACCTGCGGGATGGATGTTGAAGCGAGTACGGAAAGCACGTTGAGTGGAAATACTGTTGGAAAAGTAAGCCTCGCAGGCAAATGCGCGTTGCTCTTTCGTCCAATGCATGATGTCGAATGACTGCGGCGTAGATGAAACTTCAGGAAGTCCCCTAAAAAATGAGAAACTCTCCACCCACATCCGACCATTCCCCCCCCCCTCCCCGCTTGCCGCCAAAAACAAATCAGCAAGTTTTCTTGCCGCACACTGTATATCTCCATGACCAGACTAAATCATTCCAGCCGAATTGCATAAATACTCAGACATGGTTATTCCACCATTGGAGTTCATTCTGTCTAGCTGTGTAAGGTTGAAGTACATACAAACAAAAAAGCATCAAAACCCCCCTTACTTTAAGCCAAAGGACCTACCACCAATCAACATATCATCCTTCCTTCTTATAACCATTAAAAGATTGAACCATCGACAATATATCGAGAGTGTACATCTTACGCAGACTCATGCGTAAGACTTAGAACCACCTCCCAATGGATCAGTAAAAACACTAGCCAAGACAATTTAAAATCTATCCCAGATTTAAATGGTTCTCGGGAACGACTTCCAGATTTCTTGGACGAAATATCGGTTGTATCTACTCAAAACAACAACAACAAAAGTATATCCTATAGACTTGTCATTCAATGTAGCGTGTTCTAAATAGTAGTAATGGCTATAAAAGAGGCTTTATCCTCGATCTGTTGGTTTATCTCACGGAACAGTGGAACAAGTCCTCAGATCTTTTTCGAGAAAGTAAGATTGTTGCACTTGATATTTCAAAAGCATTTGACTAAGTCTGACTTCTTTCTCTTTTATCGAAAATGCGTGAATTAGAATCTCTGTTTCGAACTGTTCAATACAAGTTGTATTGGACAAATTGAAGTTTGAAACCCACAATATAAATTCTGGTGTGCCCCAAGGCTTCGTTTTGTCCCCGACTCTCTTTCTCATTCTCATAAATGATCTCTTGTCTGTAACTTCTAATCCAATTTATTGTTTCGCCGACGATAGTACCCTAAGCTTTTCATGTTCTTTCCCAGACTCACATCCCTCCTATTCGGATATGGTACTGCAATGATAAGCTCATTAAACTCTGACGTGAACAGCATTGTAGAAAAGGGAATAAAAAAAACGCGTAGAGTTTAATGCTTCAAAAAATAAATACTGTCCATGAATGGCACTGGCATCAATGACACCGAATATCTCGAGATTCCCGGTATGTGCATCACTGACCATAAGTTGTGGAACGAGCAAATATGTGATGTCTGTCAAAAGCTTGAATACAACTCCTATATCTGTGCTGGTGCTCCAGCTACATACTTAAGCCTCTTAGATGGTATACAAAAATTAGCTCTAAGGATGATCGGTGATAGAGACATCACTAACTCATTCCGTTTTTCTAGAAATGCCCGTCTGCCTTACTTTGGCCGTACCCTCAAGTATAGAGAATCGTTCTTTATCCGTACTACGTGAATGTGGGACTCCTTTGCACACGATGTCTTTCCCAATGATTGCAATATTCAGGAACTCAAGACCAATGTAAACCAAAACCTCCCTCCCTTCCTAAAGCACTCACTGTGCCTCAGGCATAACAAGGCTAATAAGGGAATAAAAAACCCCTTGAGTGGGTGAAAATTATAAAACAAAACAAAAAGACAACATAAGAATACCACTTGCTACACGCAAACTTTTTTTTAAACAATATGCTCTAGTATCAACAAATTCTAGATGGTCACAAAGAACCTGCCTAGTTACAAATCAAATTTGGTCAAGCTTAGATCTGAAGCGGTCAAAATGCTTGATTTCCCTGAGCAACACCACAATTGGAGTCATGACATGACACTGCCTTATAGGAAGACATGCCATGTGGCTGTGGGTCTACTCAAGCATAGAAGCTATAAGGATGAGGAAGAAGAGAAACGGTCCAACACCTTCTCTGTACATATTCAGCATTTCCAAACAGAAACCTATCTCGGTTACTCCTTCTTCGAAAATACCAGTGAACTGGCAAGGATCAACATAAGATATCTCTCCAGTTCCATAAATAGTTCTAAATGCTTTGTTTAAGTTGTCAACTCTTCTATGAGTAACTTTCTATGGTGGTATCACAATGCACCCTTAGGGTCTAAGTGAGTCAAAAACATCTAGACAGCCACTCTAACCTAACCTTACCTAACCTAACTACCTAACCTTCAATGTTTTTGCAAAAAAGAATAAGGAAAGCTCTCGCCGACAAACACTTCACATAAGGCTGACTTCAGAATGGAGTTTCCTGAAAATTTATGCAAGCTTTGCCGCAAACGTAAAAACTGCACAGGCATTACCATTAATTTGTTAACTTCTTTGCAGATTTATTTTTGTTTATTACTCAAAAAGAAGGATAAAGTTACAAAAATATTTCTTTTTCTCATTGCAGATACTGCCTCAATTTATTTTCAACAGTCGTGATCCAATCGTTATGGGAGTAATGGTCGAAAATGGTATCGTCAAAGAGGGTACACCCATATGTGTGCCAAGCAAAGAGGTAAGTTTCTACTTAAAAAAAAAATATTTGCTTTTCTAGAGCCCCCCCTAATATTAAATAATGTGTTCCCTTGACAAACTAAACACAGCGATATCCCCCATCTATATGTTTTTTTTTTATAACTAAGATAAACTTGGAGAGCCAAAATTGAAGATATTGATATCGAAAGTTCAATGAGCCAACACAAGTATTCTTTGTTGTGAGACAGGGTTATGCGTGCGTGCGCGCTTCTCTCAAACTAAACCACAACAACAAGCTGATATAGAACGAAACTCAAGATTTCACGAGTTCTTTTTCTTCTTTCGTTAGAACCCCCCGTTTTATTATGAATTCAAAAATACAAAAAAAAGAACCTTTACAAACCCTCTTGAACGCGCCAAGAGGAGGACACACTGTTGACACAGGTGTGTTTGCTTTGGAGTAAACCCAGACTCACGCGGCGGCCCGCAGCCTGTAGATCGATCGAATCTCACTTACTCGAATGCCTGCATTATGTTTTTGAATCTAATGTTGACACATTAGTAACAAGATATGCCCGTAGCTCGTTTTTTTCCTTTCCTTTGGTTTGATGTGGTTGCAAGCAGCATAAATACACAAAAAGAAAAGTAAACCTTTGGGGGTAGAAATAGGAGTCGAAAATAGTTCGTACAGCTCTCCAGCAAAGACATTGAACTACGACTTACGAGGAGCCTTCCTTTCTGTTTGCATAGAACTCATAGGAGATTAAAAAAAAAGGGAAAACAACTGCGGCGTAAAATATCGCACTCAATGTTTGTAGTTGCCACCACTGTTACGACTGAGACTCCATCTGACAGACGATTTCGTTGTTTCCTTCTTTTTTTTTCTGCTGCCTTCGTCAGTCGTTAAAGGACGATAATTTCGCATAATTTTCTGGACAATCACACATTTCCTGTAGAAAACAACAAAGCCTCATTATCATGACTTGTGCATGTCATCATGTCGGGAGTAGGGACTTGGGCACTCTAGACGCGAGAGAACTCGTTGCACAAGACACCAGAACCGAGAACATAACAACAACAGGAATAAGAATAACTCAAGTGGAATGAAAATTGCACTCTCCAGTCAGATGTTTAAGTCAGAATGGTAGTAGGCAGTAGGGGTATCCTGTGGGTTCGAGGAACTAGTCGATCTTCTTTTTTGTTGGACTTCTTTGGCCACAGATGGTCTCTTGGTCTTTGTAATTATTACTTCCTCAATTATATTGTTTCCTTTCAATACATTTTAAATTAAGTCGAGTATTTACCTCATCTTCAATGAATGATTGGAAGGAAGGGAACCAATTACCTTGTTGGAAGGTTACAGAATTGAAGGTTTTAAATCGATGACGAAAGAAAAACAAACTGGTCCAGTATTTCAAGATCAATTATGCAGCTAGGGTCTTACTTGTTACCAATACAAGCTTGTTACCGCGCATTCTAAAATAAATGAAACCTAAATTTTTGGCATTGAATATAGAGTTACCCTTAAATTCTAATTTTGGGTCGCTAAGACTCGGAAATATGTCTGACATCGCGTTTACACTCTAAACCATCATTTCAATTCTAAGCTTAAAAAGAACAAAGCCGCGGGAGTTGACGGCATCACTGCTGAACTCTTCGAAGCGGCTGGTGATGACTTGGTTGGGAGCATACACCAGCTCATCTGCAGAATATGGTCGGAAGAGAGCTGCATGCCCTCAACATTGTTTGCCCGATCCTGAAGAAAGGAGTCACTCTAAACTGCGCCGATTATGGAGATATAGCCACTAAAATCTTTTCTGTAGTATGATGTGAATGTCTGAAGCCGTTTGTCAGCAAATTCATATCCCCTTTTAAGTGTGGCCTTAGACCAGAAAAGTACACCATCGATCAAATATTCAAACTGCGGCAGACCCTGGAAAAAACCCAAGAGCTGCAAATCGACATCTTTTCGTCGAGAGAAATGTCCCCACAGAAGAGAAAAAAGACAACACCAAAGACGAGTTCTACGACAAAACGTATGAGCGATGTCCTAGATATCACATTAAAGTTTTCCCTGGCGAAAGGCTGGGAAAAGAGGACATCTTTAGTTTAACAGTCAGAAAGTACAGCCGGCTTGACACCATTTCCGACAACGGATTCAGGCTGATCGATTTTGCTGCGGGGCGAAATGTTGTGGTAGCAAGCACATGGTTCCCACATCTCAACATCCATAAAGGAACATGGAGATCTCCCGATCAATCAACCATCAACCAGATTATTCACATTGCGATCGACGGAAGGCACTTTTTCAGAATTCTAGATGTTCGAACTCTGCGATGAGCCAACATCAACTCGGCCCACTACTTCGTCGTAGCCAAAATTGTGCTACAACGGTCAAAACAAGGAAATGCTGCAAGAAAATTCAACGTCAGACGGCTACAATCGAAAGAAATCGCCAGATCTTTCTCGAGTGACAAGTATCCTCTTAAGGAGTCCTTTGCCGCCAACATCAAGAATCGAGGACCAGTGGCAACATTGCCAGAAAGCACTTAGAGATGCCGTCTCTAATGTACTAAAACAGCTGACTCAAAACCATCGAGCAAGAACCAATGTCAGCAGAGATAAACAAGGGAACATCATAGCAGAATCACAGTTGATTCTGAGGATTTGGAAAGACCACTTCTGTAGACTATAAAACGGCGACGACGAGCAGAATCCCAACGCGCGCCGCGCCGTCATACAGGAGCCATTCATTGGATAAATATGGTCGTAAACGTCTGGAGCCTTTGTCAACAATCTGATTGGTTCTTATCAATGTGACTTCAGACCAAAAAAGTCAACCATCGACCAAATTTTCACTTTGCACCAGATCCTGGAAAAAACCTATGAACTCCAAATCGACACCCACCACCTTTTCATTGATTTTAAGGCCAAGTAGGATAGCAACTAAAAGACGAACTGTATGAAGCTGTGTCCCTGACAAGCTCATTCGTGGATGCAAATCACGATGGTGAACTCACGCTGCTCCATTAAGGTTGGCAACGAGCTTACGAAATCATTCGATGTCAAAAAAAATCAGGCAAGGCGATGCACTGTCATGTGACTTCTTTAAAATCGTGCTTGAGAAGATAGTGCAAAACTCCTACGTCATCAGTATCAGTGACATCAGCGCCAAGATCAGAAGGAGAATAACACTTGCTTCGCTTCGCTGTTTCTTTGGGGTTAGAAAGCAATTGAGTAGTAAAACACTTGCGAACAACTAAGGCGATGCTCTATAAGACCCTCATCATCAATGCTGCTATTTTGTGAAAAGGCATGGAGCATGAGAGCGCCTTAGACTGTTTTGAGAGAAAAGTTCTTCGGGAGATCCACGGTGCTGTCGGCATCGTCGGTGAATGAAGGAAAAAAAGATGTAACCACGAACTGTACGAGTTGTAAAAGAAGAATGGACACCAATGCTCTGGCCCGTAAAGTCTTCGAATCCATTCTAGAGGAATGACGTACGCATTGAGAAAGACCAAGGCTCACGTGGCTCGCAAGCTGAGCATCAACCAACTCGGCATTTGATACTGGAGACAGCTAGCTAGGGACTGAGCTGGCTGGAGAGGTTTGTTGGTTGAAACCCAACTCCACCCCGGACTGAAACGCCACCTTAAGTACCTTAGAAAGTAATCTAGTGGTCTTCATTCAATTAGAAAGTGAGAAAAGAGTCATCAATGAGTAGTAGTATGCATCTAAAGTGTTCTTCGGTCCCCATTTTGGCTCTCACATTTGCCAATCTACGAATAATTCCGGAAACACTTCATTTCACTTCAAATTTATTCATATCCGTTTTACTCACGTCAAAAGCCATTACCTTTTGTTGTGACTAAGGATCATTCCGACTCCTTTTTTATAAGGAGAAATAATAATACAAAAATGGAAATTCGAAACTGTCCGTCCTTCCGTTCAAGATTGTTGGTTCGTGACATAATCTAATTGCCCGGAAGTAATATGTGCTCCTTAAACTTCCGTGTTTAACAATGAAATTCTTTGGTGCCTTTGCATATTCGTATGTTCATTCATGCGAAGCAATCTTCAATGAGTGCTCCTACCGTTTGCAGCAGCACAGCAGTTTTGCACTCGCTTTCGCACATGCACTCAACATCTGTCCAACCGTCTGGCAAGCAGGCTCCGTCTGCATAAGGACGACTTATTTTTCCTTTTTTTATTATAAAAACACAAAAATTCCAACCGGATAGGATTATACTCGTCCATAATTTTGCTTTGCTGTGCTCAAGGGTGCGTGACTGCATTCTGCATATGTTGCCATATTCCCAATGTGTGTGTGTGAGCAGCACTCGTCACCAGCATGCCCTTAAGACAGAAAGAAAAAAATACCCTCATTCATAATATCCTTTTTTGCTGGAAATAAAATTTTATGAATGAATCTAAAACGAACTCAGTTACAAGAAAGACAAGAAAAAATAAAAATCGGAAGTAACACTAATTTCGAGGGGTTGCTTCCTCTCCGTGCCGTTACAAACGTGTGGTGTGGTTAATTGTGTTCGCATTAAGTACGCATTTGTACACATTCACTTCCGGAACTACTTCCGATTTTTTTTCCTCTCTGTCTGTTGTTGAAAATAAATTTTTGTCGGTCGATTGTTTGTAATTTCATTATGACTAAGGGTACCGGCATATAAATATCCAACACGACTCGTAGACGCCCTATGTGACTCGGCAGTCGATCGCTGGATATGCGTGTGCTGCCTTTTGCTGCTATTACAAGAAGAAGCAGACAAAAATATCCTCTTTAACGGGCATATGTTCGGCAGTGTTTGTGACCAACGTGCGTCCGGTTCGCTTTAAAATTTTTGAAGAAAGCCCGAATGTGTGTCTTTGGTTCCGGTTTATATGTATGCCATGCATGTCAAGATATAATTTTTGACGAATTTAATTTTTTTGTGTGTGCGTTGTAACATATTTGGAAAACGAATTATTAAGTAGGTGCCTGGCCTGTCGTCGATACAATTGCTGTATTGTTCATTGCTGAACCGGAAACTGAATTAAGGACAGCTGCTTTTTTGTTTTCTTTTGATTTAAGGACAGATTATCAGGTTGGAACTATTTAATGTAACTGACATTAGCCTTTACAAAATTTAGCTTTGACTGCAGCGGCAAGCGTAGAAGGTTACAAGTCCGTTTAGAGTAATTGTCATAACACTATAGACAATAAACACCGTTTTTTCGAACAACATTTTCTTTAGCGATGAGGCACATTTCTCACTTGGTGGCTATGTAAACTGATAAAATTGCCGTATATGGGGCTCAGAAAACCCACAAGTGGTCGAAGAGGTGCTATTGCATCCAGTAAAAGTCTGTTTGGTGTGCTCTATAGTCAAAAGGTGTCATTTGTCCTTCCTGACAGTTAGTCAATTCGGAGCGATATGGTCGCTTTTTCTAGCCGGCCGGCGATTGAAGATTTTAACTGGACGATATGTGGTTCCAACAAGACGCGGCAACAAGCCACACAACACGACCAATTATTGCTTTATTTCGTGAGAAATTTCCTGGTTGCGTAGTTTCACGTTTTGACGACTTCAATTGGCCACCAAGATCATGCGATTCAACACCGTTAGATTTTTTTCCGTGGGGCGAACAGTCCCCATTAAAAACCAACATTTCTCAAGTTTTCACCGAGATTCCGCCCGGTTTGTGCGAAAATGTGGTTAAAAATTACCTCGGAAGAATCGCATGCTGTGTAACGAAATAGAACTTACGCTCTCTACTTCTCGTAGACCAACCTTACAACCAGGCAGTACAGGCATGTGAGGCGGGTCATAGCAGCAGGAATGCTCGACTCCCTTTCGGCATGCTGTCAACCAGCTGGGTGCTCGTCGGATGGGGTGAGTTCTTGGAGACAGTTCGATCTTTTCACTATCGGAATTTCCCCCTACCCTCGGTAAAGGGTTGCGGTCTTTGAAAACATTCCGTCCTGCTGATGCACTGTTAGTGCTATGGCCTGCCATTTTATTATCACCAAGAGCTTTGGTATCTTCTTATGCACGGAGACCTTACGACAGACCGTGAACCGCCACCAGAGGCGTTGTCCCTCCTGATTTTCTGTCACCACGGGAATTGTACCTGTTGATGTGCCGCTGTGCCGATAAAGGCATCGTATCTATCTGATCTGACCTTAGGGTCAATAAAGGAGCCAACGGGCGTCCACCAGGGATAACCCAGACCATACCGCCGGAAATTGTTCTTGTCAAAAGATTTTGTCAAGTTAAAATTTTTGGGCGAGACCGACGAGTAAAACCTCGGCTTGAAATCAAAAAGCACGCCACAGTGCACCTGTATCTTGATATTTGCCGTCTTCTGCCAACATTTTCCGGTGTTTTTGCAACTTTTCCTTCATTTTTAAAGAGAACAAAGTTGTTGCCACGTGCTCGATCAGGGATAAATAAAACTTGTTCCCCCATATGTAGCCTGCAGCTCTCCACTCTTGAAGGTTATGATCTCTATTGTTCGCACAGATGTCCTATATGTTCGTACATAAGTTGAGGAAGTGATGGCCTCTCCGTGTTTGATCAGCTTTTCAGGTATGTCATCGGTTTCAGCAATAGATCGCGCAGGCGGCAAAAAACCTGGGCGGCATGGTGGCGTCTGCTGAAAACGTTGGCAATAGTAAAAGATCAAGTATTAAGATGGAGGACCTGGACCACGAATTCATAGTAGTGCGATCCTTCAATTACCTTGAGTCAGTGGTAGCAGCCGATAACAATGTGGAAGAAAAAATACGCGGGTGAATGCTCAAAGCCAACAGAACCTACTTCAGTCTTTCAAGGCTCTTTAAACCCAAAAATCTTACAATTACTTCAAATTTGCTGCTGTACAACACGTAAGTCTTACAAATACGCACTTACGGATGCGAGACTAAGGTGCTTAGCCACTCTGAATTATTAGCCGCGTTCGAAAGAAAATTACTACGGAAAATAGTAGGCCTCGTTTGTGGGAAAGGACACAAAAAAGGTACACTTCATGCTAGGAGACAGCGAGCGCGGCAGACCAAATTTGTGCTGGAAGGATTGCGTAGACCAGGACACCTAAAGCATTGGGGATGCGGTACTTGATAGCATCATTCAACAATTCGGAGACATGGAAAACCTTGCTGAAGGAAGCCCGGATCAGATCCCGGTTAGGCCCAGATGAAGGGATAAACTTCGTTGGCCAGGCCGACGATGATGATGTTGATGAATAGCCTTTTTGGCTTCCTCAATGCTTCCATTGATCCACAATGCCTTTGGCTTCGGAGTCTTTAGGTTTCCATTTTTTCCAAAACTATTTTCATGCGTCTGTGATTTTCTTTCCCTAGCCTCTTACCGACTCAAGCCAAACAAAATGTCAGATGCTTTATTTTGAACGAACAAACTGGCATACGATGATGCGTTGGCTAACGAATTTTCAGCTATTTCTTCTTATCAACGAAAAGAGAAAAAACTGAAACGATTCCAAGAAATCGAAAAAAGTGAATCGATCACAACGATCAATCAAAAGCTCCCACATTCAACACAACAGAAAAAAGATGATAATAAAACAAACTTCCTCCCGATCTTCGTCGTCGAGTCTTCAGTTCCATTCATAAACACCACATCTCTTCTCGGTTAAAGGAACCCCAACCAACATCATGGGTTTGCTACTCTTACGCGTTATCTTCAAATCTAAACACAATTTTTAATTTTTGTTTCACTTGAATTTCCATTTCGATATAAATCTCTACACGCCATTCATGCTGCTGCATCCAGCAAACCCGATCGCGAGAGAGAGCGCATTAGCATCAAAACTACAGTAAACGGAAGTCGAAGGCGGATCTCGAAACTCGTAAACCGATTCATTTTTCTTCTTAAAGGTTTCTAGTTGTCGTTCATATTCGTCGTTCCTCCAGTTTGACTGGTTTTCATTCAAGAGTTCGCCCGTCCTGTGCGCAGAATTAATTTTTCCTCTGGGGCTGCAAACGAAATTAAAATCAAGACTAGAGCCCACGACAGCTTCGAAACAAATTATAAAAGCGTTTAAGTCGCTTGCTCGCGCGACCCACAATATTTTAAAGATTTCATAGAATTCGCCAAGTGTGAGTACCCACTCTCCATGACTCTCCACAGAGATGTTAATGAAGCCCGCTAAAACGGAGCTTCAACCGACGAGCGACGTCCGTCAGTTGTGTCGTTAAGCATCCTGTTGGTTGGCAACATGGAGGCTGGAAAATCAAGAATGAAAAAAAGAGGAAGAGAGGTAAAAAAAAAACACTTCAAACTAATTCATTCAATTTTATCGACCGAATCAAGCTAGAGCAATGCGGTTGTTGAGAATTTACGACCGGCTATGTTTCTAACGCATCTCCGGTAAATGGTGCCTTTGCTGGAGTTGTTTCTGCAACATCAGCATCCACCCAAAGATCTCGAACTCGATCGCAGTCGAAATGTTACTGCACGTGCTTCTTTCTACCTTTTGGTGGGCCGGACATGAACGATGATGCACTTTGTGGTGGACATAAAAGCTGGGCACCTTTTGGTCACTTGAAACAGTGGAGCAGGCTTCTTCAATAATTGAAAAAAAGTAAGTCAGAGCGTATATTTGTTTAACTGGGTTAAGCAAGGCAATGCGACAGTAGTTTGCTGTTTCTTCTTAAATGTTTTGTCCGATATTCTTACAACTTCACCCCACTGTTAATGGTCGCTACCTGTTTCTACATTCGACTCCATATATCTTTTTTGTGCATCCTGATTACGATGAGATCTTGAACAAAAAAAACAACTCTTACAATCAAATCAAAACTGCCCAATCTCGACGCAGACAGATTGCCAGCGCGATGCTTCTCGAGATGCCTCAGATTATGCGCTGTGGCTGTGGGCTCAGTTGGACATGAAGGCTGTTGAAGATGCTCTGAGTGGTGAACATTCATTGACCCTGTTTTGCATTTTCGGGTCTCATTTCTCAATTTGAAGACAAAAAAAAAACAAAATCTTGTTTGGTTTAATTCATTCAACGTCACATCCTCCTCCCCTGTTATGTTGATACTTTAAGTTATGCTACTGTTTACGAACTACGGCAGCGAATGCAATGTTGTTGTTTTTTTAATGATTGCAGAGACAACAGGATGTTGTTAAGAGATGAAGAGGCATAAGAAGGAGATTGAAACAACATAAATAAATAAATTAAGAGGTGGAGACTTTGTTGAATTCAATTCAACTCAAAAAGGGCGGCTGAAACAACAACAACAAAAACTAAAAGTACGAAGTTGATGATTGTCGATGGGATAACTCGTATGAAGAAGCGAGTTTCAAAGCCCATTTTATGTGGCTATGTGATTTTTTATGCTTGAAATTAATTGCAAGGAATCGAGCACTTAAAAAAGTTATTCTCAAGAATGTTGGTTCGCCAATGATTAAGTAATTTAGTTTACCTGAGGTATTTTTGAATTCATGGTTGTCTTAAGGGGAAAATCTGGACACTTGGTTGTTTAACGGGCGGAAATAGACATGTTATAATCGTTCTTGTAATCGCTCGTGAAGTTTTTTCCCTTCCCCTCTTTTCCACACCGATTTTAAGGATACAGAACTTTTAAGCACTGCTTTAAGCAGTAAAGGTTAAAATTATGTATTGTAACAACTTCAAGAGATAAACACTTTTATTGCAATCAGTAGCCTGGTCGGATCTAAAGGAGTGCTTGTAGGCTGACAATAATAGGAAGATCTTAACTGTTACGCGGCCGCATGCAGGAAATTTAAAATTGCGATATGTATACGACGACAGGAAACAAGAGCAAAGTTGAAATGCAGTTGGGCCTCAAGCAAAAGCCTCCGCCAGCCAGCTCGGTCCCTAGTTAATTGCCTCCAGCTTTGCTCTCCAAGTTGATTGAGGTTCTCTTTCACTTGAGTGCGCCACCTGAGTCGCGGTCTTCCTCTACTTCTTCGTCCCTCAACAATTTAGCGAAGGCTTTCCGGGCCGTAGCATGGGTGTCCATCCGCTCTATATGACCAAGCCATAGGTCCGCCTAGGTCCGTTTCGTTGTACATCTCGCACAGCTCGCTGTTAAATCTTTTTCTCCATTCTCCATCAATGCTCACGGGGCCATAGATAACCCGAAAAACTTTCCTCTAGAAACATCCTACCGCCTTCGCATCCGATTTTTTCAGTGTCCATAAAGCATACAGCAGGACTGGGATGATGAGGGTGTTGTATACTTTCACCTAAGTTGATCGAGAGAGGGCTTTACCCCTCGAGTTATTCTTCGTCTGATTTCAGCGCTAGTGTTATCGCCCATGTTAATAGCGGAGCTTAGGTAGATTAACTCCTCTACTACCTCGAAGTTGTATGCGTCTATAGTGATGCCTGAGTCATCAGTTTTGTGTGTCTTTCCTCGAAAACAGCATATTCCCTCATTTACCGGTAAACCTATTGCGCGCTTTGTTCTTCCCACTATGTCAATACCTTCGACCAAACGCTAGAAGTTGAACAGACTTTTGGAATTCAGTGCCTCGCTGGTGATGACCGTGGAGTTTTGCACTCCATACAGACTTCTCAAGCACGATGTTGAAAAAGAAATCGCATGACAGTATGTCGCGTTGTCAACTTTGATAGACCAGCGTGGAGTTCTCGAACGAGCTTTGCAGGGGATGAC